>OV651815.1:79071869-80381869 GCA_927349885.1 Psylliodes chrysocephalus | reverse complement strand
ATGTAATCAGTATGGTGTGGAAGGTTTTGTATCCCGAGCTGTCCCCTTTATTCCAGGTAAGTGCGTTACTAAATTGTGAGCTGGAGTTCGGATATTTTTCTTTTTAGCCCATTTGTAACGATTCTTTCCGTAATAATAACTGGTTGTATCTTGACTATTACTTGCCTCGCTTCCACCTGCAGCACCATTATCATCTTCGCTCTCGGAATATTCGACTTCAGATGCAGAGTCATGATCACTTTGTTTAGTTGGCGCATCACTAATATCCTCGTCGTATTCACCAGAAAAATTGTCAATAGGTTCCGTAGGTTTCTCTGTCACTTAGGTTTGCGGCTAAGTCCTCTAATTGTAGCTCTGTTAAATATTGATTCGTCATTGTAAAACTAAGAAAAAACACATAACTGGTATACTGGGGTCAGCGGTGACCCCAAATATCTCTGAGCGCAGCTACTGAAACGCACAAGGCGATGTTGCCAAACAGTGAAAATTATCAACGATTCTAAATGCTTGGAGTCACGCGAGACCCCAGCATTCCAGTTAAGTGTTAATCCTTTTTGGACATACCGTTCATTTGGAAGAAAAGTGTTACATCTCAAAAAACTTCAATTTTGAGATTTCAAAGAGAATCTATTTAAAATTATCTCATGTATTACAGGGAAAAAATCAAGTTAGCTTAACAGCACCAGAGAGCAGATGTAACTCTCTAGTTTTTAGGCTTACTAAATTATTTAATTTACTCTTTTATAAAATTATTGTTTTTGAGATATAACCCTCTTCTTCCAAATGAACGATATATAAAATGTATAGAAGTCATTTCATTACATTCTAGACATAAAACAAAATTTAAAAAAAAGAACAAAAAAATTTACTTGAGGTATTAATTCTGGTAAACAGCCAATGAAGATCTTTGAGCTCTTGACTAGCTTGTTAAATTGCAGGAGAATTTGATTGATTTGATTTTGATTTGATGAAATACTTTAATAGGAAGGACAGTAATAATTAAATTCATTTAAAAAAATCTTTAAAATTATATATCGTATAGGCCTCTTATCTTTCTGCTTCTTTTCAGCTAATAGAAATTTGAGATTTATATCATTTAAAAGGTCATTAATTAAAATATTTTTTAATAATTATATTATTAAATAAAATTCTTATTTAATTAAAACATCGTAAAACACGATTCATTCTGTGAAACGGTTCAAAAATCAAATATGTGTTTACTGATTAGTTAAAAAAATCGGTTATGCACTTTATCAACGCTTATCGTTGATATAGACAAATAAAACAGTGATAAGAGTTAACTGAATTGAATTGAAGAGAAAACACGTACTAAAAACACTCATTAATACCTGAATGTATATTCATGGTTTTTTTTATGATAAACAAAAATTTATTAGAATTATGTATATTCTAGTTTCACGATGATAAAATTTGCTTTGTATGCCAAAAAATGTAATTTTATATTTACGTATTCAACGCAATGAATTAATGTTTAGATTGGAATTGCTCAGAAAAACCCAAGGCATTATTAATAATTTAAACTAGTCAAGGCTTCATGGGAATAATTTAAATAAACAATTATTCAAATTTTATTTATCTCAATATTCGAAATGTTATTTAAAACTAGATACTGGTCATAAGATAAATAACAATAAAGTGTACACACGAGGTTTTTCAGAAAAAATATCGATAACAAATATTTAAATCAAAATAATTTCAGTTTATAATGTTTCATTATAAACATTATACGAAGTACAAATACAACAAAATACCAATCAATAAAGATTATAATTATATTAAAATGTAAAACAACTACCCCACGGATTATTTACTCTTTGATATTAAGATACATGCATTCTAAGACGTATGTACTATACTCTGTTTTTAAACTAAGAGGAGCGATTTGAATTTAAGTTGGCAATTCTGTAGCCTTCTGATTGGTCAGATTACAGTCAGTTTCACACATTACTTTTTAGCATGAACATCAGCTAATAATTGATATTGTTGACAGTTCTGACATTTTATAATTTGATATCTCATCCATTACTCAGTTTTTTACTTTATTTCGTAAATACTAGTTCTTCAGTAAGCAATTGTATTGAAAATCTACAATTATGGATCCTTCTACACTGAGTACTATTAAAGGTAGCAATTCCTGAAAAGCCTTACAAGAAAGGGAAGACACCTTATTATTTTACATGCTGATTCTGAAGGTTTTGTAGAAAATACATTATTGGTTTTTGAAGGTAAAAAGATGGGAGATTACCATGAAGAGATGAATCCGAAGTATTTTAGAAAAAAATAATTTTATTACTGATTTTTTAAAACTAAAAATTGATGAATTTCTAACCAAAATAATTAAAATGTAACTAAATATTTAAGCAAATTTTATTTATTAGAATAGAATAAAACTATTTACAAAATTGTTATAACATTTAAAACACCATCTACTACTTTAGGAATAATCTTAATTTGGCACAATGAATTAACATTATTTTCACAACAAATATTTTAAAAATACTCAAAATTAATACATAGGTATGTATGAATAGTTCACTTTAAAAAATATATGTTGTCATGTAGTGTTATGAAAATGTTGGTTCCAGTTTTCAAAACAAATTCTGACTTATAGGCCTGTAAACATTTGAATACCTTTATTCGCCCTCTAGCGCATTAACCATGGGTTAACACTAAATAAGCCATAATATCCTCATTACTCATAGAAGAGATACCAGTTACTGTGTGATCCACTTGTCATTCACTGATTAACTTTTACTTTTTATACCTATAACAAATATATCCTTAAAAATGTAAACAGATCTTTATATTTTATACTAACCTGGCTACATCTGTATATTCCATTAATTAATTTTCTTAAATATTTAATATCCATTTTAAAAAGATCATAGTTATTCTCAAAAAGTCGATTTCAAAAGCAAGAAAAAAGTATTTCTGACATCAATCAACAACCATATTGACTTTAATTTGACAATGACATTTTGTTTTAGACACACATTTCAGATCACAATAATGTGAAATTTGCAACCGTTGTCTGGGACCAATTAAAAAATTACTTCTATGACATTTATTCGTTTCTTAACCGCTCATTGGCCGTTTACCGACTAAGGCCGATAAAGATAATTATTTCGTAAATTTTGAACACGACTATATTTCGAAACTCGCTCTTAGTAACAAATCTAGTTACTTTTCCCTGTGTAAATGCGTCTTTTCAATTCGCTCCTCCTAGTTTAAAAACAGAGTATAGTCTGCTTCTACCTGACGAAATCCACATAAAATTAGCCGTGGGAGAAATAATATTTCCGCAGGGTGCTTCAGATTTAAACGGACACAGCTTAATGGAAGGTAGAGTACACTTAGCTGAGTTCAAAACACCCCCATACTTAGCTTTTAATCTTACTCGTTTTTGAGATATAGGGTGTTTTATGATTTTTGGCCAAAACTAAAATTGGCCATTTTGTTTGAACGGCTAGAGATATTTTGATAAATTTGTTTTACAAAAGTTACATTCTCTTCGATTAATCAAAATCATAATTTAATTTGAAAAAATTCCAGGACCGGACTCTCTTTTTTTATATTGCTCTTCTTAGCTAGAATATCAGCCTGTATATCGAATTTTAATAAATGTTACTGCACATTTAAATAGTACGTGGATCAGTAAATAAAATAATGTAATAATATTTAATGGCACCATATTGATTTTTTTACAGTAAATTTTTATAATGGCGACTACAATATTATAAATCAGTATTTACAAAATTGAAATCAAATATTTTACTCTGTATTTTTAAAACTCTACATAAATTAGGTACCATCTTCATTTATTTTTAAGTACTGCATTTTCCAATAAAAAATTGAACATCTACACAGGACCGGGCTCACTTTATTTGATAAATTAACAGAACAAACTAACAGAAACAAATAATTAATTAAAACTAAAGTAGATTTTCAAAATGAACACCGTAAATGTCAGTACACCTCTGCGAACGTTTTAACAGGTTTTTCACTGATTTGTTAATTATTTCCTATTTATTTCTATTACAGACAGTATTAATTTTTTCCAATAACTGTACTCTGGTATTCATTCCTTCGTTGTGCACCTTTAATTTATGGTAGCACCATAAAAAATAATCCAGAGGTGTTAGATCTGGAGATCTTGGTGACCAATTGACGGGATCGCCTCGACCTATCCATCTATTTGGGAAACGATGATTTAAATGGTCTTTGACCAGTATTTGGAAATGAGGTCCAGCACCATCGTGTTGAAACCACATTCCTCTGGTATTAATCCCTTCTAACAAATTGGGCAGGATGTTTCTAAGGAAATTTAAATAAACTTCAGCTGTTAATCTGTCTTCAAAAACATGAGGGCCTATAAATGATTTTTATAAATACCACACCATACATTTATAGAAAATCTATATTGGGAATGTTTTTGTGATACAGTGTAAGGATTTTCAGTTGCCCAAATATGACCTCTCCTAGTGTTATTGATCCCATCACGTGTAAATTGGGATTCATCAGTATATAAAATTCTCGATATTGTCCTTCTGTGTGCCAAAGTCTATCTACAAAAAGATAAGCGGGGTACAGTACGTCGTCTCCGTATTCAAGTCGCTGGCAGGGCCGACAAGAGGGGGGGGGGGGTAGCCGGGACTAATTCCCGGGGCTCGGCAGCGGTATAAGGGGGGCCCGGCAGCTCTGGTGTGAAGACGTTTGTACTGTTGCATAAGAAGGAGGACTAAATATAATTAATTACCTAAAGAT
The DNA here is from genome assembly GCA_927349885.1 of Psylliodes chrysocephalus. Taxonomy (NCBI): domain Eukaryota; kingdom Metazoa; phylum Arthropoda; class Insecta; order Coleoptera; family Chrysomelidae; genus Psylliodes; species Psylliodes chrysocephalus. Next base: position 80,377,084 of record OV651815.1, on the reverse strand, counting down.
GAACGTGGAGAGAGGAATGAATGGGGTGGTTCGAAATCATATTTCTGTTAGTGTAAGAATTAGTAATACCTTGATTTTAACCAGAAGCAAGTGTATGAAGAACTTAAAAGAAATTAAATTTGTGGTTATAAAAAATGAAGATGGTACCTAATTTGTAATTAAAAGTACAGAGTAAAATATTTGATTTTAATATTGTAAATACTGATTTATAATATTGTAGTCGCCAGTATTAAAATTTACTGTAAGAAAATCAAGATGGTGCCATTAAATATTATTACATTATTACGTACTATTTAAATGTGCAGTAACATTTATTAAAATTAAATTTAAAATTAACATTTATTAAAAGGGCAATACAAAAAGAGAGTCCGGTCCTGGAATTTTTTAAAATTAAATTATGATTTTAATTAACCTAATAGATTATAAATTTTGTACAAAATTTTATCAAAATATATCTAGCCTTTAAAACAAAATGGCCGATTTTATTTTAGCAAAAATCATAATCATATCTCAGAAACGAGTAAGATTATAGGCTAAGTATGGGGGTGTTTTGAACTCAGCTAAGTGTACTCTACCTCCCATTAAGCTGTGTCTGTTTAAATCTGAAACACCCTGTATGCTAGTGAGTTTAAAAATGTAATGTAATGTGATTTATTTATGGTCAAGACGAAACTTAATTTTATGGGGAATCGTAGCCTCTTATACAAAACCTTTTAAAATATATGAAACATACGAAACAAACATTTCTTGATTAATGTATATAATTGAAAGAACGGAAGAGTTTAATATTAAAAAATTGTTTTTTTTGCTAATAAATAATTGTCCGATAAAAGTGAAAATAAATAATAAATATGTTAAAATGATCCACTTTCAAAAAAAACTATAAACATTCACCATAACACATGAATCATAAATTATTACAATTATTAAATACTCACACTGTAATAATAATTACTATATTGATATGCGGTAATAGTCAGTTTATCGTTTACGATTTCTCTAACATAAAAATAATTGCAATTTGAAATGGTTTACTAAATTTTTTACATTACCATTAGAATTTAAAAATAATAAAGCATTACTTTCTCCAATAATTACAAAAGTAAATGTCAAAATTTCTCTTTAACAAATTTATTTTCTTGTTATACATATATAATATAAATAATAATAATATAAAAAACTTATTTTAATCGTTCATTTTATGCATGAATTAAATAGACCTCAAATAGTTCATTAAGTTTTATTAATCATTTCCTTTATGTAAGTTTAACCGTTTTTGTGATATTCTTAAATTTGTAGTACTAATATTCTAATTTTTCAATTTTTTAAATTCATTCAAGTAAATAGGCCATGTAATAAGTAAGAAAATTTTATATTAAATACAAATTAATTAATTCTATGCCCGTACTCAAATGCCAAGTTATAATTACGGTAGTAATTAAAATTAAAGAACAAGTCGATGCGAATTAAATAACAAATCATGAATTCAAATAACGAAAACATAATAAACATTTATAAAAGCTATTATAAACTATTATAAAAGCTGTTCAAAGTGACTCTCCAACTGCAATACAGTATTGTAATCTAGCTTCAAAAGATCTTTGAACGTTTCTCCATATAACAAAAAACACGTTTGATAAATTCTAAAGTTATGGATCTGCATGTTTGAAAATAATTTTAAAATGTGTACATTAACATTATCTACAACTTTTTGTAAATAACATTTTTTGATATCATACTAATGTATAAATGCGAAAGTTTGTATGGATGTATAGATGGATGTTTGTTGCTCAATCACTCAAGAACGGCTGAACGGATCTGGATGAAATTTAGCACAAAGATAGATTATAGTTTGGAATAGCACATAGGCTACTTCTTCTCCCGGAAAAATATACGATTCCCGTGGGATAGATTTGTTTTTGTTCTTTACAGACATGATTTTTTGCATAGTGGTAGTGAAACATGAAAATTTGAAATACAGCCTGAGCATAAATAAATAATGACGTGTTTCAGAATTTTGGATTTTCACATTTTAAGGGGGGGGGGGGGGGCAACGGGTGTTAAAAGTTTGTATCGATTTTTTTAAAGGAAGGAACTTGAAAATTGAGATTATAGCTACTCACAAATAAATAATAATGTGTTTTAGCTATTTTGTATTTTCATATTTTAAGCGGAAACAGGAGGAAATGCGAGAGAGGAAAAAATGGGACAAAGGGAAGAAAGAGGAGAAAGCAATGAAATGGGAGAATGGAGGAAAAAATAAATAAAAATAAATAAAAATAAATAAAAATAAATAAAAATAAATAAAAATAAATAAAAATAAATAAAAATAAATAAAAATAAATAAAAATAAATAAAAATAAATAAAAATAAATAAAAATAAATAAAAATAAATAAAAATAAATAAAAATAAATAAAAATAAATAAAAATAAATAAAAATAAATAAAAATAAATAAAAATAAATAAAAATAAATAAAAATAAATAAAAATAAATAAAAATAAATAAAAATAAATAAAAATAAATAAAAATAAATAAAAATAAATAAAAATAAATAAAAATAAATAAAAATAAATAAAAATAAATAAAAATAAATAAAAATAAATAAAAATAAATAAAAATAAATAAAAATAAATAAAAATAAATAAAAATAAATAAAAATAAATAAAAATAAATAAAAATAAATAAAAATAAATAAAAATAAATTAAAATAAATAAAAATAAATAAAAATAAATAAAAATAAATAAAAATAAATAAAAATAAATAAAAATAAATAAAAATAAATAAAAATAAATAAAAATAAATAAAAATAAATAAAAATAAATAAAAATAAATAAAAATAAATAAAAATAAATAAAAATAAATAAAAATAAATAAAAATAAATAAAAATAAATAAAAATAAATAAAAATAAATAAAAATAAATAAAAATAAATAAAAATAAATAAAAATAAATAAAAATAAATAAAAATAAATAAAAATAAATAAAAATAAATAAAAATAAATAAAAATAAATAAAAATAAATAAAAATAAATAAAAATAAATAAAAATAAATAAAAATAAATAAAAATAAATAAAAATAAATAAAAATAAATAAAAATAAATAAAAATAAATAAAAATAAATAAAAATAAATAAAAATAAATAAAAATAAATAAAAATAAATAAAAATAAATAAAAATAAATAAAAATAAATAAAAATAAATAAAAATAAATAAAAATAAATAAAATAAATAAAATAAATAAAAATAAATAAAAATAAATAAAAATAAATAAAAATAAATAAAAATAAATAAAAATAAATAAAAATAAATTAAAATAAATAAAAATAAATAAAAATAAATAAAAATAAATAAAAATAAATAAAAATAAATAAAAATAAATAAAAATAAATAAAAATAAATAAAAATAAATAAAAATAAATAAAAATAAATAAAAATAAATAAAAATAAATAAAAATAAATAAAAATAAATAAAAATAAATAAAAATAAATAAAAATAAATAAAAATAAATAAAAATAAATAAAAATAAATAAAAATAAATAAAAATAAATAAAAATAAATAAAAATAAATAAAAATAAATAAAAATAAATAAAAATAAATAAAAATAAATAAAAATAAATAAAAATAAATAAAAATAAATAAAAATAAATAAAAATAAATAAAAATAAATAAAAATAAATAAAAATAAATAAAAATAAATAAAAATAAATAAAAATAAATAAAAATAAATAAAAATAAATAAAAATAAATAAAAATAAATAAAAGTAAATAAAAGTAAATAAAAATAAATAAAAATATATAAAAATAAATAAAAATAAATAAAAATAAATAAAAATAAATAAAAATAAATAAAAATAAATAAAAATAAATAAAAATAAATAAAAATAAATAAAAATAAATAAAAATAAATAAAAATAAATAAAAATAAATAAAAATAAATAAAAATAAATAAAAATAAATAAAAATAAATAAAAATAAATAAAAATAAATAAAAATAAATAAAAATAAATAAAAATAAATAAAAATAAATAAAAATAAATAAAAATAAATAAAAATAAATAAAAATAAATAAAAATAAATAAAAATAAATAAAAATAAATAAAAATAAATAAAAATAAATAAAAATAAATAAAAATAAATAAAAATAAATAAAAATAAATAAAAATAAATAAAAATAAATAAAAATAAATAAAAATAAATAAAAATAAATAAAAATAAATAAAAATAAATAAAAATAAATAAAAATAAATAAAAATAAATAAAAATAAATAAAAATAAATAAAAATAAATAAAAATAAATAAAAATAAATAAAAATAAATAAAAATAAATAAAAATAAATAAAAATAAATAAAAATAAATAAAAATAAATAAAAATAAATAAAAATAAATAAAAATAAATTAAATAAAAATAAATAAAAATAAATAAAAATAAATAAAAAAATAAATAAAAATAAATCAATGAAAGTCAATAAAAATTAATACATATTAATAAAAATTATTAAAAATTAATAAAAATTTTCTCTCGAGTATCGAACTGTAATAATTGATATTTGAGAAATTCCAGCGCAGCAATCGGGTCAGCTAGTTTTAATAACGGTTATATCGAACTTCCAAACACTATTGGGACACCCTGTATGTAGTACTTTTATAAATAATATTTTGAAGTATGACACGCGCGATTACAGGGGTCCTGATAACGAGGCACTACTTTCAATTAACAATGAATGTGTACAGAGTCAAAACTTAAATACATCAATTTCTATTTTTTATAAACAGAATTTTTTTGTAAAAATATAAAAAATAATATATATTTTTTAATAAAATAGATTGCTTATTTTTATAAAAAAAATAATACAACCATATTTACTAGTACAGTCACGTTCTGTATGCATGTATTTACTTTTCTTTAACTTGGATATAGTATATTAATTAAAATTAGATAGTTATTTTTAAATAAAACTAATAATCATAACCAATTTTAAAATGTACGTATTCAAATTAATTATTGTGCTGTTGTATTAATTTCAAGTGGCAATAAATTACTTTCACAAATTTATTTATTCGGTATTACTTTTAACTGTCAATTTAGGATAAAAAAAAATGTAATAAAACTCAGGTAAAAGCATGCCAAAATGTCATCAACCTCCGTTTCGCAAATAATAAAGTTGTTTACAGATCTGAAACATTTATTTGTTGCTGACTTCGAGGCTGTGAAGGTCATCTTATTTTTATTTTACCTACAAAAATGTTTTCTATGGCAAGATAAATGAACAATTATTTACGAGTAAGGTTAATAGCTTATGGATATCATTAAATCGAGTATATGTTAGTCAGTAAAAAAGAACTTGTATTATGTTTAATAAACACTATAGTATTGGTGATAGTCGGATAGATTTAAATTATGCCATACAATTTTGAAATATTAAAAGTAAAGGTTAATTCGGGTTCTCCTCTGAAATTCTATTAAATTTTTTTTATTTAACAAAGATCGAGATTTTTTATTTTTTAGAAAAAAGTAAACATTCGAATTTGGAAAGAGTGGCTTCAGAAGGGCACACATTTAATCCTTTATTTTTGTCAAAGAAAAAATAAACTTTAAAAGTGGGGTACTATGAAACCTTTATTTATTGGTAGATTTTTCGTCTTAGATTTAAAAAAATATATACAGGGTGTAACTAAATAAGTGTAAAACATTTAAGGGGGTGATTCTTCATCGAAAAAAAGATAGGATCTCTCATATAAAGAAACTTCATTGGAGCATCCCTTGTTAAGATACAGCCCCTTAAAGGGGGTACATAAAATTTGTTTAACAATTTTTTTCACAAGCACTAAACAAGTTACAATATTGAAATTAACCTGTCATTTTCTACTACCAAAAAGACACTTAGCCAGTACTTTATTTGGTTTACCCCATGGTTGTAAGGGGTGGAAAACGCAACCCCTAAAATTTCGTTCCAACGTAACTTTTGGTCTTATTATTTGTTTACCATTTAAAATTTTATTTCCGATAGCCTGTTTCATTCTAAACAAAAAATGTCTCTTGAATTTTTTGCCCAAAATAAACCGTTCGCAGCAAAAAATTATTTTACCAACAAGTACAGAGATACATCGGCATCATAAATGCGAACTGAATTTATTGTTATTTTGTAGTTACTACCTGCATTAAATGATTAAAAAGGGGAATAATCAAAACTAATTTATTAATAACAAAACATACAACATGTAGAAATCGTAGTAAATGTTCAATATGTCTACCTTCAGACATTACGCATGCGTCTAGACGTCGGCGCATTGAGCCACGTATTCGCTCAAATAATCCTGGAGTCTCTCTAATTACCCTGCACGCATCCATGAGGCGGTTTCTTAAGTCCTCTACATCGCGAACAGGAGTACGATAAACCAAATGCTGCAAATGGCCCCAAGTAGAGATATCGAGAGGATTGAGATCCGGGGATCGAGCGGGCCGATTCTGTGGTCCTCCTCGGCCTATCCACTGATTTGCATATGTTTCAGTTAAATACTGACGTGCTACTTGACTAAAATGGGCGGGAGCCCCATCATGCATAAAAAACATATCCCTTCTGAGTAGATATACTATACAGGCCTCACTATTGGTATAGGGAAATCAATGTGTTAGAGAGAGGGGAACGATTCGCGCGGACTTGGTCAGGCATAGTGGGATCGCATGGTTCGTGCCAGGCGCCCCGCACCCCCGCGGTCAGTGGCCCCCACTCCCGCCCTGGAGCATGTGATACCTCGTTAAAAAGGTATTTATGTGTAGATTACGGGAAAAATATTGAAAAAATTCTCCTACCTGAAAAATCAAAGTATATCTGTGTATAATTAAAAATTATATTTTATTATAAAAATGTGTTGTAGAAATAAAATAAATTTGAGAATTCCACTTTTCTGTATTCTACACATAAATACCTTTTCAACGAGGTATCACATGCTCCAGGGCGGGGGTGGGGGCCGCTGACCGCGGGGGCGGGGGTGCGGGGCGCTTGGCACGAACCATGCGATCCCACTATGCCTGACCAAGTCCGCGCGAATCGTTCCCCTCTCTCTAACACATTGATTTCCCATACCTATAGGTACCTCTCTCTCTAACACATTGATTTCCCTATACCAATAGTGAGGCCTGTATAGTATATCTACTCTTCTGACGCCTAAAGGAACTTCCTCCAGCAGTACGGGATGCACTTCTCTTAAAAATTGAACGTATGCCTCACCATTTAATCGAGTAGGTAGAAAATGAGGCCCAATTAAATAATCACCAATAACTCCGGCCCACACGTTTAGAGAAAAGTGTTCTTGATGGTGAGTTTCGACAATAGCGTGAGGGTTTTCATCAGACCATATGTGGTAATTATGAAAATTAATAATCTTGTCCCGAGAAAAACTACATTCGTCTGTGAATTTGATCGTCTTCAGAAAGTCACGATTTCTTCTAATCATTTCCAGCATCCAATTGCAAAATTCAAGACGGTTCGGAAAGTCTCGTGGTAACAGTGCCTGTACTCGTTGCAGATGGTAAGGGTATAAGAGATGTTCCTTTAAAATTCGAAATACCGTCATATGATCAACATTTAGCTGGAAAGCAATCTTTCTAGTACTGGTAGTAGGTTGTTCTTCAATAAAATTAAGTAGTGCTTCCTCAAACTGTGGTGTTCTTACTTCTCGATGGCGACCACAATCGTGCTGCCGTTGAGGATACATTTCAGCATATATTCTAGAAGCTTCTAACCCATTCTTCTGCGACATACCGTAAACGTAATACATATCAGCCATTTCCTCATTTGTGTATGCCATTTTAATAACAAGTGAATTATTAAAGTAACAAATTATGTAATTGTCAGTATCGCTAATAGCGGCCTACTAGACAAATTAGTTTCGTATTTTCGTTTTATGGCTATATCTATCTTGTTCGTAAAATATTTTTTTGCTGCGAACTGGTTTATTTTGGGCAACAAATTCAAGAGACATTTTTTGTTTAGAATGAAACAGGCTATCGGAAATAAATTTTTAAATGGTAAACAAATAATAAGACAAAAAGTTACGTTGGAACGAAATTTTAGGGGTTGCGTTTTTCACCCCTTACTACCATGGGGTAAACCAAATAAATTACTGGCTAAATGTCTTTTGGTAGTAGAAAATGTCAGGTTAATTTCAATATTGTAACTTGTTTAGTGCTTGTGAAAAAATGTTTATGTACTCCCTTTAAGGGGCTGTATATTAACAAGGGATACTCCAATGAAGTTTCTTTATATGAAAGATCCTATCTTTTTTTCGATGAGGAATCACCCCCTTAAATGTTTTACACTTATTTAGTTACACCCTGTATATTTGTGAATGCAAACTCTAAATCACATAAAATTTTACATTGTTTTATTTTCAAATTTGTATCCATAATTTTGTACTGTATCCAGTTTTCTGTCTTCTTCCATCTAAAAAAGAATTAAAACTAATTAGTACAATTTATTAGTACCCACAGGGTCAGTGTTAAATAAAAATATATATTAACTAACCTACTAGTTAATTGACTATGTTTTATAAATTGATATAAAATTGGAAACAAAAATAATTAAAAAATATATTTACTTACGTTAAAATGATCTTCACATATAAAAAAGTGCGATGGTAGTTTGTGTTTTTGTGTTTTGCAGCAGCCCTCAGCACGCACTTTCGTTTTTAAATGTCAAGATTTTGAGGAACTTTTATAAACATTTCGTCGGTTTGGATGGTTTTATTATTCCAAGTAGGAACCAAGGACTTGAAAATATAACGTGGATTTTTTAATGTAACGTAAAATTAAACCAAAGTTTTACTGTTTAAAAACAAGAAAAGGAAAATAAATCAAACTCAAATGTGATAGACGTAAAATAAAATGAATAAAACTCCGACCGTTTCCCTTCAGAAAACAACTAATCCTTTGGCTAATACCGCAACACCAGTATACAATAAAGTTAGTTATGAAGAGAATAAGAATTCAAGTAGTGAAATGGTGTCACCATCTGTTCTTAGTAAGCAAAATCAAAGTGCGCTGTAGTACCTAGTTAGAAAACTAGGTGGAACCAAAAAGACCAGGCGGGCAATTTGTAAAAACGATCGTTACTAAGAACAGATGGCGACACTACTTGAATTCTTATTCTCTTCATAACTAACTTTATTGTATACTGGTGAAATGTGTAGCATTTGTTAATTCCATTAGAGACTGGAATTGAGAACCTATCTATTTCTTGCTGAAGTGTCCTAATAAGGACGAAACCGGTCCAAGAATAATGTTCTCCTTAGTGAGCAAATCAAAAGTAGAGACTGTTGAAATTTAATTTCTATCTCTGCTGTCTTTCCTTCGGATATAATTCAATACCTGTTGCGGTATTAGCCAAATGAGTAGTTGTTTTCTGAAGGGAAAAGGTCTTTGGTATTTATGTGATATTGGCTTTGAGTTTTATTCATTTTATGTTTAAAAACAATTTCAAACGTTTCCTATTAACGAGGTTATCTATGGATATAGAAAACATCAAAAAAACGTTGTTTTTGTTTTTATTATAATGTAAACACACATACCAACCTAATTTTAATCCGATTTTAGAAAGAGACAACTACTCATAAATGTCACTATTAGAAAAGGATAACGATCCGAGCTGTCTATTATTATTAGAACTTTATTGTGTTATGGTACCACTGATTCTTTACGACTATTCATTACAACGCGACAAAATGGCGCAAACATAGTGAGTTTGAAATTATTAATTTAAAAGTGAACTTTTTAAAGTACTATAACTTTATAAAAAAAAAAAGAATTTTGTGCTTACACAGTTTATAGCATTATATTCGTTAAATTCGTTTACACTAAATACGCCCATTCTTACTAGGAACATTGAATTAATAATTGGAAACTATGATTCCACTTAAAAAGCATAATACGACTTAAAGAGTTGAAAATAGTTTCTAAATTACTCCAATAACAAAGCGATTACTGTTTGTAGGTAAGAATCTGGTGAATTCCCTACAGTACACTAGATTCCTAAACTTACCTTAGTCGTTTAATTACAGAACTTTGAATTGAGAGTATTGATTCTAAATTTTGCTTTTAAATTAAAATAAAACGCAATTATTTCTGGTAGTCTGATTTACGAACGATTGGTGTATATCATAGAAATAATTAGAGATAATGATGCTAAAAATAATCATAGTCAAACATTTATTAGGTCGTCTAGAGCGTATGCATACCTATAGTTATGTAATACAATGAGCAAACCACACGTATTCTCATAATTCACGCGTATACACAGCACACGTAATAAATTTATGCCCAAATAATTTCCTGTTAAAATATAACGACTGCAGTCAAATAGAATATCGTGTGCCAACATTCAGGATAAAATTCGTTAAACATATTAATAAATGAAGTATGTAGTGAAAGATCAGTTTAATGATTTGACAAATTATCGATAATTGATCTGAAATACTAAATTAATCTAATGAAGTCTATAGAAGCGTTAAATTATTTCTCCTGTATGTATGGAAGATTGTTTGTACCCTCAGTTCAGATAGTCACAAATCAACACCATCTCTGGAATGTTTTTCTTCATTTGACACCAAAATGGCCTGTAGTTTTGCAGAACATTTAAAAATGATATTTTAGCCAAAAGAATTACATCATGACTGGATTGAACCAATTATAGAAAATATCATTAGACCCACTTCTCTAAAGGAAGTCTATTATTTTTTTATTTTATGGCATAGGGGTATACGCCTACTATGCCAGTCTCAGTTTTGTTTGATTTTCATTCATGTATGTTCTGCATAGGCTTTGTTACTGTTTCCTAGCGCCAATTCAAGGACAAAACTGTTAATTAGAACCCAACAGTTAATGGGTGGAGTGAGGATATCAGAATTATTTTTAAATAAATAAATTAAATAAAAAATCTCGGCAACGGTGTGATTCGAACCGCGGAGCCTTGGATTCGCAAGCCCAGAATCTGCCACTGAGCCACCCATCCCCTCAAAGAAGTCTATGATGCATTAAAAAACAACATTGATCCGAAGAAAAGCTGGCTTTCATTTAATTACCGGTGAAATTTGGAAACAACTTCCAAAGAAAGCAATTATAATAATAACGCATCTAATTAATGCATCATTTAGATTGAGGTATGTACCTTTGGAGCTCTGGAAAATAACAGGAGTCATGATGATTCCAAAACCAGGCTAATAACAAAAAAGTTTCATCATACAGACCAATTTCCTGTAATATCGAAATTATATAAAAAATTACAATTTTGTGGTCGTAGTAAAAATATTGTACTTGTATACAAGTGATTTTCACGTTCGTAATGTAATATACCATTAAATGTCAAGAGCCGTTATAAATATCGTTATAAGAAAAATATTTAAAATCTAAATAGACAAATTACCTTTATCCTATATAAACAACAAACGTAGTAAATTTGATTTTTCATAGAGCTTATTTGGGAATATTTCAAAAATTCAATAGTTATTAATATTTATCAGGTAATCAAATATGAACAGTATTCAGAATTAAATTCCAAGAATCATTGCTGTTTCAGGAAAAGCAAATACCGCAAATTCCCCTAATAATTATTTGTGATAATACTGCATTTATTATAGAAGTGTAGCATAATTCCAATTCTTGGAAGAATCAAATGATGCTAATGTAGCGGACATAAAAAATGAATTTTAATTTTTCAAGCCAAACCCACACGAACTGGAACTCTCAAAAAAGAGTCTCCAGCCAAGAGTGGGAAACTGCTAAACGGGTAGTCACAACAGAGAAAGTAACATGGGCAATACGCACCTTCAATCCATACAAATCACCTGGACCAGATGGGGTACTGCGTGTGCTTTTGCAACAGGCAATAGAAACGCTGGCCTCGCATATTTGTAGGCTCTACAGGACAAGTTTAGTGCATAAACATGTACCAAATACCTGGAAACGAAGCAGAGTTGTTTTTATACCTAAACCGGGGCATCCAACGTATACCATGGCAAAGGCCTATAGACCAATAACTCTGACGTCATTTCTATTGAAAGGATTGGAAAAACTGATTGATCAGCATGTCCGGCAAACCACTCTGAGAGAGATGCCATTTCATACAAACCAACATGCCTATCAATCAGGAAAATCTTGTGAGTGCTCTGTATCATCTCGTAATCAAGATAGAGGGAGAACTCAGTAGCCAAGAAATAGTCCTAAGACCATTTCTTGACATAGAAGGAGCTTTTGATAATATCTCCTTTAAATCAATGGTAGCTGCCGCTTGCAAACATAGAATGCTGCTGGTGAATAGAAGACATGTTACGCGGACGGCATCCAGGCACAAATGTTCAGTGAAACCATGCAGGTGAATATCCACAAGGGAAGCCCACGTCCTTTCTCCTCTACTGTGGAACCTAGTGGCAGATGAACTGCTGAAAACACTTAACAACCAAGGGCTGTACGCCCAAGGATATGCCGATGACATAGTCATCCTTATCCGGGGTAAACACCAAACCACAGTCTTTGAACTCATGCAAAGAGCTATTAGGCTGACAAAAATGTGATGCGTCAGCGAAAACCTCTTGGTAAACCCTAACAATGCACAACTCATAAACTTTACTCGGAAAACAAGGTTGGATGTTTTAGAAACTCCGACTCTGTTTGGAGGAAAGCTAAACGAACCAAGTAAAATATCTGGGTCTAAGCAAGATAGCAAACTTACTTGGAACCAACACTTAAAAAGTGACCAACAAATGTAAAATGTCTGTCATTGTAGGGAGACGGGAATTTGGAAAAACATGGGGATTAAAACCAAAAATGGTCCACTGGCTATATTTGACAATAACAAGATCCATAATAACTTATGGAGCGGTTGTTTGGTGGCCAAAAGTAAACCATAAAAAAGCCCTCAATACCCTCTCAGGAGTGAAGAGGCTGGCATGCCTTTGTATTACAGGAGCAATGAGAAGTATACCGACAGCCTCTATGGAAATCATTCTAAACCTCCCACCCCTTGACTTAGTCATAAAGGGTGAGGCCAGAATGAGTGCATACAGACTGGAACTCACTGGGACATATAAAACATACCAGAATAACACATGATGTAAATGAGTCTAAATTTAATAAAACATGGGATCAGATCACATGACACCTCTCCTAACCTTTAACAGACTTCCAGATCAACTGCAACTGGAACAAGGTAAATAAGGAGATAGATAAATGCTTAGCGGTCTCGTATGGTATACGGATGGATCTAAAACTACCAAGGGAACAGGCTCTGGCGTACATGGAGTTAAATCCAAATGCGACATTATCGTCTCACTGGGAAAACATACCACTGTATTTCAGGCTAAAATACATGCAATCGAATTGTGTGTACGAGAGAATTTAAGAAGGAAGTACAAAAAACAAACTATCCTAATTCTCTCAGATAGCCAAGCAGTAGGGTTGCCAGACGTCACGCGTAAGGCGTTTTTTTTCACGCTTTTTGATTAGTTTGTACGCTCAACGCAACAGTACGAAAATGTCCCGCTTTTGGGAAAATTGCCACTCTTCTTATGGAAATGCCACGCTTTTTAATTTAAAGCCGCAAAGGAACCGGATTTATACAAAAATAGACAAATCTCCGGGTAATCCGGGTAAACGACCCTCTTTTTTATGAAAAATATAAGCTAAGGACATTTTTTTTTTTAGAAATTTCACAAAAATGGACCTGATTATATAAAATGGCTTGCTATTTGAATCTGATGCTCTGTCGTCACGCTTTTGACTTCGTAAATCTGGCAACCCTACCAAGAAGCCTTAAAGGCTCTTGATTCAAGCGGAATCAAGTCAAAGCTTGTTTGAAACTGCCTTGGAATACTAAATGATCTGGCAACCCACAACAAGGTAAAACTAGCGTGGGTACCAGGGCACAAGGAAATGAAAAGGCTGATGAACTCGCCAAAGAGGGATCAGATCTACCATTCACAGGACCCGAAACTGTATTTGGAATAAACAAAACCTCTATTCTACAGGCAGTGAACAGGTGGATAACCACAAAACACCGAATTCACTGGCAACAGATAAGAGGGTACATAATCACTAAGGGGACCAAACCCACGCATGACTACTGAGGCACTACAACTCGCAAGGCCTCAGATATACACATTGTGGGATTACTAACGGGGCACTGCTTGCTGAAACACCTTCATGTGAGGGGATTACACAATGATCCCACTACATGTAGACTTTGCATGGAAGAGGAAGAAACCTCATACCATGTTATCTTCGAATGCGAAGCTCTTACTAGGCGACGTTTCACCCTTTTCGGCCTAGAACCGGAAATAAAGCCCCTGGAACACTTGGTAGGTAATTTATTAAAACTAACCAAAGACATAGGATTATTCACGCCTGAATACGGGGAAAGTAGGGGAATACAATAGACCCAAGAGGCCGCAGTGTTCTAGGCCAAACATAACCCTACCTGCTTATAACTGACAAAGATAAAGATAAAAAAAGCTAAAAATTTTATACAGTTTTACGTTTGCCACAAAATCAAACGGATTTACAACCTATATAATTTATGACGGATATGGATAGAAACAATTTAAATTAAAAATATGACAAGTTATAATAAATTGTAAATTAATAATTTAAACAAATCAATTCTCGGAATAGATATTAACTCGGTAATATAGAACTAATTAGAAAAAGATGAAAAGTAAAAGTCATAGTTAAACAAGGTTTAGAAATGAGTAAGAGACACCAGCAATTTAAAAATTATCTCATCTGATTTGGTATATTCAAACCTGAAAGTACCCTCCATACTAATATGAATTATAATAAAAGACAGGCCGAAAATACTATACCTATTATAACTTTACTTACGGAATCAACCTTGAATATAAATATTACAGATTCAAACCATATTTTCCAAATATAAAAGCATCAATTAACATAATTTATAAAATCAGATTTTATAGCACTATCACTCAGATTTGCTTTTATTTAGTTCTTGTTTATCTAAAAATGGTTAACCACTTTTATTAAGCAGTTACCGCGACCTTGAATTTGGCGATGATTCAAGCGAGTGATTAAATCACTTGTTATACTACAATGTCTTTTAATTAAAAACGTTATCTTTTATATCTAAAGAATTAGAATAATAGAAAAATCTCAAATGATTATTAAATAATATTAATAATAATTATAAAAAAAGGATAACAATTTTTCCGTTTTCAAGGCAATATTAATAATATTAAATTAACTAAGAAAATACATGAGATATGTAAATTAAAAAAAAATCCATTTGCACAAGGTCAAGTGACCTAGCGGTGAACTTTGAAACTTGAAAATAATTTCCATCGTTTTATCTTAATTACTTGGCGGTACGTTGACATTTTTTTTTTCCAAAAATTTACTACGCCTAATTTCTGAGATATAGGCCGTATCCTACAGCCAACGGAAACCGGTGTCCATTCTTATTTGGACACCCGGTACTTTTAGAAAACAATGAATCTTTGAAATGGGTGTTCACTTTTTCCAATAATTTTATCATTTGTAATTTCGGATCAAAACTTTGTACAAGAGTCAATATCGCTGTTTTTTTTTATTATTTGAGTTTGTATTAAGTGTAGTTATTATTATCAACATCATACTGTTTTCAAGCACTACAACTATTAATAAGAGAATATTTTAGTTAGTGTAATATTTGTTTTGCTTTTAATACGTTGAAAACCATCTATAAACATTATTAGTTAGTAAACTGACTTTTCTTCATGATTTGAGATTATTTTTAAATATATATCAGATTATGTAGAAACCTTGACATTGATTTTTGTGTAAAAAATTTAATATGAAACTTTACCTACCATTTTTTAGTTTTTATTGTAAGTTTAATCATTTTCACAATTTCTCAAATATGTCGAAGATGTCAAATAAAAAATATATTTTTTAAATGCCTTTTATTGGCAAATAAAATAAGAACTAAAATGTTTTAAATGTTTATTTTATAAGATCAGTCCCATCACAATACATAATATTACACAGACACAAACTAGAATAAAATTATATAATGCCTGGCATTCTAAATGATACTCTTCGCAGTTTAACAGAGCCCATTAACCCCCATTTTCAAATAGATTGTTTTCACAATCTCACTGTTGGGTTATAATTAACAGTGCTGTTCCTGAAGTGGCGCTGGGAAACAGTAACAAAGCCTACACAGAACACGAAGCGAAATAACCCTGGTAGTTGAAGCCGATGACACACAAAAAAAAAATATTGTAGTACTTACAATTGGGTACAAAATAGACCATTTTGAATTAGTCTTTGGATGGTCTTAGGCACTGAAACAAAATATAAAATAAATCTTTATTATATGTAAACAACATAACCTTAAGTTTTTATTTACCTTGTCTTTGTCGGGAACAATCGTTAAATTGACATACATCCTTCCAATTTATTAAAGTTGCAGTTCTCAAACACATTTTTTTAAAAGATCACAAATAATAAAATAATCTTAATTTTATTAAAACCGTTCCATATTGACGGAAAACGAAATGACAGTCACAGAACACTTACTCTATGACAGGTTGTTTTATTTGGTACAGTGTTGCCAGAATATGTTTCTGTTATGTACCAGATTTGTCTAAAAATGTACCAGATTCCTAAATGTATCAGATTTTTCGAATTCTATTTGCAGTGACATCTAATTCATTAAAGAGGGGGAAAAGGGGGTATTTATTGATAACGAACCCAAACAAGGAACACAATATATATATATATATTTTACACGTGAACACGCAGAAAGTACTACATCTAGTACAATTGTGAATTGTACCAGACTGGCAACACTGGTTTGGCAACCTTGTTTGTGAGCGGCGCGCCAATTAATGTGTTCTTTGACATTTTGAAGAATCTGTTGGCGTGTTTTCTTCTCTTTTTAGCTATATGCATTCACCATGTCGTCTCACTCGTGTTAGGCTCACTCATCATAATGCGCCGCAGACACAGTATACTTAGGTATACTGTGCCACAGAGATGCAATCAGCCAGAGGACAATGATGTACCAAAAATATAGATTAACAAGTGTGAAAATAAAAATATTAAATTAAATTTATATTTTTATGTTATTTATGTAATTTTAAAATAATGTGTTTTATGAAATTTAACTGATATTAAATAATTCCCTTTAAGACGGATACGTCTATGGATGGTTTCACTACACTCAACCATTGAGTAAAGGAATAATATTCCTCAATGACTCAACAGATGATGACGTGGTGGTCGCCATGTTACGTCAACATAATCGGTTCGACATTTTTCATGGGAGGGGTTTCTATCAACAAAGGGAAATACTTCAGATAAGATTGTTTTTAATAAAAAAAATCTGATGTGTCCAACACATGACTTTCCTATCTAGTTATTACAGGCTTTTTCCGGTTATTTTGTACAACCTATTGCACCATCTCTATAAATGTTTAGAGGATAAACTAAATATATACATTGTCCACATACATCTACCGCGAAACATTTTTCTATAGATATTCATTGAAAATGAAAATACTGAAAAATTAAAATTTAGCACTTTTCCTACAATTTTTCCATTACGGTCCATTTAAAAAAAATCATGTATGAACAAATATTATAGAGATCGATATCGCAAACAACTTTTATTTCAACAATTTTCATAAAAATCAGAATTTTGCACATTTTGTCAAATTTCTCGAATACGGACCATTTCAGGAAATTTTTACATAAGGCAAAAATTATAGATAATAATATTAGAAGTAACTTTTATTTGAACAATTTTCTTCTCCAAACATAAATAACAGATATATTCCATAAAATATATAAACGGCCTCCCATAAAGTACCCCCCCAGATGTTCCGACTTTGTCCAAAATCTAATCATTTCACGTCAGGCCGAAATAAAACTTAAGTTTAAAATTTATTGATTTTTTCTTTATCCGTTTTTGAGTTTTCTTCAAATTTCGAAATTTACACATTTTCTCAAATATCTCGAATACGGTCCATTTTAGAGAAATTATCTATGGGACAAAAATTATAGAGAATTATATTACAAACAACTTTTGTTTGAACAATTTTTATAAAAAAAAATATTTTTTTACATTTTGTCAAATTTCTCGAATACGGACCATTTTAGGAAAATTTTGTAAATAACAAAAATTATAGATAATAAAATAAGAAGTAACTTTTATTTAAAAAATTTTTTTCCCCAAACGTAAATAACAGATATATTCCATAAAATATAAAAATGACCACCTATAAAGTACCCCCCAGATGTTCCGACTCTGCCCAAAATCTAATCAGCTCATTAGACGCTGGAATAAAGCTTAAGTTTGAAATTTGGTGTTTTTCCGTATATCGGTTCATGAGTTATGCGTTATACAGACACACACACACACACACAGACACACACACAGACACACACACACAGACATCATCGCGAAAATAGTCAAAACGGATTCAGGGGACCTCAAAACGTAAAAATCCGTCGAAAACTCGAGGTCGAAAAAAATCATGATTCCTATACTTTCCTTATATCTGTATACAGATAGGAAAGTAAAAATTAAATAAAAATAAATATTTTTTGTTAAACGATAAAAAAGTGAATAAAAACAAACAGTTAATAGCTATTAGCGGCCATACGATGGCGGAAACGGTGACGCGAAGGACCTCCAGGGGGGGGGGGGGGGTTCTGACACCAATAAATCTTTAATATATTTGCTATGATTTTTTTACAACTTAATTTTATTCCTGATAATCCAGTATGCTTATTCGATGTTTTAGGCACACTACACATTTTCTCATCATTTTTGTCTATAAACAAATACTTTTCTCTATAATTCGAGTTTAAATAAAAAACACTAGGTAAAAATAATGAATCATTCTATTATAGAAACATAAACTAATATCATAGACGATTAGAGAATGAATTCAGGTCACTATGGTCATAAATAATTAATGGTTGTGATATGCGGGGCTCGACTAAATAATGAACCTATGTACTTTAGTAAAATAAATACCGATTTTGCTAAAAATACTTTTTAATAGTACGGTGTTTGTGCCAACCGATTATTATCTTTTGTTATTAAGTAAAACTGTTTGAAACATAAGTTTTATTTATAATCTGTTCTATAGCAATACGTAATAATAATAGTTCTCCAACCAATTAAAAAAGAATAATTTAGTAAAGTAGCTAAGGAGGATATAGACAGGCAGGTGGAGTAAAATAATTAAATTGATTGCATCTTTGATCCATATTTTGGGATCTGTTCATAGTAGACATTCATTAAGATTTATGTCCATTATACTGTTGCATAATCCAGCTATTTATAATCAAAACAACGGAAACAGGAAAAGTAAAAATTATTTGCAATATTTTGTAAACAGAATAATAAAATTTTAACAAAATTTCACAAATACTTTACTGCTTATCAGACACATTTTTCTTTTTATCGTATTTATAAATAATTTTTGTAATTCTTAATGGTATTATTTGGCAGATATATTTTAAATATGTAGATTTATTATTTTATTCACAAACATCCTCATTCTTTATTGTATTTGCATAATTGACTAATTTTGATTAAAATGTTTCTAGAATCATTCTTAGAATTGAAAACATCAATTTTTAATTGTGAGTTATCACAGATGGATTTTAGACAAAAAAAAACTTTCGTCATCAAACAGGAATTTTGATAATATAATCTGTTTAAATAAATTTGTTTTATATTAGGATGATTTTAGCAAAATATTTGTACTGTGTTCTGATTTTCCCTAAAATTGTCAAATTGCTATTTGAACATTTCTAGCTTTTTTCCTATTTTTTTTTTTGAAATTGCTGTTTCATAGTCAAATATGTTTTTGAATATTTTTTAAATGTATAAAATGAAATAAAAAATCTAATAAACATTGGAATATCTTGGCAATGTAGCACCCGATTTCCAAAAAAACAAATTATTGGCGTGAAGACCATTAAAGTAGGCATCCAAAATTACCAAAATAAGCGAATCATTTTAATTTTTAATGTCATCAATATTTTTGCTACTTAAACATAAAATATCAGAAACACTTATGATTTACAATGTCGTCCACTCCAAAATACGCAATTTACCCCACAGTCAACAATGCTGTTATGAACAAAACTAATAACCACGTCTCCAACCACTCATTTATAAATGTCATTTTCAAACGTGCCAATAATAAACATAGGCAAGGGGTAGTCAGGCTAAGTACAGAAGAGGTTTAATAAAATTTGTAGTCGTATTTCACAATTAAAACATAGAAAAAAATGTTTCTTATTAAAACATTTTTAAAATATTATTCTAGAATAAAGATATACATTTCTTGCGTACTCTTCACAGTTTTTAATCAGATTTTTTCAGAATTAATAGGTTCATCCCCAGATAGAGCTTGGATCAATATTAAAAATGTTGATTTATCAAAAGTAGTACTCTTCACAGACTGCTGTGTAGATAGTATAATAATAGTAACAACTACAACTACCTTAGTTTCAGTTAGCTTCTTTGCACCTGCAAAATATTAAAAAAAAATAAATAAAATTGAACTGCTCATACTTATGAAACGGGGGTATCACCTGTACAATGACTTAATACAAAACTGTATTAGTATGTCACAACTAAAATGAAAAAACACCATCGAACTAGGTACAACATTCGGTCCTTGGCCATATTTGTATAAAAATAATCTACTTATAAGTTATTTAAATTAGTTATCAAAAAGTAAATTATTCAAAGATATGTACTTACCACTAACAGAATTATTTACTGAACTATGATACAATTTATTACACACAATTTATTATGAAAATTTTCACGAACCCTCTTTTTATCTTTATTTTTATCTTTGTCGGCTATCAGGTAGGGTTATTTTTAGCCAGAACACTGCAGCCTCTTGGGTCTATTGTATTCCCTTGCTTTCCTCGTATTCAGGTACTATCTTTGGAATAGTCCTGTGCCTTTGGTTAGTTTTACTACCAAGTGTTCCTGGTGAGTTCTTCCTTGTTCTGGACCGAAAAGGATGAGACGCCGCCTAGCAAGAGCTTCGCATTCGAAAATCACATGGTATGAGGTTCCTTCCTCTTCCATGCACAGTCCATTGTGTAATCCCATCACATGAAGATGTTTTAGCAAGCAATGGCCCGTTACTAATCCCACAATGGTGGATGTCTAAGGCCTTGCGAGTTGCATTACCTTAGTAGCCATGCGTGGGTTTAGGCCCCTTAGCATGAGCTTACTGATTCTATTCCTTCTTATCTGTTGCCTGTGAGTTTGGTGTTTTGTGTTTATCCACCTGCTAAGCAGAGGTTTTGATTATCCCAAATACAGGTTCGGTTCCTATACATAGTAATTCTGATCCCTCTTTGGCGAGTTCATCAGCCTTTTCATTTCCTTGGATACCTTTGTGTCCTGGTACCCACGTGGGTTGCCAGATTATTTAGTATTCCAAGACAGTTCCAGGCCAGCTTTGACTTGATTATGTTTGAACCAAGGACCTTTAAGGCTGTTTGGCTATCTGAGAGAATGAAGATGTTTGTTTTTTATACTTCCTTCTTAAATTCTCTCGTACACATAACTTGATTGTATGTATTTCAGCCTGGTATGTTTTTCCAGTGAGACGATGATGTCGCATTTGGATTTAACTCCATGTACGCCAGAGCCTGTTCCCTTGTTAGTTTTGGATCCATCGATATACCATACGAGACCGCTAAGCAAGTATTTCTCTACCTCCTTATTTACCTCGTTCCAGTTGCTGTTGACTTGGAAGAATATGTTGAAGGTTAGGCGGGGTGTCATATGATCTGATCCCATGTTTAATATAGGATCATTTACCTCATGTATTATTCTGGTATGTTTTATATGCCCCAGTGAGTTCCAGTTGTTAGAGATGTCCCGCCTATATGCATTCATTCTGGCCTCCCCCTTTATGACTAGGTCAAGGGGTGGGAGGTTTAGAATTATTTCTATAGAAGTTGTCGGTGTACTTCTCAGTGCTCCTGTAATACATGCCAGCCTCTGTACCCTTGAGTGGGTATTGGCTAATTTTTGGCCATCATACAACCGCTACATACGTTATCATGGGTCTTGTTATTACCGAATATAGCCAGTGGACCATTTTCGGTTTTAATCCCCATGTTTTTCCAAATGCCCGTCTTCTACAATGAGAGACATTTTACAATTGTTGGCAACTTTTTGTATGTGTTGGTTCCAAGTAAGTTTGCTATCTAGGATTAGACCCAGATATTTTACTTGGTTCGTTATTTTTAGCTTTCCTCCAAACAGGGTTGGAGTTTCTAAGACCTCCAACCTTGTTTTCCTTGTAAAGGTGCCTTGAGTTGTGCCTTGTCGGGATTTACCAAGAGGTTTTCCCTAACGCACCACATTTCTGTCAGCCTTAGAGCTTTTTGCATGATTTCGAAGACTGCAGTTTGGTGTTTCCCTCGGATAAGGATGACTTTGTCATCGGCGTATCCTTGGGCGTACAGCCCTTGATTGTTCAGTGTTTCCAGCAGTTTATCTGCCACTAGGTTTCACATTAGAGGAGAAAGGACTCCACCCTGCGGGCATCCCCTTTGGATGTTTATGTGCATGGTTTCACTGAACATTTGTGCCTGTACTTGCCGTCCGCGTAACATGTCTTCTATCCACCAAGAGATGGTGTCTTCTTTCCCATGTTTGCAAGCAGCAACTACCAATTGCAGGAGGTATTATCAAAAGTATCTTCTATGTCAAAAAATGCTCCTAAGACAATTTCTTGGCTGCTGAGTACCCCCTCTATCTTTGTTACAAGATGATGCAGAGCAGACTCACAAGATTTGTCTGATTGATAGGTATGTTGGTTTGTATTAAATGGCTTCTCTATCAGAGTGGTTTGCTGGACATGTTGATAAATCAATTTTTCCAATCCTTTCAAAAGTTACTGGTCTGTAGGCATTTGTCACTTAAACCCTCACTTCTTATAGTCTTTCATATGATTGTAAAAAGAGGCATGTCGTGTTTTTTGCTTGCTTTTTCTAGTTGGGTACAGGTAGACCTACCATCACCTAAATTGCTGACGCCGGACAAAAACCTGAAAAACCTCGGACATTTGGGTGAAATTCAGTTTTATCCTCGGACATCCTTGAAACAACATTTTATGTTTCTTATTTATTTAAACAGCTTATTTGCGATCTATTTATCAATGTTTGGCAAAATCGATAGAAAAGGGGACGAGGGGGCATTCGGTGGCCGGATATTTTAGCCGCGCGCGCCAATTTATTGCTTATCATTCAATTAATCGAGTTTCCCCCTGACACAAAAATTGTCCCGACACTTTTTTGAAACTCCTCCCGGACGCTCCACAGACGCTCTCCAAACAAGGACAAATCTGGGAAAATCCGGACGGATGGCAGCCCTAGGTACAGATGAACAACATGTACTACTGTCAGATTGAAAGTAAAGTTGCTTCTGTATCAAACGGCAAAGTATCACTTTTGGCTCTTAATACACAATAGCTATTTGTGCAATCTGTCGAAAGCGACGAACTTTTCGCTCAAAATGCATACAAGATTTTTTCTACGATCATACTTTTTTAAGAGATAGATATAAAAACTGAAAATTTGTCGCAAGTAGTGTATAATGTGTTGCCTATATCTACGTTAATCATGAAAAAAGCAGTTGATATTCAAATTCTACGTTAACTTGGATAATATAAGAAAATAACATAACTATGTACAAATAACTTGAAAATCATTTATTAAACAGAAATATTACCTATATTATAGCTAATTTAAGCTGCCAACTTTGTCGCTCGCCGAGTGACAAAGCTGTCACTTATTGAGTCCTATGATAGAACGTTCACGTTATCCGTAACGAAGGTGTTAGGCCGAGTTTTAACAGTAACGAGGCAAGTTCGTATGATGGAAAACTTTTTCCAACACACTACTGTTATTTTCCGCCTGTTATGTTCTAATTTAACAGTTTTCCAACATACGAACTTGCCTCGTTACTTTTAAAATTCGGCCTAACATGTACGTTACGGATAACGTAAACGTTCAATCATAGGACTCATTGGGGTCTATTCTGTAACAATTCCTTTATATTTAAAGGCCTTTAAAAATATTTTCTTCTTTACTTCTGTCATTATTTAAACGGATCTTTAAAATACATTAGAGGACTATCTTAAAGAAATCTGTTTAAATAATGACAGAAGTAAATTAACGAATACAAACATATTTTTAAAGGTCGCCAATATTTTTAAAGGCCGTTAAATATAAAGGAATTATTACAGAATAGACCCCAATGTCAGTTCGCGAAAACATCAACTTTGCGTTTGGATTTCGAAGCGCAAAAGCCTACTTTGGATAGTGATTGTAAAGAAATAGCTATTTTGCACTTTGTTTATTACAAATTGTTTTCATTATTGATCCTTAAACATTGGCCGAGATTCACATCGGTCATGCAGCCACTGCCTGATCATACTTTACTTTTTTCGTTTAAAATGTCGGTGCATCTTAAATAAAATTGTAAAATTACAGAACTTTCTAATATTTTCGTAACGAAATTATTGTTCTGAAATTATTATCGACATCAAGACTCTATATTTATAGTTGGCAATACTGCAGTCAAATCCAAGAGCGTTGCAGTATGTAAACTGTAAGTTCTGCTCGTGATGAGAACGTTGATCTATGCTTCCGCTATAAACAATAATAACATGGAATTAAACGGATCTAGATCTTTACAACAATCGTTTCAATTAAATTACGAGCCGTCTCTTTCTTTTTAGGATATGACGCGTATAAAACGGGCTGTTTTGTTCAAACTTTGTATTTACTTTACGTTGTTTTGGCAAAACACCATAAGTTTATAAATTTTTTAGTTAGGTTAACGAATTAAATTTAATAATAATAATTTATTAATCCAAAAACATATAGTTATAAAAATACGAATGATAACTTAAAATTATGAAAAATTGAATGAATAATGGTATATTCAGTAAGTACCTACTCACTTGTTTCTGTGAAAATACATAAAAAAATATATAATAAATTATTATTTAAAAACATTAATATTATAAAAAAATATAATAAAATATACATAGAACTAAAACTAAACTAATATGTACGTGGATTTAATAAGAGAAATTTAAATGATTCATTTTTTAAAATAGTGAAAACTTTATGGAGATGTGAATTTAATATACAGTGCAGTGCGTCCATAAAGTAACGCGTACATTATTAGCTAAATAAACAATACTATTAAAAGTTACCGTTTTTTTTTAAAAAACAATCTAATATACAGGGATAACTATCTTCGTGTAATGACGTCATCACCATTTTTTTAAAGAACACCCCATTTTTCCAATTAGCTAAAAGAAATATTTTTAGTATGGTATTTTTGTTTTAATTACAGTTTTTTATGCACGTATTAACTTGTATGTTTCCATGTTCTTGTTCTTATTGGATTGCATGAACTGCGTATTTACGTGAATGTTATAACAATAAGAGAATTTACTTAGCCTAAGTAAAATATTTATTCATGAAAATAGGTATTGTATTTTATTATATTAATTTCCTAAATAGATGCCCTATAGGCACACAAAATTTCAAAATATTTTAAAAACATTTTTTTATGTATCGCCCCCGTTGAGAACCTAAAGCAGCGATACTCAGTGTGCTTTTAAAAAAGTTTAAGAACCACTGATCTAAAGTATAGAAGTTTACTATAACACGAGGGGATAAAGTTCGCACTCCGCCCAGTCGTCGCGCCACCTATAGTAAATTTAGATACTAATAATGTCAATGTCAGTTTCGAAAAATTAACCTTACTTTTTGACATTGCGTTTTGTAAGTTATAAGTTATTTTTAACGTGTTTTATCGAGCGAATTGAATATTTCTAACTGTAATTTTTCGATATTGAAATTTTTATTTAATAGAAATGGCGGTCATGTGTGATATATGTGAAAAAATATTTAACAGGCAACAAAACCTGAATAGACATAAACTTTTAGTGCACAAAATCCAGGAAAAAGATATTTTAGCTTACTCCTACGATTCTTTCATTAGCAAGTGTTTGGAAGGTTGTCAAATATCATTTAAATTTGTGGATGACTTGAGAAATCATTTAGAAATTAAACCTAATTTCGAGATGCTACGTGAAGAGCTAACATTTAGTTCCGAAAACGAATTTAAAACCTTTTTCTCCAACTTGGTTAAAACGGAAAATGCACAGTTTACTCAATCACATGGAGCTAAATTTATAAAAATAGACAACGTTTCTTACGAGAAAAAATATTACAACTGTAATAGAAGTGGTGTAAGTAAGAAACTTTCATTAGCAAGTAGAAAGAGAGCAATTAAAACCCAAGGAAATTGTAAAATCAACATATCGTGTACTAGTCAGCTAATAGTCACAAAGAAACCAGACTTAGTGGAAACGGAAATTATTGAAAAAATTCTAAATAATGAAAAAATTGTTTATACTACTAGTGATCCCTGCCATGATCACACTTATTAAAACATACACTTACTCAAGAAAATTAAGAAGAATTGTTTTTTCTATGTGTTACCTCATAGATACAATGTGTTTGTTTTTTAGCTATTTACTCTTAGATATTTACCATTATTACATTTTTTATTGTATTTTTATTTTTTGTTATAGTATTGTATTATGATTTCCTATTATCCTATTTGAAATAAAAAGATGTGTATAATTCAGGTTTATTTATTTTAATAATTGTTTTCAAAAGTACATTTTTACATTCAGATTTTATATTTACATATCAATTTTATTCAATCAACATTTTTTTGCAAACTTTTTTTTACTTATATTTGTGTATAAATATAAAATAGGTTCTTATTCTATTGAAAAACTGTCATCAAGATGAGGTAGTCTTCAGTTAATTTATCAGATTTATTGAAATTACAATCAGTATTTTGAATAATATACATATAATGTATATTTTAGTAAATAAACATTATTTCCGTGTGATAAACATTTATTTTATACATACATATAAGAATAATGTAGTAAAAATTAATGATGGAAGTTGCACATTAATTCAAATTTAGCGCCATTTTAAAAATATCCAGATGGCGCGGCGACTGGGCGCTGTGCGAACTTTATCCGCTCGTACTATAACCGGCTTATGGCACTTTTCATCTTGTCAAGATAGATGACGGTGCCAATTGGCGATTCAAATTAATTTTCGCGCGCCTGTCATTTGTCACCTATAAGTAGGATGTTTATTTATTTGCATGTGTTTTAGGGCGGATTTTGTATTTGTGATTTTTAAACTGTTTTTAGATAATATTCTCATTGCAATAGTGTTTTTGAGTTTCATTTAGTGTTAATTTAAGTTTAGTTTTCGTGCTTCGTCATAAATATAATATTTATCATGTATATGACTTAATTTGTTGGAAATATTCACCTATATATGATGGTGGGTGAGGTTTTCCGGGTTTTCCTCACCTGTAAGTCAAATGGCACCATCAATCATCCTTAAGTCGCCCCGGAGCGCCACGGCAAATAATAATAATAGCCGTCCCTTCCCCTACACAAGTCGTTCAGTCGACTTCAGGGGTTGAAATTCACTCGTAAGGGGGCGAATTAGGGAGAGTATTATTATTATTATTATTGGTTGCTACAAGAACATCTAGAAATGTGTATTTACTAAACCCATGACATGTTTTTTTATGTGGTTTAAAGGACATTTTAGGTACCAAACGTTTATTATTGATGAACTTATTTAAAAATGTTACTATCCTTATTCTTATATTATGAAGTGAATTGTGTAGTACTTTGTATACATGTAAATGGTAATAAAAGATTACAGTTTGATTCTAAACAAATTTATGCAAAATTTTAATATTGTGAATAGATATCCATTTATCGTAAGAAACAAAATTTTACGACTTACACTTGGAAAATAATGAATACTTCAGTTTTGATTTTGACATTAACACCATATAGATTGCAATTTGCTGGGAGCTTTTTCGCAGATTTCATTTTTAATATAAACACTATCACAAACTATAAGAAATAAACAAATTTAAAGCTAAAAAGTAAGAAAAAACTCGAATTGTAGTTGATACAAATTAAAATGTAAACAATGAACACGAACGCCAATTTTGCCAAATGATGAACTGATTTTAAAACAAAAATAATAAATGAACTGAAATTTAAAAAAAAAATCAATATAATAAATCGTTTTTATGAAAAAATCCTTAAATAAATATAGAGTATGATTACATATTACTAGACATAAATGATTCTTAAATAAAAAGTCTTATCCACTTCTTCAAGAGCTAAAATCCGACGACGTATCGAAATTTTGTTATTTCTGGCAACACCGAACGATATCCTACTTATAGGGACCCTCTACAAATTTCCTCTGGAGGGCTTATCACTTAGTTTGAATCGCGAATACTTTTTTAATAGTTCTAAATTGAATGTAAATTTAA
Source organism: Psylliodes chrysocephalus (assembly GCA_927349885.1). Classification (NCBI taxonomy): domain Eukaryota; kingdom Metazoa; phylum Arthropoda; class Insecta; order Coleoptera; family Chrysomelidae; genus Psylliodes; species Psylliodes chrysocephalus. Next base: position 80,348,608 of record OV651815.1, on the reverse strand, counting down.
TATGTTTTAATCATCTTCAAAGAATAAATTAAAGAAATTGTAATATTATAGTGTAGATTATATTATGAGTTTTTTTTTTTTAAATATTTTTATGTTTGTGTAGATGGGTGATTCTTGCCTAACTGTGATTTTTTATGTCCAGTGTTTTATTTATCGTTTAGCATAAGTTTTCCTCATCAAAAAGTTAATAATATTATAAATTTAGAGGTATTTTACAACCGACATTATGAATTAGATCATAAACCTTGGTAATTTTTTTTTAAGCTGCATATAAATATACTCGAAATGTCAGTACCGTGGCATGTCCGATTCTCATTTTTAAAATTAAATATATAAATTTCTATCAAAATTCATTTTTTAATATAAAATTTACCTCTTATAACTACAATCTAATGCATACTGCATTGAATTTTATGGCAATTTTATACCAATCTTTGGATTCGTAAAAAAAATAATCATTTATATGTCAGTACCGCGGAAATCATGTCAGTACCGTGGAAATCATGTCAGTACCGTGGCATTAAAATTTTTTAATTTTGTCACAGTTTTCGTTGTGTCGTAGCTGTAGTAGAACCACTTTACAGGTTTATTTCTATGCATAAATAGAAAACAAAAACGCGTAAAACATACGTTTTGAAACATTTTTAATTTTAGAAAAATGTAAGTTGTAAAAATCACAGTTAGGCGAGAATCACCCATATAGAGTTATAGAAGGAATGAAATAATATTAGCATATCAATTTGTTATGTAGAACATAAAATAATTGAATTACAATTGATATGATACGATGTTAAAAACAAAATAATCGGTCGATTATATTTTCATTATTTCAGCACTACGTACGTTTCGGAATAAAATTCCATCTTCTGGTGCAGTCACAGTTTTGTTAAAAAATTTAAAAAACATTTAGGAACATAACAAACACTTTAAAACACACCTACACACTATCAGAATAGATGGGTTTCGTCCATTCAAATTTTAATGTGTTTATGCCCCTATAAATGTTTTTTAAAAATTATAACCAGATGGGATTTTAATTCCGAAACATAAGTAATCAACCGATAATATCAAAGAAGTTTTATTTATTTATAAACATTCTACTACGGTCCAAAAATCATACTCTTTCTAAAAATTACAAGGGAACCACAATGAGTTTAAGTTTCTTATGTTGACAATTTCATTGCTTTACATAATTCGTAAAATTGCTAATATTGAGCAGCCTGAGGTAGTACAATTATTATTGAACAACATCTTGTACCAGTAATTTGTTTCGTATCACTTCACAAGCATTCAAACAATTAGGGATGAATATCGTAATAATTGGTAAAATTTCTTAAAATATCTACGCCTCTAGATTATGACGTATTATCTCCACTTTTACTGCACTCATTTTCCGTTTTTACTTTAACTACTAGAAAAAAATAATTTTTTATATAAAAAATATATTTTTAGTTAAAAATAACATCTCGTATGTACCCCGTCGTGCATTATTAAATGATAACGATATCCATTCACCGTACCAAAAGCCCTTTGGCTGTATACACCCTAGATTTGATACAAAAATAACTATTGTTTGATACACAAATTACGTCATTACTAATACTGTTGATATATCAGGAATAAATAATAGTATAACAAAATTGAAGATAATGTGATAATATGATAATGCTCTGAACACAGAGCATAGCAGGTTAGGTAAAAATCAGTGACCAGGTTACATAACAATAACCCGATAATCACATTTCACACAATACACGATGTCAATGACCAGTGATTGGTGATGAGCCTTGCTGACTAAATTGAATGCGTGTCTTTTCCCCGAACCCTCCCTCTGCGTCAACCCTTAAAATATATATTATATATCTCGGCTAGCAATGTCCCTCGTCTCTCTCCCCTTCACTCGCCCTTATCCAATATTCCTCCACCCACGTCTTTCGCAGCTGTTACCCGAGCTGCATACACAAAAGAAACCTGCATTTCGTATTCATAAATGTCATTAAAAATAGTGAAACGTTTTTGTTGTCTCTTTTAATTTTATTTGTGTTGTTGCGCTCCCGCAATTATATTAAAATATTTTATCGATTTACGCTTAATGAAACTGGCTGCCGGCCAGTGAAAAGTGTTTTGTTATGCGAGTTAAATATATTAATAACTTTTTATACATATATATTATTGTGTACTGTATGCAATAAATCGATTTATATACAAAGTGGGATATTTTTAAATTAGAAATTAGTTTTTTATGTAGGTATAGTTTTGGTCAAAGATAATTTTTCTTTTTTCATAATTTTGTTCAACAGGCATCTCAACAGTATGGAAAAAAATATTGCCATAATTTTCCAAAGACACAAATGTCAAACAGTGTCATCCAGATAGCTTACATACTTGCCTCCAGATTCGGACAATATTCCTGATCTTATAGATTTAATTGATTGAGTGATAATGTAATCGAAAAACAAAATTTACTTACATTAATCAACAAGGACGCAGACTAGTAAACTAGAAGAACTAATTGATCTCTTGATTCCATTATGAACTGAATTAGACCAAGAAGTTGAACTTTTTGTCAAAAAATTTCAACAGACAGCGTGGGAAAAACTCCTGAGATTAAATGCAGAGTGCAAGGTAATAATTATCCAAAACGGAAAAAAGGAAAAAAAAAACAAGAGTTTATAGCATCAAATAATAAAACAAATTTATGAATTGATAGTATAACATACAGGATTTTACATTAAAAAAAAATGAGAATATCGTAGCATCGCGTTTTGATACACCCTGTATACATTATAGTAAATAAAACAAAGTGTAAAACATTTTTAGGAAGTCTATTAAAATGTAATAACAATCAATCAAAAAAATCAAATTAGTTTGGTATAAAATGTATACATTTGTTTCGCCGTTAATTTATTAACTACTTTGTATATTTAAGAATCATTTTTAAAAAATATTATCGTACAACTTTTGTGTTAAAAATGTCTTCCTATCTCACATAAAAAAATAGCTATGGATCAGTTACTCACTGATGGTACAAAGTGTATATAAATAGTAGGTAAACATGTTTTTGGTATTCGTTGAATAGGTAAAATCATAATTTATTGCTACAATAACATACATTAAGTAAATTAAAATTAAAACTATAATAAGTTCTAAAACATTCGTAATTCGACTAAAATTAACTATTTCCATCATCACTTTTCGTTTGCTTAGTATTGTAGCCTTCTACCCCCGCCCCGATACCCCATTTGATCGTTGTTTTACTCTCTGGGATGTTATTATTTACCTCACAAGTTCATTTTATTTTAGTTTATACTTACTGTATTTGGACTTTTTCCTCTAGTAGTAAAAGTGATCGTCCAGTTAATTAATTGATCATTTATACCAACGTTGTTAAAATGTTAATTATGGGAAACCAGGATCTGATGCAAGGTTTGGTACAAATTTATAAATAAAACCAGACAAATTTATATTTAAACTCTTTTATTTTTCATACTTTAAATATGATGCAATAATTAGCAAAGTATATTACAATTGGTACTATTTACTGAGATCTCACCTGAGTCTCGTTCAAACGCAGACCACGTTCATTTGCTGTCAATATATAATTTATTTAGGTTGATGACCAACGGAGTTAACGAACAGTGTAAATTCGTTAGTTGGTTAACTACTGTGTTGATGTTTATATTCTTATTTAGGTTAATGACCAACGGAGTTAACGAACAGCGCCAATTCGCCAGTTGGTTAACTACTGTGTTGATATTGATAATTTTATTTAGCTTGATTCTATTCCACATATACACAGGTGGGTAAATATTTCAACGAGTATAGAGGTGATGACCAAAGGAAGTAACGAACAGTGCCAATTTGCCAGTTGGTTACTTTACTATGTTGATTTCACATATACATTGTTTAAACCTAGTAAAATGGGTGGCTTAGCATATAGGTCCCCCCTTGAGTTAACGAATAGTGTATTTACCAGTTGGTTAACTTACTGTTAAATTTTACCATCTCTGTTTGTACAATTTATCCAAGATAACACATCCCTGTATATTTATAAAATATTGATTTTTATAATTTCTATTGAATTAACTTAAATTCACCTATCGAAAACAGATAACTAACCTAACTGTCTTTCGGGGTGGACGACTGAAGGCCACATGGTTTATTTGGTTACATTGATAATATTTGAAGCAAATGTCAGGCCCTCGTCTAAACGACCCCGGTGGTATCTCAAAGAAAGTTACATAAATCTTTTGACTCACCATTGAAAATACAGACATTAGATTATGTACTAATTTCATCTAGCGTTGTGACGGCGTCGATTTAGGTACGTCGCAGCGTTGAGCGTCTCTTTGCATCGTGGTGGAGAGGAAGGTATTTACGGTTCTGCATTGGGACAGATATACGGTAGAAATATTTAGATGGTGCGGGACGTGACGAAGGGTGTCGACAAGGATTTTATGAAAGAAATATTTAGGGGCGGCAAGCGCCGAGAAGTAGAGCGATGGGACGTTGGACGTCGAGACGTTGACACCTTCGGGGATAGGAGGTATTGTAAGATAGACGTCGTTTAGGAAGAGCGTTTTAGGAAAGGTACATACTATATAACTGGATACAAATAAAGTAATTGCTTGAATGGAGATAATAAAATGAATCCTTGCACATCAAATAATAAAAAATGAATGAATCCGAGCTCATTTGGATCCGGATTCTTATACCCGTTTTTATGACATCTCTGTGTGTCTTAGTTTTCAGCGAAAAACGAATCTGAATGAAAAGGGGGTGGCTGATTTATTACTTGCCTTGAACATTTTGTGTATCGAAAACAACGTTACTATCCCAGACCAGACCATGTGGATTTTTAATTAAATTGCATGGTTCGGTTTAGGATTTGATGTATGCCGTATTAATAGAAATTCATTTTCTGTTGATATGACATGCAGAATATAAAATCGCCATGCATTACCGTCTCGATGATGGTGGGTGAGGTTTTCCGGGTTTTCTTCACCTGTAAGTCAAATGGCACCATCAATCATCTTTAAGTCGCCCCGGAGCGCCACGGCAAATAATAATAATAGCCGTCCCTTTCCCCGCACAAGCTCAGCTTTTGGGGTTAAAATTCACTCGTAAGGTGGTGAATTAGGAAGAGTATTATTATTATTATTATTATTATTATTATTCACACGCACTTAAGATAAGTGTGTCAAGTGTTTCTTGGGCTGGGTTCCCAGACACGTGCACGAAAATTGGATCTCTTACGAACATGGTTATAGATAATATTTATTAGGTATTGTAAATATGATTTAATTATCTGGGAGATTTTTCGTTAAATTAAGGATTTTGAATTTAATAATAAGAATGTAATAATATATTTAATAAATTATTAAGTTGTCTGGATGCGGTAGGTTACAGTATATAAGCCTATAATTTAGAAAAAAATAATTGTTAATCTACCTCTTAAAATATTTATTATTTTCTATTTGTTTATTTTTGTCATGTCAAGGTCATTCTCTTATCATCAATCAATAATATCAATTCTCTTATTTTTAAATGGTTATAATTATTTAAAATTCCACTAAGGTACAACAATCAGTAAAATTTACATATCTGATCTGGACATGAACTGACCACTGACCACTTTTTTATAATTCTTTTTTATCTCACTTTTTCAATAAAATGGCTTCTTTCTGAACCACCTGAGTTTTTGGATTTCGTATTTACGGATTTGTTTAGCCATTATTTGAATTGTCCTTTAATTAATTCTTGCAAGTAGCTCACAGTTAGTTTAGACACATATTGTGTGGATTTATCACTTGCAAAAGAAAGGCCCCTAAAATCTGTGGTAAGTTCAACCTGTCCATGTTTTACTGAAATCATATACCAATAATGTTCTCTTGTAGGCCTTTATTTATTTATTTAGTGATTTAATCACTTAATTAAGTATTTGTCAATTAACTTACCCCTTTGAGGATCGATCAATTTTGTGAATGTATATCGACCCAATTAGAGCTCTCGATTTCCTACCGATATTCAGTTTACCTATCAGAGAACTACACGCCAGGAATTCATCTGCAGCCCCTTCTGAGGCTTTGCCCCTCCATGAGTCATCAACCATCATTTCAGAGTCCTTAAATATATCAAGTTTGGAAGCGAGACAACTAGAATCAGTATGACGAAATACCATCCAGCCTACAAGTAAGGACTATCTCCTATTTTATTTATACTACAGTGGAAGTAGTAGGTACTCAGCACTCATAACTTGCTACCTAAGATAAATAAAAAAATATCAGATACAATTCAATCATACATATGTCTAAACTTACTATATTCTTGTGCACCTTATAGTACTACAAGGGGAACATCAGGCAAATATTGTACCCATTATAACTAACCCATGACGAACTTAAGTAACTATTTGTAGGGGATTATAACTCCAGGATAAAACTGTGCATACCAACCAAATATACTAAAAGAGATAACCTATCAACAGAATATACTTTTATTACCCACCCAACTCTCCGATTACCAATTTTTTGAGCTAGCTAAAATTAATATAGTTGTCACCCCTTCTATAAATAGGACTACCCCTTTTAAGGGCATCAAAGTTAAACATTTGTTTTAAGAATAACAAAACAACCGAGTCCATTAACAACCAAATTAAAGTTGGTAATATTAGGCCCTACGATCGATCCTCGCTTAGAAGTTATCTTCCCCCGTATAATTCATTCTATCCTACCGCCAGCGCATTTTTAAATTGAATTACATTTAATTCGAAATTAACTGGAGCAACCTTTTTTATGTTTTTTTAGCGTCGTCTTTTTCCGGATACTAAAAATAATTTACGATAATTTTTTAATATTCATTTCTCGTCATGCAAAAGATCCATTTTATCGTGTACATATTTTCCCATTAAAAATATCGTTGTTTATTACAAAATATTGATAGATAATTTAATACTTTTATATTGACATGAAATATGGATGTAATTAATTAATAATTTACTCATTATGCATACACACATGTTGTGCTGCTGTATAATGTATTAATGTAAAATATTTATGCAACACGCTTCACAATTTAGTGTTAATGTGTTGCCTAACTATAGGCAAGATGTTATTACCTAGATATAATTATTAAGTGTCTAAATAATAATATTTATTGTCTAATTAATAGCTTTGATTATTTTGCGACCAAAATTATGATTTACAATATACAGGGTGATCCATTATTCGGAAAAAGGTCAATATATCCGGCAGTATTATACAGGGTGATTCATAACTAATTGGAAATATTTCAACTATAGAATCCTCAGCTCAAATTATGAAGATTTAACCCAAATCACCTAGATAAAATGTGTCTCTATTCTGAGTTACAGGGTGTTTTGTTTAAAAATTTAAAAATTATTTCGGTCCAGTACTTTAAAACTAGTTGACGTAATATTATCATATTTTGCGGGAAGTGTATATACTATACACCCTACTGAATTATGTTAAATAAACGTTTCTGGCTACCATAGGGCGTACGATAGGGGCAAGTGACTGGTTTAATCCTTCCCAAATTCTACGCCACTGGCGGAATTGCAATTTTATTACAATTTTTCGATTCTCCAATATTTCTTACGTAAATATTGTACTCTTTCTTCATAGCGATAAAGTTATTATTTTTTGAAATTTTTTAAGTTAAACATAGAGATGTACAACATCTTCATGGAAATCTAATAAGTTGAAAATTTTTTTTGTGTTCAAGTTAACTTGAACACAAAAAATTACCCTTGAAAGAGACAACAATATCCTCTGTCTCAACACTCAAGTGAACCTTAACAGAAATTTCATACCACTCCATAGACAACTCAGTTAACCCTCTATGATGATGTTAGTCCGAGTCGCTCAATATAAACCTTTGAGAGCCATCCCCTCCTAAACTCGATTTCACCCATCAGAGCCTACCTTTGGAACCATGGTACTTTTATGATTAAACATTTTTTGTTCTCTATTTTGTCTCACTCCAACCATGAGTACGCTTGTTGGAATGATTTGGAATGTTTAAGACTAAACATCAGATTCACCTCTAGGGACCGCGGGTTCAGTTGTGCCATCTTGGGTTCTCTGAAAAAAGTTCTGCAGAACCCGGGCTGGAACATCAGAGTAATATTTTTGTTCTGTCTTGATATTGAAAGGATCATTAAAAAGATCAATTCATATTACACATTTATTTAAATTTAACTAACAAATAAATCAAATTTCGAAAAATTTTCTTTAAATTCAATACTAACAAATTTTGATTTCCTTTAACCACCTCCTCTCTTGACATTTGACAGGTCAACGTCGTTAAGTGTCTCTTGTTACCACTGTCACACGGAAACAGTCGTTTAAAAATAAAAATGAATGTATAAATCAATTTAAATTTGAAAATATTATCAATAGTAATAATTATGATTTAGCAAGTTGTGAATCTCCAGAAATATTTAATTTTGGAGCGAGGATGACTAAGAACTTGGTGGATATTAACTATTGTATTCTAAATTTTAATTTCAGTACATTTTCCATAGCATAGCTAACAACATGGTTCGCGAGTGCATTTTGTGCAAAGAACTGGATAATGTGAGTGCTAAAGTGTCTTTTCAAGGAAGGTTAGATGATGTATTGCATTGTTCAGTGGTGTAGATTTAAAGATTTTTGCCGTAATATCACATGTATTATCTATCTTTGCTTTACTATTATTTATTTCCTTTGATATTTCAACGTTAATAATTTCACATATTATTATTAATGGAAACACTATGGTCAGGACTTAAATAAATACGCATATGCTGGCTTGTTCCCAACTGATAGGCATACAAGAAATATTTGGCTTGATAAAAATGAAGGTATCTAAAAAAAGAGTGTTATGCTCGGAGCATTTTGAGGGTTTTGGATATATTAATTTTAAATACTGTAAAAACCTTAGAATCTTAGAACCTTAAAATCTAACCCAACCTTTTTTTCTTTCGGGCCACATAAATCTACACGGGCCACAATATTTTTGGGTGATAACTAGAGTTGCTTTGAAATGTAAATAAAGGACAATGGGCGACGATAGGGATCCGCTTTAAGTCCTCATGTTGTTTTAGTTGTTTTAATAAGCTTTGAAAAGTCGCAAGGACAATTTGTTTGAAAAAAGGACTGTAGGTCTACCATTTAAATTCCTAATAATAGTGTTTGGGGCTGCACAAAAAAGCTAGTAATAAGCTATATAATGTAATGTCATTCACTTGGGCTACCTATTTTTTGGTAACTAGAAAATTTAAAAATAAAATGCAAATAGTAATTATTTTTGATTTAAAATTTTATTCCGTAACTCGTATATTTTTGATTCAAACTGTACCTAGTTCAAAACAAAGTTGTTTCGAATACGTAATTTCCATCATATACGAACGAAAATATTTCGTTTAAACTAAACTTTCTAATCGAGTCGAGTCCATAAAACTCCCTCAGATATCTCCCTTTTGCTTTAGGGATAAACATTCCCGAACATAGCAACATAGCAAAGCATAAAATAGCAATTTCAGTAAAGTCGAGACGCGTTCACGTAATATAAATTACTAGCTTTAGTGCACTGGGATAAAATGATATGAAATGTGTGTTTCTGTTTTCTTTGCTAATTTGTTTTATTCAAATTTTAAAATACTACGACGGTTGTATGAAAATGGTTTAGTTATGCGATTTCTGTTTATCCACCAAAAAAGATTTGATTAGGAAATGAATCAATCGATTGTAAAATGTGTTAAAAAAATCGATTTAAAAAAGAATTAATAATAAAAAATAATCGATTGTAAAAAAGATTTAATTGTAAAATGTGGCGATTTAAAAACACAATCGATTGCAAAAAGCAGTGGCGGTTCGTCACCCAAATTTGGGGGTTCACAGTGACAGAATATAGATATTAGTACAGATGTATGAAAAATTCTCAGTGTTTTAGAAAGTTTATGATATACCCTTCTAAAACGCCGACAGTTTTTTACCTACATCTGTACCGAGTTCTATATGCTGCTTCTGTGAACCCCTAAAATTTTGGTTACGAGCCGCCCCTGGCAAAAAGTATTAATTATGAAACAAGATTCGATTGTAAAAGTATATAATGTAAAAATGACAGAAAAAAGAATCGATTATTAGATGATATTAGAGCTCTCATTTTCGATAGAGTCTGGGTATTAGGAAGTTCATGTTTTGACATTAGGTTAATTTATAAAAAAATAATCTGGGCCCTTCTACGGTTTTTCCTTTAATTGCCTAACCTAAACTTTTATAATTGATTCTTTTTACATTATATTTTTTGCAATCGAATCATTTTTACATTCCATTTTTACAATCGATAATTTTTTACACCCATTAAAATCGATGCTGTTTCCAATCGATTATATCTTCACAATCGATTTTTCTTACAGTTTATTTCTTACAATAGATTTTTAAATCAATTAATAATAAGATATTATTTGAATTTTAACTATAACGCACTTATATAAATATAAGAAGTTACTTTTATTAAAATAATCAAAATAGTATTTGTTTGAGATCTATATAGTTTTTTCTTCTACGTAAAATCGTCTTCGAGACGCAAAAGAATAATTTTCCGATGACATTTATAATTTATATCATCTGAACTCTAAACTACTGCAAACAAACAAACAAACATAAAATGAAATATCTATCAAATTGGATCGTTTTGATCTGATTCTCCGCCAACGCTCAAAATGTTTTCCAACTGTAGAAAATCACAATATATCCGTAATATACATCGAAAAGAGAAAGATATTTTAAAGGTTGAAAATACGTTTCTATGGGAACTTCTGGAGCCAAAGCATGCGCTCTCGCAAAACCAATTTATAGGATCATAACTGCTTTATAAATGTGTTTCACAATTTCAAGTCGGTGCATAAGCGTTAATGTAATATATGTAATGGTTAAAATTTAATTACGGTTTCATCAATAATAGTTCTGAAACACAAATTGAGCATAAAGTGAGCAGATGCAGTGTCTCGATTATGTCGAAAGAAAATTATACGGGGCACATTTTGAAATACGCCTTGATTAATAAGTAATTGAAACATATATGTCCATTTTTTTAAATTCATCCAACTAAGAAGACAAGGTATCTAAGAAGACAAACATCCAAAAATGTCGGAATTTTAGAATACATATTAAAGAATATGACATTGTTTCAAACTATCTAAATTTATTATATTGTTAGAAGTTAAACGAATTACCTGAAAAATTATTATTTTTAAATGATGTATTACCCTATATACTATAATATCCTGTATAGCCACTTCATAAAACACGTGTTAACAATGTTCAAAATATAATTAATTAAGGAATAAAATAAAGAATGTCTTTAACGGGCACTGGCGTCTATATTGGCTTGCTTCCGCTCGATCAAAATTCAAGTGTTCTCCCTTCGGATGATGGGACGAATGCGGTGTGGTACCTTCAGCGGCAGCAGCGCCGATCTTCTAATAATCTTCTAACAATACGAATATAATTTACAATCCATGATAAACAAATTTACACATATACAAAAATATTCTCGAAGTTTCCTAGACCATATATTCTTTAGGGCATTGGCACAGGTTTCTGTTGCTGAAATTGTTGCTGTTGTCTATGAAACAAATTAAATTCTAAAGCTATACAAAACACATAAATTATGATCAAATATCTATTTAATTAATTTAATTATAACTAGGAAAAGTACTATAATAAAATAAAAATAAAAACTCAAGAGTTACTAAATATTATATTAAATAAAATACACAAACTACAGAACTAAATAAAAATAATATCAAACGTAAAAAGTAGATTTCCGTGGCATCATAAAAACGAACTTTATAAAGAATGGTAAAGCAACTTAGAATAAAGAAAGAAAAAACTTACTTCAATTACCGTAAACATGTAAATAACCTTATTAAAATTACTAAACGAGTTTTATCAAGCAGAATTAGAAAAAAATGGAAACAATGCAAAAATCTGGAATTCAGTAAATTACAAAGACCAAATCGATCATAACATAAATGAAATTATTTCAGAATTAGGATTGCCAATTGCCATGATATATCTGAGAACAAATACTATCTAACTCTTTTCAAATTTTGCTATATTCAGAATCAGTAGAAAGATTACATGTAAAAAAGAAATTTCAGAAGAATTTAACATTTACTTTATTCAGGTAGGAGAAAACCTAGTTCGCAAGACATCACATCCAACAAGATATAAATATAGTATTGGATACCTATGTCTATGGAAGAAACTAGAGATTTTGTAAGATCACTGAAGTTGAATAGAACACCTGGTATAGATAATTTAAAACCCGAAATATTTAACAAATTAAAGATTCAATTATGTAACTTATTGGTTTATATTTTATATAAACCTAATTTTCACTAGTGGAGCATCTCCTTCTCACTTCAAAACAACTCCAATCTATAAAAAATACCAAAAAAAGAATTTGTGTAATCAATATTCATGATTATAATTTTAGCAAATTTAATGGAAAAAGCAACGAATTTTATTGATAATTATAGTATAAGTGGAAATTCGGTTTTAAGGAAGGACTCTCAACTAATAACGCCCTTCAGCGCTTTAGTTTTTCCAGTCTACAAATTTATTGATAGGACCAAATCAGTAGAAGGAAGTAGTATGTAATGAAGTCAATTTTTCCTCAATCGGTTTATTTTAATTTTTCATTTTTAATAAATATTAAACGTGCTTGAAATGTTGGTCCTGGGCTAAAACAGCTGTGCACTGCCGATCGACATATCGATGCGCGGTGGTACTGTCGAAGAGTGGGAATTATTCTCGCTTTCATCGCGAATTAAAAGATTTTGGAGAGACACTTGATTTCAGCCAGTTAAAAGTTAAAGCTGCATTTTCAATTAGGTCAGCCGTCGATAAATTTTTCGTATCGTGTTTATAAATCCGTTAGGTAAAAAAACCTTGTTTCGTTTTTACTTTCATATTTTTATATAAGAAACGTTTTATATTGAGACCGTATTTAATTTAAAAACCGAATTATCTTTTAGAAATAGGAACATTTTAATTCAGTGTCGAGTTAAAAGATATAATTTGATTTCATTAATAAATATTAGAATTTATTTCTTGGCAAATATAAAAATATTGTTGTGAGAAAGATTTAATTTGATTTAATTAATAAATATTAAAAGTTATCTCTTTAAAGATAGAATATCGTTTCTTTAAAGGGAATTGAATTTGATTTAAATAATAAATGATTTACTTCTTTAAAATTGTAATACCGTTGATTTAGACATTGGATAGTTAGTCTGACCTAAGAAATTAAACTTTTCTTTTTGGTAGGTTAAATCAGGAATTAAATTTGATTTCATTGATAAATACTTTTGTTTAGTAAGTGGCGCGTTATAAATAACTTGAAAATATTTAGAAATGGAGTTTTCGAGGAGACGTTTTCCTTCTTTTAATAGTTTGTCTATTCTTTTACTGCAAATTTAAATAATCTTAAATAGTATCCTGTCCCTGTCTGAACGGGCTCGTGATGACGATCAGTTCATTCTTGGATTAGGTGCAGTCCACGTTATTTTATTTTTAGTTCATGTGCAAACCGCAAATTTAAATAATCTTAAATAGTATCCTGTCCCTGTCTGAGCGGGCTCGTGATGACGATCAGCTGATTCGTGGAGTAGGTACTATCCGCGTTAGTAGTTTTCTTCCCTCTGATAATAGTTTTGTTTTCTTATTCACCGTCAATTTAAATAGCCTTAAATAGTATCTTTTCCCTGTCTGAGCGGGCTCGTGATGACGATCAGCTCATTCTTGGATTAGGTACTATCCGCGTTAGTTTTCTTTTCCCCTTTGTATTCTTTATTTTTTTTTTCGTGCAAATTGCAAATTAAAGAAATCTTAAATAGCTTAAATACCCTGTCTGATGATATCAGCTCATTCTGGGATAATAGGCTACCCCGGGTAAAAATTAATTTTTTTCCCTTTTCGAATATTTACTACAAGTAGTTCTTTCACGATCCTGTCTCCTCGTACTCTCTGCGACCGTTTAGATAATTCTTCCTTACCGAAATAGTAAAGTACCTACATTTTAGTTTAATTCCCGATATGACAGTTTAATAGTTAATTTTTGCTACGACCGCTCTTAGAATTTTTCCTTACCGAAATGGAAAATTATGTTTTAGTTTAATTACCGACTAAATAGTCAAGTTATTTTTTTTTTCTGCGACCGTAACACTCATTTTATTTTAATTCAATTTTGACGTCTGATTGAGACTAGTCGGGATTTTGTTTGTTCAGGGTTATATTGACTATCATCGCAACGAGGGTGGGCGTTGAAATATATTTTTTAAATTTTTAATGTGTACATAATTATTCACAATATATGTGTTAATGTTAACTTGCCGTATTACTGGTTACTAATTCCATACTTTATTTCCCCCTTGTATTTTAGCTAGTGATAAATTCTGTACCAGCCCAAGCCACGATTTAAGCCCGTTATTTGTGGCCTACCATTACCTGTGGCAAAGTGACTTTTGACCCCTGGAATTTTTCATCTCCATCTGTAGCTACCCGAGTACTTTCGACGCCGTTTCGAGAGTTTGTGGAGTAAACCATAACCAAAAATCTGGCGCTTGAGAACCGCCCGTAACCAGTGCCATTCGTAAGGAACCGTTTTCTCTGTGGCGAGAAAACCCCTTACAAGCATTACTTGATTTGGCAAAGGCGTTTGACAGTTTGATCCTTTCACAGTTGTTAGATGTTTTAGACGACGCAGGTACAAAGAGTTGAAAGTTACTGGTCACATAGAAAAAGGTGGTAAGAATAGAAAAGGATCGTAGTACTGAAAAACCGTTGTCTCAAGGAATTGTTTTATTGGGGCCAATATTTATTTTATATTTAAATTATATTCTCTTACAATTTTAAAGGTAAATTAATTGGATATGCCGACGAAACGGCCGTAATATGATGCTCAAAATATATAAGATACTGTCATGAAATTCCTAAGCCTACCCTGCCCTTTGTTTACTCCCGCGGTATGGAGTCTAGCGGCGCGCTGGCAATATAGAAACAATCAGACGCTTCTCGAATATACCAGAACAAGCGGCAAGAACGTGACGTTGAGTCATAGAGATGGAAGTCTAGGACATTCCACACCGTCTAGAGTATTCTGGTTACAGAGTTGGCTTGATATAAATATCGCGAGTGCGAAGACGGAAGTCAGTTGTATATAGACAGTTTAGTGTTGAGTATGGGAATGAAAAGTTAAATTGGATTAAATAAATTAGAATTGTTAGTTAGTGTCTAAGTATTATATAAATTAATTAGTACATCTGAAATAAATTGTTATTAGTGTGTTTTAAATAAATAAACTATAAATAAATTAGACTATCGTTACAATACCATGTAAAAAAAGCGTTTTATTTATAATCACATATTTTGAAAAATTATAATGAAAGTATTGCTTTCGAATTAATAAATGAAATAACTAGATAGTGCTTGTGAATAATATATAAACCAGAATCGGGGTAGCTTGGAACGAACATGATAACAATATTATTTATGAAAAGCAGCTAAAGCGAAAAGAAGACTACGTCGACTCATTCGATCGATATATAAATTCGCAAACTTGAAACTGAACAAGGTGAATTTTATACAAAGTTAAGATGTTATTTTGCTTTTAGGTTTGATTCCGATGATGTAAATAGGAAATTTGGCATCAATAACTTTATATTACGATATTATTAGGTACAAAATGTAAAGTCATCGATTTTATGCGAGCTACTTCGAAACAATAATTTCTAATGTGAACAATATGGTCAACTATACTCGGACAAAATATTAAAGAAGGTGATTCCTCCCTGTTCACGTACAACAATCATACTATACCAGAGCATAATGAATGGAATCACGCGCTTAAAACTGCAGAAGTTATCGGTATCACATGCCAACTAGTCATAAATGCATGTTTATTGCCAAAATGTATTACGCCAGTGGCGTATAAAAACTATTGGCAAATTAAATGCGGTAATAGTAAATAATATTAGATGAAAGTAGGGTGGTTATCTATTTTTGTAATAATCATCATTTATGTTTATAATTTTGTTTTGTTTGTTGTTAAAATATGTAAATATTATGCCAGTGGCGTAGAAATACTATTGGAAAATTAAATGGGGTATTATACTAGAACAAAATATTGAAGAAGGTGCGCCTTAAAACTGCAAAAGGTACCGTTATCATATCAAAATGCACTCTTCCAGTGTCGCAGAAATACTGTATTGGCAAATTAAATGAGTATTTGTGAATATTACTAGATGAAAGTAGGTTGGTTATCTATTTTTGTTACAATAATTCATCTATGTTTATAATTGTATTTTGTTTATTATAAAAATATGTAAATTAAGCTTGGTATCACTTACTTGAATTCTCAATCTATGAAGTTTCGTAATCCATTGATTCTGCAGAACTATCACTGGAATCGTTTTCATCGTCGGAACTTAAAGTTATGACTAAAGGTTCAATTACCGTTTCGATCATACCATCCAAGCGCCACATATTATTTTCTTCCTTAATTACATGGGAAATAGCATTCTGCCAAGCTTCAGGTTTTATACGTTCTATACCGGTTTTTAATAAACTTTGAACGTCGGCTATTTTAAAAGTTTAATTTTCTCGAGCTACAAACCCTTTCATTTGCGCCCACATTAGTTCAATAGGATTGAATTCGCAGTGATAAGGGGGAAGTCTTAGTACCGTAATACCACGATCACGAGCCATTGTGTCGACAACATATTGAATATATTTATGGCAGTGTTCCTTTATTAGGTCCATTAATTCCACTTTAAGCATCTCCTCAGTAAATGTTATTGCTTTATCCCGAAGACAGGTTTGCATATCCGCTTTCCTACTGGACATTATCGGAATGCGTTCAACTCGTCGACTGTGATAAGAAGCGTTATCTAGTACAATAACTGAATTTCGTTCTACACGCTGTAATACTTCAGTAAACCATTTTTCAAAGCATTCCGCATTCATGTCCTCGTAGTAGTCTCCTGTTTTTTTTTTTTCGATATGAACACTTTCTTTTAAAAACAAAACTGTCCAAAAATGCCCAAATTAAGTTAATGGTGACAATTAGTGGCCAAGTGCAGGGCCGCCTAGAGCCATGATATGGCCCCGAGGCAAAACACTGGCAAGAGCAGGCCCGACGAGAGGGGAGGGCAGGAGGGCAAAATCCCCGGGCCCAGACACGGGGGCCGGCAGCTTTAACAAAATAGGTTATAATTAGGGTTACCAGACGTTCAGCTTGGAGCTGGTTTACGAAAAATACAAGCTGAGGACCTTTTTTGTTTTTTAAAAACTGCTTGGTTTTGAACCTGATCCCTGTTGTCCCGCTTTCGTTAATCTACCAACCCTAGTTATAATAATAAGGGGCCCTTGCCAGTGTTTTGCCCTGGGGCCCCACCATGGCTCTGGACAAGGCCCGCCCCTCCTCATATTATAACCAATTTTTTTAAAGCTGCCGGGCCCCGGGAACTTTGCCACCCCCTGCCATCCTTCTCGTCAGTCATGGCCAAATGTTGTATTTACCGGCACAAATGTTGATTTTCTAAAAAAGTAACAAAGAAACAGATATTCATTGTCAAATACACTCATCGGCACGAAAAACGGGCACCTCGATAATTTTTTATAAAAATGCATTAATTTTTTTAATTTGTTTTTTAATTCGGTTTTAATCATTTGAATATATTCCAGATAATGTACGATAATCTGAATAATGCAAAAGTTATCATATTTCCCTTACTTCAGTGTTCCAAGTAGGCTATGCATTTTGAGTGATTTTCACGATGACATTAAAGGTTAAGTGTTTCTTATGTTCTAGGGTTTATTACTTGGTTAAGTCAATTAGTTTGAATTTTAAGATGTCTTTAAGCACAGAAACTGTTGCATCTATTGTTGCTCTTGTTCAAGACTGGCTAACAGATTCGGGGTATCACGCAGTACCATGCAACGTGTATTTACACGATTTGTAGAGACGGGACTTTACACTCGACGTCCTAGATTTGGTCCCCAGAGAAGAACTACTCATCGAGATGACCGTTTTATGATATCTTCAGCACTAAGAAATCGTCACACAACTGCTGTAGAGATTAGAAATAACCTTAAATATGTCAGAAACGTAAATGTTAGTGAACGAACAGTTAGAAGAAGGTTAAATAAAGCTAATCTGAGATCTCGAAGATCCGCTATAGGAACAGAACTTTCCAGGGAGCATCGTGTAACCAGATTACAATTCGCTAGGGAGCATCAAAATTGGAATGCGGACGACTGGAGCTTTGTGTTGTTTACCGATAAATCCAGATTTTGCTTATGATCCCCAGATGGTCGCGAAAGAGTCTGGAGAATGACAGGTGAACGATATGCCGAGTGTACTTTTAGCCCTAGGGCAACTTTTCAAGGGGGTTAAGTTATGGTGTGGACTGGAATATCTTCGGAGGTGCGTACAGAATAATTGTACATGGTCCCTAGGGGATCTGTGACTGCGGATCAGTACATAAATGAGGTCCTACAAGAATATGTTGTCTCATATGCACCATTTATTGGTGACAACATCATACTGATGCATGAAAATGCATGTGCTCATGCCGCCCACATTGTCATGGAATATTTGAACGAAGTTGGTATTACCCAAATGGCATGGGCAGCGCGCAGTCCCGATCTAAATTCCATCGATCATGTTTGGGATATGCTCGGTAGAAGGATTCGAAGCCGGGTACATGCTTCTCTTACCTTGGATCGGCTCAGAGTGGCTATTTTAGAGAAATGGGAAGCAATTGCACAAAATGAATTATTCAACTTGATTAACAGTACGCATAGAAGAATGAATGCCGTTATACAGGCGCGTGGAGGTAATACAAGGTATTAATTAGACATAGACAAGTGTTAAATACTGGTTTTTTAAATTGTTTTTTGTGTTTCTAATGATAATTGTGTAACTGTTAATACATTTCTTTTCTTTGTGTGTATGTTTACAGACGTTATTCTCTTGAAATAAAAGCTTTCCGAAAATATTTCTTGAAGAAAGCACATTTTAAAATCATGTACCAATCCATGGCTATCGATGACAAAAGTTACAGTACAACAAATATAAAATTGAGGCATTTGAATC
Organism: Psylliodes chrysocephalus; assembly: GCA_927349885.1. Lineage (NCBI taxonomy): Eukaryota > Metazoa > Arthropoda > Insecta > Coleoptera > Chrysomelidae > Psylliodes > Psylliodes chrysocephalus. Next base: position 80,329,438 of record OV651815.1, on the reverse strand, counting down.
AAAAATTATAGGGGTGTCCGTTTTTCGTGCCGGTGAGTGTATAAAGCGTTTCTACAAAGTCAAGAGACTGACTTAATGTTTTTTTGTTTTTTTTTCTGAAAAAAGCTGATTTCGGACATGTGTCGTTTTTGTAAAAAGGTCTTCAATTGTGTTGAAAGTCGAAACTGAAAATGAAAACACCGTAGAATCATTTATTTACTTGAAACCGTTCTCCCACACGGCACCCTGCCTCTCGTCAAGAACATTGTCAAATTGGGCTTAATCGGGTTTGTCGTTCGTCTGCATAGGAAGCGATGTTGCAATTTTTCGTGTTAATTTTTATCCAGACTGTATAATGGCAGCATCTTATGGACAGTACATTTTTAAAGGCATTTATTTATAAGCATACAAGAACATACTTATGTAACCAGAGCAATTCTTTATAAGCTTTGATAACTCTGATGACGTCATATGTTACCAACGCATATGTAGCTACATCTAACGGGGCATTTATTTATAAGCTTACTAGAACATACTATAATAAAAAATAAAATCAAAACTTCCTAAAATTTCTAAAATTCTAATTCTGCTTAGAAATCCTCAAATTAAATTTGACATATATGACATTCAATAATAGGGTTACCACGGTATGTGTGACGTCACCACAGTAACTACAATCACAGAACACTTACTGCAATACTGTAACCAAGTATGTTGTAGTATGCTTATAAAGAAATGCCTTAAATCTTAAGAAACGTTGCCTGGAGTAATTAGTCAAAACTAAAAGACTTTATTTCATGTTTTAAATATTATAAAAAATATTAGAAAATCCATAACTTTTAAATCATGGTGAAATATTACTTATTTAAATATTATTCATTAAAGGCAAAACAAATTATGGACTTTCCAATATTCTTTATAACATTTATAACCAAAAACGAAAAATATAGTCTTTTATATTTTCCTAATTGCTTCAGAAAAAGTTTGTTAGAAAAATCGCTGTCACTGGTCATTTAAATTCATCTTAATATTTAAACTTCTCGGCTTCTATATCGTTTACTTCTACTTTTCTAATTTATAGTCTTTTTTTAATTTCATTAATGAACAAAATATCTATAAAACGCAGATTAATCATCATAAATATTCCAGTTTATGTTTTACAACTGAAATAAAAAGAAAATCTATTCTTTGCCGCCAAAACGAAAAGTTATTCGAAATACACTCGAGATCATTTTGTTATTTTTGTTGGCAGCGTATTACTTATTAAAATTGCGATTTCTGGAGCGAATCGGGGTCGTTTTCCTCCCACCGATCCCTCCCACCGCCCCCCCATACAAGTTCGGGTCGATATAGGGAAGGATTTACCCTCGCACTAAATACACTTCATGGAAAACTAATAAATTGTGGATCCGACACAATTCGAGCAGGTGTTTTAACTGCTTATATTGATCATTATAGTTACATTTTGATTTTTAGGCCTTTTTGATATGATATTGACATTCATTTTTAGTTGGTCATTATTTATTCGTGATATTTAGTAACTCGATCCAATAGATTTATTTGTTATTGAGATGCAATAAGATAATTTATTAACTCACAATAATTATGGGAGGGATAAGTGGAGGTTTTTAGGCGCTTTTTTGAGTTTTAGCAGATTTTGTCATTATAGTTTATTTGAAAATGCATCATAGCACAGTTTTTATGGAAAGGTCTATATACAGGGTTGTTCAAAGCAGAAATAAAGTAAATATTGATACCTTCTTATCTAAATGTTCAGTACATTTTAGTATAACCACCCCGAAAAATCTCGAATACAATACATCATAAAATGTAAATTAGCAAACCCTAAGGGATTAACCAATAATTCTATACCTCAGTGACGCTGAACACGAAATTACTTAATTGTAAAAAATAGTAAACTGTCAATATTAAGTACCCACATTTATTTTTATAAAAATAGTATACCAGATATTAGGTTAGGACATTTCTTTAAAATTTAATAATAAATATAGACACAACCAAGTTTATATGAAGTCAAATTAAAGCCGAATCAGGGATATCGCAAAACGAGCAATTCAAACCCTATAAAATAAGGAAACAACAACAATATTTTTTATTTACTATCTCCTTAAGGAGGAGGGAACTATTTGAAACCCGACGTCAAGAATGTAATGTAAAAATAAAATTGCTACAGTTTTAGATTATGTTATGGAGAAATTTCAAATAAGATAACATGAGAAAAGCACTGGTTATCACATTGTGAAAATTTTTAATAGTATAAATTTGCTGACAAATAGAAAAATTGCAGTAGATCGATACAAAAGTTTCTCGTACGACATGGATAAATAGCTAATTCCTTTTGTGGAATCTATACCTCCCAAAATCCCTCAGAAAAAAAAAACATCTAAATCTGAGATGTTCAGTGAAGTTGTTAGTCAGTCAAAAAAATAGAATTCTTTTTTTATTAATGGAAAGCTATTTTACAGATGAATCAACTTTTGTTGCTGCGACTAGTTTAAGAGAAACTACGTTATAAAAAGATTTTAGCTTTGTCCCAACATCTCACAAAACCGTAATATTACGGTCGTCGTCATGCGCAGTAAATAAAAACCGTTCGACTTTGGGCTTTATTGATAGGTTTTTATTTACTGCGCATGACGATGACCGTAATATTACGGTTTTGTGAGATGTTGGGACAAAGCTATAGTTAATATGTTGGCTCATCCAGAATTTCCATGTAATATTATTTGGCCAAAAATGAGAATGTAGTGCTTTGACTGTAGAAGACTTAAATATTGATTTGTAATAAGTTTATACAGTGTGTCTACTTAAGTCGGCACCATATGGGAAACTTATTTGTTTTATGAAAAACAGTTTTTCTTCATAAAAAGTTCTGCATGGTCTTAAACTAAAACTAAAAATATTAGATATCAAATCGTTTAAGCCATGTACGAGGTTTGTCAAAAAATAGGAATTTTATGCAAGTACTTTTATTTATAAACAAAATTGAAAATTGTTGATTAGAATTGAAAACTATTGTTAGATAATTAATTTATTCCCATCTAAGATGAAAAATCAGTTTTATGATTTGCAAAATAAATTGTATAATTTGTATTTATGCCAAAAAGCATTAAAGATCGTTTTTTCGTAGATGGATCATAGCTTTCAATTCTGATCAACTTTTTCTATAATAATTTTTGATATTGTTAAAAATAAAGGCAATTTACCCTTGAATAAAATTCATATTTTTTTGATGAACGACCATGACTTAAAAAATTTGGCAGCCGATGCTTGAATTTTAGGTTTTAGATCATGTAGAACTTTTTATGAAGAATAACTTTTTTGCATAAATCAAATAATAAAAAAGTTCCCATATAGTGTCAACTTAAGTACACACTGTATATTTAATAAATAAATTTGGGGGGTTACTTTATAGGTGGTAATTTTTATATTTTATGGAATATATCTTCTAATATTATTATCTATAATTTTTGTTCTATACAAAATTTTCTCCAAAATGGTCCGTATTCGAGAAATTTGAGAAAATGTGTAAATTTCGAATTTTGAAGAAAACTCAAAAACGGATAAAGAAAAAAACATTAAATTTTAAACTTAAGTTTTACTTCGGCCTGACGTGAAATACTTAGATTTTGGACAAAGTCGGAACATCTGGAGGGGTACTTTATGGGAGGCCGTTTTTATATTTTATGGAATATATCTGTTATTTATGTTTGGAGAAGAAAATTGTTCAAATAAAAGTTACTTTTAATATTATTATCTATAATTTTTGTTTTACGTCAAAATTTCCTAAAATGGTCCGTATTCGAGAAATTTGACAAAATGTGCAAAATTTTGATTTTTATGAAAAATTGTAGGAAAAGTGCTAAGTTTAAATTTTTCAGTATTTTCGTTTTGAATGAATATCTACAGAAAAATGTTTCGAGTATGTGGAAAATGTATATATTTAGTGTATCCTCTAAACATTTATAAAGGTGCTGCAATAGGTTGTACAAAATAACCGGAAAAAGCGTATAATAACTAGATAGGAAAGTCATGTGTTGGACACATCAGATTTTTGAAGATGACATCGGCCAAGTGGCCACCTCCGGACGGCACACACACAAATCGGCCCGTTTTTCGACATTTTCTATCACTTTTTGGAGTGTTTCGGGTTGAATGGCAGCGATTTCTCGGCGTATGTTGGCCTTAAGTTGTTGGAGAGTGGCTGGTTTATCGGCATAAACCTTTCCCTTCAGGTATCTCCACAGAAAAAAGTCAGGTGCGGTCAAATCTGGTGAATGAGCCGGCCAGTCGAAATCGCCGTATTTCAATATCAATCGATTCGGGAACATGGCACGCAATAGGAGTTTTTTTCAAAATAAATTTTTACAATTTCAGCACGTTGTTGTGGTGTAAGGTGGTTCATCGTTAAAATTGTACTGGACTGACGTTTCTAAAACATTAACAAACATGGCGATCTGTCACCTGGTTGTTTGAAAAAAACATCGGGTACCACTATAAGATACAGCCTTTACAATTTACTTCTTTTTTGTGTTTTTATATATATTCTATGTTATTTATCATAAAATTAATATATCAATATTTTTTAATTTATTTCGATTTTTTATTATCTGGATTATGCGTTTGTCCCACTGTGCGATGGGGCACCCCCTCACAATAATAGAAACGTCTCTAAACTGTTAAATTTTAATTTTAGAAACAAATGGATAGGGACAAAAGTACCGGTAAGGTGGTCACAATGTTCACCACATTTAACGCCTCTAGATTTCTTCTTTTGGGGATATATTAGAGACAATTTATACAAAAATACTTCTAATAATATTATATTGACGAACTAATGCAAAATTTTATACAGTGTGTTAATTCCATCTCCAATATCCATATTTATAATGCAATTCGGAATATTTCCAGTTGATGTTCATGTGGACATCAATTTGAAAATTTAGTCTAGATAGTTTTATATTTTTTTATTAAAAAAAAACAACTTCTGTTTATACTTCGAAAACAAAAGACAATAGTAATTTTTAAAAATTCCATTGTTTTTCTCAAAAAAAGAGATCGAGGATGGGAGGTCCATTTTTCCATACCATTTATAGTTAACGAGATTTTCTATTAAAACATCGAAATTTGGTTAGTTTTATAATCAAATGTCTACACACCTTTATCTCAAAAGTAGGCCTATTTGGACAAAGGTTACTCTGACATTTTTCTTGCCGCAATAACACTTTCAAATAATACGCGAACGTTTACTTAGGGACCACCATGTAGAGCAAGCTTCAAAAAATATCAGTTGCATTTAAATGTAATTAATTTAATCAATTCCTGATGATGCTAACGAGGTTAGCGAAACATTCTTCGAATGCGAATTATTTTGTTATTATATATGACGTTGAAACAGTTGTCTCTTTTTGTGTATCCAATATGACATTTGGTAAAAAATTATGGTTTATTCGGTCGTTTTTATTGTTTTTATAAAATTTAAGTACTACATATGTTTCGAAAACACAGTTCTATCTTCTGGTGCCAGTCAATATTTAATAAAATATTCTGAATACACCTTCACAGGATGTAAAACAAAAAAATCGGGGTTTCTGTTATTTTACAATGTTTGTAATCGTCCCCATATTTTATTAAATAATGACTGGCACCAGAACATGGAACTGTGATTCCGAAACATATGTACTTAAATTTTATGAAAAGAATAAAAAAGATCGAATAAACCATTGAACTTTTTATTTATATAAAATTATAGTACGGTCAGGAAATTATCCTTTGTTTAAAAAAAATATTCTAATATTATGCACATTTAATTAGATAATTTATTTGACATACCTTTCATGGCTCAGGTCGTTAACGCATTCAACTTTAGATTTCGCGACCAGGGTTCAGTTCCCGATAAAGCATTTTTTTATTTTGGAAAAATATGAAAAATGAAAATGCGATTAGTGTTTATTTGAAATGTATTTTATTTATCATAATATAATCTCTACAATTAGACAATCCGTTAATCTTTCTCTATTTATTCTCTACTATTTTCATAACGATTGAACTACAATAATAATATTACTTACACCTAATTCATAAATGAAACCATAGCTTGCCGTATATTTATTTATATTAGTTATTGAATGAATATTCGCGTTAGCTGGCTTACTCGTTTGATGTGCCTTTCAGCTTGAGCCTAATTGGATTTCAAGCACAAAATCGATAAAATACTTTAAATGTATTCCAAACAGTTTATTGGTCCTTTCATTGCCAAGAAAACTCATTTTGGAGCAATAAATCTTATGGATTATTAGTCGAGTATCGGTTATTCTCTGTTTGACAATTTATTAAATTACTGTTTGTTTGCAATGAATCGAAAATGACAATATAAATCTAGTTTCTTATCCTGAAATAGTTTTTATATAGGGTGTTTCAGTAAAATGTAGATTTTAACTAATTATTAAAAAAAGCTAAATATAATTTTCCTGTAAATATTCCAGTTTCCATTCTACAAGGTAATAAATGGATTTCATAAATAAATAATTAAATTAACTTTCCTTAGAGCCTAGAATAAAAACATGTAACTTAAACATATGCACATGTTAGTTAATCACCATTACTAGTTAATTTTAGTTTTTGATACAATTTAAATTACAACTTTATATCTTAACCAACTAATTCATTGGTTTTCTGAAACACTAATAAAAATGTTCAAGTGTTTAGCAAATTTAAGCCGAAAAAATTTATTATTCGGTTTGTTCTGCTGTATACTAAATACGAAAATTTGTATTTATTTTACGTTTCCTTTTTCTATACAATTTCTCATTCCCTTGCAACAAATCTTTAGCGAACCCTATAAAATCAGTTAAAAACAATTTTCTTCATTTTGGTGTAAGAATGTTACATTCTCGCACGAAAAATCGTTGAAGAATGAAGCTCATTCTTACAAATTTTGGTGACTTTTTTGTGACATTTCAGTTGACATTCGCTCACAACTGCCAGTGGGAAGGGCTCGTAAATCTAAGGGGGTTGCGACATAGCCTTCCATGTTAAACGCTATTTTTATTTGAAATAGTAGTCCCAAGCCTGCCAGTTTATAGAAAATGTATAACCGATTTTTTTAAAATTATATTTTTATTTTGTTGGACATAAAAGATTTAAATTTTATCAATTATTTATTATTTCACGTATTGTAGATAGACTACATCGTATGTCGCAACCCTTCAGACATACCAAATCTTATCACCGCGTCTCATTTGTTTGGATTGCCTGATTAATTCACCCTGACAGTTGGTTAGTAACTAAGTGTTAGCAACTGACATATTTTGCGAAAAAAATCCCCAACTAACAACGACCACAAAAAAAAATTAAAACGGTTTAGAGAAAGTAAAAGTTGAAAAGTCTTTTGGTAGGTAGAGAGGGGGTAAACGTCAAACCACGTCGAGCGGCTCCGAGAATTTCACAGTAATGTTTACCTGCCAGTGTCGTTTCATAGAATAAGTAATTTTAAATTGTTATCGGCGGAACCGGACAATCGCATGTATTTATGGATTATAAATAATCATTAAACATGTATTATAATATTCAAATTATAATTTTACAAAATTTCAACAGCTATTCCCAATTTATTAAACTATTTACTCGAAATTGTTATTAACATCTATAAAATAATTTTGTACGCCAATGTATCGCGTCCACTTCGGTGAGATCCGCTGCCAACCTGTCAATTTATGTGTATAAAGTGGGAGAACTGGTAAAAGCATTTCCAACTTTTACTTCTGTTCTAAATAAAGCCCAAATTCGTGAAAATAGTATAAAACACACGTTACAGAATTCGTGCAGGAATATGTGGCCTTCTGCAACTTGTATTTTAATATACTATTATTCAAATCATATTAAAACAAAAATACTAAAGTGTGGAAAAATAATTTCGATAATTAATTTTAATGAAAAATCACCAAATGATATTTATCTCTTCTAAAAACAAACTGACATCTGTTACTTCATTTCAGTTGGTTTTAAGTTAGAAAAATATGATATAATCTTAGTAAGCCCGTGTTTTTTAAGTAAAATTCCCTATTTTTTTTAATTCGTGAAGTCCAAAAGAATCTTAATGATTCATTTTCCTATTATTAATTTGTTCATTGCTACTCGTATAAATATTTTATCTAATTTTATTCGTTATTTGAGGCCAATAAACTTTATTTGGATCAATTTTTATTTAAAAAAAGGTTTTATTCATTATCAAACAATCAAATTGATAAAATAACAATTTTCCTTTATCATATCGTTGTTCTTATCGTGTATATTAATAAACAAATAACTTTTCTTGTTTAAATTAGGTTTATCCACTTATCCAAGCAATGTTTCGCTTATTGTAAAGCGATAAAACTTTTATTTTTGTTTTTGTTTTTTTCTAGGACGAAGTCCTGACAATTTCCGAAAAAGTGGTGATACGAATCGAAGATTTGATAACGTGGATAACTGTGGAAGCGGAATGGACGTGGGGGCGATTAGCGATATCCCAACAAAGTGTTAAACCTGCCGAAGATGATTCTTGCGAAGACAATGTTCCTCCAAGGAAACCTGCCGGAATCAGCTTCACGATAAGCGACAATGGACTCGATTATGCAGACGTTGAAGCCGAAAAGCAAGTTTTAGGTAAGTCATGTTTTTACTTTTAATCTATTTATTTACAAATAAAAATTATACTTTATAAGCACAAACACTGGGTAAAGAAAAAATAACGTTTAAAAAAATATTTGATTTACGAAGTACAAGAAAAGTAGCAGTACTATCAAGTGTTAAAGGATATGCAAAATGTTGCAAAGAATTTTCAAAATATTAACAGTTATCTTTGCAAATAACGATTTTATAGATTTGTTGACAGAAAATAATTTTACGTTTTAGAATTGTTGTATTCTATTTTACATATTATTCATTTAAACTTCTATTTGTGTTTTGTGTGTGTAACATTAACCTTTGCTATAAAACATACGCGATATTATATAAAAAAACTTATTATCTATTATCATACTTTTGTAGTTATTGTCCAAATAAAAAGAATTTTAATATTGTGACGTATAAAACATTGGCTGTTCATATATAATAGTATCTCGATATGGATTTTTTATGCAATTATTCCAGATTCGGGTGAGGCTATTCATTAACAGATTATTCCAACAAAAAAAGGGTGTTGGATCTTATTAACTGTAAATATCATAAAAATAAAAAAAGAGGTACAAAAAATATTTTTGAAAATATCAAAAATTGCATAGTATGACTATTTAAAAATATCTATGCGATACGAGATTGAATATGGTCCGTTTACGTTGGCCTGGCGTATCCACAATTTCAGAAGTGCAATAGCGATGATTTTGTAAATACTTACGGACATTTTTCAGAATTCCTACAGACAATGAAATAAACACATCTCCAACTAGTCATTGATAAGAGTGTATTTGTTGTGAAGCTAAAGCCTATACAGGGTGGTCCATTTAACTTGAGACAGCGCGATATCTCAAAAACTGTAAGTTTTTCAAAAAAAAAGTTTAAATAAAAGTTGTTCGACGTTACGGGGGAGGTGTAATGATGAAAATTTTTTTTTACATTGACAACTTTTTGAAGGTTTTTTCAAGGTTAACTCTCTTTTTTTAAATGGAAATGTTGTATGTAAAAAAGCAAATAAGTTTTGTTTAAAGAAATTTTTCATAGATAAAAAATAAAATAACATTTTTTTTTCAAAATTTTATAATAATGAAATGGTTTAGTAAAAATGTTTTTCTTCTTACAAAAAATTAAATGACAATTATATCAAACAACAAAAAAAATAATGTAACAAATACTCAAAAAGATGAGCATCAACTTCAACATATTTTTTTGGTTGTTGTTTGATATGATAATTGTGTCATTTAAGAAGAAAAACATTTTTAGTAAACCATTTCATTATTATAAAATTTTGAAAAAAAAATGTTATTTTATTTTTTATCTACTGAAGATGCAATTCTATGAAAAATTTCTTTAAACAAAACTTATTTGATTTTTTACATACAACAAGATTCTGAAATAAAAAAATCTATATTTCTATCTAGAAAAAGAGAGTTAACCTTGAAAATCCTTCAAAAAGTTGTCAATATAAAAAAAATGCTCATCATTACATCTCCCCCGTAACGCCTAACAACTTTTATTTAAACTTTTTTTTTGAAAAACTTACCGTTTTTGAGATATTGCGCTGTCTCAAGTTAAATGGACCACCCTGTATAATTCCATCTCTAAATCGGAGTGAGAGAACCGATTATGTTGGCATAACATAGCGGACTTCTCGTCATCATTCTGCTGTATTGAAAACATCCACGGGTGTATTATTTAATATCAATTAAATTTCTCGTTAATTATTTTTATTCTCATTTACTATTTTAGCAAATATTCATTGTTTTCTAAAAGTACCGAGTGTACAAATGAGAAAGGACTCCGGTTGTTGTTGGATCTCTAAAATCAGGCCGGTAGAATTCAGGAAAAACATTGTCAACGTACAAGTGATTAGGAAAAATCTATGGAAATTATTTTCTATAATTTGATAAAATTTGGTGCAGTATATGTTCGACATAACATAATTTGACTTTTTTTAACAAGTTTTTATCAGTGATAATGAGCTGTGAATTAAGATTGTTTAATATATTATTCTTTCGCGAAAGTAGTAACTACAGATTTCAACCACTATTTTTTATTGAATATACATATAATTTGGATACCTATTAATTTCATTAGGTTAAATGAGTAAAACCAAATTTGGTAGATTTTCACAAAACTTTTATTTAAAAAAAAAATAAAAATTAAAAACACTACACATGACATGTTTCGAAGTACAACTTCTTTTTCAAATGTGACTAATTTACAATTCGGTGTCCAATATATATGCGAAGTAATTTAACCAAACAAAGTAATTAAGAAAATACATCAATAACATAACAAAATAAACTGACTATTTTAAGTAATTATGATATCAATCAGATAACAATAAGATAGTATCATTACCGGGATTATCTCACAGAAAACTAGGAAAGAGATTTAATAAAGGTGATTTATTAAAGCAAAAGCTGGCAGCATACAACAGTATGATCCATAGATTAGTTAATATCCCCCTTACCAAAGAGAACTTCACAAAAGAATTAAATATCATTAAACAAATCGCAGTAAACAATAATTTTAATTCAAAGTTAGTAGACAACATTTTAGGGAAAAAACTTTTTAAACATGCTATCATCATATTTAAAAAACCAAAATATTAACGTAGCTTTCAAAACTAATAATACGCTTGGGAAGTATATTAAAAACAATAAGGGTAAAATTAATCCTAATAATAAATCGGGGGTATACAAATTAAATTGTGTTAGTTGTCCAAAATTGTATATTGATCAAATAGGCCGTACTTTCAAAAAGCGCTATTCCGAACATTATAATAGCTATACAAAAAACAAAAATAATTCTACTTACTCAAATCATATTTTGGCTGAAAATCATTCTTTTACTTTGAAATTTTACATATAGAAAATGGGCATTAAACTAAACCATTTAGAAACATTTGAAATAAATAAATTTAAAAATTCAGATAACCTACTAAATGATCAATTAGATATTAATAACTCACCTTTATTAAATCTTTCCTAGTTTTCTGTGAGATAATCCCGGTAATGATACTATCTTATTGTTATCTGATTGATATCATAATTACTTAAATACCCTTATTTACTTTAAATAGTCAGTTTATTTTGTTATGTTATTGATGTATTTTCTTAATTACTTTGTTTAGTTAAATTATTTCGCCTATATATTGGACACCGAATTGTAAATTAGTCACATTTGAAAAAGAAGTTGTACTTCGAAACCTGTCATGTGTAGTGTTTTTAATTTTTTAATTTTTATTTTTTTTTTAATAAAAGTTTTGTGAAAATCTATCAAATTTGGTTTTACTCATTTAAGATAATATGGATTTTCATCAAGTAAAGGCCGAAACAATAAATAATTTCATTAGGTATAAAACTTAAGTCAACCGTCTGCCATTGGAGAAAAGCTTCTTGCTTATTATAAAAATCTAATATCCTAATAATAATTGAAAAACTTATAATGGCTATATCTTAAACTAAATATGATGATATCACCAAAGGCCTAAAGCCGGTTCTAGCGTAAGAAAGGCGAATTTAAATGACAAAATACATAATTTACTCCCCCATCAACCCCCCATGCGCCACCTACATCAACAAAAATAAATAAAAAGCGACCACCTATTTGTCATTTATACCATTGAAAATCTAGTAAAAATAAAAACCCCTTTAAAAATAAGATGTCGTGTTTAACAGAATTTATTTATTTTACTAGATTACTCCCAATTAAAATACACAGTTTTTTAGCCATTATTTACATTGCCAATTCTAACACCAATGTAACGTTTGTTTAATTTATTTATAGTTTATTTATTTAAAACACTTTATTTGAAATTAATTTACATAATACTTAGGCATTATTATAACAGCATTATAACTAGTCTAATTTATTTATTACAATTTATCTTTTCTCTCCAACACTTAAATTGAATCTTATCTTTCGTTGACAAACTCGCGCTGTTCATATAAAGCCAACTCTGTACCAGAACACTCGGCTTTCCAGAACGATCGAGAACTATCTCTATATGGCCAGCGCTAGACTTCATAACGCGGGCAAGGTAAACAAAGTACAGAGAGGGCTTCGCGTCACAATATTAAATCAGTACTTATCTTTTTAAATATTAATTTTGCCAAGAAGCATCAAATAAATTGTTTTTATTAGGTTTTAATTTTCTGATATCATCGTTTTTAAATTGTCTTCGTACCTATACGTTTTATTTATTTTTGTGCCTATTCCAGTTATAATTAAATAAAAATCACCAATACTAACATTGTAACATTTTGTAGAGAAACCTTTATGACTTCTTTTAAAGAAACTAACATTTTAAATACAAGATTTCTTTAGTAAAGTCTACTGTTTTATAAAGAAATTAGTCCCAAAAAAGACGAATTCCACTATCTCTAACACTTGATATTATTCTATTATGTTGAAAATACATATTTAATGGTCCCATTTAATATTCATTTCAAAATTGGCCATTAATAAAATTGTACAATGATTTCATGTTTGAATAGGACTAAAACTGAGAAACCTCAGAAATGAAATGTTCTACATAGATTAACCAAGAGTGACAAATTGTGTGAGGAATAATTATTAATCCTAACTTTTATTAAATATAGGGTGCTCAAAAAGTTTGGATTAAAATTATTTTCTCAGCACTTGATTCTACCACAATGGGTTATCGTAATTTATCGAAATAGAGTGTGGTTAACTAATAATGGCGATTAACTAATATATTCATATTTTATGAATTTATGAAATTCACTTTCACCCTGTAGAATGAAAACTGAGACGTTCACTGGAAAAATATATTTATCTTTTCCTAATAATTAATTAAGATTTACAAGTCCCCCAGTTTACGATACTTTATTTTGAAACACCCATGTGTCTTCTATCTACCCATGTAAAAGTGCAAATTTTCTATTTTTTTGATAACAAAAGAAATCAGTAGTTTTTAAGATAGGTACATGGTTAAGTTTTGTGTATATACATTCCATGTTTAAATAAAATATATATTTTTTTAGTACGTGAATTAGTTACTTTTTTCTTTAGTTTAAGTTCTATTAATTTTAGAACATTAACCCTTAATAGTGAGAAATAACATTATTAAAATCAATAAGTTTTTATTAAAATATAATTGACAAAAAAGTATTTACATTAGTCTAATAACTAATAATTTTTTGATTGCAAAATCGTCAGTATAATATTTATACCGGATATGCAAAACACAGTTTATTTATTCACAATATAAATAAATAATAACTTCGAATATTTGTTAAAGTCTAAACTGCTGCAAAACACTAGTATAAAATCTATACGTAGCATGCAAAAAATCTAACAATAAAATTACTTCCACATTTAATTCATCTACCATTTAAAAATTTACATTGGATTTATCTCATGAACGTAAAGTAAAGTAAAACCTAATAAAAACAATTTATTTTGTTAACAATTAAAGAAATTCAGGAATAAATTGCGGAACCTCTAAAACAAAGTGGAAAAAAATTGGAAAATTGAATTGTAAAAATATCGAGTTTTCTTTCCTTATTTGAAAAAATTCCGCTCCAAGTAGGACTCGAACCAGCACGCTTTGAGTGCCGTTCCAACAGAATAACCGCGCTAATGGTGCCGCAAAAAGCGACTGGAGAAGAGTTGCAAAATTTGAAAAAAATATCAGAAAAACTGGGTTGTAGTTGAAAATTATGTCTTAAAATAATTGTTATGATTCTGGAAGTAGGTCAACGTACATCGCTTCGATAGTTTAACGGATATAATATCGAAACGATACCCACAGGTCCCAGGTTCGAGTCAGGCTCTAAGTGATTTTTTTAATAACTAAAAAAGTATGTGGAATATTTTTTTTTATTATTTATTATACTACAGAAATCAGATAATATCTGTTTAAAGTTCCGAAAAACTATCGATTACTACTCCAGAAACAAAATAAGTATACATTATAAACATTTGTTTCATTAAGGTCATTTTCAAAATAAAAAGTATGTGGAATATTTTTTTTATTATTTATTATACTACAGAAATCAGATAGGACCTGTTTAAAGTTCCGAAAAACTATCGATTACTCTTGTAATATAAGATATAAGGAAAATCACTGTACTGACATTTTATTTATTTTTATTGACAACATCAAAAATCCTCGCTAGTCCATACTATATCACCTCTTAGATTATATATTATATGATATACAGACTTGTATATCAACACTCCCTCCTAATCTAAGATTGATGTAGCACAGGTACCCATTACTTAGATTAAATAATAAAATATTAAACTAATAAACTCTAAAATTACTCCCTCCTAATCTAAGTAAGGCAGTGATTATGCAAGATGGAGTATTTCCAAAAAAATATTAAAAATATTATAGGGTAAACTTTTTGTAAAAATATCTGCTAATTGTTTATTAGAAGGAATATATTGAATTGAAATGTACTGAAGTTCTACACACTCTCTAATAAAACAATACTTTGTATCAATGTGTTTGAGTCTTTGGTGTTTCCTTGGTTCAGTGGCTATTTTAATACAAGATTGATTATCTTCAAAAATAACTGTTTTGTCATTTAGTTCAACACCCATTTCGTTTAACAAACCTCTTAACCACAAACATTCAGTAGTAGTAGCTGCCAGAGCAATATATTCTGCCTCCGTGCTAGACAGTGCTACAGTTGGTTGTTTTTTTGTTGACCATGAAACTGTTGAACCAAAAACTTGGAAAACATACCCTGTTATTGATTTTCGATCTTGAACATCATTTGCAAAATCTGCATCACAATAGCCGCATAATGCTGTTGAGTTTGATTGTTTGGTGAAAACTAAATTTAAATCTTTAGTACCTTGCAAGTATCTTAATACTCTTTTTAAATATTTCCAATGTTGTTCAGTAGGGCAAGATTGGAATCGGCTTAAAAAATTTACTGCAAAGCTTAAGTCCGGTCTAGAGTTGGTCATTAAGTACATTAAACAACCAACGAGTTCTTTATAAGGTTTCGTTGTTATAACTTCACTATTCGGAATTTCTTTTAAATTTATTTCTATAGGACTTCTTACTGGACTACATTCTGACATTTGAAATTTTTCTAGTAATTTAATAATGTAATGAGTTTGATTAATTTGGAGTATTCCTTTCTCTATGTTTCTAATAATTTTGATCCCCAAATAAATATCTACATCTCCCAAATCTTTCATGTGAAAAGTTTTATTTAACATTAGCTTTAATTGATTAATGTCAGTGTTACTATTTCCTGCAATTAAAATATCATCAACAAATAACAGTAAATATAAAATATTCTTGTCTCCAGTTTTTACATACAAGCAATTATCAGATTCACAACGTTTGAAGCCAATTTTAATCATCGCTTCATCAAAACATTTATACCAACATCTTGGAGCCTGCTTTAAGCCATAAAGGGATTTATTTAATTTGCACACTAAACTGTTATCATTTTGAAAACCCTCAGGTTGTTTCATATAAACGTCTTCAGTTAAATGTCCATGTAAAAACGCTGTTTTTACATCCATTTGATTAATTATTAAGCCATATTCATTTACTAAAACTAATAAAATCCGTATAGTTATAACATTGGCTACAGGAGCATAGGTTTCAAAATAATCAAAACCAAATTTTTGCATAAATCCTTTTGCAACTAAACGCGCTTTATACCGAATTATCTCATTATTTGCATTAGTTTTATATGTAAAAATCCATTTACAAGGTATAACTTTCATTTCTTTGCAACGTGGAACAAGAGTCCACGTATTATTTTCTACGAATGAATTCATCTCTTCGAACATAGCTTCTTCCCACTTTGTTCGATCAGGATGATGCTTTACTTCTTCAAAACATTTTGGTACATCATTAACATAGTTTTCCGCAGAATATGCATAATGCGAATAATTATTATTGTCTTCGTCTGGCTTAACAAAACTAGCATTAACAAAGTTATCTTTATGCCATACACCTGGCTTGCGTTTACGTAATTTAGGACCACTGACGTTTTCATTTGTATCATTCTCTACATCAAAACTTAATTTATTTTCCTTATTTGATTCTTGACTTTTATTTCCATTTACGATTTCTACTTCTTCTGAAGAATGTTCTGACTCATTATCTTGTAAATCATTAATTGACTTTTCATTTGAGTCGTTTGATATAATTGGATAAACATATAATGAAGATTCATCCAACGACAAAGGTTTTAAGGTTTTCTGGAAAACCGCTTCATCAAATGATACATCTCTACCAACTTTAATACAATTTTGAGCTAAGCTCCATAGTCTATATCCCGTATTAGCATAACCAATCATAACACATTTATCACTCCTCTCATTAAATTTACCATTTTGTAATTGTTTAGGAATATGTAAATAGGCTAAACAACCAAATACCCTTAAATTACTTAAATTGGGCGTTTTCGAATGCCACATTTCAAAAGGCGTTTTGTAATTGTAATTAGCAGCTGTTGGTGATCTATTAAGTAAATATGCAGCAGTACGTATACTTTCTCCCCAAAATTGTTTATTTAACCCCGATTCAATAATCATGGATCTACCCTTGTCTAATAGTGTCCTATTCAGCCGTTCAGCATGTGCATTAAGTTCAGGCGTGTAAGGAATAGTATAATCTAACTGTATACCATTCGAAGAACAAAACATTTTAAATTCTTTCGAAATATATTCACCACCATTATCGCACCTAACTTTATTTATATTTCTCTCAAAATGAGCTCTAGCCATTGCTTCAAATTCTTTAAAATACTTTAAAACCTCCGATTTTGAATATAATAAATAAACTACACAAAAATGAGTAAAATCGTCCAAAAAGGTTACAAAATACTTCTTATTGTCATGAGTTGTTGGCGTTATAGGGCCACATACATCAGTGTGAATTATTTCTAAAGGTTTGTTAGCTTTGGTGCGTCCAAGACTAAACGGCAGCCTATGTTGCTTGGCCATAGTACAAACTTCACATTTATTTAACTCATTATCATTGATTAGGTTTATTCCATTAGATAATTCAGATAATCTTTTAAGATATTGATCATTTATGTGCCCCAACCGCCTGTGCCACAAATTAGAGCTAATTTTTGAACAAAGTAATGAATCTAAATAATTTTTATTATCAAACTCAAACACTATTTCATACAACATACCTTTACGAAAACCCTGTGCATAAATTCGATTACCTTGCATAATCAGTACCTTATTATCATCAAAAACAACTTTAAATCCATTTTTTTCAATTTTTCCTACGGATAATAAATTTTTTCTTAGATTTGGTACATAAATTACATCCTGAATTGTACACGCACACTTCCTTCCATTGACATTACACATTGCTTTAATATTTCCTATATGTGTGCCTTCTAATTCTTCACCAGCTTTAGCAACTCCAATTTTAGCTATGGAGTCTAAAATTTTGACATTACTTAAAGCATTAACATCATTCACTAAATGATCAGAAGCTCCAGAATCCACGTACCATGTCAACACTTGGCTAGTTTCTTTGAAGTTATTTACCATAAATGCTATGTTACCAGATTCATCTTCGTTATTCATTTGAAAATCTTCTACATTATTTGCTCGCTTTTGGTTATACCATGTATTTTTATTTCTTCTAGGTTGCCTTGCACGGCTATGTGGGCAATTATTTTCAATGTGACCTAGTTCGTTGCAATTAAAACATCGCACTTGTCTTCTAAAAGGAATTTTAGATTGAAATGCAGCACTATTATTCACATCACTAGGTGTGCAGCTACCGATATTGCTTCTTCTCTTCATTTCTTCATTCAATAATCTATTTTTGACAAATTCAATTGTTATCTTATCTGGTGATAAAGTTTCTATCGCAGTAACAACTATATTATAAGATTCCGGTAAAGTTAAAAGCAAAATACAAGCAATCATATCTTCTTCAAGTTTACCTCCTGCAGATTTGATTTGTCTTACAATATCATCAAATTGTACTAAATGATTTTCCATTGAATCATTATCATTAAATTTTATAGTTAATAACTTCTTCAGCAATAATAATCTGTTCGAAACGCCCGTTCTTTCAAAAGTTGAAATCAATTTATTCCATTTTTCCTTAGCAGTAGAACCCTCTCTTACGTATTCTATATGAGAATCAGCAACACATTGAATTATAATAGATTTTGCTTTAGTATCAAGCTTTTCAAAGTCTTTCTTTTTAGTTTCATCGTCAGGGGGATCTTTTGTAAGGCACTCTGCAACCCCATATTCTTCTAAGATTGACTGGACTCTGAACTTCCACACGCTAAAATTCACTCCATGAAACTGGGTTATGCCAAACTTTTCTTCTTTCTTTCCAGACATATTTGCTAAACAAATCTAAAAGCTGTTCTGGGCCATAACCTCTTGTAATATAAGATATAAGGAAAATCACTGTACTGACATTTTATTTATTTTTATTGACAACATCAAAAATCCTCGCTAGTCCATACTATATCACCTCTTAGATTATATATTATATGATATACAGACTTGTATATCAACAATTACTACTCCAGAAACAAAATAAGTGTACATTATGATCATTTGTTTCATTAAGGTCATGTTCAATCTAAAAAGTATGTGGAATATTTTTTTTTTATTATTTATTATACTATAGAAATCAGATGGTATTTTTTTAAAGTTCCGGAATATTATAGATTACTACTCCAGAAACAAAAAATAAGTATACATTATGAACATTTGTTTCATTTCATTTTTATTTTGATGAGAGTGAGTTTGGTATTTTGTCATTTAAGTATTCTAGAAATGCTTTTAATCAATTTCATGAGATATAGCTAATGTAAGTTTTTAAATTGTCACTCCGTATAATAAAATGTACATTAACGTTCTATGTATTAAAAAATAAAGTTTTAGTCTAAATAATTCCAATCAAATAGTAATTTATACAGTTGTAGCTACATATTAGTGTGTTATAATTTCTTCCATACCAGGAATATCTAACGCTGGATTATCGTATTCGAAGGAATCGAAGTGGTCATCGACATCACTGTAGTGCGGCACATTCTTATTGTCTGGTTCGGGTTTAATGCAACAAACTTGAGTATAACTTGATGGGCATTGAACACTGCAAATATAAAATAAAAGTTATTGAATTTTAAATGTAATTAAATTATGAACCAGTATTTTTGTCCAATATCTTTTGATTTATTAATTTGTCGAGATATTGCAACAAAATAACGTCCAACCCTGTTCTTTGTTGACCTTTACCGTAACTTAAAAAATAATCACTTTATCCAATTAATTACTACTTTAATAATTACTACATTAATAATTTTTAAATATTCTTCCGCCAGTTGTACAGGTTACGTCTATAGTACAGTTTAAACTGGAGAAACTTGAAAATGTACCCTGCAAAATTTTAGGGGGTATGAGACAGTGCATGGGGGGACATAATTCCATATAATATTCATGCCACTACTCCTCACTTCGCCCTAAGCTAGCCTTACTTACAAATTTTCAATTACACCATATATGTTATAGGAGATTATTAAAGAGCTTTTTAGTACATACATTTTATCAAAAATATTGGACATAAATTATGTTCTTGGGTAAAAAATAGGTCGATTGAACCTTACTTACCTATGTACAAAATTGCACACAAAAATTAATTAGTTGAATGTCAAGGGAATGTTGCGGCGGCTGCAAGGCTTTATGCAGAAAAATACCAAAATAGAAATGTACCGGATAGGCGCATATTCCTAGAAATTGATCGCCACTTAAGAGAAACTGGCATTTTTCAGAAAGAAGTGCGTGGTAATAGTGGTCATCCAGAAAACCGTGCTAAAGATGAGGCTATCCTAGACATTATTGACGAGCACCCGGGAACAAGCACAAGGGTGTTAAGTGCTCAAATAGAAGTATATCATATGAAAGTGTACAGAACCGTTAAGGAACCGCTACTTTAACCCTTCCCACCATAAAATTAATTTTAAAGTAGTTTGGGTTGGAATTATCGATAACTAAACTGCTGGCCACTCGAACTTACACATAGAAATTTTTAGGCAAAATTTAAAGTTCCATATTTTCTACAGGAATGCAAATTTTTGAACGCGGCTTGCAGATTTTAAGAGCTAGTTTTTTTCGGATTAACCTGCATGACGTATATTTATCGTAGGACCATATGTTTATTATATACGGGGTACTCAATTAAATCATACAAACAATCATAAGTGAAATTTCCGCAAAAATTTTTTTGGTTATTACTAAGGTAACATCAATATCTCTAGATGTTTTTGACAGTTTTTGGATTAAGGCCCTTAGGTCTTGTTCACACTACTAAACATAAAATTTGGGTAGCAAAATTTTTAAAATGCTACAACTTGACATTGGATTGACGGTTCTTGATGATTTTTGCGCATTTGGAATCCTTATTTCACGTAGATTTTCTGTGGTCTAAGCATTTTATTTGAGGATTGAAATTTACACATTATACCGGGTCGATAATAAACAAAAACGTAGCGACAAGAACAAATTTATTACATTATATTCTACAATATACAAGATTGGTTAACATCGGCCAAAAGTCAATTCTTACAAAATTTCTAATTCTAAACCTAATTTAAAGATTCCTGCAATCCCTAAAAAACACGGTGTACTGTAATAACAAAGATTAGATATGTATGGATAGGGATACCTAGTGGTCATTTATATTGGTAATTTTTGTTTTAAAACCACTGCGTCAAAGAAGGGAATTGCAAACTTGCATTTTTGGAGTTTACAATGAAATTTGGTTATTGTTGGCAACATCGTCTTAAAAAGACGAGGTCATTGAAAACAACCCGCAAATATCAATGGAAAAATGCCAAGTGTCCTATCTTTAAATATCTAATCTTTGGTAATAATTTACCCGAAATTAAGTAGGTACATTAATTAAAAAAAAAAGAAATTAATATTTTGTTGGTCCTCCTGCTCGACGTATTACTTCCCGACGTCGATTTGGTAGAGTATCCACAAGATTATTTATAAAAGCTTGTGGAATATTCTCCCATTCTTCACGAATGGCCTCACTAAGCGTTTCTAAGATTTCAGGGGTTACATCACGCGATCTTACTAGTTTTAAATAAGACCAAACGTGTTCGATGACATTAAGATCCGGAGACTTTGCAGGCCAGTCCATCCTATTGATGTTCTCTGCCTGCAAAAATTATGTGATCCTTTGCGCTTTGTGAGGTCGAGCGTTGTCATCCACCAATAGAAATTCTGGGCCGTAATTTCGAACAGTAACGTTAACGGTTTGGTTGGTAATGAATAGCTCGGTTTTACTATTTCTTATGATACCTCCCCACACTGTAACACCTCCGATACCAAATGCCTCTTGAGGGGCCATATTTTCCTCTAAACACCGCTGATTTGGCCCTCTCCAAACTAATATTCGGCCATCGGAGTGAATCAAATTAAATCTTGTTTGGTCAGTAAATTAAAAAAGGCTCCTCTTTGCATTATCCCCATTCGCATGCCGATTTGCCCATGCCCGTCTCTATGGTGCTGTAATAATCGCACACATTTTGCTCTTCGACGGGCTCTATAATTTAAAATGTTTGGCATTGTGTTGTTTTTGAAAAAAAATTCTCGCCTCAAGTTGTTTTTAATGTTCTTCTCATTGTTCTGTCCGAAACTCTCTCCCCAGTCTGTTACCTTAAAGAGTCATTTAGTTTTCTAGAGTTCTTTGTTCTATTCTGCATAGTTTCATTAAAATTCTTTCGATTCTTTGGTTTATTTTTTTAGTATGTCCACCCCATGTCCATAATAATGATCCTACTGGTGATTATAATTTCGACGTGACTGTTCAAATTATAAATTGTCTTTCGGCTGACGTTGTAAATGTGCGCAATTTGCTTTTTTGACATTTCTTCGTTGAAAAGTCGAATGCAATTTTCCATTTCTGCCGTGGTTAAATGCCTCTTAATTAAAATTTACAAAATTATAACCTTGAAATGTGTCAGATTCTTTCTAAGATAATGTTAACAGTTTTTAATTCCATGGCAACATATTTGTTTTTCCAATGCGTCGCGTAGAAATTACCGCCGATCATAAATATGGGCATGGGGGTGAACAAAGAACTCTGTGAAACTGAATGACTCTTTGAGACAACAAACTGGGATGAGAGTTTTGGACAGAAAAGTGAGAAGGATATTAAATAAAAACAACTTGAGGTGTGAAAAACTTAAATAATGCCAAACCTTAGAGCTCGTCGTATGCTACGTTTTTGTCTATTATCGACCCGGTATAAAATAAAATGCTTAGCCCATAGAAAATCTATGTGAAATAAGGATTCCAAATCTGCAAAATTCATCAAGAACCATCAATCTAATCTCAAGTTATAGCATTTTAAAAATGTTGCTACCCAAATTTTATACAAGACCTAAGAGCCTTAATCCAACAACTGACAAAAAGGTCTAGAGATATTGATGTTACCTTAGTAACGAACCATATTGCAACGACCAAAAAAATTTTTTGCGGAAATTTCACTCATACAAACTTTTTGACTTTTTGCATGACTTCATTGATCACACCGTATATAATAAACGATAAATATACGTCATACAGCTTAATCCTTTAAAAACTAGCTCTTAAAATCTGCAAGCCGCGTTCCTGTTGAAAATATTAACTTTAAATTTTGCCTAAAAGTCTCTATGTGTAAATTCGAGTGACCAGCAGTTATATAGTAGGGCCAGTATTTGTTCACAATAATGTAAATGGGGAAAATTATTTATTACAAAACGATTTGCCAATCTACTTAGATGATGCACAATTAACCATCAGACAAAGTATGTGATTTATGCAAAATGGTGCTCTACCACACTTTAGTAACGATGTTAGGCAATATCCAGCACGTTGGATAGGAAGGGGACCCGATGCACCAATTGAATGACCACCGCGCGGGCCATATCTTAATCCCCCGGATTTTTGTTTTTGGAGATTCATGAAACACTATGTTTATTCCGTGGAAATACCTAGTAAACATCAGTTAAGAAATCGAATTTTAGAAGCTGCTAACGCATTTGAACAAAATTAATTTGTCAAAAAAATCGATTTTCATTGTTAAAAAGATGTAAAATGTGTACACAGGAAAGAGCAGGTCATTTTGAGCAACTGTTAATTTAAATTATTGTATTTTAAGGTTAATAGTTGTAATTTAATAATAAACCTGATTTTCATATTTCTGCAAACGTAGAATTTACATTGAAAAATTTCAACAAATAAGTAGCTGTATCGTTTAAACCAAACATTTTACTAACAAATACTAGGAAACAAAAAAGTTTTAAAATGGATGTTGAATTCCAGTGGCATTCTATTTTCGACTAAATTTTATACCAAAAAAAGTTGGGTGGTCAAAAGGGCGATGACCGCCTCGAAAACCCTACAAAAATCGAGAAAAAATATTGCTGCTAACTCGGCTTTATTAGTCATTGTATTCTAACACGCCAAATTTCATAAAAAAATGTTAAACGGTTTAAGAGCAACGTTAAAAAAATTCATCAACCTATTTTTGACCAAAGAATATGTGATACCAATCATTGTGATACACCCTGTATAGGAATCTTCAATTTTAAGGATATGAGGCAGTACATAGGACGACCTAATTCCATATTCTTTTAATCCTACTACTCTTCCTTACTTCACCCTAAGTTTGACTTACAAATTTTCAATTACATCCTGTATATATTATAGGGGATTATTGAAGACCACACTATTTTGAGTATATCCATTATATAAAAATTGGTAATTGGTAACGTTGATAAAAATTTAAAAACTGATGACGGGATTAACATAGATTACACCAAAATTAATTTCACACATAAAAGTAGTAAGATATTGTAAGTCAGATCAGAATATTTTTAAAGAATTTATTAACTGTTTGTTACTTTTTTGTTTCTCATGAATACTAATAATTTTTTTCTTACTAACAAAAAAATTTCTAATAAAATATTTTTTAGTTCTTTATTGATTTTCAGATTCCGCTATAATTTACCAAAATCTACCAATATCTATATTTTATCTAGTATATATTACAGATCAGTGAGTTGAAGTCCCTTCTTCTTTCATACTTACTCAGAGTTAATAGTTCCTTCGCAATATCTCCCATTCATACAAACGCATTGGTTTTCCTTTGGGTTTTCTATTTGACTCGCTCGTAGCATATAGGGGTTTCTTTTAAAAAACGATGAAAATAAATAACGTTTGGTTATTCTCGGTTGTGGATAACTCCGAGTTAATTCAACCAGAGCAACTAACACTACACACAACATTAACGTTTTTCCAACCATAACGACCTCCCCTTTCGCACAACTGTTTCAATTATAAAAATAATTGTTTGTTATCCCGTTTATTTATGGTTTCAAAATAATCAAGGTCGTGTGGGCTGCTATCAATTATTGTTCTTTTATCGATATATTTTTAACGAATTTTCTTTTGTAAATAATCGTTCGTTTCGTTTATCACATTATCAATTCGATATTAAATTTTTAAATGTACGTTAATACTCCCTCTTGTTCTTTCAATACATAACCGTTTTCCACTTAGTTTACTACCTCTTTCTCATTAACATATACAGGGTGTCCTAAAATTGCTGGGTCATATAGATACTCCGTATTGGAGAGGTCAAAATAAGTCGATTGGATCTAATTTATACACATGTTAGGATAAGATTATACGAGCCATACGGTGTAGGTACTAGGAAGGGCCGAAAAAAATTAAAGTTTAAATTTTAATTTGCTATAGCATTCAAAAGCTGCGTTTCGTTATAAAAACTGCTTTTTCACAATTTTGAAATTATATTTTCAGCCTTCTACCAGGCCCCAAAATAGCTAAAAATAAAATTAAAATTAAACGTAAAATTTTAATTAAAAGCTGTGTTTGAACATATACACTGGTTTCGAAATACGTTTTAAGCCCTCTACCACCCCCTTCTAAAATTTATATAGACAAATAAATTTACTTTAAAATAACCAAAAAAGGTTGACAGCTGTGTGCACGTAGTTTAGATTCCAAAGGAAAAACTTGTATTTCGTGCAAAACTTTTTTATTAATCAATGCAAAGCGCTTTCGGCTTATTTGCCATCATCAGTGCTCATCTACAAAAATTGTGGATGTGGATTTAAAAAGATTTAAAAAAATATATTATAAAATCTGAATTAGACTTTTAAGTCAAAAGTTAAAATAGTATATATACAATTGTTTGAACAAATTAAAAATTACAAGAAACAAACAAAGTGACAAAAAACTGGTATTGGGAATAGTGAGTTTGGAATAAGCCCTTACAAATCAAATCTGATCTCCAGAAGCAAGTTAGCTTGTGTGGAATTAAGGAATCATGCCACCATCACTATTCACAAAATTGAAAAAAGGTTAACAAATTAGTTAAAATTTAAAGAAATTTACAATTAGAGGGTGACTGTGGAAGATATATTGAAATTTGAATCTAGAATACAATATTTGATATCACTTTGTTTGTTTCTGTAATTTTTAATTTGTTCAAACAATCGTATATATACTATTTTAACTTTTGACTCAAAAGTCTAATTCAGATTTTATAATATATTTTTTAAAATCTTTTTAAATTGTAAGTTTACATCCACAATTTTTGTAGATGAGCACTGATGATGGCAAATAAGCCGAAAGCGCTTTGCATTGATTAATAAAAAAGTTTTGCACGAAATACAAGGAAATAAATTTACTTTCAAAATTGAAATTCCGATTTTTAGTATAATTGCAACCCAACTATTTTCCACTATAAAAGCGCCCTTTAATTTAAAATAATTTTAACCTCCCACTCCCATCCTTACATAAAAATAGTACCTACTTTTTAAACATTATATCTTCTCAACGTCGAATCTCTTAAAACTGTAATCTATTTAAATAGGTAGAAACAAAACAAGACCTAAAATTGAAAACATTTGGAAATAGGCATCAATTCCAACTGTTTCAAAAGACAGAATTGTGCAATTAGTACGGAAGTATTATGAAAAATATAAGACTTTAATAAGATATCCCAGAAGCAAGCGAAACAACATGGATCATCACGATCCTATATATCATCTAAATTTTCTTTTCTTTATTTTAATCTCATTAAAGATTATAATTAGAGCTGGTAACCGTGACCGGTTAACCGGTTCCGTAGGACCAAAAAATCGTTAAAGTAACCGGTTTTACCGGAACTGGTTTATAACCGGTTTAACCGTAACCGGTTTAACCGCAACCAGTTTAACCGCAACCAGTGTAACTCTAATCGAACAGGTTAAACCTGCCACTTGTTAAGCCGTAACTGGTTTAACCGTACCCGAAACCGGTTTTAGCGAGACCGTGAACGTAAACGAACAAGTTTAGTTTGAGCTCTCAGTAGGGATACGCATATTTCTTAAACCGTCGATACTAACATCGAATGATATACCCAAAAACAAAGTATTGCTGCATTAAAATGACCGAAGGGAAAAAAACGATATTTATAAACATCGATGTTTTTAAAACTTATACATTTAAAAGTAAGTAAATAAAATGAGATTGTATTTATTTTATAAAAAAATATAAACAAATATAAACATTTCAAATGTAATAATAAAACAAAGCTCTCTACTTCTCTCGATACCAGAAGGGGTAGAAGAGCTTCCTGATCCTGGACCATATTTTTATGTCTAATTCTAATTAATTAGAAAGTCTCAGACAGTGCTGCACCCAAATTACAGTTACATCCGGACCGGTTAACCGGATAATCGAACCGAATAATCGGACCGGTTAACCGATATCCGGACCGGTTATAATAATAGTAAAAACCCGGTTAAAACCGAAACCAGTCAAAATCAGTCGAACCGGTTAACCGTTTATCACGTCAGGAATTGACAGCCTTAATTATAATGTATTTACAATTGTATCCAAATAGGTTGTTCGCGTCAAATTTGCTTTTATTTTCTTTACATTAATAAATTATATTTGATGAACCTATATCACAGCCTATACCTAAACCTTATTTATTTATTTATTTATTTATTTATTTATTTATTTATTTATTTATTTATTTATTTATTTATTTATTTATTTATTTATTTATTTATTTATTTATTTATTTATTTATTTATTTATTTATTTATTTATTTATTTATTTATTTATTTATTTATTTATTTATTTATTTATTTATTTATTTATTTATTTATTTATTTATTTATTTATTTATTTATTTATTTATTTATTTATTTATTTATTTATTTATTTATTTATTTATTTATTTATTTATTTATTTATTTATTTATTTATTTATTTATTTATTTATTTATTTATTTATTTATTTATTTATTTATTTATTTATTTATTTATTTATTTATTTATTTATTTATTTATTTATTTATTTATTTATTTATTTATTTATTTATTTATTTATTTGTTCCATCCTAACAGGCTTACTGGCCTACATTACAAGGATAGACTTTACAATATTTATTATTTACACAATCGATCAAAACGTATTAATATACATATTAAATAAATAGATATATAGATATAGGGGGATTAAACACAAACTCATATTGAGAAAAAAAAATTCTAAAAAATAAAAAGCAAATCATATAATAAAAGAAATGGAAAAACTAAAATAATTAAACAGACAAGTTCACAATATACCTATAAATTAGGTGTCTGAATGTTATTAGAGGCATATGCCAATCTACTTCGTGCAAGCAAGTAATATTATTTGCTAAACGGAGCATGGTTAGGAGAGGTGATCGAAGAGTGCTACTTACAAAGGGAATATTAAACATAATCGCGGAACGCGTTGGTCTAGGAGGTACATTAAATGGCAAAACTGATAATATTTCTGCGGAATTTATATATTATATATATTATGGTCCGCCTATAGTTTTACTCTTTCTTTTTTGTTCCTTTATCCAAAATTGAACGTATTGCGACTTTTTGGAGAAAAGGCAGAAGACAGTAGTATCGCTAACCGATGATAAACATTATTATTGAGAAGTACATGAGTATTCCTTTCACGTTAATTTCAGGGGAGTTGTCTTTTTCGACTAAATCCAATATATATCTTTTTCGATCTAATCCAATATATACCCTTTTCGACCTAATCTAATATATACCTTTGTTAAGTCAAATAAATTAAAATTAAAATTACGATTTACATTACAATAATATAAAACAATTAAACGCCACGCGAACCAGTTTCTGCATGCATGTGTGAAAAGACCCGGAAAGTACCTACTATGGAACAAAATACCGCAAGGAAGGAGTTTGAAAGTGACAACAGAAGACTAAGGAGTCTGTATTTTGATGGAAGAAGGGATAAAACTTTACTCCAAGAGAAGAAAAACGATAGATTATACAAGAAAACTGTTTTCGAAGAACACATATCGCTTATCGAGGAACCCGAATTTGTCTATATTGGCCACTAACTTCAACTACAGGGAAGATAAAGTCAATTGGAAAAGCAATATTGGACTTTTTTGCTAAAAACAATTTGGAACTAGATGATTTGGCGACTGTGGGTTGCGATGGTACTGTTGTTAACACCGGTAATACAAATGGTGTTATTAGGTATATTGAGACTGAATTGAAACGTCCTTTACAATGGTATATTTGCGAACTACACGCCAACGAATTGGCATTAAGACATTTATTCCAACATTTAGATGACAGCACAGTGTGACCTCGTCAATATTCTGGTGAAATCGGGAAGTCTTTAGAAAAATGTTAACGTCTTAAAATTGTAAATTTTACCCCAATTAAATGTGAGTCGCCAAATGTAACTGTAATGTCTTGAAATTTAAGTTCTAATCAATGATATTTATATGACATTTGCAATTCAATATCAAGCGACAATTTATCATCAAATTTAGCATACTGTAATCCTGGGAAATTAGCGCACTCTAGATGGCTCACAATGGCAAATCGTCTTCTTCGGTTTCTATGCTGGAACGGAAAAGCCAACATCAAGCCTTGTGGATATGGTTGAATTCGTAATTAATGTGTATGCCCAAATGTGATTTAATATTAAACCAAATTTCAGTTCCACTAGTGGTACTTTGTACGTATTTAAAACGATTGAACTGTCACGGTATTTAAGAGACGATTTAGAGTATTGTGGATAAGATAATGCAAAGAAACGCGTATTTTATACACTCAGCAAACATTCTTTTGTATGTGGCCAATATGTAGGATTTCCAGTAGATTGATAACAGAGTTGCTGCATTATGCAATTATTTTCCTTTAGTCTGGATCTCCATATAGAATTTTTAGAATTGTAATTTCTACCAATGATAAATTTGTTTCCTAATTGGTTAATGATCTTGAGATAGTCTTCTATTTTCTGATTGTGCATTGGTGAGCAATAAATTACAGCTACAGTAGGCCTGACCTGACTCAATTGAAAAATTTTCTTTAGAAGGAAAAATTGAATTTCTGCTTTGAAAATAAAAAACATT
Source organism: Psylliodes chrysocephalus (assembly GCA_927349885.1). Classification (NCBI taxonomy): domain Eukaryota; kingdom Metazoa; phylum Arthropoda; class Insecta; order Coleoptera; family Chrysomelidae; genus Psylliodes; species Psylliodes chrysocephalus. The sequence continues at coordinate 80,299,327 of OV651815.1, read as the reverse complement.
TAAATACAAACACTTTTTTATTTAAAATAGAAATTTTAAAGTCGTTAATAAAAACATAACATTGTATTTTTAATAAAAATCTATAAATTGTAAATATTCATTTTTCATGAGACAGTGTACAAAAACTACCAACATTTTACACTCGTGATAATAAAAAATATTAAATTACTCCAAAATCACTTTCGGATCTTCTTTGTTGACATCAGATTGGGATGAAATACTATTTTTCGGTGGGTCTGGTTTAATGCAACAAATTTGAGAGTAACTCGAAGGACACTGAACACTGTAAACAATAAATATTTTTAATAGGTATATAAATTGAGTTCTAATAAAGTGGTCATAAAAAAATATTTTTTTATTATTTAAATTTAAATGCGGGTATGTTAAAAACATATTTACGCCTGTAAAAAATAATTAATTATTTTTCTTATTATATTAATTTATATTTTATTTGTTCAAGCACAGAATACCGATTCTGTGGTTCAAGGAACATTATGTTACGAATGTATCAAAAGATACATTTTTAAATTCTTATTTGCCTATATTATATATTATACTTAGCGATATTTTTTGTGATAAAAACTAATCTAATTGCCCTGTGAGCACTCTTCTGGAATTACTGTAACACGTCCGAAAGACAACAAACTGTCAAAATTTCATTAAAATAGGCCAAAGCCTTTTTTACTATAAAAAAAAACTTCAACACCTTGTACATTAAAAAGGAAACAAAAGTAGACCATGTTTTATCGGACAAAATATCTTTATTTTTTGATAAACTATCGGTTAGTAAAATTCTGACGATATAAACTGAACCACCCTGTAGATTTAGGGCATTTTAAATGTTAAACAATAAATTCTATGAGGGCGTTATCCTATAGGTATACATTTTTAAATCAATGAGTTTGTTTGCCAAAGAATAATCAGACACCATTTATTGAATTATTTTTTAAATTATCAGAATAGCTATTCGCTCCGTGCGAAGTCATGGAAAGGGAAGCAAAAGCGATACTAGCGCTAGCTGCGGATAATTCGTGCATTTTAGGGCGATATTTTGTAATTTTGACATATTAAATACACGTATACATTTTACTTTTTTTCAAAAAAGTAGATACAAACAATATAATAAGCTGTGTAGAAAATTGTACAAATACTAGCAAAAAAAAAACAGTGAAACTTATATAAAAAATTTCAGTAGCAAAGTGGAAATTAAATCAAAGAAATAAATGGATAGGTGTACAATAAGAAGAAAAATTACCTTTATTTTTATAATAATAACAGTAATGCTGTAAATAGTAGACATCAGAAACTTGAAAGGTTTTAAATAAACAATAAATTATCATTTTACGATGTTCTTTAATATCTCTTTATTCTTAAATGTTCATTCAGCAAGGACTAGATTTCAAGATTTCTGCCTTTGATTATATATGGCTGGAATGTAATTTTGTTACTTACTGATGGGAAACCAATTTTAATAATTAATTCTATGTTTTCTTTCGAACAAAAATGAAAATATAAATAGCGATCCTTTTTTTATACATTTTAACTTCACGCTATTATTATTTTATTATTTTTTTAATTTGACAGAACAGGCTAATTCTTCAATGACAACTTATTAGACTTAGGCAACTTCTCATACATTTTTCAGTAAATACTGTTGCCTGCCTATATTTTATTATTGATTTTCATTGATTATACATAATTTTCTTTAATTTAAGCGTTAAAAATATATAATCATAATAAATTACTGTTTTACTTGTTTTACAAATGCATATACTTTTATTAAAACTAACATATATACTTTTTAATTACAAATTCTTTTAAAAATTGTATTTGTCAGTATACGCAGAAATAGTCCATTAATGCCAAAACGAATTGGCGCTGCAGTCGCGCACGGAGAGAATAGTAAATCATGTACTTACAAAACAATATTGAATATATTTTAATAAGATTTATTTCTTTAAACAGTTTAAACAAATTAAAAATGAATGCAGATTTTTTCAAAAACATTATATCTATTATAATACAAAGTGTAGGCAATCATAACATAGATTTTAAAATTATGACTTCATCGAGTACCCCGAAAGAACATTTTGTTTAATGTATGTTTAATTAAAAGTCTTATTTTATCCAAATAATATCTGGTTAAGTTTATATTGATATTTTAGTAACTTCAGTATGGATTCTATTCTTTAAAACTATGTCAACCTACAAAATTTTAGCAAAATCGCATAGCGGTGTAAACATTTATAATAATAAAATTAAATATGAAAAGTTGAGGTCCGTATAGTTCTCAAACGAAACAACTGTACTATGGTATGAACATGTAGTTTAGTTTGTTACCTATGTTTTGTGAAAAACTTCAAAACCACAGAGCTGGGCTGCAAGAAAAAATGTAGCCAAGAACCCATCGCGCTTGCAACCAAAAGACATACTATTCAGTAGACATGGGTAACGCAGCGCTGCGTTGCGTTATTGCGTTAACGCAGTTGTATGCGTTACGAGCGTTGATACACCAGTTGTTATTGTATCAGCGCAACGCAATTTTCGATACTGAGTCGAAAGGATCGCGAGTTGTTGGTGCGCCATGCGCCAGGCACTGATTCCGTTTTCCGTGACGAGTTGAGAATTTTAATTTACGTAATTGATGCAACTCGTAATGCAGATTACCCAAAATCTTTCAAGTAATTATGTTCTTTGCAACATGTCACATCATTTGTAGGATTGTAGGTCGAATTTTATGAATTTTAATCTTGTACACTGTCAATTTTTAGTTCTTTTCAATTTGATTGGCTACTAGTATACAAAATTTATATTCTTTTTATATAAATTGGAATTTTTGTATTTTTTGTAAAATCCGAACACAATGAAATAAAAAAATGAGTGCATTACACTGTTATATTTTCGTTTATTTTTAAACATATAATAAAAAAAATTTAGTTACATTCCCAATTGCGTTATTGCCTTGAACAAAAGACAGCCCGCGCTGTATAACACCGGTATCATGCGATACACCGAGGTGCATCCACATACTTATAATAGGTATACGGAGCAAGAGAGACGTCCGACCTGTTTAACATAGGGGCGGCCATTTTTATACAAGATTACTAGTACATAGGTGACTAGAAATACAGCAATATGAAAACTTGGTTGCAGATGTCTAGCTCTTTCCACTTTTAAATACATAATTTTGTACAGATTTTTTAAAAGAAATAATACAATATTATATTTGAATTAAATTTTTATTCTACAACAAAAAAAAATATTTTAATGTTTAAAAATACATGTTAGGCTGATAAATAATAGGCCGACAAATAATAGATTAAATACCTAAATACTAATTTTAAATGACAAAAGTAGAGGAAGTTAAAAATATTAAAATTTCCAGGATACTTTAAAATTAAATTGATGGTTGCATATTTGTTTTATTTTAAACAATTTACTTTCTTCTTGTATAATTTCTAAAAGCTACAAATTTTTAGTGAATGGGTCGTCCTTATTGATTCTGCAGTGAATTGTACTAACAACTTAAAAGAAATTTTGTCCAATCTCTATATGGCAGATAACCACAATAAGGAACGATCTGCTTGTTTTGGAACCCTAAAATAATATAAAGACACTGCTTTCATATCCTTTATTTTTGCTAAATCTTATTACTTGTGGAATGTAACATTTGAATCTATTGGCAACAGTCTTCTTATGTTCTTGCAAGATCTTACAAGACATCTTGAATAAAGCCCAGTATAGAGAACTTATACTGGGATTAAAGTCTATTCACAAATGTTAAAATAAATAAAACGTTTATACACTTAGAAAATAATATCCACAATCAAAATATTCTAAAATAACACAAAAAAATTTAACCAAATTCACAAACACATTAAAATTTGACACTTTTGACAGATGGAAAGATAAATTGGTTGCATAAGTTTCAGTTTGTTTATATAAAAATGGCGGTCATTTCTATCTTCTTTTATTAAACACTCAGTAAAGATGCGCAGAGGGTTTTACGCCGTATACCTATTTAAGTATGTGGGTGCATCGACTTCATTCGGCGCAGGCAGTGGTGTGACGCAATAACGCAATTGCGTTAACGCAATGAGTTGGCGCAATAGAGTGCGCCGGAGTTAGTGTATCAACGCAAAGAATTTTAGTGCGTTACCCATGTCTACTATTCAGTGGTATACGGACGGTTCCAAAACCATAGAAGGAACGGGCCGAGAACTAAGCACTCCGAAAGCTTGGGACAATACCTAAGCATCTTCCAGGCGGAAATTCACGCCATCAAGAAGTGTATCCAGTTTAACATCGAGAGAAACTATCATAGACAAGAGATTATCATCATGTCTGATAGTCAAGCAGCTATCAAAGCGCTGAGCTCTTACGTAATCAGCTCAAAAATGATGCCTAGAACAATTGAATGAGCTAGGAGAGAAAAATAGAATTACTCTCACTTGAGTCCCGGGACATAAAGGAGTACAGGGTAGCGAGATTTCAGATAGTCTTGCAAGGAAAGGGGTTCAAACACCCTTTGTAGGACCTGAGCCGTTCTGCGGTATCAGCAGTAACATATTAGGAGATATTGACAAAGAATTGGGCAGTAGAAGAACCGATAATTAGAACAATCTCTTGGGGCTGAGACAGGCTAAGATACTTCTGGGTGAATATAACCAGAAAAGATCGAACGCCTGCATCTGCCTGAGCAAGAACAGGCTACGTATTGTAACAGGGATCCTTACCGGGCATTGCCGACTAAAAGGACACCTTAGTAAACTGAGAGTAGTAGAGGATAGTGAGTGCAGATTCTGTGAGGATGACGAAACCTCCATTCACATTCTAACTGAATGTGTAGCACTCCAGAATCCAATGGCACTATATCTAGGAGAATATCAAATAGAAGAGGGAGATTTGCCTAACTTGAAGCCACTTCAAATCCAACACTTCCTTGAGAAAAATAGGATTGGAAGGGTAGTTATAGGCATTGAGACATTTCCTTGGTGCATTAGCGACAGAAGGGGGACACAATAGATCTTTTAGGTCGCACCTCATTCCCAACATAACATTACATAACATACCTATGTTTTGGTAACACCCTGTATAGTAACAATCTATAATTTACCTTTCAGGGTTGGGATATGGTTGAAAACGATTAAATTACTACTTACTACATTATTTATTTCCCCAAATTATTTTATATATTTTGATAATTAATTTGTTTTTATCTCACAATAATGTTTAAAATAGTGAAGATATATATATTTTTTTAATAAAACTAGGAATAAAAAATAAACACTTCAGGAAAAATTATTTTATGGGTAGTAATGTAATAAAGCTCAGATTTTCTGAACTAATTTGACGATACTAGTAGTTGCTTGATGGTACAGTTTGTCCATAATACAGGGTGGCTAAGATATTTGAACACAGAAAAAATATTTGAGGTATACACGTATTATACATTTTTGGGATCTCTTGTTCGCAGAAAGATTCAACTAGATACTAGATTATTTTTTATCTTGAACGGTGTGATTACTTTCTGTTTTGTTTGTTATAAAAGAATTAATGCACTATAATACGACAATACTGATGTCTGGTGCCTAATAACAACCATTCGAATTGGGTGATAATGAGGGCATAGGTAGACCTTTACCAATAGTTTTAAAACCTCCCTGTAGAAAAGTGCAATAAATAATATCAATGTCTGAGGTTCATCAGCAAAATTTTTCAAATAATATGAAGGTATTTTCAACTTAGGTGCATTTACGTGAACTTCGCCACCCTGTATATTCGAATGAATATAATTTGATAGAAAAATGTATTGGTAATTGCTACTTATTGTTGTTTAATGTTAAAAATTAATTGCTTACTCTGAATTAATCGTTCCTTCGCAATACCTCCAGTTCATGCAAACGCATTTCTTGGCATTTGGATTCAATTTGTACCACTCTGACACCAAAGGTTTTCCTACACCTGGATGAGTATAACATCTTGTAATTTCCACAACAAATAGTAATAGCGTAAACAGAATCACCCTTTGTGCGTCCATATTATACTGTGTCTTCGACCTTCTCTGAAATAAATAAAAAACTCTTTTCATCCTTTTATAGTCCATTCGGTTTGTTGACAAAACAAGGCCGATTCTTTTTTATCAGATGTGGGTTTACCAGCCAGCATATTTTTCGGAATATTCTGCCACACGAATTATCGAATTTTTCGAGAAATCAACAATAAATTGCGAATAATGTGACTAACACGAGCTTTACAAAATGATAAGGAACCGTTGCACACATTGTAAAATAATTAATTTTGCTCGTTATTGAGGTGATATTCATACAGGGTGGACCCGTTTTAGTTTGCATATAAAGCACCGGTATTGCTTTTGTTTTTATGTTATGTAATTTTGGTAACTTGTAGGGCTTTCTTAGTAAGTAAATTTTTATATGGGAAAAGGTTCACAGATAAGAAATAGTATTTTTGTGCAACAAGAGTGGATATGATGGCAATATCGCACGAAGACGAAATTTGAGCACGACGCCGTAGGCGGAGTGCTCAATCGTCGGAGTGAAATGTGGACAATCCACTCGAGTTGTACAGAATATTTTTTCTACAACCCACTAACGAAAATTTAAAAAAAATATATTTCAGGTTTTTAAGACAAAATAACTAATTTTAAAATAATTTATGACTGTTAATAATTTTTAAAATAAAATAAACGAAAAAAAAAGTTCATTTAATTTTTCGCTATCCGAGAATCGAACTCGAGTCTTCCGTATGGAAGGCAAGAGCGCTAACCACAGGATCATCTATTCTTTTATTTTTGTTGCTTCAATACTCGTAATTAAATTGACTTCATATAGTTGTAATTAAATTAAAAAATTATTTATAATTATAGACGAAATAGAAACAGAAATGTTATTATTTATCGATTCTACACAAGAATAACCCATTTTAATGTATGTTTAATCTCAATAACTAAAAAATATACTGACAACCCATACAACACTCATTATTTCAGAAGCGTTTCAGAAATATTTCAAACGTTTCAAACATATAACATTTCAAGCACAAGTTTCTGAAATATTTCTGAAATATTTTAGTTAAATGTTTCACTGAAAATGTTTCTAAAACATGGTATACATCTTACACAAAAGGTTACTAAGCGGGTCATGTTGTAAAAGGCCAACACAATGAAGAATTTATGATTTGTAAGAAGATCAAGATGGGATATGTATTTATTTTATTTCATCCTATGTCCAGCCATAATTATAGATTTAAGTTGTCGGTTTTGTCATTTCCTTTTCCTTTTTATGTATGCGTTGTGCTGTATGCTATATGCGGGAAGCAGAATACTTAAAACTTAAAATTTTAACGTTTGTTTCCCGTAAATTAAACACTTTTGAGATTTTTCGAAAACCAAAAGATTTTTGAACTAGTTTTCAACTATCTAGCTTTTTCATCAGTTTTATAATGAATTTTTGTTATTTAAAACCTATTTAGCGTCATTTCTTAAGACTTGAAATTCAAAACGTTTGTTTTTCGTAAAATAAACACTTTTGAGATTTTACGAAATACAAAAGATTTTTGGATTAGTTTTGGCCTATCTAGATTTTTCATCTGTTTTATGATGAATTCCTGTTATTTTTGACCTATTTAGAGTAATTTACTTAAAACTTCAAATTTTAACGTTTATTTTCCGTAAAATAGGCAGATTTTGAGATTTTTCGAAATAGAAAACATTTTTGGACTAGTTTTAGTCTAGCTATCTAACTTATTCAACTATTTTATGGTAAATTTCTGTTATTTTTAACCTATTTAGTGTCATTATTTAAAACCTAAAATTTTAACGATTGTTTCCCATAAAATAAACACTTTTTGAGATTTTTCGTAAGTCAATACAAATATTCAAATTAATGTGGTACTACTAGACTGACATTTAGATGGTAACAAGATGGCGCATTCAGTAGGTCCGGGCTCAGAATTTTTTTGGGTTGTTGAATATGATCGTAGTAATTTTAATATGTATAATTCAATGAATACTTACGCGAAGTTGAAGATATTTATATAAGTGGTAAGGAAATCCACAATTGCAGATAACATTTAAAACGTATTTTTTGAATATGAAATGAATAAAATAGATATGCCTGATCAAAAAAATATTTATTATTGTAATAGGTACTTCCTTGAATAAAAATAAAATAAGTCAAAAAACATGAATGCTAAATTTTTAGTATTTACTATCCTTAAGATATTAACTAAAATGAATTGAATATATATTATAATAAAACTATTCCTAAATAAGTATACATGGTGTTTCAAAAAACATGTGATAGTGCTCGTGGGATAATTCCTTACCCAAAAATTAAATAAATGTTTCCTATCAACAAGGGAACGCAGATGCTTTGTTCAAAAGATGCAGGGTGTTTTAATTTTACAATCAGTAAAATAAATTAGAGAGAAATTTGGAAAACACTCAACAGTACCAAAACTATAACAAGTCAATAAAGATGACACTAGCAACTAGCATGGTTTTATTTCTCCTAAACGAAGCCAAAATTAAACGGTGTTATTTATTGTAGTTATTTAAATATCTACTTGTGCTATCAAAAATTGAAAAAGTCAGTGACGTACATATTTTTTGTTAAACATTTTTAAAGCGTTTGTTCGCACGCGCCCTTATGTTAAACCTATTTTATTCCTTTTTGTTATAGTCGTATGTGAAAAATGTTGAAAAACCTAAAAAAAATTAAAAATATTAACCCCTGGTATTCTTGAAATAAAGTATATGCGGCTCCATTTTGATAGAACTATTTGTTTTATATTTGGTCAAGGAATCATACCAGGAGTAATGGAACTTATTTTTTAACACCCTGTATAGTTAAATGTTAAACATTATATTTACAACATAATCATAATATAGTATCCAGGTATATTCATCTTGCAACAAAGTCAAGTGCTCACAATTTATTACCTGATAAGAGAAAAACCTTTAAAATTATAAATTAGAAAATATCTGTTTATTTAACTTTATACACACGTAAATTAATCTCTATGTAAAAACTGTATCTATTTAGTCAGTCTTTTTCGGAATCCTTTGGAAATTTGTAAATAATAACGTTTCGATAATATATTTTTTTTTCAGTACGACTCTGTTCACTTGTTATCCCATACCTCCATGGTTATTCCCTATAATATTTCGACACAATCTGGGCGTGTACAATCTCGTAAAGTACAAGATAACATTATGTCCTCAAGGTCTTTCAAATAACACTATATAAAAACGAAACGAACACAAAAAATACCGAAAAATAAAATACCACAAAGATATAAGTAAATGTTACAAATTACATTAGGATGGTAACAATATGGCGCAGGTGTGGCACCTCCATGGTATAAAGGTATCTCGTAAACCGCAATATATACAATGTCAGTTAAATGGAGAAAAAGTCATAAAGGTGGCCGTTTATTCTTTTCTAAGTAGAAGACGAGGAAGAAGATTGAAGATTGAAGATTGAAGATTGAAGATTGAAGATTGAAGATTGAAGATTGAAGATTGAAGATTGAAGATTGAAGATTGACGATTGAAGATTGAAGATTGAAGATTGAAGATTGAAGATTGAAGATTGAAGATTGAAGATTGAAGATTGAAGATTGAAGATTGAAGATTGAAGATTGAAGATTGAAGATTGAAGATTGAAGATTGAAGATTGAAGATTGAAGATTGAAGATTGAAGATTGAAGATTGAAGATTGAAGATTGAAGATTGAAGATTGAAGATTGAAGATTGAAGATTGAAGATTGAAGATTGAAGATTGAAGATTGAAGATTGAAGATTGAAGATTGAAGATTGAAGATTGAAGATTGAAGATTGAAGATTGAAGATTGAAGATTGAAGATTGAAGATTGAAGATTGAAGATTGAAGATTGAAGATTGAAGATTGAAGATTGAAGATTGAAGATTGAAGATTGAAGATTGAAGATTGAAGATTGAAGATTGAAGATTGAAGATTGAAGATTGAAGATTGAAGATTGAAGATTGAAGATTGAAGATTGAAGATTGAAGATTGAAGATTGAAGATTGAAGATTGAAGATTGAAGATTGAAGATTGAAGATTGAAGATTGAAGATTGAAGATTGAAGATTGAAGATTGAAGATTGAAGATTGAAGATTGAAGATTGAAGATTGAAGATTGAAGATTGAAGATTGAAGATTGAAGATTGAAGATTGAAGATTGAAGACTGAAGATTGAAGATTGAAGATTGAAGATTGAAGATTGAAGATTGAAGATTGAAGATTGAAGATTGAAGATTGAAGATTGAAGATTGAAGATTGAAGATTGAAGATTGAAGATTGAAGATTGAAGATTGAAGATTGAAGATTGAAGATTGAAGATTGAAGATTGAAGATTGAAGATTGAAGATTGAAGATTGAAGATTGAAGATTGAAGATTGAAGATTGAAGATTGAAGATTGAAGATTGAAGATTGAAGATTGAAGATTGAAGATTGAAGATTGAAGATTGAAGATTGAAGATTGAAGATTGAAGATTGAAGATTGAAGATTGAAGATTGAAGATTGAAGATTGAAGATTGAAGATTGAAGATTGAAGATTGAAGATTGAAGATTGAAGATTGAAGATTGAAGATTGAAGATTGAAGATTGAAGATTAAGGATTAAAGATTAAAGATTAAAGATTAAAGATTAAAGATTAAAGATTAAAGATTAAAGATTAAAGATTAAAGATTAAAGATTAAAGATTAAAGATTAAAGATTAAAGATTAAAGATTAAAGATTAAAGATTAAAGATTAAAGATTAAAGATTAAAGATTAAAGATTGAAGATTGAAGATGGAAGATCGAAGATCGAAGATCGAAGATCGAAGATCGAAGATTGAAGATGGGAAGATGGGAAGATTTTAAGAATGAAGATTGAAGATGGGAAGATTTTAAGAATGAAGATTTGAAGATGAGGAAAAGAACAAGAAGAAGAAGAAGAAGAAGAAGAAGAAAGAAAAGAAGATGGACATAGTTACAAATTTATATTCCAACTGTCATTCAAGTATTTTACTCAAAACTATTTTTTACAATTTCGCTATATACTTTCGCAACCGAATAGCTTCGACTGCTGTAAGCAGTGTTGCCAATTTATATTATAAATTCTGATGTCTGTATTTTTTTCTAGAAATAAAAATAGGTATTGTTGGCAAGAAAATTTTACAAAAAAAATAAAAATTTCAAACATAATAATAAAAAAAATAAAGGTTTCACTAAAGAAAATCAACTTTTTAAAAATATTCTATCAACATAAAATAACTATTTAAAAAATAATGTACCCAAAGATTTAAATTACTGGATTTTACTAATTTATAAAACAAAACTTAAAAAAAAAGAATTTGGCTTCCACCGAGATTTGAATCCTTGACCTTTCGAAAGGGAACTTAAACCTTCGCGTCGTCAGCTCACAATTTATTTTTTCTTAACATCAAGTGAGTTCACATTTTAAATCCTTCGACCAATCAGTCATTCTTTGTATTAAAAACAATGGAGAAGGCTGTTGATAATTATATCAGAACGGAAATTCTGGAGAGGGTGCACAGCCAGTACGGGTACTGCGCAGGAACATCTACAGAAACCTTAGACATAAACTGCCCTAGTACAGCTGACTGAAGAAATCCAGGATACACTGACAAATAAAGAAACGGTCGTGTGTGCTTTCTTGGACGTTGACAATATGTCACACAAATTTGTCAAAAGAGCACTCGCATGCAGAGAGATAGATAGTACCACATCTAAATGGAAAATACAGCTGCTATTTACGAGAACTGCATAAACATAGAGAAGGCAGGACACTATCTCCATCTAAACAATCAGAGGATGTCCACAAGAAGGAGTTTTGTCCCCGCTAATATGGAGCCTAACCGTAGACGAACTTCTATTCAGATCGTTAGATATAGAACGGAAAAAAGAAGTCAAATATCTAGGCCTAACCCTTCACAACAGACTTCTCTGAAACATACACTAGAAGGGAGTAGTAAATAAGGCCACAAAAGCCCTAATGTTATACAGTGATATACGGATGGTTCCAAAAAAATAGAAGAAACTGGAATAGCAGTATATGGGCCGAGAACCGGCCACTTTGAAAGTTTACTTTTGGTTAGTACTATAGAACTTTCGGTAATTATTGGGAAGACGCCCTTTTCTTAATAATCCAATTTTTTTTTTAAAACTTACGTTTTAGGCTTTAGGAAGGATAGTAATCTTCAAATTTATCTGCGGAAACCCCATACATTTTACTTTTTTTTCTTTTTTATGTATTATTTAGGAATTTTGAGGATCATTTATATAAGCTTCTTTTTAGAATTATATCTGTCCTGTCATACTGGAAACTGTCACGCCATTACAAATGCGCGGTGTTGCCAACTTCTCCAATCCTAATCAATGAAAAATAAATGTAAAAAACTATAATTACACCACCGGTGGAAATCGCAAAAAATGTGATATTTTGGGTTCGATTAATTTTAATTTCAAAAAAAAAAAATTGTTACTAAAAAGTACTCATTTTATATAGTAAGATTTTAAAGGGCGTCTTCCCAATAATTACCAATTTTATTTAAATTGTTGTAATACACAATTGACTGAATATTAATATTACATCATCTATAAAGTAATAAACAATGTTTACTTTTTAAAAACTCAATTACTTTACCCAAAAGTCTTTAAAGTTTTTTCAAACAAGGAAATTTATTTATCTGACAACATAATTATGACTTGACGGCCAAAGTCAATGATTATCATCAACTAAAGAGGATAGCCGAATTCGTTTAATTTCTGCTGGGTTAGCCGTGACATTATCCCCCGAATACGTTCAGCTACATTTAAAACGTACACCGATACACACTTTTTAAAATTACGACGTTTAATATTTTCTTACTTTAAAATTTAAAAGTAATTCAGATATTCAAAAATCATTTGACCGGGCGCGCCCTTTTTACATCTACACTATAAGAACCTCACCCTACTCCTAACCACTTTAGAAGAGAGCTAACGTTTCGAAATCGCGCGCGCGCGCGCGCGCGAATTCCAAACGTCGGCCGGGCACTCTTTTTTTAAATCTACACCATAAGACATACGCTGCCGTTATCTCACCCACCTCCTAACCACTACAGAAGAGAGGGAGCGCGCCCGGCCTACGTTTCGAAATTCGCGCACGAAGTCGGCCGAGCGTGCATTTTTTACATCTACACTATAAGACATACGCTGCCGTCTACTCACCCACCTCCAAACCGCTTTAGAAGAGAGCGAGCGAAGCGAGCGCGCCCGGCCGACGTTTCGAAATTCGCGCGCGAATTTCGAAACGTCGGCCGGGCGCGCCTTTTTTACATTTACACTATAAGTCATACGCCGCCGTTAACTCACCCACCTCCTAACTACTACAGAAGAGCGAGCGAAGCGAGCGCGCGCCCGGCCGACAAAGTGGTTAGGAGTAGGGTAAGATGGCGGCAGCGTATATCTTATAGTGTAGATGTAAAAAAGGCGTCGGCCGGGCGCGCTCGCTTCGCTCGCTCTCGTCTGTAGTAGTAAGGAGTTAGGTGAGATAAAGGCAGCGTATGACTTATAGTATAAATGTAAAAAAGGCGCGCCCGGCCGACGTTTCGAAATTCGCGCGCGAATTTCGAAACGTCGGCCGGGCGCGCTCGCTTCGCTCGCTCTCTTCTGTAGTAGTTAGGAGTTAGGTGAGATAAGGGCAGCGTATGACTTATAGTGTAAATGTAAAAAAGGCGCGCCCGGTCGAGCGCGAATTTTGAAGCGTCGGCCGGGCGCGCTCGCTTCGCTCGCTCTCTTCTAAAGCGGTTAAGAGGTGGGTGAGTAGACGGCGACGTATGTTTTATAGTGTAGATGTAAAAAATGCACGCTCGGCCGACATCGTGCGCGAATTTCGAAACGTCGGCCGGGCGCGCTCGCTCTCTTCTGTAGTTTTTAGGAGGTGGGTGAGATGACGGCAGCATGTGTCTTATGGTGTAGATTTAAAAAAAGAGCGCCCGGCCGATGTTTCGAATTCGCGCGCACGATTTCGAAACGTCGGCCGGGCGCGCGCTCTCTTCGCTCGCTCTCTTCTGAAGTGGTTAGGAGTAGGGTGAGATGACGGCAGCGTATATCTTATATTGTAGATGTAAAAAGGGCGCGCCCGGCCGACGTTTCGAAATTCGCGCGCGCAAGTTTCTTGTTGTACACTTGTTATATTCATTTCGAATTATACCCTAACATTTCTTAAATATTTTTTAATTAAAAAATGTTTAAATAACATGGCCATGGTATTCAAATTTATCACCTATTTATTTACTCCTGTAATTTTTTAGATGCGTGTAATTTTCTCTCTCGGTCAAATGATTTTTGAATATCTGAGTTACTTTTATATTTTAAAGTAAGAAAATATTAAACGTCGTAATTTTAAAAAGTGTTTATCGGTGTACGTTTTAATTGTAGCTGAACGTATTCGGGGGATAATGTCACGGCTAACCCAGCAGAAATTAAACGAATTCGGCTATCCTCTTTAGTTGATGATAATCGTTGACTTTGGCCAAGTCATATGTTGTCAGATAAATAGATTTCCTTGTTTGGAAAAACTTTAAACACTTTTGGGTGAAGTAATTGAGTTTTTAAAAAGTAAACATTGTTTATTACTTTATAAATGATGTAATATTAATATTCAGTCAATTGTGTATTACAACAATTTAAATAAAATTGGTAATTATTGGGAAGACGCCCTTTAAAATCCTACTACATAAAATGAGCACTTTTTAGTGTAACAATTTTTTTTTTCGAAATTCTGAGTTCTTAAAATTAATCGAACCCAAAATATCACATTTTTTGCGATTTCCACCGGTGGTGTAATTATAGTTTTTTACATTTATTTTTCATTGATTAGGATTGGAGAAGTTGGCAACACCGCGCATTTGTAATGGCGTGACAGTTTCCAGTATGACAGGACAGATATAATTCTAAAAAGAAGCTTATATAAATGATCCTCAAAATTCCTAAATAATACATAAAAAAGAAAAAAAAGTAAAATGTATGGGGTTTCCGCAGATAAATTTGAAGATTACTATCCTTCCTAAAGCCTAAAACGTAAGTTTCTTTACGTTTTCTAATTTCCTTTGTAACGTCTTACGGCTTTCTTAAATACATTCATCAAAGAGGTTGAAATCAACATGAAACTTTTCAAAATACAGAATTTGCAATATTTTAACTTTTGTGTTCCACATCGTTTTTACAAAGTATTCTTTATAATCGTCCTCACATTAAAACACCAATCAATAAATATCCTTGCCATATTTCCAACTGTCTGTTCTGTTTTCAAAATTTAATTGCTTTCAAGAAGCAATGAATTAGTTCCAAATGGATAATTTAGATTTTTTATTATATTTTCAGGAGCAGAATTCTCATTCTTACTTGGCAGATATTTCCAAATCTCGACATACTGAATAATTAATTTCCTTTTAAATATGTATATACAATATTATGAATATTATGATATTTAAAAGTTTCAAACTGGCGCGAATTTTCATGGTACTATTTTTGTTTTAACAAATTATGTTTTTTCTATAAGACTGGAATTTTCATTGAAAAAAATATTCGATTGAATAAAGAGAATAAATTAAAAATAATTATGAGAGGACATTTTAAAATTATTATACAATAAATACAGGAACTTGTTATATAACTGATAATTGTTATATTAATAAGGGTACTTACCGAAACGACTTTGAAAATTGTTCAACTATAATACAGCTAATATCGAAAAATCCTTGCTTTTATTACAACAGTGTAAGGTGCAAACAATTTTTGTAATAATTTAATACTTCGGAAAAACAGATATGCTAAAAATATTTACCCGGAAATCGTAAACCTAATTTTTCACACACGTCTATGTAGTATCATTTCTAAGTATTTAGTTAAATAAATAGATTACGAGGTAATAAATTCGTACATTAGTTTTGTAAATTTTTTTACGACTTTTTACGATCGTTCATTAAAATATTCTACATTTTTCTAGTTCTATTGTGTTTCTCAGTTACTCCAATTTATAAAATAGGTTAATAACAATTCTAAGTATCTAATTTCAATTTCTATATGAAAATATTCAAATTTCGTGCTTAACTACCTATACATATTTTATGAATGTCAAATAAATACAGGGTGATTTTTATGAAAAGTTAAATATAATTTTCCTGTAAACGAGACATATGAAGTTTTCAAAAACTATAAAAATTTTACATAAAAAATGTGGTATTCAAAATAACTAAAAAGTTTCGTCAAAAAAAAGAGGAATCGCTTATGTAACACACCTTGTATCAAAATGTAAAATAATAAATTAAATATTTCTTCTATGTCCCAATAGCTATAACTCACCCTGTATACACAGTATCCCAGATTGGTGCTGCATGTATTGGCTATATCGGTTGAATTGAGGGTAAAATATTACTCTCTATCGAAATACAGGGTGATAAAGTTGAAATTTAAAAAATTATTAATGGCTGTATTTTTTTTCTTACTCAGTTTAGCTGTACTAAATTCGGCATGAGGTACACCTATCAGCAAAAAATCAATTAAACTAACTTTGCCAGTAGCAAGTAACCACTTCCTTTTTAAATTTTACGCCACTGTCCAAAAACTTATTTGGACTATAGTTTTGTTTTCCGATTCCTATGGGGATACCTCAGGGGTGGTCCTATATAAATTTGGTCAAGATCTGATGATGGGATCTATGAGAAAATCAGCAAACTCAATTTGTAATGGCATCTGCACGATTTTGAAGTCAGTTTTTTTAAATTACTTTTAAATATGTTTTAATAAATCACTTACTCTTATTACAAACTAAATAAAAATAATTAAATTTCAAAATTTAAAAATAAATTGAGTGCAAAGATCTCGAAAACCAATAACTTTATAAGTTTCCAAAATGATTTATTAATAAAAAACATCAAAAAATTTAAAATTATAGTCCAAATAAGTTTTTAGAGAGTGAGTAAAATTTATAAGCGATACATTTATAACCTCAAACAATACTAAATAAACAAAACAGATATACCTACTTTCTTGTGATAATACTCTTTAAACCTGCCCTTTTTAAGTATTTCCCTTAATTTATTGTTATTTTACCCCTCGTTTTACCCGTATTTATTATAAATTATTTCTGTTTTGAGATCATGTACTTTATTTTAAAAAAATACTTGATGTTATATTAATACTATCTACCATGTTTAAATTATTAATAGTTTTGTGACTGTTATAGCAACTTGTAGCCACAAAACTATTTTTGTGTTAAAGTAGATCCATAGAGATCAATATAATTTATAAAGGCCTTCTTTTAACACACAAATAAATGATAACTTTATAATTTAAATGAAAAACAACAAAATACCTCGGTATCTAATGGATCAAAATTCGAAATGGGATGATCATTACGTCATTAATAACCAAAGTTAGAAGATTCATTTTTAAATTTTATGAATTGAGGAAATTTATGACTAATTATTATTTACAATTCGCTGGTTGAATCTATTTTGCGATTTGGTATAATGTGGACTATATGATATTGCACTTCAACTCCTCAATGTAATCTAAAGTCGTATAATTAAAACCAGCATTATATAAAAGAGTATATTAAAAAAGTGCTTTGTATAAGAACATTATATTATCTGTCTTGCTGTACCTTTATTTATGGAAAGCCGGAATTGAGATACACTACAAATTATTTGCAATAAATATCAAAAGAAGCATACAAACATTTTTAAATAATTTGACATTTAAGAGCCATTCACACATCACAATTGACATCTTGATACTTGACAGGCACAGCCAAGCATTATTTTGATTTTTGCCAAATAAAATGGCCGGTTAATTATTCTATCGGGTTGCAACAGAGAGCCAGTAAATTTGATGAAGGTGTTTTTGTGGCTAGGGGTGAAATAGTAGTAAGTTTAAGTTAGCACCACCATAAAAGTCATTTTTAAGAAACTGCTTATATATTTTTCATAAATTGGCAGGCTTGGCGACTAATTTCGAATAAAAATAGTCTCCAAAATGGCTATGTTTGCATTATGAAGGTCGCAACCCGCCTTAGAAATCTCATCTTTACAATCAACAGCTGTTGTCTGGCAGGTCGTTGGATAATGTTTCCAATGTATGGAATTTAAAGAATGTTAGGAATGTTAGACGTTAGAAATAATTGGAATTCCTAAAATTAGTCATATAAGAAATGCATAGGTGGATTTTAAGATAATTGATATTAAATTAGTTAGGATGAACCGAAAATTTTGAAAATAGGGTTCTAAGTTAGAAGTAATTATTCAAGAAAATCAAAACCCCAAGTCAATCAGAACTTTCGTTCTAGAGTTATCGTGCCGGCATACATACACACAGACGACCAGACGAAATTTTTTTTGCATTTTCGGAGTTTTTAAAATAAAAATTATGTTTAAAAATCGGCAGATTTCAACTAAAATTGGTATCTGAAAATTTTGGAAGTCAAAGATAACATCATAAATATTTTTTTAAAAATTTAAAATAGCGCTGAAAGAAATCGTATTCAATCTAAAAGGTCTCTCTTGAATAGAAATAATTAAAATCGTCCTTTTGGTTTCTGTAACTGGGCCATTTTAAAAGCAGCCAATCATTACTGTTTAATAACGAATAAAGAATATCGAGTGGCCGGATTGGACGCGAAGTGATAATTTAGGTGGGATCAAGTGAAATATCGTTGGAGAGAGAAATGTGGTTTTAATTTTAAATTATTAAAAATTTAAGTACTTAGGCATTCCCTGTTATTAAAATTTCTATATCGAGGGATGTTCTGGGTAAAATACTTTACTGATTTTTTTTTTTTAATTTTACCTGAGCTTGTTTCGTGTACCTAATCCCCTTATTTTTAATCAGAAAATGTCTTGAGTTCTTACAAGAGCAAATAATGCCCTCACACAGCTGTGAGGAACTTGGATCAAACTTGGTTTATGCATGATGGTTGTCTATGTTATAATGTCGCCATCGCAAATAATAATTATATCTCCAATAGATTAATTGGGATTAATGGCGACCTTTTGAGACTTGCTAGATTTTCTGATTTCCTGACATGTCTAAACCAAAGTACCGTATATTATTAAATTAGGCATTCCAAACAAAATGGCTACCAGTGGGTTTTGACAGGTTATGATATGGCAAAATTATGGCAACCCTGTAGACCTGGTAATTTGACAAAGTCAATGAATTAGATAGTTACATAGATTGATCATCCCTATTTTTCAAAATAAACATAAGCTTATGCCTTGAAGTAAAAATGTAGGTAATTATTGTTTTACTATATTCAAAGGCTAAATATTGGTTTTTAAACACATTTTTGCAAAATCGATTCTGATTAATTAGCACTTGCGAGGCAATATGACCGCTTGCAAACGATCCGCTTTGAGCAATCTATATAACTATGTATGTATCATTGACCCTGTCAATGACAACAGGCTCACAGGGTTGCCATATCTAAATGTCAGTTCACACTTGTCAGCAATTTGAATGGTCGTTGGAATGTCTAATAACCGAAACACAGAGGTGTGTCAAAAACGCAACTGTCAACACAACAAAACAATTATTGCAAAAAATGTTGAATCCTTTTTAAAGAATTATGTTTGGTAATATAAGAATCACTGTAAAATAAATAAACCTTATTAAATCCATTTTATTTATGAATTATTATTATTATTTATTTAGACATAATTGTTACCATTGCCTTTGTGAAACATACATTTTTAAAAATTATTTAAGGTTATAGATAAAATAACTAATTTAAAAATAATTTGTGACTTTTACTCACTTATAAAATAAAATAAAAAACATGAAAAAAAATAATTTAATTAGTCCGCATCCCAGATTTGAACCCGCGCCTCTCCCATGGCCGCCAATTGTCACCTCCATCGAGACACTTTTAATTTTAATACTCATACTTAAATTTATTTCATATAGTTTGATTAAAATTTATGATTTATTTGTAAATATAGACGAAATAAAAATAGAAATGCTATTATTTATCGATTCTACACAAGAATAATTCATTTTTACATATATAACTAAAAAAATATACTGATAATTAGTTTCACAGATTTAAAATTTGAAAAATAATAGTAACCAAATGACCAAAATATGAACTGTGATTGATGGATTATTTTTGCAGTTTTCTTACTAGTTAGCATCGATATGAAATATTATCGTTCAGCTGAACGCAATGTCATACTTTTTCGTTTTGTACTCTGTACGTAGATAAGAATTGTCCATCTGGGTGTAGAAAAAATATATAATTCCTATGAGATAAGATCGGTTCATAAAAGTATAAAATCACGAAAATGCAATAAAACAAATAATACAAATAATATTCGGTGCACTCTCGCGACACAATATTTTTTTCCACTCAATTTATGATACTTACAAATAATATCTAAAACAAGTAAACAGTACCTCACGAATGCAGAAGAAAAACACGATAACTGTTTAAATCAATTGTCCCACATAATTTTATATAGACTGTTTTATTGTTTATTTAATAAATTTGTAAACAATGCCAGTTTACCAATCAATAAAAAGATAGCTTGAGTAACATTTCTACCATTGTCAGAATTGAATTGTTTACAAGTGATAGTAATATTTTTTTATTAATTTAATTGTGTGGTAAAATTATTAAGGTCAAATGCCAATCTGCATCTCGACTTTCACGGAGCATTTTAAAATAAAATTACGGATCCGGATTTTTTCACGGATATGATGACTAAATTACGTATTTTTTCTTGTTAATAGTTTAATTTATTAAAATTTAGTAAAAATATTGGTAGAAATCTACTAAAAAAATTATAGACTACGTAAAGTAAATGATTCCTGATGTGTCAGTAGTTATGATTTACACCACCCCAAACAATATTATCTACATATTATATTAGAAAACAACGAAAACAAATTTGAATAATAAATTAATATTTTTACAGAATTTTCCACAGTTGGCTAGTAAGTAGGCCAAGAGATGTCGCCAATATGAAAATGCAAAATATTACGTTTATTTTGTATTAAAATATACTGCATATTTTTCCCCTACTGATATATTAAATAATTGATAAAATCAACTAAAAAAAATAGAAATCCGCTAAATATGGTTATGATGGATATGATATGGGATCATCGTAAGTACAGAAATTGGTTGATACTTCCGGATTTTGGTGGGCCCACTCTCCTGTTTTAGTATCTAGTAATTTACACTTGTGGATTTGTTTTGGTTTAAACAGAAGATTAAAATCGTTGATTCTAGTTTTCAATTACAATTGACGAATTATAATAATCTATTAAGATTGAGTTGACCGACTGTAAATTTACTGATTTTGAACTAGTTTGTGAATGAACCAAAACAAGCCTTGCAACTTGGGCTGTCTTATTTACAATTTCAATGGTACAATAGTGAATATTTTGTTAATCAATCGACACATTTTACACACTTTGGGCGAGTTTAGGCTATTGTCGAATATTTTTCCATTTCTTTGTTTCCTACTTTTAGTTTGTAATGTAAATTTTTAGAATTTTATAAAAATCAATAAAAAAATTGAAGTAAAAATGTATTATTATATAAAATTTTTGAGCGCATTATCTACAACCAAATGTGTTCTTATTTTACCTCCATTAATTTAATTCCCTATAAACAAAGTGGCTTTAGGCGTGATTTCTCTACTGGAACAGCATTATCAGTTGTTACTGATGATCTATTAACGGCTCTAAATACAGGTCTTAACTCATCTTTAGTTTTATTAGATTTTTCTAAAGCTTTCGATACTATTAATCATGAATTAATTTGTGCTAAACTGAAATATTTTGGATTCTCTAATAAATTTTTGTTTCTCATTTGGTCTTATTTACTGGGTAGGTCACAAAAAATAAATGTTGAAGGAAAAAACCTCTACTAAAATTGACATTTTATCAGGAGTTCCACAAGGGTCAATATTAGGACCTCTCTTATTCATTATTTATACTATTGATATTATTAATTCAATTGATAAATGCAGTGTTCAAGTTTATGCTGACGATACACAAGTGTATTTACATTTCAGTCGCTGTAATGTTAATGATGCAGCTCAAATACTTAATTCTCGACTTCAAACTATTCAGGAATTATTAATCGAGCATGATTTGAAATTAAATTTAAATTTAAAAATCCATATATCTAATGAATTATTAGAAATAGCAGATAATGCTAGAGATTTAGGTATTATTATTCATAATGATCTTCGTTTTTGCGATCATATTAAAACTTAATAAGAAAGTCTTATACTTCCCTAAGATTATTATACAGGAATCGCCATTTTCTTAATATTATGTTGAAAACTCTACTCTGCGAGACACTTGTACTCAGTAACTTCAATCATTGTGACTATATTTTTTGGCCTTATTTATTACAGCGTGAAAAAAGAAGGATCCAGGTTTTACAAAATTCTTGTTGTAGATTCATATTTTCTATTAATGGCTAAATATGGAGAACCGTTTTAAACTCCATTTAGGAAATTTTGTGCATAAAATAGTCTATCAGTCGAAACCTTTAATTTAAAAAAATAAATTAATCCCTCACTCCTTTATCCACAGTAGAAATACTCGTTATAGCAATAAAAAATATCGTTCAGCCATGTTTCAGAAATCTTTCACTTACAATGCTATAAAATTATATAACTCTTTGCCAGATGCATTTAAAATTTTTAATATTAACAAATTTAAATATAAATATAAGAACTATCCTTTTGATAAACAGAAAATCTTTTTTTGAATTGCTGATTTGCCCATGGTATTTGATATTTAATAAGTGATATGTTTTAATAGGGGGACTATTTTTTCTATTTTTTCTTTGTTACTTTATTCTATAAATATTGTTTGATAATTATTATTACTTTGTCATTCTTATTTAATTATTCTCTTTTGTGTACAAACCATTATTTTATAAATTAATACTTTTTTATATTGTTGCATGCCTGTTGTGGTTGAGTAGGAGTAGCTTCAGCTAGACTTCGCCACAGCTGGCATGTGTAATTTAATTTATAACTGTTTTTTTGTATTGTATTTCTTAAATATTTTGAAATAAAGTCGTTTTATTATTATTATAATGACCGCCGCCTTTCTTTTTCAGAAGATGAAAAAACTTTGATAGATCCGCACGTGGTAATTTTAAGTTTTCCAAAATACTGCCGCTATAGGGCCATGATGAAACGCCTTGATGGCGTAGAAGACGTTTACCTCAAGTACAAAATCGTGAATGCGTTGGGCGGATTTTACGTTATTCATCCCAATACCAGGGTGCTCTTCTGCAGGGATACCTTCGATTATCCCGAATTGGAAGGTCACGAATTATTGTGCAATCATCTTGCGCCGAAATTAAAAGGCCGACCTCGTGGGAAGCGGAAAAAACGTAGCGTTTCCCCGGGATCTGAGAGCAATGAGTCTGAATCTTCAATTACCATTACTACGAAGGTAAGAATGCTGCTTGTCGTAATACTTTATTAGCAAATATACCGGTTAAAAGTATTATTAGGGTAGCTAATGCAAGCTGTCATAGTCATTCATCAATTATTGCAGGCCAAAGTACGACCTTGTTATTGTTTACTTTACAATGAGAAATTTTCATCCTCTCAATGCAGCTAATTAACCCGTAACTGGTATGGTACACTTTATGGGACGTCACTGGTAATGTGGGGTCAAGCAGAGCCCATCCTAAAACCCCAAAATACGAAACCTTATATTATCTCTTCGACTTCTAATTGATCAGTACTGTTTTATAGATGTAATATAACTCAGTATCTCTGAAATGAAACACCTTTTCACATAAAAAAGAATTTTTATTCAAAAACAAGAAAAAATAAAAATATCGGTTTCGAAAAAATCATGAAGCGTTTTGAGTTCATCTCATGGTAACAAACGAAACATAACACATTTCCAAATTTTTTAACTGAATGTTTACACTCAAGTTCAAATAAAAAAACAACTGGAACTACATTTCTTGAATCGGAAGCCAAAAACTACAAGTGGTTTTCTAAGCAATCACCGCAGGCACTTCGAGCGCAACTTCCACAAATTGGTAGGTGACAAACAGCGCATGCAACATTGGTTTTCTTGTCTTGCTTACGTGGACACTTGGCACACCTTACTCGCTTCTGTAGTTGAGATGTTTCCTCTTTTGGTGGCTCAGGAACATCATTTCCCAGAATGCAGAGAATGTTCTGTTTCAGAAGCCTGGGTAGATGTTTATTCTCAGCTCTTCTTTCCATATGTGGAACAACAAGTTTTTTATGAACTGATATCTTGAAATTTCGGGATTATCTCGTTTAGCAGAGAAAATAACAAAGGCATTCACCAAAGAAATATTTAGAATTTCATAAAAGACTGTGAGAGGCCATCACTTGAAAGGCCTGTTACACCCGTAGACAGTACATTTTTCATCCAACGCGTCGATTCCGCCTTTGGTGCAATTGTAAAATTGAATTATTTTCGGCTTCTTCTGGTCATCTTCACTCACAGTGGTTGTATGGTTCATCGAGAATATCAGGATAACAGCTTTTCCGATCTTGGGGACATACGATGTTAGAGTTACTTTGTTGGTAAATCCAAACATCGAAGAATGTGCAGGTCGAGTTATCGACGGCAAAAACTCTTTGGGTATCTCTTTTTTGTTTTTCTACGTAGGTCAGGTTTCTCCTCATGAGCTCATTCGCCAACTCCATTGACGAGAACCGGCTGTGACAATGTATCGCCATCACTGTCCTTTCCTGAATATATATATACGCATCCATAAGGTAATGTGTTCTTGCTCGTTCAGGCAGATAATTTTGATTCCATATTTCCGCGGTTTGTTGGCATATACATTCAAAACTTGCATCTGCCCCGAAATCTGACAAGCATCTCATCAATACAGATATTCACCAATCGAATAGTTTTTCTTGAGGTTATTCATGACTTTTTGAATAAGAATAAGAAATAGTAGCCGTACGGTTGTTTTTTTTTCCTTTCCTCCCTGGTGTCCTTGTCGTCAAACCTCAAAGCGCTTCTGCGACATGGTGCACCTGAATATCTCGCGTTCTGTCCCATTTATTGCAAAAATTGATGCCAAGTCTTCATTATTAGATTTGAAAATTGCTGAGAAAAATAAGAGATCCAAAAAAGCTCTCAGCTCCATGATATCAACGTCATCAGCCAAATATTTATTATTTATAGAGAATTTATCTCTCATATTTTGCAGCTTTTTATTTGTCTGCTGTACAATCTCAAGCAAAATCTCATCGGTAATGAGACAATTCCATGCATTTCCCAATAATCTTGCTGGTCCGATGGCACCCGGAACGTGAGATATGACATTGTGAATTCTTGTTCGAACATTATAGTAACCGGAGGTTTATCACTCCATTTGAATCTATTTCTACTGTAATATGATTTCGATCTTACCGTGCTGGATGTCATTGGCACCTCTGTCTCTTCGTCAGTTACATTTTTCCCTTCTTCCTGTTCGTTCTGATCCTCGCCATTTCGATCTTACCGTGCTGGATGTCATTGGCACCTCTGTCTCTTCGTCAGTTACATTTTCCCTTTTTTCCTGTTCGTTCTGATCCTCACCCTTTTATTCGTACGCTGCCATGCTCAGAGACAAAGTCCGGCTTCACATCGTCGTCCCGCTAAAATCACTCTCCAGTTCATTCAAAGTTTCAAGTGCCCATTCTTCAAACCGGGGGTCATCCGCCCGCATGCTTTTTCGATTTGAACTTGCCACTACAACGTTTGAAACAAGATGCTGGGTAAGAAAAAAATATAGCATTATTGATATGATGAGGTCTTACCGTCCCCAAACAACGGAACACTCCTGATAGTTTTCGTACATTGACAGATAAAGAGGGCAACAATACATTCCCCCACTCAAAACACATCGGCTGAAAGGTACTGAGACGGACAGCGCCACCTGGCAAAAATTCATTGAATTACGCGCAAAAAGAAAACTGCTGGGGTCCATAGGACTCCGCCATACCAGTTACGGGTTAAAATACAATATCTCGAAATTCTCTTTTATCTATTCCAAAGTTATTATATTATAGGCATATTTTATGTCATCTGCAAATTCGACCTTCCTTAGTTTTAATATTATGTAAGGATTCGGTTTTAGATACATCCTGTCTAAAATATCTGGAAATATAAAGAATAATTTCATCTTCCCGCATTTACAAAAAATTTATTATGTTCGTTTTTAGCAAAGTAACAGTATTTATTTAATTTTTTCCAAATCTAAAAAAATAGTTATTACATTCTTATCTACCTACATTATTTTTTATTGACTAATTAAATACCGATAAAATAAATAAGTTTTTGTTCGTCTTTTTTTTTTTTTTTTCACTTAATTTAGTATTAAATGTGCACACAACGATAAACGATATTGCTTTGTTTTTTAATATTGACATTTTTTATTTTTAAAATTTTAAATACTTGATATATAATTGACGTGAAAATTAATTGGAATTCTAGGTGGAAGGCAGAAATAGTCTGCAATTGAATCCTTCCGGAAATGTACCGCGGCGAAGCACGCGATGTCACGAAAATAATGAAAACAAAGAATTCGTAAGAAAACTTGGAGCTTTCATGAAATCTAATCGCACACCCATAGGAAGAATACCATCGTTAGGATATAAGGAACGTAAGTAATATTTCCTTATGGAAGCAATTTACATTATATTTAAAATAATATAGGTTGACCTTGATTGGCAATAATAAGAAATATTTTTAACAAAAAATGACGTAAGGTAAATGTACCTAAATCAGACAGTTTTAGCGGTTTTGCGGAAGTATTATATCGTCACCTGTGTGCCAAAACCACGAATGTGCATTTTATAAATTTTACAGGGGAGCAAATTAAAAAATAATATTTAATTCTTATTCTGTTTTTTATGAGAAAGTATTCGTTTAAGGTCGGTTTGCTAATAAATAATTTCAGCTTCTGATGCTTCTATTGAAAAAAAGGAAAATATGTTTTCTTCGTTTAAAAAACACATTCGTGAATTTCGCATAACAAATATTTTAGAAAAAAACAATTCGTGTTATAAAAATATCATTTTATGTTAAAAAAAAAAAAAATTAACTGACATTGTAGAAAAAACTAAAAATCTTCTTATTACTATCCATAGTCATCACTCTTCATCAAAGTTGGGTTCCGGTAACCTCTCTTTTTTGTTTGCGTTCGGCTTTAGACCTCTATAAAAATGATGGTGAATAGCAGGAATAGTGCCGTCTTTGCACATTTTCGCCAAATCTGCATATTTTGCATTCGTAATGGATAAACTATTTTGGTAAGTCTTTTCTGGCTGCTCTTTTTTTTTGGTGCTGTCCCTTGTTTCTTTTGAATTTTTGTTACAAAAAGGAGGGCTCTTTAAAACTAGTTTTAAAGAAAATCATGAGGGTTCATCTTCAGCATAATGAAGCCAGCAAATACTTCGCCATGGAACATTTAATTTCATTTTTGAAATTGAATACGACTAAAAATCAAAAAAGTCAATAAACATTAAGTTAATGACGTTGAAAGGTTTTGGATTTATGCGTGCGTCTCTTATTAGCTGTACCCATCCTTCAGGTATATACACAGGAACAAACTTTAATTTTTTTTCGATTTTGGAATGGATCGAATCGCATTCCATCTCTGTATGTCCTGTTTCAAAAAACTTGTGGTCTACTGTTTTAAGGGTTGGATGATTTACTACAACACAGTGATACATTGACGCAAAAATTGAATTTTTTTGTTACCCTCCTCAGCCGTCGGACATGACTTACATAAAGATGCAAGTGGATATTTCATTTGCCCCACGATTTCCTTGAGACTCGTCCCTTAAATAGCAAGAAACATCTTGATATCCCAGATTATAGATAGTTAAATTGTAAACAGTCAGTTTTCTGAGATAAAAAATTTTACCTGCTGGACCTTTGGGGGTACTAACTACTGACTGCAAATCAAAATTAAAATCTAAAACATCAGAGTTTTCCTGTGCTACATGCTTGTCATTATCTCTACACTTTCTAGCATCTTCCTTTCTTTCTAAATGCTTTTTATGAGGTAGTTCCTGTTCAGCTTTTTGATCTTGCGTTAAATTATCATTTCCTGCATTGATCTTTTTTGGGTTTAAAAAATCCCAGATTGTATTCTTAAAAAATATGCCTATATTTTACCATAGAAGCAGGTTTTTTATTTTCGGAGGCGCATTTATCCTTGTATAGCCTATACATGATTGAAATATTAAGTTGGGAATCCAAATAGCATTTTAAGCTTTTTTTTCCTGCAATAATGGAACTCAACAGACGGAAGGGATTTTATGTGGTTTCGTATGAAGGCAATATCCTCAGGAGATAATTTGATGTGTGGAACATGCTTTCCATGCTTGTCCGGTTCTAAAAATCCCGCCAAAGTTTTTTTATCTAAAGAACCTCTAACAAAGGCATCTGTTACATTTAAAGTGTTCATAAAAAATGGGCGGCATACAATCTGTTTTTCTCCATTAACCGTAAATGAATAGTAGTTTGTAAAACTCTTTCTGGACTCCGTAATATTTCTAGTTGTTCTTTTTTTAGTCTTTCGTTCAACATAAGTTAAAATGAACTGACGTTGTTTCTCTATATTCTCCAAGTTTCTGAAGTCATTATAAATAAATATTATCACATTTTCGGCCACCACAGTTGTGTTTCTTTCTATTAGCACAAGGAGCCGGTAACATTGGTCTAGCCGCATGAACTATGTTTCGAAATCCAATATGTTCCTGTCCCTTAAGACGTTTTTGCTTTTTTACGTTTTTTTTCCAAGTGGATTTAATTTTTCTTTTCTTTTTTGGAATAGTTGAAGTTGGACCTAAAAAAATATTCCTTCTGACATAAAAAAGGTGTAGGTGCATAAAAGTATGTTTAATTTGTAGAACTAGAGTAATTCACAAACTTAAATTTTAAACATACCTTTGTGATCGACATCGGTACCGCTAAAAGTCTGCAAATAATTTATTTGGACATTGTTCGAGGTCATCTGAATCTGAGGAATCTGATGATGGAACATAATCGGAAGAGTCCCCAGAATTTATTTCACTGTCTTCGTCTTGGGTGGATTCTGTAAATTTTATTTACATTTATTTTTACAATAAATTAACTATAATTTTATGAAATATTATTATCTGGCTTATTTAAAACTCTATTTATCACTTTTCTTGTTATTCCGGATGATGAAGGAATTTGATCAACTGCATCTGAGAAATTTAAGTAGAACTGTTAAAATGTTGAGCAAAATAGAAAAACTTACTTTCATTCTCGGTAATATGTTTCACCAATTGTAGTATTCTTTTAGTTCTGGCACTCATAATGTATACTAAATACTTTTTTAACAAATAAATAGGATTATTTTACAGTAACCCCCTACAAAACTCCTGTTTCTGGAAAGATATAACTTAACCTTAAAACATAATAAACAGTGTTAAATCGCGAATATTGGAAATCGGTAAAACCTGGAACACCAAAACCACGAATGCGGTACCTTCGTGGTTTTGTCATACCAATACTCGACGTATCTTCATGATACCGCGTTGCCGGCTTTATTCTTTAGAAAAGTACATTCGTGGTTTTAGAAGACTAAAATACGAAAAATTTTAAAGTTTTTTGTCTGGAAAATCAAAAATCAATAAATTTTCACATTCGTGGTTTAACATACAGGTGACGATATTATTTTTTTAAAGTTTTGTCTAGTTAAATATTATTTGCACGCTCAGTGATCTTTTAGAAATTACGTATTTATTTCACATTTCCTCAATTTTGAAGATAAAATAAAAAAAGTGAAATATTTCTATTCTTGGAATTTGTTTGTTAATGGAACTCAGCTTACCACTGGATATAACTCTCAGAATAAGAGATAAGTTAGATATTAATGCAACATCGATTCCAGTAATTTCAGCACTTAGTAGAGCATTGTTAAAAAATCATCTTTATTTATATTTGAAGGCTTCGCACCACAAATGTTGCAAGTTTGTGTAGAACAATTTTCAGTAATAATATTGCATACACCACCATCAATCATTGTTAATAACATTTCACAAGAAACGATGTAACTCTTATTATCCATTGCAATTTGGATGGGACTAACTGCTGAATAGCTTGCTCTATTTTAGTGTGTTCTTCTTTAACCACTGATGAAGATTCCTTAATAAAAGGGAATTTATTTGGTCGATAAAATAATGTCGAAGATGGTGTTGCATTTTACCAAATAACTTTTCCTCAACTTGGGTCAGTCAAACGGATAGGGACAAAAGCTATCAAAAACATGAATTCGTCACTTCTATAATCTGAAAATTATTGTTTATATGGGGAATGATCAAAGCTACCATCATAACTCCATTTAACTGTTAGTATCAAAGAAGAGTGTTTAAATCTTTCTTAACAATTTGTATATTGGTATTACTTACGAGTGAAAACGAAATACTTGCTTTTTGGATTTTTGTATACAGGTAGTCACACTGTGCGCCGTCGCAAAATGCTTATTTGATAGGTCTGTGAAGTTAGCACCGCCAAATCCGAATTTTTATAAAAATAAATTGCCATTCGATTGTCCACGATTTGTCCACGATTGTCCAACAAAAATTTTCGTTTGTCCACCCTACAAAAAAAAGTTATAGCAAATTTAAAAATTTGAGCCAAATTTCACAGCACCGCCATAAAAGCTTTTTGATAATTTCAAAGTGGTATTCGATTGTCCACGATTAGTCCACGTTTGTCCAACCAAAATTTTCGTTTGTCCACCCCCCAAAACCGAGATATTTACAAAAATAAAAAAATAATACTGGTAGTTTTTGGGGACAACCTTAATACATTTCATACGAATTAGACACGATAATCGTTTGTCCACACATTATTTTCGTTTGTCTAGGCCCAATTTTTATTTGTCCACCCTTCAAAAACAAATTATAGCATATTTAAAAATTTTAGTCAAATTTCACAGCACCGCCAAAAAAACTTTTTGACAATTTTAAAGTGGCATTCGATTGTCCACGATTAGTCCACGTTTGTCCAACCAAAATTTTCGTTTGTCCACCCCCCAAAACCGGGATATTTAAAAAATAAAAGAAATAATGCAGGTGGTCTTTGGG
The DNA here is from genome assembly GCA_927349885.1 of Psylliodes chrysocephalus. Lineage (NCBI taxonomy): Eukaryota > Metazoa > Arthropoda > Insecta > Coleoptera > Chrysomelidae > Psylliodes > Psylliodes chrysocephalus. Next base: position 80,268,141 of record OV651815.1, on the reverse strand, counting down.
GACAACCTTAATTCATTTCATACGAATTAGACATGACAATCGTTTCTCCACACATTATTTTCGTTTGTCCAAGCGAAATTTTTGTTTGTCCACCCTTCAAAAACAAATTATAGCATATTTAAAAATTTGAGCCAAATTTCACAGCACCGCCATGAAAGCTTTTTGATAATGTCAAAGTGGCATTCGATTGTCTACGATTACTCCACGTTTGTCCAACCAAAATTTTCGTTTGTCTACCCCCCAAAAGCGGGATATTTAAAAAATAAAAGAAATAATGCAGGTGGTCTTTGGGGACAACCTTAATTCATTTCATACGAATTAGACATGACAATCGTTTGTCCACACATTATTTTCGTTTGTCCAAGCGAAATTTTTTTTGTCCACCCTTCAAAAACAAATTATAGCATATTTAAAAATTTTAGTCAAATTTCACAGCATTGCCAAAAAATTTTTTTAATAATTTCGATGTGGCATTCTATTGTCCACGATTAGTCCGCGTTTGTCCAACCAAAATTTTCGTTTGTCCACCCCCCAAAACCAGGATATTTAAAAAATAAAAGAAATAATGCAGGTGGTCTTTGGGGACAACCTTAATTCATTTCATACGAATTAGACATGACAAACGTTTGTCCACACATTATTTTCGTTTGTCCAAGCAAAATTTTTGTTTGTCCACTCTTCAAAAAAAAATTATAGCATATTTAAAAATTTGAGCCAAATTTCACAGCACCGCCAAGAAAGCTTTTTGATAATTTCAAAGTGGCATTCGATTGTCCACGATTAGTCCACGTTTGTCCAACCAAAATGTTAGTTTGTCCACCCCCCAAAACCGGGATGTTTACAAAATAAAAGAAATAATGCAGGTGGTCTTTGGGGACAACCTTAATACATTTCATACGAATTAGACACGACAATCGTTTGTCTACACATTATTTTCGTTTCTCCAAGCAAAATTTTTGTTTGTCCACTCTTCAAAAAAAAAATATAGCATATTTAAAAATTTGAGCCAAATTTCACAGCACCGCCATGAAAGCTTTTTGATAATTTCGATGTGGCATTCGATTGTCCACGATTAGTCCACGTTTGTCCAACCGAAATTTTCGTTTGTCCATCCCACAAAACCGGGATATTTACAAAATAAAAGAAATAATGCAATTGGTCTTTGAGGACAACCCTAATACATTTCATACGAATTAGACATAACAATAGTTTGTCCACACATTATTTTTGTTTGTCTAGGCTTTAATTTCGTTTTTCCAATCAAAAGAAATAAGTTGTTAACAAATAAAAAAATCAAACTATAAAAAATTATTAATATAAAAGTACTTCTAATGGCAGTTTATTAAAAATAACTATTGCAAACGTTTGTCTATACAATATTTTCATTTGTCCGAAGCAAATTTTCGTTGGGCCACCCTTTAAAAAAAATTATAGCAATTTTAAAAATTTGAGCCAAATTTCACAGTACCGCCATAAAAAATTTTTGTTAATGTCAAAGTGGCATTCGATTGTCCACACATTATTTTCGTTTTTCCAGGCTTTATTTTTAAAGGGTGGACGAACAAAAATTGGGCCTGGATAAACGAAAATAATGTATGGACAAACGATTGTTGTGTCTAATTCATATGAAATGTATGAAGGTTCTCCCCAAAGACCACCTGCATTATTTTTATTTTTTAAATATCCCGGTTTTGGGGGGGTGGACAATCGAAAATTTTGGTTGGACAAACGTGGACTAATCGTGGACAATCGAATGCCATTTTGAAATTATCAAAAAGCTTTTATGGCGGTGCTGTGAAATTTAGCTCAAATTTTTAAATATGCTATAATTTTTTTTTGAACGGTGGACAAACAAAAATTTTTCTTGGACAAATGAAAATAATGTGTGGACAAACGATTGTCATGTCTAATTTGTTTGAAATGAATTAAGGTTGTCCCCAAAGACCACCTGCATTATTTCTTTTATTTTTTAAATATCCCGGTTTTGGGGGGCGGACAAACGAAAATTTTGGTTGGACAAACGTGGACAAATCGTGGACAATCGAATGCCACATTGAAATTATCAAAAAGTTTTTTTGGCGGTGCTGAGAAATTTGACTAAAATTTTTAAATATGCTATAATTTGTTTTTGAAGGGTGCTCAAATAAAAATTGGGCCTGGACAAACGAAAATAATGTGTGGACAAACGATTGCCATGTCTAATTCGTATGAAATGTATTAAGGTTGTCCCCAAAGACCACCAGTATTATTTTTTATTTTTGTAAATATCTCGGTTTTAGGGGGGTGGACAAACAAAAATTTTGGTTTGACAAACGATTAGTCATCGTCTACAATCGAATACCACTTTGAAATTATCAAAAAGCTTTTATGGCGGTGCTGTGAAATTTGGCTCAAATTTTTAAATTTGTTATAACTTTTTTTTGAAGGGTGGACAAACGAAAATTTTTGTTGGACAATCGTGGACAAGTGAATGGCAATTTATTTTTATAAAAATTCGGATTTGGCGGTGCTAACTTCACGGACCTTTATTTGATTGCTATCAAGACATGTCGAATGAGTTATCTAATCAAACTTTTTAGCCTATTTTTTTACAATTATAAGTAGTCTGACGTCTGGTTTGCAGGGGTTTTAAACTAAATCCTTGCAGATTACACTTCCTGATGATCCCGCCCACTACTTCACAAAATTCCAGCCGGAGATACCATCGTACCGCTAGCTTTTAGTCTACACCCATTTACTTATTTCTCTTATAAATTTGAATTATTTTTTTTTCAGTGAATCTTTATGAATTTTTCTCAAGAGTACAAAAATTAGGCGGTTACGACTCTGTAAGCTCGAACCGTTTGTGGAAATCAATATTTGATGAAATGAGTGGTCATCAAAATAGTACAAGTGCAGCTACAGTTATAAGACGTCATTATGAAAGGTAAGCTAAAATGAATATTTTTTATTACAATAATTCGCCGTTTTCGAGATAAATTTATTAAAAAAAATAATATAACAAAAAATAATAAGGGGAGATTTTGAAAATTTGATATCTTTATTTATTTTAGAATAATTATTAAACTAACAAAAAATAACTAGAGTAAGAATTATAATTATTGTGAAACGTTTGTGTTACTGCGATTACGCCTTATGAATATAATTGAGCGAGGTGGCTCTGCGGTAACACATCTCCCTCGGATTCAGAAGGTCGTTGGTTCGAGCCCTACTGCCGCATGGCCTGCTATGATTTTTTCAGAAAATTTCTTATGTCAATAAGCAAATTCCGGGTCAGTAAAATCCTCTCAGATACTTACCGCCATTCTTTCAACCTCATCCCCTCATACTCAATCTCACCATGTGACTGAAGAGAGGCTAAGCAAACATATAGCGGCCCGCTTCCAAAGGGGAGAATAAAATACGCATCCTTTACCTTTTTTATGAGTGGCGGCTCGCTAGATGACGCAGGTGACGCGCTGCTTAACCAAAATTTCAGTAGAAATTAATAAAAAAAATCAACTGAATAGCTAAATATTTCTTTTTCTGTAACAAAATACCCTGCATTTTTGTCTCTATACAAATTACAAAACAAAAAACTCCAAAACTGTACCTAATTTCGGGGTATCTGGACCACTGTATGAAACAAATGAGGCGCTTGATAAAAAATATCCGACTGTCCAGGCTCGCTATGCATAAGACCGCCGAAAACGCGTCTCTTCTATCGGCGCGTTTATGATGGTTGCCATGGTAACGGCACGTTTCGAACTAGCCGATTAATGCACTTGACGCGTTGATTCAGTTTGCTTCTTCCGGTCTGGACTACTTTCATACAGTGGTTGGACTGATTGATCAATTGCTAACATTGCGAGTTTTTTTTGATTTTTCTAACAATGTTTCCAGTACATGATCCAGTATGTACGCTATTGGAGATGCCATTCTGTAGATGGGGAAGTGAGGAAAAAAAGACTTTTTAAATTCGCCAAAACCTGAACCTCTACTAAATGTAAGCAAAAAAAACTAAGTCAAGAGACAAAGTGTTTGTGCGAAAATTTCGGATAGAGTGGTATTCCGAATGTAATTGGTTGTGTGGAGTAAAGACGGTTTTAGTGATTTTAGGAACGTAATTCGCGGCCTACATAAACATGAATCATGCATTAAGATTTATAGAACTAAAATAGTATATTATGCAACGATCATGTAATAACCATTACATGAGAGTTGCATACGCTATTTTTTCTACACCCGATAAATAATCAAGACCTATAAATATTCTATTTATATTGGTATTGAACACAATAACAGTAATTACTCGTATTTCTATAAAAAATTCTACAAAATTGTAATTAATGGTATTACCTTGGGTACTGGTATTACCACAGATTTTTGGGGCAAAATATTTTGTACTGCATTTTCTCCTTTCTCCTATATGTGTGGAGGAGTGTTCTATATCGCTGATATCAGACATTTTAATATTATAATTATCGAAGTTTAGCTATCTACGAAAATTTAATACGTTTTGACAACTAAAACAATTACATAGGAATTTAGGACAAACGTCAAACATCATGCTTGATTGAAAAATTGTAGGTTTCTATTGATTAAAAATCTGTATCATAATGAAAAATCTGTATCATAATGGGTATCATTATGAAACGGATTATGGGCATATAAGTGCATTATTATAATACGGGTGTAGAAAATAGTATATTATGCAACGATCATGTAATGATGGTTATTAATACACGAGCATTAACCGGGATACGAAACGAGCCAAAGGCGAGTTTCGTATGGTTTATGCGAGTGTATTAATAACCATTACATGAGAGTTGCATACGCTATTTTTTCTACACCCGATAAATAATCAAGAACTATAAATATTATATTCATATTGGTATTGAACACAATAACAATAATTACTCGTGTATTTCTATAAAAAATTCTACAAAATTGTAATTAATGGTATTACTTCGGGTATTGGTATTTCCCTAGATTTTTGCGGCAAAATATTTTGTACTGTATTTTCTGCTTTCTCCGATATGTGTGGAGGAGTCTTCTATATCGCTGATATCAGACATTTTAATATTATAATTAACGAAGTTTAGTTATCTACCAAAATTTAATACGTTTTGACAACTAAAACAAATACATAGGAACCTAGGACAAACGTCAAACAGCATGCTTGATTGAAAAATTGTAGGTTTCTATTGATTAAAAATCTGTATCGTAATGAAAAATCTGTATCGTAATGAAAAATCTGTATCGTAATGAAAAATCTGTATCGTAATGAAAAATCTGTATCATAATGGGTATCATTATGAAACGGATTATGGGCATATAAGTGCATTATTATAATACGGGTGTAGAAAAAAAATTAAATACAATTTATAATATTAAAAAAATTGAAGTTATCAACGACGAATAACTACTAGACTAATTTTGTTTACAAAAATCGAGTTGCAAACATTCACAGTGTCATGCATGTAGTTGTCAAATTATTATGAGAATATTGGAGAGTATTGTTACATGGATTGTTTATGCTTATAAATTGGTATTGACTAAAAATTAGGCCCTAAAGCGCACAAAAGGCTTTAAAAATTACATTAGGGAAATATATTTGCATTCCTAATGCATATTTTCTTGTTGCAACTAATATAGTTGTATAGTGTTTCTCAGGATAGTACGCAATTCATTTTTGAGTGCGACAGCGAAGTAAAGCAAGCGTAGTAGACGTAAATACTGATTCATTCATAAAACGCATGCTCGCTTCTCAGATAAATATACTCGCACAAACCAGCCCCACTCAAATTAGCAGCTGTCTCGTTCTTTCCAATGTGGCAGCCGATGCTCTGTTTACATAATAATAAACACAATCGATTGCAATAAAAAAGGCTTAATTATTAATGAATGGATTAGTCTAGAAGTTTTTCGTCGTTGGAAGTTATAAAGGATGTCCCAATAAGAACGCACATTTTAATTGTGAAATAAATGTCATAATTTATTTTAAACTAAGTGTTATTTATACGTTAATTTAAAGTTAATACACTGCAATCAAACGTGAAAAATAACATCTGGCAAATGGCCGCCCCGACTTTGGTGATAGACTCTTATTCTTTTCAAGAAATGTTCAATCACATTTTCACACAATTCTGGCCCAATTTCGCCAATAACCCTTTTAATTTCGTTCTTCAACTGTGGAGTTATTGTTGGTTTATTAGCGTATACGAGGGATTTTAAAGAACCCCAAAGAAATAAATCACAAGGCGTTAAATCGCCATTACGTGAGACGACACGACCTGGAAACTTTCTTTGCAACAACTGAATTGCTTTGCGTGTAGTGTGACATGCTATAAGAAATGAGAAAAAGGCCTATCTAGAATACTGTATAAATAAATCCAAAGGTAATGGTAAAATTTTTTTGGAAAAAAATTAAAGAATTTAATATATCTGCGAAATATCCCATGAATTCGATTCCTATTAACCTTAATAAGCCAGATGAAATTAATAATCATTTTTTAGGTCCGTCGGCACGTAATAAAGAACCAGACACTGATCTAATTGAATTCTATAGTAATAACCTAAAGGATAATTTATGTTCTATATTTTCATTCAGTGTTGTCAGTACTCCAGTCGTATATAAGTATTTGGTCGAAATAAAGTCTGTAGCTTCGGGAGCGGATCAGTTAAATATTCACATGCTACTTCTTTGCTGTCCTGAAATTTTACCTATAATTACACATATCATAAATGTTTGCCTCACCGATTGCATCTTTCCGGAATCTTGGAAGCTATCAAAAGTCTTTCCCTTGCCCAAGAAAAAGAACGTTACTAGTGTGAACGATTTGCGTCCCATCTCTATCCTACCAGTGTTATCCAAAGTGATTGAAAAAAATCATGAAATTTCAAATAAATATTAATTTAAAAAATAATCAAATACTTCCACTGCGACAGTCAGGTTTTCGTTCTGGCTATAGTTGTGCTACAGCTTTACTGGATGTCACTGATGATCTCTTCAGGGATATTGATGTCAAAAAAACGGCAGCACTTGTTATGCTAGATTATTCCAAAGCATTTGATACTATTAATCATAAAATTTTACTCTCAATATTACATTTTATTGGTTGCTCTAATGATGTTATCAGACTTTTTAATAGCTACCTGTATAACAGGAAACAATTTGTGGTTACTGATGCAGGTTCATCAAATACTAAGCAGATTTCCTGTGGAGTTCCTCAGGGATCAATACTTGGGCCATTATTATTTTCACTATATACCTCCAACTTTGAGAATAGCATTAGGAATGGTAAGCCATTTTTTTATGCTGACGATACTCAAGTTAAATTTTCTTTTAATCATAATGATTCCTTAGAAGCTAATAATCGTATTAATGAAGATCTTGACAGACAAGTTAAACTTTCAAATATTCATCAACTTAATATTAATCCAGCTAAGAGTGTAGTAATGTTATTTGGTAAATACCGACATCAACTACAAAATGAAATGCAGATTCTAGTTGATGGGAATATTTTATCATTTTCCACATCTGCTCGCAATTTAGGTTTAGTAATTGATAATGACTTGAGGTTTAAACTTCACGCTAACAAGTGCATCCAAACAGCATACATGAATTTAAAAATGCTTTACCCACATCGACATGTTCTTCCAACTACAACAAAATTGTTATTAACAGATTCCCTGGTTCTGAGTAATTTTAACTTTTGTGATTCAGTTTATGGGCCCTGTTTAGATAACGCAGACATAATTAGAATTCAGAGAGTACAGAAATCTTGTTTAAGATTTTCTTATGGAATACGGAAATTTGATAGAGTCTCTCATAAACTCAAGGATTCAAACTGGCTAGATATGCAATCCAGACGAAACTTACACTCGGCTAATTTGTTTCATTCTGTTATTTTACATAAATCCCCTCCATATCTTTTTAATAAAATAATGTATCGTTCTGATGTTCATAACCTCAATCTACGTTTTTGTGGTCGTATCTCACCTCCAATACATAATACTGCTATTTTCAGACGGTCTTTCACTTATAATATTTATGCAATGTACAAGGTTATCCCACAACATTTTAAAGAAATGTCTGCAAGTAAATTTAAAAAATTTTACAAAAAGTTTCTTCTTGACACAGCAGAGTGATAGTTACTTTTTAGAATGTTTATACTTTTTTTTCTCACTATCATTTGTGTTTATTTTTATATTGTTTTTTGTACGATGTCCTGTGGCGTTGGTAATACTCAGGGCTGGTGCTTTGATTAGTATCCACTGTTCACCAGTCCTTTTTGCAGCCTTCTTTGGCACTTTTTTTTTCTGAATATTTTTTATATGTATAAAAAACTGGAAGTTGCAAATAAAGTTTATTATTATTATTATTATTATTATTATTATTATTATTATTATACATGTCGCACCATCCTGTTGATACCACATAGCTTCCGTATCCATACCATCCAGTTGACAAAAACTCAGTGATCATGTTACGATAGCCTTCGCTGTTCACAGTAACTGCATTTTCTGTCTCGTCCTCAAATAAGTATGGTCCAATCACTCCACCTACCCAAATTGCGCACCAAACAGTGACTTTTAATGGATGCATTTTCTTCTCGTGAATAAGGATTTTCTTCATCCCAAATCCGGCAATTTTGTTTATTAAGAAAGCCATTAAGGTAAAAGTGTGCCTTATCGCTAAAAAGAATATTCTTCAAAAAATCGACATTCATTTGTTGGTTTTGCAATATCCAAGAAGAAAATGTACAGCGTGTCGCATGATCCAATGGCTTCAATTCTTGGGTCAATTGAATCTTATAAGCATGGAAATGAAGATCTTTTGTGAGCATTCGATGGGTAGTGCTCTTTGAAATGTACAACTGCTGTGAACGATGATGGATAGATGTTTCCGGATTCTCGCGAACACTTTCATGCACTGTGGCAATGTTTTCAACAGAGCGGCTACTATAGAGAAAGTAAAAGTTGAAAAGTGTTTTGGTAGGTAGAGAGGGGGTAAACGTCAAACCACGTCGGGCGGCTCCGAGAATTTCACAGTAATGTTTACCTGCCAGTGTCGTTTCATAGAATAAGTAATTTTAAATTGTTATCGGCGGAACCGGACAATCGCATGTATTTATGGATTATAAATAATTATTAAACATGTATTATAATATTCAAATTATAATTTTACAAAATTTCAACAGCTATTCACAATTTATTAAACTATTTACTCGAAATTGTTATTAACATCTATAAAATAATTTTGTACGCCAATGTATCGCGTCCACTTCGGTGAGATCCGCTGCCAGCCTGTCAATTTATGTGTATAAAGTGGGAGAACTGGCAAAAGCATTTCCAACTTTTACTTCTGTTCTACAGTGACGCACTGGTGTTTTCACGTCCACGACAGAACCATTTTGCTCAAATTAGTTAAGTAGTCTTTGAGCGGTTGTGTGATTTGGCGCATTGTGTCGACCAAAAATGCCACGCAATTTACGAACTGTTTCCGTATAACTTTCTCCATACTTGTAGTGTGTTTTAACAATAATAATTCGTTGTTCGACCGTATATAGTTCCATGGCTACTAATCTTATCATTTGTTTTTTGGCCTACTGCGAATACAGTAAAAGTGCCGCGCAATTCAAAATGTGCGTTCCTATTGGGACGCCCATTATATTAATATTGAAATTTTTTTTATAATTATAGATTCTTATTGCCGTACGAACGTCATATGCGAGGAGAAGAATACAAGCCATTACCAGTTTCGGAGAGAAGAAGATTGAAATACAAACGAGGCAGCACGAGTATAAGTGATGCCGAATCAAGTAGTGATAGTGCTTCGATACCATCAACGTCGAGAAAGTCTTCCGTTTCTGGAAACTCAATTGAAATTAAGGTAAAATATTTATTATTTTTTAAATGGATCAAGTAAACGGAAAATCACATATTATGATTTTTCTAAAATGGTTCGTAATGGAGAAATTTGAGGAAATGTGCAAAATTTGTTTTTCTCAGTCTTTACGTTTAATATGAAATAATGTTTTGAATATAAGTCATGTATCTAAACATTTTGCAGGAATATTTGCAGTTTTTCTGAAATTTCTCCATTACGGTTCACTTAAGAGAAATTATGTATATGATCAAAATCATAAACAACTTTTGCTAAAAGAATATTCTTCTATAATCATAAGTAACATAAATGTACCTTAAGGTAGACAAAAAGTACTATTAAAAGCTAGCGATCACCTTATGATATGCAACCCTTGTATTTTATTTCTCTATCAATAATTATCCATTAAAATTGTATTTTGATTAAAAAACAGATAGATTAAGAAATTATAGAGTCGGTTCTTAGACTGTCAGTAATTTTTGTTGGTTCATTTTAACACCACCTTTGAAGTACTTCCATGACAATTTTTGGATCGCCAGTAGCTATATATTATGACCCCATTATCAAACAATACAAAGTGGTCTTTAATTACCGTTTCATAACATAATGGTTTCGAAATATTACAATCTAATAAAATACCGATTTTTTTGTTGTTGTCTTTAATAAACGTTTTTATTTGGAGTATCATTATTGTTCTCGACTTTTATCTGTTAATTTATAATCAGTGGAAGTAATTTAAATTGCCTATGAAATATCATTAATAATAATTACACCGTGAATAATACTAAATTTTTAAATTTATAATTTCTGATATTACTTTTTATTTTCAGGACCCTGTGAAACCCGAAGCAAAAACGTCATCTTTAAGAAGCGTTCGCGTAAAACCCGATCGGCAGAAGGACAAGCAGCTTCAAAGTGAAAAGGACAACGTTGTTACAAATAACAACAATAACAACAATGAAAACTGGCAATCTCCGCTTAAAACTAGCGATATCAACGATTTTAAATCAACCGTAGAAAAACTCGTAATCAAAACTGAAAGCATGACCGTCAAAACAGAATTGTCCACCGTAATTACCCAAACTCATCCTGTTAAAATAGAATACCAAACCGTTAAAAGTGTTAAAAGTGAGAGCGATGATAATAAAAATGCCGAAATTACGTACGAAAATAAAAATATTCCAGTCACAATATCGGTGAAAATCGAGACCAATTTAACGACTGAAACAAATCCAGTTAAACTCGAAGACAGTTCAATCAAAATTGAAAACACGTCAGTACCTGTAAAAACAGAACTGGAAACTAAGGAAATGAAGATTGAAATGATTCCGATTCCGATCAAAACGGAACCAGACACTTCAGCTGTCACACCGGTAGCTATTAAAGTACCGGTGAGTGAAGTAATGTCACCCGTAGAGGGTAAAGAGAATATTCCATTGATCAAATCATCGGAAAACAATCTTGAAATCATAGAAGTACCATACAGGCCGAAACCTATCGAAACTATTGATCTCGATAACGAAACTTATAGAAATAATTTTATTCATGAAATAAAGAAGAGGAAATTAGATATTTTGAAGGAAGGAGGCTTAGAAGTAACCCCTGTAAGGTCTGCACCGAGTAAAGATGGTCGGCCGTCGGTTATTCAACATATAACGCCGCCTATTCATTTCGTACCCAAACCCGTTAAACCTGAAGCAATGCCGCCACCTACTAGTGTAATTCCATTGAAACGAACCCACATAACAGTTCCTCAGACTTTAGTGAATATAACACCGACTACTCCAACTAAAAAACCTTCGACTTCCTTTCCATTCGTTAACGGTACTCCACCGAAAGTCGTGCAATCTAGATCGATCTATTCTTATTCGGAAAAAACTGTTTACGGTAATCCTAAAGACATTTTGAGTCCAATGGTTCACGCGCCTAAATTCGCGAATTCTCCTTCTAGACTAACAACAGGTGGAGACCCGGTGGATTTATCTGTGAACAGTCCGCAAAAACCTGTTGTGGAAATAATGCGAATGCCTCAATCTTCGTCTAGTTCCAGCTACAATCGCGATAGTGTTACGAAAAACTTGTATAAAACCAATTCTTCCATCATGGATGGGAGACGATTGGGTCCAAATTTAGAAATAACCCTCGTAGGACCAAATAAGAACTACCCAAATACGCAGAAAATGTACCAACCATCTTCTTCATCTCATATCCAGCATGCTTCAGCTCAAAAACGACTTTCTGCAGACTATTTTACACCATCTTCGAAAATAACGAAAGAAGAAAATGGTAAATACAAATCCAACAAGCAAAATATCGAGATGAATATGTTTGTGAACTCTTCGACCAGTCGACAGAACCAACCGAATTTGAAAAACTTTTCTAATCCAAACTTAACGGCTTTCCCGCCGTATTTGACGCAGCTGTACGAGCAAGCGAGTAAGAGTTTGCCGCCTTATTTGCCTTTTATTGATCCTACGATGTATTACACTGCCGCCATGCAGAATTTGTATTCGAATAATAGTTTAAATTCCGCGCCGATTTTACCGATTCCTACTGCCGAACAACTCAAATTGTACGCGGAGTTGATGGCGCACGGTAGAATGCCGTATCCGTTTCAGTTGCAACAAGATAATAATAAAATGAAAAAGCCTTAAAGCGTTATTAAATTATTTAATAAGTAACAGTTGTAGGCAGAGCTGGGCAAAGCACTCGAAAAAAGTACTTCAAGCCCTTTGAAAAAGTAATTAAAAGCATCAAGATCCAAGCGCTTTAGAAATTTTGAGTGTTTGCAATTACCAAGTGGCGAGAAAAGTAATTGCATGATTTAATTACCAAGCACCAGTTACTCAAAACCTTAACTGCAAAATTATTAATGACGAAATGTCTTTTTGACCAGTGTACTCTTATTGATTTTTATCGCTGTTGTAAGTAGTTGTCATAATTGTAATTTTAGTGCAAAAATGGCAAATATAGTATATTTAATTTTTTTCTCGAATCTATTATTTATTATTAATTTTATTGTACTAGCATTATCTATGTACAAAGTTGGTCGAATGTTTGAAGAACTTCCTCCGATTTCTTTTAACAATCTATGAAGCCATATTAATTCTTTTGTAGCTGCACTAGCGGCTATGTACGCTGCTTCTGTGGTCGAAAGAGAGGTACTTTTCTGCTTCTGAGTAAACCACGTTATAGCAGAGTCTGAAAACTTTGCAACCACACCAGTTCGTGAACGTCTAGTTTCCGGATCACCTCCGTAATCTGCATCACTAAAGATATATAGAACATTCGATAAAAAAGTTCGAAGGCAATGTACTACCTCAGACTTTGTTTTAATGAAGAACACCCTACGAAATTTTGAGAAGTTATCCTTGAAAACAACATAGTACTTAGCTCCACCCAAAGATACCTCTTGCATGGGGGCCCGCAAACGTCTGCATAAATCAGATCACCTGCCTTTGTAGGTCGAGACATACGATTTTTGAATGGCAACCTATGCTGTTTACCCAAAATGCACCCTTCACAGTAATCATCAGCATTTTCGTGAACTATTTGTATATCATGTCTTTTCAAAATTTCCTTAATATGCTTTTTATTTTGGTGGCAAAGCCTTTCGTGCCATAACTGAATATTGCCAAAGACGAAGCTACACATAAAACTGCAGGAACTGAGGCAACACAAGCTTTCATGTCTAAAACATACAGTCCCTTCGAAGCTCGTCTTCCAGATATTCTTGTTAAACCGTCTTTCATAACTGCACATCCATTACAATCTGCTTGAAACTGAAAACCTTTACTAATGGTTTGTCCCACAGAAAACAAGTTTCTACCTACATCTGGAACGTACCATACGTTTTCAAGGTGGTTTTTCTGCCATCCGTTTAAGATTTTCATTTGGACATTGACTGATCCATGCCCAAATGCCAAAATAACATCACCATTTCCAACTTGTATTAGTTTTTGTGAAATAAATGGCTCATATGTATTAAAATAATTTATATTACTGGTCATGTGTGCCGATGATCCAGAATCAGCCAACCATTGCTCAGATTCAGAAATATTCTCATATTTATTTATCTCTACACATGGAAATGTGTCTCCATTTAATTTAGTAGTTTCTTTTAAGGATTTATTTGGATAATTCTTAGCAAAATGACCTATTCCGTGGCATTTATAACATTTTCTGACACGTTTTCGCCACTTTTTAATTTCCTTATTATGATTTGCAGTCTTTTTCATAACCAAAGCAGATGATGACTCTCCTTGTGAAGATTTTTCAGGTAACCTCATCTCTATCAAATACAGACGTTCAGTAAGCTTGCTGATATTTCTTTCATCAATTTGGATCGACTCCCAAACGGATTTAAATTCAAAATATACCGCTGGTGGTGTAGACATAACTCCACTCATTACCATTAAATCTGGTAGAACAGTCTTAAACTAATCTTTTTAATTCGTCATTGAGCTCCGTAAAATTTCTCTGAAGATGAAAAATGTGGGTAACTATATCGACACTAGGGTCTATTTGAAAAGTAAAAAATCTACATAAATAAACATGAATTTTTTTCATATGAACATAGGTGCAGAAATGCATAACTTTTTTTAAAATCCGTTTTTTATAAATATTAATAGCATTTACCAAATTTTGTTAAAATTTGGCAGTGTTGTTTAAAATAATAAGGGGCCAATTTAGCCCCAACAATATAAAAATTATTAATTTCAATGGGGTCCCAAACAACGTATAAATGTTGAACTTATAAGGTTGTGACTGAAAAAACCAAAATAATTTGAACAGGAAATACGAAGTTTTTATTTGGAAATCACTACAGCAAAAATATATCCAAAACCAGACTGACTTTTTATATAAACTCAAAACTGACAATACCCATTTCATATACAGTATGTCTAAAATAATAATACAAATCAAATGTAATTTTTCAACTTCAACAATAAATAACACTGTCAAATTTTAACAAAATCGAGTAAAGGATATTAGTGAAATTTATAGAAAACTGATTAAAAAAGTTAACACCTTGTATCTTGAAGTATCTTGAAGTATCTTGTGTAGAATCACCTCTAAAATTATTGGAACTGAATTTCCGGATACCCATGTTCACATATTTGAAAAAAATTTTTTTTCTTATATTAGCTATTTTTGCATGGTTTTTCAAACTTTGGACTAAAATGATTATGACAACCATTTACAGCAGTGACCATTCAATAAGAGTAGTGTTCAAAAATACATTTTGTCGTTAACACTTTATTCACAAAATTTCGCAATGAGACTATAAGAAATTTGTATTTAAATGAAAAACAACAAACTAAATACAAAAAGCAGTAATAATTCATAAGCAAGCACTTAATCTAATTGTACTTGCAAGTCCTTCAGTGCTTGCAAGCTCTTTTGAGTACTTTCAATCACTTTAAATGGCTTGAAATGTGATGTTCAATTACCAAGCACTGTTTATAAATAACTTCAATTACCGAACACTGTATTTTAAAAGTGCTCGAAGCATTATTGTGCTTCAAGTACTTTTCGAGGCAATTACTGCCCAGCTCTGGTTGTAGATGGGTTCATGGTTCGGTATAATAATAAACATTATTATCTCAGTCAAATAGGGATTCAATCTTGGAATGAAAGATAAGCTGTAAATATGTATAAATCTATTTTTTGACGTTTTTTAAGTTATCCCAAAAGTCTCATAGAATCTCGTGTACGCAAGTCAAAATATTTATGGTCATAGGCCACAAAAATAGTTTTTATAAAAATCTCGTTTCTATGCTCCAAATCGCATTTGGATTTATTTGAAAAGTTGTAGAGCAGAAAATTTTCTATAACTTTTGTTTCAAATAATGTTTTATATATGTTCAACCATTCTTGAGTTAGAGTTCAACGTCAACTGTGGAATTCAACAAAAAATATGAGGTGGAATTCCGTTTCACAATTCGACTCGAATTTGTTATCAAAATTCATAATAGCAATTCTGTTTAACGAAATTCGACAATAAACACGATTATGTATGAATTGTAAAAATGTCCTGTAAATATAATATTTCACAGTAATATTTCTGAAATAAAAATTTGACATCTTTCAGAAATAAATGAACTCCAGTTTTGTTTCATATTATGAAACGTTATAGAAACGTTTCTAAAATATTTCTGGAATACCAATGCAAAATGAATGCTATATTATACTGTAATATTTTTATTAGACTAACAAAAGACATTTGAAAATATAGATGTTTATTTAAAATACACAAAACAGAAAAATTGATTCTTAAACTAACAAATAATTTTTAAACATTATTTCATAAAATACAGGGTGTTAAAAAAAAGTGTCACAAAATAAAACGGGGGGTAGTATGGGCCAAAATATGCAGAAAAGTCTTAATAAACATATGTCCGCAAATGAATGGTTTCAGAGATACGGAGTGTTTTGTATCATTTTTTGATTATCTTTTTTCATTCTCAAAAACTTGCTTTTCTTATCGGAGTCTACCGATGTTTTTTCATAGATACTATTTGCAACTATTATTTTGTGGGTGAATAATTTTATAAATTTTCGTTATGCCTGTTTACACTAATATTGAATTAGCTGACATGCATTTTATGTACGGTCGTGCAAATGGCAATGCATTGAAATGGAGAGAGGGCACTTTGAACATCTCATTTAACTCTATGTTGTTATTGATTGTTTATAAATATCATTGTTTTTTTATAATAATAAAAAATTGTTATAAACACAAAATGGTCCGTATCTCCGAAACCGTTAATTAGCGGTCATATATTTATTAAGACTTTTCTGCTTATTTTGGGTCATACTATTCACCATTTCATTTTGTGACACTTTTTTTTAACACCCTGTATAAAGGCGGCTCGCTTCATTTCCACAAATTTTTTAAATGCACTAATCTAAAACAAATAATTTTAAATGCCCCAAGTAAAGAAATATTTACGATTATTACAATCTGATCATTAAGATCAATTAGCAATTTTATTCTAATCTAACTTATAAAGGGATGAAAAACTTCATAAACTAAAATTCTCTTCACTAGTATATCTTCTTAGAGTCTAATTATTTAGTTACACTAGCGTTAACGTATAACACTTAACGGTACTATACTCTGCTTAAACATCACTGAACTAACTAAAAAGGCTTGTTTATTTTGAGTCTTCTTGTTGGATTGGCATTGTTGAGGAGCTGGATAATCTCAAGGTTTCCATGTTGGAGCAGTCGTTGATGACTACTGGCAAATTTTTGTGTTGTATTTTCAACAGTCTCCACTTTAAGGTCCCTATGAACATCAGTATTATGGCAGTACCAGGGTGCGTCGACGATGTTACTTAATACTTTATTCTGCAAACGTTGAATAACTTCGATGTTACTTTTACTGGCACAGCTCCAAAGCTGGCGAATCGCTTCATTTTCACTAATTCCTTTAAATACACTAATCTGAAACAAATTATAGGTAATTAAAAAGGTCTATTAATATTGTTTTAAATTAACTATAATAAAACAAACAATATTTATGCCTACACATAACATACATCTCCACTTTTCAATCAGCTGTAGAACTATTAAATAAAACTGGTGGAGGGACAGCAAATGTAGGGTATATTTAAATAGAAATAAGACTTTAAAATGCCTATTAATTTGATAAACGAAATGGCGTAACTCATCTCGGAGAAGAGATAAAGTTAATAAACTTAACCTAAACAAGCATTGTAATACTCGCCTCAATTTCTAAAGACATATTCTGCCTATTCTGCTTCCCATATAACAACAGCACAACGCAAAAATAACAAAAGAAAAGGAAATGGCAAAAACCGACATTCAAATCTATAATTATTTAGAATAAAGGGTTGTCTCTGGCTGGACATAGGATGAAATAAAATAACTACATATCCCATCTTGATCTTCTTACAAATCAGAAATTCTTCATTAAGTGTTGGCTTTTTACAACATAACCCGTTTAGTAACCTTTTGTGTAACATGTATACCGTGTTTCAGAAACATTTTCAGTGAAATATTTAACTAAAATATTTCAGAAACTTGTGCTTGAAATGTTATGTTTGATACGTTTGAAATATTTCTGAAACAGTTCTAAAATAATGTATGCTGTATGGGGTAATACCCGTTTTTTGTTTTACTTTTAAATGTGAGGTCTGCATTTTTTATAAACCCTTCTTCATTGCCACCATGGAGAATTATGTGTCGAATCCCATCTCCTGTTTTTTTTACTTGCAGTAGCCATCTTGCCAACTTTTTCTGGCACTTCCTTTGCTATATACCCACGTCTCATTCATAAATACAGGCTTAAAGTTACTATCTCCCTGTTAAAATTTTTCAAAAACAACATTTTTTTTAACCGAATCGATGTTCGTTTCAATAAAAACTCTGTTGTTACTTCTTTTAGAGCAAAAGCCAATACTTCGAATCCATGTATTAATTGACCGTGCATCTTACAAGTTATACATTGCCTCAACTTACTTAATATTAAAGAATTGACTTTTGTTTTACTTTGGCTTACTTTTTTTAGTCATTATTTTCACATACTCTGTATCAGAATTTGTTGGTATACTAAGTCTATAGATAGTTTTCTGCGAAATATTTAATACCTCTGCAGCAATTTGATTGTACCTCTTTCCAAGAGCCTCGCAAATAGATTTGTGTTTCTTAAAATAGGAAACTACGTTTAGGATTAAAGTTTTTGATTGATCACTAGATCGTTTCACCATTTTGTTGAATACTTTTTGAAATATCAAAATATACAAATTTTTGGCAAATTCAAAATTATTTTGATAACTGCCACCTGACATAATAACATGATGTTTCATCCATTTTATATTTAAAAAATAAAGAAAGCGAATAGGCTTCTGGGGTATTTTCGAGACTTTACTAAAACTGCCAAATTTGATAAACTCGTCACATTGAATGGGATAAAGTAAATTAACTTAAACTACTTAACTTACGTAAAAGCTTTTTTTCTGTAGGAAACTTACTTCAATTTTAAAAGATATATTCTGCTTCCCGCCCAACGGGTCAAACAAGAAAAAAAGCAAATGGCAAAAACGAACAACCCAAATTTCCAAATATTTGAAATATAGGGTTGTCTCTGCTCTGGATATTAGGCATTCCAAACAAAATGGCTACCAGTGGGTTTTGACAGCTTATGATATGGCAACCCTGTAGGCCTGGTGATTTGAGAGGGTCAATGTAATAGATAGTTATATAGATTGTTTATCCATGTTTTTCAAAATAGGCATAAGCTTGTGCCTTAAAGTAAAAATGTAGGTAATTATTTTTATTTACAACCATATATGTAATGTTGTCATTACTAACGTCATTGAAGGTTGGGAAGTGTCACATTACACACCTCTACTTCCCGCCCTCACTCCCCGCCCTCATTTCATCTATTCTAGATGAATATTTTTTATATTTAAAAAATAACACATTTTTTTGACTAATTTTGTAATACCTATTTAATGGCAAACAATAAAAAACAACAATGAACTAAAATACAACAAACTACTTATTGATATTTATTATTCGCGAATTTAATATCCGGCTTTATCTGACATTTATTTATATTGGTGACAGTTGTTTACCCCGTAATCACAGTAACAATATATTTACTTATTATTCTGAGAAAACCGCGCACTTGGTAATTTTTCGTTAAATGTAATATTTTAGGTATGTTCAGAACGAAACAGAGATTTATTAACTTTGATCCAAATATGATGGTTGTAAATAAAATAGTATACAAGCCTCGGTAGGAAGTTTCATTCCTGTTTCGAGATCTTAGCTAACCTCGACGCTTCGCGTCTCGGTGATCTAACTAATCTCACGACAGGAATGAAACTCTTCCCACCTCGGTGTGTAATATACTATTTTTACTATATTCAAAGCCTGAAAATTGGTTTGTAAACACAATTTTTCTAAACCTTTTCTGTTTAATGAGCACTTGCCAGGCAATATGACCACTCGCAAACAATCCGCTTTGAGCAATCTATATAACTATATATGTATCATTGACCCTGTCACAGGGTTGCCATATCTAAACTGTCAGTTACAGCATTTTGACAGGTCGTTGGAATTCCTAATAAGAATACAACACAAAGACGCACTGATCTGATCAGTGCAATGACTATATGACCTATCTTCTTCTTACAAATGATAATTTTTTTCATTAAGCCTTGGCTTTTTACAACATAACCCCTTTTATATCATAACATGTTTCAGGAACATGTTTAGTAAAATTTTTAACTAATATATTTAATAAATATTTCAGAAGTTTATGCTTGAAAGGTTTGAAATATTTCTGAAACGCTTCTGAAATAATGTGTGATGTATGGGATTTATGAGATTTATAGATGAAGAAACACAGGAAAAACCTCACCCATAGCCATAAAAAATAAATAAAGAATTGAAGTCAAGGCTAAACATATACAATTATGTTTGTTGTTTAAAAGTCAGAGTAGTTCGAATGCTTCATTATTTTGTCGAAACAGATCGAGCTTTTCATAATGGGATCGAATTATGAATCGTATCAAGATCGATTTACTCGACACAAAACGGAATCCCACCCATGATTTATAATGTTAATTATTTACTAAACATTTTATTTTAAACATTTTCAAATATTTACTATAGGGTGTCCAAATTTGACCTTCGGTTTTATTTTAATTATAAAACACAGAAAACTCTTGAAATGTTATAATATTATTGTATTATTTTAAAGTTTAAATGTTACGGTTAATAATGAAAAATGATATCCGGCATGTGACCCCTCTGCTTCTTTAGCATGCTAACATTCTTTTTCCAAAATTTTTAATAACCTTTTCGCAAACATTCTGTTCAATTTCTTCAATTTTTTGAATAAGGTTAACTCGAAGCTGTTCAGGTATTTGGGGATTATTAGCACAAACTTTTCTGTTCAAAAAAACCCATAGGAAATAATCGAATGGTGTAAGGTCACACGACCTAGGCAAACAATTAACCTCGGCTCCTCGAGAAATTATTCGATTGCCAAATCTCTCCTAAAAGATAAAGTGTTCTATCCGATGTGTGGCAAGTAACACCGTCTTGTTAGAACCACATTTTTTGGAGATACATACCTTCTAATTCGTTCCACAAATAATTCTAATCATTGTCCCGTATCGCGCTCCATTCACAATTATCGCATCACCAGCTTCATTCTGGAAAAAATAAGGACCAATAACGCCACCAGACTAAAAACCACACCACACAGTCACATTTACTGGATACAGTCGTTTTTCCAATATTTTTCTTGGATTTTCTTCATCCCATATTCTGAGATTTCGCTGTTGAAATCTATTCATAAAACTCTCAATAACTTTAACAAATGGTGCTAAATTTCTTCCGAAATGCGTACGACATCTTCTTGCAGTTTTAGCAAAACATTTCCCATTTCGTTAATAACCATGGAGGAAAGATAATTAAGAATTGCAGATTCCACACATAAATTTGGCAACATGTTTGCCATCAGCGACATATTTTGTGCAACTAATACTCAGTCGGTAATACAGAAAGCTGTATATTTTAGTTTGAAAATTGGCGGGCTTTTGAATTTACTTCGACAAAATATAAGAATTTTACATTTTCACTAGCATTTTTTTAATGCCAATAAAAATGTAAAATTTTATATTAAATAATTTTAGAGGTGTAAAATGAGATATTTTAAATATATTTTAATAATTATATTTGGATTTACCAATTTAACTTATTACAATTAAAATCTAAATGTGAGGGGGATTTTTATCGTTTTTCTTCTTTGGTAGTTTGACTTCATTGTCGTCATCCTCCTCTGTTACGTTTGACTCTAAAGCTTCAAGCATTGCAGTCCTGATTTTCTGCAGCCGCAACTTGATCCACAACCTTTCTTACAATTGCAAAATATTGTATTGGTACTGGCGGTAATAATATTGTTATTTTGCAGTATCCACCTCCATTCCTAGGGTTCTAAATCATTCCCTAACCAAGTTTAGGTCTGATAATAGACAAGAGTGATATGTTGTCGAGCTGCTGCACTTGTAGGTGAAAGGGGTATTAATGTATTTTGAGATATAATGTAGGTACATAGTAATATAGGTATTCAAGAGTTTACTCTATTAAAAAAAAAAAATATTTATTTTTCTTCCTACTTAAAATATAATTTATGATATATACAATTATTATAAATATAAATTAAGTAAATATTATTAAGCGAATTTCATAATTAACAATATAAGTCATACTTATTTGCTGAATTCCACAGTTAACCTTGCATCATAATATGTACAATTAAGCGCCACTAACTCTTCGCTTTAACTCAAGAAAGGGTCGAATGTATAAAATAATGAGTATTATCTACTCTATTACTTTTCAAATAAATCCAAATGTTAAGCTCATAGGAAACGAAATAATAATAAAAAAATTATTTTTGCGTACACGAGATTTGATTAAACTTTTGAGCCAACTCATAAAATGTCAAAACAGATTTATACAAGTTTACGAGGTTTACCCCTTTTTAAACCTCATATGACTGTATTAATATTGGATTTAATGGTATTCAATTTTTTCCGATTTCTTAACGCTACCAGTTTCGAATAACCTAATTGTTTGTGGATTTACTGTCGATAAAAATTTGTTTGTGTGTAGAATATTGATCAGAGCTCGGAATAATATAATTGATGATGGTAAATTACGTCATGAACTATTAACATACGGGCTCTGGTTATTGGAGTGGCAGGCTTCAATTTTATCTGACACTTAAATGGAAAATTTAACCGCATTGCCGACACATTATTTCGTATTTACAATAATGACAATGATATTAACATTATTTAAAACATATCTAAACAACCAAATTAGGAGCAGCCACTAGTCATCAAATTCACAGTACTTCGGATTAAATTGAACACATGAAAATCCAATATGCCGATCACATCTCTAAACCAACCGTTTTTAAACAGCTGTTACTTAATAATACCTTACATTCTGCTGGTTGTTGTTCAGTAGTGATTTATTGAAAAATAGCTTCGCTAAATCTTTTAGCTTTTAGCTGACTTTTAAAACTTTTTTCTAGATAACATTCCACCTCATCACTTTCTTTATAAAACGACCAGTAATCAAATTAGTAGCTGATTTCTTTTATTAAATTATTTTGCCAAAATTCGAGTGACATCTTTTGCATTTTCAGATTCATTTAAAAAACAAAAAATGTTTGTTATTTATAAGCGCAATATATTGTAAATAAATAAAGTTGAAAATATGGAAGGGAAGATAAGCTTTCTTGGCGTGTTCTGTTATAATTAAAAGAATAACTACAACAAATAATAATAATAACGGTATTTATAAAATTTATTTCGAATAAATAAATTAATGTTATGTTACTCTGTTACACTCTTGTTTCTTGAATAAATATTTTTGTTATTTATAAAATTTGTTTAAAACAAACATAGTTTTAAGTTTTAAGTACATTACTGTTATTTAAAAATGTAAAAATATATCTTGGACACACCGAGAAAGCATTATCTGGAAATAACAAGTTTGAAAACAAAAAAATTAATAAATTATTATTAGTAAATATAAAAAAGTTCAATAATTCGAAATGGTTCATCTTCTGTTTTTAATGAATAAATAATTTAAAAAATATATTTTCGTTAAAATACAAAAATATTGTCCCCGTTTTTTAATTTTACTAAATTATAATTTTATTATAATTATTTAAAACTTAAAAATGAAGTCGAATGTATACTAATTAAATATATATACATTCGACTATAAATTGGGAAAATATATTTTTATTTCAAACTTGGATTTGAGTAAAAGCGACTTTTATAAATTGGTCAGGTTAAACCTGCAACCTTTATGAAAATTAAAACTATTCATTTTAATGTTTATGAAATTGTAGAAATTGTCATTTAACTTGCTTTTTATTCTATTTTATGAAATTCTCGTCTTTTTTGCTTAGGTTTATTGTAAAAATGTCATTTACTACGTGTTTTTTCTTGTAACAAATGATAAATGTTATTTTTAGGATTGTACATATAATGGCCAGATTTAAATTAGTGTCTGTGATTTTATTATATATAGATATACCAAATGGAGTTTTGTACATAAATATTAATTCCCTATTTTTTAGAATTAGTCAATTACTTTAGTTTTTTAAATGTATAAACTGTTAACTTTTATAATTAAGCATTGGTTTATTTTGTTGATATACCTTCAATTGCAAATATACAATTATTACATTGTAAATATGTTTTTTTTTTTAATGACAACCAACTTGGAATAAATTAGAAGGTGCTGTGGAAATTTGTAAAATCGAAAAGTTTTTTCATCAGGACTGAAATGTGTCCAATCGTCCCCCTTCGAACGTTTTTTAATAGAAATGCTAAAAATGAGTAGTCTCAGTTTTTTTTTATTAACTTTTTACGTCCTATTTCAATGCAAATTTGGGTACTTACAAAAGACAGCAAGCCTTTTACGTACGTATAGGTTGTAATTTCGTTAAATTAATGTCTAAATACGCACAAATACAGAGCTGTGTTAAATTTAGAATCCTATTTGCAGCTCATCTGTATCTTGAGGAGTTAAAGTTTTAAAAACTTTTTAGTTGGCAGGCAATACGGAATACACCAATGTGTAATGATGATTGCTATTATCACAAAAGCCATCTATTAGCCAATAGCTAACACGATATAGTTAGAACTATTCGCTAATAGTTAAAATAATATAGTTTTAGCTATTCGTCAATAGATATGGCTCTTGTAAATTCTGTCAGCCATATATAAACTGTTTTAATACAAAATGCTTTAAAATTAATGTTAATTTTTGATTTAGGAAATAAAAAAAAGAAGTGATTTATTAAGACGTTTATTTACAAAAAAATACATAATTTAAACATGAATAAATGCATAGAACATAGAAGTTACTTACACAATATTACACTTAAGTAGGTAGGTCAGTTTTTAAATTGCTTATTAGTCCTTGCAAAAGAAGTCTTGTAAAACTTTTAGTACTGACTTTGTTTAATAAAAGACAGTCTGACAACTTTTCAAACTATCTTAATCGATTCCTTGACCTTAAAAACGTATATTTTAGACACCTATATTTATGAGTATGACTGTCAAAGGGGTAGAAATATACCTATACAAAAAAATCGAAGTCGACCATTTGTACTTACTTTTTTCTGTTGGTGGGTCTAGCCAACACAGGTATATCTGCTTTTCCATCGAAATGATTTCAAATTACAAAATTTCAAAGTATATCAATCAATGAAACTTGTGTTACTAGCTCTCCAACTATTACTAACATTTTTGTGGGACTCCAGTACAAAAAGACAGAGGTCGGTAAAATAATCGATTAATCCATTACTTTTGATTAAATCGATTATTTACTAATAATCTATTTCGATTAATCGATTATTTTCGATTACATCGATTATTTTGATTAGTTGAATATTTTGATTAATCAAATATTTCGATTAATCGATTATTTCGATAAATCGTTCAATTCGATAAATCGATTAATTCGATAAATCGATTAATTCGATTAATCAATAATTTCGATTAGTCTATTAATTCGATTTATCGATTATTGTGATTAGTGGATTATTTTAATTAATCGATTAAACGATTATTTTGAGTATACAATTATTTTGATTAATCGATTATTTTGATGAATCGATTATTTATTTAATTGCCCAGTCCTAGTCTTTCCAACAAAATTTTTTATGTATTTAAAAAACAAGACAATTATATTATCCTATATTACAGTAAAGTCTAACAACACAAGCCTCTTAATCAGGGGCGCATATACGAGGGGGGCACTACTGAGGGTAATTACTCCCAAAAATGTTTAAACTTAACTATCATAGATATAGATGCGCCACTGCTTTTAATAATCTGAATCTTTGTATTTCGTGTATTATCAAATAATAGACATATATGTATCATAAAATATATAATACGAGTGGTATCAGAACTATTAATAATCGCATAAGCTAGTGCATAAAACATGTCAAAAATTTATTTGACAAACGCTGCGGCTGAATACATCAATTTATGAGATTATCAAAAGTTGTATTCAATAGATAATATCATGAATTTATAAAATTTGACACCCCAATAATTTACAGTACAAAAGCAGTGACAAAAAAGAAAAAAGATTTAGTTTAATTTTTCTACACCTAGATGGATATTAGATTATCTACGCACAGACTACAAAACGAAAACGTATGCTATTGCGTTAAACTGAACGAATATATTTCATATCTATTTTAGTTAGTGAGAACACTGCAAAAAATGAAATCAACTGAATGCCTGCTATTGCAGTATTAAGAAGAGCACATGAAGTCATTATTGTCTTTCACTATATTATTTAAATATATCACACAAAAAGTAAATAAAAACAGGAGAAAATCACATTAATCAAATCATAAAAATGATACAGCTGTTTGACGCAAGTGTCGGACTGATGCCGCTTTTGACCACGTGATCGTGGTCATGGCAGATTATTATGTCACGGCACTTGTCATGTGATTGTCCTACTAGGCATTTCAAACAAAATAGCTGTCGTGCACTAAAATGTCCAGTCTTGGTCACAGTAAATTTATTGATTAATAATAAATTTACGGTGACCAATACATTATTTTTGGTTGTATTTTGTCACATTTATGATAAAATTGATGATACTAATATATAGGAGTGAGGTTCATTGAAAATGTATAAGCAAGGCAAAAGGGTGAATATATGATAAAGACAAAATTAAACAAAATTAATATTACCAATACCAATAGAAAAATTTGCATTATTGTTAGTATTTGTAGGAAGTGACGTTTTTGTCCAAGCTACTGTTATGCTGAATAAACAATTCTTTCTCCTGACCTACTAATTTTTCTGCTAGATGATCGAACTTCAACTTCTGAAATCATAAATATTTAATATTATTAAGAGATATAGAAAGAGTAAAAATAATAAAATTCTCAAACTCATGTAATAGTTACGCATATTCTACATCAAACCACGTCTACTCCACCCAAAACCCCACCCACGCAACCACGCAATTTCAACCCCCTCCCTCACCACAAGCCACGCGCTCGATAACTCAAACCACGCCATCAACTCAAACCACACTCCCCTTAATAACTCAAACCACGCTCTCAAAATATCAAGCCATGCCCTTAATAACTCTAATCACGCCTTCAAAAAGTTAAACCACGCTCTCAACAACTCAACCCCCATCCACTCCACCTTGAACGACGTCAACTTCACCCCAAACCCCGCCCAAGCCACAAAAAAAAACAATTTTTGTATCCAATTTTCAATAAAATTCAGGTAAATACAAAAGAAAAGAAGATATTTTGGAGTGTAGTAGAATTAACATGTTCACCAATAACTTGAAAACGGCTTGGAGAAGAAAACTCTTTAAATAAAAGTTGCTTGTGATGTATTCTCTATAAAGAAGAACGCATGCACTTTCCTTCGAAGTCTTTTTTTCAAAAGATTTTCCAATTGAAATTTTGGTTTTCCTGGAGCTTTACGTGCTGTTTGAAACTCGCCACATTTCTCTTCTTTAACAACTCTGTAAATCGTAGTTTTCCCAACACCAAGCGTACTACTAACTAATTCCACTGTCTCATCAACACTTTTACATAAATGTTTGTCTGTAAATGATTTAAAACAATTAAATATTAATGTTTTTTCATTAACTGTTAAAGGACCGATTTTTTGTCGTTTACGCGGCCCTTCCAAATTTTCCATGATCACACTAGAATTCACACTGCACCTTGCAAGTTGCAACTAAACCACATTTAGTAAACTGTCAAGAATACACATCTTGGACCTCCTTACTAAATGGAAAACCTATAATCGCATTTTCGGTGAAATTTGTTGGAAAGGTATTTATCTACTTATAATTCGATTACTGTAAGAAATTCTTGGAATTAAAATAAAACAAAATTGGCAAATAGGTACTTATTGAAAATAATCTTAAGATACGGCTATGTAATCTTTAATACACAGGGCGTTTGGCCTGTCCAAACCTTTTTCTATTGTTCTGTACAGCTTATGTTTATAAAGGACCAATAAAAGACCCAAAACTTGTTATAGCTCAGGTACATTTATTACAATTTTAGGAAATATTTAGATTATTCTGTAAAAATATTTAAAATGACCGTACTAAGTTTTGCATTAGAAATGCTGTTTTATTACTCTCTCATACATAAAAATAGACTATAATTATTTCCTAAAATCAACCGTTTGACAGAAAAATACGTGTAAAAATAGGAAAAAAACATTTGGTCTAATAAATTATTGTTATCAGTGATCTGCAGGATTTTAAAATTCCTGCGAAATTGTTTTTTAAGATAAGCAAAGTTTCTGCGTTTTTTATTTTTCATTTATCTAATAATAAACAAATAATTAAACAACCTAAAATATCTATTACCTAAGATTTGAGCAAATATTTTTTTTTGAACTTTTTTGTTATCTCTCGACCTCCACAAGAAATTCGTAAAATATTGATTGATTTTCGAACAACCTAATTATGTCCTAAAATCAACCGTTTGGCAGAAAATTACGTGTAAAAATAGAAAAAAATTTTGGTTTAATCAATTATTGTTATCAGTGATTTGCAGGATTTTAAAATTCCTGGAAAACTGTTTTTAAGATAAGCCAAAGTTTCTTCGGTTTTTATTTTCAATTATTTAATAAGAAACAAAGAATTAAACAACCTAAAATATCTATTACCTAGGATTTGAGCATTTTTTTTTTATTTTGAACTTTTTTTATCTCTCGACCTCCCCAAGAAATTCGTTTAATATTGATAAGGAATTTGGTAACATTCTATATAGGTAATTCATTTCTATTACGTTGTTTAGGTACCTTGTTTTTTTTTTCAGTATAGTGAAAACTGAATACCTTCAATAAAATGTAATCAGAGCTAGGACGAATCCTCAAAAAATTGAGAGATATGATTCGAATCACGGATCCTATGTCCGAATCCTTTCTGCAATAAAAAAGGATTCAAATCAAGTGATTCGAATCCATTTTTTCGAATCACAAATACGAATCACTGTCAGTGTCATACACATAGCACCAAAATTTCAAAATCAGGCCTTTCGTTCGAGGTGCGTCGATTATACCTGCAAACAAAAATAAACATTAGACTGCGCCAGACGAAGGAAGGCAAGTGTTCAATTTTAGGTTTTTTTTTTTATGTTGGATATTCATTGCTAATTTGTAATGTCAAAGAAGGCAGCAGAGCACCTAGGCAATTTTGAGTTGAAACCTATGCCATATTTTTAGGCTATTTTACAGCTATTTTAATAATACTTTTTTTCAAAAATCAAGGGCTCTGCTAGCTTCGAATAAAGTCACCAGAGCACCTCAGTTTTTTAAAGTTTTTTTTTCCAAAAACAACGACACCATATTTTTAGGCTCTTAAAATATTATTAAAAAATACAGGGTGCTTTGCCTAGCTTCGAACGAAATCAGCAAAGCACGTCTGTTCTGTATTTTTTAAAAAACATAACTTTTTTCGAAAATTTCCATAATATTTTAAGAGCCTAAAAATAGCTTAAACATGTGACATAAGTAGATGTTTCCAGAAAAAAAATAAACCGAGGTGCTTTGCTAACTTTGTTCCAACAAAGCACCCTGTATTATTTAAAAATAGCAATTTTAAGTAAAGTTATAAAATATTTCAAGAGCCTAAAAATAGCCTAAAAATGCGGTGTGGTTGATTTTAGAAAAAAGCTTTAAAAATCAGAGGTGCTTTGCTGACTTTGTTCTAGCAAAGCAACCTCTATTATTTGAAAATAGCAATTTTTTAGTAAAGTTCTATAATATTTCAAGAGCCTAAAATTTTTGAATAGGATATAAAAATAGCCTTAAAAATGGCTAAAATTATGGCATAGGTTTCAACTCAAAATTGTCTTGGTGCTCTGCTGTCTTCTTCGACATTAATTTGTAGATTGTTACGTTTATCTTCTAAATATTATTAATCGGTCTTCAGTCTCAGAGTCTCAGTTTACACTTCGCGACAAGTCAAAACGTGAGTCGACCGTTCGCGCCGGCGTAGTTTAGTCTCTAAAAGGATTCGTGACAAATATATTGGTGATTCGAATACGAATCCTTAAGGATTTCCTCGGCGAATCCGGATCACGGATCCTATTTTTCTTAAGTATTCGAATACCGTTCGCGGATCCTCAAAAAGGATTCGAATCCTAGGATTCGAATCCTCCCCAGCTTTGAATGTAATATACAGTGAGCGGCTAAATTAAAACTCAATTTGTCGAATTTTAAAAAAAATCATGAATCAGATAGATTTTTGTTTTTGTTTCAATCTACATTTGTAAACGATTACGTCGTCGCCCCTACACCGCAGACGTAATCGGTTTCAAATATAGATTGAGACATAGGAAATTAAAAACAAAATCGACCTGTTTCAGGGTTTTTTAAAAATTCGACAGTTTTCGAAAAACTGAGATGGCCCTAAAAGTTGGTCGCACAATGTTATATGAATTATCATATAATGAATAATAATGAATTACTACAAAACAAATTGATAACAACCGGACAACTTTTTATCATAATAAAAAACAAACATAAATTTATACAACTGAGAGGTAGGTCTAGGTAACAGAACAATTGTAACAACGGTCGTGAAAAAACCGCGGCAAAACTACTGCGCGCTTATTCTAGCCAGAGCCATGCCCATTCGCGTCAAATTAGATATTTTTATTATAAGTAACGAGGAGTTTAGTGTTTAGTTATATATTACGAAGCGAGGTCATACATATTACTAGATATAGCGTAGTATTAACAATTACTTCGATTCGCATACAACTACGGAAAAATAGTTGAAAAATTATTTAACGGAATAAACTCGAAAGTTAATGTTCGATTACGACATGTTAATGGTGATGCCAAAAATAAGGTCACGATTATTGGATTTGTAATCAGCAGGTAAATGTCCTTTCAATTTCATTTTATACGTGAGGCACAGATTAAAATCAATTTAGCTAACAAAATTAATTGCTTGTAAGCGTGGGATGATTTGAATGAGGTTATAAGTAGAGCTAATATAAATCGATCAGTCTTAAATAGATCCAAAATAATAGAAACAACAAAACAAAGAAAATTTTACCGTTCTTTGTTTTATGTAGGCAATCTTACAAAAACAAAATTTATACCGTATTTTTAAGCCTGATAATGGCACACAGTGGCCGAAACTACGTTCTCCGTTTTAATACCTAATACATGTTTGAACAGTTTCGCTCAAACATCATTTTTTTGCACAATTAAATCATTATTGATTTACTATATATCTATAAAAAAGGTGTCTTGAAATTTATGGGGTCAAAATAAGTTAATTTAACCAAAATTACTTATACACCAACTTGCTTCGTTTGTTAAATAAACGTAATCGTATCTGTTTTTTTTTAATCTCCAGAATTGAATTTAGCTTTTTTAACGGATCAAACTTGGTACGAATACTAGGCATTTTATGGCGAAATAAAAGCCGCAGGAACAATGTTTCAATTGCGACCATAAGCGTCTCATTAGGGGGAGCGGCAACAGACATTTCCCCTATTTTGTTTATCTTGTCACGTTTTGACATTTCTGTCATTAAAATATGAAACTATTGAGCTTTTACCTAAAAAAGTTACCCTTAATAATAATAATAATTTTTATATGCGGCATACAAAACGCTGCCTATACTAATATTTAGGTGTTGATGGCACCGAATCTTTTTGATATGTCCTTTTATAATAAAAAGTGTATCATTATAATAAATATATCGTGATAAATACCTGTATGTTTATGTTGTCAGTATAAGTGTCAAATATCGATTTAAATGTATTATCGTAGCCTTTACCATGACTACAATGAACAAGTTGATATGCCTTTGGTATATACATGTATTATTATTGTAACAGAAATAATCGTAAAAGAATTCGAGTTTATAAAAAGAGATTTCTTAATGGCCAAGTTCCAAATCAGCAAATATTTGCAAATATTAAAAGGCGACTTCGTATAGTTGGAGGTAAAGAAAAATCCTTTTTTTTTTCGGTAAAACAAAGGATATCGTATAAAAACACGTTTAACGGCAAACCCAGGGACGGACTATTAGCTGTATGTTACGCTTTAAAGAGGAAATGTTATACGTATTTAAATATTATCACATTATTCGCATAATTTCCTTCTTCGATTATTTAATAAATATCACTAAATTTAGTTTTTACTTACGAAATTGATCCGAAATAAATATTCACGCCATGAAACTATAATATTTCATTTACTTGAAGTATTTAATTATTGCATTGAATATTAAAAATCAATGAAGGATGTTATGAAAAATGCTTGAACAACTGTTATTAGTATCCTCTTATTATAAAAAAAATAAATTACTGTGGAATATATTAGTCTGGCTTTAATTTTTAAAGT
Organism: Psylliodes chrysocephalus; assembly: GCA_927349885.1. Lineage (NCBI taxonomy): Eukaryota > Metazoa > Arthropoda > Insecta > Coleoptera > Chrysomelidae > Psylliodes > Psylliodes chrysocephalus. The sequence continues at coordinate 80,235,813 of OV651815.1, read as the reverse complement.
GATTGAAGCATCCAAGCCTTCTCAACACGTCAAGATTAGATTCCTAGAAAAAGAAAATAGGAACAAAATCATGTCCCTTTCCAAAATAACGTGAACCAACAGATACATGGTTATATCAAAACTATAATCTTCACTGGACGTGTCATTCAGGTTTATAATGCAAGAATGAGCCGGAAATATTGGATGGTTATTTTCAATTTTGGTAAGACGGAGAACGCAATTGGAGCATAATTCTTGAGATGAACAAACTACCAACAACTTCTCTGATAACATCGAAAATGGTTTCAGACAATGCAGGATTATTTTTTTTAACCTCCATTTTGATATTACTCCAAATTAATTCTATGGCATTTAATGTACGATAATACGGTGGTAAATGTATTACGGTCTGAACGAATGCCGTAGCCACCTAATCTACAACATGGCTAGGTTTGAGATTTAAGCCTTTCAATATTGCAAGAAAGTCATTTTTTAAACTGTAGGTGGATATGATGCCCCCATTTTGTCCAAAAACGCGGAAATTACCTCTTTTTGAGCTTTCGCTTTTGGAATTTCACTAGTTTGACGAGAGGGGCATTATCCATTACTATACCAGCATTTGGTGGAAAATTAGGAATTAATTGTTCAGCGTAATTAGATCTATTATTTTAATTATAATTTTAATTGGTGGTACATATTTCAAATAATTTTTTGAGCTGAGGGTGATAACTACATACCAAATTATTGGTTAATATCATCCCCCTCGTCCTCCTCGTCTCCTTCCATTCTTCTTTACTCTCAGAAGAAACTTTGATGGGTTCTGCATAGAATTATGTAGGGTTACTTGGGGTACGAACCATAAAGTATTCTCGTACAGATTTTATATTTTTTACATTTTCTCAGTATATATTAATATTTGGCCCCCCGTTCTAAGCCAAATCTTAACATTTTCCACTATAGAATATGCAGGTAAAATATAATATTTTCTTTGTGAATTACCCTGTATAGGTAAACAATAATTTAAACTGCCAAAGCCCACTTTAAACTGTTTAAATTTTACAATTTATGTGAGTATTTAAATATCAATTTAGTTTTTTTTGAGATCCTATTTATTTAAAAAATAGTCAATCAAAATTATAATTATTTACATGCCTTCAGGGATTACATTATTTTCATCACTTTCAAAGGGCCTCTAAAAAGCCATTTTTTTTATAAACAAAAAATCCAAACAGTAATGCGAATACAACACTGAATAAACAAATATTGTCAATTTCTGCACAGTCAACATGACGAAAACGCATAGAAGCGTGCCAAATAACCAATTAGAACATGAGTTGAACAAAATCACAGAATTACTATTGCATATCCCAGTCCATGTTGATCGGCTTTTCTTACAGGTTATCTTGGGATACAGCAAATAGAAATTTGAGAAAGGCTCGATTCGACCAATAGGAGACGCTAAAATTAAGGTGTTATAATTAATCGAGCCGACAGATTCTCATCGTACAGCGTTGCCAGGCATAAAATATTTATTTGACACTCGGTTCCAGCATATTTGCTCGAAGGGTACTATGCGTTTAACGTACACAGTCGTTTTAGCTGTAATAGAATTGGTCGCACCATTTTATTTTTGCAGTTTGACAACTGTGTTTTCTAAGCTGAACGTCGGCGGTGTCTTTTGTAAATTATATCTAGATATATAAATAATACTGATATTTAATTGTGGAATAGTAAAATTTATCTGTGTCGTCTATTATAAACTATAAATCAAGGAATATGGATCGAGGACGAATAGGTACGACAAAAACTGTAGAAGCCGAGGAACAAATATTGAATGCGGTCGAACATGATCCGACAGTTAGTATTAGACGTGTAGAACACAACATGGCAGTTCCCAAAAGTACCATTCATGAAGTTTTAAAAGTACAATTTAATGTATCCTTACCGTATGAGGAAGGTGCAAGAACTTTTACCCGTTGATCCTGCAATGCGTTTACTGTTTTGTAATTTTATTCATAATAAAAGGGTCCAAGAAAAAATTTACATAGACAATTTCTTTTTATTGACAAAGCTTCTTTTACTAGATATGGCGTAATAAGTCAATCATTAAAGATAATCAATTCACGTTAATTACAAAAGTTTTAAACTTTATTGGGATATTTATTAAATTGAAATAATTATAATTTTAATTAAATTATAAACAAAGGCCATTTTGATATAAATTAACTAGTTCCGGACCTTGGAAATGGTTGCAAATTTAAATATGAACTTATTTAAACTAGCAGATTACCTACCTATTATTACAAAGTTGAATTTTTTTTGTGAAATTTCCACAATAGGACGTCTTTATTGACTGGCCTATAACTAATTTAAATTACGATCAGGTTTACGCTGACGAAAATCCGAGAACAAAGATAATAAACCATTTTCAACGTACGTTCATACCCAATCGTTCAAATGGGGATAATTATTTAAATTTCTTACAACAAACGTTACCTGCCTTATTTGAAGATGCACCACTAATAATTTATCGCAAACTGTGATTTATGCACAATGATGCATCATCCCATGTTACAGCAAATGTTAGACAACATTTACCAAATGCATTTCCTAAACTATGGCCTTCAAGATTCCCAAACTTGACACCTTGTGACTTTTTTCTGTGGGGTGCTTTAAAATATCTGGTTAATTCAACTTCAGTTAATAATATGCAAGATTTACAAAACAGAAATATTATAGCTGGAGCTAATGATTTCAAAAACGAGGCAGAGAAAATGCAAAGATCGCATTTTCACTTTTTAAAGAGAATAAACTTGTGTATTCAAGAAAATGGTAGTCATTTTGAACATCTATTTTGATTTTTGCAGTTCATTTAAAAACTAAAGAACCTATCGTGTACTCGGATTACTTTGATACTGGCGGAGTACTATGATCACAACTTCACTTGTGGAGTTATCCACCTTTTAATTTTAATTTTCAAAGTCTAGGTACCACTAAATGTGGTTATACCGGTAGAGTTGAAAATTAAAAAGGCCGGTGCTGTTTTGTTTTCCTTAATTTAGTGTACAAATGCTATTTAACGAGTACCTAATTACCTACATATTTAAATTAGCGAGTTATTTTAAGATATAGATCACCATTATGCCTTGAAAGGTACTTTAAAATTATTTGTTTTTCTAATAATGATAAGTAATAAAATTTAGTTATTTCGGTATTAAAACATTGGAGTATCTAATTGGTAGTTGTAAAGTTGTAAAAATTTGACATTATACTATCAAAAATGGGCAAACAAATGACATGATTTATACTAGCGGTCATTGGCAGCGGAATAACTTTTCTCGGAAGTGGGTTTAAGCAGTCCTTTAAAAATGCCACTCTTCCATAAAATAAGAAACAATGTAAAGGTTGGTTATCTATGCATAATATTTTAAAATTAAAACATAAATTCTGCCCTGCTAAGCTGAAACGTCCTATCTGACATGAGAAAAGTTTTGGGATATTAACGATATTTCTGTTTTTATATTGTTCACTGTGTAAATATTTTTCAAAAGGAATGAAATTTTGGGATGAGTTAACAATATAAATCAGTACATATACTTTACAAATCACGCAGTTGCCCAAAACTTTGTTTTTCTGTTTAGGTAGGACGTTATCCTTAGGAATCTGAGAAAAGGTAAACTCGTAGGAGAATAATAAAACCGATAGGACTTCCTGCTTCATAATTTTAATTGATACCTTTAAGATTTACTAAACTGGAACGTCTTATTGCATACTTAGGACAAATTTAGTAAATGGAGATTGGATAAATATTCTTAATAATTATGTTGTTTTTGGTTGATAGGACGAAACTGAATCTAAAAAAGAAGTGCTTTATGTTGTAGTTAGGACGCTTTTGCATAGGGACACAATTGCAGATGCATGTCTGCATCACAAATATGCCTGTAATTCAAAAACTGAAACTTTGTCAGATTAGCAGGGTAGAATATAAGGTCCAATAATCCCTTCATGTTAATTTCTGTAGTCGAAATCATGTCAGATTCTAAGCAGATAAATTTATTAGAGACATTTAAAAAAACGTTGGTTTATAAAACCCCTACCAAAGATTTTCAAGAACTAAAAACGTAGCATATCTGAAGAATTACCAGGGAAACGTTGCAGAGAGTTCGAGAATTTGAAAATAGGTCGTACTATATCTTACAGAATAACGGAGCTCACTTTGAATAGTTTTTGTAAATAACCTTTTTACTATGACCTAAGATGACAGCATCTCACTGTCGTCTACAATTTTTGTTATTGGAAATTAATGAGAAAGTGATAGAGACTAGAACTTGAGAAGTCCAGTTATTATTTATAAGCATTATAGAAGTAGTTATAATACGACAGCATAATATATCACTATTGTCTGGAATTTCTGTTTTTAATAATTATTTACAATTATTTCAGGAGGGTCAGAGCTTTAATTTAAATAATTTAACAACACAAATGAACAAGAACTCTAGAACTGTTCATAAACTATCGAATTTCCATCTGATTTTTTTTTATTTATTGGGATGCTTTTCGATAGTAACTATTTATAAAAAGTTACACTAAAATGTAACTTTCAGTAGGTATTGTACGTCAAAATTTCAAATTTTAACTTTTCACCCCTAAAGGGGGCGGTGTAGAGGACTGAAAATGTGGATTTAGAAATTTAAAAAAAAAGAACGAAAAGTAAGCACAGCAAATCGCAAGTTTGGATAGGTATTTACGGGGTATGTGGCTCAGTGGTAGTGTCTGCCTGCGGATCCAAGGGTCCAGGGTTTGAATCTTACCGTTGGCCTGGATTTTTTTATTTAATTTAATTATTTAAAATTAATTCTGATGCCTTGGTTGGATTTCCCACTCGATCATTCACTGTTGGGTTCTAATCACATACTTTGGTTACTATACGGTTCAAGAGGGACGTCCGAGACGCCTAACATAGGACGAGGCCATTTTGATTCCTATGCCACAGTTTATAGCTAAAGAATCAGTTCGCTCACTCTGCGTCGGCACTATTGATCTCAATGTTCCAGTTTATACACTGCGCAACTCGGATAATACAATATATGACAACCGCCTATAATAAAACAGTAGTCTTCTGCGCATCCTGAATTTATATCCCTGGAGTGGATGTTATTTTGGAACTTTCAATTGGTCCGAGTGAGCTAACTGATTCTTTAGCAATAAACTGTGACTCCAAAAATAATATTCACTGACACTGACAGCAGCAAGCAAAATATCAGGTGCGTTTTAATCATCCTCTTCTGCTTCCGGAATTGTCGGTTTAGTCGTTTTAACCTGTCAGATTAAAACAAGAAAACCGACAATTCCGAAGCAGAAGCGGATGATTAAAACGCCCCTATTAAAAATATTGCGCCAATATGTAGGCAACACGTAATAAGGGATCAAAATAGCGGAGTTTTCTATCTCCTTTTAAAAGGCACTCAGAAAGATGCGCAGTGCGACCATTCTCCGTATAGTAAAAGAAAATCAAAGTATGTGGTTCTAATTAACAGTGCTGTTCCTAAAGTGGCGCTGGAAAACAGTGACAAAGTCTACACAGAACACGAGGCGAAATAACCATAGTAGTTCAAGAAAAAAGTATCAGGAACTCCAGAACTATATCGAATGCCATAAGAATTCCCCTTAAAGAGATACTAACTTCATACATCCAATGTGCCTTTCTTGATGAGCTACTAAAAATTTTTTGTATTTTATTACACCTTTTTATACCTAATTTTTTATGAGAAATTTCAAAAATATTTCAGATGTCATGCACAAGTTCATATTAATATTATTATTTATGTAGGAGGTAACTACTTATAGTTTCTGACCTCACTTAATCGAAATCGAATTATTCGAATTTAAAGAATGAAAATTAATGAACTTTTGAACTGTTTTAATAATAGGCACTTATCTTTTGTAGTCAATTCAAAATTTAATCTATGTGGATAAAAAATAAAATTTGGTTCCAGTCCTCGTCAAAATTCTAAGTATACCCATTTAAAATTCAATATATTTTGGTTTTAATTATGCGAATAAAATTTGAAGCCAGTACATTAAAAATTGAATATATTTGGTATTAACTATGTGAATAAAATTTGAAGCTAGACTCGACTAAATTTTAGATATACCTACGTAGATTTCTATTCTGTTCTAAGGAGTCGTAACAAACTTCCTAAAATATGAATAGAAAGCGGAAAAGGAATAGATATTAATTAAACTCTACGACTAATAAGAATAATCTAAACCATTAGAATTAAAATACTGTAGGTTCCTAAACGATTAATTTTATTGGGATAATAATAATTACTTTTCTTTTCTTAAATACTGTTTTCCTATTTATTCTTAACATATTAACTACTAAAAAAGTATCTTTATCTTCTTGTCTCGCCATAATTTTATTACCCGTTCTTTTTCAACCTAACATTCTTTTCTTTTTATTTAGTAACTGTAACGTTGTTTATATAAAATAAATAACTCTGTTTAAAGTATTTTATTTATTCAATACAGATCAGCATTGGGATTCTCATCTTTCAATTCGACACGTGTTAAGACGACTATCTTCGTTCCACAGAATGCGTTTCATATTCAATTCGTTACGTGTTGAGTACGCACATAAGAATTCCTGTCAAGGCAGATGTACATACATTTTTCAAAGTACCCGATGACAAGTGACACTTGACAGGATGTGTTCGTTTATGTGTGATGCGTTCCACTACGTCACATCTCCCCCTATAACAAACTCTTTAAATCTACTTGGAAGTTTTGTTCTTCTCCCACTTGTTCTTGTCTCCACTTCCAACCCTCGATTGTCCAACTGTTCCTTTCCATTCTCTTCTTCACTTTCTTGCTCCATATTTTCTTCATGCTCTTCTCGTTTCACTTCTATGCTCTATTTAGATTCTTCAGATGAATTTTATTTCTCCTGTACATTCCTTCATCTTCTGTTTGAACTAAATACGAGTTTTGTTCTTCTAATGTTTTTAGTATCTTTGCAGGTACTTACATATTCTTTACTTTTTGCATTAAAATGCTTCCTTCCAGTGGGCTTCTTTCTCTTGTTTTTATTGGGCATACTTTATCTTTGTCAGAATTTTATTTTTCGATCTTGTTTCCAACAATTTGTCTGTCATTTGTAGGTTAGTTCGAATTTTCTGTCCCATCAGAATGTCGGTTGGTGCGGGAAGATCTTGCTTTGGTGTGTTATTATATACCATGACGGTCTTGTATATGTCTTTATTCTTTGCCTTTGCGACCATATTCTTTATCGTTTGGATATGTCTTTCAACAAACCCTTTTGATGTGGGATATCTAGGACTACTTGTCTTATGAGTCACTCCTTCTTCCTCTAAAAACATTTTAAACTCCCTCGAGGCAAATGGAGGTCCATTGTCACTCCTTACTTCTTTCGGGATTCCATGTGTATATATTATTGGTTTCAGCTAATTCATTAAGATAACAAATTTAGAGAAGTAATCAGCAATCAAAATATATTGTTCGTCCTGTGCTTTTAAAAAATCCATAGATATTCTTTCTCATGGACAATTTGCTATTGGAGTTGGTTGCATTGGTTCTTTAGTATTGCTTTTGCTATATTTTTGACGTACCATACATGAAGATACAAACTGTTTTATATGCACAGTTTCCATCATCTCATTTCTAAGAGATTTTGGTATGACTATTTGTTTGTTTCTAAACACGTACCCATTGTATTCAAATAGTTTATATCTGGCTAAAAAATAGGATTTTGTTTCATTTAGCTGTTTCTTCCTGTATCAGTTAACATTTCTTTTTAATTCTATTATATTCATCAATGTTTTGTCATTTCCTTGAACTGCGTTGTAAAAAATATGTGTCTTGTATAAGTCTCATTCTTGAATGGTGTATAATATTCACTAAAGGTGTCCATAATTATTTTTACTGTTAAACGGTCTTTCAAAATAGGCACATTTCCTTCATCATCTGGTTGTATTTGAAATTCAAATAAGTTATACACTTCGATTTCGATCTCTTTTTCCCTATAGTATGTGCAGGAATAAAGCCCTCTGGGTCTTGTTCGGCTTATTTTATTTTCCAATTATGCCGCCACCTAGTATATTTCTACTATTTGGCGCCACTTTTCCCAAGCCTCTGCTGGATTTTTCCTGGTTCAAAAGACTTGAGCGAGATTAAATTAACCGCTGCCACCATGTAACGTTGTTTATATAAAATAAATAACTCTGTTTAAAGTATTTTATTTATTCAATACAGATCAGATGTACATACGTTTTTCAAAGTACCCGATGACAAGTGACACTTGACATGACATGACTGTGGATATGTTCGTTTATGTGATGCGTTCCACTACGTCACTGTAACTAAGTGAACTTTTTAAATTAAATCTAAAGTGGCTTTCTAATATACTAAATAAAATAATATAAAAAACCCTATGGATTTTTACTAATTTTTACCCATTACTGTTTTAATCACACAAGAAATACAAAGTAATTTAAAATTTTTAAGCATTTCTGTGAATTCCCTCCTAGTTTAAAAGCAATTATATTTTTTCTTGAGACCTGCAACCCCAGAAAATATTAACATTTCTTTTGTAAATTAGTTTTCAATATATTTTTTATTTTTTCAGTTTAAAAAAAAAATATGGAAGTCGAGGACATAATGTGCGACCAAAGCATTTTATGTCCAGATGCAGTACAATTTGATACGAAGATCTCTTATTTGATAATTCCAGCTAGGTGAGTGTAAGAAAAATTGTTTGTATGCAAAAATAATTTTGGCGCTTAACGTGTTAAGAATCGAGTATAATTTTTTCTGAATTATAATTTGAAGAGAAGAATAAACAGAACTAAAAAGCAATGTCTTTTTATTTGGAATATTACCACATTATAGAAGCTCATGGACAAAAATTTTTATATCGTAATAAATTCGATTTTTTTATTAAATTAGTTTAGTTCGAGTTAGCAATATAGCTAACGTTTATAGTATTTAGAAGTATTTTTTTTAAAGCTACTATATTTATCAGAAATTTAGAAACCAAAAAATAACCCAGTGGACTTCATTATGTAGATTACAGTTGAATACATATCGCTCACTGGGTGCAATAGTGGCACATCTCTAAAAATTGCCACTTTTAGTTAATTGTACCCTAAACCTCGCAATTTTTTGTTTAACTAACCAACAATAGTGGCACATGTTTATCTTACTCTGGTACCCTTAGATAAAACTTGTGCCACTATTGAATACCGCGTGTTTATTAACGGTGACGCGGCAATACCGGTACAGAAACGCAGTTTCTCAGTGACAATTGTAAAGTGAAGAACATAAAAAGACTCAACAGTGGCATATTTTAAATAGTACGCTAAGGTAAGTTGAATATTATAATTTTAGTGAAACAATATTGGCATATTTAAAGGTATATTAAAATATTATTATGAATTCTTATTTTATTAGAGCAATGTAAATTGTGCCGTGTTGGGTTAGAGTCATTTATTTAAGTTACATTTTATAATGTGCCACTGTTGTTTTTAAATATTTAACTTTATTCATATGTGTAAAAAATCAATAACGGCACAACTAGTTGTTTTTTTCAAAAATAAATTTAGAAAAAGACGTTCAGTTAAAAAAGTAGGAATAATACAATTTGATACATAATTTAAACACATATAAATATCAAACTTTCAACAAAGTAAAGGTCTTGATATAGAATATATAAATCTTTTAAATTCATTTTACAAATCGGTGATTTTCTCAAAACTTTTAATTTTGTGATGTGCCACTATTGCACCCAATGAGCGATATGTGTATAGTAATAGAAATATACACAATAATTATGCGACAATTAATAATATCAATTTATGTTTGTTAGTTAAAGGTAATTAAAATAATTGATTTGCATGTCGACATAGGTATGCATGATATTGTGAATGTTAGCTCACGAAAAAAGAAAATGAAATATTTTTACATTTCTAAATGTCCTTGTAAATTACACATGAGTAAACGTTATCAAGATTCTAACAGAGTTGGGCTATATATCACAGATATTGCTATTTAATTAGAAAATCTCAGACCTGACGAGATTGTTTTGTCATTGCAAATTTTAAAATGTAATTTTTGATTTTATTACTTCAACACAACAAACTTTTTTTCGTGTCAATGATTGTTATGGTAGTATTTTTTTTTTAACAATGAAAGGGGTACTAGTAGACCTATGTCAGTGGATAAAAGCCAGCCTATTAGAAAGGGTAATAACATCATCTCTAGGCGAAACTACACTGACAGCTAAAGCAGGCAGGGGCTGTCCCTAGGGAGGAGTACTATCACCCCTTCTCTGGTCAGGCCTAGTGAACGAACTTATAAAATGGCTAATATTTTCAGATTTATACTGTCTAGGCTATGCCGATGACCTGACCATCGTCGTAAGAGGCAAGTTCGCAGGTAAAATATCGGAGCGCACACAAACAGTGTTTGGAGCTCTTTAATCGAAATTCGCAGGAGTTTTTGCGTCGAGTCGTCACCGTTGATGAAACCTGGATACATTATTATACACCAGAGACCAAACGACAGTCGAAGCAATGGCTTTTTCGGGGTGAATCTGCTCCCGTCTCATCGGCCGGAAAGATCATGGCTACGATTTTTTGGGATTCCAAGGGAATAATCCTCATCGACTTTTTGCAGAAAGAAAGTACGATGACAGGGCAGTACTATAGTGAATTATTGGACCGATTCGACGCAAAATTGAAGGAGACACGGCCTTATTTGGCTAAGAAAAAAGTCCTGTTTTACCACGATAACGCACTAGCACATTCATCGAGAATTGTCGCTGTCAAATTGCAAGAACTGTAGTACTTGGCTCCATGCGACTTTTTTCTATTCCCCAACATGAAAACGTGGCTGGGGGGAAAAAAAATTCAGCTCTAACGAGGAGGTTATCGTCGAGACTAAAGCGTATTTTGCGGAGTTCGAGAAATCATATTTTTTGGAGGGGTTAAATAAATGGCAGAAACATTGGGAAAACTTTCTAACATGGGTACTTTTTGATCCAGCCTCGTATGTACCTGTATCTTCACGAAAACCAAATCTTACTTTTTAGTAACATTTTAGATTTTTTATAATATATCATAAACAACACTGGTATTTTAAAATTAGAAATATGCCATTAATTTTCATAATGAGGTCTTATATCACATGTATTTTCACTTTCCTATCTGTATACAGATATAAGGAAAGTATAGGAATCATGATTTTTTTCGACCTCGAGTTTTCGACGGATTTTTACGTTTTGAGGTCCCCTGAATCCGTTTTGACTATTTTCGCGATGATGTCTGTGTGTGTGTGTGTGTGTGTCTGTGTGTGTGTGTGTGTGTGTGTGTGTGTGTGTGTGTGTGTGTGTGTGTGTGTGTGTGTGTGTGTGTGTGTCTGTATAACGCATAACTCATGAACCGATACACAGAAAAACACCAAATTTTAAACTTAAGCTTTGTTTCAGCGTCCAATGAGCTGATTAGATTTTGGGCAGTGTCGGAACATCTGGGGGGTACTTTATAGGTGGTCATTTTTATATTTTATGGAATATATCTGTTATTTACGCTTGGAGAAGAAAATTCTTCAAATAAAAGTTACTTCTAATATAATTATCTATAATTTTTGTTTAATGCAAAATTTTCCTAAAATGGTCCGTATTCGAGAAATTTGACAAAATGTAAAAAACATAATTTTTTATAAAAATTGTTCAAATAAAAGTTGTTTATAATATAATTCTCTATAATTTTTGTCCTATACATAATTTCTCTAAAATGGACCGTATTCGAGATATTTGAGAAAATGTGTAAATTTCGAAATTTGAAGAAAACTCAAAAACGGATAAAGGAAAAAACATTAAATTTTAAACTTAAGGTTTATTTCGGCCTGACGTGAAATGATTAGATTTTGGACAAAGTTGGAACATCTGGGGGGGTACTTTATGGGAGGCCGTTTTTATATTTTATGGAATATATCTGTTATTTATGTTTGGAGAAGAAAATTGTTCAAATAAAAGTTACTTCTAATATTATTATCTATAATTTTTGTTTTATGTCAAAATTTCCTGAAATGGTCCGTATTCGAGAAATTTGACAAAATGTGCAAAATTCTGATTTTTATGAAAATTGTTGAACTAAAAGTTGTTTGCGATATCGATTTCTATAATTTTTGTTTATACATGATTTTTCTAAAATGGTCCGTAATGGAAAAGTGCTAAATTTAAATTTTTCTGTATTTTCGTTTTCAATGAATATCTATAGAAAAATGTTTCGAGGTAGATGTATGTGTAAAATGTATATATTTAGTTTATCCTCTAAACATTTATAGAGATGCTGCAATAGGTTGTACAAAATAACCGGAAAATGCCTATAATAACTAGATAGGAAAGTCATGTGTTGGACACATCAGATTTTTATGGTTTTATTATCGTAGGTTATTGAAATGTCATCATCAATAATCACTCGAGTGGTTGCTGTTGGTGTACACTAACTTTAGTCACAAGTATATACGAAATCGGCAACCCAATATTAAAAAGTATTTTTGGCAATATCAAAATAAATTAGAATTTATGAAGTGAGGTGTTTCGTGAGTTTCAATATAGTCTGTTTATTTTTATCGATTTGAAATGCGACTTGATGGATTTCTATTAAATCTATTTAACGAACTCAGTCAGCTCCATGATTCTATCTAGCAAAAATAGACCGAATGTACGTACTATAGGGATTCCAACAGTTCTATAATTGCCTTCCATATGTATAATGTATTGATGTTTTTAAAAAAATTTCAGGGTGTCTCCAAAAGGTTGGAACATATCTTAAATATACACTGTGTCCCAAATTTGAATCTCTCGTTTAATATAGAAGATAGAAGGTCGGTTGAATAGGGAATGTTTTAAAGAATTTGTTGCTGATTTTGAATCCATTTTCAAAATTTTTAAAAGCTATGTAGATTTTGACGTATTTTAAAAAAAATTAAATCGCCTCATTTTGTTTCTTTTAATAGCGTCTTAATAGTTAATTTGACATGTTTCAAAGTATTACATTATTTTTAATGGAGAATATACTAGTGGCAATTTTTTTTCAAATGATCTTGTGTTCTTGAGTTACCTGCCGTAACTTTGGTATTTCTTACGGTTGCCATCTTGAATTTTTACACAACATAAACAATTCATTTGTTTTGATAATAGCCGACCATATAAAAATGCTTGAAATAATATTCATGCTTTCAATATTATAATAGAAATATAACAAGTAATTATTTCAGATAGACAATATTAAAAAAGTTTAAAGTTTTCGTATTTGCTACTAACTACTAACTCAGTAATTTAATTTTTTTTTCCAATATTAATTAGTTTCAAGTGGCTTGAGTACCAACCCAAAACATTTAAATTTCACAGCCAACTCCAATTATAATTTTTCCTGGTGGCTCTTATTAACCTTGACAATACCACACATAAGTACCAATATTTGACATTGGCCTTCCTTGAACTCATCAACAGATTAAAAATTTTGGTTTGTCTAAAAAAAAAATATTGTTTTTTTTATGACATACAAACTTATCTCTATAATTATAGCCAAAACAACTATTTTCATTTTATTAAAACAAATTCGTCGACTAGAATAATTTTATAGCGTGGCGCTAAATTTAATTTAAAGGATCGAGTGATATCTTTTGTGACCTTAGTTGGGCTTTTGACTGAGTTCAACTAAACATTTTAAAAGATTAATTATATAAATATGGAATGTGAGAAATAGCCCATGAGTGGTTTTCCTCTTATTTGAATGATATACTTAAATCTGTTAAAATCTTAAATAATAGGCAAATTTTTGAATCTATTCAGATGGCAAATAAAAATAAGAGTCTCACAAGGATCAATATTAGGCTCTTTATTATGTATGCTGTATACAGGGTGGCGCATCCTATACGCGTTGATCTCTGTAGGGAAAACGACTTAAATTTTGAATTTGTTTTCTTAACAGGGATATACAGGGACATTAACCCTAAAATTTAAAAATAATTTGGATTATACAGGGTGACCCAAAAATAGGAATTTATATCAAAGTTTTGTTTTTTAAAGGGAACACCCTATATTTAATGGTGTCTTTTGATTCCCCGGAAATAATAAAGTAAAGTTTCTGTAATGTTTCCTATACCTATCTCTTTTCGTTTTTGAAACATTTAAAGGATTTTTAATTTGTAAGCTTGAACAACCTAGTATGTCGCGGTTATTTAAAACACATCAACAGTCACCTGCGATATGCGTAGCCAAGATATTAGACTATCGAATAAAATGCAAATTTTTCCATTACATCATACGTAGTTGAATAATATTCCTATTTTAAATGGCACACCCCGTATTAAATAACATAAACTGATAGACATTTAAATTGTCGTTTATTCCATTTAAGATTTCCCTGTACCTAAATTCGATGGATCTTTAGTAAATAGCTGTTTTTTATTTTTAACATACATATTTTATCATATTATTTTTTAATCATAGTAGCCATAGAGCAAATATCACTCAAAATATGGTATTGAACGAAATAAACATTTTTATCACTTTTCAATGTTAAATAGTTTCAATGTAAACCAAAACTATAATTTTTTTAAGAGGGTTCTATACCCTTTAGCTCCATCAATTTCATACATAACCTCGAAATCCACGTCCCTTACGTCTTCGCCATAATCCCCTCCTTGAAAGAGATTGTTAGGCAGCCTGAAATTAATTTCTATGCATTTGTGGTTGCATAGTCTACCAATTCTCGGATAAGAACATCTAGACATAGCATTTTCGGCCGTTGATGACTGACAAAATTTATATATAACCGGTTTTTCTTTAATAAATTTAACACGGTTTCTAGTTTTTTGAGCTTATTTTGTTTATAATTACTTTTTATGAACACTATTCTATAGCCTTCATAGTATTTTTTTTTTTAATTTGGTGTCATCGGCGTCGACTACTACGGCCATTAGCCTCGTGTTCTGTGTAGGCTTTGTTACTGTTTCCCAGCGAAACAGCACTGTTAATTAGAACCCAACAGTGAATGGTCGAGTGGGGAATCCTACCTATCCATTAGAATTAATATTTAATTTTTTTTAATTAAAAATCCCTGACACCGGTGGGATTCGATCCTGAGACCTTCCGATCTCAAAGTCATGACTCTAACCACTGAGCCAACCCACCATTATTATTAATATTATTATTATTATTATTAAGTATCTTGCCATATCTTAGATACCGTGTTTTCAGCATTCACCCACGTTTCATCGAGATAGTATATCTTTTTTTTAGCGGCTCTAAACTCTTTAATATTTCGTAAATAACGCCGTCGCCAGGACACTATATCTGACCTCTCAATTAAAATTGATTTTCTACACCGTTTGACAAAACTAAATTTTAGGTCCCATCAAATTTTTCGTAGTTTCACGGCTCATTAATGGAATTTCTTCGTTTTCTCTTAATTTCGTAAGAACAACTTTAAGTGTTGGGGCTTTGGAAAAAAAAAAAAAAAAAAAAAGAATATACAGTTCTTCGAATGATTTGTTTTTGGTTATCGTCCAATTTCAACAATTTTCGACCACGGGTATGCATTTTAGGGGCTTTTAAGGAGCCTTTTTTTGTCTTTTCGCGAAAAATACGTTCAATTGTTGAAACAGATACTCCAGTTAAAAAAGAACTGCGGTTTACAGCTTCATTTGTAGGAAGTGTCTGTTTCAGCCCATCATACACTTTCCATATAATGTTCTTTTCATCTTTTGATAAGGGCTTTCGCCGACGTAATTGGGTTTCACTTGGACCCGCCTCTGAATCCATTACTATTGTAACAATATAATTCTACTATTAAATTGTTTTTATTAAATTTATAAAGACACCAATATTTTACTATTTAATAAACTTTTAAAGTACCTACCTAATATACTACACAATAAATATAACTCCTCAAATATGCACTGCCACTACCAAATTGTAAGGCACAAACATGAACACCTACTCGTATATCAAAAGAGAGCACTTATACAAAAAAGTATTTATAAAATATAAAATAATTATCGTTAATAGGTAAAGCGATACAAATCTAACTTCATCGAAAGTTAGTTTTCAACTGTCTTTGTGCCTGTGCTGACAATATTCAATCTGTAACCCGTCTCTCGTTTATTTACTTGAAACACATTTTAAAACCATTAAACACAGATAACGAAGTCATTAGGAACTAAATATATTAATTTCTTGAAAACTATCAAAAACGTATATTTAACGCATCATCTTTGTTTAAATAAAGATGTTGACAAACAAATTTATTATAGTTTACTAACAAATACCTAATAAATAATAAATAATTATTTGGTATTTGATACTCCGCCTATGCTAACTCTGTTGGAATTTTCATTCATAAACAACAGTGTTGATCATACATATGACTCACTTTCTCCAATATTTTGTCCCAGTATAGGTCATTGCAAGAGCTTTGCGCCATCTGTCAATTTATATTGCAAGTAATAGAGGCAAGATTTTATTTCATAGGAAACTGTAAATTATCGTTTCGGTAATCTGTCTAAGGTTCCCTGTCAGAGACATGACAGATGTCTAAAAGACGTCTTATGACGCCGGCCAGACATCTTAAAGGCATCTTTAAAACGTCTGATGTTACAAAAGGTAACGTTCTTAAGACATGTCTGTTTTTCGACATTGGTAAGACATACTCTCGGATTCAGTTTTAAAAGCTTCTGTAAATTCCTTCTATACAAAATAAAACTAACATATTTCAATAAACATTATTATTAACAATACACTGAAACATTTCGTTAAAAAAATATTACAAATTAATTTTTTTTGTATTCTTCCACCATCAGTGTCTGATGCTCTTCTGAGCCAGTCTGGGTTGCAATAATTTTAACTGCGCTATGTGAAATATTATGCATTATAGCCCACTCTGCCAAATTCGCTTTGAAAGATTTTTCAGAAGATAGTGTGGGTTAAGGGTGGTCAAAGAATGGCAATCTTCCTGTACTTCAAACCCTAATTTAGATATATTTACATCCGATGAAGCTTCTAGGTCAGTCCTAGATACCTAGACGTACTTAAAACACTAATATGGGCTCTTCTATTTGGTTCTTCGGTATATGCAGTACACTTTTATGCCTATAAATTCACAGTAATCCACGGCACAAGACATAAATAAAAAAAACAACAAATAACAAAAACATCTCGACTTTTATCTTCAACATCAACAACAAATGACAACGAAACGATAATGAACAAATGCTCTTAAATAAATAAAAAATAAGTAAATTATGTAAATTAATAAAAATAAATTCAAATATAAATATATAATTTGTGAAATTAGAAACAAGTAAGCCAGTACTTTTTTAAATTATTTTTTATATTTTTTAAATAGATAGGCATTTAAAATACGTCTTTAAGACGTCTTTTTATGTGTCCTAAAAGACGTCTTTATAAAACATCTTTAAAACGTCTTTTTTAGGTCTTTAGTCGTTCAGTCATAAGTACGACATAAAATAGACGTCTTTAAGATGTCGTGTGCTGTCTGGGTTGTTTAATGATTTTTTAAAAAGTTTTGCGTAATATCTACGTTAATGTTAACGTTAAATAGAACAGTGCATGCGCAGGTGACCTTAACAAGTGGTAGAGTACCATCTGTCGAACTTGTAACGGTGTTTTAATCTGGCAACAATAAATAATGGATTTTTTTTTTCAGTAAACTATGGGTAGCCATCGATTTAATCGCCAGATCAATTTTACCGCCCATTTCAACAGTTTGTTACACGGTCTTCAGAAATCCGCAAGTATTATACCAAAATGTTAGGAATCAAATATTTCCAGCCATAGTAGCGTTCATAGCCAACAGCCTATCGAGATCTCTACCGTCCGTCCAAAATAAATCTAATCCAATAACTTTAACGATAACCCAGGATCAAGATGGTTGCGATAGGGCTATTATTACTGACGGTAACGAATCAGAAGCTGAAATGTCAGAAAAGTCGGTAGAGTGTATGATACTTTTTGAACCTGAAGAAATTGGTATTGACGTGATATTTATTCATGGTTTACATGGAGGAATAGATAAAACATGGAAACAAGGTAATTTTATTTCTATTTTACCCATGTAGTATCAGTTTTACGTGATATATGCATCTTTTGTTTTTATTATATGAATTTGTTTTTCAGGATTACACCCATGCCTGTCTTAGGTCGTATTTATTTAGATTTAAGTTCTTTTATATATAAAAATAAGCGTTTTTATTCTAATTAACTATTATAATATTCCTTTCCTTACCCTGTAATTAGGGCTTGTCTATTTCTTACTGATGAGTCCTAATAAGGACGAAATCGGACCAAGAATGAAGTCCTCCTTGGTAAGGAAAATTAAAATCAAAATTGTCAAATTAAATTTCTATCTACGTTATTTCTCTTTGGATATAATGCAATACCTGCTGCGGTATTAGGCAAAGTAGTGGTTGTTTTCCGAAGGTAAACGATCGCTCATCACATTTTGTGACATACAGATTTATATGTATTTGCTATAATTTTCACTTTTTATATAACATAAACATTATAAACTCAAAGATAACGATAAGGTAGCTTTGATAATGAAAGTTAATTTTTAGTAGAAAACATTCTATTTGGGACACGTATAATAAATATTATTATAATAACTGGTTAATTTATGTTTATCACACGATCGTATTAATTATATTTAATACGTAAAACACGTAAAAAATAATATCGAGTTAAACAATAAAGTGCAAATTCCAAAAAAATTGATAAACAAAATTCCTTGCCAGAAATTTTTATATCTGATATGAGATTTCGAGAAAATACGTCTGTTTTATACAAGGAATTTCTAAAATATACCGATACGGATATCTCGCGAAATGTTAAAAATAATGTTACTCTTTGTAAATAATTTGTACTCGAAATTTTCGAAATTAAATACTATAGATATTCTCCTTTTTCCAACTATTATCATACACGCTTCCTGCGCTTTTGCTGGATCTGATATGGATAATCAAATCCATGGTTAGCTTGAGTTTTCGTAGTGCACAGAGCTAGGCAGTAAAAATTGTACTCGAGTACTCAAAGTACTCAGTAATTGGTAAGTACTTTCCTCCTGACGGAACTCATACTAAAAAAATTTCGAGTATTTTATATTTTAGAGTAATCAGTAAGGTGCAAAATTTTGAAAAAAAAAATAGAATGTTTATTTGTTTGAAAACAAAAAAAATGAAAGATAAAGGAGCAATGCAAAATAACAAAATTCTCTCTAATAAAGAAAATAACCCAACAAAATGACAAATTAAAATAAATAAAACAAGAAACCTAAAACTCATATTTTTAAAAAACAAATAGAAGGTGTGATTTAAAAGAAAAATACGAACAAGACACCCATACACAATAATAAAAAAATTAAATATTTATAGAAACACGAAAACTCACTCAAACACGTCGACGAACACAAAAAAAACGCAAATTTTAAATTTCTTCTTTCTCTATCAAAAATATGGATAACAGAAGATATAATTTCTTTTTTGTTTTCTGTACGCTCATCATCTCGCTCATCGTGCATAGCCTAGTCGCCTATTTTCATTCATTGTAGACCGCAGCCATGTTTTAAGACGCCTTAGCGTGCTAAACGTTCTTTCGATTGACGCCGTCGTTGGTGGAAGAGCTATAGATATTTTTTAATACTTTTGTAGGCCTGGATAAAATTCACAATGTTTGGACGCTATATCATTAATGGAGAGCTCATTATGTGCATTAAGCTCTTTCGTAGTCCAGTTAGCTATCCACATTTGGTATTCAGCTTCAAAATTGTCGATTTGAAATATGTAAACTATCTTCATTTCTGATCGGTAGTGAAAAAAGTATTGTTACGCAGTACCCTGCAGCGTGCTGCGGTCGTCATAAGTAAATGTACGAGTAAATGAAGAAGGTGGAATATTCCAGAAATGTCTCGAAATGTTATTCCTTGTCAAAGAAAAATCCGGATTGTTCGAGAAGGTTCTAGGTGGAGGCAAGCTATATAAGTCGACGACCTGACGTCAGTGGGGAGTTTTATGATAGACGTTACATGTTAATGTTATCAGTTGAATAGTTGTTGTAAAAGTTGAGTTCAAATAAATTGCGATACCAAAAACCTGCGTAACAGTATTATTTGTTATGTTTTTAGGATGTAACAGGCTTAAGGAACCTACCTAACAAAATATCAGTAATGCATATCTTACACGTTGTAAAGCCCCTTGCCCCCCCCCCCCAAACGACGCCCATGTACTTAGTACTTTTTATTCCTACAGCTAACGAGTAACGAGTACCAGTACCGACGCCCGCTTATATATATTATAATAATTCCATCTTGGAAAGGTTAAACCATTCCAATATCTCAGAGCCCTTTGGCTTCCCACAAAAATTTCAAAAAAATAACTAAAAATAATATTAATCGATATATTTTGAATTTGAAAAAAATCTAAATCTTTCGTTTCCCTTCTTTTTTCTTGCTCCCAGTTCTTCTGTTTTCTGCTCTAACTCTTGACTTTCTGTACCTCCTGTTTTCCTGCCTGATCTCCTCTTGCTGCTTTCCTCTACTTTCTCTTCTTACTCCTCCTTCTAACGAAGTCTCCTTCCTAGTCCATTCACACTTATATCTTTAGTTTAATAAAACTTTCTCCATCTTTCTTCATTTTTTATTTTTTTATTAAATCTTCAACTTTAATATCTATCTGTCCTAACTTCAATATAATATTTTCTGACTTTGTTTTTATTTCCTAACTGACAATTTTAAACTCTTCCCAAAATATATTTGACAATTCCATTAATTTTCAAAATACCACTACCATCGGCGTCATAACCCTAAGGCAAATCCGAATAACTTATCGACGATACAGGACGGAAATGATAAGAATATATCAAATAACATAGGTTTTAATAGTATATTCTGTGAAGAGTATCGGATTTTCATTCTAACATTCTAACTATACTTTCTCCATGGCCATAGACAACAGTAGGGGTTGAATATAGTACAAGCTATAAAAGTAATTTTAAAAAACCGACTGTATCTCTTCCCCTACCTAATACCTTTATTACTTTGCTCTAATATTAAAAGGATTAAGTATAAGTAAGTATAAATGATACTCTCGTTTTTTGTTTGATACTTACTTACTAATTATTATAATTCATATTTTCGAAATTTAAATCACTAGAACTAGAATTATTTAAAATAAGGTGGTACTCACACTCGTTACAGTCGTTACTCGATTTTTTCATTAGTACTCTATAAAATTTGCAAAAGTATTTATTTGCTTCGAGCATTATTCAGTGAGTTCTCATACTGAGATACTGAGTACTTTGTAAAGTTACTCATGAGTACTTTAACGCAGTACTTTGACGCAGTACTCTGCCCAGCTCTGTAGTGCATAAATATATTCTTTCAAAATTTTAAATTAAAATATCCCAAAAATACACTATGGAATTTATAATTTTGTTATTATGAATTTACTCAAAAAAGTGTGGTCTTTGATAATTCTTCATAATATGTTAGTCCAGTAACTGAAGGGTCAAACCTGTAGAAAATTCGCTGATGAGTTCCCACATAGCGCAATTTGTAGGTCATGGCAGGTGTTTTTAAACGAGAAAATCCTTAATGCGTTCTTGGTACCGGAAGGGGCTGAAAATGGACCCCTGAAACCTGGAAAATGGGTTTCCCGCTAATATCTGACTGAATATGCCAATTAGAGAATTTTTGTTTAGACAAAAAATGAAGATCAGCTTATCATCTACAAAAATGGCCCTTATCATTTTCTTCGAAAATTCAATAATTTTCGAGGTAATGGCACTCAAAAGTCCCCAAGTTTTCGCGTGGACATTCGGTATATCGACGGTCTCAAATCAAACTGTCTTGATTGCTTAATAAAGCCAATTAATTATTTGATAAATAAAGTTGACAAGTAAATAAATATATGAATAACCTATAAACGTGGTCATTTTGTTTTTTTTTTAAATTTTGTTTTAAAATATTTTTTATAGATAGATGGAAAAAAGTAAAAATTCGAAATTTTGGACTCACGAGGTATTGATTTAGAGACCATCGATATATAACAATAAAATTGACTATTATTTTTAGAATAATTAAATCGCTTTGCATGGCAAATGTATATCAGAAAAGGCATCAATTAAAAATTATTTCAGTTCTATATACAGGATGCTCCAGTAAAATGATTTATATCATAGTTAGGTTTTTAAAATGTGACATTCTGTATTTCATTGCATTGTTAAAATCTACAAAGAAAATAGTTTAACTGTGCCAAGGGTTTATTATACCTAAAAACTATTGTTGATATATTCAAATAATTTAACAAAATGTGGGGTATTTAAAATATACATATATGTCCCAATATTTTAAATTGATTTTTTAAGGCTAATTCAGAATTTTCTGGGCTGTAACTAAAAAAGTTTAAAACTTAGTGATCAAAAATATTATTTACGAAATAGATATTTATTATACGTAGTTTTAAACACTAAAAACTTTCAATAGAACAACCAGTATATTTTAACATTAATTGAAGTATCTTTCAAATATTTCCTACATACCTATCTGTGATAGGTTTAGAAATAATACAAACATTCTTTGTTCATTTTTTTTGCAGAAGGTATTTCAGTAATTCCGATTTAATCAAGTCGGCTTAGTAAATTGTAACTATATTAAAAAATACATAAAATTTAGATTTTGTAAGTTTATGAAAGAAGTAAAATAGTTACAATTTTTTCCTACAACCACTTAATTATTTTTAAAATGTTTCCTTTTCTGATATACAGACCGATAAGTTTTCGGTGACTCGCCATGTATACATACGTTAAAGTTATTCCAATAAAAAATATCAATATTTTTAAAAGTTAATTTTCGTTTTGAGTAATTTATTTATTACCGTACCTACTATGATTCAAAAAACTCTAATTAATACTGCATATTGCATTGGAATTCATGAATTGCAAATATCTTGATAACCATAATATTGAATAATTAAATTTAATTATAAACACCAACAGGTGTTTGGAGAACAAGCCAACATAAGTTGACCAATCAAACACCAGTAAGGCGGCTATCCAGTACTGGCGATTATTACGTACCTACCAAAAATCAATCGCCGCTTAAAAGGACTTTATCAAATATTTATTCTAAAATACCAAATAAGATAGCTAGAACAGAAGAAAACGATGTAGATAATAGGGACGATGATGAGGAAATAAAAACGGAAGATTTTAGTCCTTGCTGGCCGAGAGATTGGATTCCAAAAGATTGCCCTAATGCTAGAGTAATTGCTTTGAATTACACTACAGATATATTGTGGTGCCCTACGTGGATGAAAAAAAGGAAAAGGTAAGACATACTGTTCCAAAGGAGTTGGAAAAAAATTACGTTTCTAAATTTTGACATATAATGTACCTAATATATTTTGTAAATTCAGTAAATGCCAAAATATTTTCTTTATGTAACTAGTTGTAATCTCCTATTTTTTTTAGAACGAATCTGATAGAGCGAAGTAATGAAATGATTGAAGAACTGATCAAGATTGGAGTGGGAAGGAAACCAATTATGTGGGTCGGTCATTCTAAAGGCGGACTATATATTAAGCAGATAATGATTAACGGTAAGTCACTTAATTTGTATTTAAAAATGTGCATCGCAATTTCACGGTAGACGAATAATTTGCGAATTAGATAGGATGCTGCAGTTGAGTAGATGCTTACTTTTAAATAAGATTAAATCAACAAAACACTTTGTTTTTCTGAACAAGGATAATTTCCTCGCCGTTTTAAAAAATTATTTTATGGCACATTATTTAATACAAAGCTAAAATACAATTTATCTAAATTGCTGTCATTATTAATGCCTAATGACATCATATTTTAGTATTGTTAAGAAGTTTGATTCTTTATAATTCAGCTCACCGCCTCGTTCTGCTGATTCAAACTCATTTTGTTGAACATAAGCCGCAATCAAACTTAATAATAACACTTATTTATAACTTCTTAAACACTCTTTATTAACTTCTTAAAACTTGTTAATAACTTGTTAATAACTTACTTGTTAATAACTTACTTGTTAATAGCTTACTTGTTAATAACTTACTTGTTAATAACTTACTTGTTAATAACTTACTTATTAATAACTTGTTATAACAACTATGTGTGTTAAAAAACGTAGAATTGTAATAAACATTCTTTTATTTTCAGCTTTTGATAACAATGAAGAAAGGCTTGAAGTACAAAAAATATTCGATCAGACTAAAGCAATCATGTGGTATAGTGTACCACACAGAGGTTCTAGTTTAGCAGATTTTACATTACCGCTTTTAAGAAGAAGTGTAGAATTAATAGAAATGCAAAGAAGTGAGTTTCATTACCATTACATTTTACCTGCTAAGTACAGATAACAAATTTTTTTAGATTGTTTCATTAACTACCTTAAGAGCGTTATCCAGTACGCTTCTAACCCAGATTTCAAATCTGCTAAATAATACGCGACGCAGTACCTCTGAATCCAATTTGGCAGAGTCGCGCGCTCGATGTCTGTATGTTTCCCTGATAGATATTCAAGTCTGATTCGGGTATACGTTTTAGTTTTTAGTACAGCAAAATTTAGTACAAAAGTCGCTTATTCGAGATGATAAAAAATTTTTACGACAAGAAAAACACAAAAATCAGCAGTTATTAAATATTACTATTATTTACATCACCGTAGATTGTAAATTAATCAAGCTATCGACTTTTTTTATGATAAAGTAGAAATATGACCGCAAGTTTCAGAAAATATAAAATAATAGCATGCACCAAAACATAAAATATATAGATTTATTTCAAAAATAATATTAAAATATTATGATTTAATTGCAAACAAAATCAATTATTGTAAATTAACTTATATGTAGACAATCCAGGTTGTATGTATACGAGATTGTCGACAGATAAAGGATATTTAGTTAACGTATTTTTTTTAACAGGACTTTACTTGCTCACAATGTATTGCCATATAAAAAAAATGAATTTGTATGTATAACATTTATAACAATCCATACTACTCATTATTGAGCATCATTTCGAGAAGGGTTTCGTATTTCTAACCTCCTTATAAACGAGAATCGAATATTTCTGGAAGAACACAATAATTCATATAAAAACACGAGAGTTTATTTTGCATTGTGTTATGCCAGAAATTATTGTCTCGTTCAATTTTTTCCACTAAAAAACCCAGAGGGGTCGACATCACGAAAAAACAACATTGCCTTTTTGTTATGTGAAGCTGGCCCTGGACCTGGTAGAAATAGTTGTGGTTTTGTTTCAAATATATATTATTATCGTCGTCAATTATTACATATTTTATAATTTTTTGCCTTATTGCATCTTGCGATGTTAACTTTGAAGCAGAATCAGGGCATTTAATTTCAGTTATATAATCAGTTCCTGCCAGGCCATTAGGACTAGCCTCCAAAATAACATAAATCCAGATCGACAAACAAAACCACAATTTTCGACATGCATAATAAATTTTTCTGAAAATTGACGCAGTGCTATTTGTTCTTTTTCTAAGCCATATCTTAAAATTGTTTTTAGTCGCATTTTACAATTAGTACCAAAATTATAAACAGTTATGTGTACACTTCTAGCTTGTTTCCATGTAGGATTTTCTCCTTGCCCTCTAGTCTCTTTTTCAATCAATTCTATTTCAAGAGAGTTTTTTGTAATTATTTTAAAAATATTTCTTTTTTATTTTAATACTCCTTATCATTTAAATCGGGTATTATGTTCTCATGGTCATGAAGACCGTAATCTTTATCTGGTAGGACATCTGGTTTAGCATTTTTTACTATCACATGTCGTGATAGCCGCACAACTGATCATTATATTATTATGATTTAATGGTAACTGATTCATAATTATTAAGTGATGTGCATGGTTCGTAGAAAATTCAATAGTTTTGTGTTTAACATTTTGGTTCTAGAAACTGCCAGATCAAAAAAAAAATTATGTATTGCTTTTACATACAATAAAAATGCCACAGTAAAGATACACTTTATCGGATGACAGTAGCTTTTAAATGTAAGAAGTCTTGTACGATTTTTTATAGATGTTCGTTTTGAAGGAAAACCGTATTTTCTATTATATTATTAAACACAGTGTTACACACTATCACTAACAACGATAACACAATTTTTTTAAACTCTGTCACTCTTTTGTAAATGAAAATACTATCTATTTATCTATGAACTAAACAGAAATGTAAAATTAATGTGGTTGTGAGACGTATTCAGTATTTCCCCTCCACCGGTCTATCGGGGCATAATTCGCATTTTTAACGCATTTCAACTAGTTTTTACACGCTTGATCAACAGTTTATCACCCTTCTGATTATTTTGCCTTTTGCCAAAATATTTTTTAGACTGATATAGCTTTATGTTTTTGAATTTTTTTGTTTTCCCATAGGTATATTTTTTGTAGAAATTTTTAATAAAATATTTTATGAAATTATGTTTCAATTTAATAAATATCTATACATAATTATTAAGGTCAATTGATCAATAAAAGCGTTTATAATAAAGAACTAAAAAATAATAATTTTAGTAGTCTTTACATAATATGCAAGTAAGCGTTACGAAAATTTAACCTGCCTGGTTAGAAGTTAAACGGCAAGGCGATCCTGGAGATATGGTCAATATCAGTGCGACGTTGCTAAGTAATTATTATCTCGGGTAAATCTAAATTCATTTTTTTAATTTTTAGTATTTCCAGGTTTACAAAAAAAATAGGCTTTGTAGAAACAAAAATAGTTGAAATAAACGTTTTATTTTTTGAATAAAAATACGGCTACAGACTCGTTTTTTTTATATTTTGCTTTGTTGATATATTAAAAATGCTTTTTTTATATATAAAAATTTGAACTCCGTAACCCTATTATGGACGACTCCATAAATATGCTTGCCAAATTTCATAAAAAAAATATTAAAAAATAGGCCTGGAATCTTGGAATTACTTTTAAGTCAATTTTAGCACATGGATAACGCTCTTAAGCCTGAGAAGAAATTACTATTTTAAAATAGTATTATTAGCTATTACAAAACAATTATCTCTGGCATTATAAATTTTCATTTGTAGAAGTGTCTACATAAATATATACAGAGTGGGCAATTAGAACGAGGAAATCCAGTATCTCTTTAATCATAAGAAATATAAAAATTTATTTTAAATAAAAGTTGCTACTACTTTGCATATTTATAGATTAAATGTGTTTTTAAATAGCTCACTCTCTATATTTTTTCCCATATTTTTTTTTAATAATAAATGTTATGCACTTTTTGACTATTTTTTTTATTGGTTATCTTAATTCTTCTATTTTATTTTCAGACTGCTACTTTCTACTGGACTTACACAAGCGATTTTTGGAGATTATTGAACAAGAAAAATCGGACATAGATATTTTTAGTTTTATCGAGACGTCTTTTACTTTAATGTCATTTCTTTTTTTAAAAATTGTAGCGTACCAATCAGCAGGTAAATCTATATTTTTAACTCAAAATAAAGCAAAAAATGAAACGATTAAGAATGGGTATTTTTTTTTTGGAAAAAGAGAGAGATATTAAGATAGAGAGATAGATGAAAGATGTGATGATAGATAGAGGGAGAGAGATATATAGAGTTAGAGAAAAATATGTAGATCGATAGAGGGAGAAAGAAATAGATAGAGAAAGATAGATAGAGGGAGATTGCGAATTTAACGAAGTCATTCGACAAAGTGTCCATTTCAAGTAGCTATAGTATATTTTTGTTTCTTTTTCAGATCCGGAATTTGGCATAAAATGTGATGTACCTCTGGATCACCGAGAAATATGCAAACCCGCTGGCCGAGATTGCTTTCTATATTTAGAATTAATAAAATTTTTGCAAAAATATAAGCAAGATTGACATTATTTTTAAGTTAAGTTATGAATGTGTACAGGAAAGTTAATCTGTAAATATGAAAAGTGATACCTATATGAGTTTATTATACAATTATAATTTTTTTAATATATTTTTTTAAATTCTGAAACCTTTGTTCCTGCTTTGTTTTAAGCCAAACAAACATGAGTTCACAGCTTCTTCATTTTGTTATACCAAATTGTCCCAACGGTTCACACCTGAAGGTAATTGGCTGAGTTTCTACTTTTACAATATCACCTATAATTTTTGGTTGTCACTAAATAAAATAACATTTAAAAGGGAAAGGTAAGTAAGAAGAAACATAAAGCTTCTCGTCCAGGACATTTTCTGAGCTCATTCTACGTCGCATACGACGCCTATTTCCTGCAGAATTCTATGACATTGCACTGATTCAATCAGTACTCAACAATGCTTATAATTTGCCATTGGACACCTTCCTGCTTTAAACCTCGCCAGAATCCAGCCAAATGCCTACAGCCTGAGTATTTTGTGAAAGGTAGAAATTAAGTTACATAAATGGCGCCAAACAATCGTCTCAAGGTAAGAATAAGCAAGCAGGGACGATAAGGTAAAAGACACCATATCGATTTTATTCTAGCCAAGATAAGGTCAGGACTGTTAAAAGAAAAAATAAGGTAGGTAAAGTAGGGTAAGAAACAATTATTGCTGAATGGGACCGTCAAACAAGAGTAAAGATACAGGTAACAGTTAAAGATACAAGTAATTTAAACCTAATAGGAGACCAAAATAATGGATAAATAGAAATATATAACGAGAAGCTAAGCGAGTGCAGTCTAAAGTCTTCTTTACAGAATTCAAATTAAGC
The DNA here is from genome assembly GCA_927349885.1 of Psylliodes chrysocephalus. NCBI lineage: Eukaryota > Metazoa > Arthropoda > Insecta > Coleoptera > Chrysomelidae > Psylliodes > Psylliodes chrysocephalus. The sequence continues at coordinate 80,206,984 of OV651815.1, read as the reverse complement.
AACAGGTTGTTTTCGTAGGTACATAAAGAAAACGAAAAAAAAAAAAAATAAAGGAAAATGAATTATTTACCGATACTAATTCGTTTAGTGTTTTAAATGCAAGACCAAAGTCATAAACAAATTAAAGCTAATCAAAAATATTTTAACAATTTAGGTCAACTAAAGGAAGATAGCAAACAAAGTTGTGACGCCCTTATCGGTTTTTTTGTCGTTGTTGCTGACGAATGTGGTCAATAATTTGAGATTGGGCACCTTCTTCCTCCAAGCGTCGCCACTATCCAGCCACGTGACCATAGCCTGACTATTTTGTGAAAGGTACAAATTAAGTTACATGCATGCTATTATCAATTCAAATCATTTTTTATTGATGTTCATTAGTGTATATGGATGATAAAATGTCAAGCTCTTGATTAATTACAAAGAGAGTACCGCAGGGCGTATATATGAGGGGGTAATGGGGGCAAGGGGGTAATTATCCCCCAAGAATTTTTAAACCTAACTGTTTCTAGGTAATAAAACGTACTTTTATCAAAATTACAGTCTTAAATAGTACCACTATCCCCAGACTTAAACTTTAATACCCCCAGACTTACACCTTAATATCGCCACTGACCACAGGGTTCAATTCTGGGACCATTACTGTTTGTATTGTATACAATGCATGAGGCTAACAGGTATATAATTGTGAAATACATTTATTTGCCGATGATACACAATATATAAAACTTTTACAAACCATGAAGTCCATCAGGTTTGTTTAAATATGAATACAACTTTAGTAAATGTCTATAACTTTATCATGTAAGCATGGATTGAGAATTAACCCTACAAAACCACATACTGTCAACAATTTGAATAGTGTGACTAATGGAAACATAATTAAGGCTTATGATACTGTTAAAAAAGTTACGACTAGCGATCGATACTAAATTTAGGCTTAAAGCCGTATTTTAATGATGTTACATGTCTCTCAAAAACTACTACAGTAAATTATTTTTGAAGTTTTATCTACAAAAACATGTCTGGATGCTGATTCAACAACAGTGTATTCAGAATTCTTGCATGGATCAGAACACGAGTCAGAAAAATGGTCAGAGTTGAGATGGCTGAATATGGAAAACCGAATAAAAGTGTATTTAGCGTGTCTGGTTTTAAAGTACTGGAATAGTAAAAGCCCAGTTTATATTTTTAAAAAGTTAACTGCCAGATCTTTCATTCATAAAACCGTAATAGGAGGTACATATATATCGTTACATTGGTGTTCGAAGTGGAACTGTAACACTGGTAATGTAACGATAGTTTAATTTATTTAAAGTTAATTTATTTATAGTTTAAAACACACTATTTACAATTTTTTATGACGTACTAATTAATTTATATAATACTTAGACTTAGGCACTAACTTACAATGCTAATTTATTTATTACACTTTAATTTTTCTGTCCAACTCTTTATTATCCACTGTCCGTCCATAGAATACAATATAAAATTAAGTTTCTTTTGTTTGTGAATTAACAGATTTTGGCCTACTAATTAACGATAGTCACCAAGGGGGTTTAAGACCAATAACTAGAATAGGGCCACTTCTAGGGATATGATTGGCTTGCACATACTTTGATTACTATACGAGGCAAGAGAGAGGTCCGACACGCCCAACATAGGGCGCGGCCATTTTGAACCCTGTGACACAGTTTACAGCTAAAGAATCAGATCTCAATGTTTCAGTTTAAACACTGTGCAACTCGGATAATACAATATATGACAACCGCCTATAATAAAACAGCAGTCTTCTGCGTATCCTGAATTTGTATCCCTGGAGTGGATGTTATTTTGGAACTTTCAACTGGTCCGAGTGAGCTAACTGATTCTTTAGCAATAAACTGTGACCTTAAAAATAATATTCACTGACACTGACAGCAGCAAGCAAAATATCAGGTGCGTTTTAATCATCCACTACTGCTTCCGGAATGGTCGGTTTAGTCGTTTTAACCTGTCAGATTAAAACAAGAAAAGCGACAATTCCGAAGCAGAAGCAAATGATTAAAACGCACCTATTAAAAATATTGCGCCAAGATGTAGGCAACACGTAATAAGGGTTCAAAATGGCGGAGTTTTCTATCTCCTTTTAAAAGGCACTCAGAAAGCTGCGCAGTGCGACCATTCTCCATATAGTAAATCAAAGAATGTGTTGGCTTGGCTGATTTATTTTAGTGATTATAACTGTCATGTATTTTGTTAGTTGTCAGTTCTGACAGGCTTACAGTCGAAGTGGCTGTCAATCTTAGAGCATGTGTCAATTATTACTATTAGGCATTCCAAACAAATGAATTACCAGTGGGCAGGTTTGGTATATCTAAGGGTGGCGACATATGGTGTATTCTATCTACTTTACGTAAAATCATGAATAATGGATTACATTTAAATATTTTATATCGAACACTATAAAAATATTAATTAAAAAAACTGCTTGTACATTTTTTTAAAAACTGGCAGGATTGACGACTGATATTTCGAATAAAAATAGCGTCCAAGATGCAAGACTATGTCGCTACCCCCTTAGATATACGAGACCTTCCCACTGGCAGGTATTGTTTGACAGGTCGTTGGAATGCCTAATTAGGCATTCCAAACTGAATGGCTACCAGTGGGTTCTGACGGGTTATGATATGGCGAAATTATGGCAACCCTGTAGGCCTGGTGATTTGACAAGGTCAACGAAATAGATAGTTACATAGATTGATCATCCATATTTTTCAAAATAAACATAAGCTTATGCCTTGAAGTAAAAATGTAAGCAATTATTTTTTTTAAATATCTAAAGGCTAAAAATTGGTTTTAAAACACATTTTTGCTAAACCGATTCAAATTAATAAATATTTGCCAGGCAGTATGGCCGCTCGTAAACGACCAGCTTTGAGCAACCTATATAACTATATATGTATCATTGACCCTGTTAATGACAACATGACAACAGGGTTGCCATATCTAAACTGTCATTACCCACTGGTAACCATTTGGACAGGTCGTTGGAATGCCTAATGGGTAAACGGAGCGAAAGGACAATACACGAACGCGTGATAGGTTTGACAGCCGAAAGTTGACAAACTATTACTTCTTGTTTACAAAAATTCTTTAACAGTTTTCTTTTTAATTTTTTTATATAATTTAAATACATAGTGTTGGAAAATTAATAATAATATATTATCACCCTTAATTCATACTGCTAGAGCAATTATGTTCGACGACGATGATGATGATGATGATGATGATGATGATGACGAAAACATTGAAAATGAAATTTTGGAAAAGTAGAGAATTTTGCCGAAATCACTATTCCAAATATGAATAATAATCAATTACTGAGGCCCTTCCTTTGGGGCCTCAGTATTGCATTCGTGCAGTCCGAAAATGCAAAAAAAAAAATTTGTCTGGTCGTCTGTGTGTATGTATGCCGGCACGATAACTCTAGAACGAAAGTTCTGATTGACTTGCGGTTTTGATTTTCTTGAATAATTACTTCTAACTTAGAACCCTATTGCATTTCTTATGTGACAATTTTAGGAATTCCAATTATTTCTAACGTCAAAATTTCTAACATTCTTAAAATTCCATAAATTACAAACATTCTCTAACGACCTGTCAAACAACAGCTGTTGATAGTAAAGGTGGAATTTCTAAGGCGGGTTGCGACCTTCATACTTGCAACCATAGTCTTGACTTTTTTATGGTGGTGCTAACTTAAGCGTACTACTATTTCGCCCCTAGCCACAAAAACATCTTCATCAAATTTATTGGCTATTTATACCAAGTCCAACTCTGCTACGAGAAGTCTCCAGACGACGATGGAATGTCCCAGAATTATATCTCTATGACTCAACGTCACGTACCGCTTGTTCTGGTATATTCGAGACGTGGTCCGACTGTCTCCACACGTCAGCGGTGCTTCGATCATGAGTCGGTGAACAAAAAGATATACTACAGTATCCTTATATATCATATAAACCTTATTTAATCTAATCATCATTTAATCTATTACTTTCACCATCTATTTGTTTAGATTTTATTCTTTATTCTTGAATTTACATTATCTGCATTAATTTTATATTTTTTGTATTAATTTTATATTAATTTTAAATATTATTCTTAATTTAATTTCATACACGGTTGATTGTAGCAGCTGGAGTTCGCCGAGGATTTAAAAATAAAGATCTATAATTTTTTTTTGTTTACTTTCAACAAGATGGCTCACCAACTCAGGTTACATTGATTGCACGAGATTCAGTAAATAATTTTTTTAATCAAAAGTGGATAGATCGAGCTGAACTGATTAGAGATGGGCGATATCGTAATTTTCAAGTATCAGTAATACTTATTCCTGTGAAATTTAAATATCAGTGATTTTAAGCCGTGATTTCAAAACAAAAGTGATAGCAAATGAGCAAAAGTTTTCTACTACATACAAATGAAATAGGGGTATCGAATCAAATCATCATTCTTTCAAGTCTATTTTGTCAAAACAATTAATGGTTCAAAACAAATTAAAAAGAAATATTTATTGAAAAAATACAACTGTTGGAAATGATATATGACAAGTGATATTATTGACTTGCAAAATGGTCGTTTATCTCTTACGATTTTGATTAGTAAGGTATTAAGCATAAAATAGCATCACCTACATAAGAGTATAAGGGCATGACCTCCCGTTTTATATTTAACTTCAATATTTTTTAAGAATTCTTACGGGATTCCAGTAGTAAAATTGTTGTCATGTCACGACTTCAAAGTCACGAGTCACTGTTGTAACTGTGACAAAACTATATCAGTGACAAAAACACTGTGACGTGAAATATCACCCATCCTTAGTACTGACTGATTGGCCACAGCGATCTTATGAGTTAACTGCATCATATTTTTTCTCCAAGGATATGTGAAGAATGAAGGATAAGTGCTACAATCTTAAACCTAACAACTTAGTAGAACTAAAAATAACATCAAAAATATTACACCAAATATGTTAGAAAAATGGTTTTAAAATTTAAAATTTCGCTTGCCTATGTGCATTAAAGAAAAAAGTAGGCACATTTTTTATTATAACTTTTACATCTTTCATTATAAATTATTGCTTTGTTATTTGTAATAAAGTTTTATGTTTTGTTAATTTTATTTAATGTCAGTTTTTACACAAGGAAAACTGCAGTGTTGCTTGAAAACTGTGTTGTTAAAAAAAAGATATCAAACTATACAATTTTAAAAAAGATGATGAATTTCTCTTTTAAATGCTATTAAAATCAATTTAAAATAATAAATATTTTTTCTTTTAATTTGATTAATAACTGCAAATTTACATTTAAAATCAATCACTATTATTTGGGACACCCTGTATTTATAATTTTACCTCTTCTTTTTGATAAAATTAGTGTGTCTTTCAAGTATTTTTAATGTTTCTATTATTTTACAAGAACGACACTGATTACATTGTGAAGTATTGTGATTCTTTTACACAAAGTACTATATTTTAATTTGTTTTCTACATATAAAACAATCACCCTGTAGAATGAAATATAATACCCTATGAAACCCAATAATCTAGTCGCAAATCAGCTTTCTCATATAGTTATTCTCTAGAAAGGTTTCTGAAGGTATGAAACAATTCAGTAAAATGCAGGAAAGTAATGAAAGAACGTATTTGTTAGATGAAAATAGAACAAAAAATGGGCTATCTACAATATTTGCTATTATTTGCATATTGGATGTATTTGGTGTCTTTCCAGTGGTTACTTTACCCAAGACTATAATGGATTGTGGTATGTGAAAATATTTTTTTGTCAGCACATTGTTTTCTTTTAATAAACTGATATTTTTTCTAGGATTTTATGGAATTGCAATAATCTTTCCGATTTGCTCCACACAGATATATACTGCAGCTTTATTAGGGAGATGTTGGATCATAGCAGAAGAAATTTCACCTTCTATTAAAACTAAAAATCGTTATCCTTATGCAGCATTAGCTGAAATTACATTTGGAAAAAAACTATCTAGTTTTGTAACGTTTTTATTGGATTTAACAGTTTTTGGAGGAGGAATACCAAATTTAATTGTCGGTAAGAAATTTATTTAACTCTATCAACTTCCAATTTTTAATATGTTGAAAGTATAGGTACTTACAAAATATTATTTTTTATATATCAAATTTTTTAATATTTTTACAAAATAAATGTAATTTAACTTATTTTTATTTGCAAAAATTATATTTTTGTTACATTCTTGACAGGGTGCACCCATTTTTTTTTTAAATGTGTATATGTATTACTATAAAAAAACACATTTTTACCAGTTTAAAACTTAAAAATGAAAAAGATCGCCGTGTAGTTTTCGCTAAACTTCTTATATTTGCTTTAACTTTTTGTCGACATAGTTGCCAAATATATATATTTTTCCCGAAATTGTCGAAAAAAATGGCATTTTTTACGTTGCCGATTAATAAATTTGAGTGTGTTCGTTCTTGATTTACTTCATATAAATTATTTGACGTTTCTTACCGTCAGTTATATTTTTTTCAAAGCCATCTTGTTAAAAGGATGTCTAATATGTCAGGCGGCTTTGGAAAAAGGGCGCAATTGATCTTAAGATAATCAAATAATTTTTATTTGAAGTAAATCAGAAAAAACACCCATTATAATTTATAAACAATGAATAAACTTTAATTGAAAATTCCAACAATCTTACAATTACATGTTTTTGATGTAGATTCATAAAAAACTATTTCCACCAAACCTTTAATAAATAATCACAATCTATACATTTTTGAAAAGGTAAAAGAAAGGGACTTTCAGATGGTATGACAAAATATAGGGTGTTCTATTCAAAGTACACCGATATTTTGGCTTAAAATAAAAAAAAGGCAAATTTTTTCCGACAGTTTAGGGAAAAAATATACATTTGGCAACTATGTTAACAAAAGCTTGAAGCAAATGTAAGAAGTTTAGCGAAAACTGCACGTCAATACCTTTTTCCATTCTCGAGTTATAATCTGTTAAAATGTGTTACTTTATAGTGGGACACCCTGTATTGTAATACAAGCAATTAATTGTAACGCATTTTTAAAATTTTAAAAAGTCATTAGCTTCACAGAACCTGCAACTTCTTGGTCTAAGGGCAAGTGAGGGATCCGTTGATATATCCTACTGCTTCTGGATTATAATGGTGGGAACCTTACTATGTCCGATACTTTGGATGGGTAGTCCCAAAGATATGAAGTAAGTTACAAAATAGCATAGCCGCGAGTTAAAATATCCAAAATTAATATATTTATAAAAATATCTAGATATTCCTTTCGATACGGTATGAAAATCTCGAAGAAGAAATGTTTCCTCCACTCCAACATTCTAATCAATGCAATTTAATTAGGGAATTACCAAGCATATCAATGAAAAAATAATTTAATAAGGAATTCAGCAATATGACTGATCTACTCATTGCGTTACTATTGATTTTAGCGCCCTCTAATCTAGATTTGAGAAAACTATATTTCCAATAGAAACAGTAACTTAATAATATTCTAAGATATTTTAATGGTAGAACTTGTTTTCGAGATATTTGCAAAACACTATTTTTCAAGATGGTCGCTGAAGCAACGACCCAGGCATGGCAAAAATTAGAGTTTTCAATCCATCAAATCCGTCTAATAAGGGAGGAGGGGGCTGCTTAAGAAATATTAATGTATATTTTTCAAAAACACATTATTAAAAACGAGTAAACCTTATTAATTATGGTATGTACATTACTTTAACGATTTCCAACCGTAAATTTGATATAAATAATAATAAGACGAAATTATAGCCGTTTTATTGATAGCTTACGCTGGTCCTATGTTATCCTTAATACTGGGGTACAGAGGACCCAGTACTGGGGCACAGGGGACATGCCTAATATTTAATTTTAAAATTCCACAAACTCCAGTGATATTAAACCTCTTTCAGTGCTCACTACCCGCCCTACTTGTTTCTTTCGTTTTTGTGCTAATATTTTTCTGGGAACTGGTACCGAATTTATCCCAGTTTCATCAATGTTGTATATCTGGTCGGATGAAATATTATTGGCCTCCAAAACCGATCGTCCAACATCATAGAACTTCTGGACTTGTGGTTTATTAAATCCTGTTGCAGGATTAATTTTTTTAAACCCTGACTACCAGTCACTACCAGCTACTAGCAGCCAGTTTCACAGTTTTGTTAAATGGACGATTTAACTGCATATTTTCTACCAATTTAAAAGCAAAACGACAAGCATCTAATGGTGTTATTCCATAAAAACGCCTCTCTAAGTCCAAAATATGCTCCACTAAATCCCTCTTTTGTAGTGATGCCGCGAGACGAAACAGATTCGAGACGAGAGTGTCAGCTCTTGACGAGAATTTCTCGTTTCTCTCGAGCTCTCTCGGGCTCTCTCGAACAATTTTCTCTTTGCTTATTTAAAATTCTATATATATTAAATGGTAACAAATGATAATAATAATAATAATAATAATAATAATAATACTCTCCCTAATTCACCCCCTTACGAGGAAAGGGGAAAGGGGAAAGGGACGGCTATTATTATTATTTGCCGTGGCGCTCCGGGGCGACTTAAAGATGATTGATGGTGCCATTTGACTTACAGGTGAGGAAAACCCGGAAAACCTCACTCACCATCATCGAGACGGTAATGTATGGCGAATTTTTTTAATCTGCATGTCATATCAACAGAAATTGAATTTCTATTAATACGCCACACATCAAATCCTAAACCGAACCATGCAATTTAATTAAAAATCCACATGGTCTGGTCTGGGATTCGAAACCCAGCAGTCTCAGACCCATAAACTTGCCTATAAATGAATATAAGCGCGATAGACCGCTACACCAATACTTGTGTTATTAGGATTTTATAAATAGTGATTTATAAAAAAAAATATTTCTCATTTCATTTATTTAAAAGGTATACAATCATTTCTTATATTTAATCCATTCTGCTTTACTGAGGTTACTTTTGAAGATAAGTTGAAAATGTTTAAGCATTTTTTCGAAAAACTGTCAAAGAAAAGGTAATACAAACGAATGTATTATATACAGTGAGGACGAACATTGTACCCTCCTCTATTTTAACTTCTAAATGAAAAAAGATAATGACAAAACAAAAACGAGGTAAAACTCAAGAGATTATATTTTTGTTACAACAAGATGCACTTTACTTGAGACACGTAAGATAGAGGGAGTTACTAGCTTTAAATTTTCTAATGGAAAGTAGGGTCATGTGATACCTCATTTGAAAGATATTTTTTCTATATTTTTACGTTCATGTAAACAGATTTAGGTTTTTATGTTTTTACAGAAATTACATTAAATAAATTCATAAAGTAGGTTAAATTCTTTTTTTTAATTACCACTTTAACCTCAAAGGATCATTACCGGAGGTATAATACCTTATAAATGCTGTGTTTTACAATAGTATACAATGGATAGTTAACATTTAACACTGCACAAATGGCAATTTTTTGTAGGTGGTACTTTGTTCTGGGCCTTTACTAATAAGTTACATTCTATATAACTCTCGTATTAACAATTATTGTTTATTACTAAGGAAACGCTTCTTGTATTTACTAAAATAAATAAATAAATTAAGAATATCAGAGGTGATTTAAAAACCACTTGACGTATTAAATTTTTCATAACTTCTTGGCAAAAAAGGGTTTTTAAAAAATTCTGTTTTAACATTATCTAACATTTCTAGGATTATTGCGGCACATGAGGATAATCAAGAATGTAATTTTTGTAAAAACAAAAAAAAAATAAAACTGTGTGCTTAGACGTAAATATAATAATATCTTTCAAATGAGATATTACATGACTTTACTTTCCATTAAAAAATTTAAAGATAGTAACGCCCTCTATTTTACGTCTCAAGTAAAGTGCATCTCATTATAACAAAACTATCATAATGTTTCTCTAATTTCACATCGTTTTTGATTTATGTCTCTATCTTCTTGCATTTTGAAAACATACTACAAAATGCTTTCATTTTACATCGCAGGATTGCATTAGAAAAATTATAATTTCCAATTTAAACTACTGCCCCCCTCCCCAATTGTCTTACAAGACAAAATATTTTCGTTTTTAGTTAACGCCTAATCTGGGCCACTTATTACTTCAAATTTCAATTGTAAAACGACTGTGACAGACGGACAGACAGAGAGACCTAAGTGTTTCTTATTTTCAAATTTGGGTACTAATGCGCAAATTACTTGAAAAATTCTTTGTTTTTGTCTTACAAATTTTACCGTTTTTTTCATTTTTCGACTTTTTTAAATTTGAATTTGATATTTTTTCTATCGCACGAGAGAAACGAGACGAGACAAGACGAAGACGAGAGAAAGGCTCTCTCGAACGAGAGAAATGCCTCCTCGTCGAGAGAGAGAACGGCTTTCTCTTGCCCTACGAGACGAGAGAGGCCATTTTTTTAAGGATTTTCTAATATAAAATTGTATTTATTTGCGACTTGGAATACATCGCGATATTATTTATTTATTTTCAGAAACAAACAGGCATTAGCCTAATTATATGTTTCTATAATATTATTAACAAAAAAATAAATAAACAAAAATATATAATATACACTTAATTTTGTTTATATTAAACAAACATCGCTACTAAAATGTTTTTATCAAAGTTTAAAGAAAAAGAAAAATGCTGAAATAACTAGAGATGCTAAAATAATCAGAGCAAACCCCAGACGAAAGCCACGAATATCCTACAAAATCATGTTAATAATTTTTGAAAGTTCCCTTCTGTATGTACTTATAGCTACATCAAAAATACCGCAAGAGATGTCTTCGGAATGTACGTTATTTGGTAATATTATTGATATGCTTATTTTGAAAAACTATTCCCAAATCGGTCATTTTTGATACTTTCCTCTAGTGCTGATCCTTGCATTATGTAGATAAAATTTTGAGGATTACGAGTTTCGCTGAATGAATTACCTTGCATTTGGAAAGATTAAAGAGTAATTTATTTTCTAATAATCAATCCGAAATTAAGTCTGTCATTTTGAAGGTCTAGATAATCATTAAGGGTGGGGATTTTTTAAAAACTTTTAGATCATCTGCATACATCAGGCAGTCTGATGTAATACGTAGAGGGAGATCATTGACAAATATTAAAAAAAAAGTAGAGGGCCTAAATTGGAGCCCTGAGGGACACAAGAGCTTGCAACGATTATATGAGATACTTCACTACCAAACATTATGTATTGAGACCTCAGCTTTAGATTATGTGCCTAGAGAATATTGAGACCTTTAAATTTGTGCAACGATAAGGCAGCACTCTACAGAGATGTTTGTGAAAAAAAGGTGGGAAATCCTCTTATTTAAAAACTTCTAGATATTTAATAAAACAAGAAGCAGCAAGTTTTCTTAGATTTAATACAGACTGGCTCGTAAATTTTTTTAATTCCCTTTAAAAATTTTCAAAATAAATACTTTTCGAAGGTTTACAAAAAAATTCAAAGTTTCTCTACCCTAAGTTTTGTTAGTATTCGGGACGGTGGTGTATTCGGGACGGTGGTGTATTCGGGACGGTGGTGTAGCGGTCTATCGCGCTTATATTCATTTATAGGCAAGTTTATGAGTCTGAGACTGCTGTGTTTCGAATCCCAGACCAGACCATGTGGATTTTTAATTAAATTGCATGGTTCGGTTTAGGATTTGATGTGTGGCGTATTAATAGAAATTCAATTTCTGTTGATATGACATGCAGATTAAAAAAATTCGCCATACATTACCGTCTCGATGATGGTGAGTGAGGTTTTCCGGGTTTTCCTCACCTGTAAGTCAAATGGCACCATCAATCATCTTTAAGTCGCCCCGGAGCGCCACGGCAAATAATAATAATAATAGCCGTCCCTTCCCCTACACAAGTCGTTCAGTTGACTTCAGGGGTTGAAATTCACTCGTAAGGGGGTGAATTAGGGAGAGTATTATTATTATTTCCTAAAAATTTCATATAAATCGGACTATCAATAGAGGCTCAAAAGGAAATATAAATTTTCAAGGTGTTTGTTCTTAAGAAAAAACAAGTATTAGAAATTAAAAATTACGACTTCAAAAACGTGCAGATGCGATCACCACATCTTAATCAAATTTATATGGGACCACCCCTGAGGTAAAGCATTATCGCTAAACATACATAAATAATGAAGAGTTTGAGGATTTTCTCATGAACCCAATTATTAGATTTTGACCAACTCTATATGGGACCACCCCTGAAGTACCCCCTTTCTAACAAAAAAAGAATCATTAAAATCGGACACCGTGTTAAAGAATTATCGCTGAACATAAAAAAAAAATTTGTTGTTAATTTAACACACTATTTAATAATTCACTCTCATAAAAAAATTATTAAAAAGACATTTAGGAAATTTCCATTCTTTTTTTTAGGTTTTTGTGTTCATTGTCAGTTGGAATAGTTACAACAGTTTTTCTATTGATAAATGGGTGCCTTCTGTTTAGTGAAAAAGAAAGTAACTCACAAGAAACACCTTTACAAAAGGAGATTATGCCACAATGGAAGAATGTTTTAAAAGCATACGGCATAATTGCTTTCCAATTTGATATACATCCTTCTATTTTAACTATACAAGTCGATATGCTCGAAAAATCGAATTTATCTAAAGCAATAATAGGAGGATTTTCAAGTAAGAAATAGTTAATTTTTTAGTTAATCCAAACTTCTATTATAGTTCGAAAAATATGTTACCTCAAGATAAGAATTTATAAGCTCCACATTTTAAAATTATTTAGAACGAAACATTTATTATAAATGTGAGTCATCAAATGCAATCAAATCGAACACGTTTGTTTAACACTTGGTAAAATCTACAGGGCGATTTAAAAATTATTAGCTGAGAGAAACGAAAATAATTTTTCATGGATTTAGATGAAAATTAACAGGTTACCCTCCTAAATTCCTTTGGCTTGTGCCTTAAATTCTCATAAAAATTGGAGACAAAAAATTTTGGTTACTTGTTTAGAAGGATTTTGACTTAGTTGAAAATATGTAAACACAGAAAATACCTTTTATATCACGATTGAACAACTCTGTAATTTTAAATTAATTCAAGGCCAGAGTTGGCTTTAGATATGGAATATGGTATATCCTTGTTCGTATTATGAATGAAAATTTGACTATATTTTTGCTTAAGAAATTAATATTTATGTTTTTTTGTTTTTAGTAATTTTGATCATGTTTGGAATAACCACACTCATTGCATACTTGAAGTGGGGACTTCTCGATCAGCCTAGCATATTAGAAACTTTACCAACGACATTTCCTTTGCATATAACAGCTGCTTTAGTAGCTATACAGCTATGTTTGACGTCAGCAGTTAGTAACAGCGCTCTGTACCAGCAGATGGAGGATTGCATGGGAATTTCTAGAGGTATTATCATGGTTGAGGTCTGAAAACTAAATGCAATTTTTGGAAAACATGGAAATAAAAAATCCCCAATTTTCCCTACTTATATCTTTTTATTTTATATTATCCCATTTTGTTAATTATTTTTTTTTTTTTTTAGATTTCAATTCGAAAAGATGTGTTCTGCGAACCAGCTTGACAGTTCTGGCCATAGTTATAGCAGAGTCAGTTCCAAGGTTCGATCTTGTCATGTCAATAATAGGAGGAACCCTTACTGGACCTTTGGTATTCATATTACCGCCACTAATTTTTATAAAAATAAGAAAAATGAGGAGAACGTATATAGAACAACTAGCTTTAGCTTCTTTTACAAACATAATTTTCACCAAAGATTCTAATTCTCCAAGAGTATCAAGATATATTGAAAGGAAGTTTGAGGACGAGTTTACGGAAAGTTCACATTTCGTTATTACCAGATTCAAATCGTCTTTTGAGGTTATTTTATGCATTTGTATCGTAGCTGTTAGTATTATTTTGACCTTATCAACTAGTTACATAAACTTTTCTAATGCTGTTTATTCGTATACAAATGTGACTCGTCCATGTATTTATAATGTTTCCAGAGCTTTAATATATTCATAGAAAAGCAATAAAACACTTTTTGAATAAGAATTTAATTCTATAAGTTAATAAAATTATGTATGTTTTTGCATTCCTAACAAATATTCTGCAATTCCGAGATAATATACTACTTGGCTTATTCCGTATAAAGGAGCTATAACCATTATTCTGCAAGCTCCTCCTTTAAAGAATGATTTCCAACCTTCTTTTTCATAAATTTTGCTAAAACCAAAAATGGAAATAATAATTATTAATTTGAATAACCGTAGCAGAATTTTATATAAATAAAAATTTTCTTGGTGTGTTCGTTCATAAATTAATGACCAAATACACCAAGGGAATTTTTATTTATATAAAATAATTATTAAATCACATTTTTAATTTTTGATTATAGACCGCTGAAATAGACCGTGATAGTGGTGACGTAAAAACAAAGTTGGTAACACGTATTTGTTTCCATACACCAAACATGTAGCCATCGTAACGATGTCAGATATTATCATCTGTCATAATATTGTAAATAACTACTTCATGTTTTTTACGAATATTTTTGGTTTGGTTCTGTATATAAAGTAGTCACTATTTGCTTTCATTTGAGGTACTTCTCCTTTTACCGATATCTGGTGGATTTTTTATGTACTATGTAGTTTTTGGTGCCATATTTTAAAAAAGTGTAGAAACACCTGTGAAATGTCATTCATCGGGGCCCAAACACACTTTTAAAAAGTGGAAAAGTGTATTGCGCATGCGCGAAATTAAATTGACTAATTTGTCTGAATTTCTTACAAACAAAAGAAAAATATAGTTTAAAAAAAGAAGAAATGACAAATGATTACTGACTTTTATGTGGTTTACAGATTTTTTCGAATTTTCATTTCATATCTTATTGAAATAAACTAATAGAAACATTACTAAAAAATACAAAGGTTGGAAGTATTTTAAATGATTTGTCAAAAAAAAAACGAAAATAAAAATGCAAATATTGTGGTTTTGAAAAAACATCCATATGGAGATTTAACTGTGTGTCTTCTATTCTCAAGGTCGACTATTTTTCATTACTTTTCACTACTTTTCCGGACATGTCCGTCGGACTAGTCCAAAAATTAATTTTCATGAAAAGTCCCATCACTAATATAAAATAATAACGATGAACTTGATTATATAAATTTTCTTGTACAAACATTGAACATTTAGTATTTCATGTAAAAGAATTTAAATGTGAAGTGTAATAGAGAGAAGAGTAGAAAATATTGTAAGGGGTTTTCTCGCCACAGAGAAAACGGTTCCTTACGAATGACGCTGGTTACGGGCGGTTCTCGAGCGCCAGATTTTTGGTAATGGTTTACTCCACAAACTCTCGAAACGGCGTCGAAAGTACTCGGGTAGCTACAGATGGAGATGAAAAATTCCAGGGGTCAAAGGTTACTTAGACACAGGTAATAAGTATGCCACAAGTAACGGGCTTTAATCGTTGCTTGGGCTGGTACAGAATTAATCACTAGCTGAAATATAAGGGGGAAATAAATTTAGGAATTATCAACCAGTAATACGGCAGGTTAACATTGACACATATATTGTGGTTAACTATTTACAATAAAAAAAATAAATTAAATATTTCAACGCCCACCCTCACGGTAATATGTACAAACCCTGAACAAAAATAAACAAACAAAACGGACGGAAATGACTTTCGAGTAGTCTCAATCAGACGTAAAGAAAAAGAAATGAAATCAATACTTATAATTATCACGGTCACAGTAAAACTTTATTATTGAATTGTTTATTCTGTTGTTGAGTTAGAAATGCAATTTGCTATTTCTTTCGGCAGTATTATTTCGGTCGTAGCAAAAATTAACTGTTTAATTTTCTAATTGGTATTTACAATCAAATATAATTGAATGCTTCAGTAAAACAAAATATAATATTGGTTGCAGAGAATGCGAGGAGACAGGTTCGGGATAATACTAATTCCAGAGCTGAAACCGGGACCCTATAAGAGGTTTACTCACTAGTGGTTGGAAAGTAAAACCAACTAACAACCGGGATAGTACATTATCCCTGAGTGAACCGATCGTAATCACGAGCCGCTTCAAACTGGGGAATGATACTATTTAATGTCAATTGAATAACGGAGTTTTACATAAAACAAATTTAATAACCGGGATAGCACACTATCTCTGAATGAGGCGATCGTAATCACGAGCCGCTTCAGACAGGGGAATGATACTATTTGAGTTCACTTACAATAACGGAGACTAACGCAAATGAGGGTTTCAGACGGAAAATAAACTAATAACCGGAATAGCACATTATCTCTGAATGAGACGATCGTAATCACGAGCCGCTTCAGACAGGGGAATGATACTATTTTAGTTCTGTTGAAATAACGGAGACCTAACGCAAATGAATTTTTAGATATAGAATGAACTAATAGCCGGGATAACACCTTATCTCTGGATGAAGCGATCGTAATCACGAGCCGCTTCAAACTGGGATTGATGCTATTTAAATTTTCTTAAAATTTGCAGTTCGGAGAATAAAACAAAAGAAAATGCCTCGTCGCAATTCTACAAATATAACCAATCAAAACATTAGGCAATTCCCAAACAGTTCCAATTAATTATTTATTGGATAATGTTTTTAATAAACTGTATTATTTGTTCACGAAAATTTCTTGCAGTAGGAAAAATTGACTATAAGACTATATTTACGATTAAATGAAAAATAAACTAATTAACGGTTAAGCCTTCAAATAAACTAAAATGAAATGTATAATTTATTCACATAAATTTCCAGTAGTAGGAAAAATTAACTATACGACTATGTTTACAATCGAATGTAAAATAAATTGTTTAACGGTCAAAACTTTAAATAAACTAAAATGAAATGTATTATTTATTAACGGAAATTTCCAGTAGTAGGAAAAATTAACTATACGACTATATCTACGATTGAATAAAAAATTAAATTGTTTAACACTCAAAACTTTAAATAAACTAAAATGAAATTTATTATTTACGGAAATTTCCAGTAGTAGGAAAAATTAACTATACGACTATATTTACAATCGAATGTAAAATAAATTGTTTAACGGTCATAACTTTAAATAAACTAAAATGAAATGTATTATTTATTAACGGAAATTTCCAGTAGTAGGAAAAATTAACTATACGACTATATCTACGATTGAAATAAAAAAAAATAAATTGTTTAACGCTCAAAACTTTAAATAAACTAAAATGAAATTTATTAAGAACGGTGTATTCTAACAAGAATAAATTAAAGTATTTTTAAATCAAAACAAATGAAATCCTAACTCAACACGGAATAAATAAAATTAAATCGGTTTCAAATAGCACGGCTTAAAGTCTCGGGCACGAAAGAAATTATCAAAAAAAAAACTATCAACAAACTTTACCTCGCGGCGTGAAATAAATTTTCGGTATCGTAGGTATTTAGCGTTTAATCGACTATTAGATTTAACGGTGTCAAAGCAAGTCTGTTCGATAAATCGGTATTTTAGGAACTAAAAATTTCAATTCAATCTCGGACCACGTTTAGTCGTCGCATGCCCTACTACATCAGAAAATCCCACCATTAAAACGCGCGCAGGCATAGTACCTCGACGATGGTTTGAACAGCGATAAAACTGATGATATACAGGGCATACCCACGAAGTTGAAATTAATTGAAAATCGAAATTAATACCCGGAATTAATTAATAATAATAATAATGAAAATTGACTTCATTACATCCCCCCCTCACTTCGGAAAGAAAAATAAAGGTGAACATCGTTTGCCTTTATTTTTCCTTTATCCGCCTACCTATTCATTACAAAACTAATAAAATTTACAAAGTCAAAATATAATCTTCTTTCTTCTGTTCCGGAGTCAAAACCATACCATCTCCATACCATACCATATCGTCGGACTCGGAACTACCATTGTCGGAAACATTGAATGCCGACAGTACGGCATCGGGGTTGTAGGTCTACCTGTACTCCAATTGATCGGTACCTTCCAGACGGTACAGGGGCGGTGACGGTGGGTGAGGTTCGTGTCTAATCTGACTCGACGGCCGGTTTCAGGTCTTTTATGTGCACCTGATTCAGTCTCTTTCCTGCAGCATCTTTGAGGTTGTAGACGACGGGAGACACGACTTTGACAACGGTGTACGGACCGGAGTATTTCGGAGCTAATTTGGCGGCCACATGATCCACGGCTGATGACAACGTATGTTCTCGCTTCATCACTAGATCACCAATAGTGCACCTCCAGTCTCGTCGACGTAGATTGTAGTAATGAGCCTGCGAGGTAAAAGCTCGGGACAAGTTGAGACGGGCTAGGTCAAAACACTCTTTGAGTTTTCCTAGTCTCTTGACAAAATTTTCGGGACTTTCCACATCAAGCGGTTCGGTTTCGGCGGATTGGTTACTGGTCTCAACTTCTTGTCGTAGGGATTTGGGGATGACTAACTCCCTCCCAAAATTTAAGAATGCTGGAGAAAACCCAATTGATTCGTGACGGGATGTGTTAATTGCAAATTTTAAATCGGACAAATGGAGATCCCAATCTTGATGATTGTCCTCGCAAAACTGTGCTATCATTGTCTTTATGGTTCGGTTTGCTCGCTCTACGGGGTTAGCTTGCGGTGTGTAAGCCGGCGTACATCGATGACGGATTCCTAACTCTTTTAGAACGGATTCAAAGAGTTTGCTTGTATATTGTGTGCCATTATCGGTTATGACTTCTTTTGGACATCCAAAAGTTGTGACGATGTCGTCATAGAAAACGGTGGTCACGCTCTTTGCGGTGGCAGTTCGAATAGCCTTACATTGCACCCACTTGGTAAATCTGTCCATAAACATGACGATATATGCATTCCCCCTTTTACTCCGGGGTAGCGGTCCAACAAGATCTGTGCTAACAACCTCCCAAGGTTGACGGTTCGGTGAGGGGTTCATCTTCCCCGGCGTCTGCTGTTGGGACGGTTTGTATTTCTGGCATTGCAAACAACTTCGGACATATTTGGTAATGTCTCGGAACATTCCAGGCCAATAATATTCTCTAGCTATGCGGGTAATAGTTTTGGCGATTCCGGCATGGCCTGCGGTCGGCGCATCATGGTTTTCTTTCAGAACGCGGTCTCTTTGCGGTTTTGGTATGCATAACTTCCACGGATCGGACAACTCTGGTTCTTTGTAATCATTTATGTCCCAAAAATGACGATATAGGTGGTTTTCTTTGATGCAAAAATCTGGATAATCGGCAGGGTTCCTTTCAACCTCGGCTTTCTTAGATGAATACCATTTGCATTTGGTATCTTCATCCACTGCGCACACATCTGGTGTGTCTGACATAGTTTGAATTTCTGGCAACGGATTTCTGGATAATGCATCAGCTATTCGGTTTAGCGTTCCTTTTCGGTATTTGATCTCAAAATCGTACTGTTGCAAGAAAATGCTCCATCTTGCAAGACGGCCGGACGGACTCACAATTGAATGCAACCATTTCAGTGATTGGTGGTCGGTGAGTACGGTGAAGTGGTATCCTTCTAGGTAAGCTCGCATCTTTTCAATACCCCAGACTATAGCGAGGCATTCCTTTTCTGTAACTGAGTAGTTCCTCTCGGCCGGACTCAGAGTTCTACTGGCATATGCGATGACATAGTCGATGCCATCCTTTTTCTGTGTCAGCGCTACTCCTAAACCATGATCAGAAGCATCAGTTTGTAACGTGAACGGTACGGTAAAATCGGGACAACTGAGTATCGGTGCCTCAGTCAAAATAGTCTTTAATTTTCGGAATGCGGTTTCTTGTTCTTTTTCCCAGCGCCACTTGTACGCCTTTCGCAGTAACTTTGTGAGTGGAGCTACCACCTGTGAGAAGGACGGGACGAACCTGCGGTACCAGGATGCAACTCCCAAAAATCTTCTCAATTCACGGATCGTTTTCGGTGCCTCGAACTGCACAATTGATGCTATCTTTTCGGGGTCGGTGCCTATTCCATCTCCAGTGACTATGTGTCCTAGATATTTCATGCTCGGTAAGCAAAAATGACATTTTTCAAAATTTATTTGAAGTTTTGCCTCTCTTAGGCGTCGGAAGACTTCTCTTAAATTAGCTAGATGATCTTCAAAAGTTTCACCTAGAATGATGATGTCATCCAGGTAGGCGAATGCATGCGGGTCCATCTCAGGCCCAATAATTCGGTCTATTAGTCTTTGAAAGGTAGCTGGAGCTGAGTGAAGGCCGAAAGGCATGACTCGAAATTGGAAGAGTCCCCTTCCTGGCACAGTGAATGCGGTTATCGGTTTACTTCGGGACGATAATGGTACCTGCCAATAGCCACTCTTCAAATCAAGACTTGAAATATACTTTGCGGTACGAAGCTTGTCTAAAATGGCATTCATATACGGCAGAGGGTAGGCATCCTTCATTGTGACTTCATTAACCTTGCGGAAGTCAATACAGAATCGGTGTTTGCCATCCTTTTTCCTTACGATCACAACGGGTGAGCTCCACGGACTCTTGGAGGGTTCTATTACTCCTTCTTGTAACATTTTGTCTACCTCTTCATTGATAACCTCCTGCATCTTTGGATTCTGAGGTCGGTATCTTTGCTTGATAGGTTCAGGTTTAACCAGCCGGATCTCATGTTCTACGAGATCGGTCGGTCCGCGTATGTCGTAAAAGGCAGGTAGTTCTGCTTGCAGGAATTCATCCAACATATCGGATTGTTCTGGAGTCAGTGACCGATCAGTAAGGGGCGTGATAGTCTGTATCGGACAGTCTATTCCACGAATCTGGACTTCCTTTCTGGGTTCATAGTAGGTTTCAGTAAATTTGGTGCCTTCGGTTTCATCTGCGATTTCCTGGGGCAATCCTGACTGAAAATCGACTGACTTTCTATTTG
Organism: Psylliodes chrysocephalus; assembly: GCA_927349885.1. Classification (NCBI taxonomy): domain Eukaryota; kingdom Metazoa; phylum Arthropoda; class Insecta; order Coleoptera; family Chrysomelidae; genus Psylliodes; species Psylliodes chrysocephalus. The sequence goes on along the minus strand of OV651815.1, from coordinate 80,185,998 downwards.
TCGTTGGGGTTGCGGCCCGAATCGGAGTATTACGTGGAGTGGAACTCTTTGGCTGCCAAATTTGTATGCTGTCCTCTTTTATTATTATGGACTCTTTGTCCAGTGTCTTTGGAACCTCGGTTTGACTACTAGTTGGCGGATAGAAAACGTCGGGTTCACATTCGGCGTGAACTAGGGCTTGTACTACTCGGGAGTGGTTTTCGGTCATCGACCTTGTGTCGGCGGATTCTAATGTAGCGGGTTCTATTGGTTCGATTACCCCAATGGGGTAACAGACTACGGCTTCCTCAATAGGTGGCATCGGCATCTCACCTATCGAAATTTGTCCAGTTCCCAGTTCCAGACGAAACTTGTGCTTGACTAGGATGTCCATTCCCAGCACTATATCAGCACTCAAGTTCGGAAAGTGGACCAGTTCCTCGGAAATTTTCTGGCGGCCAAGTTGCATCGGTACCTGGTAAACATCCTGGACGCGAATCAGGTTTCCATTAGCTAATCTGGCAGAAGAAGATACTGCTTTGGATTTATGCCCTCTTTGGGAAAGATGTTTCGCTAGTCGGTTTCCAACGTAGGATTTCGAAGCTCCAGTGTCGATGAGTGCCAAAAAATTTTCACCTATTACTTCCAGGGATAGGTGTGGTCGGGGATCGTGTGCGGGTGTGATAACGGATTCTTGAGAGGCTATTGTCGGCTGAAGCTGTTGGGGCCTCCCTTCCTTACAGCTCCTGTCCCATTTCCCGACTGGCTACACGGACAGTCTTTTGACAATACGCCTTCCTTTTGGCACCGGGAACAGAATATCCTTGATGGATTCTGGCAATGGGTTCTCAAATGTCCTTTCTGTCCACATCTCCAGCACAACACTTCTCCACGTGAGGTGGATGGTTGTGGTTCAAATCTTTGCGGCTGATTACGGACGGTGGGGACAGGTGAGGAAACAGGTCTATTGTCGGTTGCGGGTGGCTTAGCTTGGTAGAAACGTGGCGGATCGGACGGGAAATAGCGGGGTGACTCGGATGCTTTAAATCGGGTAGACTCGTGAACGGAGTTTCGGATAGGCTCGGATTGTAAAGGATAACGGGGAGCGGTATTCCTTGGAGCGGAGCTAGTCGACGGTATGGCCTGTAATTCCTTCCTTAGAAGTTCGAATTCTCGGACCACTTGACTAAAAGTAATGACATCGGAGTAATCCGTCTTTCGGATTTGCTGACGATATTCGGGGAGCAGATTTCGGTATAGCCAGGTTAATTGTTGTTCCTTATCTAGCTTGCCATGTCTCCTCATCAAGGTCTGCAAGTCGATGACGTAGCTGGTTACGCTTTCATTTCGACGCTGCAACCTTCGACTTATTTCGACCTCTAAGTCGATTTGATAATTAATTGGGAAAAAGAAAGTTCGGAAAATAGTTTCAAAATCTTCCCATGTATTCCAGGAGGTACGATTACTTCTGAACCATAACGCTGGGTCTCCGGAGAGTAATTCAGGTAAACATGGGAGCAGTCGGTCTTTATCAATTCCTTTTGCAGCACATATTTCGTCTAGTCTTTCTAGGAAAGCTACTGGATCATCTCGGTTTCCAAAAGAGACCTTCCAATCGTGGACTTTTATTGGCTCAAGGGTAACGGCGGGTGGGGGTGTCATTGTCGTTTGCTCTAATTCACCAAGCGGTTTACTTGCTAAATTTGTATCTATGCGTCGCAGAAACGAAACCAAACGTTTTCGCTTTTCCTGTACAGTGCCACTGACAGCGAGTTTATTATTTTCCAATTCTTTAGTAAGCTCTGGATTCTTTAATAGATATACCCAGGATACTTGGGTAGTGGTCGTAGATTGAACCTCTGTTGGTTCTGATGTGTCTGTTTCGTGTGTTACGGCGGTCGGTACTATTAATTCCGTAGATAAGTCGTGTTCCGTGTCTGTTTTCCTGATGTCGTCGGCAGTTGTTTCGGACATAAACTCAAAGAAGAAACGAACGCGGACGGGTTTTTGTTATTACGGAAGGGGGTTTAAGCAAGAAAAATATTTACAAAAAAAAAAAAAAAGGTATCTAGGCGGCGTTGAAACGGTAGTACTTAATAGTGAACGGCTTATCAAGTTCTAATTTACTCTACTCTTACGGCTAGTCAATGTTATCTGGTTTATTACTGGCTATAAAGACGGCAAAAAAAAAAAGTTTTGATTTACAGTGGAGCGGACTAGATTACGTACTATGCGTACAGGGATTTGAAAGAGACGGGGTTAAGAAAAAAAATAAAGCAAGACATAAAAGAATCGAATACGGTGGCAGGGCGGAAATAGAAAGGGATTACCTATCGGGAAGTAACTAGGTAACCAGGTCACCAGGTCCCTGCTCGGGCGCCAAATTTGTAAGGGGTTTTCTCGCCACAGAGAAAACGGTTCCTTACGAATGACGCTGGTTACGGGCGGTTCTCGAGCGCCAGATTTTTGGTAATGGTTTACTCCACAAACTCTCGAAACGGCGTCGAAAGTACTCGGGTAGCTACAGATGGAGATGAAAAATTCCAGGGGTCAAAGGTTACTTAGACACAGGTAATAGTATGCCACAAGTAACGGGCTTTAATCGTTGCTTGGGCTGGTACAGAATTAATCACTAGCTGAAATATAAGGGGGAAATAAATTTAGGAATTATCAACCAGTAATACGGCAGGTTAACATTGACACATATATTGTGGTTAACTATTTACAATAAAAAAAATAAATTAAATATTTCAACGCCCACCCTCACGGTAATATGTACAAACCCTGAACAAAAATAAACAAACAAAACGGACGGAAATGACTTTCGAGTAGTCTCAATCAGACGTAAAGAAAAAGAAATGAAATCAATACTTATAATTATCACGGTCACAGTAAAACTTTATTATTGAATTGTTTATTCTGTTGTTGAGTTAGAAATGCAATTTGCTATTTCTTTCGGCAGTATTATTTCGGTCGTAGCAAAAATTAACTGTTAAATTTTCTAATTGGTATTTACAATCAAATATAATTGAATGCTTCAGTAAAACAAAATATAATATTGGTTGCAGAGAATGCGAGGAGACAGGTTCGGGATAATACTAATTCCAGAGCTGAAACCGGGACCCTATAAGAGGTTTACTCACTAGTGGTTGGAAAGTAAAACCAACTAACAACCGGGATAGTACATTATCCCTGAGTGAACCGATCGTAATCACGAGCCGCTTCAAACTGGGGAATGATACTATTTAATGTCAATTGAATAACGGAGTTTTACATAAAACAAATTTAATAACCGGGATAGCACACTATCTCTGAATGAGGCGATCGTAATCACGAGCCGCTTCAGACAGGGGAATGATACTATTTGAGTTCACTTACAATAACGGAGACTAACGCAAATGAGGGTTTCAGACGGAAAATAAACTAATAACCGGAATAGCACATTATCTCTGAATGAGACGATCGTAATCACGAGCCGCTTCAGACAGGGGAATGATACTATTTTAGTTCTGTTGAAATAACGGAGACCTAACGCAAATGAATTTTTAGATATAGAATGAACTAATAGCCGGGATAACACCTTATCTCTGGATGAAGCGATCGTAATCACGAGCCGCTTCAAACTGGGATTGATGCTATTTAAATTTTCTTAAAATTTGCAGTTCGGAGAATAAAACAAAAGAAAATGCCTCGTCGCAATTCTACAAATATAACCAATCAAAACATTAGGCAATTCCCAAACAGTTCCAATTAATTATTTATTGGATAATGTTTTTAATAAACTGTATTATTTGTTCACGAAAATTTCTTGCAGTAGGAAAAATTGACTATAAGACTATATTTACGATTAAATGAAAAATAAACTAATTAACGGTTAAGCCTTCAAATAAACTAAAATGAAATGTATAATTTATTCACATAAATTTCCAGTAGTAGGAAAAATTAACTATACGACTATGTTTACAATCGAATGTAAAATAAATTGTTTAACGGTCAAAACTTTAAATAAACTAAAATGAAATGTATTATTTATTAACGGAAATTTCCAGTAGTAGGAAAAATTAACTATACGACTATATCTACGATTGAATAAAAAATTAAATTGTTTAACACTCAAAACTTTAAATAAACTAAAATGAAATTTATTATTTACGGAAATTTCCAGTAGTAGGAAAAATTAACTATACGACTATATTTACAATCGAATGTAAAATAAATTGTTTAACGGTCATAACTTTAAATAAACTAAAATGAAATGTATTATTTATTAACGGAAATTTCCAGTAGTAGGAAAAATTAACTATACGACTATATCTACGATTGAAATAAAAAAAAAATAAATTGTTTAACGCTCAAAACTTTAAATAAACTAAAATGAAATTTATTAAGAACGGTGTATTCTAACAAGAATAAATTAAAGTATTTTTAAATCAAAACAAATGAAATCCTAACTCAACACGGAATAAATAAAATTAAATCGGTTTCAAATAGCACGGCTTAAAGTCTCGGGCACGAAAGAAATTATCAAAAAAAAAACTATCAACAAACTTTACCTCGCGGCGTGAAATAAATTTTCGGTATCGTAGGTATTTAGCGTTTAATCGACTATTAGATTTAACGGTGTCAAAGCAAGTCTGTTCGATAAATCGGTATTTTAGGAACTAAAAATTTCAATTCAATCTCGGACCACGTTTAGTCGTCGCATGCCCTACTACATCAGAAAATCCCACCATTAAAACGCGCGCAGGCATAGTACCTCGACGATGGTTTGAACAGCGATAAAACTGATGATATACAGGGCATACCCACGAAGTTGAAATTAATTGAAAATCGAAATTAATACCCGGAATTAATTAATAATAATAATAATGAAAATTGACTTCATTACAATATTTTGGAAAAAAACAAATATAAGAAGAATATAAATATCAGTTAATTTAAAAGCAGTTTAACACAATTTTCTTGTCAACATTAGATCTTTTATTTTTTATGCTTTGTATCTGCAAAACACAGTAACTATATGTGTCTATAAAGATACCATTAGAGAACGCGAGACCGAGGCAGATGACATACTACAGCAGCAAGGCAGCAAATATTGCCGTGATAAAAGTGATGTCGTCTCGTTCATCGGTTGCGCTCTCCAAAATATATTTCATTTAATTACATGTGTTCAGACATAAAGAGACCGTTTTCGGTCGCTTTACGCCGTCGCTTGCTGCTGTCTCCTGTCGCAGTCTCGCCTTCTTAAATGGTACGTTTAAGGTGTTGTCTATAAGTGTGGATATACAGGGATATTCTTAATTTTCGCATTAAATAAAACGCGTAAATTTGTGTACTATATTCTACTATATTCTATTTATGTAACTATTTGCGATTTATCGGGTCGATGGTGTAGCGGTCTAACGCGCTTATATTCATTTATAGGCAAGTTTATGAGTCCGAAACTGCTGGGCTTCGAATCCCAGACCAGACCATGTGGATTTTTAATTAAATTGCATGGTTCGGTTTAGGATTTGATGTGTGCCAATAGAAATTCAATTTCTATTGATATGACATGCAGATTATAAAATCGCCATACATTATCGTCTCGATGATGGTGGGTGAGGTTTTCCGGGTTTTCTTCACCTGTAAGTCAAATGGCACCATCAATCATCCTTAATTCGCCCCGGAGCGCCACGGCAAATAATAATAATAGCCGTCCCTTCCCCTACACAAGTCGTTCAGTCGACTTCAGGGGTTGAAATTCACTCGTAAGGGGGTGAATTAGGGAGAGTATTATTATTAATATAAAAAGAAATCATGTGTTCATGAATTGATGTTATTTTCCATTATTCACAATATTATACACAAAAATAGGATTTATAACTCACACGAAAGCATCAGAAATACCAGTATATACTTCTTCACCGTCTCCCTTCTTGATAGTTTGAAGTCTGGTCTTAACAACGTCACATGGGGTGCAAGTTATAGCAGCCACCGCCCCTGCCAGTAGACCTGCCCCAAACGTGCACAAAGGCTTCGCATCACCTACAAAAAATAAAAAAGAAACAAAAAAGAAAATCATATTTTTCCAAATCTTTGTCTGCAAGCCTTATAAACTTTGACAGATTATACACCAGTAATTTAACGTTCATACTATATCTGTCAAAGTTCACCATGCTTATACATTTAAATAGATGGTCTTTTTTTAGTTTAGTATTTATTTCAAGTGTTATTTTACATTTTCTAGGACATTTGATTTTCCTAATACCCTAATATTGTAGGTATATATGAAGTATAGAAGAGGGGCCAGGACGGAACCTTGTGGTAATCCCCAAGTGGTGTAAATGGATCTGACAGGGCGTTGCCTACTTTGACTGTTCTGTCAGTGAATTATGAATGCATAAATTTGGAGATATTGAGAGACCTATGTTTATAAGCCATTTGACTAATTCAGCATGCCAGACTTGGTCAAAGGCTTTTTGAGCATCGAAAAAAACAGCTGAATATATTTGAATAGTTTACTTATGTTTAGTTCGCCACAAAAGGTTCAGATTCTATCCTTGAGTAGAAGTTCAAGGAGTATGAGGAAGATAGGACGGTATGCGTCTAAGGATTTGGGCTCTTTGCCTGGTTTGGGAATTAGAATGGTCTTGACGTATTTTCAGAAAAGTAGAAAGTAGGATAGGGAGAGGTAGGCGTTCATGAATAGGGTAAGGATAGGCTACAGTTGCAGGAATATGTTTCAGAGTTCTTCTGTGCATGAAATCGGACTCAAAGTGTAGTCATTATTATCATCATCAATATTTCAAATATTACAACTACTAACTTACTGTACTCTAGTGATATATATGATAGATAAATAATCGATTACTCGAAAAATAATGGAATAATCGGTTAATCTAAAATAATCGATTAATTGGGCATAATTAACTATTTTTAAGTAATCAATTAATTAAAAATATATGTAAATATAAATAATCAATTATTTATTTTTTTAATCGCATGTCGCTAGTTATGATCTAACGTTTTTAGCAATCATTTTTAGCAACAGAATTATTTAAATAGGAAGTTTTATTTGAGTAATAAGAATTTTTTTTTAATTTATAGAAATCCGCTAAAATTTACTAAAACTTGCCAAAGAAGATAAAAATCTACTGAATGTGACAACGTTGGATCAAAGGCCCGCACTCAGAGTGATCTGAACAAGCGAAGTTAACTTTCGTTAGATGCTCAAAATAGTGCTTAAAATGGCGTAGTATTAAGCACATTGTTTCACAATTTTGTGGACCTCTCTTTTTAACTACAGGCATTCGCGGAAACGTCTCGCGTTCAATAAAAATATTATACCGACAGACGCGACCAGCTTGAGCGCAGTGGCGTACCAAAAAAGTAGAGAATAACACATACGAAAAATTGTATTTATGTGACTTTAAAATTATGTCTTTTTATTAAATGTAACCAGGTATTCACTGCATAAATGAACCAATGGAGAAACCGCCCTTGCCTATAAATTAAACTGCTTGTGTCACCTTCTCCAGATTTCGTGACACAAGTGATAACTACTTACCGTCAGATTGCTGTGGACATGATTCATTCAAATTGGCAAAAAATGGGAAATATATCATTGCAAATGGAATGTCTCGCAACATTGTTGCGGTTAGTCCTTTGAAACACCCAGCTATTCCATCCGTTTTTAATATACCCATAACAACTTGAAATGTATTAGGTCCACTTGCACCTGCAAAGGCAATATATTAAATTATTTAATAGTCTCTTTACTCCATAATAAATTACTGAAACAATATGATGTGGAGTTAGATTTGGAGTGAAAAGAGTAAAATGAGTTCACTTAAGGAACTCAGCTTAAGAAGTGAAGTTTATAAGCCTCAAAGGCTGCATTGTCATTAAATTTAAGACCTAGGGACCCTGCGACTATAAAATAAATGTTACATTTTGCTAATTTTTACCATAACAGTAAATGCACTGTAATTTCTTCATCAAGTAAAATTGGTTTCATAGTAACTTCTTGCATTGAAAACGTTTTTGTATAAAACTGAAAATGTTTACCAGCAGATAATCTTCCTTGATCTTGCATTTGGATTTTAAATAGCTCCATTGGTGTAGTAACAATCATTTGACAAACAGCAGAACCCGCACCAGCCATTATCTGTCTATACATTGGTAATGATCTAAAAATAATATTTACCTATGCTATGTTTTTAGAACAGAAACTGTTACATAAAAGATTTGCAGCAAAACATAGATAATACTCTAAATATATAGACATTTACCCGTCTGTCTTTTTCAAATAGAACCTGAACATATCATTGGCTGCTAATTTTATAGCTTTCTCCGGTAATATTAGAATCAAATTTACGAATGAACCTTTATACATTCCGAGAAATCCTTCTTTTCTAAATGTTTTTACAAGTGCGTCCATACTGAAAAAGAAAAGTAAATATAAAAACAATACAACAAAAATAATTAACGTTGTATTCTAGAAATAACAAACGACTTTTTTAAGTTGATCATAAAATTCATTTCGTATTAAACCAGGCAACCATTGCACTTGCACTCAGGGACTGCTTGCGCTGTCACAAGGAAATTTTGATCAATGGGTACAACTAGTGATGCCGCGAGACGAGACGAGAAAGAGAAGAGGCCTCTCTCGTCTCGTTTCTTTCGTGATAAAACCATATATCAAATTTAAATTTGGAACAGATATTGTTACCTATCACTAGAGTTGCCAGACGTCACGCTTTCGGCGTGATTGCTACGCTTTCGGCGTGATTGCCACTCTTTTTGACTTGCCTGTACGCTATTTATGCAAATTCCACGCTTTTGAAAAGCCACAGAGGAATCGTTTTTACGAAAAATTAGCTGAGGACCTTTTTTTTTAGAAATGTTCACAAAAACTGGACCTGATTATATAAAAATGCTCTACTCGTTTTACGAAAAATAAGCGGAGGACCTTTTTTTTTAGAAATCTTCACAAAAAATGGACCTGATTATATAAAAATGTTCTATCGTCACAGTTACCACGCTTTTCACTTCCGGAAATGTGCCAACTCTACCTATCACCCTACAGAGTGCTGCGGTCGTCATACCTTATTTGCCTAGTTTACTTCCCTCCTTATTCCTTATATACATGTCGAAACGGCCATACGAAAGGTATAGTGGCCGTTGGTGTTGTTCATTTCTACACCAGTGGGACGAACGACAGAACCTAACGATTGCTATTTTTCCAGCTTATCTCCAAAAGTAACCTCAGAAAAACAGAATGGATTTAGTTTATGAAATTTTATAAATATTTTTATTATTTTTAAAAATTCAGGTTTTCAGGCGATGTATTTTTATATTTTTTTAAAAATGGCAAAAAAATAACTTTATCCATATTACTGACCAGCTAAGAAAGCGATTTAAATAATTGAATGCTATTTATATAGGGCGAATAACCTCTAAAATTTCCCATATGGCTAAAAGAAGTTAAATTTACTCTCTATATCTGTTTTTTAATAATTTACGGTTTTATATTTACAAATTATCAAATCTAAAGTATTTTATTTTTTCTTTGTTTAATCCAAATGTATTTCGCGGCATCACTATAGGTATAACAATGTCTAAATCATCCGCGGATCTACAGGATTTGGTCCCAAGAGCTCAATATTCTAATTTTGTATATCCCGGTAACGTTACCAAGGTTGCCAGGTCTTAAATTTTGTTTTGTCAGGATCACTGAACTCTATACTGTTTTAATGGAACGCTATTCCTAATAACAAAAAGTGTGCCGTTTTGATTTCGCGCATTATGTCACTTAAGGTTAATACTCATGCGCAATAAATAGTTTTCATAGCCGAGTACCAGCACCATTACGTTATGGGCAGGGCCGGCTTTATTTATTAAATTAATTTATACATTTTGATGTACATCTAAAATAAAGTTTTTGAAAAGTTAAGGTGTGTTTAGTCAGCCAGATTTTGTTTTAAAAATTAAAATAGATATTAACATAAACACAAATTTAAGGAGATTTGGAAATTCAGAAAATGAAAAATCCCTAATTTCCCGAAAAAATGCGTGTACCTCCGCTTTTAAAACAAAACCATTTATACACAAAATTTATTGATAGGTAAAAAATAATTATAATGGAAAAAAGACATATGGTAGCTGCTTCTGAAATTGTTCTGTGAACTCTCACAATCATTATTTATAAAACAGAGTTTACAAGTTCGAAAATTAATAAAAATGCTTAAACTAGCAGGCCGGCAAATCGATCACGAACGTACAGCTCCACTAGTTATGCAAAAATATTGCCCGATTTGCAAAATATATTTTTATATAGATAATTAAGTACTACGATAAATAGAACTGAACTTACTGGTATAATGGCAGTTTATTATTTTTACAAAACAAAACCATACATTTCCGCACCATTTTAAAAGGCACTTAGTGTCCTCTGATTTTTTGTTAAATAAAACTTAAAATCAATACTGTAGGGTGTCCAAACAAACACAAATTTGCAATAATTTTGAATCTAGCAAATTTCAACAAAGCAGAAACAACTAAACCAAACTAAACAAACTAAAAGCACAACACTTCAGGTGCTTTGGGCTAAAGTTATCTCTGTTCACGCCGACCAGCGTCATGGCTACCATGTATACGCAAGCGCACGTACCTTACAGTACAGTACTTTCAAAATAAATATACTCCATTCGACGCTGCATGGATGGCACAAATTTTTTTCACTTATGTATTGTTTACTAGTGTTCCAGTAACAGTTACAGTTCAGTGGTCAGGATTTAATAATTAAAAATATTAATAATATAACCTACTTACTCACATGCTTGAGTACGTTTTTGTACCGTCTGGACGGATAACTTGATTTTGTAATCTGGTTTTGACAAGATCTAAGGGAAAAACACATAAAACGCCTATGAATCCAGCTATGCCTCCATTGAGTATTTTGGGCAATAGGCTAAAACATAAACTTTGGTTCAGGGTGTCCAACCAGAATTTTAAATAGTAATAAGTTAAAACATTGTTTAAGCATAAAAATAAGTCATATTAGATAATTAAAAAGTTGAGAATGTTGTAGCAAAATTGATTGGGAATTTTTTTAGTTTCTTTTGTTAATAAGATTTAATTGCCTATGGATGATGAAACTTACCTAAACGTCTTTTGTTTTTCAGCCATGGTATAAAAATTTAGTAGGTACTGAACTAAAACTGAACGATTACTTTAAAATATGGGAATCATGATTATGTTTCTATTTTCTATTAGATATGATTGCTCATTTACCAATGTTTTGAATGGTCATGTACATTCAGTTTTGAAACATATTTTCATTTTATGTATTACACACAAAGAATTTTCCACTTTTACTAAAGTAATGTAAAGAATTTACGCTTTTATGTTCATGACATGCAATTTGGATGGTAGGTATTATTTTTGATTCTAAAATAATCAAAGTCAAACAGCTTAAGGTGGAAGTTTTTAATTCTGTCATCAAAAGATTGATAACCAATAGACATGTAGGTACCCGAATAACCCCACCAGACATGCATGTATTTTTACTTTTTCTGTCTATAAATCACAAAACAATAAGTTTGGTGTCTTTAATTTCGCAGTTCCATTTTCTTATGTATTTTGTATTGAAATTAGTTGCTTGGAACAAGTAAAAATTACGTAATTTATTTTTTCTACGATCACTATCCAAAGTAGGCTTTTGGGCTTCGAAATTCAACCCGAGAATAACCAAACGTCGAGAAGCGACAAAGACCCTTTCCCGCCGGGTCGGTTTTCGACGGCGCATGATCGAAAATATGGTGTCTATTTGCATGTGGCCAGCTAGATCAGCGCGACACCGTATACGAATGTGTCCAGCGATTTTGATCCGAGCGCAACAACTGTAGTTTCGACTGTTTTGAATTATTTGTTTCAGTTATTACTGTGTGATTTACTCCCTTACTAAAAACATATTTAGAGTTGAGCAGTGTAAATTTCAAATTTCCCCGCGATCGCGCGACTGCGAGCCAATTCAACTTGCGTGCGGTGTAAATATGGTGTCTTCAAGGTCACCGAAAATCGACCCCACAAACATCAAACGTTCCGACAAAGCTGTCGCTTCTCGGCGTTTGGTTATTCTCGGATTCAACCGCAAAGTTGACGTTTTCCACGAACTGAATTTAATTGACAGCTTTGTCGATCGCCGAGCGGAAAACTTGACAATTTTGTCGCTCATTTAATTTGAATTAGATATAATTATGAAGACTAGAGATAAGGAGACAAATCGGCATACTTTGATTACTATACGACGCAAGAGACACGCCCAACATAGGGCGCGGCCATTTTGATTCCTATGCCACAGTTTATAGCTAAAGAATCAGATCGCTCACTCTTAATCGGCACTTTTGATCTCAATGTTCCAGTTTATACACTGCGCAACTCGGATAATGCAATATATGACAACCGCCTTTAATAAAACAGCAGTCTTCTGCGTATCCTGAATTTGTATCCCTGGAGTGGATGTTATTTTGGAACTTTCAACTGGTCCGAATGAGCTAACTGATTCTTTAGCAATAAACTGTGACTCCAAAAATGATATTCACTGACATTGACAGCAGCAATCAAAACATCAGGTGCGTTTTAATCATCCGCTTCTGCTTCCGGAATTGTCGGTTTAGTCGTTTTAACCTGTCAGATTAAAACAAGAAAACCGACAAATCCGAAGCAGAAGCGGATGATTAAAACGCATCTATTAAAAATATTGCACCAATATGTAGGCAACACGTAATAAAGGATCAAAATAGCGGAGTTTTCTATCTCCTTTTAAAAGGCACTCAGAAAGCTGCGCAGTGCGACCATTCTCCGTATAGTAAAAGAAAATCAAAGTATGTGCAAAAAACGCATGCTAATTGAGCTTCTACAATTAACCGCATGGGCGCTGGTACTGCATACGTTGTTCAAAATAAATGGTTTCTTATGGGAATTATACATAATTTTGTAAAAATAAAAATAAACTTGTTTACAGCTAAATAAAGAACAGAACATACTGTTGAATTTATTTCTATATAAGTCTTGGTTGTTTTAATTGATAAATTATTTAATTTTATCTATATAAAATACAAATTAGGTATGTATGACCAAATTCGAAAAGGTTTTTTAATTGCTGAAATTTGATAAGTACAATTTTGTGGCAATTTTTTTTTAAATCGAACCAATATATAGTTTTAAGAGTAAAATAAAACACAGTCAACAGATTGATTATTGTTGTAATACAAGTATAAAGGAAGATTTGGAAATGTACATGGTATTACCTCATCCTCTAATTTCAGCTTTCCCCTTTTTATTTTGCTAACAGTACCATCAGTAAAAATAGTCTCATAATATTTGATAATATCTTCTAAAAAGTATAGAACAGCATCATCTCTAGAAAGTACTTTTTCCTACGACCACTTAGGAAAGTGACACATATCACACTATATAGTCCTATGGAAAGTACCCTATATCACACGCGTATGAATAAGAATTTACTTTCCACCCGTGTACGAATATGCTACTTACCGCAGCAGCTGTCACAAAATGTCAAACACATCATTTCCATTTTAATCTATGTAATGTCCATATTAATACTAATATCTATATGATTTTTAAATTATTGAAATTGTTGTAAATTAGATTCTAGATAATTATCTTTAACAATTATTATTAAAATAATTTTAAAATAACTAAGTTATGTTTGCTTATTATTTTGGTTAAACACATAACCAATAAGATCATTCAATTGACCCAAGGCTTATTAGCTCAGATGGTTAGAGTGTCAAACTTATCAACTTTGCCATTTGAGACCTGGCGAGCGACCGCGTTTAAATCCTTTTTTAATTTAATTTTTTGGTTTTTTTGTTTAAAAAATATGAAAATTGAATAAATACGATTATTGTTGATTATTTTTTAAAATACATTTTAATTATTATAATAACCTGGTTTTACATTTTTTGATGAAATTATTTTGTGGTCGTAGAAAAAATATTGTAACAGTGACATTTTCCACACTCGTGTGATAGTCGCATTCGGCTTGTGCCTCGTGCGACAATATTTCCCACTTGTGTGAAAAATCTCACTTTCCACACTCGTAATGTATATACAGGGTGTCCCGAAATTAGACGGTCATATTTTAACAACGTAATCTACATCCTAAAATAGGAATAAAAGTTCATATAAATATAGGTCCGAAAACGTTTCATTTTCGAGATATAGGGTGTTACAAGTGAAGTCCAGATGGCACATTTTTGTAAATATTTTCTAAAATTTCTTTAGTCACCGGTTTTCCAAAGTAAAAAAAAAATAAAATTTTTGATTTCACAAACCTATTAATTATTGTTTACACTTTCGAATAACTTATCATGCAATTTTCAAATGCTTTATTCTTGAAAATGGTGCCTCCTAGCGAGATGCAACAAAAGTAGTTTTATTATAAAAAAAGCATTTGTTTTCCAAATTTTATAGTCAAAAATATTAAAAACTGTCAACAAAAAAAACTTAGGGCAATTTTACCCTAAGTCCTCCCTAATTTACGCACCTATGAAGATAATAAAAAACTGGGGTTAAGTCTATTAAATAGAGCGTTAAAAGGTAAGCATTTGTACCAAATTTCACTTAGTTATTTTTAAAGGTTTAGAAAATATTTACAAAAGAGTGTCATCAGGACTTCACTTTTAACACCCTGTATTTCGGAAAAGAAACGTTTTCGGACTTATGTTTATATAAACTTTTACTCATATTTTAAGATGTAGATTATGCTGTTAAAATATGACCGTCTAATTTCGGGACACCCTGTATATGCTGCCACTGTTCTAAACGTTTAGTATCCTATAAAAAACATTTACAATAACACAAATGAGGCCAAAGAAAAAAATAACAGTTGCAACTCTTTATCTAACATTAAAACTATAAAAAATAAATTTTCTTTTCTAATAAGTTAAATTTAATGCATAATTATTGTTGTTTGTAAGTCAGCAATTTTATATTATAGGAACTTATAATAATATAAACTATACTTCGTAAGATACATATTGTGACTAGTTTACAATCAATATTATATTTAGACAGGAAAACATTATTTTATTTACATTAAAAGCTTTAAAAAGACATTGAATTGATTTCTTCTTATTTTCTTTAGTTTTACATTTGATTTCTATACTGTTTTACAATCTGAAACGACGTAAATCTTGCTTTGTTTTGTTTGTCACTTATTTTACTTGTACTCAGGTACTTTTTTTCAGATTATTTTGATTCTTTTCATATTTTTTTTTAAAAAATCACTTTATTTTATATTGACTTACATAGTAGTTGGCAATTTCGCGCACTTTATAAAATAAAGGACGGAAATTTGAAATTTGACCATTGCCGATTCGCCTCCTTCTCTTTGATCTTCATATTTAGGACCACCAGTTTATTTCTTTTTCCCCCTCTATTTTTATAATATTGTTTTGATTTTGAGAGAATATCAAATTACAAAACACCTTTACTCAGAAAAGGTGTATATGGTAATCATCTGATAGTATCGTCTTCATGGCTGCAGACGATAATTATTATAATATTACAATGATAAACAAATTTCTATTGTCAATATCGTCGGCTTAATATGAAAAGTACATAAGTCCAAATTTTTAGATTTTGCGATTTTGGCTGAATCTGGTTCACTGCTGCTAAAGCTATAGAAATATATTCTTAGTTTACGAAAATTGTCACTAGATTTTACTAAAAACACTATGTAAAGCTTGTAATAATAACGTAAAAATAAGTACAAGTGACTCAAAGTTATATTAAATCGATCATACTTCAACAAATATTGATCTATAAACCATGTTTAAATTTTGAATGGAGTTGTGCAATTTTCATAACAATGTAATTTTTATTTAACTATAAATTTTAAATAAGCCGTAAATTCGTTTTTTGTCTCTCCTGTAAAATTGTTTATTTTGGACTTATGCAATTTTTATATTAAGCCGACGATATATTTAGTTCTTATGTACAATTTATGTATGTTTTTCTATTCCTAACAGATATTCTGCAATCCCGAGATATTACACCACCTGAGTTATCCCAAACAAAGGAGCTATTACCATGATTCTGCAAGCTCCTCCTTTAAAAAATGCTTTCTTAGAAGAAACAATCTTTATTTTAAATGTGTGCAATCAAATCGAACACTTTTAACACTTGGTGAAAACTACAGAGCGATTTAAATTATTAAATTATTAACTGAGAAAAACGAAAATAATTTTTCACAGATTTAGATGGAAATGCACAGGTTACCCTCCTAAATTCCTCTTGCTTGTGCCTTAAATTCTAATGAAAATTTGAGACTAAAAATTGTGGTTGCTTGGAAGGATTTTGACTTAGTTGAAAATATGAAAACATAGAGAATACCTGTTATAGCGCGATTAAACAACTCTGTACTTTAAGTTAATTCAAGGGCAGAGTTGGCTTTAGATATGGAATATATTATATCCTTGTTCGTGTTAAGAATGAAAATTTTACTATATTTTTGCTTAAGATATTATGTCGAATGTATATCTGTTTTGTTTTTAGTAATTTTGATCATGTTTGGAATAACCACACTTATTGCATACTTAAAGTGGGAACTTTTCGATCAGCCTAGCATATTAGAAACTTTACCAACGACATTTCCTTTGCATATAACAGCTGTTTTAGTAGCTATACAGCTATGTCTGACGTCAGCAGTTAGTAACAGGGCTCTGTACCAGCAGATGGAGGATTGCATGGGAATATCAAGAGGTATTATCATGGTTGAGGTCCGAAAAATAAATGCAATTTTTGGAAAATATGAAAATAAAAAATCCCAATTTTCCCTATTTATATATTTTTATTTTATATAGCCCATTTAGTTAATTATTTTTTTTTAGATTTCAATTCGAAAAGATGTGTTCTGCGAACCAGTTTAACAGTTCTGGCCATAGTTATAGCAAAGTCAGTTCCACGGTTCGATCTTGTCATGTCAATAATAGGAGGAACCCTTATTGGTATTCATATTACCGCTACTAATTTTTATAAAAATAAGAAAAATGAGAAAAACGTATATAGAACTAGCTTTAACTTCTTTTACAAACATAATTTTCACCAAAGAATCTAATTCTTAAGATATATTGAAAGGAAGTTTGAGGATGAGTCTACGCAAAGCTCACATTTCGTTATTATCAGATTCAAATCGTCTTTTGAGGTTATTTTATGCACTTGTATCATAGCTGTTAGTATTATTGTGACCTTAACAGCTAGTTATATAAACTTTTCTAATGCTGTTTATTCGTATACAAATGTGACTTGTCCATGTATTTATAATATTTCCAGGGCTTTAATCTATTGATAGAAAAGCAATAAAACACTTTTTTAAAAAGAATTTAATTCTATAAGTTAATAAAATTATGTATGTTTTTGCATTCCTAACAAATATTCTGCAATTCCGAGATAATATACTACTTGGCTTACTCCGAATAAAGGAGCTATAACCATTATTCTGCAAGCTCCTCCTTTAAAGAATGATTTCCAACCTTCTTTTTCATAAATTTTGCTAAAACCGAAAATTAGAATAATAATTATTAAATCACATTTTTAATTTTTTATGATAGACCGATGAAATAGACCGTGATAATGTTGACGTCAAAACAAAGTTGGTAACACGTATTTGTTTCCATCATAGCTCTCAGAAAGTCTTAATACCGCATCGTGAAAAAATTTTGATCCCCAATATGATGGGCGCCATTATGGGTACATTTTAAGTTGGCACTACTGACAAGACAGAATCGGCGCTAGTTTATTAATAACCTTATGATCGGCGCTCGACGTATATTTATAGTCGATTTTATTATCTGTTGTGTTGTATATTTAGTTCTTCTAGTAAATGTTTTATTTAAAACATTTTTTTAGTATTATGTATTATTTTATTAAAAAACGTTTGTAGTTTGGTGTTACATTTTTACAGGATTTCCAAAATGTCTTGTTGTTTTGTACCTGGATCGGGATTTAACAATGCATCTTACGGTAGAAGATACAAGGAAGGAATAACATTTCATGTGTAATTTTTCACAAATGTTTGTGTATTTACAAAATCTAATAATTTGTATGTTTTGCTGTAGCATACCAAAAAATTTTAGGAACGAATGACTGACAGCCAAAGGGAGATTATCGGATCATTTTGTAACGTTAGTATAGGCCCAGAAAATTAGTGGTATACTAGCTGAAACTGCAAATGTGTTATTGGCTCCTTGTTAGTGACCTCTGCTATTGTACAATTTTTTCAACACAAGTTCTATGCTCCTTTGAACTTGGCTGCACCATACTGATGAAGACCAATAGCCTGGAAAACATGTCGACTGTTACTTCTTTTTTACTTTTTTTTCCTGTTTGTGTATGTTTTTAAAAGTGTTAAGGTGTTTTATTTTAGTGGAATATTCTTGTTTTAACCAATGCTCCCTATTTTCACAGGTACGTTATGTCAAAATCAATCTCATGAAATGTAAATGTAGATGAGCGTAACAACTGTGCTAGGGTTTTATTTATTTCTTGATATAAAAATACCTAATTGTAGAAACTGGTTATTTTATGGTATATACATTTATAGGTTACCAAGAGACATTGTCCAATGTCATTGTAGCTGAACAACTTAAAAATAAATGAGGAAGATCTCAAAACTGAAAGATGCCAAAGTTTATTCAGATCACTTCTCACCTGAAGATTTATTTAACTATATTTTCAAACATTTTATTTCAAATCCAATGTTTTGCCAATAGAGTAAGTAAACAAGTGTCTTTATATACATATTTTCGTATTGATATAGGTAAAAGGTAATTTATAAGTATTTATTGCAAACGTCTACTTACACCTAGTTAAATAATTCTTTTTTGAAACTAAGTGTTATTGAGGTCTAAAATACTGCGAAAAATAGCTTAGAACTGTTTTCTCCCAGTTGTAGTTTAATAAACACAAAGTAAACTTGTTTGATTGTACTAAACCCATTATTGAAAACTTATAATTTTTTTTAGTACATACTTCGTTAAGGGAGGTAGTATAGAAAATGTATATGTGAAAACAGGGCCGTCGAGAGCCAGAGCGGGTTCCAGGACAATTCTCCAGATCGGGCCCCAGGAGAATTTTCCAGATCGGGCCCCGCGACAATTTTATAAAAAATTAAATAACAGAAGGTCTTTAACCAAAAATTTCTCCTGCTGTACTTGAATTTTTCTAGAAAAAAAAAAAAAAAGATTTTCAAGCAAAAATTTCTCCTCCTCTACTTGAATCTCTCTAAAAAAAAGGTCATCAACTAAGAACTTCCCCCGTCTTCTGTCGAACTTCTGAAAGTAACAAACACCACCGCTACCAGGCGCCTCTTATACCACTGCCGGGCCCCCATTTGAGCCCAGGCCCCGGGAATATTTCCCCGGCTGCTCACCCCCTCTAGTCGGCCCTATGTGGAAACGACTGAAGATTATATTTGCTCAGTGCGAAGTTATGGTAGGGCAAGCAAAAGCGATACTAGCGCAAGCTGTAGATAATTCGACCACTTTAGGGCGATATTTTGTAATTTTGGCGTATTAAGTATACGTATACATTTTACTTTTTTTTGCAAAAAAGAAGTAAGAACAATATAATAAGCAACTGTAGTTGGTGTGTACTAGAAGTAGAAAAGTAAGTTTTCACTTTTTACAAAATCAAATTATTTTTAAATTCTAAGATATTTTGTTTATTAATTAATTTATTCTTTTTTTTTTTAATTTATTCGGGTTCTGTGGAAAAGAAAAGGAAACATCAATCCACGTCCTGCACCAATGTGAAAGCCTAACTAGATTGAGGTTTCTAATACTAGATGAAGAAAAGCCAGACACATGTAACTACATGCATGTGGATGCCATTGTCAAGGAAATTAAGTCTAATAAAAAAGTACAAGCTTAAATGACACTCTAAAACAAACGGAGTCCCACAATAGATCTGAAAAGATCGCGGTGGACACGGACAAATATTGTCAAACTCCTTTTAAATCTAATATCCAATCTACCCTTATTTTTGACAAAAGCGTCGTGACATGCCACTCAATTTTGGTAAGCCTTTTTTGTACAATTAGCTATCGCATCGGAATTTTTAACAATTTTTACGGAAAAGTCTTCAGTATTCTGAGAAATTCTTCATGTATTCGTTTAATTCGGCATTTAGAAGCAAATTGATATGAAAATATTGTTTATTATTCGCGCTCATAAGGAGCCTATATATTAATTGCAAATGGTTACAACGTTGCCAACTTATCAGTTAAAATGTTGAATATAGCATAAAACCATGGAAATATCAGAATTCAATATTCAAAACGATAAACCCCCTTGGATTATGGAGGAACATAATGATGCGCGGGGTTCTGCCTAAATATAACCAATGGGTTTTGAATTGTAAACAATTTTGCTGCAGGTAAAAATACTAAATACTTATGGTATCTAATACCGACCAATTTTAAATTAGTTGTTTACATGTAGTAATTATTAAGGTAGTTCACGCGCGACAGTCGTACACAAAAATATCGCCAAAAGTTTGAGATTCTCAAAGCGGAAAAATGTTATTTTTGTAAGAGACTGAACACAATACATGTAAGCTTATGTACGGATACATTATTTAAAGTAAAATCCATCCGGCAACGTCACAAATATACGAATGGTGCGCTATCAAGTGTACACCTATAGAAATTTGTGACTTCCTCATACTAACTTTAAGGGATTATTTTGGTTCAAACAGAACCGTCGATTCCAATTCTCAAATACAGTAGACAAATTAATTTTTCAAGAACACGTCACGAGGTTATAACAACCTCTTAGCTAATCAAGTGCAATTCAGTGATTCTGAACTAACAATGTTGCCAAGTTGTAATCATTATACCCCACTACGCGTCGATTGCTTTAAAAATATTTTTATTTTAAAAATCTATATCTTTTTACCCAAACGGTCAAAAAATTCAGCGTTTTTTTAGAAAATTTTATAACTTCTTGATTTACATTACATTAGTTTTTAAAAATATATAGTAAGAACCGTTTTAGAGATATCTTGAAATAAATACATTGCTTGTGTACATGACTGTTAATTATGTACAATTTCATTGTTAATATCTCGTTTCACAGACGGTCAAAAAAATTAATTTTTTTTAGCTAGTTACGTAAAAGACACTTTCATTAACCTTATATTTAAATTTTATTGAATTCTTAAGAAAAGCCGTTTTACGAATGAACTATTTTAAATATTATTTTAAAAAAATGAAAATAAAGCCTTAAAATCTAAATCTTGATGCTTATTTTTAATTATATTTAATATGGAACTTAATTTTTAAATAAAATGTTCCTATTTATTGTAGGTTTTTATGTGCATTTTAAATAAGGAATTTTTATTATAGGTACTTATGTAAATATACCAGAAAATTTCCATCGTCTCTAACCATTTTAAATTAGTCACACCACTTCATGCATTGTCAGAATTGTTAAAATAGAGAACAAACAATGCCATTATTTCTTCTATTTCCTCTGACTTGTGTACGGCAAAATTTTGCTACAGTACTTTGTAAATAATAAAGTTCATTAATTTTTGGTTGATAAATAAAATGCTTTAACTGGTCTTTATTTTAATTCATAAGTATGTAGTCAGAAATATGTATAATATTCTTGCTTCACATATAAAACGGGTTCTTCACAATATTTTTCTATTTTCTTTTCTTCTTCATCAGTCAAGCTTTATAGTAGATATATTTACTCAAAATGTATACAAATTGTTTAAAGTACAAAATTAATAATCCTATAAAATTGAGTAAATAATATATAAAATGACAAGCCTGTGCATGATCTATGTATTATCACAATACTGTTAAATATTATTCTTACATTGAAAGTTAAAAATATACGTTATAAAGCAATATTTTTAAAATCATGTCCATCCGCTTTCATCTAGCCATTTTATAGTAATTAACAATATATAACCCCTTCCATACGGTACGGCACTGCCAAGTTTTCCGTTTGTGAGCCTTTCCTCTCTACCCGTCTAGATAATCATTAAGGGTGAGATTACAGAACGTCTGCAACTTTGCAGATCTGCAAATATGGCGGCAATTTTGAAAATCTGCAAATATGACTGACTTACACATGCTAGTATCAAGTTTTCGTATTCCAAATTTGGGTTTAGTGTTGTTGGTGGTAATAAACCACAATAAATATTGCGAATTTGCAGATATTTTTTGGAATACTTGCATTTGTAAGTCCGCCATATTTGCAGATCTGCAAAGTTGCAGACGTTCTGTAATCTCACCCTAAACCCACTACTTCCACAGGTAAGGCGTATCTATCCTACATGATCGAATGCGGTATCTATACTTTCCGAGGGCTATGGTTTCCATACACAAAACATGTAGCCATCGTAACGATGTCAGATATTACTATCATCTATTACAATATTGTAAATAACTACTTTCATGTTTTTTACGAATATTTTTGGTTCTGTATATAAAATAGTGATGGGTCGCTTGGAAAAGCCAATGGACAAGTCCGACAGACTAGTCAGAAAAGTTGACTAGTCGAAACACACTTTTAAAAAGTGGAAACGTGAATTGCGCATGCGCGAAATTAGATTAGTTAATTTGTCTGAATTTCTTACAAACAAAAACAAAATATGGTTTAAAAAAGAAGAAATGACAAATGATTACTGACTTTTATATGGTTTAACGATATTTTCGAATTTCGTTTCATATCTTATTAAAATAAACTCATGAAAAATTTACCAACATCCAAAGATTGGAAGTATTTAACAAATGATTTGCCAAAAAAATAAAAATGCAAATATTATTCCCAAAGTGGTTTTGAAAAGACATCCAGTATGTGTGTCTTCTATTCTCAAGGTCGATTACTTTTCATTCCATTGGACTAGTCCAAAAATTAGGTACTTTTCATGAAAAGTCCCATCACTAATATAAAATAATAATAACGCAGAACTTGATTATATAAGTTTTCTTGTACAAACATTGAACATTTAGTATTTCATGTAAAAGAATTTAGATGTGAAGTGTAATAGAGAGAAGAGTAGAAAATATCTTGGAAGAACCAAATATTCGCTCAGTTCGAAGTCATGGTAGGGGAAGCAAAAGCGATACCAGCGCTAGCTGCGGATAATTCGTGCATTTTAGGCCAATATTTTGTAATTTTGGCATATCAAATACACATATACATTTTATTTTTTTTTTTCAAAAAAGTGAGTGAAAACAATAAAATAAGCAACCAGAGTTGCTGTGTTGAAAATTTTAAAAATACTAGCAAGAAAACAGTGTAAATTATAAAAAAAATCTAGTAGCAAACTGGAAATTAAAGATATAAATGGATATGTGTACAATAAGAAGAAAAAAAAAAACCTTTATTTGTGTAATAATAACATCAGTAATACTGGAAATAGTAGACATTAGAAACTTGAAAGGTTTTAAATAAACAATAAATATCATTTTACGATATACTTTTTAATTACGAAGTCTATTAAAAATTGTATTGTCAGTACATGCAAATATAGTCCATTAGTACAAAATTGAATTGGCGCTATTGTCACGCACGGAGCGAATAAAAAGAACATAAATATCAGTTAGTTTAAAAGCAGTTTAACACGATTCTCTTGTCAACATTAGATCTTTTATTTTTTATGCTTTGCACCTGCAAAACACAATGAGTAACTATATGTGTCTATAAAGGTACCATTAGAGAACGCGAGACCGAGGCAGATGACAGACGACAGCAGCAAGGCAGCAAATATCGCCTTATCGGTTGCGCTCTCCCAAATACAGGGTGTATCAACGATGCGTGGGTGAACGATAGCGGCTTCCCTATATGAGATAGGAAAAAATGCTTCAAATAAAAGTTGTAGAGGGCATTAAAAGCTACGTTCCAAAAATAACTACCAATATACAGGGTGTCCGATAAATGTATGAGTTATCGAAGGAAACACCATATATATTTTTACTCGATTAAATTTCTTTGGAAGAGTGTTTCTCAAATATATAGGGTTGTGTGGGTTTATACTGGGTGGTTAGGAATTTATTGTGGGATTTAGGTAACAAAATGGGTTTATTCAACATCAAATATCTCTAAATCAATAATTTGGAATAAATTTTTTTTACTGCCGAATATTCTCGAAAATAGTGTATTTTCATTTCCTATTCATAATTTTACCGACTGACGCTTTTCCCATACAGGGGCAACCAAAACTCGGGACCACTTTTTTCTCAGTTTTTTCAAATGGAACACCCTGTAAATGAGGCCATACCAGGATAGCCCATACCATGAGCTTTCAGAAAATGTAGGGTTTGCCTACTTGATTTTTATCGGAAATGTATCTAATTCTTAAGGAAAGTATAAAAAAGTTATATTTATTGGTAGTTATTTTTGGAACGTAGCTTTCAATGCCCTCTACAACTTTTATTTAAAGCATTTTTTCCTATCTCATATAGGGAAGCAGCTATCGTTCACCCACGCATCGTTGATACACCCTGTATATTTTATTCAATTACATGTGTTCAGACCTAAAGAGACCGTTTTCGGTCGCTTTACGCCGTCGCTTGCTGCTGTCTTATGTCGCGGTCTCGCCTTCCCAAATGGTACTTTTAAGGTGTCGTCTATACGTGTGGGTATATGGGGATATTCTTAATTTTCGCATTAAATAAAACGCGTGAATGTGTGTACTATATTCTATTTATGTAACTATTTTCGATTTATAATATAAAACGAAATCATGTGTTGATGAAATGATGTTATTTTCCACTATTCACAATATTATACACAAAAATATGATTTATAACTTACACGAAAGCATCATAAATCCCGGTATATATTTCTTCACCGTCTCCCTTCTTGATAGTTTGAAGTCTGGTCTTAACAACGTCACATGGGGTGCAAGTTATAGCAGCCACCCCCCCTGCAAATAGACCTGCCCCAAACGTGCAAAAAGGCTTCGCATCACCTACAAAAAAAAAAGAAAAAAAAAAGAAATCATATTTTTCCAAATCTTTGTCTACAAGCCTTATGATTTTTCTAATACCCTAATATTTTAGGTATATATGAAGTATAGAAGAGGGGCCAGGACGGAGCCTTGTGGTAGTCCCCAAGTGGTGTAAATGGAACTGACAGGGCGTTGCCTACTTTGACTGTTCTGTCAGTGAGTTATGAGTGCATGAGTTTGGAGATATTGAGAGAAAGACCTATGTTTATAAGCTATTTGACTAATCCAGCGTGCCAGACTTGGTTAAAGGATTTTTAAGCATCGAAAGAAACAGCTGAATATATTTGAAGAGTTTAATGCTGTGACCGTAGTAGTATATAGTGAGGATATTGCGTCCTGAGTGGAGTGATGAGATCTGAAACCACGTTGAGATTGAGAAATTATGTTTAGTTCGTCACGAAAGGTCGAGATTCTATCCTTGAGTAGAAGTTCAAGGAGTTTACTGATATAAGGAAGATAGGACGGTATGCGTCTAAGGATTTGGGCTCTTTGCCTGGTTTGGGAATTAGAATGGTGTTGATGTATTTGCAGACAAGTAGGAAGTAGGATAGGGAAAGACACGCGTTCATGAATAGGGTAAGGATAGGCTACAGTTTCAGAAATATGTTTCAGCGTTCTCCTGTGCATGGAATCGAACTCAAAGTGTAGTTATTATTATCATCAATATTTCAAATATTACAACTACTAACTTACTGTACTCTAGTGATATATGGTCGATAAATAATCGATTACTCGAAAAATAATCGATTACTCGGAAAATAATCTATTACTCGAAAAAAAATCGATTAATGGAATAATAGGTTACTCTTAAATAATCGATTAATTGGACATAATTGACTATTTTTAAGTAATCAATTAATTGAAAATAAGGGATTATTTTAAATAATCGATTATTTATTTTTTTAATCGCATGTTCCCAGTTATGATCTAACGTACTTAGCAATCATTTTTTAGCAACATAATTATTTAAATAGGAAGTTTTATTTGAGTAATTAATTTTTTTTATTAATTTACAGAAATCTACTAAAATTTACTAAAACTAGCCAAAGAAGATAAAAATCTACTAAATGTGACAACATTGGATCAAAGGCCCTTCAGTCAGAGTGATTTGAACAAGCGAAGTTAACTGTCGTTAGATGCACAAAATAGTGCTTAAAATAGCGTAGATTCAAGCGGGCACATTGTTTCACGACCTCTCTTTTTAACTACAGGCATTCGTGGAAACGTCTCGCGTTTAATAAAAATATTACACCGCCAGACGCGACCAGATTGAGCGCAGTGGCGTACCAAAAAAGTAGAGAATAACACATACGAAAAATTGTATTTATGTGACTTCCCAGGCAGCACACATTAGTATAACTTACGTATTTTATACGTAATACTCGTTTAATTTTGGTATTGGTTGATTCCGTATACGTTTACAGTTTACTATTATTATACATACCGAGTTTTAAACGATATATTATACGTTTTTTATACACATCCTATGGTATATAAGTGTACATTTTTCTACGTTTAAATATAGTTAACAATATAGGATTCATTTTAGTTTGCGATGAACTATTTATATACAGTGGGCTTAAATATACGTTTAGGTTTATTTAAATTAAATTCGTATAAATTTACATAATATTACAATAGGTGTTCTTCGTTTATAATTCCCGTTAAAATTTCATCTTGGTTGACTTTTTAAACGTTTACGATCTACCATTTTTATACTTAACGTTTTTTAACAGATAAATTAAACGCTTTTGTTTGTCGATACTAGTTAATATACCTATATTATTCTACGTTTAAATGCAAGTCACCTTAAACGAATATTACCAGTTTACGATGAACTAGTAGACATAAGAAAATAATATGTATATATTTAGGTTTATTTAAATTAATAGCTTATAGATATATTTATTTACATTATATCCATATTTTTTTAATTATATTACCTGTAATATTTATAACAAATTCCCAATACACACGGAACTATTTTTAGATGGCGGATGGAGGATGACGTTCTAGTGGTACGGTCTTTTCTCATTTCTACTCATGCGTATGTGTAGTATTATTGTTCAGTGTAGGGAATGGTTTGTGGCAGCACCAGGTTCGTCCATTTTCATTTGTGTACACGTTTTGTTGCATTGCATGCTGCTTTGGCGTCCTGGCTTTTACGATATTGATTAAAAGCATAGGTAAGTTTCTAATAATGCTTTAATTTAGCTACTCTTTTAATAATTGTTGCATTTTACAACAACTACTGTTTTATAGCTAGGTACAGTGTGTAAATGTTTATAGAAACTCCAAAACATAACCTTACTTTTGTTTCTCTTATTTTTATACGTATTTTTCAGGCTACTTATTTTCCTTTTTTTTTTGGTCAGTTGTTTTTTATTTAATAAAATGTCTCGGCGTCATCTACGTAGAAAAATAGCACAAAATATTCAAAATGCTTTAAAATCGAATCATTTTTTTTTATTCTATTATTTATAATAATTTCCAAGAAAATAATACAAATTTAACTTCGGAGCTTTTAGAAAATATTTCACCTGAAATTAAGTTACATTTTCGTTATAGGAATGAGGGTGAACCAAGCGACTTAACCGACCGAACGATTAGGTGTGCCATGCAAGATTGGCTTAAGTTAGCTAAGGCCTGTCTAGGACACAACACATCCAAAGTGTTAAGTTAAGATTTTAATTTTCATATATATTTTTTGTTATTTAAAGAAAAGTTCCGTTTAGTTTGTTATTCAGTATTTTAGTGTTTATTTTTTAGTACTTATTTATTTTTTAGTATTTTATTGTTTATTTTTAATAAAATATTCTTCTGTACATATAGCAAGTGATCAAAAAATTTCCTAACTATTTAGGCCAATAACAACTAAAATAGAAACACGAGTAATGACTGTTTCTCTGGTATACACACCTGCTATGGAAGAAATCCAAACTGTCATTTAAGAAATATTAACATTTTTCCATGGCCTTTGTTAGAAATTTTGTTTTTATCACTTTATTTAATTTGTGTTTGAAAAACATTTAAAAATCATACAAATATACAGTATGTAACTAAATAAGTGTAAAATATTTAAGGGGGTGATTCCTCATCGAAAAAAAGATAGGATCTTTTACATAAAGAAACTTCATTGGCGCATCCCTTGTTAAGATACAGCCCCTTAAAGGGGGTACATAAAATTTTACAGGTTAATTTCAATATTGTAACTTGTTTAGTGCTTGTGAAAAAAATTGTTAAACAAATTTCATGTACCCCCTTTAAGGGGCTGTATAATAACAAGGAATGCTCCAATGAAGTTTCTTTATATGAAAGATCCTATCTTTTTTTCGATGAGGAATCACTCCCTTAATTGTTTTACACTTATTTAGTTACACATTGAATATAAGATAAATCTAATATAGACGTACAGTAAAACAGGATAATTAAAGGTAGATAAAATAGTAATGTTAGACGTATAAAAAATAAAAAAAATATACGTTTATAGGGCGGACATTTTCACGTATATATTGGGTAGCATATCAACGGTATCCATACGTATATTGTAGTACATAAAAAAACGTCTTTTATACCAAAGTGGATTCGTATAAATATACTACAACTATAAATCTAATATAGACGTATAGTAAAAACGTTTAATTATAGGTGGATAAATTCTTAGTAATCGACGTTTATATATGACAAATAATATATGTTTATAAGGCGGACATTTTCACGAATATATTTGGTAGTATATCAACCGTATTCATACGTATGGTAATAGCTAAAAAAATACGTAATTTATACCAAAGTGTGCTGCCTGGGTTTAAAATTATTCATTTTTTATTAAATGTAACTAGGTGTTCACAGCACAAATAAACCAATAGAAAACCGCCCCTGTCTATAAATGAAACTGATTGTGTCACCTTCTTTAGATTTCGTGATACAAGTAATAACTACTTACCATCAGCTTGCTGCGGACACGCTTCATTCAAATTGGCAAAAAGTGGGAAATATATCATTGAAAATGGAATGTCTCGCAACATTGTTGCGTTTAGTCCTTTGTAACACCCAGCTATTCCATCCGTTTTTAATATACCCATAACAACTTGAAATGTATTAGGTCCACTTGCACCTACAAAGGCAATATATCAAATTATTTAATACTCTCTTTACTCCATAATAAATTACTGAAACTATATGATGTGAAGTTAGATTTGTAGTGAAAAGAGTAAAATGAGTTCACTCAAGGAACTCAGCTTAAGAAATGAAGTCTATAAGCCTCTATAAGCTTCAAAGGCTTCAGTGTCATTAAATTTAAGACCTAGGGACCCTGCGACTATAAAATAAATGTTACATTTTGCTAATTTTTACCATAACAGTAAATGCACTGTAATTTCTTCATCTAGTTAAATTGGTTTCATAGTAACTTCTTGCATTGAAAACGTTTTTGTATAAAATTGAAAATGTTTACCAGCAGATATTCTTCCTTGATCTTGCATTTGGATTTTAAATAGCTCCATTGGTGTAGTAACAATCATTTGACAAACAGCAGTACACGCACCAGCCATTAACTGTCTATACAATGGTAATGATCTAAAAATAATATTTACCTATGCTATGTTTTTAGAACAGAAACTGCTACATAAAAGATTTGCAGCAAAACATAAATATTACTCTAAATATATAGGCATTTACCCGTCTGCCTTTTTAAAATGGAACCTGAACATATCATTGGCTCCTAATTTTATAGCTTTCTCCGGTAATACTAGAATCAAATTTACGAATGAACCTTTATACATTCCAAGGAATCCTTCTTTTCTAAATGTTTTTACAAGTGCGTCCACACTAAAAAAAAAATATATGAAAACAACACAGCAAAAATAATTAACGTTGAATTCTAGAAATAACAAACGACTTTTTTAAGTTGGTCATAAAATTCGTCTTGTATTAAAACAGGCAACTGTTGAGCTTGAGCACTTGCGCTGTCATAAGGAACTTTACATCAATGGGTTTAACTAGTGATGCCGCGAGACGAGACGAAAGAGGCCTTTCTCGGCGAGAAGACGCTTCTCTCGTCGCGTTTATTTCCTGATAAAACCATATATCAAATTTAAATTTGGAAAAGATATTGTTACCTATCACCCTACAATGTGCTGATGTCGTCATAAGTAAAGGTGCGAGTAAAAGAAGAATGGAGAATATTCGAGAAATGTCATTCCACGTCAAGAGACATTGAACGTTTAGGGAAGGTTCTAAAAGGTTAAAGCGAGCTATATAAGTTGGTGATCCTGACGTCAGTTTGGAGTTTTGTGATAGAAGTTATACCTAAATAAATGTGTTCACTTTTGGTGCAGTGTCCACCAGTGTAAATTACACCACGCATTGTCTAGTTTATTTCCCTTCCTTATTCCTTATATACACGTCGAAACGGCCAAACGAAAGGTATAGTGGCCGTTGGTGTAGTTCATTCCTACATCAGTGAGACGAACGAAAGAACCTAAAGATTGCTATTTTTCCAACTTATCTCCAAAAGTAACCCCAGAAAAACAATGGATTTAATTTAAGAAATTTTATAAATATTCATTTTTAATATTTTTAAAAATTCAGGTTTT
Organism: Psylliodes chrysocephalus; assembly: GCA_927349885.1. Taxonomy (NCBI): domain Eukaryota; kingdom Metazoa; phylum Arthropoda; class Insecta; order Coleoptera; family Chrysomelidae; genus Psylliodes; species Psylliodes chrysocephalus. The sequence goes on along the minus strand of OV651815.1, from coordinate 80,155,378 downwards.
CGGGCGATGTATTTTTATATTTTTTTAAATACTTAGCAAAAATCTTGCATTGGAAAATAACCCTGTCATCAATTCGTTAAAACATTTGGAAACACTAAATAAAGAAAAATGTTTACAAAAAGGTAATTGACACTCCAGTATTATTAAGTTTAATGAACCAAATGGATGAGTTCCTTCCGAATATGTATTCTAATGAATTGCTGCCATGCCATGAATTTGAATTGGACATCCAACTCTCTTCAATTCCAGTTTTAAATCTTAGATCAATTAGGGATGACACTTATGGATTATCCATTTTTACTGACACAATAAACGAGCTACCCGGTTACACAAAATTCTTCACCGATGGATCTGTGGGACCTTCTAATGATTCAGGCTTCGGTGTATTTTCTCCAGACCTCAATTACGTGTTTTCAAGCAGACTACCTCAACATACACAAATATTTACTGCAGAAATTATTGCAATTAACCATGCCTTGCAAATCATTTTAGAAAAAAATATATTGAACTCAGTTATCTTCTCGGACTCCAAATCTGCTTTACAAAAAATTGGAAATATGAAATTCTCTACAGAAACTGATCATTGCTCCTTTCTAACAAAACAAGGTATCTTACTTGCTAATATGAATAACATCCACATCACTTTGGCATGGATTCCAGGTCACTCCGGCATTATTGGCAACCATAAAGCCGATCAATTAGCAAATATAGGCAGAATCCTTAAAATTCCTTTAAATATTAAAATCAATAAGTCTAACTTTTTACCCTTCATTAAACAAGAAATTTGGAACAAATGGCATCAACAATGGAATTCACTAAAAGAAAACAAAACATCTTTTTACTTCCAAGTGGTTCCTAAAATACCCAAAACTCCGTGGTTCAATAGTAAACAATTCTATGAAAGAAGGTACCTTTCCACAATCATACGGATGAGAACTGGCCATTGTCTAACCCCATATCACTTATTTCGAATTGGTATTAAAGATGACCCATTTTGCGAGTGTGGAGAAGTTGGATCTTTAAATCACATCATCTTAGAGTGTCCCATTAATAAATCTCCCCTTTTTGATGTATATTTGGAACTAACGAAGGCTGGTTTATCAGCCCCATTTGATATTCGATACATCTTGTCTCATTTGGATGATAGAAGAATAACCACCCTTTCTAAATTTCTTTAAAATCATTATCTAGTAGAAGCAAATCAACTATATCTGGGTAAATTGTTCGCAGTAACATAGCCCAAAAAAAGAAAAGAAGAAGAAAATGGCAAACAAATAACTTTATGCATATTACTGACCAGGTAAGAAAGCGATTTAAACAATAGAATGCTATTTATATAGGTAGAATAACCTTAAAACTTTCCCATGGGATTAAAACAAATTAAATTTACTCTCTAAATTTACATTACAGTTTTATATTTACAACTTATGAAATCTAAAGTATTCTATTGTTTCTTTGTTTAATCCAAATGTATTTCGCGGCATCACTAGGTATAACAATATCTAAATCATTCGCGGTAACGTTACTAAGGTTGCCAGGTCTTAAATTTTCTTCTGTCAGGATTTAATAATTAAAAATATTATATATAATATAACCTACTTACTCACATGCTTGAGTACGTTTTTGTACCGTCTGGACGGATAACTTGATTTTGTAATCTGGTTTTGACAAGATCTAAGGGAAAAACACATAAAACGCCTATGAATCCAGCTATGCCTCCATTGAGTATTTTGGGCAATAGGCTAAAACATAAACTTTGGTTCAGGGTGTCCAACCAGAATTTTAAATAGTAATATTTGACTAATTAATTTTAATTTCGTTAGGTGTGGTAGTGTATCCCAATAAATTTTCGGATGATAGTAGGTTTTTTTACCATATACTGTCGTCAATTCAGCAGAAGAAGCAAAATTGTGAAGGTTCTGTGAAGAAGAGGAAAGATCAACCCACGTCCTGTGACAGTATTTTAAATAATATTTTAAAAAGAGCTTCAAGGAAGATAAAAATCCGAAAGGATCAAACATACGAGCAACAGCTGAAGGTATTTTTCCAAGAAAAATCTCTACTTCAAAACTAAATTTATCATATTTTTCTTTCCACTGTAATCCTAGAACTTTTAGAATTGATTTATCAAATTTTTTAACTTCTACTAACAATTTTAAAACCTCTTTGTTGAAACAAACTAACTAATTGGGAACATCCAGATATAATTTCTTGCACATTGGGAAAACTACTAACAATATCATCCATCTACATATTTAGATTCATCGTCTCATCATAGTTTTATTACTTGAAGGCGTTACGTTCGGCGACGATTCACTCCAATACTCAAAGTATTTAATTGGAATACACAAATAGAGTCAATGAAGTTGATACTCCAGAGAACTCTTTGAAATTACCTATGAGGCTTTATCATCTCATCCTGCCTATACATTTGTTTTAAGTCGGTTACCACGAGAATAATTATTGAAAAAAGACGATGGAAAAAGACTACATAGTCTTGAAACATATTATAAGTTTGTTGTTTTTTTATCAAGACGATTTTCTAAGTACAATACATTTTTCACTAATGCGAATGAATCTCCTAATAATTTAGGATAATCTTTAAATGGCAATGATACTACATGTTATTTACCATCAGGTACATTTTCTACCAATAATTTTTTCTTCTGATGAAATAGGAAAAGGGGACAAATCTTCCAATTTCTACATTCGTTCTACAAAAAAATCTAATTGAAGAAAATTACTAAAACAAAGAAGAATGCGTGTGGACTTAATTGGAAGTAGGCTGAGCTGACCTCTTGGCAACGTAACCTAAAGTAGTTTCAATGGCTGAAACTGCACTGTTGGATGAAGTTATTCTGTTAAAAATGATAATATTAGAGAAAATAGATACAAAATTTCATCTATTTTACTAGTCACTGTCAGTTAAAATCTAATTATCTAAACTAGGCATGGTTTTATCAATAGGCTAATCAGGTAAAGCATTGATCACCATAATAGCAAAACTTATATGCAAAAATAAGAGTTCCTAAACCTCCTACTCCTGAGACATTCAAATTTAATTAAATAACGGTCTAGTAAATTAGCAAAAGATAGAAAAATATCCAAATACTTAAGGAATTTCCATACTTTAAAGAGCATATAAGATAATTAAGAAGTCAAGAATGATGTAGCAAAGTTAATTGGAAATTTTTTTAGTTTCTTCTGTTAATAAGATTTAATTGCCTATAGATGATGAAACTTACCTAAACGTCTTCTGTTTTTCAGCCATGGTACAAAAATTTAGTAGTTACTGAACTAAAACTGAACGATTACTTCAAAATATGGGAATCACGATTATGTTTCTATTAGAATATGGTTGCTCATTTACCAATGTTTTGAATGATCATGTATTCAGTTTTGAAACATATTTTCATTTTATGCATTACACACAAAGAATTTTCCACTTTTACTAAACTTATGAAAAAAATTTACGCGTTTATGTTCATGACATGAAATTTGGATGGTACGTATTATTTGATTCTAAAATAATCAAAGTCAAACCTCTTAAGGTGGGAGTTTTTAATTCTGTCACCAAAAGATTGATAACCAATAGACATGTAAAGACAAAAACCCACCCTTAGACTAAGTATAAAGAGAGGACTCGTAACATCGCAGAAAATCATGTTCCATGACCCCAATGCTATTTGACCAGAGGCGTAACATGTTGGAAATGAAACAATGAACTTTTATTTACGTTATTAGTACTTTATTGATCTTTTTAGGTATAAAGTAAGTTCAAAGCGTAAAATAAATGAGGAACAATAAATAAGATACAAGAAATAGTAGTTTGTGCAACAATAGTGGATATGGACAACCCACTCGAGTTGTACAGTATGTTTTCTACGACCCACTTACATATATTAAATTATATTTTTTTAAATTGGACATATTTTCTATTAATTTTAAGTTCTACTCTTAAAAATATTCTTAATTTAATAAAGATTTCCTATTCCCATCTTTGATAAGTACCGGTTTATTTGTCATTTTTTTGAAAATATAGTGCCATTGCAATTAATTAATTACTCTTGATTACAAAATAATTAATTAACGAATTGTTGGCAGTTCCTTACAAAATGTTGTAACTTTTTATCAGAATCATTAAAATATTCAAAAAATGTACGAGGTGTTTGCAGTTTGAAGTTTTATTAGATTAAAATGTTTTATTTAATTACTGCGTTAATTTAAATGGAAAACCCTGTATTTTATGGTACCAATATGAAGGAAATTTTATTTACGTTAAAATTTCTATATCTACTATTTTTAAAACTATTATCAATGGTTTCAATTAATAAATTTTAAATGTCAACTAATAGTTTTATTTTAACAAAGTTACTAAATAAACATATTTATTCCAAAATTTGTCAGTAAATTTAAAATTTACCTACAATAAATGTCAATGATATTGTGATTCGTTTTCAAAATTATTTTTTACATTACTTAAAATATCTAAAGCAAACGCATCACGAATGCGTGTTTTCGTATCTTCGGCGGTGGTCGACTGAGTTTGATATATTAGGGAAACTAGATTCACCAGTAAATATTATTTTTGCCAATTTTAATATCACTAATTGTTTAAAAATTAATGAAAAGCATAAAATAAATAAACTTGGCGGGAAAATTTTATTTCTCTGGAGTGAGATATGTACAATATAGTATAATAACCAAATAAATAAAAAATATAAGAAAATATTTAAAGTATACATGTTCTATGTTTATTATTTACCTGTGAAACATAATATTTGGTTATTTCTTGACGCTATGACTTTTACATTGATATGCAACACAATAAACTACTGTAACAAACTAGGTATTTATCAAATGTCGTTTAATTCAAAAATCACAAATAAACACGAGTAAAAAGCTTTGGTGACGCCGAAATGCTTATCACCAAAATAATGGCGGCCAATCGATAATCGGCATAGAAATACTACGAATGCTTGGTATACTAGTTACGCGTCCTCTCTTTCCTTGTCTAAGAAACCACCTGACATGCATGTCATTTTTTTATTTTTTCTGTTTATAAATCACAACACCTCTGCACAAAACAATAAGTTTGGTATCTTTAATTTGACAGTTCCATTTTCTTATGTGTTTCGTACAAAGTTTATCCTACGAGGACTAGAGCAGGGGCTGGTAACTCAAATGGAAAAACATGAGGACGGTAATTTAGTACCACTCCAATTAACGGGATGGCGCTCGTATGGAAATGTCATGTCAGTTGTCAGCTTGTCAACAAAACTTCATACTTGGAAAAATTAAAATGGCTGTCGCATTTGAAGGTGTATTGAATTTTGATTAATCTAGATTTATTTTTCAACACCTTCCAATTTTAAGCATGTTTTCAAGAGATGGGAACATGGATTTCAGCAACGAACAATGAAGCACTCCCAGATATTGGTAGTGATGCAATTTATACCACGTATTAAATATGCGGTCGTCATATTAAGGATAAACATACAATTTGTAATAAGTGTCTTAAGAAAAATGCATCTTGTACTGGCATATCAATGGTAAGTAATATTTACAAACTTGTTTTTGATTCAGTGTTAAAATAATTGGTTTGTTATTTAAATTTCTTTTTGTTTTCAGTTTTTAAATGATCATTGTTATAAAGAAAATGTTGGCTCTTCAAAATACCCTGTAGATCGATTAAATATTTGAGCCTTAGCCATCAATATCAAAATTTAATTCAATGCCATTGACATCAAACAAGAAAACACCCCAAAATCTTCAAAGGTCCAAACGTGTGTAAGTTTAATTTAAGCTCGAAAGTTAAATTCATTTATCACAGTGCTCAAATGATGAATAAGAATTTGATAACTACAGGTGCTGTACAAATAAATCAATAAAACAATATCGGATGAAGAAATGTTCCTCAACTTAACTAGTCGACTCAATAAGCATATGGCAAATTTTATCCACCCTCAAATTTGCCTTGATTGTAAGACACCAAAAGGATGATGCTTCAGTTTTTTTCAAACTTATTGCACTCCAAGTTGCAAAACTGTTATATTGGTCTGTTGTATAAATAGACAAATTATATGATGCGGCGTTAATTTACTGTAATAAAAAAAATAAATAAAATAAATTGCATTTTATTTCAAGTTTGAAATTAATGCAAAAATATAATGAAGAAAATCAAACAAAAAAAAATAAATTGGCAAAATATTTGACTAGTTTCAAATCACAAAACAGTCAATATGGTTGTTTTATGATTTGAAACTAGTCAAATATTTTGCCAATTTATTTTTTTTGTTTGCTTTTCTTCATTATATTTTTGCGCGACTAGCAGAAAATTAAATTTCAAAAAGCCTGCGCTAAGCGGCCATATTGAATTTTAGTACCACTCCAATTTGATAGATTGCAGCACATCGACTCAGAATATTACCATTGAGTTTCCCATCTATTCACATTAGTAATCTATGGACTAGAGAGAAGAAGGTGAATCGATAATGTTTAAAATTTTAAATTTGTCCTTTTTATAAAGTTTGCCAAATTGACTGTAGTAGGCAGGTCGAACGTTAATGACGTTAAGTTTCTATGTCAGTCAAGGTGAAATAGTGTCTTTTTTTAATTGGTGAAAATAATCAAAAAAATATAAAACAAAGTACCTGACAAGTAATATGAGTGACAAAAAACATCAAAGCAAGATTTACTTCGTTCCAGATTATAAAACGGGATATAAATCAGATGTAAAACTAAATAAATCATAAGGAGAAATTAATTCAAAGTCTTTTTAAAGCTCCTAGTGCAAGTAAAGTAATTTATTTATTTATTGTAAACTAGTCAAAACACGTATTTTACAGAGTGTAGTTTATTTTATTACAAATTTCTATAATATTAAATTTATCAGTCATAAATCCTCACTTACAAACAACAATAATTACACATTACATTTAACTTATTAGAAAATAAAATTTGTTTTCATGTTTGATGAAAAGTTACTGCTATTAGTTTTTTATTAAACCCGAATTTTGACATTGGAACTACTTTTTATAGGATCCTAAAGGTTTAGGACAGTTGTTGCAGTGGCATTCCCAAGGCTAATAAAGCACTTTCTAGAGATGTTGGTGATTGCGAGCTACACTTTTTAGAAGAGGATTCCAAATATTATTTTAAGTAATGGTACTGTTAGCAAAATAAAAGTGGAAGACCAAAATTAAGGGATGAGGCAATACCATATACAGGGTGGCCACTTTTTTAATGGGATTGTATTAGTAATTGCAAAACCATACTAGTTAGAAAGTCGGTTAAATGGAGAAAAAATTGCGTATCTCAAAGCCTACTCTAGCGGTGAAAATTAATCGAAAATAGCAGGCCCGGTTCTTGAGATATTTCAATAAAAAGAAATTCAATCTTTTTGGTTTTTTGGTTATCGTTCATTTATTTTCAGAACTACTAAAAAATCTTCTAAAGGTTTTTTATTTGATAGTAAATTTTCTTTGATTTGACGTTTTCATATTTTGCATCAAACGTTTCGTATTCTCCGGACCACCCTTAACTTATTTTTTTTTTAATATGGACCTGAATATTTTATAACATTATTTGAAATATCTTTTCATCCTGCATCCAGCGGTGGCATTCAATGACGGTTTTTGGGTAATATGAACCGTAATCCCACCACTTTCTTCCTAGATCCAGCGGAAGAAATAGTACGGTCGATTGCGTTGGCTCCAGGTTTAGCAGAGCTTGCGTCCGTTGAACGTTTAGTTCGACCGCCTAGGTTACAAAACATCGCCGAACTTGTGAATTTGTGAAATTTATTATGACGGGATATAAATTTGTAGATGTTGTACATCTGAAAATAGAGATGGGACAAAATTTTAATTTTTCTTTTGGTTATGTCTGACTTTTTCGAGGATTTCAAATCTCTGTTTGCATATTTAAGAGTCTTATAAATAATTTAACGGTGTACATTTTCGCAAATTGTTAGCAAGGATGATCAAATTTTATTTTGCTCATCTCAAAAAGGTATGCGTTGGAAATTCCAGACTTTGTTGACAAACTATCAAATAGAGATATAAATATTTTTTCCAATTTGAAAATAACACCTTTTCTTCAGAGTCGTATGCTTTAAAATGCGTTAACAAGTTTGAATTGTTAAGTAAATTGCATTCTTCTGAGAAATGTACGCAAATTTCGCAAGAGTGGATATGTAATGATTTTTTGATTGAATAGCCACATACATAGTTAAATGCATTTTGGGTGGTCACATTTAGCTCCCTGTAGTTACATTCAGAAATCGTTATTGCCCCAACTGATTGTTCTGAAATATATTTAATTTTCATTAAGCGGAGAATCCCGGGATTCCTTTCCAGTGTGTGCCCCACTGCCGCTAGTGCCCACGAGCTGCCACTGTTACTCAATTAATTTTATTGATTTTTTTCATATAATTTGATTATGACTTACAAAAACTGAATTTCTTCTTGTTATTATCAGTAATTACGTTTTAAAATTTCTACATTACTATTGTTGTTGATGAATTGTTTAATTTTCGGAGAATTACATAAATTTTGTAAGAATTGACTTTATTTTTTATCTAGAGGCATGACATGATGTCGATTCAACTAAAGATGGCTGAAACCAGGAGTAAATTTAATAAAATTTGGATTACAGTCCATATTACCAAAAAACCGTCATTGAATGCCATTGTCTAATACACCGCTGGATGCAGGATGAAAAGTTATTTCAAATAATATTATAAAATATCTAGGTCCATATTTTAAAAAAATAACTTGAGGGTGGTCCGGAGAATACGAAACGTTTGATGTAAAATATGAGAACGTCAAATCAAAGAAAATTTACTATCAAATAAAAAACCTTTAAAATATGTTTTGGTAGTTCTAAAAATAAATGAACGATAACCAAAAAACCGAAAAGATCGAATTTTCTTTTCTCGAAATATCTCAAGAACCGGGCCTGCTATTTTGGATTAATTTCCACCGCTAGATTATACTTCGAAATAGGCAACTTTTTCTCCATTTAACCAACTTTCTAACTAGTATGGTTTAGAAATTAGTAATACAATCCCATTAAAAAGTGGTCACCCTGTATATTCCCGAATCTCCCTTTATACTTGTATTATAACAATAAAAAATCTTTTAACTGTTATATTTTTTTAACATCCCTAGCAACACCAGCGTTCCTGCGGTGAATTGTAAAAACTTGATTAGTGTTCGTTTTTTGGGACCTTATGTCGAGTATGCCGATTTGCCTCCTTCTCTCTGGTCTTCATAGTTAACCCTAAATACAATATTGGAATTAGTTGTTTAGAACAAGTAAAATTTACGTAATTTATTTTGTTTACGACCTAAGCAGTTTAGTTCTTTCCCCTCTATTTTTATAATATTATTTTCAAGAATATCAAATTACAAATCACCTTCACTCAAAAAGGTGTATCTATTAAACATCGATAGTTCTGATCTCTTCATAGCTACGAACGACAATTATTATAATATTGCAATGATACATAAATTTCTATTGTCAATATATTTAGTTCTTATGTACAATTTAGGTATGTTTTTCTATTCCTAACAGATATTCTGCAATCCCGAGATAATACACTACTTGAGTTATCCCAAACAAAGGAGCTATTACCATGATTCTGCAAGCTCCTCCTTTAAAAAATGCTTTCCAGCCTTCTTTATTCTTAATTTTTCTAAAACAAATTTGTATATTGATTATGGCAGAAATCAGAAACCATAAAAATTAAATTAGTCACAGTTGTTATGAGACACCTTTTGATTGGTCAAATAATTCATTGATGTGCTATAATGTGAGAATGATGCGATGTCTTCTATAGTTTTTCAAAATTTATAAAAAACTGGTTAATAATGTTCTTAATGTAATACTCACATAAAAGCATCGTATATGCCGGAATATTTTTCTTCTCCTTTCCCTTTTTTAATTGTTTGAATTCTAGTTTTAATAACATCACAAGGAGTAACGGTTAAACCAGCAACGCCACCTGCAAGTAAACCTGCTGCAAACGAACACCAAGGCTTTGCATCTCCTATAAGAATGAAATAATGAGTCATCGAGAAAATCTACAATTTAGAGTTGGTGTGAAAAATATTGTCATGCGATCAGTCCGGTCCCGCCTCTGTTTGTTCCATTTCCCCTTTCTTCTTTTCTATCTCCTTACTTAGCTAAAGATATTTTATTTTTCATACAAGATATTTCGTTTTTCATCAAATACACTTCAGAAGACACCTTTTCTTCTAAGGAATAACTATCGGGTAATTCATTTTTCACAGAAGACACTTTACTTTCCAAGTCGGAAGAAATGTTATCTTTTAAAGAAGAAACTTTCTTATCTAAGGAAGAAATATCAGAACAAACTTTAGTTTCCAAAGAATTGATTTAAGATATTATAGAAAACACATCATCAGAAAAAAAATGCGTTTCTGCGTGGATCCAAACTCGCACGTACTATTGGTTCTTTAAAACACTCTGCTTTTTTTCGTCATCTCTAGATCACGTTCTTCTGATTCTCGACGCAACTCAGCAACTTTCAAATCACACAGTTTCTAGACATTTTACTCACTATTTAGGTATTAACAGAATCCCACATCTGACACCAATGTTACGTTTATTTATTTAAAACAGTTTATTATATATTAACTAACTAATTAATCAATTAATACTTAAATCCTTATTTTCTATATCAGCACTATTTATATTTCGTACTGATGATCTAATTTATCAATTCGAATGTCTATCTTTAACTTCTGTCTATAAACTGTTCTTCCAATAATGCACCAGCCTATTTATACATAAAATGGGCCGAGCTAGACCTGTTCGAGAGCCCAGACTAGTCTAGAATCTTCGATTTCATCAAGTTTCGTCATCGTAGCAATTTATCGCATTTCTCATTAGACTCATCTATTAGTAATTACACGTAGCGAACTCAACGATCATATCGGTAGACGTACTGGCGACAACAGAGGCAAGACCGGACTGGTCGAGAATGGCTTGCATTACATTATAAAATCAGAAAATAAAAAATTTGCACAGACCGAAACGTCATCTATAGCAAAAATTTAGACAAGTGTATTTAATAACTTTTCTTATCAAATTATTCCTAAATACTGTTAAAAATTCATATTTATATCTTTACTATTTCTTTTGGTTAGAACAGTTGGTGTATTTTATATGGTTTTATGATATTTAAGTTTTGATAAAGACTATTATTTAATTGGACAACTTGAACTTGTATGACGACAATTTATTATAATGACATGTGTTTTGTTGCATATATATGATATTCTTGTTTGCAATTTGCTACAGCTAAGTGTATGATTTCCTACAGCTTCACGGGGCATAGGTAATGAATGGAACATTCACAGTGGGACCTAATCTACACTAAACTCACCAATATATTTTTCTGTTTTAATTCTTGGATTACGAAAAGTATTTCAATGGAAATAAGATTTTGTTAGCTTCTATAATGCGCTTTTACATAATTATGTTTATTAAGTAAACTAACATTAGGTTTTGATGTACTATTAGCACTACAGTTAGTCAGGCTTTTATAAAACACCCTGTATTTTCGGCTGCAATTATTGTATTAAAGGTTCATACATTCAATTGTTAATATTTTTTTAAATATTTACATTAATGCTGAATGAAAAATTAGTAATATCTGCAAAATTCTAATCAAATTATTTATATAATCAAGTTTGGTTTATTTTCTACTTTTGATTACATCAGATCTGATGCTGTTTATTATAATACAAAATATATACTTACCATCAGCTTGTAACGGACAAAGTTCTCTTACATTAAAAAAAATCGTGAAATATGTCATTGAAAAGGGAATATCTCGTAGTATTGTTGGACCAAGTCCTCTATAAAGCCCGAATATTCCATCGTTTTTCACTATCTGCTTAATAACTTGAGTTGTAGTAGCTTTACCTGCGTTTAAATATACATTTGTTAAAACTAGATAATATTATAACTAAATATGTGATTGTATTTTTGTGTATAATTTTTTAAATTGGTAAGTAATTATAACATTAGAGTAATTGTAAAATTAGAGCCATTTTGTATCATTAGGCATTTTTATCTTAGTATAGTATCTTAGTATAGTATCTTAGAATAGTATCTTAGTACAGTATCTTAGTATAGTATCTTAGTACAGTATCTTAGTATAGTATCTTAGTCTAGTATCTTAGTAGAGTAGCTTAATATAGTATCTTAGTCTAGTATCTTAGTATAGTATCTTAGTATAGTATCTTAGTATAGTATCTTAGTATAGTATCTTAGTAAAGTATCTTAGTATAGTATCTTAGTATAGTATCTTAGTATAGTATCTTAGTATAGTATCTTAGTATAGTATCTTAGTATAGTATCTTAGTATAGTATCTTAGTATAGTATCTTAGTATAGTATCTTAGTATAGTATCTTAGTATAGTATCTTAGTATAGTATCTTAGTATAGTATCTTAGTATAGTATCTTAGTATAGTATCTTGGTATAGTATAGTATCTTAGTATAGTATAGTATCTTAGTCTAGTATCTTAGTATAGTACCTTAGTATAGTATCGTAGTACAATATCGTAGTACAATATCTTAGTATAGTATTGATACCACATACTTTGATTACTATACGGTGCAAGAGAGAAGTCCGACACGCCCAACATAGGGCGCGGCCATTTTGATGCCTTTACTACAGTTTATAGCTAAATAATCAGTTCGCTCACTCTGCGTCGGCCCTTTTAATCTCAATGTTCCAATTTATACACTGCGCAACTCGGATACTACAATATATGACAACAGCCAATAATAAAACATCTTCTGCGCATCCTGAATTTGTAGCCCTGGAGTGGATGTTATTTTAGAACTTTCAACTGATCCGAGTGAGCTAACTGATTCTTAAACTGTGACTCCAAAAATAATATTCACTGACAGCAACAAGCAAAATATCAGGTGCGTTTTAATCATACGCTTCTGCTTCCGGAATTGTCGGTTTAGTCGTTTTAACCTGTCAGATTAAAACAAAAAAACCGACAATTCCTAAGAAGAAGCGGATGATTAAAACGCACCTATTAAAAATATTGCGCGAAGATGTAGGCAACACGTAATAAGGCATCAAAATGGCGGAGTTTTCTCCTTTTAAAAGGCACTCAGAAAGCTGTGCAGTGCGACCATTTTCGGTATAGTAAGAGAAAATCAAAGTATGTGATTGATACATTATTTGACATAATAGAGCGTAGAGTATTTTTTACTTTCTCCATATTTATATCACTTTGTTCATATACAGGTTATTTTATTGTGGCTAATAAGAATATCTACCCAAGAATATTACTGACATCAGTAAAGTCTGGACATGTCCCGAATTTTAGCGTTTCTGTCCGGAATGCGCTGGGAATTATAAATTGTCCGCAATTTTCTGGAAAATCATCAAGATATATTTAAAATCCCGTATAAAGAGATCTTTAAAATTATCGTCGGCATAACTTTAGAATCGTGTAATAAATACAATATATATATATATATATATATAATAATTTTTAGATTTATTTAAAAGATGTTGAATTATGTTGTAATATGAAATAAAATTAACGTGATTTTTTTATATTGAACAGATGTAACATTTTATGTAAAAAGAAGACAAAACTTCTTATATACAATATTTCGTTAGCGTTTATTTACTACGGAATTTTCTGCAAGAGACTACAATATAATATTGAAATAGAATATTGTTAATCGAGCAAGGAATTATACTCATTGTCTACGAGTACTATAATAGCAGTATGTGTGTAAGCGAACACTTCAAATCAAACCTTGTAAGTTGAAAATTATATTTTTTCTACGGCTATTACATAATATTAAAAATTAATCAAAATGAGAAAATCCTGTTTTTTATTGTAACCTCAGAAAAGGGTATATTAAAGTTTCTTCCTTAAACAATATTAATTAGTATTGGGGATTTGTCGCATAAAACTCTGAAGTGCATATTTCTGAAACCATATAGCATTTTAAATTTTAAACCTATAAATGTCATTTTGTCGCTAGGAGTGGCGATTATCGAAAAAAATTATTGATCATTGAAAATAATCGATTATTTTCGATTGATCGATAATTTTTTTCGTATTTCCTTTAAAATAGATTATTTGATTATCGGAAATAATCTACTACCTAATCGAAAATAATCAATTAATTAAAAAACCGATTAACCGATAAATCTGTATTTCCAAAAAATAATAAACGAATTATCGAATATTTTAAATAAGCAATTATTTTTAAATAATCTATTTTTTCGTATTTTTTTCTGAAATCGATTATTTGATAAAAATCGAAAATAATCGATTAATTAAAAAACTGATTAACCGATACATTGATTTTTCCAAAAAAAATTATCGATTATTTTAAACAATTGATTTTTTCGATTAATTGATTATTTTTAAATAATCAATTTTTTTCGTATTTCCTTTAAAATTGATTAGTCAATTATCTTTGAAATATCGAAAATAATCGATTAATTAAAAAAACCGAATAAAAGATAAACCGATTAAAAAAAATAACCAAATTATCAATTATTTAAAGTAATCTATTATTTTTGATTATTTTGAATCCATCGATTATTTTCAGTTAATTTATTTTCGTTTTGTAATTCCATTAAAATCGATTATTCCATTATCTTAATAATAATTTATTGAAAATATTTGATTAATCGAAAATAATCGATTAACTATAACCGATAAATCGATTTTCATAAAAAAATAACCGAATAATCGATTATTTTTGCAACTTCTATCGGTCGATTGCTTTTATCTGAGCATTTATCTCCCAAATTTAGAGATTCAGATTTTTTGATCCCGTTATCTTTAGAACCCGCATTCGATTGTATTAAATAATAAATATTGCAAGAATTTTGATTTTTCAGTAAACAAATTTTTTTCGAGTTTAGGGTTTTATAATGTAACATTTTATTAACAATAATGTGACTAACTCCCTTAACTTTAGTATTTCTTTTTGCTTATACTAGATCATTTGAACGTTCTATTTTATTTTAAGACTCAAGATTTAAATGTCACTTCGATTTGACCGCAAATAAGATGAACTTTGAAATTTTAAGTAGGCCATCCTGTATTTTATCTATTCTTATAAAACTACTCTTTGCGCTTTTGTAATAAGTACAATGAAATCTGCTTTCTAAAATATTTGACGCTTAATATTTATAGAAATCCCTCAATCCGGATCTGAAGTATTCAGCCTAAAAGATCATGGCGACTTCATGTCAAAACGTTAATAAATATTTATCTCTAAAAATGAATATATTTCTTATATTTCATAACATTGGCACTTATATTAAAAGTATATACAATTTTTTTACGATACATCGTGGCATTTTCAACTTGAAATTGAATAACTAAAACACTTTAAATTGCTAATAACACCAACAAATAATTCAAAAAACAGCGGTCTATGATGATTCATCTCACGCGATGATGAGCGTTGAATAGAATTCGGGTGGCGTCGTGGAAACAATTATTTTTAATTGGTGGGTTACTTAAAGTTGGAATAGACAAAATGCGCTGTATGAAGTTATATCTCTGGTCTCTTTAATCTAAGGTATTCCATTAAGTTTTATTATTGAGATAGAATAGAGGATGATACGACGATGCTAAAGTGTCCGCACCTTTGCATTACACTTTACGTCATAATGTGAAACTCGAGATAGTGGAACTAGTCGATTTTGGTGAAAATAAATGCCATTTTTGTTAAATAGCTCCATTTAAATTATATAAAATCATTTTCATTCCGTCAGTTTTCAAATATAAAATTATTAACTTCAAAGAAATCAAAGTACCACTCAAATCGCCACTTTCATTACACTTTTCCGTCATTCGAAATGCGTCCATCTGTCATATCGCAAAATAGTGTTTATATCGTCTCTACTTTATTCTATCTCTACGAGTTTAATTTTTAATTTTACGAATTTTTAATTAAAGAACTATTTTTATTTTTAGTTTTTGACTGTACGTACTTTTTTTAATAAAATGTTTAGCAATTATTTTAGAAGTGCGAATTTAATAATTATTTTGTACGAATTTTTAAAGAAATTGTACTTTTAAATATAGTAACCCTATACAAGAAGCGAATGTCAATGAGTTTTCAAATATACCAAAATTGAAGTGACATTGTCGTAAATGCTCTACTAAACTTATGACAATCGATCAATTTGTGTAGTTTGGTTCAAAAGAATTAAACGTACGTACTAAAGTTACAATGAGAAAATGTTAAGTACGTTTATTAGGATAAATGGGTAATTTTTTAAAAACGAAATAAGTAATGTAGCTGTAAATACGTTTCGATTATTTCCCGATAGAAGGTACATGGCTCCTCGGAGTATGTCATATTTTTTATGCACGACAGGGCGATAAAGTCCAGATTATAAATACGTTTAGCGGGCGCAAAGTGCTCCTTTATCGCCCACGGACTACTTTACTGCCCGCCGGGCGATAAAGTAATGGTATATTATTTAACGAGCGGGTAATGATGGTTATTACTCACGAGGATGAAGTTTGTACTAGAAGCCGCAGGCGAATAGTTTAATCATCCGACTGAGTAATAGCCATTACCCGCGAGTAAAATACTATACTTTTTCTATGATTTTTAAATAATAGAAAAGAGTTATGCAATATTTTATTTCATTTATTTGTTACAAAATTAATTGTGAAATTAGAACAGTTTTGAATTCAAATCTACAGTAGTAGTTATATTTCTACGTGTCAACTGGTTTTCCGTGTAGGTTCTAGTTGTGGTCGAATTTTGTTGAAAATAATTAATTAATTACGTGTTAATAGCCCTCGCCTAGCGGCTCGGGCCCTTACTTACACGCCTGTTTTACGCCCTTGATACATAAATATCTATAGTTTTGTATTATTGTTTATATACAGGGTGATTTTTTGAAAAGGATCCACCCTCGATAACTTCGTTCTTGATTCAGGTAAAATCCAAAAACAGGTCAATTTTTATCCTTAGGGGGACACATTTTTAGATCACAACTGGTTTTGTCGGATCAACCCCATGGCCCCACCAGCCCCTACCTCAAAAACCTTCAATAGCAAGGGGGGCCGAGTGAGCCCTCGTTCGAAAGGTTTTTGCATTTACCATACGACCATGTAAGAATTATTTCGTTTTGTACAGGGTGGTTCAAGAAAAAAGACAAATTGCAATAAATAGACTTAAATTACATACATCATAATAGATTCTTAAAATGACCACCATTGAGAATAATAGGAATCCTTCCTCATTCAACAATTTATCTCCTGTCGTAAATTCACTTAAATTTTTTGCTTCAGTTTTTGAAGACGATGAGTGATATCGTGCTATCGCTCTTTTTGTATGCATTTTTATCTGAAGTTTTTTGCGCATCTTTACAAGCCGTTTTGACGGATTAGATTTAATCCAAGTAGTTTGCAGTCAGTTGGTATGTCAATTGATTTATTCCCTGTAAAATGGTTTACACTATTGCCGAGCGGGTAGAAGTTATTTTCATTTATGGTGAGAGGCAGAATTGGCGCCACTGCCAGAGTTTTTAATGCAAGACATCCAGATAAGCGAATGGAGCACAAATATGTCACGCAACTTGTGCGGAAGTTTCAAGCAACAGGATCGGTGAAAAATATGAAGAGAGAAGGTAACAGAATAGTTAATGAAATGGCTCAGATTGAAGTGGTGGGGAACTTTACTTTCGACCCAACCAGTTCTTTGCGCCAGATTGCTACGACCACTGGACTTTCGTATTCATCGGTACGCAAAGTGACAAAACTTTTTAAATTCCGTCCCTATAAAATGAAGATACTTCAGGAGCTTGTGGACGATGATCCTGATAGTTTTGCAAAATTATGACGGAAATGATAAACGCAAACCCAAACCTCATAAAAATATTTGCTTTAGTGACGAATGTAGTTTTTATCTGTATGGGCAGTCAATAAACAGAATGTCCGATATTGAAGTGTTGAGAATCCTCACATTTTTAGAGAGGGCTCCTCAGAAATTAAATGTATGGGCAGGAATAACTAGGCGATGCGGTAGTCGGTCCGATTTTCATTAATGAGACTTTGACTGGCGAGGTATATTTAGAGCTGCTGGAGGGTGTATCATAGATCCCTTGATACCGGTTGAAGTTGAAAATCAGCGGGATCAAGATGGAAATCTTGTACTTGAAGAAAATGAGTTTTTTTTTCAGCAAGATGGAGCCCCACCTCACTTCGCTGTGAATGTTCGGAACTGGCTGAATCAGAGATTTCCGCATCATTGGATTGGCAGACGGGGAGCAATAGAATGGCTTCCGCGGTCACCAGATTTGACAGGATCAGAATTTTCCTCTGGGGGCACCTAAAATCTGTTGTCTTCAAAACTCAACCAGCAGATTTAGTGGAGTTCCGACAACGAATAACTGACGCATGCAGAAGAATCCCTAGAGAAACCTATCAACGGGTGAGAGAGGAATTTGAAAACCGCCTTTACTACTGCATGGAGAATAACGGTGGTCATTTTGAGCACTTGTTCTAATTTTGCTTCCTTTCACTCTAATCCGTTTCTTCTCGTTTTGTAAACAATTAATACGATTTTTATTCCAAAAATTAACCAATTAAAGCGAAATGTAAATCTATTTATTGCAATTTGTCTTTTTTCTTGAACCACCCTGTACAAAACAAAATAATTCTTACATAGTCGTATGGTAAATGCAAAAACTTTTCCAACGAGGGGTCACTCGGCCCCCCTTGATATTGAAGGTTTTTGAGGTGGGGGCTGGTGGGGTCATGGGGTTAATCCGACAAAATCAGTTGTGATCTTAAAATCTGTCCTCTTAAGGATAAATATTGACCTGTTTTTATATTTTACCTGAATCAAGACGAGAACGAAGTTATCGAGGGTGGATCCTTTTCAAAAAATCACCCTGTATTTACTCTTTTAATCCTTACTATTAAATTGTTCATATGTATTATGGCGGTTTTCCACTAAATGGACAAAACAAAAACAAAACCCAAACACGTGTCGCGAAAAGCAAAACTGCAACTTTTCTCAAACTTTGGCGTGTTTTGCGACAGTTGAAGTTTTGTTTCTCGAGTCCCGCTCGGAGCGGTAACATCAAAAGGTTTTGACGTGTTTTAAAACTTGACTCTGTTTACTGGAAATGATTGTGTAGTCTAAATTTTGTTACAAATTGGTACCTATAAGTAAATAACGTATTTTTTTTATAGATAAGTAATTAGTAATTTATTTTGTAACGCTGGATAAATTTATATAAGTATATTTATATGTAGAATATATATGCGTGTCAGAGACAGACTAGGTTAAGTTCAAATATTGTCCATTTTAGGTTTTTATGATGTCACATACTTCTCTTAAAAAAATGTGTCCTGACTTTCTCTCATTTTGGGTTTGTCTCAGTTTTTCAAGTTCCAGAAAACTCAAACAAAACAAACTCAACTGTCCGTTTAATGGAAAACCGTCTTTATTATTTATTGTAAAAAATCGATCAAAAACCGAATGTTTTAAAAAACACAAAAGAAAAATATGTATTTTTAGTAAAAGATCATAAAATAAAACGTTGTTTGCTACATAGACGAAAATTATGATTATGATTTTGAAATTAAAAAATAAAACATTTGCAATTTATAAGCCTGATGACCACTCACGAAAACAAAATAACGAACACGACGGGAACACAAGATATATTCTCAACCCAAAAAACTATTTTTTATCTAAAACCGTTAATAAAACAATGTATTACTATAACGATTTAGGAAATTAAACAACGTACTGGCTAGCCGACCGGCCGGCGGTGGTTGAATTTAATAAAACGAAAACCGTCTTCCGGCGGCATGGTCTTCTTCATACACAGGAAAGCCGCCGAAAATCTAAACTGATTTGTTGATGAGGGCGGTAGGCTATCAGAGTATTGATAAGGCCGCCGGACGACGGTCTACTGTATTTGAAACATTAAATGCCGCCGTGTATCGGGGACAACATTAATCATTTGTAATTGCTGTGGTGGGAGGTGTTTGTGTGAATGCGTCTTGTTTGTTTTCATTTACGCCGTGACTAGCAGTAGTAATTTATAAACCTTAGAAGCAAATTTCACATATATGAATAAATAATAATAATGCCGTGACAACAAGAAAACGAAGTAACGACTTCTCGTTGGGTGGCGGCTTTGCTGCCACCATAAAATTTCAATCTATACCTGGCTACGCCGACCGGCATAAACACCAAAGGCCTGGACACAGCTCATCTACTCTGTCAGAAGGAAATCGATTTTTTCTTACCACCGGCATTCAATGTTTTAGATACAGTAGACCGTCGTCCGGCGGCGTTTTTCATTTCACTAATAGCATGCCGCCCTGATCAACAAATCCGTTTAGATTTTCGGCGGCTTTCCTGTCTATGAAGAAGACCATGTCGCCGGAAGATGGTTTTCTTTTTAACAAATGCAAGCACCGCCGGCGGTCGGTTAGCCAGTATGATTAAACAAACACTTTATCTCTCTGTAATAATCAAACATTTTATCCGCCGCTAATAATTATCAACATAGCCATGACAGAAATAGTCTGTAACTAATTTGTTTTGTATTTGCTGTTATTTTTCTGTTTGTTTACTTTGTCATAATGAAATGTAATAGTATATCTTCTTTTTTATTAATTATAATTATTTACGGTTGGCGATAAACGGTTTGTACGGACTACGTCAGCAAAGTGTCTTCATAGAACTCGCCTGTTACTCCCTCGCTCGATTCTCTTGCTCGGCTCATAATCTCAGATTAGTTTAATAAAGAATCACTTTACTGACTTGGTACATATTTAATAACTATTACATTACATAAATAGGATATTCCCAAAATAAAATTCGGTGAGAGCTGAGAGTTTAAATTTTATGGGATTTCTATGTGTCGGATTAGTTGTAAACTGTTTTACATATATTTTGAATAAATACTAACGTATTTTGAAATTCATTTGAAATAAAGGTAAATAAATATATTATATTACATATACTACATATATATTTTATAGTATATGTGAGAGAAATAAACAGTCCCTAAAATTCAGTAAATGAGATTAAAACTCTAAAATTGGTGAATTGGCAACGGTTACGATAATAAACAGACTCACTGTCTAAACTAAAGCGTGGAGCGAAGGCGGCGATTTTCGTAGCCATCTTTCGTGTAAAAATTCCGTATCTGCAGAGTAGACGACTGTTAGCCCTTCCTTGTTTTCAGCCAGCTAGCAACGAATATGTTACGTGTAATGGAAAATAGATTAAACGTCAGGGATAGCCGCCAGATTATGATTGGAACAAACGAAACTCAAGGAACCCTATGAAAGTTATAAATAGACGTGCAATATATATAGTTTTATTAAAAATAGTATAGATAGATAACATATTTTATATTTATATAAATTGGTTTCTCCTTGTACTGAAGGGCCTATAGCACAACCACGAAAAATGCACTGTGTTTTATTTTATGACAATAAAGATGCTAAAACTATTTAATTACTACTTAAATACTAATTGCTTAAATATTCTGAAAAACCTAATAATAATAATATAGCAAAAGCGATTCTACATAAAATGACAGCTCTGTTTGACGTTAAAAGATAAAACGCCACTAAAATACTAAGAAAACTTGGCATTTTTTTGTCCACGAATAGCCCATTCAGATTTGCTTCTTGGGTAGGTATTCTTTGGCTGTGGTTTAAATTTTTTGAATAACTCTTACCGGAAGCTAATCTTCCTTGATCCTGCATTTGAATTTTTATAAGTTCCATTGGTGTACAAATAATTACAGAAATAGAAGAACCACATGCAGCAATCAACTGTCTAGATATTGGCAATGAACTAAAAAATATTTATAATCATTATTATATACCATGCTTTCTAGCGTAAGTATTTACAGGCATTATCTTATATATCATGAATGTAAAATATATTTACCCATCTGCTTTCTTTAAATGAAACCGAAACATATCATTTGATGCTAATTTTGTAGCTTTTTCGGGCATTATCAGTATCATTTTTATTAATGAACCTTGATACATTCCAAAAAATCCTTCTCCCCTGAACGTTTTTACAAGTGCGTCCAATCTACAAAAAATAAACATTTAGACAGTTTGTGAAAACGTAACTAAATTTAAAGCCAGGTTCAGACGTAGCTGACTGATTTAGTTGAATGAGTCTACCGTTCATAATGTCCTGAGGTAGTTGCTATAACTTATCTTCATCAAACCGTAATATACCTATCTGTAATACGAACCACATGAATACATTTTATCTTACAAAAACAAAATGCTTACTTGATACCTATAGGTACCTAGGTAGATTATAACCCATTTTTTAAATATGAGTCCTACTCTACTTTCTACCCACAACTAATTAGGTAGGTACCTAGGTACAGAGGTATGTAGGTACTTTTGAATTTTTCTAATTTCAAATTTTTCGCCTTATACATGTTTAGGTTGACGAAAAACGATGTTAATCTACCAAGCGTAGACACATCCTTAAAAAGGTAGATATCTAAGCTAAGTAATTAAAAATTGTTGCCCAAATGGATCTATTGGCATATTTAAAAATTAAAGTTATTCCCGAATGCAACAAAAATCTGTGAAGAACTATTTAATAGGATCTATTAAGGATTTTATTTTCCTTTTAGATACCTATAGGTAGATGGGTTTTGCTGCAAGTAATTTGTTTTCAACTTTTTAATTTGAATACTTTGAAAAAAATATAGATTTCAAAAATCGACATCTAAAATGTAGGAATTTTATAAGTTTTACAAGAAAAAATAACCAAAAGGACAACGGCACGCGGTGTTCCCAAGCGATCACCCACCCAAGTACTAACCGCGCCCAACACTGCTTAACTGCGGTGATCGGACGAGAACCAAATCCAAATCCAAAACAAGTTCATTCAAACAATTTTTACATTAAATATATATATGTAGAAAACAATCGTTGTATTTCCTATTTTGTACGGTCTTCACAGTCTATAGTGTAGCACACGTCTTCTCTCCATGTACCGAGGTGGATGGTAGCCCTTCAGTAATACAACAATGTCTTCCACTTCAAATAAACAAGTAATGGTGCACTCCGCTGGCATGCCCTCCAGAAGAGGAGAACCTGTCAGCAGCCTACACTTTTATAGACTGACAGCTCCTTGATGATTATGTCATCATTATCTGTCAAATTTGAGGAGAGAAACAACGTACGACAATTGACCCGCGCCTTATCAATTTTTGAATATTCTCAAGTTTATTATGAATTCCCTGAAAAAACCAATCCAAAAAAACAGAGTTTAAAACAAAATAATCAGATCATTGATATCACCGGTGTGTTTAGTTTGGTACGGTCGTTGCCTGTTAAATAAGTGTGTAAATTAGTAAAGTATATGTTTGGAAGAAATGCAAAAGCATAAATGTCGTAAGCTCTAGAAAAGAATTAAGAATGGCCCGCTGAAGCCTCGCTAGAGGTGTAGTTGCTCAAACCCAGTGGCGATTGATAAGTTCATTTTATTTTATACCTAATTCAATTTAATGTCAAGATCAAAGAAAAACGACACTTATATGGCTCCGATGTGCCAACCTCGACTCAAATGAATGCATTTGGTGTAACGGAACCCGCAGTTCCTATAAGTAAATCTGATGATTAGTCTTAGTTCACTATCGTTCAACAAGCATAGGTAATTATGTTTAGACTGGAACAAAAAAGAAAAACATAAGAAGAATAAGTACCATCCCATACAGCACAAACATATTTCGGAAATATTTCAACAATGTTACATTGAAACATTTGCAATGTTGCATAAATATTACGAAACATCCCAGAAACATTTCTGAAATATGCCTGCAACGTAAAAATGTCCTCTAAATATAATATTTCACAGTAATATTTCTGAAATGTATTCTAGTTTTTTTTTCTAATATATTATTAGACTAAAAAAAGACATTTAAAAATATACATGTTTATTTAAAATACACAAAACTCAAACATTGATTCTTAAACAAATAAATATGTTTTAAAGAATATTTCATAAAATATAGAAGCGAATTGCTTCATTTTCACTAATTCCTTCAAATTCACTAATTTGAAACAACTAGTTTTTTTTTTAATAAATGCTCCAAGTAGAGAAACATTTACGATTATTATAATCTAATCATTAAGATCAATTAGCAATTTTATTTTTACCTAACTTATCTAGGGATAAAAAACTTCATAAACTCAGATTCTACTTACTATATAGTGTACTTTAGAGTCTAATTATTTAGTTACACTACCGTTAACTTATAACACTTAACTGCACTATACTGTTTTAATCTAACATCACTGAACTAGCTCAAAAGGCCTGATTCTCTTGTCTTCTTATTAGATTGGCATTGTTGAGAAGCTGGATAATCTCAAGGTTTCCATGTTGGAGCAGTCGTTAGTGACTACTGGCAAATTTTTGTATTGTATTTTCAACAGTCTCCACTTAAAGGTTCCTATGAAGATCAGTATTACGGCAGTACCAGGATGCATCGACGAGGTTCCTTAATACTTTATCCTGGAAACGTTGAATAACTTGGATGTTATTTTTACTGGCACATCCCCAAAGCTGGCAAATTGCTTCATTTCAACCAATTCCTTTAAATACACTAATCTGAAATAAAATATAGGTAATTAAAAAGGATTTATACAAATTATTTGTTTAACAGTAGTTTTATTAATATTGTTTTAAATTAACTATAACATAACAATACTCATGTCTAAACAGAACATGAAGATCCACCTAAGCAAGCATTATTTATGTAGTTCCCATCTGAATTTCTAAAGACATATTCTACTTCCCATATAACAAGTTCACAACGCATGAATATCAAAAACCAACAACTCAAATCTATAATTATTTAGAATATAGGCTTGTTTCTAGCTGGTGGCTGGACAGGGACATGAGATGATGAAATAAAATAACTACGAATCCCATCTTCTTCTTACAAATCAGAAATTCTTTATTAATTGTTGGCCTTTTACAACATAACCCGTTTAGTAACCTTTTGTATAACATGTATACCATCTTTCAGAAACATTTGCAGTGAAATATTTATCTAAAATGTTTCAGAAATATTACAGAAACTTGTGCTTGAAATGTTATATGTTTGAAATATTTCAGAAACATTTCTGAAATAATGTGTGCTGTATGGGATGGTTCCAGAGATAGGCTCTGATGAGTGAACATAAAGTTAGGAGATGACTCTCAAAAGCTTGATTGAACGACTTGGATTCGGATCATCTTTGAAGTGATATGAAGTTTCTATTAGGTTGACTTGAGTGTTGTTGATATAAGTTGTAAATATATCTTTCGAGAGTGATTTCAACATCTTCATAAAAATCTAGTAAGGTGTTAATATTGATTATTAGTTTGGAATATTTAGTTGGACTTAAGTAATTTTGATTAAAACTAAGATGATGTCCAAACGCAGATACGTCCGGCCTTTTGATGTGTTCATTTTACCGGACTCACAAAGATCTGCAAGTTTTGCCTTTGTAGCTGGCATTACAATTACTGTATTGCAACTCGTGAACCTTATTTATTAATTGATTTAAACAAAATTTTAATTTTACCAACATTATTAATAAAAGGTCAAATAATAAATTATTCGACTCCTCGACTAAACTACTGGCTGCGTCTGAATCGGGCTTAATTACGGTACACGGATCAAACAGAGTTTTTATGAAATAATAACATACTTACTCACATGCTTGAATACATTCTTTCTCCTCTTGGACCGATAACTTGATTCTGGATTCTTGTTTTTACAAGATCTAATGGGAAAACACAACATATCCCTATGAGTGCAGCAATATTTCCATTGATTATTTTAGGTAAAAGGCTGCAATATTAACGCCTATTAATTAACGCCTATTAAATCGATACCAGGCAGTTAGTTATAAAAATTCTATCTTTGGCTTTAAAGACGGCGTTCCACAAGGTTCAATTGTGGAACCGTAAATATTTATACATTTACGTAAATGATATACGCAATTAAATGTTATCAACTAGTACTGTATTATTTACTGAATATACCACTTTTATTTATTTAAAAAAAAAAAAACATGCAAATTCTACAAATTACAGCTAAGAATATCAAAGAACGTGCAAATACATAGTTTTTAGCTAACCCTTTAAAATTAAATACAGACAAATCAAAAAGTTTATGTTTTTCCTCAATTAAAAAACAAGCTATCTAGTACTATATTTTTTGTTACAACTAAAAAATATAACTAGTTCCAGTACTTTGCTGACAACATATTTTTGTCTTCTTCATTCTTTTCTAAATTACGGTGTTATTCTCTGGAGAAAATTCATTTAAAAAACATTCTTATTTATTAATTTTTAAAAATTTTTGTCATTGTTTTATTAAAGAAGATATATTCTGTTTGGATTATCATTATTTTTGAAAGAGGTAAAGACTTTTATGAAAAATAACATTTTTTCGAGGAAGTGAAAATAAAAAGTTTTTCCTCTCCTTTTTCAATCCATCCCCGGACATCCTGTATGTAGAGAGATACAATATTTCTGCATGAAGTACTTACGTAAATGTTTTTTGTTTTTCAGCCATTACACAAGAATTTAGAAAATGCCTAAAACCACAATAAAAGACAATAATAATAAAAAATAAAAAAAAAAGATTTTTTACTTACCAAATGAACTGCATTATTTAAATTAATCACATAGCATGAAATACAAAAATGATTTCTATTTAGTTAGTACTAAAAAAAATATGAGGCTCATTCATGATAGCGTGAACAAGAGTTTTGATATTTAAATCTAAAATGAAAGTCAGTGTCAACAGGTTCATTAAGGCTGTTCTATATATCAAAATGATGTAAATATTGTAGCACAGAATGGATAATCACTAATTAGCACATACTTTGATTACTATACGAGGCAAGAGAGAGGTCCGACACGCCCAACATAGGGCGCGGCCATTTTGAACCCTGTGACACAGTTACAGCTAAAAAATCAGATTGCTCACTCTGCGTCGGCACTTTGGATCTCAATGTTTCAGTTTATACACTGTGCAACTCGGATAATACAATATATGACAACAGCCTATAATAAAACAACAGTCTTCTGCATATCCTGAATTTGTATGCCTGGAGTGGATGTTATTTTGGAACTTTCAACTGGTCCGAGTGAGCTAACTGATTCTTTAGCAATAAACTGTGACTTCAAAAATAATATTCACTGACACTGACAGCAGCAAGCAAAATATCAGGTGCGTTTTAATCATCCGCTTCTCTTTCCGGAATTGTCGGTTTAGTCGTTTTAACCTGTCAGATTAAAACAAGAAAACCGACAATTCCGAAGCAGAAGCGGATGATTAAAACGCACCTATTAAAAATATTGCGCCAAGATGTAGGCAACACGTAATAAGGGTTCAAAATGGCGGAGTTTTCTATCTCCTTTTAAAAGGCACTCAGAAAGCTGCGCAGTGTGACCATTCTCCGTATAGCACATACTTTGACGGGGCAAGAGAGAGATCCGACACGCCCAACATAGGGCGCGGCCATTTTGAACCCTGTGACACAGTTTACAGCTAAAGAATCAGATCGCTCACTCTGCGTCGGCACTTCTGATCTCAATTTTTCAGTTTATACACTGTGCAACTCGGATAATACAATATAGGACAACCGCCTATAATAAAACAGCAGTCTTCTGCGTATCCTGAATTTGTATCCCTGGAGTGGATGTTATTTTGGAACTTTCAACTGGTCCGAGTGAGCTAACGGATTCTTTAGCAATAAACTGTGACTTCAAAAATAATATTCACTGACACTGACAGCAGCAAGCAAAATATCAGGTGCGTTTTAATCATCCGCTTTTGTTTCCGGAATTGTCAGTTTAGTCATTTTAACCTGTCAGATTAAAACAAGAAAACCGACAATTCCGAAGCAGATGCGGATGATTAAAACGCACCTATTAAAAATATTGCGCCAAGATGTAGGCAACACGTAATAAGGGTTCAAAATGGCGGAGTTTTCTATCTCCTTTTAAAAGGCACTCAGAAAGCTGCGCAGTGCGACCATTCTCCGTATAGTAAAAGAATATCAAAGTATGTGCCGTATAGTAAAAGAAAATCAAAGTATGTGGTAATTAGGCATTCCAACGATCTGTCAAAATGCTGCCAGTGGGAACTGACAGTTTAGATATGGACCTGTTGTTATTGACAGCAGGGCTGCCAGATTCAGTACGTTTGTACTGAATTCAGTACCTTTTCAATTTTTTCATCAGTGTTACGTTGTTAGTTTTAGTACGTTTTTGTTAAAAGTAGTCAAATTAGTACCATTTTCAGTACTATTTGGACATTTTCGAATAGTGACATATTTTATCAACAAAATAGTCAATTCAGTTAAGTCATATGTTGATGCAAATAATTTATTTAAAATTGAAATTTATTGCACGTTTGTTGGCTGTAATTTGAATAGTAAAATAGTACAAAGATAATTGTTAAACAATAAAGATTATATAATTAAATAAGTGTAAAACCACAAGAAAATAATTTTTATTTTACTTTCGCATTATTTCTCATATGTGCCTATTTGTTTATATCTTCGTTTCTATAGGGTAAAATTGTAGAATTTTGAAAATTTTTCTATAAAATTTATTGAATAGTTAATGAATTTAAAGCTCCAGCCATTTTAGGCGTTGGTACATTTTCATAAAAGAGCTTTTCTAAAGTTGCTTATTCAGTACGGTTTTTTTATTTAGTACGTTTTAAACAATATTTCAGTACGATTTGAAATTTTTATTCTGGCAGCCCTGATTGACAAGTCAATGGTACATATATAGTTACATAGATTGCTCAAAGTGGATAGTTTGCGAGCGGCCATATTGCCTGGCAAGTTTTCATTAATTTGAATCGGTTTGGGAAAAATGTTTTTTAAAACCAAAAACATTACAACATAGAGACAAAATGTTTCATTCATAAATCCCATGCAATTGCGGACTGTTATTGTTTTAAAATTGTTAGTGAGTGGAAGAGAGAAAGACAGATCTCTTAGGACCGGCTGGCAACGTTGTAAACAGTGTCCATAATATACTCGCCAGTGGCGTAGAGTTTTAAACTTACAAGTATTGTCAGAGTAGTATGTTAAAAAAATACGTAAATAAGTAGGTATATTTTTTTAGTAATATAATTATGATTTTTTCATGTAGGTAAATTCAAGTACAAGTAAATTAAAATACAAGAGAATTCAAGTTACCTTCCGATTTTTAATATTTATTGGTTTATAGTTTATTGGCATTTACTATATTTGCCTGGTATGATGTTAACCAAAATTATTTAAAATTTTAAATTAACAATAAGTAGGTAGTGGTATCTAAATAAAACACTGTCCTAAAATTTTTTAATTAATAATTACAAAAAAACATTTTAAGTTAAATTTTCTTTGCCACTATTTAATAATTATTTATTGGTATGAGAATAATATACTAATTTAGAAAAGGAATATCACTTTAAAAACTCTTTTAGACTACATAAGTTTTTGATACAATTTCTTGTACAATTTAAATTGTATATTATCAAACAATTTACTATGTGATCCTATACAGTTTAAATTCTATAAGAAATTGTATCAAATCTTGTACAAGAAATTGAAACGGTGAGTGAAAGAACAATACATATCCAAAATGACCATTTTGAGAAAAACAAAAAAAAACTGTTTTAAAGGAGAACTATGGGTTATTCGACCTAATTATGTATTGTGAAGTTATAGAATTTTTGTTAACCGATAATAATACGTACATAAATTTAAAAATAAAATTATGGAAAAAATGATATTTGAAAAAAATGACTTGCAGTTATACTGTTCTTTCACTCAATTTAAAAAAAAATGCTTTTAATTTTTTTTGTAGCTTTATTGATTATTATTTAACAAACTTATTTGTAATGTTTTAATCAGAATCTTCATTTTTGACTTTCCAAGAAATAATATATGGTAGTAAAACTCTAGGATTTCATCACTAAAGTAGAATAAAAGTATCTTTATATTAGCTATCTTCTTTGCGTTAATAGGGACAACTTCTGAGTATGCTAATACACGTAACGGTATACCTGTGCAGGTATGTCGGCGCAGGTCGGCTTCATGTCGTAGCGTGCATGTCTACCTGTGCAGGCACACCTGCACAGACAGACCGTAGTGTGTATGCCCGCCATAAGGTAACTGCAGATTGGCATTAGGTTTGATATCAGTCTAATGCGCCCCGCACATAAGTGTGCGAGAGAAAACCGCCTATGAAGGCACTTGTAGTAACATATCCAGAAGTTTTACCAGTGTATGTAAACTGGCTGTACTGTGGAATGACAAAATTAGCTTTTTGTTCATCAGCTGATTTAGAGGTTTTTTTTTATGAAATTGCGACCACCAGTTTCTGAAATCTGTGTCAAATTTGTCTACGAAACGACATGGCTACTGACTGAAAAAACAGTACATGCGCCGTACTTGTACTGTTTTTTCACTCAGCCGAAAATTGAACAAGCCCCCATCGCTCGTATGATGTTGGTCTCTGTATTATTCCTTCGCTATGTGATAGACCTATGAATTTTAAACAATTTGCCTATCTCAGTTAAAATTGTCAGAAATACAAAATAGCTGTTAGACCCGATTGGCAACGTTGCGGCTGATTACGGTAACTACATTTAATTCCTAAAAATAGGTAAATAGTTTTTAAATTCGTAAAATAAGATATTCAGCGTTGCCGTATTTACGGAGTTCTTTGCAACCCTAATATTTTGTTTAGATTAATATTGATTTTTAATAAAAAATATAGCTTATATTAAAACTTTAAAGAATAATTTGATTAAACATATTTTTATTTATATAATATAAAATTATAGTTATAGGATACATCAAATTTTACTTTTCGAAAGCAATTTCTCCAAATAATTTTTACAGACTGATAAAACCGGCAAAGGCGCAATAAACGAGAATCTGGTGGGAATAATGATTTGCCACATAAAAATGTAAACAATTTGGTCTCTTAGTTGTAATGTCTTTGTTTAAAACCTATTTCCAGCCTTGGAATATTTAAAAAAGAAATAATTGGCTACATTTTTACTTCAAGGCATAAGCTTATGTTTATTTGTAAAAACACGGATGGTCAATCCTTATAACTATATATCATTAACCCTATCAAACCACCTGACCCATAGTGTTGCCATATTATAACCTGTCAGTGGTATGTCATTTCAAACGAGCAGCCATTTTGTTTGGAATGCCTAATAGTAAAAACGGAGATAAGGGAGATAAAGATAGGAAACGCTCATAAGAAGCCAATGCTTAACAACGACCAGCTTTAACGCAGTTAACATCTGACCCACTATGTAGCCTTTCATCGATATCAAACAACGCAGCGGGAAATTTAAAAACCTGATAATAAAGGTTTAAATTTAAACAATGTAATTACGCTAAATTATTTATTAAAAAGAATACTACACTTACAGTCTAGTATCGATTAATTATTGTAAATCTATTCATGACAAATATTTTTTAATTTTTGATCGATATGTGTAACATTAACATTTTTGTTCTTATTTTCCAAACGAATGGCCATTTAAAAATGTTGAGTGCAAATTTAATGAGAATTCAGATATTTTTCTTCCTATATCAAATCTTATTTCTAACGTTTTAAAGCCATTTTCTAGCACTAAAACAAGAGGTAATAAATAAATACCTACTTTGTGAAAAAAGTTGGCTACTATTTGTGTTGACTAGATCTTACTTTGGTTAATTTAACTGTAATCTCTTGATATTTGCAATGCAATATCCAGTGGAAATTTATCAACAAATTTAGCACACCGTAATCCTATGAAATTAGCGCTTTCTAGATGGCTTACAATGGCAAATCGCGTTCTTCGGCTCTATGCTGGAACGGAAAAGCCAACATCAAGCACTACGGATATGGCCGAATTCATAATTAAAGTGTCCCAATGTGGTCCCAATGTGGTTTACTATTAAACTAAATTTCAGTTCCAGTAGTGGTAGTTTGCATGTATTTAAACCGATTAAACTGTCACGGTATTTAAGAGATGATTTAAAAAGTATTGCGGATACAGTAATCCAAAGAAACGCGTATTGTATACACCCCAAAAACATTTTTTTGTGTATGCTAACAGACACTCGTGAATGGGTTCGGGAACTATCTCTACAAAGAATTTTAAAAGCTAGAGAAACCAGTCGAGAAAACGTTGAAGTAAGACACTTTGTGGTATCAAAAATTAATTTTAGTGCTACAGACTACTTTGAGTTAATTTACTGGAATGAGTGCGATGAGACACCGCCTCCTGTTTTAAGGGTTTTTACTAATGATAATCTTAGGGACCTTATAAACGAAACCGAAATTCCAGACTTTTATTTTCCGAAGTTCCCTTGCCATACTCAATCCGTGGAGAGATGCGTAAAATTAGTTACAGAGTCATCTTCTTTAGTAATTGGTCCAGTATCAAGAGACGGCTTTATTCGCTCAAGAATAAAAGCAGAAGAAATTATACTCGCAGAAATTGAATTTTGAGAAAAATTTAATTTAAACTAAATTGTTTGCCAAATTGTTAAAAATTTTACAAATAATTTTAAATTCACAATTCAGTATCATTTTTACCTGAATAGTGTATTCTATGGGTAAATTAAAAATATATACTTTGTAGATTAAAACCGGCATAATACCTCAATTCGGATAAATTGCGAGTACATTATTTTGCCTTTGCAAGGCAGACTGCGTGTTTTGAATAGTAGTCGTAGAATAACACTTACCGGAAGCTATTCTTCCTTGATCCTGCATTTGAATTTTTATAAGTTCCATTGGTGTACAAACTGTTACAGAAATAGAAGAACCACAGGCAGCCAACAATTGTCTAGACAATGGCAACGAACTAAAAATTATTTATAATCAATATATACCGTATATCCTAGCGTAATCTGAACAAAAATATATGGGTATACTGGTGACATATTTCATATATTATCATATACAAAATGCGAGCTATTTTCAACCAGTTCGGTCTCTAATTCCTTAAGTCCCTTTCATCTTTAATTGAGCCTTTTATAGCCTTTACTTTTCCCGTTCTCAAAAATATTCAACGAAACAAGTCACCTCTAAAATTTCGCTTTGACACGCCTATGAAGACTAGAGATAAGGAAACGAATCGGCATGCTCAAAATACGGTCCCAAAAATCACACTTCAATTGAGCTTTTATAATTAACCGCATGGGCGCTGGTACGATTTACGTAGTTCAAAATGCATG
Source organism: Psylliodes chrysocephalus (assembly GCA_927349885.1). Lineage (NCBI taxonomy): Eukaryota > Metazoa > Arthropoda > Insecta > Coleoptera > Chrysomelidae > Psylliodes > Psylliodes chrysocephalus. Next base: position 80,122,044 of record OV651815.1, on the reverse strand, counting down.
GCTTCTTATGGGAATTATACATAATTAGTAAAGCACAGAAAATACTGTTGTATTTATTTCTAAATAAGTCTTACATATTTTAATTGATACAGTATTTACTATTTATTCCTATTTAAGTTAAATGCAAATTATTGATGCTAAGTGTTGAAATTTGATGGGTAGGGCTAATTATTTATTAATTAAAGCTAAATAGGGATGAGGGCATACTAAGACACGGTTCAAATGAAAATATTTAATTAGGGATTTTACAAAATTTTATGAAAATAATAAAAATCAAATTGTTCATTGCTAACTAAAGCACAGAAAATACTGTTTATTTTAATTATTGTACAGAAATTAATTACAGTACAGAAAATACTGTTGGTATTAATTATAAATGAGTCTTTGTGTTAAACATTATTTATTATTCATTATTTAATTTTATCTAAATAAAATGAAAATTAGGTATGGCCAAATTTGAAAAGGTTTGTTAAATGGTGAAATATGGTAAGTACAGTTTTGTGGTAATTTCGTATTCGACAACTACAATTTCATCATCCTGGTGAATAGTTTCTTCAGCAATAGGTTCTAGTATTTTATTGCTTTTTTTATTTTAACAAATTCAGTTCGGTTCAATGGTGGTTTTCGTCTTTTCCTAATACTGGACAAATACGAAGGGAGATTCGGGAATATACATGGTATTGCTTCGTTCTTTAATCTCGGCCTTTCCCTTTTTATTTTGTTAACAGTACCATTAGTTAAAATAGTCTCATCAAATTTTAAAATATCATCTTCTAAAAAGTGTAGCTCGCAAACAGAATCATAACTAGATAGTACTTTATCAGCTCTAGGAATCACATGCTGCCATTGTTCTAAACGTTTAGGATCCTATAAAAAATATTTTCAATGACTAAATTGGAGTTCAATAAAGAAAAATAACAGTAACTCTTCATCTAACATCAAAAAACATAAAAAAGCAAATTTTCTTTTCTAGTACCTAAGTTAAATTTAATGTGTAATTATTGTTGTTTGTAAGTCAGGATTTATGACTTTATTATTTTTTATTACAGAATTTTGTAATTAAATAAACTACCTTCCGTAAGATACGGGTTGTTACTATTTTCCAATAAATATATATTATTTAGAAATAAATACATTATTTTACTTACACTAGGAGCTTTGAAAAGACTTGGATTTTTATCTCCTTGTGATTTTTTAAAATTTTATATCGGATTTATATCCCGTTTTTCAACCCAGAACGAAGCAAATCCTGCTATGCCGTTTTTTGTTACTCATTGTTACTTGTAGTTAGGTTCTTTATTTCAGCTTATTTTTATTCTTTTCACTAAATTTTACAAAAATCACTTTAATTCCCATTGACTTGCATAGAAAATAGACGTCGTTATTTTGCCACCCGCCAACTACAGTGGTTTTTTGGAACTCCATAAAAATAGGCACGGAAATTTGAAATTCGCCTCCTTATCTCTAGTCTTCATGGACACGCCTATGCGGGTTAAGGTAGCCATCCAGTCTTCCACGAAATATTTCTAGAGAAAACCGAATTTTCGAGGCACATTTTTATATTAATAGCCCAACTTTGTCGTTATAAAAGTCACTGTCACTGTGAGTAGATTAATATTGTCCGTATATATTAGTAAATAAGTAAATGTGATATATAAATTAGTATAGAGTATAAATAAATTAAATAAATAAACGTTACAATATTTACCCATCAGCCTTTTTTAAACGGAACCGAAACATATCGTTGGCTGCTAATTTTATAGCTTTTTCTGGCATTATTAATATAACGTTTATTAATGAACCTTGATACATTCCAAAAAATCCTTCTCTTCTAAACGTTTTTACAAGGGCGTCTAATCTACAAAAAAAAAAGCTTTTGTACAGTTGGTTTAACTCATTCATGATCCATCTGCCATGAAACAAGTTATATTGTTGCAAATAAAATATTTACTTTATATTCACTCCTTTTAATTTATTTTTTTATAACTGTTTATTCAGTATTGTTGCATTTAATAAAAATTATTCAGATTTTGTAAAAAGGAATGATATATTGTTCTAGATTTCTTGTTTTTTAATCAGAAAATCTATAGACATGGAAACTAGAAAATAGAATTTATAAAATTTCATTATTTCTTTTTAACTTAGAGCTTATAATTTAGTGTTGATGATAAATACACTGCAACGTAGAAGAAAAAGATTGGTCTATAATTTTCTCTACGTTTGTTAGCTGTGGCATGTTTACAATATCATAAAAAGTAGTAAAAGCATCTACCATTTTTATAAAATTATAATGATAATAAAATGATATAAGTACTTACTCACATGCTTGAATATGTTCGTTCTCCTCTTGGGCCGATAACTTGATTCTGCATTCTTGTTTTTACAAGATCTAATGGGAAAACACAACATATGCCTATGAATGCAGCAATATTTCCATTGAGTATTTTAGGTAAAAGGCTGCAATATTAACGTCTATTAATAATTATAACTACTTCAATGTTTTTATTAAAGTTGTAGAATTGTTTTACAATGACCATATTTACTAAAGAAATAATTATCTTCATACTCACATAGATTCTTGAAAAAATGTTCTGCATCACTTGGAAGTCCATAATCAAGCAGGAAATTTGTAAAATTTAAAAAATTCCAGTACACACTAACATTAGTTAGTTTTGGATTACTTACTGAATAAAGTAAATCGACATCACTTAAAAATAAGTGCAATGATTTAAAGAATATTTTTCAGTTCTTATCAAAATTTTAATTAATTAACACATTAAGACATTAATACATTAATTATTTAACAAGGCATTAAAAAAAAAACATACACGGTAAGGAGGTAAAATAAAACAATAGGAAAGAAATTAAAGGTAACGACTAATCACAAGCGTATACCTCTTCTCACAGTTTTCTTTTTGAATGTTTTGTCTTTTTTCTTCTTCTAAATGTTTTCTTCCCTTAATCGTTTCTTTTCTTGGGATATTTCTAATTCTTTTAGGACAGGTGTGCTTGTATTTTCGAAAATTATTTTTTTTTCGATTATTTTTTTTAACTCTATTGATAACTTTTTTGTTGGTATAGGAGCCATGAAAATAGTTCTCTTTGGATGTACTTGTAATTAACCAAAACATTTGATTCAGTATCAGGTAATGGGATTTTAGCTTTTGTTATGAATAAAGTAGGATCATCTTCGTCAGAATCTTGTATAGTGCAATTTGGTACTTGATTGGCAGGCGCAAAATCATCCTCATTAAATTTCTGGATGTAATGGATACATTCCTGAAGTACAAAACCCTGAAGCGGACTTCTCCATTGTTGCGACTTTCATAAATGCAATGTTTAATAATTCAGCGACGTCATATTAGTTTAATTTTTGACGATCAGATGAGGATGAATAAAGATCGTATTCCCTATAGAGAGCATTCTTTAGTGGACTAAAAAATGTTGAATATAATGGCTGAAGATGGTGTGGGATGGAAGAGTCACCATATGCATATTATTTTCCTTACAAAATGACTTGAATGGTTATCCAGACCCAAAAGGATGGGGTCAGATGCAAAATGGGACAGCCACTCAAAAAACAACTCAGAATTAATTCAACTATTTTTGGAACATTTGGAGGAAGCACCCAAAGGTCCGTTTTTTTTTGAAGAGTTTTTGGCATTATTTGCTGGGATAAATAAGCATAAGGGAGATGTAATTCCCTGAAGCACTTTTTTGCTCCCTTGGCACCATAAACCTTTGGACATTTGGCTTGAACGGTTGTAATACTTGTTTCGTCCATGTTGAATATTCTGTTTGGTTCAAATTTAAACTTCTGCATCATAATTTCCAAATTAGAATAAAATAATTTCACAGCATCTTTATTAAAGGATGAAATCACATTTAAGCTAGTACCCTCAGGAACCCTTCTTAAGAAACCATAAAGCCATGCCTTTCCAGCTACTCCTTTTTCTCGATTAAAGTTAGAAACAATATTATGTTGTTCTGCATACCTAATTACTAGCCTTCTTAGCCCATCAGGTGTCAACCCAAAAAATTATTTTGAAAGTAGCAAAACATATTCTTATAACTTACACTCTATTTCTTTTGAAAATATAGTCTTGCGGACCAATCGAGGTGGTTTCAGTTCATTTTTTAGCAGCTTTTTTGTGATGGTAGATTTGGTATTTTAAAAGATTTTCCCACTTCCTTAATTTTTCTTAAATCATTCCGCATTGCATCCAGTGCATTTTTAGGGTTATCAACCGTATAAGACAGGATGGCAGTTTTACGTGTGTATTTTCTAGGCATCTGGAAACAATAAATAAACTTAATAATATACTACATACTATTTAATAACATTTGTGTTTATGTTTTATAAATTCATGATATGACAAAAACTATCTATTTATTTATCATTCAAATGTGACAAGACAATTATAAAATAGTAGATTTTAATAAGACATCTCATTTCAAACGATTTGATAAACATTATGGACTTACCGCCTTATTTTCTGATGTCGAAAAGTAATAATAATTTGTTTAGAAATCAACAAGTCTATGTTACGTCGATCTTATGCAAACTAACAACAATTAATAGCGCCAATTATTTAGCCATCGCGTAGGAGACAGCAGCACTGGTTGAGCACTTCGTATAGCCCGCGAACTTTAAAATATTTTGGTGCGCACGATTACCCGCTGCGCACCATTACCCAACTCCCACTACTAATACATATATTTTCATCATAGTTTGGTTTAATAAAATAAATACCTTAATAAAAAATCATTAATTTCGGGGAGTTGGGTTTTTTATACAGAGCACTTACAATGGTGCTATTCTTTTGTAAAGCAACACAAAGGGGGTGGGGATTTTTTTCATTATAAATCAATATTTTTGTTTTCCCTCTATACCACCTGTATTTTACAAAATCTAATACTTGATTATAGATTTTCAAGTGATGCAAAACTTTTTATAAGGAACATTTCTTTGTACAAACCAAAAAAAAATCATTTGTATAAAACTTTTTTGCGGCACCTTGTATATGTATAATAATGATAAGTACTTACGTAAATGTTTTTTGTTTTTCAGCCATAACACAAGAATTTTGGAAAATGCCTAAAACTAAAATATAAAAGATAAAAATATAAATAAAAAAGATTTTTCTTTACTTACCAAATTAAAATGAAACTGAACTGGATTTCAAACTAATTACATTGCATGCAATACAAAAAATGTATTTGATTTAGTTATTACTAAAAAATATGGGTCTCATTCATGATAGCGTGAACATGAATTTTGATAATAAAATCTAAAATGAGAATCTGTGTCAACGTGGCCTTAAGGCTTTTCTACATAATATCAATACGATGTAAATATGGAACACAGAGCTATGAGATTTTTCATAAAATGCTAAGGGCCGTTACTTTTAACCACATACTTTGATTTTCTTTTACTATACGGAGAATGGTCGCACTACGCAGCTTTCTGAGTGTCTTTTAAAAGGAGAAAGAAAACTCCGCCATTTTGAACCCTTATTACGTGTTGCCTAATACTTGGCGCAATATTTTTAATAGGTGCGTTTTAATCATCCGCTTCTGCTTCGAAATTGTCGGTTTTCTTGTTTTAATCTGACGGGTTAGAATGACTGAACCGACAATTCCGGAAGCAGAAACGGATGATTAAAACGCACCTGATATTTTGCTTGATGCTGTCAGTGTCAGTGAATATCACATACGTGGTGAATATTATTTTTGGAGTCACAGTTTATTGCTAAAGAATCAGTTAGCTCACTCGGACCAGTTGAAAGTTCCAAAATAACATCCACTCCAGGGATACAAATTCAGGATACGCAGAAGACTGCTATTTTATTATAGGCGGTTGTCATATATTGTATTATCTGAGTTGCGCAGTGTATAAACTGGAACATTGAGATAAAAAGTGCCATCGCAGAGTGAGCGATCTGATTCTTTAGATATAGAGATAGAAAACTCCGCCATTTTGAACCCTTATTACGTGTTGCCTACATCTTGGCGCACCATTTTTAATAGGTGCGTTTTAATCATCCGCTTCTGCTTCGGAATTGTCGGTTTTCTTGTTTTAATCTGACAGGTTAAAACGACTAAACCGACAATTCCGAAAGGCGGTTGTCATATATTGTATTATCCGAGTTGCACAGTGTATAAACTGAAACATTGAGATCAAAAGTGCCGACGCAGAGTGAGCGATCTGATTCTTTAGCTGTAAACTGTGTCACAGGGTTCAAAATGGCCGCGCCCTATGTTGGGCGTGTCGGACCTCTCTCTTGCCTCGTAGAGTAATCAAAGTATGTGGCCGACGCAGAGTGAGCAATTTGATTATTTAGCTGTAAACTGTGTCACAGGGTTCAAAATGGCCGCGCCCTATGTTGGGCGTGTCGGACCTCTCTCTTGCCTCGTATAGTAATCAAAGTATGTGCTTTTAACACAGATTATGTTATTGTAATAGATACAAAATTTGGAATTGGAAGCTAAGTTTAAATTTTGTCAGTTATTACGTGTACCTTTTTAAAATGCAACGAAAGTTTGTGACAGCAGATTTATGGCACCATAAGGCGAAGCTTATTTCAAACAAGTAGTGGGGATAAGAACAGTAATGCATTGTAATAAAAATTTGTAAAGTTTAGTTGAAAAAACAAGACAAATTAACATGAATGTAATACATTTATTTAAAAAGTTACATCCTTTCTTCCTTCTTTGTCTATTCTTCAAGTACAAACGATGTCATTGAGAATAAAGAGAAGATGCTATGACGATGCTTAAGTGTGCATTACACTTTTACGTCATATGTCAACAGGGCCGGCCCCAGGGTGGGGCGATCAGGGCGGCCGCCCGGAGCGCAATGATCTAGGGGCGCCAAAATCATGGAAAATTAAAATAAACTGATAAAAAAAATTAAGTTACAGGCTTTTATAAAATGCACTAAAAAGTAAAGAATATTTTTTTTATCATTCTGATATCATATCAATAAATTATTTTTCATAATATTGCATTGTCATCGGACCCTTGTAAGTATACCAAATTTCATTGAAATCGGTTCACGGGAAATTTCTCAAAAACGCGTTGCAAGATTTGACTGACAGTTGACAAGATTAAGAGGCGGCAGGCGGAATTTATCATTTTTATTTCTAAGCACATAATTCAAATAATAAAATATATTTTTCTTCAAGCGTATAATAATGTTTACATTATATCAAGGTACACGTGTTGTAGAAGTAGCCTATTTTTATACTAGTACAAATATTTTTCATTTTTGTACTAGTATAAAAAAGCACAAACCTAATGTTAAATGGCTTATTATGAACGTTGCAATCAAGTAGGCTGGAACTGTCATTTGAATACTTATTTAATTTGACGTTTGTCAGTGTATGATTTAGAATATAAAAAATGTAGAGTACATATGTGGCAAAGCACTAAAAGGCATTAACTTAATGAAATGCTTATGCCGTACATGGTGGGGTGCCCACCCATCTACTCTTCTTATGATTTATAAAGCCTTGGTTCGTAGTCATCTAGATTTTGGAAGTATTCTTTTCGGCCGTTGTTCGCAAGAGCTCTTGAAACGATTAGATAAAATGCAATATCAAGCTATTCGTGTAGTATTAGGTATGATGCGCTCAACACCAACTAATATATTGCTATCTGAAAGTGGAGAGTCAACCTTAAAGTCTCGAAGGAGTTGGTTAGCACTAAAATACGTAACTAAGATTTCATCCTATAAAAATTCCTTTTATTACTATATAAGTTCTTTGCACGAATGCTTTTTGAGAGACGTCCAGTTTTGGCCTGCCAATAAAATTGCACCAATTATGGAAGCGTTCCATGCTATTAGGCCTTTTCTTCAAGAAATTCATTTTTTAGATACCTTTCCGTGCTTTCAATTTCCCATAGAAATACAGGTTGCGACTATTCCTTTTATGGAATTAAATTTAGATAAATGTACATTCAATAAGCAAAATTTTATAATAGAAGCAAAGTCAAAATTTCCCAACTATACATTTTTATTTACTGATGGATCCAAAGATCGGCAGGGCAAAACTGGCGCTGGTATCTTTTCTACAAATTTAATTGACAAATCTTTTCGACTTCCAAATTTCTTTTCAATCTGTTCGGCCGAAATATATGCAATTAAAGAAGCGGTTATATTTATTATAACTGAGAATATTAGGAAGGCAGTTATTTTCAGCGACTCTAAAAGTGCTCTCCAAAAAATATCCAGTAATTGCATATCGAGTAAAATGGACTATTTAACATTAGAAATAAAACATAGTTTATTTAATGCAAAGAGTTTGGGGATAGATATTTGTCTAGCATGGATTCCTAGTCACTGCGGAATAACTGGAAATGAGGAAGTAGATGAACTGGCCAAAAAAGGCCGACTGCAAATATTAAATATTAATGCCAGGGTGCATCATAGTGAACTCTTGCCTTTTTTTAAATCCAATACATGGAAAAAATGGGAGGAGGAATATAAAGTGATATGCCAAGTTAAAGGGAAACTATATGGAGAAGTAATTCAAATTCCATTAAAGAGACCGTGGTTTGCAAAAATAAAAAATTTGAATAGAAGGGATATAAGTACCGTATGCAGATTAAGAAGCGGTCATTGTTTAAGTATGGTGCATCTAAAGAAAATAGGTGTAAAAGAAAATGATAGGTGTACGTGTGGAAAACTGGAGGATTTACAACATATTTTTTTTAATTGTCAAAATAATTTTTATAATATTTATACATTTTTAGATAGTTTAGATATTCCAAAAAATTTTATAAAACCTGTTACACTTTTTGATGTATTGTTTAAACTTCTGTCTTTCGGTAATGTTAAAAAAATATCAAAATTTATACAAATGTCTAAAATTAAGCTGTAAAATATTGTAATTATTTACCTGTTGTTACCAAATGGCTGTATCATCTTAGCTATGTAGGCCAATAAATTATAAAAAAAAAAAAAAAAATATAAAAAAAAATAGTGTTTATCCATACTTTTATTTAAATGCTTAAAGAAAAAATAGTATATGTCATTCGGATTAGAAGGCCCATTATATGTTTCGCCCAGTTTGCACAGCTTCGGCTAACGCCTCAGCTGTGCAAAATTCTGGGCTCGACATATAATGTTGGCCTTCTACTCCTAGTAACATAATATACTATTAAACATTAAGGCAAAATCTAGTTGAATTCAATTCAACATGACAAAACTACTTAACCACCGCCTTTCAAGAATTGACAAGTTTTTCGGCCCGTGGCAACACGACTGTACAGGAAACAACAATTTGGAAACCAAGCGAAACAAGATCTAACAGCCCTTTTTAACTGCATATAAAAAGGAAGTAGACTTAAAACATTGCATTATATGCCACTAGACTTCGGCTGGTGCGAAATAAAATAGTTTGTTTAAATTGTTAGTGCAAAAAAGCTTTAAGAAAGTGCTTGTGCAAATTGTTCAGTGGGTCTGGCTTCTGTGAAGGTAAGTGTTTCAATTTTTATTTTCATTTTAAAAAACTAAAAAAATCCATCAGACATAAGCCCAAAAAGGGTGGGGGGTAGATTTCAAAAATTAGAGTTTAGATCAAAACATGGCTTGTGTAGTATTAAATGAAAGGTAATTGAGTCTAGAGTTGAATAAAATGCATTTTATTTTTTTAAGCCAGTGGCGCACAAGGGGGGATTTCAAAAATTAGAGTTTACATCAAAAAATGACTTGTGTGGTATCAAATGAAAGTTGATTGAACCTGCAGTTGAATAAAATTTATTTTATTTTTTTAAGCCAGTGACGCACAAGGGGGATTTCAAAAAATAGAGTTTACATCAAAAAATGGCTTGTGTGTTATCAAATGAAAGTTAATGGAGTCTGGAGTTGAATAAAATGCATTTTATTTTTTAAGGCAGTGGCGCACGAGGGGGATATTTCAAAAATTAGAGTTTATATCAAAAATGGCTTGTATGGTATCAAATGAAAGGTAATTGATTCTGGAGTTGAATGAAATACATTTTTTTTTAAGTCAGTGACGCATAAGGGGGGATTTCTAAAATTAGAATTTAAATCAAATCATGGTTTGTGTGGTACTGAATGAAAGGTAATTGAGTCTGAAGTTGAATAAAATACATTTTTTTTAAGCCAATGGCGCACAAGGGGGGATTTCAGAAATTATAATTTAAATCAAATCATGGCTTTTTTATCTTTTATTTTAATTAATTTGTTCCATAAACCAAAATGTCCGATGCTAAGAGAAAACCCTCTGGGAGCGAATTTAAAAAGCAGAGATTAAACAAGGAATCACAGCTTCAAAAACAGTCAGATGCGCTGCAGAACTTCTTGAAAGAAGGTAGTTTCAACGCTCCCACAACCGACCAACATTTGAACAACGCCTAGCACCTAGATACTGACTTTCCGAATATGGACCCCCCTTTGGACGCAACCGTCAGCATTACTGAGCTGGGTAAGTCATCTCAAACGAGTTTGGCGAGTAGTGATGCAGTTTCGTGCAGTTCCAAAAATCAAAATTCGCAAGTTCTGCAGACCTCAGAGAAATATTTAGAAAAGGCTACCGTCCAAAGTATCTCTTCTGACCCAGGATTATGGCCCGAAATCATGCGTGCAGCAGATAGAGTTTTTTTGGTTAAACGTGGTCCAGCTACACCTTTGTATAATTTTGATTTTCCTTTTGATGATCAGCATAGAATATTCTCACCAAAACATTACAAGAAAAGGCTTAAAAATGGAGAAGAGGTTTTAAGAGAATGGATGGTATATTTCGTATTTCAAAACGCTTTGTACTGTTTTCCATGTCGACTTTTTGCTGCACCATCTAGCTTGAGCGCTCTCTTCAATCGGGGATTTAAAGACTGGAAGCATTTAGGGGACTCTTTAGCACATCATGAAAATGCTAAAACTCATATAGTTTAAAATTATGGCTTGAATTAAAGCAAAAATTGAAAATAGGTGAAACAATAGATGGAGTTTCTGGTCTGGTCTGAAGTTCTTTTACGCATTATATCAGTCGTTAAAATGCTAGGTGAGAGCTCTCTAGCTTTTCGAGGAACAAGCGATAAACTGTATGAACACAATAATGGAAATTTTTTGAAGTTAATTCAGTTATTGGTTTTGATCCAAAAATGGAGGAACACGTTCGCAGAGTCCTCAATAAAGATGAAATCAAAGCTACATATTTAGGGAAAACTATACAAAATGACAACATAAAGCACCACATCATTGAACAAGTTCAAAAGGCCTAGTATTATTCCGTGATTGTTGACTGCACTCCCGATGCAAGTAAAGTAGAACAGATGACATTTGTGGTAAGATTTGTCTCCATACAGGAATCAGAGTCTGAAGTTCAAGTTAATATCAACGAACATTTTTTGAGTTTTCTACCCATTGAGAAATCAACAGCTAAGGAATTGCCGGAGGTTTTACTAGAAGAGCTAGAGAAAAATAGGCTTAAAGTAGAAAACATGCGCGGTCAAGGGTATGACAATGGTTCCAATATGAGAGGAGAAAAATCGAGAGTACAAACAAGAATGAGAAATATAAACCCCAGAGCATTTTATGTTCCATGCAGCACCCATTCGCTAAATTTGGTTGTAAACGATATGGCAAAATCCTCGTTTGAGGCAGCCAACTCCTTCAATATTGTTCAAAAGTTATATACATTTTTTTCTTCCTCTTCTTTTCGTTGGGCAATATTACTGAAATATATTGATACTTACACCCTAAAACCATTGAGTGATACGCGATGGGAAAGTCGAGTCGACTCATTAAAAGCTCTGCGGTTTCAAATTGGTCAAATTCACGATGCTTTGTACAGCATATATGAAGATTCAGAAATCGATAATGTGATCAGAGACGAGGCTAGCGGATTATTAAATAATTTGAAGCGGTTCTAATTTATATGCTCTGTTGTGATATGGTACAAAATTTTGAGTCATATTAACCCCATCAGCAAACTTTTGCAAACTGTAAATTTTAATATGTCACAAGCTATTAATATGCTTAGCAACTGCAAACTTTTCTTTAAAAACATGAGATCAGATGAAGCTTTTGAAAGCATCATTTTAGAAGCAACCGAGCTTGCTTCATAGATTGACGTGGAAGCTAATTTCGAAACCACCACACCACGTCATCGTGTCAGAAGCAAAACAAGAACGTTTTTGTATGAGGGCCCGGATGAACCCGTTCAAGACCTCAAACAAACATATAAAATAGATTTTTTTTTCACACTATAGATCAAGCAATAAATGCCTTGGAAACCAGATATAATTTGCTAAATACTCACAGTAATTATTTCAGCTTTTTGTATAATATTTTTGGTCTAAAAGACATGCCCAGAAATGAGCTACTGGCTCATTGCAAAGATTTGGATGCAGTTTTAACTGATGAAAAATTAAGGTTTTGCCCGGAGCGCCAAAATGTCTAGGGCCGACCCTGATGTCAAACTTGAGATAGTGGAGCTACTCAGACAGCACACTATATCTCTGGCATATGCCACAATTCTGCCTATTTGCCAAAATATATTTTTAATATTTAATTGATACTTAAACAGTGTAGAGTATCCTTTAAATATAAAAAGTTTAGTATGAAATTGACCTTAAAAATCACCTTCTTCTATTTAATGATAATTAAAAATAAAGAACAAATTGAGTGAAACTACAATCTTTTATTTATATATTCATAACAGCACATTCTGGATTATACATACATGGTAATTGACAAAACTGTAAAAATGCGTAGTACGAATAAAAATTAATCAATTGGTTTTATTTAAAAAAATATATGTAATAAATTACTTATTTTCTAATCAATATAATTTTTAGCAATAAATTGGAATTTCTTGCACATTCTTTGCTAAAATAGTCTTAGAACTCTATGTATAATAACATTAAACACTATTTTAAGTAAAAGGAATTGTATAATTTTTATTCTCACTACCATTTTCTCAATTTTTTTTGACACCAATTGGAATTTGTATTTAATAAAATAACAACAATAATATTTAACACATTTTTGGACAAGCTTCGTAGATTCAGCATCTGATAACAATTATTCAAAATTTCTTATAAAATGATGTTTTTAACAAAAATCTAAACATTTTGAAACAATAAAGCCGGCCCTGATATTAATTTTGTACAGGAGCGTTTTAAGTGTAATCTACCTATCAAATTTGGATTAATTTAATAAAATGAGTAATTAAAAACATATTTGAAAATTTATTTTCGCACTTTCTTTACCAACTTTTTTATACTACTAATAATAGTATAATAATACATTGTTTAAATTCTATTTGGTAAGCTAAAACTTGTCTTTTTTATGAACATCAGTATAAACATTTACATAACACTTATTTTCAACATCATATTTAGCTTAATTAGAGGAAAAGCACATGGAATTCGAATTTTTTTTTTTAATTTTTGTGTCATTTTAGCAATGGCTAAAACATTATTGTCACATTTCCGGCCTCTTTGATAATTAATCTTGTTTAATAACAACGTATTTTTTATTAAACGGAATCCAGACAAATCAATTAGTAATAAAAGTGTAAATGTTGAAATCTTTCGCTCTCTGAACGCCTGTCAATTCATTCCGGTGTTTTTAAAATGTAATTATAAAAATACTAATTATATTGATTCGTATTTTTTAAAATTTTTATATAATTTAATAAATTGCTATATACCGCCATTCAAAACTATTACAATATTGCCATAAGATTTTGCACAAACTTACTAGCTAGGTACTTTAAAAAGCCCACGACAGTTTGTTGGATACTTTTATCCATGAGACTGTGAAATAAACCATTTTGATTGATTTCTCGTAGTAGAAACGGCAATAAAGCAATAAAAACGAGAAAATTTAACAAGTTTGAGCGTCTTCAGATCGTTCTACAAATTTAATTGCGTAATATAGTCCATGGAATTGGTACTTTTTGCCTTACATCAAATGAGGTAGTTCTGTTTTTTTTTATATGTTGGTAGTGATGAGATGGTAATGACAAATCCAAATTTTCCACCCCGAAAGCCCTTCGGATCATTGTTAAATATTAAAAAATTCTTTAAATTTTAGGACTTTTTTCAGTTTTTGTCAATTTTTACCACCAAGAACCTGAGTTACGGCAATAGTTACTATGCACACTTTTTAAGTAGAGTAAATTTGCAATGAAATGTGAATAAATTGGTTTTGGTAGGTCAAATAGTTTATAAGATACGCCTATTTAAAAGTTTGAAAAACTTAAAAAAAAAAGAAAGTATTGCTTTTACAGAAAATCATAGCAGAGCTTGAGGAGCTGTTAAGGAACGAGGCCTTGTGTACTCCGCCACTTCTGTACCTGAACCAAATCAACAACAAAATAAGGAACCATGTATAAAGAATGTGGTCTGAAGAAGAAAGGAATACAAGCAAAAAACTTATTCTCACCTGGCGGTATGTTCGCAGAGAGTGAAATCTTGCAGCATCCCCGGTTAGAGGCAATCTGGCGAGGTTCATGTCGGGCTTAACTGCTGCCCTAGTGAACAACTGGAAGCGAAGATCGCTAAGATTTTGCGATTCTCTGTTGCCTCCATAAAGTGAAACGAGGAAGGCATCTCCTGCGTCGACAACTTGCTCAGATGTGGCATTGAAGCTCAAGAAAACCTCTGCGTTTTGTTTGAGGCGTCGCTATTTTTTTATTGTCGATAGAAATTTCTTTTTTCCTTGGCCAAAAGGTGCTGATGTATCACAATCGCTAAACGCGTAAAAAAACAGTGCTATTCCAAGTTGTGATAATTGCGTAAAGGAATTTGTCGAGTAGATGACATCTGTGTTTTTTCCTCTCCCACATTTTACAAATATATTATTGTTATTTGGTCTGTTTGTTGAAAGCATGTGGTCTCCTCCGTATCGTAACAAACCACAATATAAGACCAACGAATATATATCCTCGCCGACGATCTTCACTACTTCGTAGGAAGAGGATATGGAAATGGCTGTGGTTACCATTAATATATCAGCATCTTCGTCTGCTTGTAATGTTAGAATTTTATTCTTCTCCAGGTAAACCTTAAGCATGTCGATGAGTCTAACTTTATTCCTATCATTCAATAGGAACTTGTCCTGAGCAACTAAAGCAATGGTTGTTTCATCGAAAATAACATCCGGAGAGTACGTTGCTAGAGCTCTAGGCAGACGTTCAGAGCTCTTGGGTGGATCAAATATAAACAAGTATTTTAAAATTATAAATGGAAAAGTCATTCAAGGTGAACGCGCCTGTTATAATATTAGAGTAGGAATGTTCAGTAGCATGTAAGCGGCTGGTAGTGGCGCGATTCTCATTTGGCCAGTAGCAATCGCAATGAGCGAAACGAAGGTACACAGTAGTGTTGCTCAAAGAATAATCATTAAATTTCTTACGCGCGAAAACGTGAAACCTGCTGAAATTCTACGCAGATTGCGAGCACAGTTCGGGAATAAAACGCTTTCGTGGGCACGTGTAAAATCTTGGTGCAAAACGAGCAAGCATGGAGTAGCGGCACAAAGACGAACCAAACCCAGTGAAGGAGAAAACTCGTCTGTCTGCAAGCAAAGTTTTAGCGATCGTTTTCTGGGACTGGAGAGGAGTTTTGTTGGTAGATTTTTTGCATGAGCGAAGAACAATAAACGCGGCTTACTACTGTAACTTACTCGATCAGGTAAAGCTCGCTTATCGCCAAAAGAGGAGAGCACACCCCATCCGAGACGCGTTGCTCCTGCATGATAACGCTAAACCTCATACGGCAGCTTTAAAACAGGCCAAAATCAATGAAATGCACTGGACAGTGCTGGAACACCTTGCATACAGTCCAGATTTGTCACCTTGTGATTTTCATATGTTTGGGCCAATCAAAGATTTACTGGAAGGCGAGCGATTTCAGACCAATGAAGAGGTGGAGGGATTTGTGCGCAACTGGTTAGCTACCCGCCCCGCATCTTTTTATGAAAACGAGATTAGGAAACTGCCAATATATTGGGAAAAGTGTATTAACAGAGAAGGGGAATGTGTAGAAAAGTAGAAACAAAATCTGATTTGTGTCATGTTTTAAAATAAATAGTTTATAAACGAAGGCTTGTTTATATTTGATCCACCTACGTATTTGAGCCCTAGTGATTATCTGAAACCAGTTTCTCCAAAAGACGCATTACAAGGCCACACTACTTTGTGGAGCAGATGTCCACCGTCTACAACTTCGTGCGTATCATTCCTCTGTTGATTCTCATTCAGATTTACATGATTGAAGGCTGGTAGAAAATGGAGATCGCATTTTTAATGCTGATGAGACAACAATTTCCTTATGCCCCAAAACTGGCAAAGTTTTGGCCCCAAAGGGAATTAAAAATATATACGATGTTTCAAAAACTTCAGAAAAAGAGAACCTCACAGTATTGATTAAAGTTGCAGCATCCGGAAACACGGCGCCTCCTATGGTAGTTTATCCATACAAGAGAACGCCTTCAGAAATTGCCAAAAATTTTTTTTGAATACATGGCAAATATATTTGAACCATGGCTAACGGAAAATAACATCGAACGCACTGTAATTTTTTTTGTCCCATTTGACTCTACACCTCAGTATGTTTTTGCGTGAAAAAGAAATTATTTTAGTAGCATTTCGATGTGGTGGTCTTTTATCCACTAAAAAGTAAATGGAAAATTCATGTAAGAAAATGGCTCACTGAAAATGAAAACCAGCAATTGATGAGACATCATGTTGTCAAACTACTGGAAACTATTTTAAAAGATGCCATGTCTCCGGATACGATAAAAAATGGGTTTCGAGTTTATGGCCTTTATCCCTTTGATGCAAACAACGTGGATTACTCCAAAATATTACACAAACAACACACAAAAAAAGCAGACGATACCAATAAGCAAAATAACGTGATGAATGATGACATTAAAAACTGCTTAAAGGTTTTGGAAGCTAATATTTCAGCAAATGTATTTCAAATTATGAAGGAACACATTTTAGAAGATGAATGGAGTAGTCCTGAGTCAACAAAAGACTTGTTTAATACCTAGAAAAGAATTCAAAAATTGAATAGTGTTAGCGTCTCAGAGAAAAATGGTAATATAATTGACATGAATACATCTTTAAACTTCTCATTAGAAATCGACGATAACACCCACGAAGACATCCAAAATGAAGAACACGTTCCTCAAGAAGTTACTAAACTCTCTGAAGAAGTTTCACAGGAAATCTGGCAAGAAGTAATTGAGAATTTACATGTTACAGCTGTGTCGGATAAAAACCACATAACCCCAGAAGAATATCATCAAGTTCATGCTGCCATAACATTTAAAAAGAAAAACCAACAAACTCCCGATAATGCAAAGCCTTCAACATAAAAAAAAATTGATCCTTCTATAAGTAATGCTTATTTTCAACCACATTGCCAAGAAATTGTCGTTAACGGAACACAGCACACTGGTGAATCTCCATTTAAAAAATATTTTTTTTGGCTCAGAAAAAAATGAGGGAAAAACCACGTTCAGTTATAACATCCGATTTTTAATTACATGAACAACAAAAGAAAGAAGCACTTAAATTAGAAAAAGAACAAAAAAAGAAAGCCGGAAAAGAGCAAGAGAAGAAAAACAAGAAGAAAAAAAAATACAAGTCAAAAAACCAAAAGGCGTAAAAAAGAAAACTCAAACAAAGGGTAAAGATTTTAGAATCCTAATGTTAAACTGAAAATGTTAAGTGCCAAACAGCATGGAAGGACCAGCATGTATTAGAGAGAAAAGCTAAATGGCTTTCATGTATTAGCTGCTCAAATAAGGTTAATATAATTTGTGTCCTCTTAAGTATATGAATAGTCTTGGAAATACTTACGCAGATTCTTTTTATTATTATTAATATTTTTTTAGATGAAGCACTTAATTACAAATAATCTTTTATTCATTTATTGTGTTTCAAAATAAAATAAAATTTATGTATCTGATCTTTAAATGACTTTTATTAAAAAAAAATTGTGATGTCAGATATTTCAAATATTATGTTTCCGAGTAGGAAATTGCAAGATCTATCAAAATCAAGAAAAAAAAATGGGGTTACTATTTAAAAAAATTGTCAATGACGTCACTGCCCAAAAATGGGAAGTGGGGGAAAATTAAATTCTATTTAAAAAATTGCGCTTTTAGTAAACAAAATTGACCTGTCCAAGCATTTTTTCGAAAAACCACCTACTTCCATTATAATGAATTTATTCCTTTCATTTGAACCATAAGCTTAATTTTGGTATGTGTATGATTAAAATAAAACTTTTACTGTGGCAGTTTCAGATAATTATGTTTAAATTATCTCTAAAAGTGTTCATAACTGGTGCCACTACCCTAACTAAAAAAAGTAACTTTTCTAATTAACCCACTACTTAGGGGTAAAAATTGTCGAAAATTAAAAAAAAAACTTTATTATTCCTTTTTTTTTTAAATTTTGCAAACTTTTAAATAGCCGTATCTTAAAAACTATTTGGCATACCAAAACCAAATTATTCTCATTTAACTGCAAATTTAGTCTACTTAAAAAGTGTTTATAGTAACTTTTGCCGTAACGTAGGTCTTTGGTGGTAGAAATGGACAAAAACCGAAAAAAACGCCTAAATTTTAATGAATTTTCAAGTATTTAACTGTGAATCGAAGGGATTTCGAGGTGGAAAACTAGGATTTGTCATTACCCATTTCATCAGTACCAACTTAAAAAAAAATCAGAACTACCTCATTTGATGTAAGGCAACACTTCTTTTTTGGTACGATTTCCATGTACTAATATGACAATTCAAAATCATAAATTAGTATTTATTATAATTACCAAGTGTTGCTAAACAGTGAATTGTTTTAAACAAGTTTACCATGCCTATTCATTACTAAATACGTCCTAATTAAGCTCTTTAATTTTATTTGTTCACCTATTTAGTTCACTAGAAATTCCTTGAAGTTACAGTCTGAAATGTTTTAAGGAATGAAGTTGTTATTGCTTGAATATATTACTATAAAATGTGTATTTATTAACTCTATGAAGCAGTCTACATTTTTAATTTACCTTTCAACTGTACATAGAAAACAAGTTATTGTAAATAAAAGAAGAAACGTCGAAAAATATAAATATACTTTGTTCGTTTCAAATATACCTATAAAGTAACATCTCAAATAATGTTTTCCTTAAGTAGTTTTCACATTTTAAATTAGACAAAAATAAAAAAAAATAGAAATGAAAAAATAAGATATAGATTGTGTTTATTGCCAGAAAATATAATAAATAAAAGCACAATATCAGATCTAAACTCGAATATTCAGGGATATTTCAATATTTCCGTTTGTACATGAAAATGAATAAAAGGTGCGCATACAAATTTTGTCAAAGTGCCATATTCTGAAAAATCCCCAAATATTACAAAATCTGTTTCACATTAATATTGAAAGGTCCTAAAAATAGAGCAATCAATGGAATCAATACGCAATAAGATATACAATAACTTATTTTTATAACCTGGCATCTTTCAGTTCCAAGTAATTTAAAACTCTTATCTCGTGTTACAATATATTATTATGAATGTAAAATACTTTTTGTGATATATACAGAGTGGACTACTGAAATCAGCAACTATAGACATATCACACTGCTTTGAAAATAATTTTGTTTTTTTTTTAACGCCTAAGTATCCTTTTTGAACAAGTCATTCTAATATATCAATTTGGATAACAAAGCAAATCTTCTACATATAATTCACCCTTTTATACATCGAATGTCCAACTTAAGGATATAAAAACGCTTTTAGTGTATGGCATGTCTTATAAATTTTACCTCAACTACTGCCGACAATACCCAATTTTCCAAATAAAATAATTGTTGT
Organism: Psylliodes chrysocephalus; assembly: GCA_927349885.1. Lineage (NCBI taxonomy): Eukaryota > Metazoa > Arthropoda > Insecta > Coleoptera > Chrysomelidae > Psylliodes > Psylliodes chrysocephalus. The sequence goes on along the minus strand of OV651815.1, from coordinate 80,102,175 downwards.
AGGGGCGTATAATCTCCGTGAAATTCAATGAAATTTTATCACGAAACCTTAGATAAAAGATACCGAAGATGCAACATTGCACACTGCGCATGCTGTCTATTTTAACCCAAAGTAACCCACCAATTGAAAATCATTGTTTGCACGACGCCACCCGAATTGCTCCGATTTTTCCATTCAACGCTCACCCCCGCCTGAGTTCAATCACCACTGACAGCTGTTTTTTGATTTATTTGTTGGTATTTTAGCAATTTAAACTGTTCTAGTTATTCGATTTCAAGTTCAAAATGCCACAATGTATCTTAAAGAATTGTATATACTTATAATACAAGTACCAATGTTATGAAAGATAAAAAATATATTCGTATTCAGCGGTAAATATTTATTAACGTTTTGACATAAAGCGCCATGATCCTTTGGGCTGAATACTTCAGATCCGTATTAAGGGGTTTCAATAAATATTAAGCATCAAATACATATTTCAGAAATCAGATTTCATATTACTTACATAAATTTACAAAAGGGTAAAATTTTGAACGTTTAATTTAAATAAGAAGTAAATAGGCATTGTTGCTAACGAAATTTTGTATTTAAAAAGTAGTTTTATAAGAATGTTTACTAAAGGTGGTTTTTAGCCCTTTTTTGATAGATAAATAAGAAGTAAAGAAGCATAGTTGCTAGCTAAATTTTATTTCTATAAGGTCTTTTTATAAGAATATTAGATGAAATACAGGATGACCTACTTAAAATTTCAAGGTTCATCTTATTTGCGGTCAAATCGAAAGTGACATTTGAATATTCGGTCTTAAAACAAACTAAAACGCACCATATGATCTAGTATAAGTAAAAAAAAATACTAAAATTACGGGAGTTAGTCACATTGTTAATAAAATGTTACATTATAAACCCCTAAACAACTTGAACAAAATTTTCGTTTACTAAAAAAATCCAAATTTTAGCAATATTTATTATACAATCAAATGCGGTTTCAAAGATAACAGGATCAAAAAATCCGAATCTCTAAATTTTGGAGCTAAATGCTCAGATAAAAGCAAGCGACCGATAGGGGTTACAAAAATAATCGATTTGTCGATTATTCTGATATTTTTTTTATGAAAATCGATTTATACGTTATTTTAATAAATTATTTTCGTTTTTTAAGACAATGAAAATAATATATTGATCCAATATGTATAATCGGTTATTTTATATAACCGATATTTCGGTTATTTTTTAAAATTGTCGATTTATCGGTTAATCAGCTTTTTAATAATCGATTATTTTATATAACCGATATTTCGGTTATTTTTTTAAAATTATCGATTTATTGGTTAATCAGCTTTTTAATAATCGATTATTTTCGATTTATCAATTATTTTCGATTTATCGATTATTTACGATAATCGAATAATAAATTTTAAAGGAAATATTAAAAAAAAAAAGGATTATTAAAAAATAATCGATAATTCGGTTAATTTTTGGAAAATCGATATATCGTAGAATCGGCTTCTAATTTATTGGTTATTTTCGATTAGGCGATTATTTTGGAATTATCGATTATTTTCGGTAATTCAAAGATAATCGAATTATCAATTTTAAAGGAAATACAATAAAAATAGATTATTGATAATAATCGTTTGATGGAAAATATTCAAGAATTCTGTTTTTTTTTTAATATGGATTTATCAGTTAATCGACTTTTTAATTAATCGATTATTTTTGATTAATCGATTATTTTCGATTTTTTAAAGATTATCGAATAATCTATTTCAATGAACGAATAAATAGATTATTTGAAAATAATCGATTATTTAAAATAAACAATAATTCTTTTATTATTTTGTGTAAACACTGATTTATCGGTTAATTGGCTTTTTAATAAATCGATTATTTTTGATTTTTCAAAGATAATCAAGTAGTCGATTTTAAAGGAAATACGACATAAAAATAGATTGATTGAAAATAATCAATTATTTTCAATGATCGATAATTTATTTCGATAATCACCCACCACTAGCGACCAAATGACTTTCAATAGGTTTAAATTTTAAAATGTTATCTGGTTTCAGACATATGCATTTCTAAAGTTTTATGTGACTCATCCTCTATATTAATTAATATTCCTAAAGAAAGAAGCTTTAATATACCTTTTTCTGAGGTTACAATACAAAACAGTATTTTCTCATTTTGACTAATTTTTAATATTATATAATAGCCGTAGAAAAAAATATAATGTTTAACTCACAAGGTTTAATTTGCAGTATTCGCCTGCGCACATGCTTTTTTTATAATGCTCGTAGACAATGAGTACCATTTCTTGCTCTATTAACAATATTCTATTTCAACATTTTACTGTAATCTCTTGCAGAAAAGTCCGTAGTAAATAAACGCTAACGAAATATTCTATAAAAGGTCTTCTCTTTACATACAATGTCGTGGCATCTGTTTGAAATTAAAAAATCACAATAATTTTATTTCATAATACAAAATTCCATTAAACATCTTTTAAATAAATCTAATAGTTCATTATGATGCTAATAAACAAAGTCCGGTTCTTGTCAGAGTTCGGGTCGCCGCCCAGTTCCCCCACTCCGTTAACCTTTCTTTAGAAATTGGCAACATTTGCGCAGGTTAAACACTGGTGTATGTTATATCTCTGGTCTCTTTTATCTAAGCACGAAACTTACTATGTATCAATGAGTTCCCGAGGAGTCACCATTGTCTCCCTCTGTTTGAATATTTATTTAAAATAAAATGTTTTCATATTCATTAAATTAATTAAATTATTAAAAATGAATATGAAAATTTTTTATTTTCAATAAATTAAATTTTCAAATTGAATTGATAAAAATAAATAACAAAACGTTTTATTTAAAATAAATTTTCAAATTAAATTAAAATAATTTTGAAAAATAGTGATTTGGCAAGTTAAATTTCAATACTCTATTATTGGACAAATATTGCTGTTTTCAGTGACACACCAAATAGTGATTTGGCAAGTTAAATTTCAATACTTTATTGCTGTTTTCAGTGACACACTCTGTATATATATTATCTGTAAAATTACAATCATTTTTAATTATAGTGATGCCGCGAGGCGAGACATTTTCGTCTCTCGTCTCGTACGAGACGAGAGAGTGTCATCTCTCGACGAGAATTTCTCGTTTCTCTCGTGCTCTCTCGAGTTCTCTCGCGCAATTAACTTTTTACTTCTTTAAAATTTTTAATTACTTATCGTAACTTAAAATTTAAAAATATCATATTTCCAGATAGTCAAAAAGTTAACTATAAAACACCTATTCTATATACACAGCGAGTTTTATTACAGTGTCTAAATAAAACGACTGTGACAAACGGACAGGCAGAGAGATACCAAGGTAATTTCCTATTGCCAATTTGGGTACTGATGAGACAAATTACTTGAAAAATTATTTGTTATTATCTTCAAAATTTTAATTTTTTTTTTATATTTTGTCCTAAGTATATCTCTTCCAAATTTAAATTTGATGTTTTTATCACGAGAGAAACGAGACGAGACAAAACAAGACGAGACAATGGCTCTCTCGGGCGAGAGAAGCGCCATCTCGTCGAGACGAGAGAACAGTTTTCTCTCGCCCTACGAGACGAGACGAGAGAGGCCTCTCTCGTCTCGTCTTGTCTCGCGGCATCACTATTTAATTATATAGTTCATACCAGAGATTTGCAAATTTGTGTAATTTTTAAAACCATTATGGCAATATTTATAGTTAACAATATTTCTATTGTGCTGACCAGAATAAAAAAAAAAGTTAGGCCAATTGAAATTATTTCAAAAACAATATATATGACATTAAAGAGTTCCAAATCGATAAAAAATACTGATAAGTAGAGCTTTATTGAGTATTTTTCTTCTTCTACAAGCGTTCATCACTAATAATATATATCACACTAATTATTCAAAAAAAATTTCCGATTTAATATTTGAATTTCTTATTTGATTCAAATTTTTTATAATTTAATATGAATACTTTGCCTCTTACGTAACGTATAACTTTAACAAGAAAACTGATAAAATAACAATTTCATAGAAAAAATATATAACGATTAGTGTGCTTAAATTAAAATAAATAAAATAGGTGTTATTACTTAAAATTGCTTTTAAAAAAATTCATTAATGTTTCTACTTATTCAACCTCTCTGGTAACCTAGCAAACTTTCTGCTACTCCTAGATAGTACACTGTTTGAGCTATACCAAACAGCGGTGCTATGACGATCATACGGCAAGCTCCTCCTTTGAAGAAAGCTGTTGGTCCTTCGTACCGCAGGATATTACTGAAAAAACAAAAAGTTTAAAATATTGTGAAGAAAACAGTAAAAAACAATCTGTTAACCGCAAGATCTTTAATAAGATTTAAAAAAAAAATATATTTCTGATTAAAGATCATATGGTTGGCAGACTTTGTGTTGTTCTTTCCTTCATAATCTACGACCAGTTTGAAATATGAATACCTAATATTTGGAATTAATAATATTATGTTTTTTAGATCGTTTTACTTCCTCAAAATTTATCCAAAGTCAATTAAAAACCTTGCGATCAACTTGGAAACATAAAATAGAATTACTGACGATATTAAAAAAAATCTGAATCTAAATTTTGAGTCACGTTAATCGACAAAACTTACACAAAAGCATTTACTACGCCAGAGTATGACCTCTCGCCTTCAGCCTTGGTAATAGCTTGTAATCTAGTCTTAACAACGTCGAAAGGATTCACAGCCAGTGCAGCCATAGAACCCGCTGCACAACCAGATAAGAAAGAGCACCAAAAAACGGCTTCACCTGTAAATCAATTGAGTCATTAATAATTCTTTGAAGTAGTTTTAAATTTTTATTTTTACCCGATCCATCGCTTTTTCTAGGTCCTAAATCATTCAGAGTTGCAAACAAAGGAAAATATATCACAGAAAAAGAAACATCTCTCAACATGGTCGCACCAGTGCCTTTGTACAAGCCAATGATACCGTGCTTTCTGAATAAACCGAGTGCTAATTCGGTAGCCGAGACTTTTTGGACAGTTTTACCAACTACAAAAAAAATTGAAATAATTAAATTTTTTGTGAAAAAATGATTTAGAATTTTTTACCTAGAATAGCTTGTGCCGCTACTCTTCCAGCATCTTGCATCTGAATCTTCAGTAACTCCATAGGAGTTGTAATGACAATCTGACAGAGACCAGCTAGACCACCAGCTAGCATCTGCCGAAGTATTGGAAGCGTTCTAAAAATACATTTATGAGACATATAGAGATACACTTTTTTTATTTACTATACTTTTCTCTGGTTTGTAAATGGTATCTAAAGAAATCATTAGCAGCTAGTTTTATAGCCTTTTCGGGGGTTATTAAGAGAATATTGACAGCCGATCCTCTATACATGCCGAGAAATCCCTCAGCTCTATAGGTTTTTCGGAAAGCATCCACCCTAAAAAAGATACGTCGTGATAAAAAAGAAACGTTTCTTAATTATTTGCAGTATTTTATCAAATAAATAACTCACATGTTATTGTACATTCGCTCGCCATTGGGTCCTATTTGTTGATTTTGTAGTCTGGTTTTGACGAGATCCAGTGGAAAGACACATGTAACGCCAATGATACCGGCGATACCACCATTTACAATTTTGGGTACTAAACTTCAAACAAAAACTACCGTAAATTCTTTTATATTGACTGTATCTACGAGTATATGGAGTGTTACCACAAATATGGTCCGATATTTTAGGGGGTGTTTATAAAGAAATTAAGGTTAAAAATACATATATAAACGTTAATATTACTGTTAAAACTCTTGGTTATTAATCGAAATAAGGACGGTATTGACACTGAATGAAATTTAGAAAAGTTGTATAATTTATGTCATAAAAATAATATTTAAACTAAATTTAATTAAAAAGGAAAGACTTAATTACTAAATGCATTTAATAATTAAATAAATTTTTCACGAAATACAAGTCTTTCCTTTTTAAACTAAACTACGTGCACACAACCGTCAAACTTTTTTGGTTATTTTAATCTAAATTTAATATTTTTAAAATGTTTTTAAACTATATTCTCTGATATCATCTGATTAATTATTATCAATTTTAATATTAACTCTATAGTAAATTTTAATTTCACCATAACTTGTTGTGATGCCGGCAAGTTCTTCAAAGATATTCCTAAACAAACCTTGAGAAATCGAGTCAGGTACATTGACCTAAAACTTTTGGTTTACCTGATTTGATTCGCAAACTTAGTTTATCATCAAAGAACTATTATTCTCAAAATACCTTACGTAAACAAATATTTTATAAAATTTGTTTATTGACTTTTAAAGTATGTATACTTAATAAACAAAATATTATTCAATTAAATCATATATTAACAAACATTAAAGTCCGGCGCTATACTTGCTCACCATTAGATTTGTTTGATATTGCTGTAAAAGTGAAATAAGTGGGGTTGGTTGTAGCTTGGCCATTGCTTTGTAGTTTAGATTGCTTGCTTGCACACTCGCTTAACACGCCTGCTTTGTGGGTAGGTAACTTTTCTACAGGACGATGGAGAAATGCAACCATCGAGTGCCTGCCTCCTCGTAGCACCACTGGATAAGGCCAATAGCGATGTTTCAAGAAGCACCACTATTGACTAACCAAATGGCACTCCAGCAAAGCCCAACGCCACGGTGTAAGGTAACGTGCCTAAGGATGAATAGCCGCAGAGCTTAATATGCGGTTGCGACCGTTCCCTTGAGGGAACCGGGCGAAACCACCAAGTAGCCAGCCTTGACTCTGTACGGGGGACATTGCAGAGTTGGACCAACCCTTCTCCCATACTCGTGGGAACAAATGAGTACAAATGATTTAAATAAAATAGACACCCAAGGAGAAGAGTCGGATACAGACGACTCAGGCTCCTTTAACATGACTGTCGGAGATTGCGTTAGCTTTGGACTCCGAAAACTCAAGGGAAAGAGGAACTGCGAAAACAGAGGATTCTAACCACTTAGCGGGAGGAGGATCTGTGAAAACAGACGACTGCTCCCAAACAAAAGAAACGGTTAAAAAATCAGAGGTTAAGCCTGCTGATAGACCGAAAAAACCTTCAGGAGCGGAGAAGCTTCTGAAGAAAAGAAAAATGGCTGCAGGAACGTGGACGGAGGAAAATCCCCACAAGAATGCATCCCAAAACGAACCCAACGGAGGGAGGATCAAACGAAGAAAGGGGATAAAAGGCCCCGATCTGAGTCGCAGACTCCCCCCACGCGAAGTGGAACTAAGCGGGCCAGAAATGCTCCGGCATCGGCTGGCTCGTACAGCGACACTTTGAGGGGTATCCGACTGGCTGTCATCCAGAAAAGGCATCCAGATACAACCCTAGACCAAGCGTAGTAGCGGAGGAGCGCCATCGCGAACGGAGACTCCGGGATACCAGGCGACCTCCTGAAGTAATTAGCCTTACTATAGTAATGCGACGATCTACCGTAGTTGACTACCACTTTCCTAACTATTCATGGGATTAGGATGAGAAAGCATTTAGATGACACCAGGAATGACGGGGACAATCCCCTTAACCGCCAAAAAATGGCGGAGAACCTTAACCCATCCAACAACGTCATTTCGAAGGAGGAGGAAGAGGTACTACGTTCATCATCCAACTTCAACGCAAATGAAATCCCACCCACCCTCTAACAATACGCCAAAGCGGCCTCATATGCCATTGGCAGGAGATTTGTCAAGGATAGTCTAGACATCGCGTTTATCCAGGAGCCCTGGATTTCCAGTAGCAGCCATATAAGTGGCCTTGGAAATTGTCCTGATAAGTAAGTAGCCGGTAACTCTCCGGACAAACCAAGAGCATTCCTTCTTATCCGAAATAATATAAAATTCTTTATGTTAACAGGCTACTGCGCCCCTGAAGTGGTTGCAGCCCTGATCTCGATCTCAGCGGAGAACAACAGTACGGGTATCGTCGTCTACTCAGCTTATTTCCCGGGAGACACAGGTCAAGACCAACCACCTCCTCCAGCGATAGTGCAAGCAAGAACTATTATAGTTGCCCATTGCAAGAGAAACAACAAACAGCTCATGATTAGGTGTGAGGCTAACGCCCACCATAGGAACTGGGGAAGTTCTGATATCAATGTGCAAGGTAAACAACTACACAAATATATAATCGGTGAAGGGTATATTGTTAACGACGTAGGCTCAGAACCAACTTTAGCGACGAAAAATCGTGTGGAAGTTCTAGACATAACAATCAGTTTGTGAGTACCAATATTGTTAACTGCAGGATATCTACCGAACCCTCATGTTTTGACCACAGACATATCAGATTTGATATGAGGATGGATCAGGTACCCACTCTTCAATTTTGTGACCCTAAAAGCACAGACTTAAGTAGTTACCAAAAGCCCCTCCAGAAGAGACTGGGAAAACGTAATTAAAACTATTAAGAATAGTGCAGAGATTGAAGTAGCGAATGATTAAATTCAAAATGCCCTTATGATAGCCTATCAGAACAACTGCCCACTAAAGGAGAGAATAAACCTAAGGGGAACTCCATATCTGGGCCAAAAACGCAAAGTTCGACATCTCTTGAATCGAGCCAAAGAATTAGACTGCTGGAACAAATACCACAAGTCCCTAACGAAATACAACAAGACCATCATTAATACCAAACAAGAATCGTGAAGAAAGTTCTGTCAGAGTATATCAGGTTTACCTGTAAGCACCAGACATCACAAGATTTTCGCCAAAGATCCGAGACAGAAAGTCGGCTCGATAAAAAGACCTGATGAACACCTATACGGCCTCTGGCAAAGTAACGTTAGATTCTTTTACAGAAACACTTCCCAGACAGTTGAATTCTGGAGGACAGGCAAGTTGTATCCATTCCTGCTAGCGCATCGATCACACCACCTAAGAAGGAGGACTGGAACTACGTTGCACAAGTTGTATTTCCAAGCGCAGTCAAATGGGCGATGATTTAATTCTCCCCTTTCAAATCATCCGGTAGAGGATGGTATATTTCCTGCCCTTTTGCAAAAAATACGGGGAGATTGCGCTGGGAGCCTTTCTAGATAAAGAAGGCGCCTTCAATAATTCCCTTCTTCAGTCTCTGTTCGCTTCTATTGAAAGAAGAGGAATAGACAAACTGACCTGAAACAAGATCAAAAGCATGCTTGCAAACCGGAACATCATTTTATCACTACAGGAAGAGTCACTTTTAGGCCTGCCAGAGGATGTCCACAAGGCGGCGTACTTTTACCCCTACTGTGGACTATTCTGGTGGATGACCTGCTGAACTATCTCTCTCGGCAGAGGATAGGTTTTCAATGTCAAGCGGACGATATGAGTAATTAGGGGATGTACGAAGAGGTGATCTCCAAACTCCTTCAAAAAGCCCTAATGCGAGAGAAAGCAGACGTCTGTTAACCTCCGGGAAACTGTGATCGTCCCCTTCATCAAAAGAAGAAAGCTCGGCAATCTACCTTTTGCGGAGGAGGTGAAATATCTGGGAATTATCCTAGATAAGAAACTCACTTAAAACCCCCAATTGGAAAAAACCATCAACAACGCGAGATTATCCCGTTGGACCCTCAGAAGGATATGCGGCAAAGCATGGGGATCAACTGATTTACTGTATTTGCCAAACAGTGGTAAAACTCATGGTTACGTACGGCTTCGTCGTCTGGTGGGACAAGGGACAACGAATGCCTAGAGCAAAGCTAGCTGGTATCCAGCGGCTTGCGTGCCTCATCATCACTGGGGCAATGTCAATCACACCGACGAGAGCCATGGAGACCATGCGGAACCTAACCTCTCTCCACATTTTGCTGGAAAGCGAGGCCAGGAGGGTCTCCTATATTTTCCTAAAGGTGGATAGTCAATGTAAAGAACTGCGATGGGACAAGACGATGCTGATTAATAACTACCACATCTTCGGCATTGTCTCTAGAGTCGCTAGTTCTCCGACAGCAAATAGAAAAGCCATACAGCGTCCTCATCCAGAGAGAGACGTATGGAGCAGGGGGGATAAAACCCTCTCCAAGGCGGACATTACGCGGTACACGGACGGTTCCAAAACTGTAAAAGGAGCAGGAGCGGGAGTTTTTGGCCAGAAGCCAAGAGTTCAGATATTATTAAACCTAGGCTCTCTAGCCACGATATTACAAACAGAAATGATTACTAAAGAATTGGGAGTGAGAGAGTTGATTAATTTTCTCCCCACAAACAAGATTAAAAAGTTTTTTTCGGATAGCCAGGTAGCCCTCAAAGACCCTGAGCTCCACTCTAGTTAACTCAAAGCTGGTTTGGAACTGTATAAATACTCTTGAGTATCTCGATGTCCGGAACAAAGTTACTTTGATCTGGGTTCCGGGACACAGCGGTGTGGAGGGCAATGAAAAAGCCGACGCACTCGCAAAAAGAGGAACCGAATCTGAGTTCATAGGACCAGAACCATTCCTGAGCATTTCAAAGAGCAGTGCCAAAGGAATTATAACAAAATTGTCGGAGGGTGCAACACTCATTAACTGGAGAGATACTCCAGGCTAACTCATTCGAAGGCGTTTATTACCAACCTTTCCAAGAACGACTCTTCTCAGATACGGGACTGAATCAGGAAAGATCTATGCATTATCACGGGACTGATGACAGGGCATTGTCGTTTGGGTAATCACATAAGAAGGATAGGTCTGCAACAAACATCGGACTATCGATTCTGTAGCGTGGAAGTCAAATCTGCAGAGCACATTTTATATACTTGCTCCGCTTTGGAAATAACTAGGTTCCAGATCTTCGGATTCACCCGACTGGGGCCTATGTACCGACTTTAAAGTCTCGCCCAACTTAATCATGGCCTTCATCAAAAGATGTGGCTTGTTCGGTGAACTATAAGTTAGACATGAGCCACAATAGATCCATCTTAGTTGCAGTGGAAGGCGATGAGATCATTTCACTCGTTTTCAATCTAACCTAACATTCAGAACACTTTTTTTAACAAAAAAAGGATTGGGTGCGTCTAAATAATAATACTAATAATAATACTTACGAAAATTGAACTTGTTTTTCAGCCATAGGTGGAGTTCTGTATTTTCTGAAAAGAAAAACAAACAAATTACTCACAGGCAATTTAGCAAATGATATTGAATCAATATCAAAAATGTCGATATCATCAAAATACGTTTACACGAAAAAGCATTTCCGATAGGAAAAGATATATTATTTATTATCATGTAGAGCGAAATAAAAATGAAAAAAAAAAAGCTACTCCACTACTCGTTTAATAATAGTGTGGTAGGTATTCGTATTGATAAAAGTATTTTACTACAATAAATATTAAAAATAACTCGACTTTATCATGGTGGAAGTGCCCTTTTATTATTTAAGTAATTAATAATAATGAATGAACATGAACACTTTTGAAAGCCTCAATCAATCTGACTAAATAAATTTCCCTGATTAAAAAAAATTAATATTAAATAAACTCAATAGCATATATTTCTAATTAAATTTATTAAACATTTTACGGAAATTATAACTGTCCTTAGTTTGACAACCTGTCAATTTTTTTTGTTTATTATTTATATTGGATGTTAACGCATTTATTTGAAAATAAAACTGGGATATTTTAATTCTGATTGTAGACGAAAATTATTTTCATAAAATCAAGGTTATCACTGTTAATTATTTGATATAAAATATCAAACAAGACATTTATTTTCGTAATAACAATACAATGGACAAGTCATTATTATGGATAAAAATAGCAATCTCTTTTATGATATATTGTTTAGTAATTATGTAATATGGGTGTTACTGTATTAGATGAACAAACTTGTCTAGTTAATTTACACGATAAGCAACTATTGACCTAGGTTAATTTTCGAAATATCAAAGATATTTTATATGATGTAGACGGCTTATCAGTGTAGCAACAAATATTAATACTATTTTAATTTTATATATCACTTGCAAAAATCAAACTTGTTTAACCTTTTGGTGTAACTAGTTAACGCAAATATGATCAGTTTCACAAATGAGAGACTTTCGTCAACATCTAGAATCTGAAAGTGATTTACAAAATATTCACAATGTCAATATTTGAACAGGATAAAATCAATCACGCCATTATTACAAAAGCAATCTCATTCTTTTCTAATCAGTAATGATAAGTAAATATGATGTAGGTATATCAACAAGTTAATTAAAATAAATTAAATTATTTAATAGCGAGTTTAATAGATTATTTGGTAGTGCCGGACATATCCATTTAGATGAAGGACTACAATTTTTAATTATTATTTTTATATACTAGGTACCTAAAACAGCAATATAAATAAAATATGGTCTCACTTCTTTTTCCTAAAATTTATAATTTGCAGTTGTTTCAATGACAGATTCGTTCAAAGATAATTTTCATTTTTTTTACAATTAAATTATAGTATTATTTTTTTTTGTGTCATCGGCATCAACGGCTACGGTTATTAGCCTCGTTTTCTGTGTAGGCTTTGTTACTGTTTCCCAGCGCCACTTTAGGAACAGCACTGTTAATTAGTACCCAACAGTTATTATTATATCTATATACAGGGGGTTAATTTGAAAACTTCCCACCCTTAATATCTTTCTTCCAGTAAATAATATGAAAAATTGGAAAGACACGTTAATTTTATTTTCGAGTGGGGCACTTTTAATAAATATTTTTTGCGTTCGTGGTTTATTGATGTCACCCTTAGAATCCAAAATGGGAAGGAGGGTCAAGTAACACATCATTTTAAAGGTTTTAAACTTCGTTGAAAGATACATTTTCGGTTAGTTTCAATTAATTCGATACTTTATCTTGCCACAAGTTTAAGACAATAAAAGTTAAATTTTTCACCTGCTTACTGGTCTATAACTTTTTATAGGTATAAAATGTTATTGAATTAGATTGTTTTTTAGTTTTTATACATAGTTGCCAAACTACGAGTATGTTTTGGTTACCAATTTACATCGTTAAAAACATGACAAATATATTTTGGGATTATATATAAACGCATAAACGGTTTTAAATGTTCTACTGGACTTAAATTTTATTAGTGAACAAGTGTCGTATTTTTTGGCATCACGAAATAAAAATATTTACAAAAATAACCCAGAATATTATCTAGTTAGTTAGTGAAGGTCAATTTATTTGTTCTAATGGATCATAGGTATATTTATGACAAAATAAACTTAAAACGTGCGTGTGTATGTAACAAATTAGTATAACATTGAAATTAATTGAGCTTATTTAAATAATCGAATTTTAGATTCGGCAATCTAACCTATAAAATTATACAACTTCGGTATTGATTAAAATTTGAGATAAAAATAACAGAACAGTTTTACCTTATTAAATATGCTGGAAGATATTCTTGTAGCAATTGACTTAAAGTGATTTTTGAGGTTCCTACTACAATATTTTGATTTTTTTATACTATTTTATTTGACACACACTCACACATGAACATTCAATTAATTTATTGGATAGCAACGAATTGAGAATGTTGAGAATTCCGTCCAACTCGCTGCCGGCCAAATTCTTTACATGAGTGTATGTTCATTGTTCACAGGTTGTTGACAGAAATCTACATGGAAAAGGCTAATAGTGTAATGAAATTAAATGAGATGGCGCCAGAGGTAACATTTCTAATAATTTAAATTGGCTGTTGGACTGGGCCACAAACACAGCTGGTTGTAAATAACGGAATAGCACAGTCAAATAGTAGATATGGCTTGTACATCCAGTGGCGTAACTACCTACAGTCTGTTCGCTATACTTACGCGGGTTTTGGATTAAAATTTTTATGAGTATTTGCAGGTAAATACCCGAAAGTTTGACCTGTTCTTTGGGGAAATATCACAACTGGTTAAATGAAATGAAAAATAATGTACAACTTTTTAATTAAATAATAATAGAGAATCTTTTGTATAATTGAGAGCAGAATTAAACTTCTTCATTAATGGAGTCTAATGTGGCTATTATAAACCTAATAATAATTTTATATAACACTTCACACAGAAAATATGGTCTATGTATAATAAGAGGGTTATTTAGCTCAAATAAAATATTTTCTAACAAAAATTTGTTCCATGTAGAGAATTTCAAATGAAAAATAAAAAAATTTAACTTGCCAACAGAAATAAAAATCAGTCATTATCATCCAAAATATCATAATAGTCATCATCATCACTGTCATCACCATTAATTGTTATTATGATTGGACTTATTTCGTTTATTTTATTTTCACGAGTCCACCAATCTTCTATTAGCTTCTTGCACTTGGATATACAGTTCCGCCACACTTCTGGAGTTGCAATTAAAGTGCTTTTCGCCAAGTTTCCCGAACTGCGTCGTCACTATAACCATTGGGCCCAATATGGCTAATATTGTTTTGCTATTCCCCATATATATTCGATGGGATTAAACTGGAGATGATACGGTGGCAGACGTAAAACTTAATGACCGTAACTTTCAATAATCTGATCAACAACAAAGGTTTTTGGTTTTGCGTGTATATTTGCCAATCGTAATAATTCTGATTTTAATATATATTGAGGAAATGATATATGTTCCTTTGTCAACCATTCTTTAATTTTATCAACAGTCCAAGAATTCGTTGGACTTTTGTTTAATACTTCAGAATAGTAAGGTGCATTGTCTAAAATAATTACGCTGGGCTCACTTAAACCTGGGAGAAGTTTTTCATGCAACCATTTTACAAACATTTCTGTGTTCATATTATCGTGATAGTCACTGGATTTTGATTTAGATGAAAATATTAAATCAGCACCTTCTATAAAACCCGATGTTCCTCCTGCTTGCCATATTCTTGGTTGCACCCCTAGAAAATATCCATGTTTCGTCTAAATATATAATATTTGCCCCTTCTTCTTTAAATTTAGAATATTTTCTTAGAAAGTTAATTCTCTTGTGCACGACAGAACTTCTTTCACAAAGGGCCTTTATGTTATCCTCCTTTTGAAACTTGAAACCCAAGTTATGTATCACTTGCCATAGACTTGTTCTGCCAATGTCGTCAAATTTTCTATCTATTAATTCCGAGAGAATTGTATTTAAGGTCACATGTTTCTTGTTGGCCCTCATTCAATAAATGGTATCACGAATTTCAAATTTCTTTCCATCTGGAATATCTTTCGTTTTCAATGATGGGCGAGTTTTGCGGTGATCTTCTTTCGGCAGTTCACTATTGTGATTTTGTCATACTCCTCTTAATTTGGTTTCACTAATTCCTAGAGCATCGCATACGTGTTGTTGTACAGACATTAGCGATTTTAAAGGACCACCATTTTCTTTTTCATCCGTCAAATACTTATGTACACTACAAATTAGACTATCTACATCTAACACACGTCTAGGCATTTTTAAAATTTTCACTAAATTTACAATATACATACAATGTCAACACTTGCAAAGAATCAATTCAACTGCAATCTTTGTAACACCCTAATGTTATTTTAATTTAAATCTGACCATTAGGGCATTTTTACCTAATTTCTTGGGAAGAGGCTTATTGGAACTGGTTGTCAATGACTAATTTGCATAATTTTGTTAATCCGAAACCCACGTAAGTATAGCGAACAGACCGTAGATCTGACGGCGTGCCTTTAAGCCTAGAGAAAAATCGCAATACAGGAGTGCGTTTAGAAACCTCGTATGCTGCGGTCGTCATAAGCAAAAGTACAAGTGAAAGAAGATAGAATAGTCCAGAAATGTCTGGAAATGTCAT
Organism: Psylliodes chrysocephalus; assembly: GCA_927349885.1. Lineage (NCBI taxonomy): Eukaryota > Metazoa > Arthropoda > Insecta > Coleoptera > Chrysomelidae > Psylliodes > Psylliodes chrysocephalus. The sequence continues at coordinate 80,086,387 of OV651815.1, read as the reverse complement.
TACTTGTCAAGAAAAATCTAGACGACGCGACAGTTCGAGAAGGGTCAAGCAAGTTATATAAGTCAATGATCATACCAGAAACCTGCCTACCAATATTGTTTATTAATGTTATTTAGTTTTCAAAAAAGTGGGTTATTTTATCGTGTATTGAGGTTTAATTACTTTGTGCTAATTTACAATGAAAAATAAGGACAATAACAACATTATTACTAGGATGTAAGTTTAAACAAATTTTATTTTTATTAGTCATCCTGCACTTCTTTGATATAAATTTTCAGTAACAATGTATATTATTGATTTTAAAACCAATAAAGTTTTATTTTTATTTGTTTTCTTGTCGCAACTAGTGACGTAAGGCATTTTTCGAAACCAGTTTCATAATGTTCAACATTATGTAACTGGTTGCGTTAAAGTAGATCATTTTTGACATTTACTGCGATTACAAAAATATCACTTTATATGTCAAAATTAGAAAAAAAAATATATCAACACCTGTTTTAACTTAATTTTCATTTTGATTTTGTAAATATTGGTTGCATAATAATAAAAATTATAGTCCACTTAGGTATTCCATATTTTTTAATCATAAAAAGTAGACAAAAGCCTGGCGAACATAGACAAGTAACTAAAATATCGACGTGGCAATTAGATCAGTAAGCGGACTTACAGGTGGCGCCACTGTAAAGCATAAATAAAGGAAATAGTACTTAGATCATGTAGCCCCAAATTGGCGGTGGCTCAGAGATCATTTTGACTGGTAAACATAAAATTGAATATTTTGGTACTGAGATCATTTAGCTTTGTAACTCTATAGTTTTCAACTTGTTTAAAAAAAAAAAACACTACAATTTTTTCTGTATATTTTCAAGCAATTCTAAATTTCAAGATTATTTTTTGGGACATTTTTTAGTCGGCTATGTCAGTGGTTCCAAACTTTTTATCCCTGCAAATCTCTTCCAAAAAGCGGGATAAATTGGCGAAATAATTGTGTGGTCATTAGTAATAAATAGCAAATAAAATAGTATAATGTGAGCCATTTTCGACCAATCTGGTCATGCTCTGATCCTTTAGGTCCCTCTGCCTCGTTTAGGCCATTTTTACGACCCCACTTGTTCTTAAAACCAGAAATATTTGATGAAGGGGTAAACCCCTTTTAGCCAACTATAACTGGCATGAATCACTCAATTAGAGAATGTACTAGAACCCAGCCTTTATGGAAGTAAGTCAAAGAAATTTCCGGAGACGTCTGTCTATTAAATGGTGAGAACTGGAATAATGTAGCGCATACATCAAATTGTATATTTATAAATGGGCTGTGTTTCACAGGAAGTCAGTCAGTTGAAGTCGAGTCATAGCTGTGAAAACATCGATAAAATAAATGTGATATAAATTAGAAAAAGTAAATTGTTAAATAAATTATGTGTTGAATAAATTAGTACGTAGCGTTAATAAATCATAAATAAACTGTTTTAAATAAATAAACTATTTTTAAATTAAACAATAAAAAACAAGAATAGACTATGTAGTAGGTCAGATGAAACCTAGTATTTGTTGAAAGAGATTAAACTATACCTACAATTTTATTTTTTTATACAAACATTATTTCACAAAAAAGTCTTACCAGAATGTAATAGTACAACATCCAAATACAAACTGTTTTAAATGTTATTATGAGCAAATTTTTCATATTTGATTTTAAATATCTCATCTTAATAATTTGTGTATGCCTCCCAATATTTAGTAAAAAAAGAAACAGGATGATTTATAAGTTGATATCCACGTTCATTTTTTCCTACATATTTTAGTTTTCTTTCTAAGTACAATGGAAAACTTGTTTCATTAGTATGTACCGTGTTCTATTTTAATAAATATTTGCGACATAATTACGCAAATTAGGTATATAAATAAACCTGTCTGAAGTCAGTTTCTTATTTATTATGTTTACCATTCTTAGCTTAGAAAATAAAAAGAAAAGCGATGAAATTACCCATATTTTAATACCTATTTGAATAACAAAATGGGTTCTAGTATTGATTATTTATATATGAGTGAGACTTACCTGTACAATTTTTAAAAGATGCAATCAATATTGTATTTTTTTCATTTTGTAATAAAACTTTTCTTGGTTTAAAACTTATTTTAGCCGCCATTCAGTTGACATACAATTGACAAGAAACTTTTTTAATGTCACATTTGACAAACAAGAATTAGATTTGGTTCACAAAGCTCGGATATGACACGAGATAGAAGGAAGTTGGTTGTCATAAATATAAAATGTAAATATATTTACATTTGACACATACTTTGATTTTCTTTTACTATACGGAGAATGGTCGCACTGCGCAGCTTTCTGAGTGCCTTTTAAAAGGAGATAGAAAACTCCGTTATTTTGATCCTTTATTACGTGTTGCCTACATCTTGGAGCAATATTTTTAATAGGTGCGTTTTAATCATCCGCTTCTGCTTCGGAATTGTCGATTTTCTTGTTTTAATCTGACAGGTTAAAACGACTAAACCGACAATTCCGGAAGCAGAAGCGGACGATTAAAACACACCTGATATTTTGCTTGCTGCTGTCAGTGTCAGTAAATATTATTTTTGGAGTCACAGTTTATTGCTAAAGAATCAGTTAGCTCATTCGGACCAGTTGAAAGTTCCAAAATAACATCCACTATAGGAATACAAATTCAGGATACGCAGAAGACTGCTGTTTTATTATAGGCGGTTGTCATATATTGTATTATCCGAGTTGCGCAGTGTATAAACTGGAACATTGAGATCAAAAGTGCCGACGGAGAGTGAGCGATCTGATTCTTTAGCTATAAACTGTGGCATAGGAATCAAAATGGCCGCGCCCTATGTTGGGCGTGTCGGACCTCTCTCTCTTGCACCGTATAGTAATCAAAGTATGTGATATTTGAACTCGAAGACCGTGACCAATATACAGGCTGTCCCAGAATATGGTTGAAGTGGAATTTTGTTATTTATTATAGGTCTTTTCCTTTGCATCGACAGTGTAGCACTGAGCTACGTCACTTCTGAAAATATTGTTCCATCTATACAATTTGTATAAATGGAACGATATTTTCAGAAGTGGTGTAGCTCAGTGCTACACTTTCGATGCAAAGGAAAAGACCTACTATAAATCACAAAGTTTACAAATTTTTTTCTGACTTTTATTTTTTAATTATTTTAATAAAAAAAATATATATAAAAAATAATATTTGATTAAAATGCATACCAGTAGATGACATTATAAGGATGTAGTTTTACTAAAATAAATAGCTTATAAAAACGTTAAAAAAAATTCAAAAATCAAGCGATTGTTCAAACATTCAGTTATTGAATGCACTGAGTTCTATTTAGTTAATATATTTAAAAAAAAAATGATAATTTATTTTTAATACACCAATGTATGGAAATGGTACCAATGGATGACAATAATTAAAAAAGAGGGAAAATTGCTAATAAAAATAAACTTTTATAGTAAACATTAACATATTCTTATTTTACATGTTCTTTTATAGTAAACATTAACATATTCTTATTTTACATGTTCTATGTAGACAGTACAAATATGTACAATTTTTTTTATAGTTCATGAACACTTATTACAGAACTTTTAAATGCATTTCTTAAACGTTCACCAATAGAAACCACCTCAAGTTTTTCTAGTATTCCAAAAATCTGACCAAAAGAAACTGTTGAAACATTCTTTTCATTTGTAGTGAATGTTTTATTCCTTATGTCAATACAGTTTAAAGCCATAATACTATTATTATGTTATGTTGGGAATGGGGTGTTAATACACTGCGACCTAAAATATATATTGTGCCCCATTTTGTCGCTAACGAAATGTCTCAATGCCTATAGAGACCCTTCCAATCCTATCTTCTCAAGAAAGTATAGGATTTGGAGTGACTTCAAGTTAGGTAAATCTCTCTTTTCTATTTGATTATGCTCCTAGGTATAGTGCTCTTGGATTCTGGAATGCTTCACATTCAGTTAGAATGTGAATGGAGGTTTCGTGCTCTTCCTCGTAGAATCTGTACTCACTATCTTCTACTACTCTCAGTTTACTGAGGTGCCCTTTTAGTCAGCAATGCCCAGTAAGGATCCCTGTTACAATACGTAGCCTGTTCTTGCTCAGCCAGATGCAGGCTTCCAATATTTTCTGGTTATATTCGCCCAGAAGTATCTCAGTCCCAAGAGATTGTTCCAATTATTGGTTCTTCTACTACCCAATTCTTTTTTAATCTCTTTATATTAATAATCTCTGGATACACTTCTCGATGGCGTGAATTTCCACCTGAAAAATGCTTGGGTATTTTCCTAAGCTTTCGGAGTGCTTGGTTCTCCGCCCATACACTTCTATTTTAGTTCCATTTATGGTTTTGGAACCATCCTGAATAGTATCTTTTTCGTTTGTAAGCGCGATGGATTCTTGGCTTCATTCTTTCGTGCAGCCCAGCTCTGTGGTTTTAAAGTTTTTCACAAAATTGTACTTCTTTATCATTTCATCCTGGGGCATATCCCAGGAATCTTTGGTCCTGAAGTAAGTAGACTTTGGTCTGATTACTCTGTTCCTATTAAGATCACCTCCATTGCGGCCGTAGGGCAGGTTCTCATTGCACCGGTGATGCAAACATAGGCTAGTCTTTGTACTTTTGAGATATTAGCTAAACTACTTCTGTTACTCCAGGTTATAGCCCCGTAAGTGATGATTGGTCTCACTATTGCAGTGTACATCCATCGCAGAGGGTTTAGGTTACATCCCCATCGTTTACCCGCAATGTTTCTGCATACCGTTAGGGCGTTTTGTAGCCTTATTTACTACTTTCTTCTCATATGTGTTCTAGAGAAGTTTGTGGTTCAGCGTTAGGCCTAGATATTTGACTTTATTTTTCCATTCTGTATCTATCCCGTCTAATTTAACGGTTTTGAGATTAAGGTTTCTTTTCCTCGAAAAGGCTACTAGTATTGTTTTTGCAGGGTCTATACTAAGTCCCATCTCACGGCACCATCTTTTGGTATGTTCTAGTCCTCATTGGACTATATTATACAGGATATTTCTAAACTTGCCTCTAGCAAATATGACTATGCTGTCGGCATAACCTTGACAGGGTATGCCGAGGTTAGTCAATCTTAATAGAAGTTCGTCTACGGTTAGGCTCCACATTAGTGGGAATAGAACTCCTCCTTGTGGACATTATCTGGTTGTGCAGATTGAGATGCCCCATCTGTGTCTCTGCAGTTCTCATAGATAGCAGCTGAGCCATCCATCTAAATGTGATGTTAGCTACTCCTCTGTATGCAAGTGCTCTTTTGACAGATTCGTGTGACGTGCTGTCAAAAGCGCCTTCTATCTCTAGGAAGCCACACACGACCGTTTCTTTGTTTGTCAGTGCATCCTGGATTACGTCAGTCAGCTGTACCAGAGCAGTTTCTGTAGATCTTCCTGCTCGGTACGTGTGCTGGCTATGATGGAGTGGCACCCTCTCCAGGACTTCCGTTCTGATATAATTATCAACAGTCTTCTCCATTGTTTTTAATACAAAGAGTGTGAACCTGATTTTTAAAATAAAGGTGACTCTGGCCCTTCTCCATGCTTATGGTATATATACCAGTTCCAGACTGCTCCAGGATACCCAGATTATGTGTGGTAGCAATTCTTCTTGTCCCGCTGAAGCAGGGCAGGAAATATTCCATCCACACCTGGAGACTTAAACGGTTCAAAAGTGTTTACGGCCCACTTTATTTTTAGTTTCTTCAGATTTTTATTTTTATGTAATTTATTTTTACTTTCTCTTTTTTCTTCCTTTTGAATTTTTCTGTCAAACTTTTCTCTTTTCTTTTGTTCCTTTTCTATAATCTTTTTTCTGTTGTATTCCTGTCATGATTCTGAAGTTACAACTGAAGGTATTTTTTTCCTTATTCCTTTTTATAACCAACATCTTTGTTTTTCCTTAGACCAAAACAAGACTTCTATAAATGGCGATGGTATTATTGGCTTCTCTGAAGTTTTCATAGCTGTGATATTGATGTTAATGCTAAGAGGAGTTTGTATTTTGTTCTCTAGAATTTCCTTTTGTAGTGTTGAATGAACTACAATGTCAGTAATATAGCATGTTCACAGTTCAGCGAAAATAGTTGTTTCTTATCTTTTTTTATTTAATTTTCCTTAATTTATTTCTTTTTCCCGATTACTATCTGAATATACTATTTAAATTATTGCAATTATCATTTATTTATTTTTTAAATCATGATCACAATTTTTAATTGGTTAACTTTTTAATATGTATTAGCAAAATATTCCATTTTGAATTTATAAGTTCGAGGTTTTCATGTTTTTAATACACCAGGTGGGATGAATTTTGTTTTGTAACTAAGTGTAAGGATATTAAAATCATCCATTATGTAAATAAAGTTCTTTAAGTCAATTTATTATCAAGTATCCATTGTCTGAAATAATTGGTTGCCATAAGAATCAGAATATAAAAGAATTGAAAAAGCAGGTGTTCAAATTGAAATTGAAAAATTTATGGCAAGCCTTTCATTTCCATTTCCTTCTTTTGGAAACCGATACGAAAGCTATAATTAATAAACTACTCATTTATTCATATCTGGATTTCCAGATAATTGTTAATTATACACCGTAAGACATTTTTCATGGAAAGTAGACCTCGATACCATATCATTACGATTGTCAAGAGCTGTTACCTATACAGTTTTCAAGTATTCATAATAATAATACCTTATTTCTTATTTCCAGAGACAGGAATAGGATGGTATATAACGATATTGGATATGACGATATTGGATTTTGTGAATCAAACTATAAAAAACGAAGTGTGGTGAACTTATTTTTTTTTAAATTTACATGTTTTAAGGAAGAATTCTAATGGCTTTATATTTTTATTATTATTTAAATTAAATTTAAATAGAGTTTTGGTCCACCTATACAGATTAATAAATAAGATGCTAGAAACTAAGTATCTTGAATAGACTCGAGATATTTCTCAAAATATTCATGATTTCCGATATAATTTGGAAATTAATCAATAAAAATCATATTTTTTAGTACCACCAATATTTTCATTCTTGTAAAATTTGATGATTTTCCAGCTATTTTTTGGCACATTATTAGAAAACAGGATTAATATATCGTTTTATTTAAAGTTTTTCTTATAATTTTTTTTTAAATTCATTATAGACTTTAAAGTCCCTTGTAACAGCAGCTATTGTTTTTAATCATGAGAGAGTTTTCCTTTAATTATGGTCTATAAATAACTGTAAATATTGCAAGTAATAAAGAATTTATTTCGCCAGATGAAGATTTACAACACTTCCTCGTTTTCATTCTTATCAGAGATCCCAATTTAAAATGCATTTTATTTTTTATAAATTGTTATTCAGTCACAATTGAAGTACTAAATTAGACCAATTTGGTTTAAATCTTCGACATCCGCCTAAAACGATAAAGAGAGAGCTTTTTATTGCTAAACATTGTGATTATTTGAGGTTCAGGTGGTTAAAGTTTCGGCGTGATGTTTGCAGGTAAATGGATCAGTGCGTAAGAAAGATCTTAAATAAGTTTTTAAAAAATTAATTGTTCTTTTTTATCGAAGGAAAGATCGTCTAAATTTGGTAAGTAAATTTCTTTGAATCTTATTTACTTTTGAATCAGTGTCAAGCAAATTATGGGCGCATTCCAACTCGTGCTCACTAATATTTTAAAAGATAAAAGAGTAAAAATCTCTATAATCTGTATATCTAACTCGTGCTCGATTGAAAAATATACCTGCCCTAATTAACATCCAATCTTATCTAGGAACTGTTAAAAGATTTAATATAAAATTCTAAGGAACAGGCATTATTGAAAAATTCCTTGTACTTACTAAAGAATCCGGAAAGTTTTTCTTTCGGATCTGATATTTATGAATGAGTTAGTTTTATTTCGTAATTGTAAGTAGTAAGAGCAGTTCAATAAACATGTCGATTCGCGAAGTAACAAGTCAACGTGGAAAAATATTATTAATTATAGAATAGTACAAATTTAATCAAACCAGCAAAAAGTTAGCAGTTAGCATCTGGAGAAATTAAGTGGGTATGTGTGAATAGAAAATGTAAAGCCTTACTTCGAACAATCGGTGATTCTGGTGGTCGTGTAATAACCGAAAAAGTGTTAAGACATAATCATCCAGCAATAGAAGAAAATGTTATTCAAAGACATATAGTGAGTGCATCTGCTGAACGAAAGGCCTCTGATGATATTTGTGAAAACCCAGCAAAGTTATTCGAAAATGTTTTGAACCCAATTTAAATGAACTTAAACGATTTAAATTGTATCAAAAAATCAATTTACTATGAAAAACGCAAAAAGTTTCCAAAACATCAAGTGCCGAAGAGTTATTTGAAATTTTAAATAATATACAATAATATACACTTTAAAAAATGAGAATTTTGTGCTTACAAATGATTTGGAAATAAATCTAATTGTATTTTGTACTGAAACTAGTTTGAAGTTTCTCTGTGAGTGCAAAACACTTTACATGGATGGGACGTTTGCGTATTGTACAAAATATTTTCTCCAATTGTTTACTATTCGTGGCCTATGTCATTGACATTATATACCACTTGTATTTGTTTATTGCAAGATAAAAAAGAAGACACCTACATAAAATTATTTCGCAAATTAATTAATATATGTAAAGAGTAAGGATAATAATTCCACTTAAGTCAAACATGGTGGCGAAAAATTAAAAATTTGGGATTATCATCGGAGTATAAAAACAAAGTGATATTGGAAAATGGCTACGTTACTGCTTTGGAATTATGTTTTTAGACGCTGAATTATTTAGCGACTTCTTTGGTTTTGAACTCCTAGAAGAAAAGCCCAACAACGAAAGATTAGCTGCATTTTCTGATTATTTAGTGGAAAATTATATTTCAGAAAAGGCAATATATGGACAACAGCATCAGCTACTATATAGAGAACCACCAATGCATGTGAAACATTTCATAGCCACTAAAATAGTTCATTTTATAATAATAATAATAATAATAATAATAATAATAATAATAATAATAATAATAATAATAATAATAATAATAATAATAATAATAATAATAATAATAATAATAATAATAATAATAATAATAATAATAATAATAATAATAATAATAATAATAATAATAATAATAATAATAATAATAATAATAATAATAATAATAATAATAATAATAATAATAATAATAATAATAATAATAATAATAATAATAATAATAATAATAATAATAATAATAATAATAATAATAATAATAATAATAATAATAATAAATAATAATAATAATAATAATAATAATAATAATAATAATAATAATAATAATAATAATAATAATAATAATAATAATAATAATAATAATAATAATAATAATAATAATAATAATAATAATAAATAATAATAATAATAATAATAATAATAATAATAATAATAATAATAATAATAATAATAATAATAATAATAATAATAATAATAATAATAATAATAATAATAATAATAATAATAATAATAATAATAATAATAATAATAATAATAATAATAATAATAATAATAATAATAATAATAATAATAATAATAATAATAATAATAATAATAATAATAATAATAATAATAATAATAATAATAATAATTAATAATAATAATAATAATAATAATAATAATAATAATAATAATAATAATAATAATAATAATAATAATAATAATAATAATAATAATAATAATAATAATAATAGCAATAATAATAATAAATAATAATAATAATAATAATAATAATAATAATAATAATAATAATAATAATAATAATAATAATAATAATAGCAATAATAAATAATAATAATAATAATAATAATAATAATAATAATAATAATAATAATAATAATAATAATAATAATAATAATAATAATAATAATAATAATAATAATAATAATAATAATAATAATAATAATAATAATAATAATAATAATAATAATAATAATAATAATAATAATAATAATAATAATAATAATAATAATAATAATAATAATAATAATAATAATAATAATAATAATAATAATAATAATAATAATAATAATAATAATAATAATAATAATAATAATAATAATAATAATAATAATAATAATAATAATAATAATAATAATAATAATAATAATAATAATAATAATAATAATAATAATAATAATAATAATAATAATAATAATAATAATAATAATAATAATAATAATAATAATAATAATAATAATAATAATAATAATAATAATAATAATAATAATAATAATAATAATAATAATAATAATAATAATAATAATAATAATAATAATAATATAATAATAATAATAATAATAATAATAATAATAATAATAATAATAATAATAATAATAATAATAATAATAATAATAATAATAATAATAATAATAATAATAATAATAATAATAATAATAATAATAATAATAATAATAATAATAATAATAATAATAATAATAATAATAATAATAATAATAATAATAATAATAATAATAATAATAATAATAATAATAATAATAATAATAATAATAATAATAATAATAATAATAATAATAATAATAATAATAATAATAATAATAATAATAATAATAATAATAATAATAATAATAATAATAATAATAATAATAATAATAATAATAATAATAATAATAATAATAATAATAATAATAATAATAATAATAATAATAATAATAATAATAATAATAATAATAATAATAATAATAATATTAATAATAATAATAATAATAATAATAATAATAATAATAATAATAATAATAATAATAATAATAATAATAATAATAATAATAATAATAATAATAATAATAATAATAATAATAATTATAATAATAATAATAATAATAATAATAATAATAATAATAATAATAATAATAATAATAATAATAATAATAATAATAATAATAATATAATACAATACATTTATTGACCCGTTTGATACATAATACAGTATTTGGAGTCCATATACACATGAAGAAGCTTAAACTTAAACTTAAAAGCTAAAATTTAGAATTTAGGAATTCCTCAACAGAATAAAAACAGTTTTCCACGAGGAAGTTTTTAGCTAACGTGTGGAATTTTCTGGAGGATAATCCCTGAATGTTTATTGCTGGAAATAAGCTATCAAATTTATTGTAGAGCCTTATGTCTAACTTATTTACATGTGTTAGCTGTATACGGCTATAAGAAGTTACCAGATTATCCGCTCCTCGTGTGTTATAATGATGTACCTCAGAATGTCTTGCATATTTATTCAAATTTTTATGAATTAGAATGAGTGACTCAAAAATAAATATACAAGGAAGCGGATGAATATGGTACTTCTTGAACAGCTCTTTGCAGCTTGCTTTATATTGAGCACCATCCACAATGCGCACCGCAGACTTTTGCATATAAAAGACCTTGTGAGCACTGCTGGATTGTCCCCATAGTGTAATGCCGTAGGACAAATGGCTGTGAATAAGCGCAAAATAAATTGTTTTTAAAGTGTTATTTATCTTAATGGCAGAACGCAATTGTCTCATTACAAAGAGTTGAGAAGAGAGTTTTGAGCATAGAGTGTCTGTATGAATAATAATAATAATAATAATAATAATAATAATAATAATAATAATAATAATAATAATAATAATAATAATAATAATAATAATAATAATAATAATAATAATAATAATAATAATAATAATAATAATAATAATAATAATAATAATAATAATAATAATAATAATAATAATAATAATAATAATAATAATAATAATAATAATAATAATAATAATAATAATAATAATAATAATAATAATAATAATAATAATAATAATAATAATAATAATAATAATAATAATAATAATAATAATAATAATAATAATAATAATAATAATAATAATAATAATAATAATAATAATAATAATAATAATAATAATAATAATAATAATAATAATAATAATAATAATAATAATAATAATAATAATAATAATAATAATAATAATAATAATAATAATAATAATAATAATAATAATAATAATAATAATAATAATAATAATAATAATAATAATAATAATAATAATAATAATAATAATAATAATAATAATAATAATAATAATAATAATAATAATAATAATAATAATAATAATAATAATAATAATAATAATAATAATAATAATAATAATAATAATAATAATAATAATAATAATAATAATAATAATAATAATAATAATAATAATAATAATAATAATAATAATAATAATAATAATAATAATAATAATAATAATAATAATAATAATAATAATAATAATAATAATAATAATAATAATAATAATAATAATAATAATAATAATAATAATAATAATAATAATAATAATAATAATAATAATAATAATAATAATAATAATAATAATAATAATAATAATAATAATAATAATAATAATAATAATAATAATAATAATAATAATAATAATAATAATAATAATAATAATAATAATAATAATAATAATAATAATAATAATAATAATAATAATAATAATAATAATAATAATAATAATAATAATAATAATAATAATAATAATAATAATAATAATAATAATAATAATAATAATAATAATAATAATAATAATAATAATAATAATAATAATAATAATAATAATAATAATAATAATAATAATAATAATAATAATAATAATAATAATAATAATAATAATAATAATAATAATAATAATAATAATAATAATAATAATAATAATAATAATAATAATAATAATATAATAGGGGTGGGTTGGCTCAGTGGTTAGAGTCATGACTTTGAGATCGGAAGGTCTCAGGTTCGAATCCCACCGTTGGCCGGGATTTTTTCATTTAATTTAATTATTTAAAATTAATTCTGATGCCTTGGTAGGATTCCCCACTCGACCATTCACTGTTGGGTTCTAATTAACAGTGCTGTTCCTAAAGTGGCGCTGGGAAACAGTAACAAAGCCTACACAGAACACGAGGCGAATGGCCGTAGTAGTCGACGCCGATGACACCAAAATTAAAAAAAAAAAAAAAAAAAATAATATAATAATAATAATAATAATAATAATAATAATAATAATAATAATAATAATAATAATAATAATAATAATAATAATAATAATAATAATAATAATAATAATAATAATAATAATAATAATAATAATAATAATAATAATAATAATAATAATAATAATAATAATAATATTAATAATAATAATAATAATAATAATAATAATAATAATAATAATAATAATAATAATAATAATAATAATAATAATAATAATAATAATAATAATAATAATAATAATAATAATAATAATAATAATAATAATAATAATAATAATAATAATAATAATAATAATAATAATAATAATAATAATAATAATAATAATAATAATAATAATAATAATAATAATAATAATAATAATAATAATAATAATAATAATAATAATAATAATAATAATAATAATAATAATAATAATAATAATAATAATAATAATAATAATAATAATAATAATAATAATAATAATAATAATAATAATAATAATAATAATAATAATAATAATAATAATAATAATAATAATAATAATAATAATAATAATAATAATAATAATAATAATAATAATAATAATAATAATAATAATAATAATAATAATAATAATAATAATAATAATAATAATAATAATAATAATAATAATAATAATAATAATAATAATATTAATAATAATAATAATAATAATAATAATAATAATAATATTAAAAAAAATAATAATAATAATAATAATAATAATAATAATAATAATAATAATAATAATAATAATAATAATAATAATAATAATAATAATAATAATAATAATAATAATAATAATAATAATAATAATAATAATAATAATAATAATAATAATAATAATAATAATAATAATAATAATAATAATAATAATATATAATATTAATAATAATAATAATAATAATAATAATAATAATAATAATAATAATAATAATAATAATAATAATAATAATAATAATAATAATAATAATAATAATAATAATAATAATAATAATAATAATAATAATAATAATAATAATAATAATAATAATAATAATAATAATAATAATAATAATAATAATAATAATAATAATAATAATAATAATAATAATAATAATAATAATAATAATAATAATAATAATAATAATTAATAATAATAATAATAATAATAATAATAATAATAATAATAATAATAATAATAATAATAATAATAATAATAATAATAATAATAATAATAATAATAATAATAATAATAATAATAATAATAATAATAATAATAATAATAATAATAATAATAATAATAATAATAATAATAATAATAATAATAATAATAATAATAATAATAATAATAATAATAATAATAATAATAATAATAATAATAATAATAATAATAATAATAATAATAATAATAATAATAATAATAATAATAATAATAATAATAATAATAATAATAATAATAATAATAATAATAATAATAATAATAATAATAATAATAATAATAATAATAATAATAATAATAATAATAATAATAATAATAATAATAATAATAATAATAATAATAATAATAATAATAATAATAATAATAATAATAATAATAATAATAATAATAATAATAATAATAATAATAATAATAATAATAACATTTATTCATTTCATTTAAAATTTTACAAATTGTACAATTTACAAATAAAAAATAAAATATAGGTGTAATTATTGGTTTGAAATAAAGAACAAACAAGACTTATCTTCCCATTAAAGCCGGTAGGCTGAGCATGGGCAATATAAGTATATCTTTTTTTTTTTCATTTCCTATCTCTTACACAAATTAACCAATAGAGAAAAGTAAAACATAAAGTAAATTAAAAATATAAATATTATTTAAACACCTAGTAATAATTCTAATAAACAACTGTCATCCAAGTTCATAATATATTTTTTAAAAAAGCCTTTTACCATGTCCATTGAATTCAAAATTAATAAGTACGTTTTGTATATATCCGATAAAAAATTAAATATCCTAGTCTTTGAACTACACCAGTCGTCATAGTTTTATGAAGGGCCGATCAATCAAATTAATTCGTATTACTCAGCACATAACAATGACAATCATTTTTAAACAGATGTAATGTATACAAATTTCTCAAAATCTTTCGACAGATGGCATATTAATACACTGAACAAACTGAAGAAACTAAACAAACTGAACAAACTGAACAAACTGAACAAACGAACAAACTGAACAAACTGAACAAACTGAACAAACTGAACAAACTGAACAAACTGAACAAACTGAACAAACTGAACAAACTGAACAAACTGAACAAACTGAACAAACTGAACAAACTGAACAAACTGAACAAACTGAACAAACTGAACAAACTGAACAAACTGAACAAACTGAACAAACTGAACAAACTGAACAAACTGAACAAACTGAACAAACTGAACAAACTGAACAAACTGAACAAACTGAACAAACTGAACAAACTGAACAAACTGAACAAACTGAACAAACTGAACAAACTGAACAAACTGAACAAACTGAACAAACTGAACAAACTGAACAAACTGAACAAACTGAACAAACTGAACAAACTGAACAAACTGAACAAACTGAACAAACTGAACAAACTGAACAAACTGAACAAACTGAACAAACTGAACAAACTGAACAAACTGAACAAACTGAACAAACTGAACAAACTGAACAAACTGAACAAACTGAACAAACTGAACAAACTGAACAAACTGAACAAACTGAACAAACTGAACAAACTGAACAAACTGAACAAACTGAACAAACTGAACAAACTGAACAAACTGAACAAACTGAACAAACTGAACAAACTGAACAAACTGAACAAACTGAACAAACTGAACAAACTGAACAAACTGAACAAACTGAACAAACTGAACAAACTGAACAAACTGAACAAACTGAACAAACTGAACAAACTGAACAAACTGAACAAACTGAACAAACTGAACAAACTGAACAACCTGAACAAACTGAACAAACTGAACAAACTGAACAAACTGAACAAACTGAACAAACTGAACAAACTGAACAAACTGTACAAACTTGGATTTTGATGGAGCCTCACATATCTGTTTCATTCTTATTAGACAGAAAACGATTTGTTGAATGTCGTGGTCACAGGTCGGTCGGACGTTTTGAAACTTCTGGAGTTTCCAAAGACTCATATATCTTGATCATCTTTTCTTTAATATTTTTGTTAACGATATCATTTAGTATAACAGTGTCAATGTCTTGTTAAAAGCGGATAATATGAATTTTTTCAGAGGATTTATAATACTAGATAACAAGATTATAAAGTTTATTTCTTGTTTTAGATAAAAGAAATTTAGACGCTCAAAATGTCAGTGCAAGAAAAAATTCCAGCAGTAACAGAGATTGGCATCTCAATGCAACGTTTCGGTTGGGTAGATTACATCACCTTTATGTCTATGTTAGGAATATGTTTATTGGTTGGCATGTATTTTGCATTATATAAAAAATCAGAAACTGCTCAGGATTATCTGGTAGGCAGCAGATCAATGGGTGTAATCCCTATAGCTATGTCACTGTTAGCCAGGTAAATCTCAATTTAATATTTCATAGATAAAATAAAAGGTTTTCTGATTATTTTTTAAGTTAGAATTTAAAAACATCAATTTTATAGACATAATCTTAAAAATTCCTAAAGAAAATCATAAAGTATTGAAATGCTTATACAAAGCTTATTTATTTATTTATTTTTATAATTCATCAACCAAATAATCCGTAGCCTCGTATTCTATAGATTTAGCAATCTTTAACTAGTACTTTCTTTCCAAAATTTGAAAAGATTTTTATAATAGTAAAAATGTATAATTTTCATAGCTGGGTGAGTGGCATATCTCTTCTTGGCATTCCTACAGAGGTGTATGTTTATGGAATCCAATATATTTATATTTTGGGTGGATTTTTAATAACAACCTTTCTTATGGGATCCATATTTCTTCCAGTCTTTCAAGGACTAGAATTAACATCAACCTATGAGGTTTGTATTATACAGTCGCTTTATTTTTTTGTATTTTAAATATTTTTATACAATAAATTATAATCTTCTTCTTTCTGCTGTCATTATATTGCTTCTGTTTGACATTCTTCTCTTGTTTCTTTCAAATAATCTGCCTTTAAATACTTGATTTACTAAAGATTATGAAGATGGAAGACATCTTCATAATCTTTACCATTTTAAAAGTTAAATTCCAAATAAAATATAGTTTTTTAAATTTTAATTTAACCATAAAGTATGAAATTATGTACGAATTTTTCTTTATCTGGTAAAAGCCCTCCTCGGCTTTGAAGGTATATCTGAGTTCTTTTGAGTAAATTTTAAATCACGGTTTGACATAATTGTGGATCCAACATCTAAATGCTTGGGTGGTTGCGGGCTTGTTGACATAATGATTTGACTGTCAAAGGAAAGCAGCATAACTGACGCCTTTTATAAATTTTTCACTTTTTCGGGACACCCATTATGTTATATTCATTACAATGATCTATTTCTCTTCATTATTCTTCGCGGTATTACTCTTATCACAGATCTATTTATTTCCTTTTTTATTTTCGGTTGCATGGAAGGTTAAGGTTAACCGCTATTAGTTTTAAATGATTTTTTATATTTCAGTATCACGAACGGAGGTTTAGCAAAAGTGTCCGATTATTCGGATCGATATTGTTTACAATTAAAATGCTATCTTGGTTGCCGCTGGTTATCTACGTCCCGGCACTTGCATTTAATCAAGGTATGAAATTGACGGTGCACTTGAACTGCGCAAAAGATAATTTGGTCCTATAATCCGACACCCGACCTGCGGAAACAAAATAGTTTGACCTGGTCTGTACAATCTAAAACACCCGAACTGCGGAAACTAGTCTGCGAAATAATGGTAGGGTATGGAAAAGAAAAAAAGACCATATACAATTTGAAATTCAATTTTATTTAATAATAAAATATGTAAACAATAAATTAGAGTGAAACAATACTACCAAATTTGTAAGATATACACTTGACAAAGTCATACCTATTTATTTGATTATTATTAAATTGCAAAATTTTAGATTGAATATATTTTTGTTTATTTAAAACTTCGCTTCTCTGTAGCCTCTTCTCATGTTTAAACACAGAGTTAATTCTTATGTAGGTGTCGGCCTGCATAATAATTACCCAGCTAGCACAAAAACATCCCATCTACGCAATTTTTGGCTCTTTAAGCTCGCATGCGATGTACTTTTAATGTAACCCTAATATCCATGCAACCTCCGAATGTCCGCAACGGCAAGACTTTTATAGCACATGTCGTAGAAGTTATAAAGAGAGAAGTTCGGAAAACATCACACTAGCACTTTTACGGTACTTACCCCGAAAGTTGTTCTGTAACTTTCTATAGATGTTATAATGTGAATTCATTTTACAGCATTTTACAGTGTGTCCACGGATGGACTTAACAATACTTTAACGTTGAGAAATTATGAAAAAGACCTCTTTTGAAAAATTTAAAATAAATATCTTTACAAGTATAGTTATGTCCATTCTTGGATACACTATATTCAAAATAGTATATTGAGGATATAGTAAAATCTGAAGAAAACAAAATAAAAAAATTGTATAAATTTATTATTAAAAAGCTTTTGAAATCAACTACCAATATCATACAAGTAGGGTATTAATATTACAGGTAACGCAATTACACATGTGTGATACCATCGGGATGGTGGTGTAGCGGTCTATCGCGCTTATATTCATTTATAGGCAAGTTTATGAGTATGACACTGCTCGGTTTCGAATACCAGACCAGACCATGTGGATTTTTAATTAAATTGCATGGTTCGGTTTAGGATTTGATGTGTGGCGTATTAATAGAAATTCAATTTCTGTTGATATGACATGCAGCATAAAAAAATTCGCCATACATTATCGTCTCGATGATGGTGGGTGAGGTTTTCCGGGTTTTCCTCACCTGTAAGTCAAATGGCACCATCAATCATCTTTAAGTCGCCCCGGAGCGCCACGGCAAATAATAATAATATCCGTCCCTTCCCCTACACAAGTCGTTCAGTCGACTTCAGGGGTTGAAATTCACTCGTAAGGGGGTGAATTAGGGAGAGTATTATTATTATTATTATTATAAAGTAGCTATAAAACACTGACAAATTGGACAAAAGTAGGCATAAAGAGTATATAAGGAATATCTCAAAGGTTCACCAGAATCGAAAACATTGAACGTTTGCACGAAAGAGTATAATAAGGTACCTATATTGCAAAGGTTCACTAGTAGCTAAAATGGTGAACGATTGTAGAAAAGTAGTAAAAAGTGCATTTATATAAGGTATATGTCAAAGGTCACTAGATTTTTATTAAGATGGCAGTTGTACGATGCTAAAAAAAGATATTTGCCTACAACTAGTACTTATCATAGTTTTAATATGATATAACTTGATTAAACTGAATATCGATAAATGTAAAGTCATAAGGTTTAATAAAACAGCTAATATCATTATGCATGATTATGTCATTGCAGGTTCTGAACTAAGTGTTGAGCAAACTATAAATGATCTTGGTGTTATTTTTGACAGGGGCTTATCGTTTATTCCTCATTTTATTAGATTCCTTATTCCTGCCAGACTTACTAGGCAGATTAAACTATTTTATGTGAATACTCATAGAAATAACTATGGACAGAATTTATTTGTAGACCGACTGATGTCCAAGTATTTTTTAAATTATGACATTTTTGTAGGTTTTTTTTTTAAACGTCGACTTTCATTACACTATTGACTTCACTTTTATACTATGACAATTTTATTAATTTCTTTTTTATTTTATTTTAATTGATATTTTAAATGTACCATTTAGAACTTTATTTATCTGTAGCGTACAGTAAACAAATAGATAGATAAATAAATATGTGAACTTAATTATATAGTTTCTTCCGTAAAAATAACTTTGTAGATAATAAATTTACTTGTTTATTATTAAAGAAAATAATATGTAAAAAGAAAATGAAAAATTTGTTTAAATCGTTGCACCTATTTTTAGTTGATTTTTACTTTCTTTGTTTTTTAAATAAATAATAACTGCACTTATTTTTAATTGATTTTTACTTACTTTGTTTTCCTAAATTAATAATTTTTACAAATTTTATACTTAATAATAGATGTTGAACTTATACAGAACAATGTTTTCAGCATGATATTCTGCTATGAAAGAAAAAGAAATAATTTCAGATGTTATATATTCTTCTTCAACCAATTCTGTATTATTAACTTTAGCTTCTAAAATTCCTGAGATTTTTACTAGAATTATAATCCAGCACAAAGAAAACCTACAACACAATATTTTTACAATTTATTTTTAGTGATTGAAATATGGTTACACTAGGGCGACCATACTTACAGCAATTTTGCTGTATTGTAAAGCATTTTTAAAGTTTGTCTAGCAATTGGTATTGTGCAGCAATGGTAATAGTTAATTTACTGAAACGTAATAAATTTAAATGTTTATTTATCTTTAGTGAACTATATGAGCACTTCTATACTGCCGTCCTAGCAAGAAAGGTTTTATCTGCAAAATTAGCATTTTTTTTTTTTATTTATGTGCATTTGTCTACATTTTATCTTTCTTGATACTGAAACGGAATGCCTTATTTGCATCAGAGGTACAAAAATGTTAAAAAGTTACACAAAAAAGGTTTAAAAGATAATAAATATATCTGCTAAAAATAGTTAAAAACTCGATTATTTCAAAACAACAAATTTTCAGATAGGACCTCTCTGCTTAGGATGGCAGTATATGACTTCTCTGTTTTTGTATTTTTATAGTAGTATAAGAGTATGAATCGGTCAAAGATATCGATACTGGTATCATGTGAGATACTTTGTGGTACAGACATCGATACTGTTCGATATTATGTTAAAGATATCGATATTTATAAGTATCGAGTAACAAAGTATCGAACAAGTAAAAGATTTTTTTTAAACGGCTGACAACCCCCATTCAACAGGATGGAGTGGGGAACTTAACTAAAAACAAGTGTACATCAGTAAAGTATATTCTGTAGTTGACACCTTTTCTTTCTCTACTGGTACTCTACCTGGTACAAGTTATAGTGTCAATAACTGGCAATTTACCTCATATTACCAAGTTTCACCACATGCGAAAACTAAAATATTTCGGTACAAATATTTGAACAAACCTTATTTTTCCTGACCACACACATGGCGATACGATACTTGCTTCTAAGTATGGATATGGCGATAGTATTGGTAATTCAGTATCAGTGCCTAAATATCGATACTTTCATTGTTTAATATCGTTATTTCTATAGTATTGAGACATCAATAAGATCCCTATTATCGTGTAAAATATAGGCAGTCATTTAATTATATCTACTCGTTCACAATTATTTATTTTTTATTGTAGTTGGAAACTGAAATATTGCAATCTAAAACAACAGACAATAAATTAGAAAATATATTTCAATTTTATTGAAAAGAAGAAAAGAACTTACCAAACTTATTGAAACGTATAGTTTACAATTTCTTTAAAATCTCAAAATACATACAAGAAAAAGTGACAAGTGACATTTTTTTATGTTTTGTTGGTATGACAAACGAATAGGTATGTTCGAAAACAAGATGACGTTTATAGTACTTCTCGTGGATACTTTTTTAGCAAGTTACTTTATTACGTTGTGTTATCATAACAGGCAGATTAAATACGTAAGTAACAAACAGATGTTTCGCGATGTTTTTATTTCCCTCAACAACTTCTCATGAACGTTGCAATTACGTTGTATGGAAATGTTATTACGTTCCCTTAAAACAACATCGCCGAAAGGCTTGGCAACGTTATATGCTAGCTGGGTAATGACTTAATATTAATATTTGGATATGGAGAGGGACAATAGGCACTAAATTTGGAGTGAAATGACTCGCATGTATTGGTATTTCTACAAGTAGAAGAAGTTTTAGATGCCCATATTTTGAATGGAAACATACAGTTAGTATCTAAAGGGTGCATCTTATAGTGGTACTCGATGTTTTTTTCAAATAACTTGACAACCAGGTGACAGATCGCCATGTTTTTTAATGTTTTAGAAACGTCAGTCCAGTACAATTTTAACAATGAACCACCTTACACCACAACAACGTGCTGAAATTGTTAAAATTTATTTTTAAAAAAACTCCCTTGTTACGCTGACTCAACGCGCGTTCAGAGCGAGGTATCGTGGCCAGAATGCGCCTACCCCGAAAACTATTCTTGCTTTGGTTGCAAAATTTAATGCCACAGGATCTTTGGCCACCTCTGTCCGTCGAAATAAGCTGCGTACCAGACGGATTATGGAAGCAATAGCAGCCGTAAGTGCCGACGTCACGGAGCGTCAACGAGTGATGGGAAGACCTAGTTCATCTTGACGACCCGGATCAGACAAGGTCAATCATTTGAATGACCCGTTCACAAAGATTAGTTCATATGAACGATATGACCAGTGAATGAGAATTTATACATCGCTTATGATTTGCACAGTACGCGCTGATGGTAAGACTCTGTCGGCTCTTTTTATGAACCGAATCATAATGGTTACAGTCTCGTCTCATCTCAGTTTATTGTTGAACGTTTGTAATTTGTAACAGTTATCGATTGATACAGATTTATGATTATGACTATATTATATTATAGAGCCTTGGTACTTTTTACTTCTCTCTCGTGTCAGTGTTTAATCGATCACGAATCACGACCACGTCGTCACGATCATCGTTCACTGCATTACATTTTCAGTCATTCATTATATTCTGTTCAGTCACCAATCAATCGGTAAAAAAACAGCTCTTCAATTCATAAGAATATTAAAAATCTCATAAATGAACAGGGTCATATGAACGATAGGGTCACGAAGAGTGATTGAATCGATCACGGGTCTTCGGGATGATTCGTTCTTTTTGAACGGGTCGTTCATGAACGACACATCGCTAGGCCCGTCAACAAGTTTCGGTCCGACACCGTTCTGAGTAGTTTGGCATGTCCCCCATGTCCATGTGGCGGTTACTAAGAGTGGATTTGCGCGCCTTTCCTTACAAAATGCAGACCGCTCAACAATCATTGCTAATTGATAGGCCGCGTCGCATCCAATACGGTCGCAATATGCAGGATATCCTTGCCGGTCAACCTGATTTTTGGAGCTATTTAATCATGACCGATGAAGCACATTTCACGCTGTGTGGCGTTGTTAATATGCAAAATTTCTGCTTCTGTGGTATTGAAAATCTTCAAATGATCTTCGAAGAGCCGTTGTTTTCCCCCAAAGTCACTGTTTGTGCTAAAAGGGTCATCGGCCCGTACTTTTTTGAAGACGATAACGGCGCCACGTTAACAGGCAATGGCCAGCGATATCGGGCCATGTTACGCGATTTTGTGGCAAATGAGGTTTACGAACATGACATGGGCGACTATTGGTTCCAGCAAGATGGCGCAACATGCCCTCTAACAATGGATTTATTGCATGGCATGTTCCCGAATAGACTGGCCGGCTCATTCACCAGATTTGACTGCACCTGACTTTTTCCTGTGGGGATACCTAAAGGGAAAGGTTTATGCCGATAAACCAGCTACTCTCCAATAACTTAAGGCCAACATACGCCAAGGAATCGCTGCCATTCAACCCGAAACACTCCAAAAAGTAATGGAAAATGCCGAAAAACGGACCGATTTGTGTGTGGCGTCCGGAGGTGGCCACTTGGCCGATGTCATCTTCAAAAAGTGACCAAATAAATTGTATCGGATCCAATTTCAAAAAAAAAAAAACATTTATTACAAAAAATTCACTGTTTATCAAATTATTTAAAAAAAACTTCGTATACCATTATAAGATACACCATATATATATTGAATCCACTAAATGGCACAGTAATTCTTTCATCATCTGGCTTCTTGGCCATGAAATCTTTAACAAATGAGGCCTCCACTTCATCTATAAATAAAAAGGGCAGCTCAAATATAGGATGCAGCCATCTTCCAATAGTGGAAATAATGTTTTTATATTCTGTGCTCAGACCAAGTTGTTGTATTTTGCGCCACTTAAAAAACGTTCATTATTCCACCAGTTCTGAAAAGAAAACTAAAAATAAACCTATTTTGGTTTTGAAATCAATATAATATTAAAATCAACGTTTCAACTTTTCCCACGTGTGTGATTGATAAAATATATAGTAGTGTCGTCTGAAAAATCGATTATATCTTCCGAACTTCTAAACGATAACATTTAACCCATAGACCGTGTCCGCAGTTCGAGTTTGGGATTAAATCCCTTTTTATTACCTTTATACCTGTCTCATGCGTTTCCGCAGTTCGAGTGCGTCCGAAATTGAAGTACAGTCTGTTCGCTATACTTACGCGGGTTTCAGATTAACAAAATTATGCAAATTAGTCATTGACAACCAGTTCCAATAAGCCTTATCCCAAGAAATTAGGTAAAATTGCTCTAATAGTCAGATTTAAATTAAAATATCATTAGGGTAGGTACTAAATTTGTTACAAATAATTAATTAATTAATTAATTAATCCGAAACCCGCGTATAGCGAACAGACTGTATGAAACATTATCCGTAGTCTAAATGCGGTAGTTTTTATCAAATTAATAAAGAAAACTCAATCAATATCATATAAAAAATATTTGATTTGATTAAAAGGTGGAACTAGTTTCGGCTAACGATCCATCATCAGGTCTATAATAAAAAATTTAAAATGAGGTAACAGTGTGTAATGAATTATATTATATTTATTTACAATGAAATGAAAATAGTTATGTAGTTTTCTTTATTCATTTCAAGGTACGAAATGTTTAAATTAGCATTTTTCCCAATTAAAATGACGAGGATATTAATATATCGATTGACCTTTATTTTCAAATGTTTTTTTTTACAGTTTTAAGTTATATATTTGAATTTTTTAGTGACTGGAGTAAACGTACATCTCATCACACCAATAGTTTGCATATTTTGTATATTTTATACTTCAATGGTATGTACATTAAAGTATTACTTACCCATTATTATTTATTTACTATTTACTATTTTTAAATAGGTATATACGTATGGAATGATAAGTTTGTAGGACTACTTTGAACAAATTAAACTTTAAAAGTTACCGAATACCGTGATGATCTAAACTCTAAATCAAACATTAACAAAAATATTGCTATGACCTCGTCTTTTAAATTGGAGTGTTAACGTTATTACCACTGATTTTGATATATTTGAAAAGCTCCCAATGATGATTTAAAACGAAAAAATCCTTAATTTAACGTACCTAATGCTTTCTTTTAAGTATCCCTTCCTTAGATTGTCAGCTAAATGAAGAATGAATGTGGATTTAAGTTAAAAAAATCTTCACAAAAAAGTAGCCAGATCTATTTATCTATAACGAGATATCTTACTCATATTGTCAATGTTTATTTTGATACGATAACAATAATTATAAAATAAAAAGAACCTACCTTAAGTGAAGTTCGATATTGATTACACACTGCGCTCCCTTCGAAGACGTTAAGTAAACGTAGTACTCATTTATGAGCTAGTTGTGCACCATAGTCCAAAGCCAAAACCTATAACCTCACTTTCTATGTAGTTCCTGCCTTTTGCGGGCGTGGCTTACTTTTTTTAAAACTCTGTCGTATCTGCGACGATCTGGGATTCAGAGGGTTTGGAGAGATCATTTTCGAAGGGAGCACAGTGTATAATATATGCTGCGTTTGAGAATCCACATCGGATGCATCTGAGATGTAAAAAATCTTTGATCACGTGATTCAGTATACGTAAATGTAATGGGACAGATGTGTCCGATGTGGATAAAAAAACGCTCGAGATGTAAAAAATGCATCCCATGTGGATTCTCAAACGCAGCATAAGATCGAACTTCACTTAGGGTAAGTTCGTTTGATCTTATAATTGTACACTGCGCTCTCCTACTCAGATAATAAGTGAACGTAGATGTTTAAAGACAGTTGCGACTACAAGAAATGAGGCAATTTTCAATAAACTTTTTGAAAATGTTTACAAGTGTAACAAAAACGAACGAAAGTTTAATCCACAATAAACTAAATTAGAATGGTTTCTGCAAAAGAGGTGGGATCCTGTTTTATAGGCCGGTTATAATACGGCAAAACAGAAGATACACTTGTCCAGCCTGCTGTGAACCTTATATCTAAGTTCAGTCCACTTTACCCAACGACTTAAGGTCTGAAAGAGAGAGTTAAAGACTGTTGTAATTTGTTTCTACCTGATAACTTGACCCTATAAGGCTGGAGGATGGACTAATGATAAACTAGATGAAGTATCTTTAGTATTTTGTTTACAGTATTCAAAATATTTTTCTCTAAGAGTGGATATCACATGCTTCACAATTTTGTTAAAAATATCATTGAAAAATAATCTTAAATACTTTTGCTTGAGGTCTTGATAGTAATTATAAAGTAGGATTCTTTTGTGAACAAAGTTATATAAACTCTCGTTTCAATGAGCTGATTCTGATTTTTTTTTATTTATTTATAACTAAACAAAATTATCCATTTGATTTATTTACTAAGAAAATATTGGATATAATTGTTCCTTAGATGGCTTATAAGAGTGGACGGTCTTAGTCTTAAGTAGATCATTTATTTCTGATAAGATCCACTGATATACAGTTAAAGATTGACATGTTTAGTAGGAATCATATTTTGTACAGGCACAGAAATAAAATTTAAGGAGTAACCTTTAACCTTACAAACAGATCTTCTGAGATATCTCTAGTTAGTTTTTACTTAGAACTCTTGCTAGTACACTTCCTTTCACTTGAGAAGGCAAGCTCTGTTGTGTGAATGGCTCTGTTTGGGTTGATGTCTCTGGGGCATTTTCCAATGTTTCTCCAGGGTACCCCTATGAATGAGTATTTCTATTATCGGGGGGGAACTTTTGAATTTTACAGTCTTACGTAGTACCATTAACTTAGGCATCTGCCTCAAATCTTTACCTAAATGCTCCATAGCTTCAGCAGATTTGCTTTGATCTGAACTTAGCCTCCCCTATTATTTCCATGAGGTCACTTTTCAATTCTAATGTGAGAAGATTTCTTATTTTTTCATAATTAAGATGAGTGTCTTACCAAGTAAGGACAGACTTGGTCTGTAAAGACTTTAACTTCATTTAAGAGTTTGCTGCCTTATTCTCTAGCTTGACTTTGAGTGGCGTCATCAAAAGGCAATTTAAGGATATATGGAAACAAGCCATGATTTGTAAATGTATCTAGTCCTGAACCCAAGATGTTTAGAAATTAGGCTTTTTTTGAATAACTTCAACAGTGCTCCTCCATAATGAGTAGATTTCCCAAAATTTTACGGATATTTCCATTTAGCAATGGCCCCTTAAATTCATTAAGAGGGTGAGGATCTTCTTGATTCAAGTCTTAAAAACAAACTCAAAATAGAATCACAAATTGCATATAATTATAATTCTGATGCCTTGGTAGGATTCCCCACTCGACCATTCACTGATGGGTTCTAATTAATAGTGCTTTTCCTAAATTGACCCTGGGAAACAGTAACAAAGCCTACACAGAACACGAGGCTAATGACCTTAGTAGTCGATGCTGATGACAACAAATTAAAAAAAAATTACAAATTCCAAATGGTTGGATGTAAGTAACTGAACATAGCAATATCTCCCAATATTACGTAAACAAAATTCTTAGGCTTTATATAAAATGTTTCTATATATTAGAAAACACTACCAAAAAATCAGTATCTTCTTTACCTTAGACATTTTAGCATGTCCTCACTAAATCCGAGACACCCACCGGATCTTATAGTCTCACTGTATTTAATCCGCCCTAGATTTGTTATAAAGCTACACTGGGTTCATGATAAAACTTGCACTGAGTTGTTACTATCTGGAATCACGTGTAAATTAAATCGACTAGAAAAAAAAGTATGCCCAATTTACCAGCATACGCAATATAAAGTATTTCTAGATGTTTGCTAACATTATCAAAAAACCAGTCTTTTTGTCTTAGTAATTTAATAGATCCACACTGAACCTATAGCCCGCACTGGGTCCTGGACTTGCACTACCTTTATTTAATGATATAAACCCAAACTGGGTTTTATAAAAAAAAACTCGCACCGAGTTATGATACTACTTGGAATCCCTTGTAAAGTAATGTGAACCGAAAGGAAATGTAATTATGTCCAGTTAACCATCATCCTTCATATTCAATTTTGCTAGATGTTAGATGCTATCAAAAAAAGTATTTCCTTTGCCTTTATGATTTAACAGGTCCGCTCTGAACCTGGGACATGCACTGGGTCCTAGACTCGCACTGAGTCTATTTAATCCGCACCGGATTAATTATAAACTCGCACTGGGTTTTAAATAAAAATCTCACTGAGTTATGGCACTATCTGGAATCACATGTAAAGTAATGTGATCAGAAAGAAAAAGTATGTATAGTTCACCATCGTCCGTCTCCAATTTCTTCTGTAATCTAAAACAATTAATTTTTTAACCTACATGCATCCTTCTGTTGAAAAATAAGTACTATCTCTGGTTCTTCTCCAAGAGAACTAAAACTGGGTGAACAGCATTTTCTATCTAAATAATCTACATTTTTCGTAGGTGATATTCTTCATTAGAGTCGCTCCCGCTGTTTAAGATTTCTTCCTTTCTGTTTGTTGTTTCTTAAGTGTTTGTACCTTCTTACTTAAACGTCACAATTTTAAGTCGTTGTCCGACGTTTCTGTTTATGAATAACAATATTTTTCTATATTTTTATTAAAGTTTATTTATTAAATGAGTACTACGTTTACTTTTCATCTGAAGAAGGGAGCGCAGTGTATAATTGTATTAAAAGAGTGTATATTACACTTACATATTTGCTATTAAATTTTCAAAACATTCTGTTTCTTCTTTAAAGAAATGAATATGATTTTTCGTCCAACTTTTCACACTTACTACCTAATTATAATTTGTCTGTCTAAAATGGTATAGCAAAACAGTAATAAATACAATTCACTTATTTATCAATAATTTATTAAACCAAACGATTGATTAGAAACAGAAATTTCTAGGGGGGATTAAAAGGAGTAGTGTGGACTGACGTCATACAGCTCATCTTAATGTTTGGAGCTATAATTTTAGTGATGGTAAAGGGAACCATTGACATCGGAGGAATTGGAAATGTTATACAAAGAAATTTGGACAGCAACAGACTAGAAGGTCCAAAGTAAGTATATTTATCAAGTAAAGTAACAAAGGCGAAAACTCGTGATTCAAATTAATTTTCCAGCTCTGTTTGAGTAGACAAATACACTCAAGGACGGCTCCAGGTCGAATTTTCGGAGAGTGGCGGGCATTGTCAATAATAATTCCCTTTTTAAGAGGATCATTGTTTGTAAAAAATTTAACGTCGGAGAGGAAAATGGGCTTCTAACCCCCCTGGAGCCGCCCTTGAACACACTACACTGTTGTTATATAGTTAAAATAAAAAGTTCTAAATACATGAGCATACAGGAATACGTTTCAAAAAATGTTGCCTGTAATCTAGTTAAGTACCTCTATTTGGACGTAATAAGCATATTTTTACCAATATAAATATGCCTTGACTAAATTTCATTCCGCTCATGCGCGCTGTGTACATGCATCTATTGACAAGGCTGAGACGTCATTATGGCAACAATCGCCCTGGATTACGTGTGTTAGCAAGCATTTAAAATGGCATTGCTAATCGAGAATCCCGCTGACTCTAAACTTCAATCTGTTATTCGTTTTTTGAGTGCAAAAGGCTTAAAAGCGAGAAACTTGAGAAAAGCCATCAGATAACGACGTAATCTAAAGCGTCTGTTTTTTCTCACTGTTTGGTCAACACCAAATTGTCAATAATGACTGAAGGTAGCCCACTCGACTCATCATCATGCACATCTGTGCGGTCATCTTTAAATGCTCGAACCCACTTTCTAACCATTCCATTGCTCACAATGTTTTGTTCGTAAACTACTCAGAAAACGCATAATTTAACGAACTTTACAGTCGGCGCTGCAATATTAAATGCTTGCTAACACACGTAATCAAGGGCGGTTGTTGCTGCAATGGCATCTCATCCTTGCCAATAGATGCAGATACACAGTGCACATGCGCAGAATGACGACCACAGCGCTGTAACGGCGGAATACCAAAACGGTACTTACTTTAAAAAAAAACGCCTCGTATTTTGTCTTATAATGATTTTATTTGTTGCACTAGTGTCACACTCGATACTGTATTCGAACTGTCATACTTGTCAAACGTATATGCTACACGTGGGCTACTGTCAAATATTCGAAGCTACACTGGACAAATCAAATGCGATTAGTGCAGAAAACTTACACCTAGTGCAACAAATAAAATCCACTAATAAAGCTGTATGTCACGATACTAAATTTAGTACTTAAAATTTTGCATTATCCCTTGTTCGCTTGTTTGATTTTGTAGGTTTTATTGTTTTTTTTTTTTTCGTGGTTTTTAGTAGCATTGCTTTATTTGGTTGTTGTCAAGTCAACTAGTGTTAAATTAATAATAAAAACACCATTTACTTCACTTGTCTATTTTACACAAAATATTTAATTTCTCTGCTAATTTCAGGTATTAATACTGCGCCTATAGTTAATTTAGTACTAAACATTGGTATCCTTGCAAACGGAAAAAATATTTTTAGTTTTAAATTTAGTACTAAATTAATAACTTAATTTAGTAATAAATTTAGTTCTTAATTTAGTATCGTGCCATACACACTTGAGTAACCTAAAATATTTTTTTTAAAATTTTTAGATTTTCGTTAGTAAGATGTAGAAAAAATATACTGTACAACTCGAGTGGATTGTCCATATCGCATTCAGACGATTGAGTACTCTGCTTACGTCGTCGTGCTCAAAATTTGTCTTCGTGCCATATAGCCATCATATCCACTCTTGTTGTACAAACTACTAAAATCCTATGCTTTTATGCCCTGGCTCTTAGTGTCCAAAAAGCTCTAAATTTTTAAATTCAAAATGAGGCGATTAAACGAAAAATACTTAGATAATGGTGACACTTTTTTGGTACACATTTGAACAAGACAAATTTTTCATTCTTTCTTGTCTAGAAGATGGAAATACTTTGCTGCAGACACACCAGCGGTGGAGCTTTCGATGACGTTGAAGAAAATATTAATAATATTACATATTTGATCAGATACTTAACATAACGTTTGTGGTTTAGCAATACCTCCTGTGTGCATTATTTGTGACTATCTCCCTATACCAAATATCAGCGACTATTTCTCTAAAGAAATAGTCGATATTTGAGGAGCAACTATCCAAAATGCGTTAAATCCGTTTTTTATTATTTTTTAGGTAAATGAAAGAATGTAGTGTATTTTATTCAATCTATCATCATAATAATCCAGTTCTATCAAAGTGCTTTAAATCCAATAGAAATAGCCATAACGAGATCACTTAACTAAGCAAAACGCATTAGATCCATTTTTCAGTGAAGCAAAATGAATTAAATCCAGTCTTGTTTAACCCTTTAACGTGCACTGTAACCGCATGGTTACATTGAACAAAAACCTTCTCTAAATTCACTCCTCATATATTTAATCTCACCGGGCGCTCTTACCATATGGATACAACCTTATATTGTTGGTTGAATACACAACAAATAGAATAATTCCTAAAAATTTCGTTTGGCGCTTGTTTTTTTCACGCGCTTCCTGTGTTGTGCTGCTGAGGACCGTCAGTTGTGATAAATAATATAATTTCAGTAAGTAATTTTATTTATTTAGATTTATGTTTACGTTTATAAGTTTATAGAGGGACGAAACTAATTACTAAGATAAATATAATTTTAGTGCATATTTACGCACTACAAGAAATGAGATTTGAATAGTATAGTAACCATTTGGTTACATTGACCGATAAAAAATTTACTTTTAGAAAAATGGATGGTTTATTCAAGGAAATATCGGCAGAATACTCAGATCAGGAAAACACTTAGAATCTCATGAAATTGCGGTTTCAACTTTTCAAGGTAAAAAAAGAGAAATTCAAGCAATTTTCAATTGGAGTAAAGACGACCTCCCAATAAATGATTCGGTTTTGGAAGGAAGAGGAAATTTTATTCCCGTAACCAATGGAGAAGTACACGGATGTTATACAATATATTGTAGACTAAACTGGAATAAAAAAACTCTTTCTACGACTTTCACAATTAATTTTTTTATTTTTTTTATTATTTTTTCGTTCAGAATAAATATTTTTTATAAATCTAATATAGGTGTATTTATTTGAAATTTTATTACTCTATCGGGCACTGTTACCACATGGTTACATAATCAAAGTTCACTTTTTCAAAAACTTGAGTATTCTACTACTTCTGTTAGCTTTAGATGGGCACTAAAAATGTATGAGTAAAATAACATATTTTTCTTATTAGGCTTTCTATGTTTGCCCGATAAAGGGTTAAGCAAAGCGCAATAAATCCATAAAAAAGATTTCTCCCTAAAAAGTTTTATTCCTTTTATTTCAAAAATTGTTAGAATAAACATTCGCCAATAGGTCACATTGTGTTTTAAATTTGGCAGAATAAAGGTAGGAGTACGCTGCATTAATGGTTTGATGCTTTGAGTGACGTTAGGACTAAGTACCTTTGCGTGTTTTAAAATGGAAGATATAGAGTATAAAGAATAGCAGTGTGGGAAGTCGAAAAAAAAAAATACGTAAAATATCTAAAAAAAAAACTAATAAAAAATGTAAAAGGTAGGATAATAATGAAAAAACTAATTGTAAATAAAGATATACTGCTTAAAAAATTTAAATGACCTTGCACTTTATTACTACTTAAAAAACAATCGCCTAAGGGCTTAGCTGAGATTAATACCTTTCCATTAAGAGGACAGTTTCTTACCCGCCGCGATAGGGTATTTGGTTGAGTGGAGAAAGTTTTAAGAAAGCCACAACAATAAAGAATAAGGAAGGGTATGATGAGATATATAAAGAATTTGGAGAAGTAAAATGTCTTGGACAAGACTGGCTTCTGTATGATGTCAAACACTTACAAACCTATTTAAAAAAAAACTAATAGTATATCGGATATGGAAAGAGTTGTGTTGCGAAAAAATCAAGCTGCACGCATAACCATAACCTTCTTCCAAAACTTTAGGTTTGAAAGTACAGCTGAGACTCCAAAAACCCTCCTTAAAAAAGGTAAAAAAGATTCTGAGTTAAAAATGGAAGCTCTTAAACTTGGAAGACCACTTAAGGAGAAAAAGAAAAAATCATTGAAGCCCAAGAGTATGGCGAAGAATGGGAACAAGAAGATGATCTAGTATGGTACAAAACTATTTTACAAGCTAGTGAAGATGAAATAGAGGAAGAACAAAATACCTACGACTGTCTGGAGGAAGATGTTGGTTTCATATTTAATTTTATTTTTTAATTTTCGTTATTAAAATCAGTTTTTCACAAAAGTTGTAAATAATGTAAAATGAATCACTTTAAGCAAAACGCAATAAATCCCAATGAGAATTAAGCAAAAAGAAATAAATCCACACTAACTAGGCAAAATGGCATATATCCATATTCTAGTTGAACAAAACGAAATAAATCCATTCAAAAAATACACATATTGTTGGGAAAATCTTAAATTTGAACTAAAACTGATAATATTTCTCTTTAAAACTGTTATTTATATCATTCTGCAGTAGATAAAAATTTCAGTTTCTCTTCTAACTCATATCTCTAGTTTTTTTAGTTTTGCTTAAAACAACAAATTATGGATTTATTGCATTTTGGATAGTTGCTCCTCATTTGGTCTAGTGAAATAGTCGTCCCAAATAAAACACGATTTTGATTAATATTCTGTTATTTTTGTTGTTGCTAAATTTCTGGAATATTTTACAATTTGATTCTACATAATTTTTGCATTAATAATCAATTGATTAATGCCAAAAATTATATCTCATCAAATTAATATTAAAATATTCTCGATATTTAGATTCAACAAAAATAGCCGACTATTATCAAGGTCTCGTTATATTACCCTTGACTATTTATATTTTGTTACCATAAGCGACATCTAGTTACTCCCTACAAATTTAAAATTTCTCATGTGTAGTAAGATGTTAATGTTAATGTTATCACCAAATAATTAATGCGTGCACCTCTACAAGAAGTTCTAAGAAGTGATTTTACATATAGGAGATGTTCCTAAACCAACGACGATAAACCTTCATGTCTATATATAAATAAATATAGTTGTATTTTTATGATTACAATTTACTGTGCTTTGAAATAACAGATGTTAAGTTTTGATTTAGATCCCTTATCACGACACACTATTTGGGCATTGGTAATTGGTGGAACATTTTTCACAGTTCAAACTGCAGGAGTCAATCAGAACATGATTCAGAGATATCTGTCATTACCATCTTTGAAACAATCTAAAAAGTTAGTATATATTTTTTTAATTAGTATAATTTTTGCACATGACATTTTCTTTAAAATTAAATATATTAAGTTTTTCAAGACTTGCATTAACAAGTATTTGATAAAACAGACATAAGTTGTCATAAAATTTTTTGTTTTACTAGATATAACAAAATTTTGGCTTTAAAACAACGTAATCAATCAGTGTTAATTATGCATGTCAAACTTCTACGAAGTCTTACAACCACATATTTATATTTTCCCAGTTTTTCAGACGACCTTTACCTGTTTGCCTCATAATTAAAGGTTTTCATAAAAATGATATTAATGTTTTAAAATACGTCTCATTTGAACTTCTGACATGAATTATTATCGATCTTTATTGGTGTAAAAGTTTCATCAAGTTTTATTAGGGCAGTAATCTGTAATAAGTAATCATAAGTAAAACTTAAGTGCAATTTTATTTTGCCGTTATCATAATTTTCATCTAAATTATTCATGTAATAATAGAAATAGAAACATTAAGTATTTGATGTTTATGTTTAGTGATTTTTGGTTCGTGTTTCAAGAACACTATAGATAGATTGCATCTATTAACTTGATATTATTTTCATATATAGACAAATTAACATAAATGAGAATTTTTTGTTTCTTTTACCAATAGCTTTAGCTAATTGTGATTATAGATTAAGGCTTTCTATGAATTATAAATAAAATAAAATTGAAATTATCAGACCGCTGATTATTATTTTTTTATGGTTACTATTTAGTTCTACATCAATGCAAATCTAATTCTACCCATAACAAGACGTTAATTGCATATTATACGGGGCACCAATTTAATACATTACGAGTGTAGAAAGTAAAAAAGCACATTCACACAATATTTTTCCTGCGACCACAAAATAGTTTTATCAAAAAAAATGTAAAACTAGAAAATCTGGCCATGAAGGTTCCATCAAGATGTGGCTAGTTTTAGATTTTTTTTTATGTCTTTTTGAATAATTTTAAAGTGTTTTGCAGATAGTGTTTTGTCAAAATTAGAAAATGTGATTACATAAACACACAATTTCATAAGAGGATAAGGATAAAATAACATTAGGTACAAAAAATATTAGAATACGTTCATGTTTTTCATTAGTTTATTTTTTTTAAACAGATAAGTTGAACAATCGTGAACAAAAACTTTTTTTTATTATATAGCAAAAATAATAATTGTAGGGGTACATGTATTTAAAATAAATAAATAACAATAGTTTTTTTCCAATTTTCATAGTTTTCCAAAATAAAAAAAAGATGATTCTTCGGAAATTGAACCAGCGCTGCGACGTGGTCGCGAAATAAAAAGTGGAAAAATATACTAGCTGCGCTATCAGGGTTTTGCGAATAGAATTATCTAATCAATGATATATATGAACCAGGCAAAAATAAAAATAATGTAGGTACAGTAAACGCCAAATCTAAAGAACCAAGGATTCGCATTTATAATGCTACGAACATGCCTACCGATGAATAGAATTCGTAGCTTACCTAGAAAGTTGTAAACCAGAGGCGCATATATTTTAGGACATAAAATAAATGGAAAATAGTGAATGATGCTTGTTTATACATATTGCTTAGTTTTATGATTAGTACATAATTCTATAGTCAAAACATCATTATTTTTAGGTAAGCCGACTTTAGGTTAAGGAGAGCTCTGGTGGTCTAGTATTTTGTATTTTAACAAAATATAAAATAATATGTGTATGAAGTAATATATCCTTCCGATTTTTTATGCCGGGTCTTCATTTCAAAACTGGATAATCCAAATAACTTCTGATTTTACGTAAATTTAAGAAAAACAAACATGTTTAATTTCATATGATATAGCCTATAAGTAAATACAAACAACGTAAACAGTAAACCACAAATAAATAATGTTCATATGTCTTCGTCAGATTATTCGTTGGAAGAAGACTCGTCACTGTCGTCACTGGAATACTCATTAGGATTAATGACGATAGGATTAATTTCCGAACATAAATCAGTTTGTATTTCTCTTTCAAAATATTTATCTTCTACCTTTATAATATGATCGAATCGCTTTTTCCATTCCTCTATACCGATTTTGTTAAATTCTTCTTCTGCTAATTGTTTTACGTCTTCTAATTTAAAGGTAACATTCCTTTGACTGACATTATTCTTAACAGATGCCCAAATCAATTCTATAGGGTTTAAGTCGATATGGGGGTAACCGTAAAGCGTTGTGGAGGTATTCTCGACACAACTCATTAAATGCATTTATGTTACATGTCGGTTTTTAGGAGATAATCAGTTCATATAACTCTGGTTTCAAACTTCTTGGATTAAAAGGTATATTGTATTTTGTCAACCATTCGATCATATCATTCTTCAAAGAATTGGAATTAGGTGCTCGATTTGTCTGTACATTGCGATAACTAGCATTATCACAAACAATTACTGAATTAGGTGGAAGATTAGGTATTAACTTCTCTCTTAACCATTTGCCGTAATTTTCCAAATTCATTTTGGAATGATAATCTCCAGACTTGGTCCCTGATTTGAATATCAAAAAACTATTTTTGATAAAACCCATTTCTTCCCCACCGTGAACTATAATAAGCCTTTGGCCATTAGAAATAACAGAAAACAAACCTTTTGTTGAATCGTCTGTCCAATTCTTGGAAGAAGTATGTCCGCTGTGTATAGTATATATGTTTCATCTAAATAAACGATTGGTCTATTTTGACTTCTAAAATATTTTATCTCTCTCAAATATTTTACTCTTAAAGTTCTTATTTTCATTTTTTCCACCAAAACTTTACGTTTATTTTGTGTTTTTCTCCACTTAAATTGTAATATTTTAAGGACTCTTCTTAATGAAGTTTCTGATATGTGAATATCTAAATTTTCCTTAATTTTATTATTTAACCTTTTAACAGTAACACGAGACTTTTCTGTTATATGAAAATCGTAAATTATTCTTCGCATGTGTGGAAAATGTAATTTTTGTTTCCATTGACTGTTTACCTTCCTTTAAAATGCTTTTAACGGTAGTATAGGTAAATTAAGTATTTTTTTACATTTATTAGGAAACAAAAATCTTTAGAAAGAGAAGATAAATTTAAAAAAATTAAATATAAAATAATTAAATATAAAATATTAATCAAAAATAAAATGCATAGATATGTGCGTAAAATACAAAAAAAATATGGAAAACTACGCAAGTTTAATTCCAAATAAACTGCAGAATATGTTTACCTGTTGCTTGTGCAGTTTGAAGTTTGATATCATCTAAAGTATCTAACTCCTTCCTTTTTTGTTGCGTCAAAATATTTAAAAACATTGTATATTACTTCACGACTTTGTCCGTTAATAACAGATCTGCGCTTTTTTTGACCCACAATAGAAGACATTATCAAAAATAAAACCAGTCACTTTAACCAAAACACAGAAACGAGAAATAAAGAATGATCTAGTCGTTACGCTACTGACCGTAAGGACAAGGTTTAAATTGTGAACGGGCGTGGCGATTTAGCGTTTACTGTAGTTACTTTAAAATTATTTTATTTGTTAAAAAGAAATATCTAAGTTCAATATTTAAAAATTAATTTTAACAATTTAATCATCAAATCTATTTAACTATTGATATAGACATTACATCAATCAAAATAGAAATTAGGCATCTGACGTATTTGACAGCTTATGTGGAAAGTAGATTCATATTCACATACGGGTAGAAAGTAGGTTTATCCACATGCGTGTGATATAGGACAATTTCCATAAGACTAAATAGTGCGTAGGTGTCACGTTCCTAAGTGGTCCTACGAAAAACTATTTATCTTCAGATAAAAACACAAGACAATAAGAAGAAGTATGGTAAAAAAGTAAAAACAATTCCTAAAGATTGTGAAAGAGAAATGACAGAAAGATCAGATATTTGGAAATATTGGACAAAGATAAAAAGAATAAGATGAAACAGAAGAAAAGAAATAAAGAGTTAAAAAACAAATTGGAAAGAAACAATTACGATTGTTGTGCCGATGGTGGTGGGAGAGTATATTAATTTGAATTTGTTTCTGGTTGATTTTTGAAAAATTTACCATCGGAATTTTGAGGTAGATTGTCAAGAGGGGATTTAGAAAGAGTTGAAAATAATGATATTAATTTATGTTTATATTGAATAGAGTTAAATGTATTTTAAATATTAAAATAAAGAATTGAACAAGAAGGCAATTTTCAATTATTATATTGAAACTAAAAAAAGGCCGAGGCCTATCAGGAAGGAAAGTTGATATAGAGGAGGAAGCAGAGGAGAACAGTAAGAGGAGGAAAGGAAGTAATCATAGCGGGAGGCAGGAGAGCAGGAGATATAGAAAAGCCGATGGTGAAACCAGAGTTACGAAGAGAAAGTAGAGAGAAGAGGACTGGAAGATTTTTATTTATTTTTTCAGACCATATATAGACCCATTTCTTTTATTTATTTTTGTAGAAAGCTAGAGAAGCTACAAACTTTAAAAAGCTCTATTAATTGTACTGGAATGGTTTAACCTGTTCAGGATTAAATCATTTTATTATATACCTTTTATACTGCCCTGCTTAGCTAAAATGTCCTATATGATATGAGGAAAGTTCTGAGATATAAACGATTTTGTTTTTAAATTGTAGTTAGGATATTTTTGCATAGAAAACCATTGTACATGCATGTCTGCATCACAAATATGCCTTTAACTAACAAACTGACATTTTGACAGATAGGACGTTTTAGTTCAGTATACCTATCTATAATGTCTTTAAAAAGTGTTTTACCCATCTATTAGAATGATAGTTAACTATTTTTATATATTTTTACATTTTTTAAGCATTTATGAAAATAATATATTATTTTAGAGCACTATGGGCGTTTTTATTTGGAATTTCGATTCTAATGAGTTTTGGTGTCTATTGTGGAATGCTCATTTATGCCACATATCACAAATGCGATCCACTAACAACCACAGTAAGTAAAACGTTTTTAATTTTTTATTACTTCATAATTGTAACGAAGGGATGCCGATATCAAATATTTGTTTTATTATATTAAATAATTCAATAATTCTCAATGTAATTAATAAAAAAAAAGAGAGTTACAAATTATATCAGTATTAATTATATTAAAAATAACCGACAATCAAAATTGTGAACTTTTGATAATAAAGATTAAAAAAAAAATTCAATGAATTATAAGGTAAAATAGTTAGTTATTATGCAGGGTAAATCAGAACTATGGAATCATGCGTCGAGAGGTTATTCGGTGTATTCATTAATTTATTGTAATAACATAAAAAACCTACAACTGTTTGCATGGACATAAAGACAACGAAAATATATCTCAAATTAATATTGCATGACTTTCTATTAGAAAATTTAAAGAGAGTAATCTTACGTCTCAAGTAAAGTGCAAGTTATAACAAAAATATCGTAATTTCACCTCATTTTTGTTTCGTCTCTATCTTCTTCCATTTAAAATTTACGTCCTCACTGTATAATTATTGTTTAAAAGAATTATAATTTTTTCTATGATCACTATCCAAAGTAGACTTTTGCGCTTTGAAATACAACCGCAAAGTTGACGTTTTCCGCGAACTGACATTAAATGACAGCTTTGTCGCTCGCCGAGCGGAAAACTTGACAGCTTTGTTGCTCGCCTAATTTAAATTAGATATATTTATAATTAGATAATATTTCTTTTTAATAAATTACTTTCAAGTTATTTGTATAGCACGAGCAAAATATATAGTGTGACTTTAAAGCCAGCCGGCAACATACAAAAAAACTAAGGATACTGATACAATAAATATAGTAGAGGAGCATTCAAGAGAATAAGTATACTTATTTTATTTTTACTTCCCTCGATAAAAGGAAAGTATTGTAATCGTGAAAATTTAGATTTTTAACGTTTTCGGGTCCCTAGATTACGAAAAACATTGTTTTCCCCATTCCATCGGTATGTCTGCCGTCCGCCGTCTGCCTGTTGGCGCGGTACCTCAAAAACGGCTTAAGAGAAAAAAATTCAAATTTTGTATACAGGTATGGCTTCCTCTTGGCTCAAAACCGGTTATACTTCCAGCTTTGTTGCTCGCCTAATTTAAATTAGATATAAAATAATATTTTCTTTTATTACACTATCTTAAAGGAAAATGCTGTTCAAGCAACATCAACATCTTGTTTTGATTTATAATATTCAACGTAATATTTAGATACGTATAACACTTTCTTTCCTTTTGAGATAATTCCAAACATAAGGCGTACATACAAAAAAAAATTGGCTAGCTTCGGGTGTGCTTAGTTGCACCTTTTTTTTTTCACCACCTCGTCTTTATCTCACATTTTAAAAATCAAAAGAAGAATGTACAACGAACTAAGTTAATTTTCTAAAAGTTTATTCATAAACCTAGTCCGCTCCTGCCGGTTGTATTTCCAACCACCTGCACTGCATTGAGTAAGAATCTGCCGAAGAGTTAGTTAAGACGCAGATTGTTTAGAAGTATATTCAACACGATGACGAAAGCAAATATACAAAATTTTCTAATAAATAATGATTTGTATTTTCAAGACAGTTATAAGAAAGAAGAACTTCTTAAAGTTTTACGGACGAAACAATTCAAAAAAGTATACGCCATAGATAGTATTGCTGAATACTATGGAGATTTCCCTCTTATTTTTATATTTTTAATAGGATATAAAACCACATACATCAATTAAATTAAAATATCTTCGTTTTGTAGTATTGACGATTAATTTAATTATTTTAATCTAGAACCGAGCGGTTGATGAGAAAAATACATGATACCGTATTGATGTAGAATTGACCAGGCAAATGTGTAAAAATATCAACATGGAAAAATGTCAGTGGCGTACTATTTTTTTTGTAGAAAATATCAGATGACATGTTTGCAGAGACGCCACTAGTAGAGCAATGAAATTGAAAATTATATCTAAACTATTTTCAGAGATATTAAAAAATATCTCTTTAAAAAACAAATTTTCAACTTTCTGTAGCAAAAAATTGAAGCAGTTGCGGATATATGTTCATATAAACTTTTCTTTATAGAATGACCTGAAAATCACACCCTACGATATTAAAATACCATTAAAAACACCCTGTATAAATTGTAAAAACAAGGAAGTAATTTTAAATTTTTAAAAAGTAATTCATGATCTGTTATCTTTGATCAGATAACAATTTTATCAGAAATCAATTTTGGTCGAAATCTGCTGACTTTTAAAAATAAATGTTTTTTTTAATTGCTCATCCTGTATATATCTGACCGGAAGTATAACCGGTTTTAAGCCAAGAGGAAGCCTTACCTGTATACAAAATTTGAATTTTTTCTCTTAAGCCGTTTTTGAGGTACCGCGCCAACAGGCAGACGGCAGACAACAGACGGCGGACAGCAGACAGACCGATGGAATGGGGAAAACATGTTTTTCGTAATCTAGGGACCCGAAAATATGAAAATCAAAATTTTCACGATTACAATATTTTCCTTTTATTGAGGGAAGTAAAAATAAAATAAGCATACTCATTCTCTTGAATTATCTACTATATTTAATGTATCATTATCCTTAGTTTTTTTTGTATGTTGCCGGCTGGCTTTAAAGTTACACTATATCTCTTGCTCGTGCTATATAAATAACTTGAAAGTAATTTATTAAAAAGAAATATTATATTATATCTAATTTAAATTAGGCGAGCAACAAAGCTGTCAAGTTTTTTGCTCGGCGAGCGACGAAGCTGTCACTTAATGTCAGTTCGCGGTAAACGTCAACTTTGCGGTTGTATTTCAAAGCGCCTATTTTGGATAGTGATCGTAGAAAAATAGATATTTAAACCTCAAAAATATATTTATTCATTAATAGGATGAATTAACAATATTTTATACATCAAATAAAATGCCATGGAACAAATAATTTTAAGATTATTTTTAGCTAGCCAGAGAAAAAGATCAACTGCTTCCACTACTAGTGATGGATATTTTGGGGGATTATCCAGGACTTCCAGGAATATTCGTTGCAGGAATTTTTAGTGCGGCTTTAAGGTA
The DNA here is from genome assembly GCA_927349885.1 of Psylliodes chrysocephalus. Classification (NCBI taxonomy): domain Eukaryota; kingdom Metazoa; phylum Arthropoda; class Insecta; order Coleoptera; family Chrysomelidae; genus Psylliodes; species Psylliodes chrysocephalus. Next base: position 80,043,632 of record OV651815.1, on the reverse strand, counting down.
CTGCGAATATTTTCGACTTTAATTTTTTAATTCAAATTTTTTTTAGCTCCTTGTCAACAGCATTAAATGCCATGGCAGCTATAGTTTTGGAAGACTTTTACAAACCGTTCTTCAGTAAGCAACTGAACGAAAAACAGTCATTTATTTTAATGAAATCTACAGTGATCATTACAGGATTAATATGTATTGGATTGGTTTTTGTGGTAGAAAGATTAGGTGCAGTCCTACAGGTAACACAATTAGCTTTGGTTTTTAATCTCATCGAAATAATGTTTTTTTTTTATTTAGTACTTAGTTTATCAAAAAAAAATTTTTTTTAGCTTTCTGTAAGTATAGGATCGATTGCTAATGGTCCTTCATTGGGCGTATCTACAATGGGAATATTATTACCATGGGTAAATGCAAAGGTAGGTAACTACTAACTAAATTATCATGTTTTACATTAAAAGATAATACATTAAAGATAATAGAAAGAAAGAAAGAAAGAAAGAAAGAAAGAAAGAAAGAAAGAAAAGAAAGAAAGAAAGAAAGAAAGAAAGAAAGAAAGAAAGAAAGAGAAAAGAAAGAAAGAAGAGAAAGGAAGATAAGAAGAAAGAAGAAAGAAAAGGAAAGAAAGAAAGAAAGAAGAGAAAGAAAGAAAGAAAGAAAGAAAGAAAGAAAGAAAGAAAGAAAGAAAGAAAGAAAGAAAGAAAGAAAGAAAGAAAGAAAGAGAAAGAAAGAAAGAAGAAGAAAGAAAGAAAGAAAGAAAGAAAGAAAGAAAGAAAGAAAGAAAGAAAAGAAAGAAAGAAAGAAAGAAAGAAAGAAAGAAAGAAAGAAAGAAAGAAAGAAAGAAGAAGAAAGAAAGAAAGAAATAATCAGTCTTTATTTTTTATTCATTTCTGATTAGGACTCGTTTTATTTACTTCTTTAAGACAAACTAAAATAAAATATAGGCAATAGCTCTGACCTTATTTTAAAGGTAAATGAATGGGTATTAAAAATGAATTAATTAAATCTATTTAATAATTTTATCATATTATAAAATGTGTTCCCAAACTCCAAGATGAAAACAAACTAACGAGAAATTGAAAATATTCTACGTGTTCCGAGCTAGCCTCGAACTAACCATACCTATATTTCTGTGCTAATGCTTTGACTACTAGAGTTCTACACATAGATAAATTAATATTAAAAGATAAACCGTTTAAATGCACGGCACTGGTAACAAGTGGTAGTTCCCGGCCATACTACTCTGGAGCCACCGTCGCAAATAAGATGACAGCGATGTTGTCAGTTTCCATAAACTTTCATGAGATTAGAGTTATTTCAAACGCATAAGCTGCACCTTATTTTGTTTTTGTCGTTCTCGATACTCGATACGATCCATACAATGGCCATACTATTGTCAAGATATTTTAAAGAGAGGTTTGGCAACTGTGTTGATAATCTCGTTAAAAATGAAGAACGGAATGGCGTAAGGCGAAATGGTCGAAAAATGTACAAAAACCATCATAAAATAAAAGTTATTTTGATGTTGTGGATATAATTATCCTTCGATAGGTAAGTTATTATTAGGTTAAGAAGATTGATAAGTGCTGATTTGATGAAATTAGTAAGTATTAACAATATAATTTAATAAGGTGTTAGATTTGTATAAGGACTTTGTTTATCATTGTTTTCTTAGGACCGATTCCACCGTTGTGTTAAACGAAGTTTAAAATGACATTTTTACATTAACAATGTCATTTTAATCTCCGTTTAACACAACGGTGGAATCTGCCCTTATAGGCTTAACGAAGTATAATTTCATTTTGGATCGATTTTCAATTATTTTTTAATATACCTATTGGTAACAAAACATGTCTGGCCCTGGTAAAATTAAGTAATCTTTTTCAGCCCCTTAATTTAAATAAGTATTATTCTAATATTCAGCAGGCTGGTTATTCAAATAAAACCTTTTTTCATTTTCCTTCCGATATTAAAATTCGCGAAAACTGTTTTAAGAATTTACATTTATCTTTAGATAATAAAATTCGCTATCTTTGTGAAGATCATTTTTTGGCAGATTCTTTTAGCAAAATTGCTTCAAAACGTAAAAGACTAATTGCAAATTCTGTACCAATTTTATTAGCTAATAGTACATCCAGTTCAACTATACTCAATACTCAACCCAAACAGTAGCATAAGATAGATTTGCTAATCTGCAACGAAAAACAAGAAATTATTTGCAAACGTAAACTTAGTATTAGTGATAAACAATTTGAACAACCCTCTGTTAAAAATGAAAAGTAATTTTAAAATTCAAATTTGTTAGATCAACTAGAACAGATTAGTTAAAATATAATTCAAATCGACTATTGCACTATGAGAAATAAACTGAAAGTTTTTTCTATTAACTAATTTTAGACAAATTAAAAATAACTTTTTTATAAGAAAGGGCAACATTTTGATAAGAAAAATTGTTCAATAAGATGTACGTATGTACACTTTTTTGTTTTTATAGGAAACCCCCGACACCTGCATCAAAATTTGGTCCAGTTTTCCAAGAATGAGAGGAGAATACAATTAATTTCAATTGTTATTTGTACATGTTATGTATGTAATAAATGTTTAAATGCACCTTACTTTTATTAAATGCGTCATTAAACTATACCTATTTAGGTACCTGTTGTTTCAAATATTTTAATATATTTTTAATTTATATTTTTTGAAGTTTTATTACTTAAAAAACTAATATTTATGTTAAATACAGTATTTTTATGTAAATATTAGTTTTTTTAAAGTAATGAGTACCAAAAAATGTAAATAAAAAAGGACATTTAAATGAACCGCGTTTAGGCTTGACACTCTTCTTTTTAATTTTCTTCTTTTATGTTGACTCTAACTTTTAAGTTAATTAGCCAAATGTGTAGCGTACGATGGTGGCTCCAAGTAGTATGGCCGGGAACGAACCACTTGTTACCAGTGCCGTGCATTTAAACGGTTTATCTTTTAATATTAATTTACCTATGGTTCTACACTTCAATTTATTATACATGATAGAACTTTGGCGTTTCGGTTTTCCCAGCATTTTCGAGTAGTCAAGGCACTAGCACGAAAAGATTGGTATGGATAGCTTGAAGTCAATTCGGGACACGTTGATTTTTTTTGTTTTCATTTTTTACCTTGAGGGTTTGGAGACCAATTTCATAATTTCATAATTTCGAATTAAAAATTCTGATTCATGTTTCATCTCCAAAGTTAAGAATATTAAAGATTGATAGATAAAAAAATTGATTGTTTTTAGGGAGCATTAAGTGGTGGAATATGTTCCTTAATTTTTATGAGCTGGTACTGTTTTAAAACTCAAAGTATGATTGCATCTGGAGATTTGATATTCCCAGAAAAACCAGTATCTACTGAAGGCTGTCACTACGCATTTCCACCGAAAATGCCCATTTTAAACAATATAACGCATACAGAGTAAGTAAGATTTTTCTAAATATCAAAATACTCAAAAATTGTACGAATGTTTCCTTGGTTCGTCACAAAATTAAAAATTCTAACAGCGGACGTTTTGTATGTGATTGGCATTTAAATAATGATTGTATCTTATCTGGGACTCTAAAATAATAGAATAGTTGAAACAAATACTTGTTTTTACTCATTGGAATTTTTGTTTGAATTATTTTGATTTTTAATGTATTTGATCTAATAAATGATTGAATTGGCGCTGCATTTGGGTTGGGTCTGTAAATGGGCCTACTACTAAATGATAAGGTATAATGTGTAAGATGTAAAGAATAATAACAATTGAAATTAGTTGAGAAATTGTTAATATAATATATTATATAAATGTATATGTTGGTAGGGTATGTTTATGACAGTCCGTTACATAATTATGAAAATATATAATAATACTGTTTATATCATCAGGATTGTAAACGTAATTAGATTTTAAAATACGTGACCACAGAACGGGAAGCGTAAATGCATTGTTTACCACGGTACAGCTGAAATAGCCGCTGTACTGCAGTAAATAATGCAACTAAATTAACTATGTTTTATTAAAAATATTCTTTACTACGTTGTAGATAAGACTGCTGCTCTACAGCGGTAAGTAATGAAATAAATTACCGCTGTTTTATTAAAAATATTCTTTACTACGTTGTAGCAAAGGTTAGCTCTGAAACGTAATAGCCAATGCAAATGAAATAATATCGTATATTAATGGAATAGAATAAAAATAATCTAATGCACTTGTACAAATCTAAACATGATAGGTAAAAATGCAACAGTATTCCAGGCAGAAATATCAGCATTACATCAATGCACAAAAGATATATTAAGATAATAAAGGAAATGGAAAAACTATTGTCATATACCTATTCAGACAGTCCTAACAGAGCTGAAGAGTCAAAATGGACTAACCCAATCCTGAGTTCCAGACCACAGAGAACACATATACAGTATTGCCCGAAGTAAACAGTACTGAACTTGTCACTTTTTATTTATTTAGGAAATACATGTTATTGTAGTACAGAAATCGATTTGTGCAATTCAGATTACCGGACAAATAAAAGTGTGCTTCGACTAAAAGCCATACATTTTCCAAAAATTGAAGAATTTCATACTGTAACACGAGAATGCTGGTGTAATATTTGTCTCTACTGCGATAATTCCGATATAATTGTTGATGTACCTAAATCACATACGAAAATGCATCCAGATCCTTTAGGGTTCTTTGCAAGAAAGTTCTTTTTATGTAACGTTGTTCTTCTCTGGCTAACTTTCGGATTTTCGTACAATACATTTCCCGTATTTTTGACCTTTTCGATACCCTTTTAAATTAGGCAATTACTTAGGAAACGTTTACTAAATCGTTGTGTGAATTGATCACATACGTATCGCAGACATGCACTGTTACTGGCCGATTCCAGATGAGCCAAAATAATACTCTACTAAAAACACTTTCTCGTCTATACCTAACACCATTTTTAACAATTAGGCCCTACTAATTAATTGTTTAAGATTTACTTGTCAGATCTATCCTAGCTAACTTAGGTATGACTGCGGGCGCAAAGAGATACCGCCAACTTAGTTTCGGTACTGTTTATTTTGGGCAATACTGTAAGAACAACAAAGAGGCTGATTTACTAGCTCGAGAAGGATCCTCAAAGGCTCTTATTGGCCTAGAATAATTATGTGGTACCACAAAGGCAACTATCAGAACATGCAAAAGCAGTCGATATTACAAAATCTAGAAATGGTGGAAAAATTCACCAGAGACACGCCAAAGAGTTCTTAAAATGGCCATCGTCAAAACTCACCGAGTACCTACTAAGCCATTATACGAAAAATACTAGACTACTAGATAGCATGAAAACTGCCAACCTCGAAGATAGCATCAAACTTCTGCTGTCAACACACTTCCCTGACTTGGTTATTACAGACGTGGCCGACTGGCAGAGGAAGAGTACAACACATCTGTCTATGATTGAAAAACTGCGAAACACATTGTAGACGATGACAAAATTAATTGGTCAATATCCAGCTTCTCTCCATTTAAATCGCCAGGACCTGACGGTGTCTATCCAGCTCTACTTCAGTGGGCTCTGGAAGAACTTACATCGCACCTGGTAGGTATATTCAGATCCTCGTTGGCTCTGAGGTATATACCCAAAAAATGAAGATAGGTAAAAGTGGTATTCATACCCAAACCTGAAAAGATGGATTACACTATCCCAAAAACATACCGACCAATTAGTCTGACATTGGAAAGTCTATGCGAAAGATACATAAGGGATGTGGTGATTGAAACAACACCACTACACCCAAACTAACAACCCAGGACGATCTACTGATTTAGCATTTCACCCAGTTAACCGTCTTGCTGATTCACTGGCCAAGAAAGCATCCAACCAAATACTTTTTGGAACTGGTCCTTCTATTGGACTAACAAAATCGGTAGTGACAGACCTAATTAAAAAACATTCCCTTGCGAAATTCAAGGAAACAGGATGAAACAAGAAGCTGCAGAGTTGCCAGGGACCTTTTAAGTTATCCTGATAAGACTGCAGCAAACAAATACTTGACTATGACTAGACAAAACCTGCGCTTAGTCACGGGCATTTTGACTTATCATTGCCAAGTACGGAAGTATCTCCTTTGCGAACAAGAAGATGAGACCATCGAGCATATTCTCTACTATTTCCCGACGCTCTCATTAGAATATTTGTGTTCGGCCGATATAACAGAAGCACCTCTTGGCGATGTTGTTTACTACAATAAATCTGTAGATTGATTCACGAGCTAGGAGGTGCTTATCACCTTAGGAGGATGCACCTAGTGAGGCCTAAGTGCCGTGGGGGTAACCCACCCTCCACACGTTACAAATACATATAGTAGGACTATTAAACAGAACATTGTAGGCTTAACAAGGTCTACCAAGACTAAGATTCCTTACACTTGGAGAAGACGAATCAAGGACAGCTGGCAACGCCCACTATATCCCAGTCTATGGAGTCTACTACGGGGGACCAAACTAGACAAGGTACTCTAAACAGCGATCGAAGGATATCCACAATAGATCTGTAAAGGTCAAGATGGTCTTATTTTTCTCTCTGACCTTTGACTGTTGGAAAAATACTCTGGAAAAAGTAACAAGACCTGTCTGTAGGTGTGTAGCAGTATTAGAGTACTAGCACTCCTAGGCTATGGAGTAATATAGTACTAGCACTCCATAATCTACGCAGAACACGAGGCTAATGGCCTTAGTTGTTGAAGAAAAAAACACCAATAAAATAATAACATCTTGGTTACAAATTGATTTTATTTGATTTTAAAATAGTATATTATGCAACGATCATGTAATGATGGTTATTAATACACGAGCATTAACCGGGATACGAAACGAGCCAAAGGCGAGTTTCGTATGGTTTATGCGAGTGTTTTAATAACCATTACATGAGAGTTGCATACGCTATTTTTTCTACACCCGATAAATAATCAAGACCTATAAATATTCTATTTATATTGGCATTGAACACAATAACAGTAATTACTCGTATTTCTATAAAAAATTCTACAAAATTGTAATTAATGGTATTACCTTGGGTATTGGTATTACCACAGATTTTTGGGGCAAAATATTTTGTACTGCATTTTCTCCTTTCTCCGATATGTGTGGAGGAGTCTTCTATATCGCTGATATCAGACATTTTAATATTATAATTATCGAAGTTTAGCTATCTACGAAAATTTAATACGTTTTGACAACTAAAACAATTACATAGGAATTTAGGACAAACGTCAAACATCATGCTTGATTGAAAAATTGTAGGTTTCTATTGATTAAAAATCTGTATCATAATGAAAAATCTGTATCATAATGGGTATCATTATGAAACGGATTATGGGCATATAAGTGCATTATTATAATACGGGTGTAGAAAAAGTTTTTTTCGACATTATTCTAAAAAAATCTGGTGAGATATCTTAACGTTAAAGAAATAAGAACGCGCAAAATGGTTGCATGCATCAGCTGAAATACACTAAAGTTTGCTTTTTCATCAAGCGGTTAATATACTCCCCCAAGATGCGGCTGTTTCGCAGTAAGGAATGACATATCAAAATGAGCGTTATTACTACTACATTGTTTACCGCGGTACCAGCGGCTACCTCAGCTATACCGTAGTAAACAATGTATTTACGCGAACGGGGTAAGGGGGGCACTTACCTATGATCATTGAGAACAAGGCGTAGAATATAATTTTTAACTTACTCGTTATTGCTTGTTAAAAAATTACGCTGGGATGATCCGGTTTTTGCATATTGCGTATACATTTATTTAAAAAAATATTTCATTAAATTATCGTTTTGTACAAGAACAAGAGGATACAAATAGCTTGAATTTAAATGTTGTTCAAATGATAAATTGTTGAATAAAAACGATAGTTTAATATTTTTGTTTTAGTGAACAGTTCATGATCTACAGACTGTCATATTTATGGTACTGCCTAATAGGAACTTTTGTAGCTGTGTTTGTGGGATTACTAGTCAGCATGGTAACTAAACCCACAGATCCAAGAGATATAGATCCAAAACTACTTGCACCATTTATACGGAAAATAATAAAACCGAGAAAGTATTCTAATGAACCAAAAGATGGAATAATCTTTGCCTATGGATCTCCAACAAAGGTATGAAATACCTAAAATTAGGTTGTTGTTTCTCTAGAGCAAGCAAATCGAATTATTCAGCTAAAATATTATTAAAATTAGCTTCCAAATGAAGTGTTGTCACGCACGTTACAATATGTAACAGTTCGTAATATTGAATTTCCATAAAATTAACTTTTCAATGATGTGTCATATTTGATACTTTCCCTCTTTAAATTTTACTGCTGCGATTGACGGTAGGAGAGGGGAATGACTTGGAATAAAAATAAACTTGTTTTTGGGGTATTTTTTTTATTTTCCTACAAAATAATCAATATGTTTTGTTTTTAGGTGTCTGACAACCACAGTGAGGACAAAAAAGCAGATGTAAACATTTAAAACAAAATACAAAACATGTTTTGTAAATAATATTGTCTGTAGATTTGGGTATCTTAAATAATACATTTTATATTCAATGCTGCTTTAGTGGATTATTTGTTATTAAAGTTTTTTTAATAAATAATATTAAATTACATATTTATTTTTATTATTTTTATAAAGATTCAAAGCAGTGTCCAGAAATCCATTTTCTTTTTTTTGAGACAATTTGCAGTTATTGTTTCGTGCAAAAATATTTATTTATTTTTTTCCATCTTCTCGCAGGATTCAGTCGAATGGCACGTTGTATGCAGGTCTAGGATCGGACTTTAATGTTACGATTTAGTTTATATATATTTGTAAACATCTTAAAAGAAAAATATTAATATTTTGTAGTATAAAATATTAAAATATGATCTGTTTAGATTTTTAAAGATATATTTGTTATAGGTATAAAATTAAGTAAAGGTTATTTAGTGGCTTGGGCCCCTTTACCACACAGTACTCTTTACTCTCACTGAATGACAACTTAATCACACATCCAGTAACTGGAATTCCTCCTATGAGTAACAGAGCTGGGGAGGATTCGAATCACATAGGATTCGCATCCTGGGATTCGAATCCTTTTTGAGGATCCGCGAGCGGTATTCGAATACGTATTCGAATCACCAATATTAGTCTCGTATCCTTTTAGAAACTAAACTACGCTTTGACTTGTCGTGAAGTGTGAACTGAAACAGACTGAGACTGAAAAGTCAAAGAAGGCAGCAGAGCAACTAGACAATTTTGAGTTAAAATCTATGCCATATTTTTAAGCCATTTTAAGGCTATTTTTATACCCTATTTAAAAATTTTATGCTTCTTGTTTTTTACAAAAATCAAGGTTCCCTGCTAGCTTCGAACGAAGCCAGCAGAGCACCTCGTTTTTTAAAGCTTTTTTCTAATAACAACCAAACTGCCTTTTTAGACTATTGGAATAAAATCAGCAGAGCAACTCGGTTTTTTAAAGCATCCTCGTCCGAAGCTAGCAGAGCACCTAAAAATATGGCATGAGCTTTAACTCAAAATTGCCTAGGTGCTCTGCTGCCTTCTTTGACATCACAAATTAGCAATGAATATCCCACATAAAAAAATCCTAAAATTTAATACTTGCCTTCCTGCGTCTGGTGCAGTCTAACGATTATTTTTGTTTGCAGGTATAATCGACGCACTTCAAAATTTTGGTGCTATGTAAGGCCAACCAAAGGCATTTTTCATTGTTTATTAGTAGTAAATAAAGTATAGTCTTTGTAGATTCTAATTTATTTATGGCTCATATTTACAGAAAAAAAAATAAGTTTTTCTTTTTAACATCTTCTTGTATCAACCATTTGTATGCAAGTCACAGTCCGTAATACACATATAGTTGATATTTATATTAGATTCGGAAGCATACATAATACCATAGTATGACACTGACAGTGATTCGTATTCGTGATCCGAAAAAATGGATTCGAATCACTTGATTCGAATCCTTTTTTATTGCAAAAGGGATTCGGACATAGGATCCGTGATTCGAATCACATCTCGAGATTCGGATTCGTGATTCCAATCAATTTTTTGAGGATTCGTCCCAGCTCTGATGAGTAATATGGAAATTGTGGTATATTTAGTGATCACCTATAGTTAATACACTAAAGAGTAAATGAAAGCATTCAAAAGCATACAGGCCTATAAATATTATGAGTTAGGATTTGTTTTGAAAACAGGAACCAATATATTCATAACACTACATATTAACAACTGCTGCGTTTAAATATTCACGTCGGATGCATTTAAGATGTTGATCACGTGATTCAATATACGCAAATGCAGATGTGTCCGATGTGGATAAACAAACGCTTGAGATGTAACAAATGTATTATCGGATGTGAATATTCAAACGCAGCAATTATATCATTACAAAAGCTATTTGATAATATTGTAGGCATTTTAAATCTAGTTGTAATTTTTTATATTTTTTAATTTAAAGTGAACTATTCATATCTACCTATGTATTAATTTTAATTAGATATAAATTTAAATATTTGTTGTGGAAGTATTATTAGCTCATTATGCTTATCTTTAATGTGTGAAGAATGCTGTCAAAATTTGGAGAAATGTTTGGAGGTTACTGGACAAGGGCGATTTTCAGTAGTGAGCATTATTGGAATTGTTATACATAGCACCTCTGTCAGGATTTTTCACACATTCTTGGCATTAAATTACTTTCTATTATTTCTGTATTCAACTATAATTAAGATTATCTCTAATGTAGTGAATGGGGTTTTAAATGTTATTTAACAATTTTGTAAAAGGCAGTGACGGCTGGGACATAAATGCTGTAGAGCTGCAGAATTGCTAAAAATGCAAATATCTCATTTACATTTCACATAAATTATTTTAGACATATAAGTAAAATAGATTTTATGAAATTTCTTTAATTTAAATTAATTTTAATTATTAAATAGTAAATAGTGTGTGTTCACTAAACCGCTTGGATCGCGATCTTCGTATCCTTTAGGTGTTTCTAGTAGTCTCGATAGGCATATGCCTGTCAAAAAGATTAATTAACAAGTTTGTGAACAGCAAGTGTTTCTTGTCAATAGTATTTGAACAAAAATAAAAAAGGTGTATTGAAAATTTTTAAGATAAAGTTGTATGTCTATCAAGACTACTAGATTATAAGTTTATTTAAAAATATATGAAAGATACTACAGTTTTTATAGCAAAGGTCTATATTCAGGATTGTTCAAAGCAGAAAAAAGTTAATATTCATACCTTTTATCTGAATTTTTACCTGATTTTAGTATGACCAACCCGAAAACGCACAAACACAATGCACCATAAAATGTAAATAAGCAAACCCTAAGGGATTAACTAATAATACTATACATCAATGACAAGGAACATGAAATTACTTTAATACAAAAAAAGTACCCACATTTATTTTTATAAAAATAGTATACTAGATATTAGGTTAAGTTATTTCCTTAAAATTAAATAATAAATATACACACAACCCAAATCTATATGATATATTAAAAAAACATTTTTACAAATAAAATATTTTTTCATAAAACACTCATATTTCGTTTTTAGAGATACGGGGTGATTCCATATAAATTTGTTAGTTTGTATTTCGGGTACTAGCGTCATACAAACTTATTATAATTAATATAAATATAGAGTTTACTTATCTAAATAAATAAGACCTTTTCTCCTGATAAGGAGTCATCATCATCAGTTTCATCACTTCCCACAAAATTAATAATTGGTTCTATTGTTTCCTCTATTAACATGTCAAGTTTCCAGAATTTAATCTCCATTAATGTCTAATAAAAGTTTATCCAAAGTACAGTATGTTCGCTATACTTACGCGGGTTTCGGATTAACAAAATTATGCAAATTAGTCATTGACAACCAGTTCCAATAAACCTTTTCCCAAGAAATTAGGTAAAATTGCCCTAATGGTCAGATTTAAATTTGAGCTAAATAACCCTCTTATTATACATAGACCATATTTTCTGTGTGAAGTGTAATATAAAATAATTTTTAGGTTTATAATAGCCACATTAGACTCCATTATGAAGAAATTTAATTCTGCTCCCAATTATACAAAAGATTCTCCATTATTATTTAATTAAAAAGTTGTACATTATTTTTCATTTCATTTAACCAGTTGATATTTTCCCAAAGAACAGGTCAAACTTTAGGGTACTTACCTGGAAATTTTTAATCCGAAACCCGCGTAAGTAGGTATCTTTTTTGCAAATAAAACGAATGCACTTTTCTTTGGATCAGTTGCTTTATACAGTCTGTTCGCTATACTTACGCGGGTTTCGGATTAAAAATTTTATGAGTATTTTCAGGTAAGTACCCGAAAGTTTGACCTGTTCTTTGGGGAAATATCAGTGGGTTAAATGAAATGAAAAATAATGTACAACTTTTTAATTAAATAATAATCTAGTCTAATGTGGCTATTATAAACCTAATAATAATTTTATATTACACTTCACACAGAAAATATGGTCTATGTATAATAAGAGCTCAAATAAAATATTTTCTAACATAAAAATTAGTTCCACGTAGAGAATTTCAAATGAAAAATAAAAAAATTGAACTTACCAACAAAAATGAAAATCAGTCATTATCATCCAAAATATCATAATCGTCATCATCATCACTGTCATCACCATTAATTGTTATTATGATTGGACTTATTTCGTTTATTTTATTTTCACGAGTCCACCAATCTTCTGTTAGTTTCTCGCACTTGGATATACAGTTCCGCCACACTTCTGGAGTTGCAAATGAAAGTGCTTTTCACCAAGTTTCCTGAACTGCGTCGTCACTATAACCATTAGGCCCAATATGGTTGTCATAATATTGTTTTGCTATTCTCCATATATATTCGATGGGATTAAACTGGCAATGACACGGTGGCCGACGTAAAACTTGATGACCGTAACTTTCAATAATCTGATCCACAACAAAGGTTTTTGGTTTTGCGTGTTTATTTACCAAACGTAATAATTCTGAATTTAATATATATTGAGGAAATTGTATATGTTCCTTTGTCAACCATTCTTTAATTTTATCAACAGCCCAAGAATTTTGTTTAATACTTCAGAATGGTAAGGTGAATTGTCTAAAATAATTACGCTGGGCTCACTTAAACCTGGGAGAAGTTTTTCATGCAACCATTTTACAAACATTTCTGTGTTCATATTATCGTGATAGTCACTGGATTTTGATTTAGATGAAAATATTAAATCAGCACCTTCTATAAAACCCGATTTCCCTCCTGCATGTAAAATTATGTGTCGCTTCCCTTCTCCATCGGTATGTTTGATGGACTTTACGTTATCATCTTGCCATATTCTCTTGGTTGGACCCCTAGAAAATATCCATGTTTCGTCTAAATATATAAAATTCGCCCCTTCTTCTTTAAATTTAGAATATTTTCTTAGAAAGTTAATTCTCTTGTGTACGACAGAACTTATTTCACACAGGGCCTTTCTGTTATCCGGTTTACCTAAAAAGAATAATTTTTTAATTGACTATAGAATTATGTACTAATAATAACACTAAGCAATATGTATGAATAAGCATCATTCACTATTTTCCATTTATTTTATGTCTTAAAATATACGCGCCCCTGGTTTACAACTTTCTAGGTAAGCTACCAATTCTATTCATCGGTAGGCGTGTTCGTAGCATTATAAATGCGCATCCTTGGTTCTTTAGATTTGGCGTTTACTGTATTAGTATGTACGTAGTTTAAAAAAGTACCGTACACTCTACTGTATATTTAATTTGTACGAAAGTACGATATACGGTATATACGAGATACGAATAATGTCAAATCAGCAAGCGTGTCTAGTTTGTTCGGTCACTCGAATCTTTAGTAACAAAATACGAATCACTTGATACGAATCTTTTTAATTTCGAATCGAATCCATATGAGTCTCCAAATTGAATCGAATCGTAAATCTCTACAGCAAATGCTACATATCTATGAATGCTACACCGAGACCGATCCATAGACATCCCATATTATCTATCCAATATCTTTGGACCGATCTGCCTGTCGTCCACTTTGGTCTCTTGCATTGGTCACGCCTTGTTAAATGTATTTCATATAATTACATGTATTCAGACGTGACGTAAAGAGACCGTTTTTGGTCTCCTTCGTCGTCGCTTCTGCTGTCATCTATCGTATGTCACGTGTACCTAAATGGTACCTTTAAAGAGCTTAGTTACAGAGATACAGGGTGTTAAAAGTTTTATATCAAAATTCGAAATTTGCCATAAATCAAAAACATCTTTTAATATATTTTTCAAATTTAATTTACCAACATCTTGTCAAATACACGAACCATTAAAAATTTGACACGTGCTTAGATTACAACTTAGAAATATTGAGTAGTTGCAAATTATCTAATCACGTACAGACTTCTGTTTAGAAGAAAATTGCATTTAAGCTCCATAGAAGGTTTCTATTTTTTCAACTAAAAATGTAAAGAAAATTTAAAAACAAAAATAGAAAAAATAAAAAAATGTTTTAGAGTGGTAAAAATTAGGGTGAAAAAATTTCCACTAACGTTAATAGCCCGCCACTAATTAAAATTTTTCAAAAGTTATTTTGTCAAAATATTACATTCTTAAACAGCATATTGATCATCAAATTTGAAGAAATATTTAAATTAGTTTTTGATATATAACAAATTTTTAATTTCAAACTTTTACCCTATATCTCGGTTACTAAGCCCTTTAGGTTAGGTTGAAAATAAGTGGGATGATCTCATCGCCTTCCACTGCGATCCAGATGGGTCTATTGTGGCTCATGACTAACTTATAGTTCACCGTACAAGCCACACCTTTTGATAAAAGTCATGGTTGAATTGGGCGAGACTTGTTTAAAGTCGGTAGGCTCCAGTCGGGTAAATCTGAAGATCTGGAACCTGGTTCTTTCCAGAGCGAAGCAGGTACATAAAATGTGCTCTGCGAACTCGCCCTCCACGCTGCCGAATCGACAGTCCGATGTTTGTTGCAGACCTATCCTTCTCATGTGGTTGCCCAGACAGCAGTGTCCTGTCATCAGTCCAGTGAAATTGCGTAGATCTTTCCTACTCCATTCTCGGATCTGAGCAGAGGCGTTCTTAGAAGGGTTGGTTATAAACGCCTTCGAATGGGTTAGCCCTGGGGTATCTCTCCAGTACGTGAGTGTTGCACCCTCCGTCCATTTTGAGATAATTTCTTTGGCAGTGCTTTTTGCAATGCCCAGGAATGGTTCTGGTCCTATTAACACAGATTCGGTTTCTCTTTTAGCAAGTGCGTCCGCTTTTTCGTTGCCCTCCACACCGGAACCCAGATCAAAGTAGCTTTGTTCCGGACACCGAGGCACTCTAGGGTATTTATACAGTTCCAAACCAGCTTTGAGTCAATTCGATTGGAGCTCAGGGCCTTAAGGGTTGCCTGGCTATCTGAAAAGATCTTTATAGTTTTGTTTGCGAGGAGAAAATTAATTAACTATCTCGCTCCCAATTCTATAGCAATCATTTCTGCTTGAAAGATCGTGACCAGAGAGCCTAGGTTTATTGATATGTCAACTCTAGGCCTCATATATATTAGTATTTGAACTATTGCATTTATTTAAAATTATTGACTTTCTCTGTATAAGAAGTAGTATGGTGACGAGCTAAATGAATTATAATTACCAATTAACGAGGACAGGTCTAAAGACCCAAAAATCCATATTAATATAATATAAGAAAATCGATTATGACAACGGTATTGTTTTATTATTTATTTGAACCGATGCGATAGGACAAACGAAACAAGTTTGTCGTCTCATTACTTGAATAAATTTAACGTTATTGATCCTATAACCAGAATCGAAATTCATATGAAAATATCTCGAAGAAATAGTAAGCAACTATTGCAAAAGTTGAATACCAGGCGTGGGAAATGTATTTAACTTAGGCATATGTACACAACGTTCTTTCAGTGACTTTTTAACCGAAACTACAAGGAGACAACAGAAAAAAATCCTGCCGATAATAGACATATACTACTGTTTAATAAAGGTTTTTGGTGGCTTTACCTGTAAGGGATCGTTTAAAAATAATTCCCAAAATATGGTAATTTTTACGATAAAATATAGATACTATTGTACCAGTAATAATTACCCGATGATGAAAATAGTTCATCTTTGACTAGGTTATATATTAAAGCAACAAATGCCACTCAAAAGATCTAAATCAATTGCTTCAATTTCCTTAAAAACTCATTGAAGTAAATTTTGGAAGAAATGACAAACAGCCATTTATGTGTAACAACATTGTATAAATATTATATCTTAGTCGCGTCAAAACAGGTTTTCACTTCGAACTTTGCTCGAAAAGGTCCAATTGGGATAACTTTTTTTGCAAAATGTTCATTGAGACATGAGATTCAAAGTTCACTAAAATCTAGATGCCGCTCGGCCTCCCTCCCCCAAAATTCACCCCAATTGGGGGGAATTCTCGGCTTTTTTCAACAAAAGGCGCATACTTCATAAAACTGCAGTCCCAAGCGGGGTAAATGTTCCACTCGGGGGTTTTAAAATACCCTGAATCCATTATTTGGGTCAGGTCGCCTTTGCGACCTTCCCAGGGGTGGGTGACAGGGCCACTGGGGGTCCAATATACTAGATGTCCGTGGAAATGTATTTGGGCTCCCAAATTGCGCTAGGGGAGTTAAGAAGGGCGGAGATCTCAATGTCATCGAGAATTAAGCCTTTTCGAGCCCTCAGGGTCGTATAAAAAGGGGCTCATGGGGTCTCAAATATCATGATCACGCGGAATTGAATTTCAGGATACATAATTGGTACGCGCTAGTGTTATAAAACAAACAAATCTAAATTTGGGCAGCCTGTTATCCTTTGACCCAACCAGGGATGTCCGAACAGGATGCTTGGCCCAAAATATGAGATTTGATTTTATTTGATATCAAAATGTAAAATTGATATAATTTCTCCACCGAGTATACTTCTTGGTCTTTTTGAGTCTCTGACGAATCTAGATATAGCTGATAGGGGTGCCCAAATTTAAATTCTCGTAAAATTCAATTTTCTCATATAAAGAGATAATAAAATCGTATGAATGTTTGTTATCCAGGACCGTAATTTACGAAATTATTATACTTATAATTTTTAATAGAATGTAGGTAGGTAGTTAGTTTGGAAAAAATTGGTAATATAAAATAATATTAATATAATTAATAAAAGACAAAATTTTTAAATAACCTAAGTACCAGCCTCTTAAGATGCGTCCAGACCACAGCGCAATACCGCGCAAAACGTTCGCGAACGTTACAAAATTACACGAACATGACTAGTTAGGACGCTTTACTGCGCACGAACGCGCGAAATCGCACGCTTTCGAGCACGAGCAATTATGTTCCGCTTGTTGCCGGTACATCAAAGACATTTGCACGTGGAACGAAGCTCAGTTTGGACGTAATTATTTAAAGTGTGTAGTGCGCGCGTGCAATATAGAACATGAGTGACTGGGACCACGAGAAAATTTTACAATTAATAAATGCATATGAAGGAAAGCCTGAATTATGGGATTAATAAAAATTACCATCTTAGAAATAAAAAGCATGATGCTTGGCTTCAAATTGCCACAGAAATGAATAGCGACACAGAATCGGTCAAAACAAAAATGACTTCTTTGTTATCTTCGTTTAGAAGAGAACGAACAAAAATTAAAAATACAACAAAAACTGGACAAGGTATTTTTATTATAAATATAATAATTCTTAAAACTTGAATTAAAATAGTCAATACATTTTAGGACAGGAGGATGTTTATGTTAGCAAATGGTTTGCATTTGCAAGTTTTGCATTTATGATAAATAAGAATAAAGTGAGAGAAACGGTCAAAAACTGTAAGTATCCAAGTATATTTTTATATTCATAAAATATTCAGTTATCACATAAAGTTTGGAACTAATTCAATAAAATCCATCCAGTCCCTCCATTTTTTTTTAATTGGGGGTCATATGGGACTTTATTGAAAAAGTAATTTTATGACGATAATTTACCAATATGTCTTTTGATTGCGTTACTTTTGAGCACCTTCTGACGGGATAGAGACTGTTACATGTTTTATTAAGGTGTGATACTTCATTTGAAAGCTAATTTTATTAGTAGGTAATTAAATGCTCCACGATAACATTATTCTAAATATCTCCCTATTGGACGTGCTACAAAATGAAGTTAGTAATATTGCAATCCTTTTTATTTTTATTTTTGATTTAGTTAAGGGTGCCACAGCACTTCCGGTTTTTCATAACATGATATAAATTTGAATTTTAGTTCATCCTCTCCTTCATTCCTACAAATGACGGTAAAATTAGCTGTACAGACTAATTCCGTGGGCAGTTTAGTACTGAGAATATTTTCCTAATTTGCAGCCGTTGCGAAAGTCAACGCAACTACTAACGGACAATATAGGTTCATCGGCGATCGATCTAAAAGCTTCTCGTGATCGACCGGTCGATCGCGAGCAACCGTTTGGACACCACTGCAGTAAATGATAAGTTCGATATGAAATTGTAAACCTATATTTTCAGCACATAAAATACACTGAAATGGAGGACTTAAGATAAGTTTATGTAGTGCATTAAATTGCTAATAAAATTAGCTTTCAAATGAAGTGTCACACTTTACAATACGTAAGATTTGTTTATCCCGCTTGAGGGCGCTTCAATAAGAAATAGCACAATCAACAATCATATTTCTGAATTCCTCTTAAAATTACCTTTTCAGTAATGTCCCATACGACCGCTCTTGTTATTTTAAAAAATTACATTGAGTGGATGAAAGGGAAGGCAGATTTTTGTATGTTATAAAATGCCTCAATAAAAATAGAAATCGTCGTGTCCTAGCATAAACATTTTATTGAATTAGTTAGGTACAAAACCTTTACGTTCAAACTGTATAATTTTTATTAAAGCAATAAGCACATTTTGCCAAGCTACACTTCCATTATTCATAAAATATGCAGCTATTTCACTTCTAATTTCTTGAGCATCATTACTCGATTTCCTTGGAACCTTCCTCACAGAAAGAAATGATTCACTTGGGGGGTTGTTCTTGCCGCCAATATCCTTGAATTAACTCCCCATTCTCTTCGTAGTCCAGTGTTCCTCTAGGAGTGTATATGTTACATGAAATATTACTTTTTCTTAGGAAATTATGTAAGTAAAGGGTAGTTAATACAACAAGTGCTGCTTTATTTGGTTCTAGTAAAATTGGTTTTCTTAACACTTGGAAAACAGCAGATGCAATTCCGAAGGCATTTTCAACCACTCTTCGTGCTCTTGATAGTCTATAATTGAAAATTCTTTCCAAAGAACCTTTTTTATGTAAACCTGCATATGGTTTCATGAGATGTTCGTGTAGTGCAAATGCATCATCACCGAGAGAATAACATATGGTATAATATTTTGCTGTCCTGGAAGAATTGCTGCTTCAGGAAATGCCAAACTATTATCTTCTATTTTTTTTCATAACAAACTGTTTTTGAAGACTCCTCCATCGGAAATACGTCCCTGACATCCAATATCCGCAAATACAAACTTATAATCTGCATCTACTAATGCAAACAAGACAATACTAAAAAATGATTTGTAATTGAAGTATTCACTGCCGCTACCTACAGGAGCCTGCAAAACTACATGTTTTCCATCTATTGCACCTAGGCAGTGTGGAAAATTCCACTGCTAATCGAACTCACTCGAAATTTCTATGAATAAATGCCATTTATTCAAACAGAAAATTTGATTTATACAGTATCATTGTTTTTATTATAGGATTCAAATATTGGAAAAGACATTGAAGCCGTAAGCGATGGTGAATCAGAGGCGGACGTTTCAAAAGAAGCAGAATCCACAAACAATGTAACTGTAACTGCGGATTTGGAAGAAGACTTAACGCTGAAACAAAATACCAAAGAGACGCCAACTCGCAAACGAAAACTATTTACATCTCCAAGGAAACAAATATTAAAAAAAAGTGTGCAGCAGGAAGATCCGAGAGTAGCTGCTGCATATGACATTCTTAAAAATGTTTCGAATACTCCAAAGGATGAATGTTTTACTTTTGGTCAACATATTGCCAGCAAACTACAAAAATTTGATAACAGAGTTCGCTCTATTGCGATGCATCTAATGAACAATATTATTTTTGACGCTGAGATGGGGAAATATAATAACTACCAGTATTCATCCGTTGAGACACACTGTCAAACAAGAATACCAAATATAGATACATCATCACGATCACCATATGCTCAGGAACATGTTCATACTCCATCACCGAGTTATTCTGATCAATCTTATCAATCGGATCAGTCGCAGACACCAACTCCTTTGCAAAATTATATATATTCTTTCGATGTTAACAATTAAGCGTACTCAGTATTGTGCTATTCTGCGGGTCGTTACATTTTCTGTAACATTTTTAATAGTAAAAATGTGAAGTTGCAGAGTTTGCATGATTAAAAATAAAATGTTTTCTTACCTTAATGTAGTCTTTTAATGCCTTACAAACTTCAATAATTATTGTAGAGATACTTTGCTTAGATATTTTAAAAGAATACATTAAGCTGGTATACGAGTCTCCAGTGGCTAAAAACCGAAGCACCAGAGCTAGTCTTTCCTTGATAGGGATAGCCAACCTAAAATTGGTATTTTCTTTCGGAATTTTAGGACCAATAAGATTTAGTATCATCTCAAAATCACTAGAAGACAAATCACAGAAATTCTTAAATTGTCCAGTATCTTCAATTGCGAGGTCACACAGCAAATGACTTCCACTGTATATATTTCTACTATGAAATATACGTGTCATCCAGTAACGTCTCTTCACTCTTCTCTTTTTTTTTTGTTAATGTATCACATAAAATGATAAAAGCAGCAGCTGCAATTTTAGAGTCGTCGTTCATGCTGAAGTAATCACGTCGCGTACTGAAAAACTGGAACCTCGGCAAACACGATCATTTTTAATAAATGTTGCAGCAGTTTAGACGTTTAATGCGCAAACTGTGTGTGAACATTCGCGAACGTTCGCGAACGTTTTGCGCGGTATTGCGCTGCGGTCTGGACGGACCTTTACAATAATTATTAGCTTTCTTAGGGAAAATAACTACACGTGCAGAGGTTATTTATTATTAAATAATAAATGTATTATTATTAAACATTTTGTTAGATATAATAAGTAACTACATTAAAAATATAAGGAAAATGAGGAATTAATTTATTTATGAGTTTTGCACTATAGACAACTTTACATTTTTTTTACTGGCTTGATGTTTCCTCGTTTTCTTTGCCGCTTCTAATTTGGACCGGTTCTTACAATATTTGAAAATTTGAGTTGTAATTAATAAATCTAAAATATACAGTTACTATTACAATTACACCATTCTGCTAAAAATGTTTTTATTTTTCAATTATAATTTTTCGCAAATTATAAAAAACTTTTTTGGTACAATATTCTTGTTTGTTATGCGTGACAGTTTGTAGCGATATTCTAACACATTGGCCCAATAGTGATAATGGACATTTTAGCCCGGATTGCTCAATTAGATTGTAAGTTTTATAAAAAATTAGTAACTGGTGTTCATCATTCAAAACATTTTCTTTTTCTTCGAAATAATTTTGACACTCCTCGCATTTAAATTTTAAAGTATCCGTCAAAGTATATATTGGAACACTATTCTATTGTTACAGGAAGCGTCTTCTCTAATAAAATACCTACTGATTTCAGAACTCTTATTGTGTTCTTCATTATCTGTATCTTCATCATTATGAGGCTCTATTAAAAACGTTTAAAGCATTACCATACCCCAGGAGATTTTGGTCTTCATCCTGATTCGTTCCCGAATTTGTTTTAAGTGGAGGCCTCATGAAATCATGAACGATATTTAGCTTAAAAGCTGCTTTGAACCCCTAACAGTAGGATTTCGATTAAAACTCCCTTTCTGCCTATAGACAGAAAATTGGTTTTCTAATGGATCCTGAATTAGTCTTCCTTTTAATACATATTTTAGTTGAGTTTGCGTAATAATATAGGAATAAAACTCTTTAACGGCATTTATGGTAAGAAGAAAACCATCGAATAAATCCGGTCTAGTTAATTTACCTTTGGCAGTTTGTTTAGCTATATTCTTTAAATGTTGGTATCCTTGTGTAACAGCATATTAAAATCACCTTTTTATTATCAATATAATACTATCGGTTACAAGGTTTCGAACTATATGCAGAAGAACTATTTATGCCATCAAATAGGTTGTTCATTGTTTCAATAAAATAGGCTGTATTTTCAGCCGTTATGGAAACTAATTCTCCAGTTGTTGTTGTTGTTGTTGTTGTTGTTGTTGTTGTTGTTGCCGTTTTAATTGTTGTAGCTACAAAATGGCTAAATAACTGATTAGCGAGCTTTACGCTCATTGTTTAAAATGCATTTGGGAAAAGATTTTTTAAAGTGATTTTTAATAAAGCTCTTCCAGATTTCCTATGTTGGGCCAGTTCACAAACCTATTTAACATCAGCATATCTGATAAATTTTTCATCGACGATAAAATAACCTTGTAAAAACTTATTTCGAACGCATTTTACTAAGATCTATAGACTTTTTGGTTAACTGTAGATAAATCACACATTTTGGGGTTAGAAAAAAAGCTACTGGAATTTTTCATTGGGAAATTATACTAAAGCTTGTTCGGCAAAAATTGACTTTCTTTTGTTATTCTCTGATTTAATTCAGATATTTTTAAATATTCAATGTCAGGGTTCATAAAATATCACGCAACTTCGTTTGTTTGTTCTTTTATATTATTCAGTTATTTTAAAAGCAGAAACTCATAACCTTGCAAGAATTTAAGATTTTAACTGAGAAGAATTTGCATACCTCATCCCAGTCTATTTATAAGATCGTTGAAGTTAAAAAGAGAAAACTTATAATATATATCCATGATACTCTAAAAAGAACATTATATTAAGCCGATTGATACTACATCACGGCGACATATTGTGGTGATCGAAAACAGCACGCGAAAATAAATTTTAGTCAGCTCATGGCCAATCATCCATATTCCACACCACAATACGTCATGCGCGAACTGGTATCATGTAATATATCTCAAAGTTGATAACAACAAAACATGATTACTTCATTCAACGGCAGCAACATAAAATTCGGATCAATCAAAGCCGGAGAGTAACAAAACACAACGGTTCTGTTTACTCAGTTTTTTAAATATTAATTATGTAAGAAAATATTTTTGAGTTTCAACCAGTACAGACCGAAATAATTTTGAATTTCATTTTCCTGAACTTATAGCATAAGTTACTAATAAAAACAGTCGTAAGTATTGTAAAAATTGGAAAATATTATTATATGTTAAATTATGTAATTTAATATATTTAATATATTTGTATAGAATAAAAAATTAAGTCTTCTTTTTTCTTTATTTATTTTAAGTTAAAAAGAAGGCATCTTTCTGCAAAAATTTATCACATCATTACAACAGCAGACAGCAACAATATCAAGAAAAATTTGTAAGGAAAACTAAGTATTTTCTTCACGTTTCTTTCACAGATAAGTCAGAAAATATGTAAATTAATATATTGTGAAACATTTGTTAAATACATTATTTAAAAGACTGATTTATGGGTACATTTTATTATTTTAGTAGCTTAGTTGATATTCTTGGGACAATGAATTATTTTAGAAAATATATGCCCATTATAAAAACGATTGCATCCAAAAATTGCCGCATTGCCTTATTCTGCAGGATTTGTAACGTTTCAAAATTAGAACACCCTGTATAAATAATAGTACTACAGTAATAGAAAAGAGGTAATATCAGTGTATTATAAATGGTTTGTCTAGTTGATATAGATAAAAACAGTGATACCCTTCTCATAAAACCAATTTATTTACACATAACCAATGTGCTTATTAAATTTCAATTCTCTATCTAGTATTAACCCTAAGTTTTTCATTTATTCAATATTTCCAATGACTTCGTCATTTATGACTATATTTAAATTTAAATCTAAATACTTATTATAAAGAAAATTATTCCCAATAAACATCGGCTTTGACTTTATTTCATTTACTTTTATTTTTTAATTTTAAATTTCTCTGTTAATAATTTTAATTCTAAGTTTAAAGTTTGAATTATTATTTCCCATATAAATAAATTAATGTTTCATCAGCGAATAGATGAATTTTACATTTGTTACATAATTTATATATATTATGAAGAGTAAAGGACCTAAGACACTGCCCTGGGGAACGCCTACACCGTTTAATAATAAATCTGATATATTATGTTTGTTTTTTGAAATCTATTTGATAAATAAGTTTCTAACCAATCATATACAGAATCATTAAACCCATACCTGTTTAATTTTAATAAAAGAATTCTGCGATCTATAGTTTTGAAAGCTCTTCGAAGGTCTATAAAAACTACGCAAATGCCAATTCCTGGTTTATCTAATATTTTTTTCATGTCAGACACAACTAACTACACAGCCGTTTCACAAGAATTCGAGTTTCTGAAACCTAATTGATAACTGCATAATATTTCATTATTATATCATTAATATATCATTATCTGCGACCCTGTATTTGGATTATAATGTTATAAACAAGTTATATGAAGTTTTATTTCCTCTATTCTTTGCTTCTACTCTACGTCTATGACTAGCCTTATAATTTACTGCATCACATCTCGTTAAAGATATTAGGGCAGTAATCAGTAATACAAATACCAAGTGCCTTATTTAGGTCTAATTTTGTCAATTTATAATCTCATTGTTGCTAAATTTAGCTAGGTAATTTGTGCCTATATACGTGTTAGGGTTTATAATTTTTAACACATCTATTTCTGTTACTGTGACTAATTTTAGGATGAAGAAGATTAACTTGAAAAAAGTCTTTCGAAAATTGTTCAAAAACTTTTCCGTCGATCAGTATTCCAGTTACATATTTAGGATTACGTATACGAATTTGTAGAGCAGAACAGTGTTAAAATAAAGGTAAGTGAATTTTTTTTAAGTAATCTAGCTCTCTCTATTATTTTATTATTTAGTTCCTACAGTTTTTAAAAAGGTGTTCATAAAAGAATGTCAACGACGATTATGATTTTTAGATGACAAATGTGAAATTAATTGATAGTTTGAAAAAAAAACGTATATAACGTAATTTATCTTTAATGGTGTGAAATAAAAACAAATGACAAAGCTGTGTAAGACGAAGCACTTTACTTTTTAATTGTTATAATTTTAATTAAATCATGTTTAGAAAAAACAAAGAATGTTTGATAGTAATTCTCTATTTCATCTTCTCGCTCGTTTTTTATATTTATATTTGAGTCCGTTTCTCCACGTGTACATTAACAACTTTACATTACATACATTAAGTACTTGATTATTTTAAGAACTTGACTTTTAAAAACCAAGCCACACCTCTTCCTAATATAATAGATGGAGCTAATAGGAACATAAAAGTAGATATTTGTCAACAAAAATTAATATGTATAATTTTATTAAACTCGGTAAACGGTTTTAGTATTATTATAAGATACACCTAATAGCAAAAATTGATTAATTAAAATTTACCAGTGGCGTAGAATATGGGTTTTGCCACTATCCAAACACTAAAGGTTTACTGTTTTTAAATTTTCTGATGATTTTCGTTTTTTAATTACGTATTATGTATTGTTCGATATCAACTTATTTATGCTTATAACAAATTGCATAAAAAAAAATTTAATTTAAAAATTAATATACAGGGTGTCCAGAATGAAACCACGAAATCTAGAGCTGATTTTATGACGATTTATCCTAAATTACCTTTATCCAAAAATGCTTCCTAAGGGAGCTAGAGCTCTTTGAAGATAGCGCTCTAAAATCGGTTTAATTAAAATAACTTCAAAACGGATTTTTATTAAATGATATTATTTAGTTGAATCTATCCAATTAAATTTCGTAATTAAGATTTTTTTAATGTAGTCATAAGCGCCTCGTTTGGGTGGGGTATTGGATATTTTTTTTATTTTTTCTTTCAAAAATTCGCCATTTTGAAATCACATTTAAAAAGTCTCGTTATTTTCACACCAAAATGATGCTCTTGTCTGAAGTCTCCATGACCATCCGTTTTCGAGAAAAATCGATTTAAACTTTTTATGTTTCAATTGACTAACAAATAAATTTCTAAGTTATTGCTCCGATGACAGTAGCAGGAAATTTGTATTAAAAATAGGCATTCTGTTTTAATCCTAGAAGATACAGTTTTACAGATAATACCATATATTTTTTTTATGGTCAAAGAGAATAAGTGGCACTATCCCTAGGTTTTCATACTTTTTTGAAAAAATGGTCCGTTTTGTCAACAAAAAATTATAAAGTTTATTAATTTTGTTTAAAAAAGGACAACTTTTAATAGAGAATTAACATTATCAAACATGCATTATTTTTCGATCGATTAATGTCAACTTGTAGTAAATTTTTTTCTTAATAAGATCAAAAAATAATTTTTAAAATTGGACTTAATATAAAGCCGTAATTATTTAAATAGCAAAGTAATTTCGGATATAAAAATGATTGAAAAATATGATTACGATATCCCCTCTCAAGACGTTCCGTGTTCGTACCGAAGGATGGGTGCTGTTGTCTTCCTCGTCTACCTAGTATTGAAATTTGGCCAGATATGGAATAAGGGTACATACAGGATAGAACAAATTTAGTATTGCTCGGTTGGTGCGAAGAGGGAAATTTTATTACATGAGATAATATTGTTTTCAATATAGAATTTTCAATGTTTCAATATATTTAAAAAATAGTTTGATTAGAAAAAAATAGGTAGAAGAATTATATAGTTATAGTAGGTATATATTATATTTTCTAAAATAATTCATTTTGCAAAGAATATCAACTAATATAATAAAATCTATAAATCAGCCTTATAAATAATGTATTTAACAAATGTTTTATAATATATTAATAATTTATCTTTTCTGACTTATCTGTGAATGAAACGTGGAGAAAATAGTTTTACTTACAAGTTTTTCTTGATTTTGTTGATGTTTGCTGTTGTAGTGATCTGATAATTTGTAGACTGTATAATTTTATACAGGAAGATATTTCTTTGGATGCCCTCTTTTCAGCATAGAATAAATAAAGCAAGAGGATGACTTAATATTTTATTTTGTACAAATATATAAAAGACATTAATTTACATCATTTTACGTATTATAGTATTTTGCAATTTTTACAATAAATTTTTACATTAAAATTCTTAGATTTGGCCCGATATAATTGTTTATTGTGCACCCTTTGTGAAGGCCTGAAACACAGATATTTAAAATTTATTTTTATAATGTAAACAAGCTGATTTTATTAATAACACTTTATCAGAAAAAGTAATTTTTGATCAGGAGAAAGAAAAATTACCAAAAATTCATTTATTATTTTTTGGTAGTTCATTTGGTTTTCTGTTCTTTACATTTTCAGAAAAGACACACGTTCTGCTATTAAAAAAATTATTGTCAAGGTGTCATCTTTCATTTTACAGATAAGAGAAGACAAATGTAAAAAATGCATTTTTTTTTAAAGAAATCCAAAAACTCGAAAACCTTAAGACTTTGTACTAAGATATGTTTGACTTAATTAAGTCTTGACCTCCCCTATTACCTCGTCAAGACTTTGCATCGACCTTCCAAACACCCTATCTTCATTCTAAATTCTAAAAACTATATTTCAACAGAGTTAAATCCAAATTCTATTTGATTAATCCAAGGCCTTTTCAGAAGTGTATAGATCACGTCCGCTTGGCCTTGTTTATCTAAAACCTCAAAAACCTTAGAAAAAATAGAGAGTATGAATCTCTTATGAATCAGAAAAAACTCATTGAAGGCAACATTAAGGTTTTTAATGGTAGAGCAAAAGCTACTGTACAATCGCTAACTATAAAACAAGCGTTACCATCAGATCCGGCTGTAAATGTATCATTCGACTTTTTGTAATATTAATCACAATAAACTAAGTAGTGACTAGGAAACGAATGTTGATATTATGGTTATTAGTTACATTTTTTCACTACCAATCGGTTGACTGAATAAAAAACACAGGTGATACCTGAAATTCTTGATGTTTTTTATTATGGATAAAAAAAGACCAAAATTGTTTTGAGTCGCTGTGAATGAGCAATTTATATTCGCGGTAGGAACGATTATTTATTTGTGATTTACCAACGGATAGTCTTAAAGAAATTATTTTTATATTCACACATAATTAATTTCTAGATCCGAACTAGATTTAATAATAAATTAACAAAAAATCGATCAACTACTATTTTTGTTAACCGACTTGAGATTCGCCGTCTACATGTAAAATAGAGTTATTAAATTATTATTATTAATAATATTAATATTAATATATTATCGCTTAACTTAAACTGAAGGTTTTTCAGTCAATAAAATAAGGGTAAAAAAATGATGATTAAAATCAGGCTTGATGATTTATGATTTCACTGAACGGAAAGCACTCGTGGTAACATTTTTTTTAGATTAAAGATTATGGCATTGAATTATGAAATATTGTTCCTGCATAAATAGATTAATTTATCAGTTTTTTTTTTAATTATATATTTATTAATTTTAAACACGACTTTGTTTTGTCGTTTGATGTAACTTGTTCGGTATAAAGGAAAACTATTCCGATTCTCAAATATGACCAATTTAAAAATAAATCATAAAGGAAAATGAGAAAAACTCTATCATTGATTTTGCTGTTTGAGAAAAAGTCATTCTTGAACCGGTTTCGTTCTTATTAGGACTCTTCAGCAAGATATAGACTCCAGTCTCTGATAGAGTTTGATGACACTACAACAGTTTATAGCTAAACAATCAGTTAGGTCACTCGGACCAACTGGATGTTCCAAAATAACATCCACTCCAGGGATACAAATTCAGATGCGCAGGAAACTACTGTTTGAATATAGACGGTTGTCATATTGTATTTGCCTATAGTAAGAAAGCACACACTGCAAATTTCGACCGTCATCTGATAACGAAATGAAATATGCTCTAAAGGCATATAACAACATTGTACTTTACCAAATTGCACCTGTGACAATCCCTATCCTGAGCAAAGTGGTTAAATTTTTTTATTTATTATTCAAAAAATCCTAGCTTTCAAACCTGAATTATTAATATTTTTTGCTACACCCACATGGATATTAGCTTATCTACGCACATATTACAAAATGAAAAAGTATGCTATTACCTCTAACTGAACGAATATATCTGATATCCATTCTAGGTAGTGACAACACTGCAAAAAATGAAATCCATTAATTACTGTTCATATTTTGATCAACCGACTGCTATTATTTTTAAAATTTTAAATAAGTGACACTTCTGTCAAACTAATTTTACCTACCATTTAAACCATGTGTATGTATAAATCATTTGCAGAGATAGTCAATATTAATTATAAACTCTTGTTAGACAATTCTTTTAAACCATAATCATAGTAGTTTTTTTTTCGTTTCTATGACAACCTGTAAAAATAAAACACAACAATAATAGGCATACAAATAAATTTTTAAATCAGCAAAAATTTATTTTTGAATATATTTTCTGGAAAACTTTGAGGGCAAACAAAATTAGCGCTGTCATCCTTATGTGATTTTTTTAATATAACATTTTTTTTTAACCATTTTGCTCAGGATTGGGATTGGCACAGGTGCCATTTGGTAAAGTACAATGTTTTTACATGTTTTTTGGGGTATATTTAATTTCGTTATCAGATGACGGTAAAAATTTGGCGAAAGTACATCCAGCACACAGTTACCAATTTAACCAATCGGAATGCACAGAAGTGACAGCTTCAAGGGTCGGAGATTAATGCCGCGAAAAATAGAGATGATGGAAACTTTTCTAACCTCAACTTTAGATATATAAATGTTTTGTTTTGAAATATTATTCTTTTATTTTATTGGTTTTGCAGTGCTTAAAGCTGTGCTGATATTATATTAGTACATATTAGTGCAATATTAGCAGAGACACGAAACACTGAACATTAGTGGTCACGAAGTGTTTTTGTAATTTTTTATTTATCATATAAATCTGACCATAATAAAAATGAAGTAAGTATCTACCCAGTATATCAATTTGAATTATTTTTTCTATGAGAGATAATAAATAATAATATATCAGTTGTGGCTTAGTGAGGTGAAACATTTAATATCTCACATAATTTATGTTGTTAGCACACATTTTGTACTAATTTTCGTAAAATCGTTAAAATAATACTTATAGACCACTAGAAAGAGTTCTAGTTGTATTATTTTAAATCATTTTTTTAGATTGTCCTACCAATTGAAAATTGGCAAACAAACATTATTGAACACAAAATCATAGAGGGAGAAGATAATTTTCCAAATATGCAAGTCCATTTTTTATTAACATAGCCAATATAGAAGACTTTAAAATATGATTAGTCGAGTTTGAAGATCTTACTGGCTCTTCTTACGTTATTAAAAGTACAGATATTAAGGATGGTGTAAAAGTGAAATTAAAACAAAGGCTGGTATATCATCATTTTACAAAGTGTAAAGAAATATATACTCCTTCCTTAAAGAAAAAAACAAACACATAAAAGTATCCTATAATTTGGCGTTCGCGCGCTGTTATTGGCTCTTCTGCGCCTCATAGCGGAACTGTGGGCTCGATGTACTCTTGCAAAAATTTGCAGTGGGCTCTGGAGCTATTAGGATTTGATTCTGTATGCACCAGAGATACAAATCCGAGTTGCGCAATGTATAAATGGGAACATTAAAATCAAAAGTGCCGACGCAGAGTGAGCGAACTGATTCTTTAGCTATAAACTGTGATACTACAAAATTCACTCGAAGATATTAAGAGCGGTTGAGAAGTGTGTAGATATTCAAGAAGCAAAAATGATAACGCTATCTACACTTAGTAAGCAAAATCAAAGCTCGCCACGGTACATAGTTCTCTATAACAGTGGTTTTCAAAGTTTTTTGGTGACGGAAGAAAAAAGACGAAAGAAAGAAAAAATATTCCAATTCTCAAATTCTCAAATTCTCAAATTCTCAAATTCTCAAATTCTCAAATTCTCAAATTCTCAAATTCTCAAATTCTCAAATTCTCAAATTCTCAAATTCTCAAATTCTCAAATTCTCAAATTTTTAAATTCTCAAATTCTCAAATTCTCAAATTCTCAAATTCTCAAATTCTCAAATTCTCAAATTCTCAAATTCTCAAATTCTCAAATTCTCAAATTCTCAAATTCTCAAATTCTCAAATTCTCAAATTCTCAAATTCTCAAATTCTCAAATTCTCAAATTCTCAAATTCTCAAATTCTCAAATTCTCAAATTCTCAAATTCTCAAATTCTCAAATTCTCAAATTCTCAAATTCTCAAATTCTCAAATTCTCAAATTCTCAAATTCTCAAATTCTCAAATTCTCAAATTCTCAAATTCTCAAATTCTCAAATTCTCAAATTCTCAAATTCTCAAATTCTCAAATTCTCAAATTCTCAAATTCTCAAATTCTCAAATTCTCAAATTCTCAAATTCTCAAATTCTCAAATTCTCAAATTCTCAAATTCTCAAATTCTCAAATTCTCAAATTCTCAAATTCTCAAATTCTCAAATTCTCAAATTCTCAAATTCTCAAATTCTCAAATTCTCAAATTCTCAAATTCTCAAATTCTCAAATTCTTAAATTCTTAAATTCTTAAATTCTCAAATGCTCAAATTCTCAAATTCTCAAATTCTCAAATTTTTGAAAAAACTATTATATTCGATTCTACCGGTAATTCTTCTTTAAAATATTCTAACAAACATCCTCTCCAAGCAAGCTCTACCGCTGCGATATGGAAAAATTTCTTTTGGAGTCCTGTGTACATATCGCTTGATGTCTTCATAGGTCAACGGTACCAAACTGATTTTTCGTTTCTGTGCGTCACCTTGAAGCAAATTACGTTTTGTATCTCGTGAATTTCTTGCCGATTGAAAAATGATATCTTTGAATGGGTCGAAACTCCGTGAATATTCATAAAATATTTTTCTTGCAATAATTTAGCACTCCTATTCCAGATCGTCTTTACGACACATTCGTTGTAATCAGAACCATTAATTTTTCTCATGTTGAAGCCCCAGTCCTTTAATATAAGAGCTAGTCTCTCAACAGGCGTTGCTTCTTCTAATACGTATTCTCGCTCATCGCAAAAACTAGTAAATTGCTTCCAAACGTACTCCTTCGATTTCTTTGTATTTTTCGGTACATTTTCATCAATTTTTCCATTGATTAATTCGATGGAATTTATCCCAAATCTGCTCATTTTTAAATGCGTACACGGCGGAATTATTTATATTTGACGTTTAACTGTCACATAAACAATCTGAAAACACCGAACTTGACAGGCCAATCAGGATCAAGAGTCAAGTTTGGTGTTATCGATAATCCGAACTTGACTAGAATTCCTGATTGGTTCATTTGATAAGTGCGTGAAGTAGTCGCTCAAACTGCACACAAGATTCTTTCTAGGATCACACTTTTTTAATAAATAGATATAAAAACAAAAAATTTGTTATAAGTAATGTATTATGTGTTGCCTATATCTACGTTAATCATGAAAAAATCAGTTGATATTCAAAGTCTATGTTAACTTGGATAATATAACAAAAACATATGTTAACTTCGTACCTTAGATAAAAGAGACCAGAGATATAACATACACCGGTGTTTAACCTGCGCAAATGTTGCCAATTTCTAAAGAAAGGTTAACGGAGTGGGGGAACTGGGCAGGGACTCGAACTATGTGACAGGGACCGGACTTTGTTTATTAGCATCATAATGAACTATTAGATTTACTTAAAAGATGTTTA
Source organism: Psylliodes chrysocephalus (assembly GCA_927349885.1). Taxonomy (NCBI): domain Eukaryota; kingdom Metazoa; phylum Arthropoda; class Insecta; order Coleoptera; family Chrysomelidae; genus Psylliodes; species Psylliodes chrysocephalus. The sequence goes on along the minus strand of OV651815.1, from coordinate 80,010,634 downwards.
ATGGAATTTTGTATTATGAAATAAATTTAACGTGATTTTTTAATATCAAACAGATGCCACGACATTTTATGTAAAGAGAAGACCTTTAATAGAATATTTCGTTAGCTATTATTTACTATGGACTTTTCTGTAAGAGACTACAGTAAAATGTTGAAATAGAATATTGTTAATCGAGTAAGAAATGGTACTTATTGTCTAAGAGTATTATAAAAAAGCATGTGCGCAGGCGAATACTGCAAATCAAACCTTGTGAGTTGAACATTATATTTTTTCTACGACTATCACATAATATTAAAATTTAGTCAAAATGAGAAAATGCTGTTTTGTATTATAACCTCAGAAAAAGATATATTAAAGCTTGTTTCTTTAGGAATATTAATTAATATAGAGGATGCGCCACATAAAACTCTAGAAATGTATATGTCTGAAACCAGATAACATTTTAAAATTTAAACCTATTAAAAGTCATTTGGTCGCTAGGAGTGGGTGATTATCGAAATAAATTATTGATCATTAATAATAATCGATTATTTTCGATCAATCGATTATTTTCAAACAATCTATTTTTGTTCGTATTTCCTTTAAAATTGACTACTTGATTATCTTTAAAAAATCAGAAAAAATAGATTAATTAAAAAGCCAATTAACCGATAAATCAGTGTTTACAAAAAATAATAAACGAATTATCGTTCATTTTAAATAATCGATTATTTTTAATTTCTATTTTTTTTTTTTCGTATTTCCATTGAAACATTATTCGATAATCTTTGAAAAATCTAAAATAATCGATTAATCAAAAATAATCGATTAATCAAAAATAATCGATTAATTAAAAAGTCGAATAATCGATAAATCGATTTTTCAAAAAAAAAATAATTATTTCCTTTAAAATCAATTATTCGATCATTTTTGAAACATCGAAAATAATCGATTAACGGAAAATAACCAATTAATTAAGAAGATTCTACGATAAATCGATTTTCAAAAAAAAAACTGAATAATTGATTATTTACAAATAATCCTTTTCTTTTTTTAAATTCCTTTTAAAACTGATTATTTAATTTTCTTAGAAAAATCGAAAATAATTGATTAATAAAAAGCTGATTTACCGATAAATCAATAATTCTAAAAAATAACCGAAATATCGATTATATAATATAACCGATTATATTCGATCAATCGATTATTTTTATATAATCTATTTTTTGTATTTTAAAACAAATTATTTGAATACCTTTGAAAAATCGAAATTAATCGATTAATCTAAAATAATCGATTAATCGAAAATAATCGATTAATCGAAAATAATCGATTAATTTAAAACCTCTATTAAACAATAAATCGATTTTTCTAAAAAATCGATTATTTTCAATAAATCGAATATTTTGAATAAATCTACTCTCTTTTTGTAATTCCTTTATAATCGATTATTCCATTACCTAAAAAAACGAAAAAAATGTATTAAAAATGTTTGATTAATCAAAAATAATCTATTAAAGATAATCGATTAATTATAACGCATAAATCGATTTTCATGAAAACGATAAATCGATTATTTTTGTAACCCCTATCGGTCGCATGCTTTTATCAGAGGATTTAGCTCCAAAATTTAGAGATTCGGATTTATTGATCCTGTTATCTTTGAAACCGCATTCGATTGTATAATAAATATTGCTAGAATTTAGATTTTTTTAGTAAACGAAGATATTTTTCGAGTTGTTTAGGGGTTTATAATGAAACATTTTACTAATAATATGACTAATTTCCGTCACTTTTTTGCTTATACTAGATCATATTGCGCGTTTTACTTTGTTTTAAGATTCAAATGTCACTTCTGATTTAACCGCAAATAAAATAAACCTTGAAATTTTAAGTAGGTGAACCTGTATTTCATCTAATATTCTTGTAAAAATATCTAATAAAGGGCTAAAAACCACTTTTAGTAAATATTCTTATAAAACTACTTTTTAAAAACAAAATTTCGTTAGTAACAATGCCTATTTACTTCTTATTTAGATTAAATATTTATTGAAACCCCTTAATGCAGCTCAAAGAATCATGGCGACTTTATGTCAAAACGTCAACAAATATTTACCGCTGAAAACGAATATATTTCTTATTTTTCATAACATTGACACATATTATTTGTATATACAATTTTTCACCATACATCGTGGCATTTTCAACTTGAAATTGAATAACTAAAACACTTTAAATTGCTAATAACATCAACAAATAATTTAAAAACGGTGGTCCATAAAAGATTTACTCACGCGGAGACAAGCAAAGAATAGAAATTTCGGAGCAATTCGGGTGGCGTCGTGAACACAATGATTTTTAATTGGTGGGTTACTTGGGTTTGGAATAGACAACATGCGCAATGTGCAATGTTACATCTCCGGTCTCTTTTATCTAAGCTTCGTACAAAGAACTTGACAATCATTTATTATAAAGAAATATTATTATATTATAGCTAATTTAAATTGGGTGAGCAACAAAAAATGACAGAATTGATCGTTTTTTGTTAAAAGTTAATTGTCAGAGCAACAAAAATTACGCCACGTCACACTAATATAGCGTAGGTATTACAAATTAATTTGTTTTAGGGCTGACATGGAAAATACTCCAGAATCCCGGCCCGATGTGTTGGATGTCGGACGTGCAATGCAACGTTTCGGAATAATCGATTACATCATGTTTGCATTTATGTTAGGAATATGCTTAATTGTTGGATTATTTTTTGGTTTATTCAAGAAAAACAAAAATTCACAAGAGTATCTAGTAGGAAGTAGAAATATGCCTGTTATACCTATTGCTATGTCTCTAATAGCTACGTAAGTATTACAAAGTATCAATATGTTAAAATAAGGAGTAAAGTAAAATTATTAAATAATTACTAAAATATTTAACATTACAAATAAAGCAATTTAATAAAATATCCCAAGCTGGGTTCGCATTTTAATAAAAACATTTATAGATAATTTGAAAAATGTTTATTTTAAAATTTGGTAAAATCAAAATTAACTTCCTGTAATACAATTTATAAAAAATAAATGTCGCATAATGACAAGCAAGAAGTAAAAAGCAATTTGGGGTGTGATTGGGTAAACAAAAAAAAAATAATAATAATAAATGCCCACAAAATCAGCAACAATTTGTAAAAATATTGTGCATTAAAAACATATCTGTTTATAGTAAGTTAAAAGATATTATTTGTAAATATACTTGTTTGTTATTTAGAGAAAATATATATTTTTATTATTATGACACCACTAGAAAATAGAAGATTTGTGGAACCTAAAAAAACAAGTATATGGGTGAGTAATCCCAGGTTTCAATGTCAAAGTTTGTTGAGATCGGCATATTTTTGGCAAGAAGCATATTGAAATTTGGGAGCTAAAAAGAAAAATTGTTAAAAAATTAAAAATTACAGTAAAAAAATTATTAAATTAGAATATAATTTTTAGTAAAAACTACTCTTTTAATGCACATATTTTTTGCCATATTACCTATTTCTTCTAGTAATGGCCCAATTATAGTCTATACGAAGTTAATTCGAACGACATAAAAACTACATATCTACTTACCGTCAACGGATTCTTTGTATATGGGCGGCGTGATATATATTTTTTTTCAGAATTAATTTTATTTTTCATATACCTATACGGATATTTTTTTTATTAGAAGTATAGAGTAATGCCAAAAACACCAGTTAGTCCTGCCATGAGAATTTAATAAAAAGTTAAGAGTCATTATCTGAATTTTTAGAGCTTGAATCTGAATTTAGGGTTATAATAATGGGGTCAATAGAAGATAAAATACAATATTCATTTTCCTTTTCTATTACATGCTGGGCTTATTTTATACATTTGCTACTGTCGTTTACTTCATTAATAACCGTTCGTATATTTCCTAGTACAGAAACACTGTCAGTTGGAGATTAATAATATTGTCTCAGTTTTTTTTTTTTTAACAGCAGACCAATTCATCTTGATTGGATTGAATTCGCAGTAAGAGGAAGGAAGACGTAGAATAGTATGAACATGAGCTTCACATATCTTGTCGATTACATATGCTTTTTTTATAGCTTCAATTAACACTTTTTCAGTAGCCTTTGTAGGAATTTCCATATTTTTAATTTCCATGAATTTAAGAATGTCTTCCTTATTTGTGCTGCTATTAGAAATTTTGTTATGTAGACAGGAATAATAAGGCGCATTGTCCATAACATGTATAGAATTTGGGGAAATATTTGGCAGCAGTTGTTCAATAAACCACTTTTCAAAGAGAGCATTAGGAACAAACCCCTTATTACTGCCTGCGCGTAGAATGATAACTCTTTTACCGCGAGAACAAGATCCCTTTAGAGAGCACTTAATACCTTCATCTATCTAACCATATTTAAAAAGATCATGTGTGTCGAACCAAGTTTCATTAAGGTACACTATCTCTTTTTTTGATTGGCGGTATTGCTTAACTTTTCGTAAATACTCCTGCCGCCATGCTACGATGCGAGATGACTCCATTGTGACCATTCTTTTATTAATTTTTTTTATACTTGAATCCAGAATCTAGCAAAATATTATGTCTAGAGATTTATATTCATAATCGGGATAATCCCGTAACTTGTTACGAACCATTTCTAAAGTTGGAACCTTGTTTCCTTTGTAAAACTTGTATATAACTTCTTTGTCGGCATTGTCAACCTTCTTAAGCTTCTGATTATCTCTTTTTCGTTTTGCGGAATGATCAATGACATCTCCTGCTCTAACAACAGTATAAATTATAGTACGAAGAAGTTTAGTCAGCTCACAAATTTTTTAGGTCCCATGCATTTCAGTTTTCAAGCAAGTGTAAATATTTAATATAAATCTTTGGTTTTGAGGATGCAAGTCTTTATTTAAAAAAGTCTGACGGCTCCGCCATAGAATTTTCAACCGAGCCTTCAACATTGTCCGTTTCAATATCACAAACATCAAGAAAAGGTCTCCACAACACCATCTTGATTAAATAATAACCACAGGAAAACAATTTAGAAAAACACGACACAAATGCAAGCCACTCACTAAAATTCCCAAGAACGCAGAATAAACTAATTTTACAAATCCTAACTCAAGCCACAGCACTGACAATTTACTCGAAAATGTAATAGTCCAGTCATTTAAGCTTAAATTAGGTAAGAATCTCGGAACTGGAGATACCCAGCTGTAAGTCTGTAAATACTTGTATATTGACACGCTAAAAGTTATCTCAAAACCTACATATGGTAGGGTGTACGCAACTATTAAATTTCAAGGTCAAATGTCACAAAAATCGTTTTTTTGCGCTTTTTTGTAAATATCTCAATTTTTATGGGTTTTTTGCTATTTGTATTTATTATCAATATTATAGAATACAAAATTCTCTACAAATTTTGTTTAAAAAAATTCAGATTACAGTAAGAACGTAAAAGCTATGGAGCAGCAGAGAAGATGAAACAATAGTTGTACCAGTTACTCAAGAAAAATTCTTATCAAATCGAAATAACAAAGATATGCTCATTAATAAGTTAATTGAAAAATTACAAGCTGCAAATATTACTACTAAACAAGCCAGAGATAATGCTGATGATGTTCTTATTGTTGAAACTGCAATTGAAGAATCAAATTCTGAAAAAACTGCAGTTATAATAGGACAAGATATTGATTTACTTGTCATTTTAATTGGGCGTACACTGTCTTACGAACAAGACATTTTCTTTAAAAAAGTTGGGAAAGGAAATGTAAAAACGGGGATATACTTGACTAAAAGTTTTGATAATTATCCTCATTCCAAAACACATATTTTATTTCTGCACGCATTGGTGCTGTGACACAACTTCTGCGCTTTTTAAAAAGGGAAAAAATCATTTTTTAAAGTTTTTGAGAAACTGACAAATTTGAATGAACTAGCTGCAGCATTTGAGAAAGAAAATTGTTCGGCCCAGAGATTATTAGAGAGTGGAACTCAAATCTTATTGGCAGTCTATAATGCTCCGAAATCTGTGAAAAGTCTCGATCATCTTCGTTATATGCATTACGTCAAGTCTACAAAACCTAATTAACCTGTGCAGCTTTCAAATATTCCACCAACAAAAGCAGCTGCTCATCAACCTTTCAAACGTGTATATTATTAAGTTCAAACTTGGTTAAGGCATGATTTGGAACCCCAGGTATGGAGTTGGGCAATGCGAAACGATTTTCTGGAGCCTATCATGACAATTTTACCACCTGCTCCAGAAGATTTGCTAAATACAATTTTCTGCAACTGCAAGAGTGGTTGTGGTTCGCGATGCGGATGCAGGAAAGCGGGCTTGCAATGCTCTTTAGCTTGTGGCCAATGTAATGGGCAAGCTTGTCTCAATGCTCTACCATATCAGAGCGACATTAACGAAGATGGAACCTTTGACCCCGAAATCATGGAAGAACTTGAGAGAAATGTCGTTGAAGACGATAATGAAGACCAGTTTGAAATTTACCAGCAGCCGGAAGACGACGATGAAGAGGAAGAAGATTATTAAAATTATAAATTGTAGTTTTTGTACCTTTTATTCCATTTTTTTACTTTTAATAAAAATAAATGTATTAAATTAAATTTTTTAATAAAAAGATTAATTCATAATTTATTTGTTTTTTTTTTTCATCATGTAAGAATTTATTAATATTAATTAGGTTAAAATTCAAATATAATTCCTATATTTTCATTAACAATTTTGCAATTACATGGGCAGGTAAGTGTTGTTAAATAAATTAATACTAAATAAAAAGTGGATAGGTTAGGAAAAAAAATGATAAAATATAATATAATAGTTAATAAAAATTGACAAATATTTATAATCATTGATTTATCGATATTTCATCAAATATATATGGCGCGTTTTCGACCGGAGGCACCGGTTGACCTGAAGTGATGCTGTGACCGCGCGCTCTCCGTCATCTATCTCGAAAACGGTTCACCGTATGAAAAATTTTTTAAACAAAATTTTTAGAGAATTTTGTATTCTACAATATTGATAATAAATACAAATAGCAAAAAACCCATAGGAAATGAGATATTTACAAAAAAAGCGCAAAAAAAACGATTTTTGTGAACTTTGACCTTGAAATTTAATAGATGCGTACACCCTACCATATGTAGGTTTTAAGACAACTTTTAGGGTGTCAATATACAAGTATTTACAGACTTACAGCTGGGTATCTCGAATTCCGAGGTGAACTTACTATAATGATTGGACTATAAATAAACAACGGTGTTTACAATGGACCCGACATTTTTTGACCTTCATATTTTGCTTATGTGACCATGCAATATTATTTGTTCGACTAGATACTGCGGAATTACAGGAGTGAGAGTTAAGAACTTCATAAGAGTTCTAATCATCAATTTTATATGGGAGGTTGTATATGATATTAACTAGTAAATTTATCAGACCCCGGTACATGAGTCTTTTATATAGCTGTTTGAATTGACTACGTATAGAGAGTATAGATTATACTTTAGGTTTATATTTAATTTAAATATGTACGTAGTATATAAAATTGTTTTTCTGTACTTGTTTGTACTTGCACTTGTTGTGTATTCAATAAAAGGCATCTTTTATCAGACGCTAAACTATATTTATTAGAATATCAGAAAAACAGTTTTACTTGTCGAGCAAGAACAGATGCTCAATATCGCAAAAACTACATGACTTTCAATAAGTACTAAAACTAGACTAACAAATGATTAAACGATATTTTTTCAACGCTCTAAAATACTATGGAATGACCGTATGGAAAAAAATTTTCCCATTATTTATGGATATGTACGGAATTTTCTACTTTGATGTATAAAAAACAAGACGGAAGACGGAATATGTAATTTTGTGTAGTGCTTGTTTTTTTTTACCTTTTAGAGCCAATCGGTTGTACATTTAATTTGTCATGGGTTTAAATATACCGTATTGGCTTCGAAAATTTTTGGCGCGAGAAATTTGACCATACCAATAACCCATATTGCAATCACGTTTAGCACTTATAAACTAAAAACAGCTTTTCCTGTAAAATACCCATCCATACAGTTACGGGATATTAGAATTAAACCATCGATATATTTATATGTTTTTTTTTAGTTGGGTTAGTGGCATTTCTCTATTAGGAATACCAACAGAAATATATGTCTATGGGATCCAATACGCTTACATAATTATCGGATTTTTGGTGACAACTTTTATTTTTAAATCAATTTATCTGCCAGTTTTTCAAGGACTCAAATTAACATCAACTTATGAGGTTAGTACATAGAAATAAAGTTAGAGGTAGTTAAAGAGACAGGCGTAATATGCTCATTTAATTAAAAAATCTAATATTTTAATATCAGGTTTGACAATGGACAATTTTTTTAATGCCTACAATTGGTTATTATCTTCCAAATAATTTTTGTTCTTTTAACATAATCACTATTATAGGTAACTGCTACTTTTTCGTACATTGATTTTACCCGGATACATGGCACTGCGAAAACAATGTAATTTTCAAAATTAAAATATTTAATATGTAAACATTTAAATTATTTGTAATGTGAACTGACAACAAATTAGGTAGTTTTAATTAATATTAAGTATGTCAATATATTGTGTAAAATTACTTGATAACCAATGTAAACTAACACAATAAAGTATGTAGTTCCAAAATATATCATGTAATATTACAATTTATTTTTTATAAAAGCTTATTAAATTGTGAAAATATATAAAGATTATACACATAATAAACTCTATGTAAAATGTAATTTTTAAAATATTTTGTAAATATAAACAATTTACCATTCCAAAATTTATTAAGTTTCTTCACACAATATATAAAGGTTATACACATAATAAACTTATGCGGTAACTGTTCTATCCACTCTAAGTAGTGAGAACACTGCAAAAAAATAAATCCACCAATCACAGTTCATATTTTGGTCACCCTACTACTATTTTTAAAATTTTAAATAAGTGACAATTCTGTCAAACTAATTGTCAGTATATTTTTTAGTTATTGAGATTAAATATACATTAAACTGAATTATTTTTGTGTAGAATCGATAAATAATAGCATTTTTACTTTTATTCGGTCCAAAAAACTAAATTAATTACATTTATTAAAACTAAAACCTAGAATATGGTCTGGAGACTAATTAAATTAAATCTTTTTTTTTTCATGATTATTATATTTTGTAAATTAGTAAAATTTATAAATGATTTAAAATTTAGTTATTTTGTCTTAATTATCTAGGACAATTTTTAAATTTGTAGATTTTGGTTAGTGGGTCGTAGAAAAAATATACTGTATAACTCGAGTGAATTGTCCATATCCACTAGTATTTTCTTCTATCGTCGATTAGTATAATAATGTCGAATTTCAGTGACAATAGACATGTAAAAAAAAAAAATTAAATAATTAGTACCTGGCGGTTGAAAAAAATGTATATTTTTACAATGTTGTATTTAATATTGTTTCCTTAATTTCATTAATATATTTTTGTTTTTTTTTTAGTACCATCAATTAAGATTTGATAAGAAAGTGAGATTGTTTGGCTCTGTTTTGTTCACCATTGGCATGATAGCTTGGTTACCTTTGGTAATTTATGTTCCTGCTTTGGCGTTTAACCAAGTTACAGGAGTTAACGTGCATCTTACTACACCAGCTGTATGTATAATATGCATCATTTATACGTCATTGGTTAGTAGGAAAAAACTGTTTTTACATTGTGTTTTGACATTTTTAGTTTCATATTTTCATTCAAAGTAATTTCTAGGGTGGTTTAAAAGGTGTCGTTTGGACTGATGTTATTCAAATAGCAATCATGTTTGGAGCAATACTTTTGGTTGTGATTAAAGGTACTATTGATCTGGGAGGCATTGGAATTGTTCTTGAAAGAAATTGGAATAGCGATAGAATAGAAGGACCAAAGTGAGTTTCCACGTATAGAAAATTATTGCACATATATAATACAACGTTTAAAGCAATTTTTTTCCTTAAATGGACATTATTTAATTATTTTAATTCATTTATCAAAAAATATTTCTAATGCAATGTATGATTTTTTCCATAAATTTCAAAACATTGTCCAAAAATAACCATTCAAGGTTAACAGTAAATCTAATTTTATTAATACTACCAGATGTGGCACCAATTGGCCAAACAAGGAAAAAAATTTTGTGGTGAACTACCACTTTCCTAACTAGATATCTATTATTTTTGTTAGTAAAATAAACTCATAGAGGAATTATTTTATTTTGTAGCTTTGATCCAAATCCCATGTCCAGACACACTATTTGGGCACTAGTTTTAGGTGGTGGTGCTTATACTCTACATAGCGCTGGGGTTAATCAAAATATGGTACAAAGATATCTGGCTCTACCAACTCTAAATGATAGCAAAAAGTAACGTATAGGCAATTTTGTTTATGTTCCCATTTTAGTTTAACGAGTTATCATACATAATATATGCTTTGATTTCTAACTATCTTCATAAAATCATCAAAAATCATTAAATATCTTCTATTTTATTAGCTTCATAACATTTTAAAAAGAAAATACCATCCTAACTTATAATTGTAATCTGTATCATTGTCTAAAACTTTTAGAATTATTTTAAAAATTATTTTTGTTAAGAGATTAACATGTCAGGTGAGCCTTAGATATTAGTATATAACGTAACAAGACTTGTAAGTTAATCATTTCGCACGAAGTGAAAAGGCTTACGAGTGCGTAATGGGCTTACAACTCGTATAACGTAGTATACTTTTTCTGCGCCCACTTATTTTCATCTATTAAATAAAGGACATATGCTTGTGTCGCCAATCCATAAATTTTAGATATGCAATTTCGTACTTTCTTTGGATTTTAGCGGTAACAAATTATATGTGGCACCTTTAGCTTTTTCTAAAATCTCCGGTGGATTGCTCATAACTTCATCACTTTCACTACTAACAAATATATTCGTAGGTAAAGTTGATAAAATGTTCGAATACAATAATAGGGCTACTATAAAAGAATCATCGGGTTTGACAAAGCTATAATTCGGAAAGTATGATAGATACATAATAAGTGACATGTCTATAGGCAGCGGCAACCTCTACGTTTACAACGCGCGCGTGCGGAGGCAGCTGGTCATGCGCACGCCACGTCACGTCAGCAGTAATGAAAATGGCGACTATGCAGCCGAAAGCATTCTGTGTGTTAGAATACGCGCGATATTTATCGGTTGTGGCAGTGCAACGTGCATTCCGACGGGAATACGAAATTGCTCCTCCAGGTCATCAGAGCATTCTACGATGGTATCGGAACTTCAAGGCTACAGGTGTACTTGAGAAACGTAAAAGCACCGAACGACCACGAGTGTCCGATGCAACAGTGGATGCGGTTAGACAATGTTTTGTGCAGTCGCCACCATAGATACATTAATAAAACAAGATGAATTCTTTAAATGTACGCCACTGTCAACACGTGGTAGTTCCCAGCATACTATTAGTTAGCGCCACCGTCGCAATAGTATGAAAGCGATGTTGCCGGTTTCCGTAAACTTTCATGAGATGAGAGTTATTTCAAATTCATCTTACTTTAATTTTGTATCAATCTACATGCGCACCATAGCATCCATACAATGTCCATACTATTGCTGGGATTTTTAAAAGAAGGAGTTGACAACCTCGTAAAAAATGAAAACCGTGATGGCGGAAGGCCAAAGGCCAAATATGATAATGAAATGTTAAAACTTAGTTTATGAATTATGATGAAAGTTCTAAAGATCGGCAAGTTATTTTTAAGAAGATAAACAGTGTTGATTTGATGTAATTAGTAAGTATTAGCAATTTAATTTAATATTAAAGGTGTGTAGATTTATTTAAGGACTTTGTTTATCATTCTTTTCTTAACCTTATATAATTTCATATTTCATAGATTTTCAATTGTTTTTATATTTGAAACAAGAAATGTCTGGCCCGGGTATAGTCAAGTATTCTCGAGAGTATTCTTGTTCAGCTCCTAATTGTTTAAATAAGTATTATTCTAAAATTCAGAAAGTTGGATACCTAATCAAATCTTTTTCATTTTCCTTCCCATATTAAAATTTGCCAGAACTGGTTTAAGACTTTAAATTTAACTTTAGATAATAATACCCGCTATCTTTGTCCGGACCATTTTTGCCTGAGTCTTAGTAGGGTTTCATCTTTCATCAAAACGTAAACTGTTAGTTGGATATTCTGTACCAATTTCATTAGATAATTGTGCATCCAGTATCCAGTTCCAATATACAACCTGAGAATTAGATTTTAGAATAAGTTGAGGCCGAAGCACAAATATAGCAGCATAAAAAAACAAGAAATTAGTTGCAAACTTAATAATTAGTGATGAACAATTTGAACGACCCTTGAAACGAAGAAAAACAATAAATAAATAAAAGTAGTCAGAAATTTAAGTCCTAAAGAGAAAAAGTTGTATTTTATTAATATTTGATAAGAGAAATTATTCAATAAGACATATGTACACTTTTTGTTTTGTTTTTATAGGAAACACGGGACACCCAACAAAATATGGTCCATTTTTCCAAGAATGGGGGAGACTACCTACTATTCATTTTACTTACAATTGTTATTTACTGTTGAGCTCATGTATGTATGTATTATTGTATAATAAATAATTAAAATATATGTTTCAAATATTTTATTTTAATGTAAATATTTTTTGTTTATATTTTTTGGGGTTTTATTACGAAAAAAACTAATATTTATGTTAAATGCATTATTTTGATGTAAATATTAGTTTTTTTTAGAGTAATGAATGCCAAAAAAATGTAAATAAATAATAAATTATATTTGAATGAACCGCGGTTCGCTTAAAGCTCTTCTTTTTTTATTCTTGTCTTTCTTATTCGGCCTCTAACTAGCAAGTCAATCAGCCAGTGTAGTTCAAAAAAAAATCCGTTCCATACTAATACGCAGCACTGTTTGTTTCCAAAAATTAACACGGGATCTGACTATCTTCTTTATTAATTTATCTATGGTCGCCACAACAATCCACTAGTCAAGCAGGCCGTGCACTTGGTATGCCGCAGCAAACTGTGTGGAAAGTTTTGCGAAAACGATTGCGATTCAAACCGTACCGTATACATCTGTTGCAAAAGTTACGACCAAATGACTGTGTCAAGCGACTACAGTTCTGTAATGACATGCAGGAAGCCATGGAGGGTGACGGATTCGCTAACCGTCTGGTGTTCAGTGACGAAGCGAAATTTTATTTAAGTGGCAAGGTGAACCGTCACAATATTCGGATATGGGGCATCAAAAATCCTCATGCAACTGTCCAACATGAAAGGGATTCTCCAAAATTGAATGTTTTTTGTACCGTATCCAGCACAAAAGTGTATGGACCGTTTTTCTTTAATGAAAACACTATGACCGCTATTTCGTACCTCGATATGTTGCAACTGTGGTTAATGCGGCAACTGACGGCTGATTCCAACAACTTTATATACCAACCAGATGGCGCTCCACCTCACTGGCATAAAGACGTGCGTGGGTATCTAAACGAGGAACTCCCTCATCGTTGGATAGGCCGTTGTGCGGAACACGATTTGGCAATGTTTGCGTGGCCTCCCAACTCTCCTGATCTTACATCGTGCGATTTTTATTTTTGGGGGTACATTAAAGACACGGTGTTCGTACCACCTTTACCTGCAACACTGGCGGAGCTCAGAAGACGCATTACCGCTACTGTCAACAGTATCGACCGCGATACGTTGCAGAGTGTGTGGACTGAACTGGACTGTCGTTTGGACATATGTCGTGTGACTCGAGGAGCCCACATTGAACATTTGTAAAGCGCTAATAATGTAATGTTTTCTCTGCCTACCGACATACCCTTTATTATTGTATCCATCATACTTTCCGAAATATAGCTTTGTCAAACCCGATGATTCTTTTATAGTAATCCTGTATTTTGTTACAAAAATTGACAATATAAATGACAAGACGTTTATTTCCGTAGCATGCTAAGAAAACGCGACTAATTTTTTGAAAAATTGCATAATGTGTTGCCGACATTTAGGGGCATCACTTTTTTAATCCATAAGATATTTCGCTAATGCTAACAGTTTTTATGTTTTCTAATTGATTAAATTTATGTAAATAGGCCAAATAAAGTCATGCGTAGGTAAAAATTTGATTGCAATTTGATTAAACTAAGAAATTTAAGTTTTCTTATTAAAATGCACGTGTATGTTATGAGATCTCATTACGTGCATGTTATTGTTAAATGTCATTTACAAGGAATGTTAACTGCGAATGCGATTTGAGTGCGGTTTTTAACGTTTACTGACATGGATGTAGCAAAACACATTTTCAGTTCATTCTTTTAGATATTGAATAAATAGCACGATATGATTCTTTTAATAAACATCTTATTGATAAAATTGAGAATCCTTCTCATTTACTAATACGTATTTTGTAGAGCCCTTTGGATCTTCTTCATTGGTATCAGTGCAATTGTAATATTTTGTTCGTACTGCGGTATGCTTATTTATGCAACATATTACAAGTGTGATCCTTTGACAACAATGGTAAGTACTGACATTTCCTATCTCTATTTTATGACTTATGATTCTATTAAGCCATATTTTATTTGCTGCAGTTAGCTAGAGAAAAAGATCAGTTGTTGCCCCTTTTGGTCATGGAAATTTTAGGAGATGTTCCTGGACTTCCTGGATTATTTGTTGCGGGGATTTTTAGTGCTGCTCTTAGGTAATGCTTGTCTTGTATAGTATCTAAAATTTATTAAAATACAGGGTGTAATTATTCAATATTTCAATTTGTGTTATAGACATACAAACAAGTTTCAAATAAAAGTTATACAGATTTGAAAAAAAATATTTTAAAAATATTTTTGGATATACAAGGTGTTGCATTTTTGCCTGACAAATAAAAATGTATATTTTTAAATAGAACACCTTATATTTTATTTAATTTTTAGAATGGCTTGGTAATATTATATTCAATCCTAACTTTTTTTTAAAAAACATTACAGGGTTGCCAAGTAATTAATTTTTTTATGAAATTAGAGAATCATGCAGACCCCAAATGTAATTATCATAATTTAGGTAGATTTACATTTATTTCAAAATTGTTTATTAACCTTTAAGATAGTAAGTTAATGAATATTGGTGATAAAACTGGTTTATTTTATACAGAGTGCTTTAAAACATGTTTTAAATATGGCTAATTTTAAGTTCACTTTACTCATTTTTTTTTATGCAACACCTTGTATATTATTTGAGCATAATTTTTTTATAAATTTACCTGAATGATACCAACATGTTAGCCAATAACATATATACAGGGTGTCCCAACAGTGCGTATTATTCGATAGCTGTTTTATTTTTGAAAATACGAAGAAATTTTTAATATAAAAGTTGTATGAAATATTCTTAAATGTACAGGGTGTTCCAAAAACGAGGTGCTGAACAAAGCTTTATTTTTTAAAGCAGAACACCCTGCAGGTTGTCCCATCAGCAAACAATTTAAATTAATTTCAATTATTTGGTATGTTGTATACAGGGTATTCAAAACGCGAGGTTACGATTTTCTCAATTTTTTTTAATGAAATTACTGGTATTAATTATTTGGTGGTATAACATACAGGGTATTTCCTTTAAAAAATCGAGAAAATCGTAACCTCGCATTTTGACATACCCTATATATAACATAGCAAATGAATAAAGTCTATTAAAATTGTTTGATGATATGAAAACAACCAAATATATTAACTACCTGCAGGGTGTTTTGCTTTACAAACGTATAGCTTTGGCACCTTGTTTATGGACCACCCTGTATATTTAATAAAACTTGTTAAATATGATCATATAACTTTTATATTAAAAAATCTTCGTATTTCCCATAATAAAACAGCTATAGATCAATTATGTACTGATGGCACACCCTGTATATGTGCTATTAGTTAACATGTTGGTATCGTTGGATAGATAAATTTATAAGGATTTTTATGCTAAAATAATATACAGGGTGTTGCATTTGAAAAAAATTGAACCTAAAGTTAGTCATATTTCTGACATGTTTCAAAACACTCCTGGGCAACCCTCTAATAGCTGCAATTAATTTGAAAATGGTGAATGATATTTGCAGAATAATTACTCTAAAATCTTACCATTAGTCTTTAATTTCAGTTTAGACTCCTTTTATTTATTCTAACAATTTTTGTGTGTTAACCGCAAAAATTGTTTGCCAACAGCAAACGGCTCGCTCCAGGCTTGCCAAAATTTTAAAATATTTCGGGATATGAACAAAGTGTGATCCGAAATTAGAAAGGCCTTACCCTAATCCAAAATGTTTAAAATAAACCATTCACATAATATTTCTCTTTATAATTCAAATAAAAAGTATTTCATTTGAAATTTGATGGAAATAATTACATAATTACGATTTTTCCATGTTGTTTTGTGGCTTGTCTTTCAAAAAATCAAATTACTGATTTTATAAAAACACCAATGTAGGTGTATAGTCCAATAATAAAGATATAAACATCACTAAATATTAAAAAAATATTAGATTTAAAAAAAACTAATTTACGAACCGCAACAGAATATTTTTTGTCAACTCGATTTTACATTCCGTGACGTCACAGCTTTCCTTAGCAATGGACGAAGAGGACTCCGTGGTGTCTACGAACCGTGGGTAATGATAGGCCTCCACATACTTTGATTACAGGCCTCTGATAGGCACGTGATAGGTTATGATATGGCAACACTGTGGGCCTGGTGATTTGCCAGGGTCAATGATATAGGTAATTATATAGATTGATCATCCATGTTTCTAAAAACAAATATAAGCTTGTGTCTTGAAGTAAAAATGTAGGTAATAATGTTTTTTAGTATATTAAATGGCTGGAAATTGGTTTTAAAACACATTTTTGCTAAACCGATTCGAATTAATGAGCACTTTCCAGGCACGACCCGCTTTGAGCAATCTATATAATGATATATGTATCACTGACCCTATCAATGACGACGGGTCCACAGGATTGCCATATCTAAACTGTTAGTTCCCACTGGCCAGCATTTTGACAGATCGTTGGAATGCCTAAATTGTACAGGGAAGTATCAAAAATGACCAAATTAATATCTAATAATTTTAAAAACAAACGTACTCTACTTATGTTACAATGTTAAAAGGCTCTAAAGACCGATAAAACCTTATGTGTCCGTAGGTACTTTTTGTTGAATAAAAACTTTAATTTGACGATTTTGCAAAACAAGCTGTAAACATCTGTTTTTGGGTTCTGTCGCAGTCAATAATTTTTGGTTTATTTGAGAGATTTAAATGTTATTAGTGTTCATCATTTGTACGATCGGTAGTGTCATTCAGCTGTAGTTGTCACGATGGTTTACGGTATACCTAAACGTGTGGAGATAATTTTTATATTTGGCTACCAGTGTTATTTATGAACAGCTCAAAGATTTAATGAAGGGCATCCGGACAAAAATGTAAGTCACGTCTACATCCGCGATTTAGTTGAAAAGTTTAGAGAAACGGGATCAGTGCAAAATAAAAACAACGATGCCCCAAATTGTGGTCCTTGGACAATTTGCAATAGAGCCTACTGCAACAACACGTCAAGTATCTGCAATGACAGGACTATGACGTGAGTCATTTAAAAAGGTTTTGAAATTACGTAAGTTTCACCCGTACAAAACGTAAATTCTTCAAGAACTAGGTGATGATGATCCAAACCGACGAATTGAGTTTTGTGAACTCATGTCTGAAAGAATTCGCATTGAACCTAGACTGTTAAAAAATATTTGTTTCAGTGATAAATGTACTTTTATGCTAAATTGTAATGTAAATAAACAAAACTGTCGGTACCGAGTGATGCGAACCCGCATCGATTTAGGGAAGGTCACACTCACTATCCTTAAAAACTGAATGTTTGTGCAGGGATCTGTAACGTGTGGAGGGTGAGTTACCCCACGGTACTTAGGCCTTATTAGGCCCATTGTACATCTTCCTGAGATGATAGGCATGTCCTAGCTCGTGAACTAGCCTACAGATTTAATGTAGTTGACAACGTCGCCAAGAGGTGCTTCTCTTATATCGGCCGGTGTTAGCCGATACTCGCCGAACACAAATTTTCTAATAAATAAGAGCGTCGAGCAATCGTTAAAGATATGCTCGATGGTCTCATCTTCTTGTTCGCACCCTCTGCACAGTGCGGATTCTGACAGCCCCATGATATGGAGATTCTTTCGTACTTGGCAATGACCAGTCAGAATACCTGTGACTAGGCGCAGATTCTGCCTAGTCATAGTCAAGTATTTGTTTGCTGCAGTGTTTTCAGGGTAACTTAAAAGCTCCCTGGCAACTCTGCAATTTCTTGTTTCATCCCATCTTTCCTTGAATTTGGTCAGGGATATTAGGCGATGCTTTAATTGGCACCTTGTTTATACCAGACAATTTAAGTGGCGTCATTTATCTGGATATGCTGGAAAACACGATCGAACCTTTAATTGTTCACGAATTAGAGAACCAAAAGGACGACCAAGGCAATCTAGCTCTAGACGAAGATTGGCTGTATTTCCAACAAGATGGAGCCCATCTTTACTGTGCAGCTGCAGTTATAGGCTTTTCAATCATGTATTACAAGTAGTAGGGGTTTGCTATTTAAACTTTATTAGTTGGGGTAGGTGGGGCTTAGACGGTTGTTGGAGGTGAGTTCTCTTTCATGTCTTTTTAGTTCCTCCTTTCTATCCTAGAAAATATTTTAAGCATTTTTTGATATCATTTTTCCTTTGTAAAATATAGCCCATTGTAAGTTTTTAAATTGTCACACTGTATAGAATTTAATTAAAAGAATTGGTAACAAGGAGAACTTTTTTTCATAGAAAATCGCTTCTAAATCTATATTGTAATGGCTAAATTAGCTGTACCTTATCAAATTATCGTTGGTTTAAAATTAATGAAAAAATGAGATTCAATATACATAGATGGTTATGTTTTAGTTCTTTATCAACTGGTTTAAATGCAATGGCCGCCGTAGTTTTGGAGGACTTTTATAAACCCTTCTTTAAAACTAAGTTGACTGAAAAACGTACCTACTTACTGATGAAAATGACTGTACTCATTACGGGAACAATTTGTGTCGGATTAGTATTTGTAGTAGAAAAATTGGGACCAGTCTTACAGGCAAGTAATAATATCAAATTAAAATTTTAAGTCATTAGTAAGTAAAACACAAACAGCTAGTTGCAAGAATGTTCACTACTGCATAAATTATTTTCGGAAATTTTTTTGAACTCCCGAATATTTTCTTAAAATAATAATAATTTAGGCACTAGGCAAAGTTTGAGAATGGCAGAGTTCACAGTTTCAACATCTGTCAAAGTTTATTGGTATCGTAATTATGAAAATTCTTGCAACTGCTTTTTATTCATTTGTTTTTTTAATCAACTACGATTGGGCTATTATTTTATTATTTTGCAATATCTGTAACGTGTGTAACATGTTTGTATATTATTTCTAGATTTTAATTATTTTTTACAGTTAACCATGAGTATTGGAGCAATAGCGAATGGTCCATCTTTAGGATTGTTTACCATGGGAATTTTACTACCATGGATAAATGCTAAGGTAGAAAATAGATTGTGGATGCTCAAAGTTTCCAGCAATAATAAATTTGATATAATATTCTGCCTTGTTATAAATAATTGTAATTTTAGGGAGCTCTAGTTGGTGGAATGTCTTCTTTAGTAGTTATGTCTTGGCTATGTTTAAGTTCACAAAGTTTAATATCGTCAGGTGATTTGACTTTTCCTGAAAAGGCTGTATCAACGGGAGGTTGTCACTACCATTTTACTCCAAAATATTCCAACAGAGGCTTCAAATCAATAATCAATTTAACCGAAGTTACTCATACAGAGTAAGTATCTAATTTTTAAAATAAACAATAGATATTAATTACATAGACTCAAAATTCACAATACTTTTAAATTTAATAAAAATAGTAATGATACCTAAGGTATAATTAATTTAAATTATTGAGCAATCATTCACTGTTGTTGGGTTCTGTTTGACAGTAGTCCCCTTACAATGACCCTAGAAAATAATTACAAAGCATACAAAGAACACAAGACCAATGATCATTGTTGTCAAAGCCGGTGACATCCATAAAAATCATAACTGAGTTTTCTCACCATTTAATCATTATTATTATTTTTCTTTTAGCGAGAAATATATGATATATCGATTATCGTATCTCTGGTACTGCCTTATCGGTACTATCGTAGCAATGGTTGTGGGTCTTTTGGTAAGTTTTATTACTAAACCCATGAACCCAAGAGAAATTGATCCGAGATTATTAGCGCCATTCATTAGAAACTTAATAAATTCTAAAACTGATCCTCAGACGATGGAAAATGTAGCAGAAAATGTTCAAAAATTAAATGGGCAAACTAATGTAAGTTGTTTTTAATATTTTCTTTCGTACTTTTTTGTGCTTTTTAACCATTTTTAAAAAAGGAGGAGGTTCTCAATTCGTCGG
Organism: Psylliodes chrysocephalus; assembly: GCA_927349885.1. Lineage (NCBI taxonomy): Eukaryota > Metazoa > Arthropoda > Insecta > Coleoptera > Chrysomelidae > Psylliodes > Psylliodes chrysocephalus. Next base: position 79,990,047 of record OV651815.1, on the reverse strand, counting down.
AATATTTTTTTATGTATGTTCAGCGGTAATTTTTTACTGCGTTGTCCGATTTCTATGATTATTGTGTTGATAGAAAGGGGAGACCTTAAGGGTAGTTCCATATACAATTGGTCAGGATCTAATAATCTAGGAAAAAATAAAAAATCGGCACAATTTTGAAGTCGGTTTTATAAAATTAATTTTATTAATTATATTAATTTTAATCTCTTTTTCACTATTTCCATTTGTTGCAATATCCTTCTTCAAATCTTTTTCTTATGGGTCCTGAATTGATTACACCGGTCGACATGATTTTTGGGTCTAACTTCTGCATGAAATTTTGGTTTCTCCTGTTACAAATAAAGGTAAAAATAATTTTTCCGATTACAGTTTGCTTTTGTAGAAAATAGAACAATTTTTCGAATTTTAAAGAAAAATTACTTATTTTTATATATATTTTTTTTAATTTTATTTTTAATTACGATAAACACAGTTTTGGCCGAACATAAAGTTTTTTTAATTCAAGAATTGTGATAAAAAATAGCATATAAATGTAAAATAGCAAAAAAAGTTCAGAAATGAATAATTTTAGTAGTTCTCTTATGATTGTATGGGCTTTCTTGTATTAAACTCCAAATGTTATCGTCCATTATGGTCTTGGTGTACTGCCCTTGGTAACTTTGTTCAAAGTCCATCACATCCTGGTGAAAACGTTCTCCTTGCTCATCTGAGTAGGCACCCATATTGTCTTTAAATTTATCCAGGTGAGAATGTAACATGTAAAGTTTATGGGACATTTTTCAGCCTATAATTTTAAAAATTTTAAGCATAGTATTAATCGAGTCTTTTTAATTGTCAGCTCTGTTGTTAGCTAGAAAACCATTAACTACTGGTTTAAGACTCGCATAGGCTAGTTTTTCATGAGCATTGGGGAATTCTGTGAAATCATCACTGCTCATTATTTATTTGTGATCCGAAGAAAATACCCGCTTTTACTTTAGCTTCAGATAATTCGGGAAGAGATCCCTTTAAATATTCAAAAGCTTCAGAATTTAGACCCAGATATTTATTTATTTCTCCATCAGGCCTAATGTTATATGTAACGGTGGCATCCAATATATTCTTAGGCTCTACAATTGCTTTCGACTCGATATTATGTTTTTCTACACCTACTAGATATAAGCTTATTTACGCACAGATTACAAAACGAAAAAGTAAACTATTGCCTTCAACTGAACGAATATATTTCATATCCGTTCTAAATAGTGAGAACACTGCAAAAAATGAAATCCACCAATCACCGTTCATATTTTGATCGACCGACTGCTATTATTTTTAAAATTTTAAATAAGTGACAATTCTGTCAAACTAATTGTCAGTATATTTTTTAGTTATTGAGATTAAACATACATTAAAATGAGTTATTCTTGTGTAGAATCGATAAATAATAGCATTTCTGTTTTTATTTCATCTATAATTATAAATAATTTGTTAATTTAAATAAAACTATATTTATGAAGTCAATTTAATTACGAGTATTAAAGTAACAACAATAAAAGAATTGGTAGTCTGTGATTATCGCTCTTGCCTTCCACACTGAAGATTCGAGTTCGATTCTCGGATGAGAAAAAATTAAATAAACATTTTTTGTTTTCGTTTATTTTATTTTAAAAATTATTAAAACTCATGAGTTATTTTAAAATTAGTTATTTTTTTTTAATGACCTAAAATATTTTTTATTTGTAAATTTTTGTTAGAGGGTCGTAGAAAAAATATTCTGTACAACTCAAGTGGATTGTTCACATCACATGGCCATCATATTCACTCTTGTTGCACAAACTACTATTTCTTATCTGAAATTTTGGTTTTTTACCTTCTAAATTATTTTTGCAATTAAACACAGAGGTGCCCATTTTTTATTATGATTCCGGATTTTTTGGTTGAAAAACTTCGCAAAGCTTCTAATTTGCTGCCAAAGCACAATATTTGCTGCTTTCTTTTTAACAAATTTAACTCCTAGGTACCTGGCTGAATCGGTTCATGGGATGTCTTGTCGTTACTTCTTCTCCGGGGGGATGATGTCTCTTCTTGAACAGCACAGCCTGTGTCTTGTCTGCGTTGATCTTTATCTTCCATCTAATGCACCATTCTTCTATGTCTTCCGATGCGTCTTGTAGATATCTTGATATGAGTCCTGGCTGTGTGCTCGTGGCTGATATCGCTGTGTCGTCCGCGTAGAGGGACATGGTAGTATTTTGGGTTTTCTAGATGTCTGCGGTATATATGATGTACAGCAGTGGTGACAGTACCGCCCCTTGAGGTACTCCTGCTTCTGGGATTTCAGGTCTTGATAGGACATGTCCCATCTTGATCCGGAACTGCCTTCCGCCGAGGTACGACCTGAGCAGCCCTGTCATTCCTGCTGTGAACCCTTGTTCTTTCATTTTGAAAATCAGCTCGGCGTGCCGTACTCTGTCGAATGCCTTGGCGATATCTAGGAATATGGTGCCTGTAGACTGATTTCTGTTGAATCCTCTAGTGATTCCTTCGACGAGTCTTAGGACACAGCAGCAGTTATTACAACCACAATATATATCCCCTGTAGTTGTGCATCTCTCTTGTTAAAGAGATGGCACTAAGTTTGTAGCGCTAAATGCGACTGGCCGCTCAACTAATTCGATATGGCAGTACATTCTTAAGGGAAAGTTTAAATTTCCCGCCAAAATCGTAAATTTACAGAAGCGAAATGGCGGGAATTTTTAAATATATTCATTCGGCAATAATAATTGAGAAGTATATTGCATGTTCTATTAAACGAGCTGTAAATCCAGGCGCTATTTTTATTTTAATAGCTAAAAATAATATGAATTCTTTTTTTGTTAGCTATTATAATAAGAGCAGAGTTTGGATTTACAACACATTTAAAAAAACATGGAATATACTTTTAAATTTTACCGGAATCACTTATTTTTTACCTATAGATGTTAGATCTGAAAAAAATTGGCTCTGGTAAAAAAAAATGTATAAAATATTTTATTTGAAAAATTATAAAACTTATTTAATGTCGAAGATAAATAACTCTAGCCATATCCATTTTACTGAAAAAAAAAGAAACAATATTAAATTAAACCATTTAGTTATTACATGTTTGTGATAATACAGTGTCGGCTATCGAATGTTTTACAATATGTTTTGCTGTCTAGGTGAAAACTACAAAGAGTTAGCATTAGTGCGAGAAGAAATGGAATACTATGAACGTAGCCAGCCGGCTACGTGGGGATGCATCGCGCCATATGCATGTTCATATTACACAGCACACAAGATAACATTCATATTATTCGTTTCCTGATTCCACTAACGCTAACTCTCTAGTTTTCGCTTCGATGCTAGCCAAGCGTGTTGAAAAGTGTTCAATAGCCGATGCTGTATATAAATGCTAACATCAACAAGTGAACTATTTTTTTTTAGTTTAGATGGATATCTTCTTCAAAACAGGAGAAAAACTGAAGCAGTAAATTATTAGACTTTAAGGCTGTTGCCACCGCAAAACTATTATCTAGGGCTTTGATGGCAGCTATAGGATTCCCTCCTTGAACCGTGTCCATAGGAAAGCATAATAACTTAGTTAAATTATAATATTAGAGGATATTAACTGAAAAATATAAAAAATTATTACAAACTTACGTCAAAATTGGCAACTACATTAAAAGAAGGGAAAACTGAAACATAAAATTGTTATACTTGAATTTTAAAGGCTTTTCCCACTAGAAAAGGATTATCTAGGACGGGGACCCTTGGATGACAGCCATAGCAATCCCTCCTTGAATACTCTTATTCTGAGTTTATTGTACGTTTTGCTTTCCATATTAAATAATTAAGCACTTAATACAACAACACAAATAACAATAAATATCGCTTAAAAAAAATTAATAATAATGAACGGTATAAATTTTGTAGAAGAAAAAATCAAAAAATTATCACTTGTAAATACTGACACTACACGCTTCGCTTGTCAAAAACTGTTTCTTCAACCAATGAACGTGCCGATGTCAGACGTGTCAAAATTCAAAACGATACTATATAGCGCCATGTGGCTCTGTGCCTGGCCGCAGCCTAACTCAAAGCCATTTCTTGAATTCTAGTGACATTACTACAGGAGATATATTGTGGTTACAGCTGTGATAGACAAGTAAATACTCACTACTGTGCTCTGCAATTTGGTATCGGGTCGATCAAAGTGCTACCATCTGTTGCTCATAAAATGAATTTAAATCTTTAAAATTCACTTATCGACGTAAATCAGACAAAAGCAAACTTTAATACTGCTCTGCTTAGCAAAAATGTTCCTATCTGACACGAGGAAAGTTTTGAGATATTAATGATTTTGTTTTCATATTGTCCACTATGTAAATATTCAATGTAAGAAACAAGTGCTTTGTATCCTTATATTGTAGTTAGGGCGTTTTTGCGTAGAAAAACATTGTAAATGCATGTCTGCATCACAAATATGCCTTTAACTCACAAACTGAAATTTTGTCAGATAGGACGTTTTAGTTAAGCAGGGCAGAATTGCTAAAAATGGAAAGTGTTTTTTGATATCTAGAATCAGAATTAAGCATTAGAACAGAAACACAAAGAAAAACATTTTTTTTTGTCGACTTGTGTTATCCTTAGTGTATTTTTATATTTTTGTTCTGTTTCATGATGATATTCTAAGATATCTGATTTTCATCGTCCAATTTTCTTTTCCTTGAAGCATTTACATTAAATTATTATTTATTCTTAGTTTTGTCGGTAAGCTTTTTTTATAACCTTTTAGTGATCGTCCTTTATCTTCTTCATTTGTTTCATTAATGTTAAGTCGATAATAACTAAAATAATTGGATATAATTCATTTACTCTGTGTATGATGTAATATGATAATAATCAAATTAATCATTTGATAATAGGTATGGGGTTTTATTTGTAAAAAATTATTACTGTTTTGGTATCTTTTATTATTATTTATCAAAAAAATATATGTTATTACATATTTAACTTTTTTTAGGATAATTTGCAATTAAAAACATTAGAGGAACAGAGTGTTTATGAAGTCAATGAATCTATTAAAAATAATGGTGATCTAAAATAAAGTAAATGTTGTAATTATGTTAATAAATAAATAAAGTTTAATTTTCTAATATATTTTTTTTGTATATCCAAAAAAATATTTATTTGTGATATCTACCTTAGGTATATCTTCTGCTATTTGTTTTTTGGTATTGGTATATTTGTAATAAAAACCGACGCTCCTGGGTCTGATATTTTTTTTATTCTTTTCTCTTAAAATATTTTGTTGCGTTTTTCGAGTAAATATCAATCGCTTTCTATTTTGCTCGTCTTTTGTTCATCGGGTGTAAATTGTTGAAAGGCAAACTCGAACTCAGAGGGCAAGCCGGATATTGTTCGGGTTGTTTTTCCGGGTATTATGATATGTGAAAGTTAGGTAGGTCCGTTACTCAACCTTTCTCTGTCTAATGCATTGACTAAATGGAAAAATTAAAGTATAAATACGGCGTTCAAAAGTAAGAACTGGGTTAGAAATCTTCCTGCCTTTCTCACGCCCAGTTAACAAAAAAAGTGTAAGATTCAGTTATCTTTAAGGTGACTCCTTTCTATATACTCTTCCAGTATATTGAATGGTTTATCTTGTTAACTATAAGGTGACAGCTTTTTTTGTTATATTTGGAAAACGCAGTAAAAGATATCGAGGCAGCAGATAAATTATTTTCTCTATAAGACGACTTCTGTTGCGCTATACACCGTTACCTTTAAGGTGACTTCTTTCGTTATATATTTGTATATCGAGAGGTAGTTATTTGCAGAGGGGTGAAACTGGTATGCGCAGGCCTGGGATAGAGCAAAAATCAACCACGTCCGCGTGACGCTGCAGTCGTGTGGTGGGGTAGGTGGTGGGAGTGTAAATGACAGGTGAATATTGATTTTTATGGGGGTGTCATGGCGTCTTGGCTTATGGCTTAAACTAAACGAGAGCGTTGTTTATTTATATTGGTGACTATTGGTTGTATTCAGTTGTGTTTACATTTCCAATTTGCTTAATTGATTTAGTTGACCACTGTTAATAAGCTTGTTTTTCCATTATAAATTTGTGCTTTTTGAGCTGTTAAAGTACTAACAAAAAAAAAAACAAAACAAAAAAAACAAAACTCAAAAAAATTAGTAGTAGTGGTGGTGGCAGTAGTAGTAATAGTATGGTGTTCGTTTTATGATTTTTTTTTCAGTGCAAAACAGTTGTGACCTTTCTGGAATATGAAGCAGCTTAATCAGATATGTTGGACTTTTTTTCGAGAAGGAAAGTTAGTAATCTACTCATTTATTTTATACTTATACTGTGTATTTTCTGTTTCATGACGTTTGGGGTTGCCTAGCTGTATCATCGAAGAAGAAGCAGACTAATAATATATGTTGGATTTTTTTTTCGAGAAGGAAAGTTAGTAATCTACTCATTTATTTCATACTTATACTGTGTATTTTCTGTTTCATGACGTTTGGGGTTGCCAAGCTGTATCGTCGAAGAAGAAGCTAAATAATAATATATGTTGTACTTCTTTTCGAGAAGGAAAGTTAGTACTCTACTCATTTATTTTATACTTATTGCCGCATTTGAGAATCCACATCGGATGCATTTTTTACATCTCGAGCGTTTTTTTATCTACATCGGACACATCTGTCCCATTACATTTACGTATACTGAATGACGCGATCAAAGATTTACTACATCTCAGATGCATCCGATATGGATTCTCAAACGCGGCATATACTGTATATTTTCTGTTTCATGACGTTTGGGGTTACAAAGCTGTATCGTAGATGTTGGACTTATTAAAAAATAAGGTATTCCTCGGACTTATAATTTTTATTTAATACATTTATTTTAATAAGATTGTACTTTGTACTGTCTTTCTTTTTTCACAGATAAAGTTTTTCACAAAATGATGGACAGTGTTGTATCCTGGAATATGTAGCAGCCATCCAGCTACTTCATACATAATACAATTTTCATATACATTACATTTTTTAAATATTGGATTTGTATTATATATATTCATTAATAAATTTATTTTTTGAATATGCTTGTTTTTATTATCTAAAAACTGTTAGCCAAATTAAGATTTGTTCACACAAACTGCATTTTTTAATGCGGATAATTTTTACTGTCAAATTTGAATGGCTCCGCGCTTTCCTTCTCTTCTTCTTTTTATTATTTTCTCTTCTTTCATATGGCCTCTTACCAGACAAGGACTTAATTGAAAAAAAATCAACCACGTCCACCAGGTGTCGCTGAAAATTCTATCACCGTTTTTTAACGTATGTGTTCTGTGGTTATTTGTTACCTATCAGGTGACCAAACAGACGGATGTTTTAAAAGAGCTAAATTTTTCTCTCTTCTAAGGGTTTTGTAAGATTGCATCTCCGAGTTATTGGATTCTTTGTGTGACTTGTCTTGGTGAACCGTTGTCTATGGTGACGACGCCGGATAAAGAAATAGCGAGTTATTTAGTACCTCTGATTCAACCGTATAAAACTTGTGGAAAACGACTAAAAGTATTGCGATTGTCGTTCTACTTTTGTCGACGATATCTTTTTCTTTGTTCTGAGGATCCCCGTGCGTAGATTTTAGCGATAATCGTATCTTCTTTTAGACGCTACAATTGTAATTATTAAGTTATGTGGGTAGTTTTTTCATTTCATTGTCAGGGCATTTCATTTTATTTCGTAGGGCAATAATTAATAATTAGAATTACGGTTATAAAAATCAATTATTGTAAATCCAGTCACAACAACTAATAAACTAAGCCCTTCTGGTTTGTGATCATAAGAATCAAGTGTCAAAGCCCTTTATTATTTTAGGGTTTAGGAAACCAATAACCTGCTTTTAGGGCTATAAATTGTTGTTTTTTGCGTTTATTTAAATGGTAGACAGATGTTTAAATTGTATTACATTTATTTGTTGAGTCCTATTGTTAAGTAAATTACGGTAATAATATTTTTTTCATTCTGTATGATGCAAAAATGGGTAAAATCATGTCTTATTTCTAAACGTTGAGATTTTAGTTTTTTTGTTTTTAAGAGTGAATATTCCAGCAAACCATTCTGTTACATGTTCCCTCCTGTTACATAACTAAGAAGGACTGTCCTGTATGCACTCTTATGTGTTATTTATGGAACCGAACACCTAAGTTCAAACTTAGCACCATAGTTATATACCATGTATATAATTAAAATTTATGTTGCAGCATTAAATATCCGTTATATAAATTTAATCACATAAAGATTATATCAATTTATATATCTATGTGTAATCTACATTAAAGTAACAATTTGTACTAAATTATTTCGTTCAAAATGTTACATGGCGTATATATACATAAATGCTGTTGACCAAACGGTCCTTGAAATAACACATGTTTTTTAGTAATGTAAGTAGGTATATCTGGTGCATTATTTTGTGTTTCAATGTTCAATGGCGGTTTATGGAAGTACCTGTGGCATTTTTGTATTTATTGTGGAAAATAGCAGGTATGTTGTGTTTTTATAATGATATTGAGTTATTATATGTGTGTACTGTATTTCGATGATACATTTGAGGTGTAAATATTAATTTTTATTCTCTTTTCAGGTCATGCTTGATGGGGCCCTGAATTTCGAGGCCATGGATCGTCGTTAATGACAGATATTTTCTGATTTTTATGATGAATTTGGGTTATTATATTTGTGTGAAATATTTCTATAATATATTTTTGGTTTCGGTTATGAATTTGTCCAATAAAATTATTGATGTACCTAAAAAATAGGTTTAAATTACTTTTTTTATTCCTCCAAATATTTTCGACGTTTTTTTGTAAGTATTTGTCATACATTGCATCACATATAAGGAACCTGCTATATAACAAAATTAGGTCATTTTTGACAGTAATCACGTGAGTTATTATGTAACATGTAAGTTACTTTGTTATGTAACACGGAACTAGTACATGTAAATGATACATATATGTTACATGTTTGTGTTTGCTGGGATGTATAGAGGCGGGTAACAATATAATTTTAGGTATTACGTTTAGGTAAGCGGACATATTAGGCTCATCTGGGCATCACTTTAACACATAGGTTATAGAACTCCAGTATAATTGTTATCCTTTTAGAAAAATGAGGTGATATTGTGGTGGGACTACAGCTTGTGATTTCGGAGCTGTCATTTATAGCATTGATTTGTCGGTAATTAGAGCAAAAGAGCATAGCGCCGAAAAAGAGCCTTGAGCCACCCATAGTACGTGCGGAACCTCAATAGTAGGGCCTAAAAATGGTACTTTTTCCCCACGTCTATGGACCGAAAAGCCTGATAGAGGCAGGATGGATCTTAAGAAAAGATACCCCAAAAGTGGGCCTAATGGACATCCCCCTTTATATCAGGTGTTCTGTTGTCGCACAAGTTATTGTTATACGAGTATATGCAGTGCTGAGCACAATAGTAAAATACGGTATTGGGATATCAGTGGAAAGGTGTTACGCAAGATGAGTTTAAACTTATCATTTAAATATTTATATTCATATTCATATCTTGCCATACTCTTCGTGATACCGCTGAACTTCACTATATCAGACAATACGTATGCAGGTATTATATTAGCAGTGTGTATGATTGTGAACTATAAAGGGATAACAAATATTATAGTTATTATAAAATACATTATGGGCAGGTTGTACAAAAAATATTCTAAACTCATTTTAACTAACAAGAGTTTTATTTTTAACTAGTTATATTCAAAAACAAATGTCATTTTTAAAACTATGTTTAACAATAAGTATACGACAAGGTTCACAGTTTAAACTAAGTCTACATTTTAACTGCCTATTGTACAACCCGCCATATGGTACAATTAAAAATTAATTGTATTTCTTTAAAATGCATTTGATTCTGTTGATCGAAACCATTCGATAATAAAATTAAAAAGTATGGGTATAAAGGTAGTTTTTTATATTTATACTACAAAGCATGCATTGGAGTAGCATGTAGATTATCTAAGTATCAGGTCAGAGAGGTTAAATTTAAATAACTAATAAAATATGTAGTACTGTCATCATACTTTCGCCGGTTCATGGAAGCTTAATATTACTTCGGTTAGAAATGAGACATGGAAAAGGCCCCACATGTGTTAAGGCGGGTACAGATCTGAGCACGTACGCGTATGAGGCAAACCGAGGACGCATGAGCATGTAGATGTCAACGAGCTTCCGAGGCGTGGCAAATTGCACCGTGCGGCCTCGCCCCGATCCGTTTGTTGGCGGTACATCAAAGAGAGGCAATGAGCAGTACGTGCTCAGTCTAGACGGGGAATTTGTACCGAATAGATTATAGCGAGTATTTAAGGTTTATTTTGCATGAAGTGGAGACAGAAAAAGGTTTTGCTTCTCTGGATGTATATAATCAGCGAGATATTTTATGGAGAGCAAGACAAAATAATAAAACAGGCACTCAACTACGATACCACCATTTTTTTTCAATTATACGAGTATTCTGGGTGTACGGTTGCGTGCTCGCGAATTTACTGGGTCGGTGGCGAACAGCGCCTCGTGCGTCCACCATTCGTGTTTACAAAATGCGTCGCACGAGGCATTCGGTTCGGCCTCAGCTTGCCTCATACGCGTACGTGCTCAGATCTGTACCCGTCTTTATGTTAAACTAAACAAACATAATTGTAAACTTCCCGCTTTAAGAAATAAGTTTCAATAAAATCTATTTTTTGTATTTATTTTTTTGACATTCCATTACAGCTACATTGAACTCTAAATGAAATTTTGGGGTCCTACAAAAATCACTTCATGGGTATCTACTAGACGTATTTTTAGGCCAAGGTTTGAATATTTGTAAAACTAGGTTAGGACCCGGTTCGTCAGGTTACAGTAAATTCTAACTATGGGACAAAATTCAAGCCTAGTCAATATGGAAATTAAGGACATTTATTTTTATAATTATTTATAAAACAGATGATAAAATAACGATATGTCTTGCTCTTGTGAACTTATTAATAGCTAAGTACGTATTATTGTTATTTAAATTACGCATCAATAAAGATCTACAAAAATTATCTCAAATAATAAAAATAATTAATTGTATTTATACGATAAAAAAGGCTATAAAGTAGCAAATTCAAGAGACTTTAACAGTAGTATAACTTTAGATTCTGTTCCAATTGAAAATATTTAATAGGTAGGTAAATCTGTTCAATTTTTATTTATTGGTACCTGCAATTTGCAATTTACTGTCGACGTGTTTTTTATATTATTTATATTTGTGCAGACTCATAATATAATTTTAATTTTGATCAATACTTATATATACAAAAACTTTTTATCATTGGTTTTGTGAAAAAATGTAGTCGTGATAAAAAGTTGTGCATGATCCAAAATTAAAAATGCAACTAGGTCATTCACTGAATTTACACCCATATTGGATTAAGAAATAAATGAAATATTTGACTGGTCAGTTGTATTTTAAACATTTACTCATGGGTGGCGTTATTTTGTATATTGTAAGGGGTTCTTATAGAAACAAAATAAATATAAATTTTAGGTATTTAATTTTGCCTCAGAAGGCTTAAAAGAGATAGTTACATGATTTTGTTGTTTAATAATAGTTTATTCAGAACAAAAATTTTAATTTACATACACAGTTTTACCCTGCGATTAAGTACGTACAATGATTAAAAATAAAATAACTTTTAAAATTCTATATTAAACAGTGATTAATATAAATAATTGTCTTTTGACATACCTATAAATCTTCAGCATCACTCTCAAAATTTGTGTCACCAGCGTCGCTGTCATCATTAAGGGATATAATTATAGGATTAATTTCGTGTATCCTGTTTTCACGTGTCCACCAGTCGTCAATTAATTTATCACATTTTTGAACACTTTTTTGCCAAATTTCTGGGGTTGATGTATCCAGTGCTTGTTTCCATATTTCCCTTACTGCTTCGTCGCTGTAACCATTAATTCCAATATGATTGTCATAATACGTTTTACGTATACCCCAAATGTGTTCGATGGGGTTAAACTAACAATGGTACGGTGGAAGCCGTAACACATCATGTCCATAACTATGTATGAGTTGATCTACCACATACATTTTTGGTGGTTCATGCCGTTTGGCTAAAGTTAACAACTCAAATTTAAGGGCGTATTGTTGAAATGCAACATTTTCGTTACGTAGTCATTCTTGTATTTTGGCTATAGTCCAATTCTGTCTTAGCGGTTTGTTTAAAAGTTATGTGTGATAGCTCACATTATCTAACATAATAACAGATGGTTCACTTAAATTTGGTAATAGTTTTTTATTTATACATTTGATAAACATATCCGAGTTCATGTTATCGTGGTAGTCTTCTGATTTTGATTTATTAGAGGAAAATATTAATCCTGCACCATCTACAAATCCATTCTTTCCACCTGCGTGCAAGATTATGTATTGCTTTCCCTCACCATTAGTATCTTTTATTGATTTTATGTTTTCATCTTGCCATATTCTTTTCGTCCCACCTTTGAAAAATATCCAGGTTTCATCCAAATATATAAATGAAGCTCCGTTCTCTTTTAAACGAGTATATTCTTTAAAAAAATGTATTCTTCTGTGAACAACATTATTTTTTTTTTCACATAAAGCGTTTCTATTATCTTCTTTCTTAAATTTGAAACCTATTTCCTTAAGCAACTTCCTGTTCTGCCAAATTCACCAATTTGTATTTCTGTTAAGTTCGCCAGCAATGTGTCTAAGTTGACATGTTCCTTTTTTGCACGCATTTCATACATTATATCACGAATACGAAATTTTGTCCCACCAGATATATCCGACGTTTGCAGTTTTTTTGCGAGGTGTGTATATTTTCTTTTTTTTTTGCTCTCTCCGCTTCTGACGTTTTTCAAAACAATTTAATTTTGAATCACTAATACCGAGAGCTGCACAGACGCGTTCATGCACACTCACTACTGGCTTTAAAGGGTCATCTACACGTAACACGCCTTTCGGCATTTTCAGTTTCGATATACGTTCTCTTCGAAATTCAAAACTGAACTAAATAATTTAGCGCAATTAGTCCTATAACATCAGTACAAAAATAGAACATTTAATCTTAATTTTATACCTGAAAAGGGAACTTCCAGAAATTCCTGACCATAAAGCGTTTATTGTATTCGGGGAAAATGCTATTACCATAAACAACGTTCAAAACAAAATTATAAATGTTTTCATTTTTTCGTGTATTACTTTAGTAATTTAATTTTAATAAATATACTATATAAGTAATAAATAATTAAATTATATTCACCCTCTACCCACCGGAGGACTACGCTTATTTTACTCAACTACCTCATGCGAAATTATCCTGTAGACCGACTCAGTCGTGCATCTGTTTCTTAATCCGATATGGGTTTAAATTCAGTGAATTACCTATATCACATATCAATTTATTGGAGCTGTATACGAGGTTTGTCTAAAAATATGAATATTACTCAAGAGTAAAGTACCTTTATTTTTTACAATACATAAGAACAATAAAGTAAAGTTATTTTGAATTAAAAGCTATATTCAAATATACAATTACATTTAGCATAAAAATTCAGGTTAGGTAATTATATACATTTTACATATAAATTATTTGTAGTTATAAATTAATTAATCACCAAACCTGAATTTTAATGCTAAATGGCTGTAATTGCATATTTGAATATAACTTTTAATACAAAATAACTTTACTTCTGTATTGTAAAACATGTAAAATTCATATTTTTTGGCAAACCTCGTATACAGCTTAAAAAAATTGATATGGTTGGCATTTTAAGTTTTGGACCATGCAGAAGTTTTTATCAAAAATACATTTTTTCACAAAACCAATAAAAAAAAGTTTTCATATGGTTCCAACTTAGGTAGAACTGTCATTTCAATAAACACTTTTTGCACGAGTTGCATACAATATTTTTTCTACGTTCATGCAAAAACCAAAAAATGTTTTATAGAACTGCAGTTGTATTAAACAAATCAAAGTAGCCGTGATCGTGTACCTTTGTTTGAGGCATTTATTTACGTTTGTGTTCATAATTTGTAATATTTTTAAAAAAATTTATTTTTTTATTAATTTATTTATTAAATGATTGAAAATAATATAAAATATGCAATTGTTTTTAAAACGTAACACAGAAAATGAAAATGGACTAAATATTTGGCGTTGATCTGAATATTTATGTTTGTCATGATCATAAAACGCTGTAGTAAAATGACAGATGAGTGCAATAAAATTTTTATTGCACTAGTACAATAAAGACCCAGTTTTTCACTAAATATAGTTCAATAAAGTTTTGTTTTTGCATGAACGTAGAAAAAAATAGTTAATTTATAAATAAAATACATTGGGAGTATTAAAATAAAATGTATGTCCAAAGCTAGTTAAAATTGGAAAGTTTTTTAAATACATTATAACGAAGAAGATAGTAATTAACTATTGCATGGTATTAAACGATCTTTTACTATATAGGGTGAGATAAAAACATATATCTTTTAAAACGCATACTCAATAAAAAATATTGCATTTATTTAAAAAAAAAGCGTTCAAAAATGGGTATTAAGCATTGGTATGCTTTTATGTTTAGTATATACCCAAAATGCATAATTTTGTTAATAAGTATGTTATTATAAAATATATAACAAAGTAGGATAGTATTATAAGAGTTTTTTTTTGTCACAGAGAAAACGATTATTTAGTTATGACATCTTAAACTCAAAAATACTCGGACGCCAGTTTTATTAATGTGGTTTTCTCCTCGCCCTTTCGATACTGAGCCAAAAGGACATGGATAGCCTAGTATTCTAAGGTTTAGAATGTTCTTGAGTTAAATTTCAGATAGCGATAATAACAGGATTTAATTGTCACTAATAAGTAAGCTGTTTTTTTAAATTTTAAAAGCAAGATTGTTTGTATTATAAATTCTTTAAATAATTAGATATTTCTGTTTGAATCAAAATTTTAGTCCATGGTCTTAGCAAAAAAGGAAAATGTTTCGATCATTTCGAAATACAGAAGTATGCCAAAACCTTGTTATTCTAAAATAAGATAGTAAATTTTAGAACTAACATTTTAAAACTGCAATTTACAATGATCAAAATCAATTTCCTATTTAAGCATTTTTTATAATTATTATAGATTGACGGATCAATATGAAGATAACTTTAGGAAGTATTTTGATGCTCATAGCACTAGCCAATATCAACGTGGGTAGTACATACAGGTTGGAGAGGTCTCCACAAGAAAAACCATGGGAAATCAGTCACGTTACAAAAACAGATGACGATGGTAACCTCAACGCTGGTGTTAATGTGAAAAATGACAACTTTCATGTAGGTTGGGACCAAATTTTCGACGGATCTGGTAAATCCAAACCAAATTTAAACATAGGTGGTACATATAAGTTCAAGAGGTCTCCACAAGAAAAACCATGGGAAATTAGTCACGTTACGAAAACAAATGAAGATGGTAATCTCAATGCTGGCGTGAATGTGAAAAATGACAACTTAAATATAGGTTGGGACCAAGTTTTTGATGGATCTGGTAAATCAAAACCAAATTTTAACATAGCTGGTACATATAGATTCAAGAGGTCTCCTCAGAAAAAACAATGGGAAATTGGTCACATTACAAACACAGATGAAAATGGTAACATCAAAGCTGGTGTTAATGTGAAACATGATAACTTTAATTTTGGTTGGGATCAAGTTTTTGACGGTTCAGGTAAATCTAAACCAAGTTTCAACTTCAAAATTTAAGAATTTTCTTGGATTGAGCCTTAGATATCACTTTTTGAAATTTAGTTGCGAATCAAACACAGATCAAAATTTAAATGCTAGTAATGGTTTTGATGCAAATATTTCGGTTGTCACAAAGTTTTTAATGGTTCCAGTTCATGCAAATCATGCACTAAGAATGTAGTAGTTTCTTTATTTTTCTGAATATATTTTTGGAAAGAAGTGAGAAGTTACAAATGTGATAATTATTGTATATTTCTTTTTTTAAATAAAAGTGTTAATATAATTATTTAGTCTTTTTCTATTTGTCTTATTCCAAGCAATTTAAATTACAATTTTTAAGCTCAACAGATGCCTAATCAAAACAATACTATTAACGTCAGATTCTACATAATAAATATTGTTAAATTTAGATAATTTTTTTTAAAGTCAATAATTCGAGTTTTACATTTTATTGAAGTAATAAACGAAACTTGTTTCAAATACCTGATTTTGAGTGTAATAATATTAATTTAAATGCTGAAATATATAAAAGGGGTAAAACTAAATTTATCTACACTTTGTTCATTGTTATTGTAGGTGAGTTTTGTTTCTTAACTTGTTAGGTACTTTTAAAAATTGTATAAAATATAAAAATAGCACTTTTTACTTCAATGCATGAGCTGATGTTAGATATTTTGAAAAACATGATAAATCTATATACATATATATCATTTTTCAATGTGCCCATTCGTCTGAATGCGATACAGATAATCCACTTGAGTTGTACAATATAATTTTTCTACAACCCACTAACGAAAATGAAACTGCAAAAAATAAAAATAAATGTATTTCAATCCTAGAATTGAATCCGGGACTTGTGCATGACAGCCATATATTCTAGTCTCTGCTCCATCGCCACATATAACATTTTAGTTTTAGTACTCGTAATTATATTGATTTCATATAGTTTTACTAAAATTTTTGGTTTATTTGTAAATATGTATAGACAAAATAAAAATAGAAATGCTATTATTTATTGATTCTACTCAAGAATAACTCATTTTAATGTATATTTAATCTTAATATCTAAAAGATAGACAGAATAGGTTAATTCTTTGAAGACAACTTATTAAACATAGGCAACTTCTCATACATTTTCACGTAAATACAGTTGCCTGCCTATATTTTATTATTGATTTTTATTGATTATACTTAGATTTTTTTAGTTTAGGCAATAAAAATATATAATAATAATAATAATAATAATAATAATATTAATAATAATAATAATAATAATAATAATAATAATAATAATAATAATAATAATAATAATAATAATAATAATAATAATAATAATAATAATAATAATAATAATAATAATTATAATAATAATAATAATAATAATAATAATAATAATAATAATAATAATAATAATAAAAATAATAATAATAATAAATGAATGTTTTACTTGTCTTACAAATCCATATACTTTTATTAATACTAACATATATACTTTTTAATTACGAATTCTATTAAAAATTGTATTAGTATAAGTAAAAATAGTCCATTAGTTCCTAAATGAATTGGCGCTGCTGTCACGCACGAAGCGAATATACTCCTTTAAGGATAACGGGTAAAAACTTGTTTTTTCAAATTTATTGCAAGTAATGTCAAATCAGATCAGCAACACTGCACATGTCACTTATTTTTATTATTACGATTAAAAAAAACGTCCTAGGGCAATCAAATACAACTATTTTCTGAAATATTTGATTGGAAGTACTTACAAAAGATGATGAATCATTTTTTAACCAAACACAACTTTATAAATATTCAAGTCAAAATTAGAAAAAAATATTGTATGTAACATGTTATGAAATGCCGTTTTGTGTAATTCGTTCATTTTGCGGGACCTCGCTCCGCTCGTCCCCCAAATATTTACTCGTTACACCAAAATAAGGCATTTCGTAACTGGTTACATAAAAAGCTATTTAAATTAGTTATTTTATCTTAATAGATTTTCGTCAGTGGGTCGTAGAAAAAAATATACTTTATAACTCGAGTAGACTGTACTTTGCCTACGGCGTCGTGCTTTCACTTTATTTTCGTGCGACATGGCCAACATACTTACTCTTGTTGCACAAACTATACTATTAGTGCTAATTGCAGAGGTGAAATTTGCGTTACTACAATTTCTTTTCTTAAATCTTTTCTCTCTTGATTCTTTTTGGGAACTTCTTAGGAATTGGCTTTTAAATTGAAATTTTAAAAGTAAATTTGCAAGTTCCCAAAAAGAATCAATATGATGTATCAGCTTTCATATATACTTATGTTATAAGCCAAGAAATATAGTAGATTTACCTGTGTAAAATTAGAATAAAATTATTGGTATGATGGTCTAATTCGATTTCCTGATGATTCCCTTTCATTTGCTCCCGGGCTATCCGGTTTAATTTTTTTAGGGGTGCTTTTTTAAAAAATAGTCGATTTTTGAGAACACTGCACAAACGGCTAGTCTAAAGTTAAAAAATGTTGTCTTCTTCATCTAGAGCAGGCCTGCACAACTCAGATTTTCAAAGGGCCAGGTTTGGAAAACCGTAACTGGACGAGGGCCGCCAAGAGAGGTCTGAGCCTACAATTAGTCGGTTCAGATTTCTAAAAAAAAGGCGACACCTTTCATTTATAACTCCTGCTAGTCGAGCTTCTAAAAAAAAAGGTCGTCAGCTTATAATGTATACCCTATCCTGCTGATCGATCAGCCTAAATGCAAGAAAATGAAAAAATGTATAATTTGACGTAAGCAGGCCAAACTGGTCGACAGCCAGCGGGCCGCCAAAACGATACTGGCAGGCCGCATCCGGCCCGCGGGCCGTATGTTGTGCACCCTTGATCTAAAGGATATTTGTGACAAAAAACCTTGCTAGAGTACTTACCCTAGTATTTACAGATGTAGACGTAGAGCGTCCTGAAGAGAGGCATGTCTTGTTAAGGTTTTGTCCTGCTTTCATTTCTCGAGTGCTAGACCTGAATAAATACACTTTACAGTATTTATTTTTTCAACATAGTCATTTTTAAATTCACACAAGAAGTAGACTCTAACAATTCTATCAATTTTATCGACCTGACACTCACTAAAAGTAACAAATACATTAAGTCCACACTATTCGGGAAATAAACACAAATTCGCCACTTAATTCAATGCAACTCCTTAACTCCTTTTAACAAAAAAATTTCTGGCTATGTACACAGACTTATTACTAACTTATTTAAATATTTGAATAAGAATGATAGTTTTACACCAGATAGAGTGAACAATAGAGAGATATTGCAAATTTCTATAACGTCAGTCACAACATAATGAGAGGCAAATAAATACTATGCTAAAATAAATTTTATTTCAAACCTGAAGTTTTGACAGTAGAGTCCTTGTCCTAATAGATATTTTTAACCTCATTTTAAATAAGTTCATCTCTTTTGTTGCCTATAACAAAGAATACCTACCCATGAAGCGAAACTGAATTAGTTTTCGTATGTACCAAAGCAAGGGAACTTAATACACTGGGAAACGTATGAAAATTAATCAATTTTTGTCGTTTGGTTTATAAGAATTAAACACATACTAAAGTAACAATTTTTACTATGTTCATTATGTCAAATAGATTATTTTACTAAGAAATAAGTAACAATAATGACAGTCACTACACAATAGCGAAAGCAGATGACCTGGTCATTCTGCAAATAGGAAATTTTGAGAACAATTATGGAACAGTGGTGCAAGGACCATTTACTGTTTATCAATCCCAAGAAGACAGAAATGATTCTTTTCGCAAGGAAAAGGATGAAAATTGAATTAAAATCTACAGAGCTCCTAAACACAAAACAAAATTTTTCAACAGAGGTGAAGTTAACCTGGAACTCATACTTAGAAAACAAAGTTAAAAGAGCATACATTACTTAAGAACAATGCTGCCGAACCGTTGGGCGCACCTGGGGTTTCTCCCCCAGAGTCATCACATGGACTTACATGACCATCATAAGATCTATGCTAACATACGGTGCAGTTGTCTAAGTACCGAAAATCCAAAATAGAACAAATTCAAATAACAGCATGTCTCAACATAACAGGAGCCATTAAAACCACACCAACCAGAGTCACGGAAGTCGTTCTTAGTCTCACTCCCCTTGATATTTATATTGAGGAGATTGCTCTGAAGACAATGACACGCCTCTTCACGGTTGGAATAGAACCTGATGTACGATCTGGTGAGTCGAGACGTCGCTTTTGGTAAAAAGCCCGCCACACGTTACATATCCAGAAGTACTGTAGGTAGCTGTAACTGCATTTTGATTGCATCCTGATAGCAGCGACTTGGTTCCTCGAAGTGAGTTTGTCATATATGTTAATTATTGTTTATTTACTGTTTTAATTTCATTGGTTTGAAAAACAAAAAATAACATATTTAAATAAAAGACTAAGTAATTAAACATAGGCGTAAATTATCATTATTGGTACTTAATATGAATTTAGAATTAAAAAAAAAAACATTTACAGTTAGATGCAAGAACTTTCAATAAAATGTACGAACATGTAATACAAATTTTAAAACTACTATCTAATTTTTAATTAATACTTAGATAAATACAACTACTTAACTATACTGCAATTTTTACAAAACACTAATAATAATATACCGCTCTACATACATTGACAGCTATATTTAACGTTAAACCACCTGTAAAACACTGAGAAAACTTGGCAGTTTTTTGTCCACGAATCGTCCATTTAGTTTCGCTTCTTGGGTAGGTATTCTTTGCCTATAATACGCTAGTTCGGTGCGATGTCATTTTGGTTCCACTGACATTTAATTCCAACCAAACTTTTAACAAAAACATCAATAAATTTGACATATACGTTTTTAACGTTTTTAGTTTATTTCTAAATATTGTTTACAGGTCATAAAAAATAGTTTAAAGGTAATTAAACGATTGTATATTTGATGCATGTTATCACTTACTTTAGGAATATATTTATAAAAGAGAAAAAACGATATAATTTAGGTAAACAAAACGAAAAAAACACACTCAAAAAATCTACTGTCACCTTAATTGTCAGTGGAGCCATAATTACATCATCACTGAACTAACGTAAAGTACATAATATGGAACAGATATTATATAGAAATGCCCATTTTAAAAAGTTTAGATGACAATGATTAAATATTTAATAATAAAAAACTTTGAACTGATACGAATGTATCGAAAGCGAGCGCACCCGAAAGCTATAAAGTCGCCACTATCTGCTGCCCTTAAACATCCACAATTAAGAACAGGCGCATGCTCAAATGTCAAAATAAGAGCGACGCTAATAGTAACTAACCTTAAGTGAACTTGCAATATCTTTCTAACATAATAAATAATAGGGCTCTAATAGGCAATAGAAGGAAACTGCATTAAATTTACATATTATTTAATTTGGAATAAACCATTGTTTAAAAACTGAACTGCTTTACTCTGTCGTTAACACAGACTAAAGGTTCCATAGAAATTGAAAGATATAGAGAAAATGACTAAAAGAAAATAGAAAATGAATAAGATTAAATATATTTAAATTGTCGATTTATCACAGAAATGCATTCTTATTAAAAAACAATAAGGAAGTGAGTCAGAACAAGAAAGTAAATAAATGTAAAAATACATCAATTTTATAATTAGGCATTTTTTTATGATTATAGATTGATCAATCAATATGAAGTTAACTTTGGGATGTATTTTGATGCTGATAGCAATAACAAATTTCAACGTGGGTAGCACATATAGGTTAAAGAGGTCTCCTCAAGATAAACCATTTGAAATTAGTCACATTACAAAAACAGATGAAGATGGTAACCTCAATGCTGGTGTTACTGTGAAAAATGATAACTTCAGTATAGGTTGGGACCAAGTTTTCGATGGATCCGGTAAATCTAAACCAAATTTCAACATAGGTGGTGCATTCAAGTTCAAAAGGTCTCCTCAAGAAGAACCACCAAAATCACCATGGGAAATTAGCCACGTTACAAAAACAGATGAAGATGGTAATATCAACGCTGGTGTTGATGTGAAACATGATAATTTTAGTTTTAGTTGGGACCAAGTTTTCGATGGTTCCGGTAAATCTAAACCAAGTTTCAACTTTAAAATTTAAGAATATTCTTAGAGTGTTCTAGATATAACTTTTGAAAATTAATTATCAAAATCAAAACATTAATGATGGTTTTGATGTATTTTAATAGTTTTTGTTAATGTAAACCATGCACTTAAGAATGTAATAGTATGTTTCATCTTTTTTATGATTATGTTTCAGGAAATAAGCGAAATATTGTAAATGTGATAATTGTATTTTTCTTTTTTAAATATAAAGTTTATAAAACAGAAAGTTATTTTTATTATAAATGGTAATTTTTAAACTATATAGGTAATCATCCCCACCATTATATCATCATTTCAACATTCCAAAAATCTACAGACTGTGATAGTTTTCAACTTTTATTAGTCAAGAACTACTAACTCTATTTAAATTGGTCAGCAACGAAGGTCACTGAAAATATGATAAATAATTAGAGCCCCTCCCAAAAAAGGACTCAAACAAGCTACCCAACAACTTAAAACCTGATTGAATTACAATGAAAACTGTAAAACCCAAACATATCTTGGGATATAGTTTATTTAATAGGAAAGACATAGACCATTCAGCATATCAATAAGAGTAAATTTACTGTCAATCAGGTAAATAATTAAAGAATTAATTAAAGAAACTTCAGGTTATTATTACGGCTTAAGTTAATTAGTCAGGTTTTAGAAGATAAAAAATTACTGTTGTGTAATTTTTATTCAAGTTCGGCATACTGATTATGCCGAACCTTACCCAATATTTCCTGGTCCTAAAATCCTACCTATAAGATCATCACTGCCACCAAAATGAGCAAATCTATCTATATATCTATCTGAATAAGGGCGTGGTTTAAAGCCCACTTGTACTGAAGCTCTAGGCTTATTGTATCTCTCACAGTTTCTATCTCATCAGATTGATTTTCTTGATGAATTCAAGAATATGTCTGATGGACGCTTTCGCGATTTCTTCATGTTCCGGATATTGTACCCCGAAGTACCATTTCCGTTCCCATTTAAGGTTCCGATAGTGGCATAGTATGTGAATAGGAGTTTCGTCCTCCTCTTCACATATTCTACATAGGGAGTCATCAGATATCCTTAAGAGATTTAGGTGTCTTCTAAGGCCGCAGTGTCCCATAAGAAGTCCTATTACGGCCTTCAGTTCGCTTCTGCTAAGGTTTAGCAGTTGATGTTTTCTGCTCGTGGATGGCCCCTCTATGAATCTTTTGGACTGTCTAAGTCCAGGAAGTTCCAACCAGAGCCTATGGTGTTCTCTATTTATTTGTTCCTTTAACACCCATGTTGATATGAGATACCACATGTGGGTTCTGGTCCAATAAGAGTTTTTCTGCTCCCTTCCTTCCTAGGAGGTCTGCTTTCTCGTTTCCAAACACTCCCTCATGTCCTGGCACCCATTCAAGGGTGACCTTGTTATGTTCTGCCAGGGTCTGCAGAGACTATTGGCAATCAAATATTGATTTAGATTTACTTCTACCTTGAGCAAACACCAGTTCAAGATAAATTCTGGGGTTCTGGCGTTCTGGAGTTCCATAACGTACTGTTGCGTTTTAAACAACAGTTTATTTTAAACAACAGTTTATTTGTTAATAATTTAAGTAGAGCCTCAAATAAGACAGAGAGGGACTTGGAGGATTAGAGCATGACTGAATAACGAAATGGCTAGCATTACAGTATTGTTCTTGGATTAGCAATGTACTTGTCGACTTACAAACAAACGATGATGTCATCACTGCTACATATGCAGATGAAAAAGTTGTTACATTAGTACACCCAAGGTTAGCAAATAGAAAAAAATCTGATTAGCAAAAGGTTTCAACTATAAAAGCGACTATTCACCAATCCTACTAAACATTCATTAGTTCAATCAGTAACAAGACACTTAATATTTAAGTAAGATACTGAACTTTAGAAAACATATTTTTACAAAATAAAGCAAACGAATTGGACTCAGTTTGACTTCAAGAACTTTATTGGCTCATTGGGTGCATACAACTGTAAATGTACAATAAAGTATTGGTACATAAAGCCACCCTTAAACTCATCTACTGCTACGGAATGAAAATATTGCAAACTGAATCAAATTCAAATATAAAGAAACTAACGTTTTCTGGTACATCCTAAACACCTTAATACGTGAAAACTAACAGATTCTGTAAGGTGAAGGAGTTAGATAGCCTCCACAGCATCTATGCTTTACTTAGGCCTATTGTGCATCCTTAAGAGGAAAATAGGACCTGCATCTCAGCTCATCAAAGTTCTGCAGGTTAATAACGTCTATATAAATGCCCCATTTTTGATGTGGTCCTTTGGTGGGTTTCTACTATCCAAATAGTAATTGCCAGGATAGAGGTATTTAGTCCGCCAGCTTTACAAGGCAAATTATTTTTTTAAATTTTTTACAATTATTTTTTACTTATATGCAGGAGCGTAGTCGGAAAATGTATGAGTGGTTTTGCGTTTTGAAATTAAGTAATTTTACATATATTTAGAAATAACAGTAAAAGAACATGTTTACTAAATAAATAAAATTCAAAATAAAAACAAAAACGAAACAAACAAAAAGATAACAAAACAAAAAATTAATATTTTTGAAACTTAAAAACAAGCACAACATAATTTGATAGCACATATTAAAAATAAAAATAAATTCGTATTCTTTTTTATGAAACACAAAAAATCACAATACAGATAATAAACAAACATAAATTATTATTAAAAAATAAATTCATATTATTTCCTAAGATTGGAATTATTATAATTTCCATGTGTTTTTTATACTTTCTAATAAACTGGGATTTGACCCCCAAAATCCCCCTGTGGCTACGCCCCTGCTTATATACATATATATTAGTTTAAAAAATTATTTTGTTTAGTCAAATTAAATAAGTTGTGATTTATAATATTTCTTTTCCCTGTAATCATAAAATCGTAAAAATAAATAAAATAAAGTAGATATGATTTCTATTTGTAAAATACCTTTTATCTAGATATTTGTAGTTGTTTATATTAATAATCCCAATTTCACTCGAATAAAACTAGGGTAAAATACAATGCAATAAAGATTTTATTAAGGTATTTTATGTATAAATAAGGCAAGTATATTCAGATGATTTATAGTGCAACTTTTCAATGTGCATTCCCAACTTGGAAAAATAGTGTGATAATTTATATAGGTAAATATAATTCCTAAAATTTTTTTGGTCTATATTTCGCTTTAATAATTGTTTTCTAGTTTTGACATATAAAGTGACATTTTTTTGTAATTGTAGCAAGTGTCAAAATGATCTATTTTACGTAACCAGTTGCATAATGTTCAAAATTATGAAACTGGTTACGAAAAATTTAATACGGCACCAGTTGCGAATAGAAAACAAATAAAAATAAAACTTTTTTTGGTTGCTGAAAGTTTATATCAAAGAAGGGCAGGTTGTCTTATAAAAATAGAATCTGGTTGAACTTACAACCTAGTAATAATGTTGTTTTGGTCCTTACACCACAAAATAACCTACTTTTTTAAAAATTGAATAACTTTAATAAACAATATAAACACATTGTAAGTCGTTGAGAATAAATAATTATTAATGATGTTTAATCGTGGTTCTAATTGTCAATAAAATGATGCATATATAACTAAGAATACAAGAAAGTAATAGTGATTGCCTATATGTCAGTAATGTTTAACCAAAACACAACTACAATAAAATTTTAGTCAAATTAAAAAAAATATAGTGTGTAACTCTTTCATGTTGCGGGACCTCGCTCTGCTCGTCTCGCTAATATACACTCGTTACAAATTAAGGCATTTCGCAACTGGTTTCATAAATAACTATAAAATTTTCAAAATTTATAATTATCTTATAATTTATTTTAAAAATACATTTTATACATATAATTTTTTAGTTTAACGTGTTTTACCCTAAGTCAGTTCACGGTATACAATTTCTTATTACGTATTACTGGCCATAAATAAAAGTTCTCTTGTTATAAAATTTATTTTTCCGTCTACCAACCATTTACGATATATTTCAACGTTGAATAATGACCCCAATTAATGAATGATTTTCTATTAATCAACGATTTTATTATACATATGCAACCCAACGTACATTGCTCTTATTGTACATTATTTATATTGACAGTTACCTATGGTGTAGGCAACCAAACATACATATTTATACATTTTAAATCAAGAAGGTGTGTTAATACTATCTGTCATTGTATGTCATTATTTAATGTCTTAAAATATAGAAAATAGTAATTGTTATTTTTGGTTATATAAATAAAAATTGAAAGTAACATATCTTTATTTTTGAAAAGTACGGTCGACGGAAAAGTTCTGTAACGACATCGTGAATTAAAATGGCGATTAACAATCTCGAACATTAACGCGCTCGCTCCGCTCGCGCTTTAAATTATCTCGATTGTTAATCGCCCTTATTAATACACTTATTTTTTAAATAACCATTAAACCTTAATTTTAAGGCGTCATGTCATGAACCTTTTAACTTTTCTAACAACATAAATGGGAAAAGTTATAACATTGATAGGACCTAAAGAGTTTGATTAAAATAACATATTTTTTCTATTTGTTTAAATTCTTATGTTTTAAACAGAACCTGACTAAGATAATTTTTACCGTTACAGATCAAGAATCGAGATGAAGCTTATTTTAGCTACCATATTTACATTGGCAGTTATAATATCAGCTGAACAAGTTTATGAACCGCTTAAATTTAAAAGATCGCTTGATCACCCTTGGGCTGTTAGTCCAAATATAAACAGAGATGACAATGGCAACGTCAATACTGGTGTTAATGTAAAAAATAAAGGAAAAGATCACGAATTTGAAGCAGGATGGAATAAAGTCGTTAAAGGACCAAATAGAGCTAAACCAACCTGGAATGTAGGTGGTACTTTCAGATTTAAAAGATCGCCTGATCAGCCTTGGGCAGTTAGTCCACATATAAACAGAGATGATAATGGCAACGTCAATACTGGTGTTCATGTAAAAAATAAGGGAAAAGACCATGAATTTGAAGCAGGATGGAATAAAGTCGTTAGAGGACCAAATAAAGCTAAACCAACTTGGAATGTAGGCGGTACTTTCAGATTTAAAAGATCGCCTGATCAGCCTTGGGCAGTTAGTCCACATATAAACAGAGATGATAATGGCAACGTCAATACTGGTGTTCAAGTCAAGAATAAGGGAAAAGATCATGAATTTGAAGCAGGATGGAATAAAGTCGTTAGAGGACCAAATAGAGCTAAACCAACTTGGAATGTAGGTGGTACTTTCAGATTTAAAAGATCGCCTGATCAGCCTTGGGCAGTTAGTCCACATATAAACAGAGATGATAATGGCAACGTCAATACTGGTGTTCAAGTCAAAAATAAGGGAAAAGATCATGAATTTGAAGCAGGATGGAATAAAGTCGTTAGAGGACCAAATAGAGCTAAACCAACTTGGAATGTAGGCGGTACTTTTAGATTTAAAAGATCGCCTGATCAGCCTTGGGCAATTAGTCCACACATAAACAGAGATGACAATGGCAACGTCAATTCTGGTGTTAGTGTAAAAAATAAAGGCAAAGATCATGAATTTGAAGCAGGATGGAATAAAGTTGTTAGAGGACCAAATAGAGCTAAACCAACTTGGAATGTAGGTGGTACTTTCAGATTTAAAAGATCGCCTGATCAGCCTTGGGCAGTTAGTCCTCACATAAACAGAGATGATACTGGCAACGTCAATACTGGTGTTCAAATCAAAAATAAAGGAAAAGATCACGAATTTGAAGCAGGGTGGAATAAAGTCGTTAGAGGACCAAATAGAGCTAAACCAACTTGGAATGTAGGTGGTACTTTCAGATTTAAAAGATCGCCTGATCAGCCTTGGGGAGTTAGTCCACATATAAATAGGGATGATAATGGCAACGTCAATACTGGTGTTCAAGTCAAAAATAAAGGAAAAGATCACGAATTTCAAGCAGGATGGAATAAAGTCGTTAGAGGACCGAATAGAGCTAAACCAACTTGGAATGTAGGTGGTACTTTCAGATTTAAAAGATCGCCTGATCAGCCTTGGGCAGTTAGTCCACATATAAACAGAGATGATAATGGCAACGTCAATACTGGTGTTCAAGTCAAGAATAAGGGAAAAGATCATGAATTTGAAGCAGGATGGAATAAAGTCGTTAGAGGACCAAATAGAGCTAAACCAACTTGGAATGTAGGTGGTACTTTCAGATTTAAAAGATCGCCTGATCAGCCTTGGGCAGTTAGTCCACATATAAACAGAGATGATAATGGCAACGTCAATACTGGTGTTCAAGTCAAAAATAAGGGAAAAGATCATGAATTTGAAGCAGGATGGAATAAAGTCGTTAGAGGACCAAATAGAGCTAAACCAACTTGGAATGTAGGCGGTACTTTTAGATTTAAAAGATCGCCTGATCAGCCTTGGGCAATTAGTCCACACATAAACAGAGATGACAATGGCAACGTCAATTCTGGTGTTAGTGTAAAAAATAAAGGCAAAGATCATGAATTTGAAGCAGGATGGAATAAAGTTGTTAGAGGACCAAATAGAGCTAAACCAACTTGGAATGTAGGTGGTACTTTCAGATTTAAAAGATCGCCTGATCAGCCTTGGGCAGTTAGTCCTCACATAAACAGAGATGATACTGGCAACGTCAATACTGGTGTTCAAATCAAAAATAAAGGAAAAGATCACGAATTTGAAGCAGGGTGGAATAAAGTCGTTAGAGGACCAAATAGAGCTAAACCAACTTGGAATGTAGGTGGTACTTTCAGATTTAAAAGATCGCCTGATCAGCCTTGGGGAGTTAGTCCACATATAAATAGGGATGATAATGGCAACGTCAATACTGGTGTTCAAGTCAAAAATAAAGGAAAAGATCACGAATTTCAAGCAGGATGGAATAAAGTCGTTAGAGGACCGAATAGAGCTAAACCAACTTGGAATGTAGGTGGTACTTTCAGATTTAAAAGATCGCCTGATCAGCCTTGGGGAGTTAGTCCACATATAAATAGGGATGATAATGGCAACGTCAATACTGGTGTTCAAGTCAAAAATAAAGGAAAAGATCACGAATTTCAAGCAGGATGGAATAAAGTCGTTAGAGGACCGAATAGAGCTAAACCAACTTGGAATGTAGGTGGTACTTTCAGATTTAAAAGATCACCTGATCAGCCTTGGGAAGTTAGTCCGCGCGTAAACAAAGATAATAATGGCAACGTCGATACGAGTTTGGAAACCAAAAATAAGGGATGAAACAGAGTCGCTAAACCAAATCGTGTAGATAGTTTTTACACATTTAAAAATTCTAAAATGCAAAGTGAAATCGAAATTATTACTGTAAAAGAGAAATAAATATATTATCTGTATTGATTTAAACATAAAATATATAAATAATTTAAATAAATCGTTTACAAGGTGAACTTTTTTATAAGAATGGTCTAGATTAATTTGTTCTAAGGTTATCCTATAATTTTTAACTTTTGATTATAATATGATATATAACAGTGTAGAATTTAACTAAAAAAAGAGAAATTAATAATCCTTCAAGATTTTACGGCCATATAAATTTTTGTCAAAATTCACAATACACCCCACCCCGTATATTAATAACGAAGGGGAGTTGACACTTTTTAATGCTCATATGATTTACCCCGTAAGGGACTCTACGAGTGGCAGAAGTATTTTAGGTCCTCATGACCCTGTATTATAAAATAATAATATATTTGTAAACGTATAAAAAATTGTATTAAATGAATAATAATATTTTTTAATAAGTGTACGTACTGAAGAAGGTCTAACTAAACTAGGTGCCGAAAGCTATTCAAATGTGTTTTATTAAATCCCATGAAAACCACTAGCCAAATTAATATTTTATGATAGTGCAAACGTTATTTCTATGTTTAGAATATAAAATACATGTATACATAAATAACTTGAATATAATTATTGACACATAATATTATTGATGCTAATATTTTTATTGCTGTGTTTTTCGTTATGAAAGTAAAAGGGGAATCACATTGATTTATCAAATGTTTACCTTACAAGTCTCGTTTTTATATTATTTGCAGGAATACAGAACCGGCATAGCAGTAGCATTAAACGTACACATTCCATAATGTCTTTGTAACAATTTTCGAGAACGTTAAAGTAAGCTAATAATTAGTCGGTGACCATTTTGTCCACAGCTTCAAACTCCATACATAAACAAGCTAAAAAAAAAGACCTTTTTATAAATTGACTAACAATATTTATATATTTTTATTATGGATGCCTGTATCTGTAACGTGTGGAGGGTGGGTTACCCCCACGGCACTTAGGCCTCACTAGGCCCATTGTGCATCCTCCTAAGATAATAGGTACCTCCTAGCTCGTGAGCCAGCCTACAGATTTGATGTAGATGAGAACGTCGCCAAGAGGTGCTTCTTTTATATCGGTCAGTGTTATCCAATACTTGCCGAACACAAATCTTCCAATAAATGAGAACGTTGAGCAATCGTAAAGGATATGCTCGATGGTCTTATCTTCTTGTTCGCACCCTCTGCAGAGTGCGGATACTGACAGCCCCATGATATGGTGATGCTTCCGTATTTAGCAATGACCAGTCAGAATGCCTATGACTAGGCGCAGATTCTGTCTAGTCATAGTCAAGTATTTATTTGCTGCAGTGTTGTCAGGATAACTTAAGAGCTTCCTGGCAACTCTGCAGTTTATTCTTTCATCCCATCTTTCCTTGAATTTCACAAGGGAATGTTTTTTAATTAGGTACGTCACTACCGATTTTGTCAAGCCACTAGAAGGGCCAGGTCCGAAAAGCATTTGGTTGGCTGCTTTCTTGGCTAGTGAATCAACAAGCCGGTTACCATCCGATGTGGCGTGACCTTTGATCCATCTTAAGGTGACCACATTGTTGATGGATACTTCGGCCAAAGCTTCGTGACATTCTAGTACTAACCCTGAGTAAATTCGTGGTCTGTTCAGGGTGAGTAGTGCTTGTTTGCTATCTGTATAGATGATCGTGTTCCTTCCAGTTATTATGGACATGTTCTCAGATACATTTTGTATCATTCTATCTAGGAAACAGACTTGTATCTCTACCAGCAACACTTCAGTAGTGTAATGTAAAAAAAAATGAAAAATATTACCGATTATTATGCTCAAGTAAAATTACAAAAAGGGAACAGTAAAAGTCAAAATTTGAGAAACGGTTTTTACCGTTTCTGAAAAGTAATAAAATTAGACATGTCCAATTCTCTTAATGATCCTTTTAATTTTCCTTAAATAATGTAATTTAAGAATAACATAACCAAAAAAACACAAGACGGATCTGCTCTTAGAATATAAATATAAGCTGGTCTTTACGTATTTTTTACACAGTATATTCTACAGCTTGCTAAAACTTTAAAATGAAATTTGTAATTGTATTCCTTTGTTTGTGTGTAATATCTACAAATATTGTAAATGGTGGAAGAGTCTTGGGACCTGAATGTAAGAGGGCAGGACGTCCCTGTCCAGAATGTAATGCCCCGCTTTGTGAAAAAGATGAAGTATTAAAATTATTACCATGCGCTTGTTGTCCTGTTTGCGGTAAAAAGTAATGTAAGTAAATTTCAATATGTATTGTAAAGTTAATTTTAGATGTGCAGTCTTTGTTTGTTACACGCATAGTCCTATTATACCTTGTACAATTCATTGTACAGTGGAAGGACCTCGTTTAAATTTTTGTACCTGTATTTAGTGCAAAGACATTTATAATAATTTAGGTTAAAACTTTATCTCTTCAACGATACCTAGCCTATTATACATTAGGGCATTGATACTCAAAGTGTGCTCCGCGGAGCCCTGGGGCTCCAAAAGCTTTTGTGGGGGCTCCGTGAAGAAAATAATAGTCTTAATTTTGCTTGGAGGACCTTTGTTTTTGTGGGGGCTCCGCGATAGAAAATAATAGTCATAATAAAAAAAAGCAGTACTATGGTCACAAAAGGGAGGGACGTGGCTCAAGGATCTTTTTTTAGAAGTCACTAATAGGAAGGAGGATATGAAAAAGGTCTGGCAACAAGATATTTTCTTTGAAACGAATGAATGTATAACTCTGAAAATGTAGGGTGATAAATATGATTAGATTCTATATATTTTTAGAGAAATGTTAAATTTATATGACGTCAGCGTTTGGCGTACCGCCGCCATCTTGATTTTTTAAATAGCAACGTAGCAAAAAAGGAGGAGGTTATCAATTCGTCGCGATATTTTTTTTTATGTATGTTCAGCGATTATTCTTTAACACGGTGTCCGATTTCAATGATTTTTTTTTTTGTTAGAAAGGGACTACTTTAGGGGTGGTCCCATATAAATTTGGTCAAAATCTAATATTTGGATCCATGAGAAAATCCTCAAACTCTTCATTTTTTATGTATGTTTAGCGATAATGCTTTACCACCTTGTCCGATTTATAAGATTCTTTTTTTGTTAGTAAGGGGGTACCTCTGGGGTGGTCCCATATAAATTTGGTTAAGATGTGATGATGGCATCTGCACGTTTTTGAAGTCGGTTTTTTAAATTTTTAATTTGTAATACTTGTTATACAAACAGAAGGATATTGGGGTCTATTCTGTAAAAATTCCTTTATATTTAACGGCCTTTAAAAATATTGTCGGCCTTTAAACATATATGTTCGTATTCGTTAATTTACTTCTGTCATTATTTAAACAGATTTCTTTAAGATAGTCCTCTAATGTATTTTAAAGATCCGTTAAGCCTCTTTTAAAAAACAAGAATATGAAAAAAATATTATTGGCTCAACTTGATGAGATAGTGGCATAAAAAATGTTGTGTACACCTCGACCATGTAATCTTTTTTGACCTAAGCAGAAGTTGCTTGGTCTCGGCAGCAAACTTCTAATTTGGCCAGAAAATATCAACTTTATGGCCTTGGTACACAAATAACTATTCTATTGTTTGATTAAGGATAATTTTCTTACCGTAGTAGAATTTTATATAATTAAAAAGTTTATTCGGTCGTGTTTATTGTTTTTATAAAGTTTAAGTACCTACGGGCACTACATCTGTTTCGGAAATACTGTTCCATCTTCTGGTGCCAGTTATTAAATATTGACTGGCACCAGAAGATGGAACAGTGTTTCCGAAACATGTAGTGACTGTAAGTACTTAAATTTTATAAAAACAAGCTTTCGGAAAAGACGCTTTACTTAGTTGAGTTGAAACATGGCAAAATATCCCATGAATACAATGTTTTTCATTATTTGACTTTAATTAATTACAATATTCACGAAAATAATACGTACCTATTATTAGAATTTAATAAATAAATATGATAACTTACTAGGATAAAAAATCACTGTAAACTTCTAATAAACTTAGCTGCTAATATCGGCGTCACTCACAAAATAACGATTCTGCACTGCAAACTGTAACCAGACAAGAACGTGGTTAACAAAATGGCAATTAGAAACCACGTGGTGTTCCATGTTGCCAATTTGTGAAACTCAAATTACCTACCCACTGAGACTGCATACGGCACTTAAAAAAATGCAAATTTATAATACAATAATTAGTTATAGGCCACTAGTAATACAGCAAACAACTTTTAAATTAATTTACGCTAGTTTTATGTTAACGATAAATAGAAAAAATATTGAAAAATGGTACCTAATAGGTAATTTGAATTGTTTACATTTCCTATGATAGCGCAATAACAAAACGTGAATGGCAACGTTGAGATCGGCGCATTAAGGGGACGTTGAGTCTGGGTATTATTAAAAATAAATTCGCTAATAGTTAACATATCATAGCTGTATATTAAAATTAATTTATTTCGTAGAGCGCGAAAGCAAAATTGTTATATTTAAAGTGTTGTATTTTATTATTAAGAAATTTGTAATGTTTAGATGAACATAATAGTTATTTTTAAATATACATATATTACCGAGTAAAATATTTGTTAATATCTACTATACCTTACTGTAATAAATGTTTTCTTAAAGAAAAACTCGTATTTGTGAGATATTTATTAATAATTATAATATTATGGTATTATTAAATTTTCTCAGTTAATATTTAAAGAATGTCTTCCTAACTTACAATATTTTAAAAATAAACTACTTTTTTCTCTCAGTGTGAAATCCATTTTTATAACCACCAGATTTAACTTGGTGGTAACATAACAACCGACCTTGGACCTTGGTCTAAGCCACTTGCTAGATAGCAACTGCCTGAAACAGAATATACTACCATAGGGACCGTGCGTCATGACTTTAACGCTAACTGGTGACAAAAATGTGAACTTTTTGGGGGGTATTTGTTAATGTTTTATACGGCATTTATTGTTTAATAATTATTAATAAAATGAAATCGAATTATTTTCGTAATATCAATATCGAAAAAACTTGTTGCATCCGTGGATGTACAAACACATCACTTTAGAAACCTGGATTTCATTCGATAGTAAAGAAATTTTATAAATTTCCACAGAGCACAATTATGCCTCACACCCAATGATATACATAATTACAAAGATTGCTTATCCATATGTAAATCAGACGACGAAAAGCGTATTTCACTGGGCAAAGTTTTCTTTTTATCTAGCTTGTATCAATTTTGAGCACTTAGTTGTAAAGAAATCATTTACAGAAAAATTAGAATCTTTAGTGTTTTCTTGTCATTAAGATTTTTACATATTTAAATGACCATTTTATATAAATATAATTTTACAGATAATGGTTTATTCTGTTGATTAAAACTAATGTAGAATGTTATGAAATAAGAATATCCAATTTGACAAAAATATCACGGCCCTCTTTACAATTTATTAACTATTTCTCATTTATTATTAAAATAAACAAATCATAAATAATACATTGCAATTACTGTCAAAAGAGATTGTAACAAACTTTAAAATATTAAAAATCCAGTGATTTTTTGTAAATTTTTTTAGTGACATTACCATTAAACATTATTCAGAATAATAGATAAGTGTCCAATTACAACTCTTACCAAAGTTGTTCATACCTCATATCAAAATTGTTTACATTACCTTTTCAAAATTGTATTACATATTGCAATTATGTATTTTATGTAGAATTGTTTCTGAAATAGTAGTCTAAAATTATTTATATCCATCTGTTATAAAAATTGTTTAGATCTCTTAATATTATTTAACTACATGAAAACTCAACTTTCCAAATACACAATGACATGTCTTGAAGTAAAACTTTAATTATTATCTTTTTCTAAAGATTAAAATGCTGAAATTTTATTTTAACACATTTGGGCAAGAACGGCTCTATTTAGTGAGCACTAGGAAAGGCACATTGCAACCAGCTTTTCATAATTTTTTTATAGTTGGGTGAGCAATCTATAATATATGTATCATTGAACATCTCATAAACGCCAGTGGATGAATGACATTTCGATTAACATAACGCTAAAAAGATTTATAATTATTATTATCAATCTTTTTTATTAATTTACATTTTTTAAATGTTATTGTAATACTTTTAAATTCAGTGTTACTAAATACCTATATTTTAACATTGGATACACTTGTTTAAGGTACAACTTTACAATTTATTGTCACTTAGCCATTTAAATCTTTTTGCTTAAAATGTATATGCATGTCCAGATTTTAATAATGTTTCACATTTTACGTCATTTTGACCATGTACACGATTGTTTGGTACGGGCCGGTATCTATTTTTACCTATATTTAATATTTAAAAAAATACCCTTCATTATTTACTTGCAATGTTTACCCCATTTAATTCTAAAATTAAACACTAGAGAGGGCTAAGTTCGGCAGTAGTGCTGCCTCTATATTTCACGCACGGTCCCTATATATCGAGGACCGCAATGCATAGGACTTCGTAACTAAGGCCCGTATTTATAAATAGAACTTACGTGAGTCGGACATGGGTAAGTCGTCCTTGATCTAAAATCTAAGTTCGGTTACAACGTCTCTATAGTTCGAGGTGGTTCCGGTATTACACTGGAATTTAGAGATGGCTATTAGCAAATCTGTAACTGTTATGTTCATTTACGGATTTCTTGCTACCCATCTCTAAATTCAAGCGATATAACCGAACTTCAATTTTCGTTCAAGGACGACTTACCCAAGTCCGACTCACGTAAGTTCTGTTTATAAATACGGGCCTAACAGTTCCACTGAATATTATATTTTATGATAATCTCGTTTAAAACTTTTCGCTCCATATATATAGGGAAGGTATTACAATTTATAAACAAGACATGGGTAAATATTAGTCCTATTATAGAGTAAAATGGATTGTTCTATGAGCTTGTAAATCGTTTTTCATCTCCTGAGAAATGTTGATTTTGCGACTTACCAGGTCCTGCCTTGTGGCCCTCGATATATATCCTGATTTCTTAGAAAGAAAAATAAAAATCTATAAATGAAAGTAAACTTAATAATTTATTGTAAAAAAACATAATGCAGTACAATAAATCTCACTGTTTGGATTTTGTGTCATCCGCAAATCAGCATTTAAGTTTTTTTAATACATGATGTAGGGCAGCATTCGCATTTCACAACTTTTGGTATGTAACCAGGGATACATTGTATCGGTCGACATGGCACTGTTTTACATTCACGAGGTGTCCAACATTTCTTCTCTGGAGTACACGAGCGACAGCAATTACCGCACTGCTTAAGATATGGAGGTTCACTGGAACATTTTCCACACTTACTTTTATCCGTTGGCGCACAAATTGTTTGACAAGCTGCTTTGCAGTTCACAAAAAGTATTACTGATAATATTAACAGAAAAAATATTTTACTTGAATTCATTTCTGTTTTGTTTATAAGTTGAGTGTTAATTGTCGCTTATTTATATACGAACAGAAGGATATTATCGGTTAATGAAATGTATTATGTCGAATTTATTACCATAATATTAAATAATGGGCGGAATTAATAAAACAAAGATAATTATTTTATTTTCAAAATATGAAATACCTAAATGAATTAAAGCAAAAGGTTTTCCTTTTTGAACAAAAGCAAATGCTAATCCAGTAGACGTTTAAGTAATTGTGTAATAATAAAGTATACCATTTACTTAGATTTTGGAACAAATCCTTGCAAAATGACGCATCTAGTCAGTGGCAAAATTATCATTGTAGTCGAAGATCTGTATGTGTGTTTCCGTGTTAATATGGCTAAGGTAGTAAACGTGAGACACGTCAAACATTATAAACCTTGTGATAATCCACACAGCAAAGATTTAAAAAAATTATTTCACTTTGAAGAAAATAATGTTGAATGGCTATTAAAATAATTTCTATATGAAGTTGAAGACTCCCAAGGGGACAAGCTGTCGGAACTGCAAAAATGAATGTGTTTGCGATATCTAGCCGAGCTCGATTATCAAAGTGGAATCAGAGAAGAATTTAGAGTGCCTCAAGGTACGGTAGTAAAATAATACTCTCCCTAATTCACCCCCTTATAAGTAAATTTTAACCCTCAATTGAGCTCGTGAGGGGAAGCAACGGTTATTATTATTACTTGCCGTAGCGTTCAGGGGCGACTTAAAGAGGATTTGACATACAGGTGAAGAACACCCGGAAAACCTTACCCATCATCATCATCATCATCATCGAAATTCATAAATGGTACTAATAAACAAGAGAAAGAAACCACTGAAGTAAGCTTAGCCTAAGTTTACTTGTGTATCTGCAACCTAGTTTCTTTTTTCGACAAAGTAACTGATTGCTATCTATTTTATATTTTTTAGTATTAAATGGATGATCAACTTTTTTTATTATTTCTTTATTTTTGAAAACATTTAAAGTTATTTTCTGAAAAAACTAATAATTTAGATGACTGTAAAAGTAAGTCACTAGAAAAATTTCTGTTTTTGTTAAGTATAACTTTCAAAACGAGGTAATATTCCTCTTAATTTATTTACGACATATTTGATATGTAAATCCCATTTTAGATGTTATGTTATGTTGGGAATGGGGTGTTAATACACTTCGACCTAAAAGATCTATTGTGCTCCCTTCTGTCGCTAATGCACCAAGAAAATGACTCAATGCCTATAACAACGCTTCTAATCCTATTTTTTCAAGGAAGTGTAGGATTTGAAATGGCCTCAAGTTAGGTAAATCTCCCTATTCTATTTGATAACCTCCTAGATATAGTGCCCGTAGATTCTGGAGTGCTAGACATTCATTTATGATGTAAATGGAGGTTTCGTCCTCCTTCTCACAGAATCTGCACTCACTATCCTCTACTACTATTAGTTTACTCAGCAATGCCCGGTAAAGATCCCTGTTATAATACGTAGACTGTTCTTGCTCAGGCAGATGCAGGCTTTCGATCTTTTCTAGTTATATTCACCCAAAAGTGTATTGGCCTGTCTCAGCCCCAAGAGATTGTTCCAATTATCGGTTCTTCTACTGCCCGATTCTTTTTTAATCTCTCCTAATATTATGTTATTGCTGATACCGCAGAACGGCTCAGGTCCTACAAAGGGTGTTTGAGCCCCTTTTCTTGCAAGACTATGTGCAATCTCGTTACCCTGTACCCCGTTATGTCCCAGGACCTAAGTGAAAGTAACTCTATTTTTCTCGCCAAGCACATTCAATTGTCCTAGGCATCTCCAGACCATTTTTGAGCTGATTACGTAAGAGCTCAGCGCTTTGATGGCTGCTTGACTATCGGACATGATGATAATTTCTTGTCTATGACAGTTTCTCTCGATGTTAAACTGGATACACTTCTCAATGGCGTGAATTTCCGCCTAAAAGATATTTGGGTATTTTCCCAAGCTTTCGGAGTGCTTGGTTCTCGGCCCATATACACCTATTCCAGTCCCTTCTATGGTTTTGGAACCATCCGTTTACCACTGAATAGCACGTCTTTCGGTTGCAAGCGCGATGGATGTTTGGCTCCATTCTTTCTTGCAGTCCAGCTCTGTGGTTTTAAAGTTTTTCACAAAACTGTACTTCTTTAGCATTTCATCCTGAGGCATATCCCAGGTATCTTTAGTCCTGAAGCAAGTAGACTTTCGTCTGATTACTCCGTTCCTGATCATTCTATATCGTGTCCTTTTTGCCACATTCTCTATCATCAAATGTAAAGGGATGAGGTTTAAGATCACCTCCATTGCGGCCGTAGGACAGCTTCTCATTGCACCAGTAATGCAAACTCAGACTAGTCTTTGTTCTTTTGAAATATTAGCTCTCATAGTAGCTAAACTAGTTCTGTTACTGCAGGCTATAGCCCCGTAAGTGATGATTGGTCTCACTATTGCAGTATACATCCATCGCAGTATGTTTGGGTTACATTCCCATCGTTTACCTGCAATGTTTCTGCAAACCCTTAGGGCTTTTGTGGCCTTATTTACTACTTCCTTCTCATGTGTGTTCCAGAGAAGTTTGTTGTCCAGGGTTAGGCCTAGATTTGCTTTTACTTCTACTTCTTTCTTGCAACAAAACCTTTTAATTCGAACCTTTCCCTCTTAAGCATTTTCTTCTTTTTATTACTTTTATGAATGTTTTCATTATGAGAGCCCTAACTAGTATATATTCGACTTTTTATAATTTTTAATTCCAATTTTTTTATAAAAGGATACATTTCTTTGATTTTACCGTTGCTAATGTTTCGACTGTTTGTGACAGCATGATGGACCAACATTCTCTTATATTTTTTTAAGATTATAGTATTTAATTGAAAGATAAGTAACCATTAAATGTCGGGACAACATCTTGCACAATTACAAAATATAATTTTAGAGTGGCTTGGAAATTTTTCATGATTCAAGTTGTTGAAAAAGTCGGTATCTTTTTGACAGATTCCAGCATTGTTTTTTACTTTTATACACCTACATGGATATTATCCATTCTATACAGATGTTACAGAACGAATAACTAGTCCATTGCGTTCTGCTGAATGGATATAATATATTATTTCATATACATTCTAATAAGGACATTGTACGAATATGAACTCCGTCAATTATAGTTCGTATTTAATGACCGGGCTACTAGATATTATTTTTTTAGACTTTTTAATAAGTAAAAATTCTGTCAAATTAATTCTAAGTTTTTTATTTTTAGTTATTGAAATTAAATATAAATAAAAAAGTAATTCTTGTAAAGAATCAATAAATAATAGCATTACATAAGATATTTATCTATATTTACAACTAAGTCATAAATTTTAATTAAACTATGCAAAACCATTTAAAAAATTGTTTGTTTCGTTGGTGTAGAGATAGCCTACTGAGTTTATGCTGTCCAGGATTTAATCAAGGGTTTAAATCCAGGATAAAGATTATTTATAAACTTTTTTCTATCAAGTGTATTTTAGAAATTACTAAAATACGTGAATTATTTTGTCCTAATAACCTTTAACTTAATTGTTAAAATTTTGGTAAATTTTCGTTAGTAAGTCATAAAAAAGGATACCGTAGAGCTCGGGTTGATTGTCTCTTCATATCCATTCTTATTACAAAAACTTGTATTATAGGGCTTATTTGTGGTTAGGTGATCTTTAACATTACTAAAAACCTAGTGATCTTCAACCTATCGGAAAAAATACCTGAGAAACTAGATCTTGTCTGAACATTTGTCTGAAGATATTGAATACATTCTCAAAAAAAAGAAAACCAGAAAGCAAAATATATTTGGTTCTCTATACTTTCTTTTATAAAGTGGAACAA
Organism: Psylliodes chrysocephalus; assembly: GCA_927349885.1. Classification (NCBI taxonomy): domain Eukaryota; kingdom Metazoa; phylum Arthropoda; class Insecta; order Coleoptera; family Chrysomelidae; genus Psylliodes; species Psylliodes chrysocephalus. The sequence continues at coordinate 79,949,327 of OV651815.1, read as the reverse complement.
AAAATTTGTAGAAAGTAGTGATTTTTTTGTGTTTTTTAAAAAGATTACTTTTAAATTATCTTGCCAAAGGTTTAAATAATGCCGAATCAGTATATTATAGACCAGGGTCGATAATTTTGAAAATGGTAAGAAGTGAAAAAAAATTATAGTAGTATGAAACCTGTTAAAAAAGGACGAGAATATAACAAAAATGAAAGGAAAAATATTTTACGGGCGATCTAAGGTCGGGAAGTGGAGTTTTTAAGGGTAAAAAACGGTGTATCTCGATTTCCGGCAAAAAACTACAAGTCCTATGGAAAAAAAAGTTGTAGGCAATAAAGAGACCTACAACTTTTGTAATTACACTTTTTTCACATAACCTCAAAATTTATGTGAAAAATTCAAATAATCAAGTTTTTGGTTTTTTATTTTTATCTTATGCAAAAAAATTGTTTTTTTTTTCACGAAATTTGTTGAAAACTTACCTTTTTATGTCCTAAAGACACTGTAATTTTTTTGATTTTAAATATTTATTTTTTCACCTTATTTTGACTTAATATCGAAAAAACAACCTATTTTTCAATCATAAATTCTCGCATCAAAATATTATCTTTTTAAAAAAAGTCGGGGAGTTTTTGGTTCGTTGAAATCTCTTCTTTCTGATAATGTACAAAAAAAAAATACACATTACTATGGTAAATGTTCTCAGAAAATGCAAAGAAAAGAAAACCTCGAATCCGAAATTTTTGATATTAAGTTAAAATAAGGTGAAAAAATAAATATTTCAAATCAAAAAAATTACAGTGTCTTAAGGATATAAAAAGGTAAGTTATCACTAAATTTCGAGAAAAAAATTTTTTTTTGCTTAAGATAAAAATGAAAAACAAAAAACTTGATTATTTGAATTTTTCACATAAATTTTGAGGTTATGTAAAAAAAGTGTGATTACAAAAGTTGTAGGTCTCTTTATTACCTACAACTTTGTCATTTAATTTTTTTCCATAGGACTTGTAGTTTTGCCGGAAATCGAGATACACCGTTGTTTACCCTTAAAAACTCATCCCCTTCCACTTCCCGACCTCAGATCGCCCGTAAATTATTTTTCCTTTCATTTTTGTTATATTCTCGTCCTTTTTTAACGAGTTTCATCCTACTATTATTTTTTTTGGTTTCAAACATTATCGACCCTGGTCTATTATAGCATAATTTGAATATATATTTTTAAAATAATTAAATATTTTCGAGAATATAGTTTTCTAAGTTTTATAGTTGAAACACTGTATTATTAAAAACAAAATAAACACATTTAGAGAGATGTGCATAAAATAAATTAATAAATGAAATTATATCAAATATACAGTTAAACAAAACTAACCCAATAACAATATTAACAATATTAACTTAGGACCAAAAAAAGAGATTTGCACAATATTAAATTATAGTTTTTCACCAAACCAATAGGTATCTTAATTTCTTGGAAAGGTAAATAAAAATCTATAGATTAAAATAAACGATTTATAATTTTTTGTACAAAAGTATAATACAGTACAATAATTCTGCATTAAGCTTTAACACATGTACGGCAGCACCTGCATTTCAAAAGTTTGGATACATAACCGGGAATACATTGTATCTGTGGACATATCGCTAATGAACAATCTTGAGCTGTCAAACATGTACTTTTCGGGATACACTGGGGACAGCAATTACCACATCGTTTAAGGAATGGAAACTCATCAGACTTACATTCTTCACAGTTGTCATTATCTGTTGGCATACACATACTTTGACAAATTGCTTCGCATTTTACAAAAAGAATTACTGTTACTAATAATAGAAAACATATTTTACTTGAATTCATTTTGAGTGTAGATATTGTGTGGTGATCGTCGCTTATTTTTATACAAATAGAAGGATGTTATCGGTTAATGACATGTATTATGTAGAATTTGTTAACATAATATTAAAACAATGGTTCCATTATCTGCTTGTTACTAGGAAAATAATGCGAATTTAGTTTTCCTTCATTAAAAAATCCAAGGTTATTTAATACAATTTCAATACAATAAATTCTAAAAGAAAATTAGTAGTTATTTCGAGGGTAAATTTTTATTAGTAGTTTCACGCAAAAAGTTTGACATAACCATAATGAAATTATCATACATCGTACATCAAAATATAAATTTAGGGCAAGAATAAACTACTTTTAATTTTAACAATTTCAAAAAATTAGGAAATATTGATTGATTAGAAAATTGGGATCGGACCACTAGAGGCTTTACTAGCATCTTCAAGGCACTGGATTAATCAAGGATCAGGGGTCTGAGAGGGGGGAATCTTAGACGAGGTAATAAAGAATGGACTCATAACGCCGCTGAAAATCTTGTTCCATTCTGACACGAACGATATTGGATCAGAGGCGTAACATGTTATTAGTACTTTATTGATCTTTTTTGGCATAAAACAAGTTCAAAGCGTAAACTTTTAAATAAATAAGTAACAATAAATAAGACAAAAAAAATATATTGAAATAAACTGAATGAAATCATTTACATAATAAAATAAGTGTTTTTTTTTTAAATTCCTCAAAATAAAATAAAATAAAATGATCTACATGTATTACAAAAAAGATTTATTTTTAGTTATTAAAGAATGCCACTAATATTAATTTGAGGTAATAAGAAAAATTTTACATAAATGAACATAAATTTATTACTGACCCTTAAATAATACTAATTTGTTATAATACTGCCTCATCGAGTCTACAACTTCAGATATTTTTTTTGTAATAAATATTTTAAAATGATTGCTTCAATTAAAAAGTAAATGTGGTGGTTGTTGTTGTTGTTGTTGTCAGCAACATGGTCTTTTAAACAAGAAAAACAATTTAGTTCGATGGCCTGATGCATAATTCTATTTTTTTAAATATTTATAAAACAAGTATTTTGTATGTTTTTAATATAAATCTTTATACAATGTTTACACAATTTGCATAAATTTATAACATCCTGTGAGATTTTTTTCTTATCAAAGAATTTAAAAAATTAGCTTTTTTCCCTATTACGGCACTTAAAAAATGCGTTCGCATTTTAAGTCTTTAATAATGATAACGCCGAGATCATTTTGGGACGATACTGTCTTTAAGGTATTATTATTAATATTACACACTAACTTAAGATTGTTTTTACCGATATGAAGAACAACACATTTATCAACATTTTGCGGTTATAACCAGTCTGAACTCCACTTTGATACCGGACTTAGATCAGATTGAAGAGACTGATACTCCGAAATTGGATTAGCGTAGATTTTTGTATCGTCTCCGTAGAAGGAGCAACAGCTTTTTATGTGCTCAGAAATATCGGTAGTATATAATAGGAAAAGTAGGGGACCAAGGACTGATCCTTGAGGCACTCCACTGACAACGGATTTGGTTTGAGATAAACTGTTACCAACTCTTATGCGAAATTGTTTGGAGGTTAAGAAGTCCGTTACCCAAGCTATTATGTTGCCTCGGATTCCTAGGTGTTCAATCTTTTTGAGAAATCTATGCTTTGAAACTCTATCAAAGGCTTTAGAAAAATCCAAGTATATAACATCTGTAGGAAGACCAGCATCTAAGGCGTTTGTCAGTCATTGACAGATTGCAGGAGATTAGTTAAGGTAGATCGTCCTCTGATAAGTCCATGTCGTTGGGTGGGAAGTACACGTTCGTTTTCAAGAAAGTCAGTAACCTAATCACATATTATGGACTCCATTACTTTACAAACTATTGGTACAAGGCTTATCGGTCTATAGTTATTTGGGTCAAGCTTATTGCCCCTTTTGAATATAGCAGTCACTGACGCAGTCTTCCATATAGATGGCAAGATGTGAGATGTGAAAGGAGGAAGTCATTATACGGGAAATAGGATAACAGAGAGTGTCAGCACAAGATTTTAAATAAAAAGAGGAGATACCATCTAAGCCTAGCGACGAGTTGGATATTTTAGGTTTGTTTTTTATTATGTCTGGGTTAAACGATACATTGGAAATAGAGGCCTGTATTCTGTTTAGTGAAATATCCGGAAGTGGTAATGTCATATCTTCAAGGGTAAAGACATTACAGAAGGTGTCAGAAAGAAGTTGAGCAGATTCAGTATTGGTGGCACATCTGTCTCCGTTTTCTTTTTGTAGAAGAGGTACGGACACTTTGGATGTCAGATTTGTTCTAACATATTTATAGAACTTTTTGCTATCAGCACAGTTGGCGATGTACTCCTGATAGTTATACTTTGCTTCGATAACTGCGGCCTTTAGTTGATTGGAGAATAGTCGATGAGCAGAGAAATCGTTAATATTGGTGGTTCGCTTAAATTTTTTCCATAGGTATTTCTTATGTTTTACCATAGACAGCAGTTGATTATTTATCCAAGGTTTGAGATTTCTTCTTCTGTTTATTTTGTTTTTAGTATGAGATTTTACACAATCATTAACTATATTTTGAAAGATATTCCACATGCATCTCGGATCATTATTTTTAGGGATAATATTAATCCAGTCTAGTTGGTCTAGATAGGAAAAAACTTCAGCAAAGTTTGTGACTGAGAAGATAGTGTGATTGGATGTACAAGAAGAGAATGATTGAAATTGTAAACGGCACGTTATGACTGCATGATCAGATATTCCAACTGGTAGGAGGTATACCGGTGGAGTTAAGAGTTGTTCATCATTGGTAAATAATCGAGGGTAGAAGGTTCCTGATTTATTCTAAATCTCATGGGTTGGGTTATTAGTTGAACAAAACTAGAAATGTGGATAAATTACATAAACTGATTGGTATAGAAGTAATTTGCCATTTAATGTCTGGAAAATTAAAATAACCTATTATAATCAGATTTTCAGAACCAATTAGAACAACGAGTTTGTCTAGCAGAGCCGCGTCAGTAGCAACAGGTGTGTCTGGACGGTAAATAACTTCATGAGTAATACGGCAATTGAGATGTTGCAGCTGCAAACAAAGAGAATCAATACGAGGAACTGAGATATCTACAGATGAGATTGTAAAACAGTCTAAGATATGTTGAGCTAGATAATATATACATACTCCTCCTCCTCGTCTATCAATTCGATCATATCTAAAAATCTGGTAATTAGGAATAGAGATTAAGCTGTCTAAAATATTTACATTGAACCACGTTTCGGTAATTAAAATAAGGTCCGGATTTCAGATTGAATAAGACAAATAAATTCATTAAATTTTTTTGGAAGAGAATCTAAATTTGTGTACAATAAGAGCCAATCATTGAAAGTTGAAGATGAACCAGTTAATGCTGAAATGTTTTTACGATTTTTGGTGATCCATTAATGTACTTGATAGTCCAGTCGTCAGTGCCATTTCGATTTTTATTTTCCAATTCAGTTCTATGTCTGTCTATAATTTCAATTGAAAAATCGACTGCAATTAATTTAAATTATGATGAGATTTCAAACATATTTGCTGAATCTAAATCTAGAAAAGTTCTATTTTAAGTTGTATATTTAATGTCATTATGTGATTAAAACCAATATTGTTTTTTGTTGAGAGAATATATTTTTAGTTATTTTATTTTTAGATTACTTATTTGACATTTTTAGTTTCTTTTTTCTTACGTCTGTTTTTATTAGAATGAAATATTTCTTAATTTAAGTTGGGAGAGGCGCAAAATTTGTGATTTGCCACAGGCGCCAACAAGTCGATATCTTTAATATTTTAACAGAATGTGAGGGTAAAGTAGAAGTGGTGAAAGTCATCAGCGTACAAATATTAAAATAAGACAACGAGGATTTTTAAAAATATGTTATAGCTCAACAAATACTGAATTTATACTAACCTCTATTCCTTGTTGTTATAATTACTATCAAACAAAATAAACATAACCAGAAACGGCCAAACATATATTGTGCGAATGCGAAGCTCTAGATCGCAAAAGACAGACACTTTTTGGACAATTCCAGGTTGATCCAACAACGTATAAAACCCACTCACCCAAGGATCTGTACAAACTTGTACAAGGTACAAAGGTGACAGAGTGAGTGCTATGAACTAACATGGGGTAAAACACAACAAGCCAATAGGCTTCAGTGTTATTCGGAGACATAGACGAGCCCAGGAGAAAAAAGTATCCATTAAAAAATATCCCTTAATTTAAAAACTAAAAACATGACACAAGTCAATTGATTAAATACACACGCAAGAAGTTTGCAATTGATATTACCCACTCGCATTTTTATTCAAGTACTCGAATGTCTTGCGTATAATCAAGAATACACAATTATTTTCTATTTTGTTCGTAATGTCAGACTTTACGAGTGACCTTGAAATTTGCGAGCTGCAGGACCTGATCTGAAATAAAATCGGAATTATCTAGTAAAGACCACTGTGTCTGGAGTAAGAACCAGCACCAGCTGAAGAGTCCAAACCTTCTGATCCGACAAATGGATATGGATCTTCAATGGTCTTCATACAATTAATTTGCTTGGAGAAGAAGAATGGATCTGCTATAGTAAAAAGATCAAGCGGTCATATAGACTTTCAGTGGTTCTTCGACGATATCCTGTATATCTTATTCTGTATGTTTTGAACTTATTAATAATTATAGGTATCAAAAATTTATACAGTAATCAAAATAATATATTATGACATAATTTGGTTAACTAAAAATTAAACACTCTATGTTTGGTTTTGAAAATAGAAATGAAAATCAATGTTTCGGGGAAAAGTCAATTTTGAAGTTTTAAAAAAGAAATAATTATTGATTGTCAGGGGAGAATTGTCAAGGGGAATTTTGTAAGATGGTCTAGGATGGTTTTATGTAAAGATAAGAGATAAAGAGAAAACTAGTAAGGCGAGATAGCAGTAATAAGGCAGGATGCAGAACGATAGGAGCAAAAATAGATAGGTAGCAGGAGATTAAAGCAGAAAGCAAGGCAAGATAGCAGAAATAAGGCAGGCGGTAGAACAATAGCAGTGTAAATTGGAGAGTAAGGAGAGGGAAGTGCAGACAAGGCTGAAAAGAAGAAGACGACAATAAAAAATAATATAATTTCTAAATTAATTTTTTTTTAATTTTAAGTCTAAATTACAATACAGTGTAATCAAATCAAACATAGAGGGAATAGGTAAATTGATATTTAGAAGTGAAAAGTTATAGAGATTTCGTAGGTGAGTTTATTTTTTTTTATTTATTTTCTTTTCTTTTGATTATCTAAATTATTGATAGTGAGAAATACAAGTGAGAGAACCCAACCCAAAATTCTAATACAAATATTCATCATCTAATAAAAAAGTTATATAATTACTGAGCTAGCTATACTGGGTATTAAAAATAAATTATACATCTAAATTCATATATTCATATCAATATATCCATATTAAATGACTCTTTAATTTGTAGGTACTTTTTAAACTTATTGAATATACATGAATATTTAAATCGGTATTTACTTACTCATAAATAAATATATTATTTATTTATAGCAGTAATGATAGGGCTAAAAATAATACATGAATAATGTAGAGACAGTTACGGAAAAATTCTATAATATTCTGAATTACTTAACTATTCCTTCAGTTTATAATTGATTAACTTTTTGTAGTTAAATTTAATTCTAACCTCTAGATCCCCATATATGGAAATCACATATATGGATAAAAATTAACAGTCCCGTTTTTAAACTGAAGCTGCAAAACCGTAACAAAGCCTAAATCGAACATGCGGTTAGTGAACTTATGCTAATGATATCCATAAATCACCAACTTCAAAAAAAGGAGGAGGTTCTCAATTCGTCGGAATATATATTTTTTATGTATGTCCAGCGATAATTCTTTGCTACGTTATCCGATTTAAATAATTCTTTTTTTTTGTTAGAAAGGGGATGCCTCAGGGGTAGTCCCATATAAATTTAATCAAGATCCAATAATTGGGTCCATGAGAAAATCCTCAAACCCTTCATTTTTTATGTATGTTCAGCGATAATTCTGTACAACTTTGTCAGATTTCTATGATCTGGTGATGGCATCTTCACGATTTTGAAGTCCATTTTTTAAAATTACTTTTATGTTAGAAACTTACTTTTTATTTATTTATTATAAAAATCATAGAAAGGTAGAAGAGTAATTGATTATGTAGGTGTGTAAAAAATGTCTTTAAACATTACTCTTGATGATATACAAAATACTATTAAAAACCTGTTGAATATTGATATTGATGCTAAAGATATTAATAACTATTATCAACTTGGTCATTAAAGCAATAAGCCAATAAAAATAGAATTCTTGTCCTACTTAAAAAAAGTTGAAATCTTAAAGAATTGTGGAAAATTAAAGGGAAGTAATGTAAGCATCAGTAGTGATTTAACCGAAGCCCAACGAGAAGAAAATTTTATTCTACGAAAACATCTAAAGAAAGCTCGCGAAATCCCTACAAACAAATCTTATATAAAAGGTAATAAGCTCTTTATAAATAATAAGATATATAGAGCTAGTGATCTAGAAACCACCGAAAACGAGTCATATCAAAGAGAGAGAAATAGTGCTCCTCCTACGCCAAATATAAGAAACGCCCACGAAGAAGAATTTACTAATCCCACAGTTGAAGAAAATAAAACAGCCAAAAAACATTTTGAAAACATTATCGAGGCAAAGGAAAAAAACAACTCCAAATCAAAAACCACCAAGACCACTCTCTTCACTCAGCAAAAACGAAATCAACCAGCAGACAAGGGTAGAAGAAATAAAGCATAGGACGCGTTTTGGTAGTAAGTCCTAGATCCTTCTGTTTTTATAATCTTTTGTTTTTACTTTCCCTTCTTATATAATTTATTCGATCTTTCTCAATATTTAACATATAAAGTTTCTTGTTTTTATTTAAAAATGAATCAATATATTCGTGACATAAATTATAAGCTTTTTAACACAGTGGAATGTTTTAATTCTATAGATTTTTCAAAAATAATGAAAATAATTTTAGCATAATACATCAAAATATATGTAGTCTAAATGCACATTTAGACGAGTTTAAAATAATGCTAGAACAACTAAGCTGCAATTTTGATTGTATTATACTTTTCAAATACAAGATATTGATCTTTTTAATCTGGATGGTTATAGGACATTTTATAATCAGGGACAGTTAAATAAAAATGACGGTGTAATTGTATATGTAAAAAATGAATTAAACACAGATGGCACAATTATTGATATTGGCAACTCAAAGGCATTACAGATAAAAATTGATCTGCATAATAACAAGCACATTTTATTAACTTCTATATACCGCTCTCCATCAATTACACCTGAAAACTTCATTTCGAGTCTAGAAAGTTATCTTGAACAAATAAACTATTCTAAACTGGATTCTCACCTATTAGTTGGTGATATTAATATAAACATTAAAGATGAAAATGACAATGTTTCAAAATATTTAAATGTACTATATTTACTTCTGTATATGAAAATAACATCACGGACCACCGAGCTACGATAATCAGTTTTCCTATAATAGCTAAAACTAAATATACCAACATCGGTAATTACAAAACATTCATAAACTATAAAAAAATTCAAAATGAGCTTCAAAATTTTAATTGGCAAACTTTTTATAATATGAACGATGCAAACAAAAAGCCCAAGAACTACTAAATATTTTAAATACATTCCTAAAAAAATACACAAAAACAATAAAATTAAACACAACCAACCAAAAGCGTCAAATTGGATAAGAACAGGTCTTGTCCGGTCAATAAACCATAAAAATAAATTATATAAAGAAGATCAACAAAATCCAAATAATAAAAAAAAAACATTTATACGTCAACTATCGTAAACAGATGAGTTAATTAAAATTACAAAACGCAATTACTACCGAGCCGAAATACAAAATAATACAAAATATTTATGGAATCTGGACAAAAAACAATAATATTAATGAAATACTCACAAATTCGGACGAAAGAGTCAATGATAAAAAAGATATTGCGGAGAAATTTAATAATTATTTTGCTTTGGTAGCTCCTCCAACCCGGAAAAAGAATTGTAACACTTTTTATTGGTTACCAGTGACTAACGAAGAGATTAGAGACATAATATTGTCACTTAAAATAAATAAAGCACCGGGAGTAGATAACTTGAAAGCCGAGTTATTTAAAAAACTGCATAACGAGCTAATAAGACCCATTGCTGATCTCATAAATTTGATATTTGCTAGTGGGGTCTGTCCTTCCATATTTAAAACAGCTATCGTCACTCCAATTCATAAAAAAGATAAAAAAAATCAAATGTCCAATTATAGACCCATATCCCTAATTACTACGTTGGTCAAAATATTGAAGAAAACTGTAAAGAAAAGATTAATGGACTTCATAGACAAACATAAATTATTGTCAGAGCTACAATATGGATTTCAGAAAATATTATCAACAAATGATGCAATTAAGACCTTGGTTTCCTCAATATATAACTCCATTGATAAAACCGAACCAACAGCAGTACTGTTCCTTGACTTAGCTAAGGCGTTTGATACTGTGAGTCATTCGCAGTTGTTAGACGTCTTATATGATGCAGGGATACGGGGACTCCCATACAAATTTTTCGAAGACTACTTAACTAACCGAAAACAACATGTTAGGATAAATGGAGAACTCAGTAGAGAAAAAGTTGTATCGTTTGGAGTTCCTCAAGGTACCGTACTGGGACCAATTCTCTTCAATTTGTACATTAATAATATATTTTCTTTTAACTCTTCGGGGAAAGTAATTGGTTTTGCAGACGACACTGCTGTAATATATAGTGACAAAACGTGGGAAAATTTAAAAAATAGAATAGAAACTGATGTAAAAAAAATATTTGATATATTTAGACACAAAATGCTTACGGTTAACTACAACAAAACCAATATCGTTCCGTTTACCAGTTATAAACACAAATTACCACTTTATAATAAAATTATTATTACGGACAACAATATGGTTACTGAAATTTCTTTAAAATCTGAAATCAAATATCTTGGTGTAAAAATAGATTCACATTTAAGATGGACCTCACACTTATCGAACGTAGCTAAAACATTAAGGTTTTTATTATATAAATTTAAATATAAGAAAAATACTAAATTTACCACATCTAAAAACAATTTACCATGCACTTGTGGAATCGCGTCTCAGATATTCCATCATAAGTTGGGGAAGTACATTGCCAAGTCATCTAGAACAGGTCGAAATCCTACAACGAAAAATTTTAAAAATTATGTATTGTAAAAATCTAAGATTTAACACTAATCTTTTTAAAGAAGCAAATCTAATGTCTTTGAGGCAGCTATATCTTTTTAGTCTAATTATTCATTTATTTCAAAACCGCACTTAACTGCAAACACCTGGCCATCATTATCATACTGGAACTAAAACAAAAGATTATACAAACAAATACTGCTAAAAAAACCATAGGTACGAGATATTTCGATTTTGTAGCACCCCGCTTGTTCAACTTCCTACCTGATATGTATAAAATTTATATAAGAAAACTAAACTCAACTAATCTCTTAAAATTGATTTTTAAAACTTATTTAAAAACATTAGGAACTAAAGAAATAGATAAAATAATTGAAAATTGGTAAAAAAAAAACAAAATGAATATTGTTAAAAAAAACTTTAAGATCAAAATAAAATAAATGTAACGAACTAAAGAATCAGAGAGAATTATGTATACTAGTTTTAAGTCTAGTGTAGAAAAAATTGTATATTATATTATATTTTTAAGTCATCCGTGTACTCTATGCTTAGCCATTATGGTCTTAATGGATTACACTGATAAAAATTCTTAAATTGATTGTCATGTATTCTGTATTTGAACAGTATGTTCTGTTTAAAAAATAAAAATGATATAAACTGTAATCGTGAAATATACTATTACTTTTGTTTTTAATCATTAGTTATTTATTTAAAGATAAAATTACTTAAAATGAATAAGAAAAAAAATGTTAATATCAAAATAAAATAAATACAAAAAACCAAATTAGAGTAGTGAACATTATCTATATTTATAGGTCTAGTGTAGAGAACATTATGTAAAATATTTTTAAATCATCGGTGTACCCCATGCTCAACCTTTATGGTCTTAATGGGTTACACAGATGAAACATTTTAAATTAGTGTCATGTATTTGAACAATGTGTTCTATTTATTTAGTTGTATTACTGTTTGTTTTATATATGATAAAAAATGTAAATTATTCTACTCCTAAAACGTTATTATTTATAATATGTCAATAAAATCTAAAGCCATATTTAATTGTTTTTATTTATTACAATTAAAAAATATAAAATAATATTTAAAGCTAATAGAAAAATCGATTCCTACATTAAAAATATTAAAAATTTAATAATGGACGACATGTAGGACAGCATCTGCATTTTGGAGTGTAGCTTACTGATTCTGCGATACAAAATATTTGAGGACAAAGTACTGAAGCACAATTCTTTGGTGTCAAACAATTATTGATTGGTATACATGTAGGACAACATTTACACCGTTGAAATAAAGGAAACTCATTGGAACCACATGGTTGACAATCTTTTGGACCACATTCTAATGCTGGTTGACATTTATCTACGCTTTCACATTTTTTGAACACAACAGTTATCGTTATTAGTAAAAGAAAATACAGTTTCAGCATGATTTCTATAGGCTTGACTTTCGAATAAGTTACTCTCTTTTATTTATCGTTTATATATTATTTAGTTATCAAAAATAAATGTAAATACGTAAGTAAAAGTGCATGAAGGACGAAAACATACGGTTAAAAAACTAACTTTATAAATGTTTTGATTATATAGGGTTTTACAAAATTAGAGGTAAATATTTTAACAACGTATTATACAGATGAAAATAAGATAGAAAATTTATATAAACTTATATTTCTAAATAGAGCACAACTGTCTAAAATTTTATATTTTGAATGTGCCACACTTGTGTGAAGTTAGCGTCCGGCGCTGGCGCCCAATATCAGCGCTTACTCCCCTCCACAAAGACAAGTTCACACTGCTTAAATTCATCAATACTTTGAGTAGTTGCAATTGTAATAATACTCTAAATAACTTCTTAAAATTTGGTTTAAATCGGTTTGTTAGTTTTTAAGATATCTTTAAAAAAGTGGTAATTTAAACCCTCTTCAAAGGGTTGTTTTACACTTATTTTGCGTTTTCGGACATTATTTTTTAACTTACTACTATTCGGACATTATTTTTTAACTTACTACTAGGCCTAGAGAGATAGTCAGATCTTTATAATATCTTGTGGAACGTAAATAAAAAAAACTGTTTTTTTTTTATAACTTTTATTATATTTACAATGTAAAATTAAAATGCTTCTACTGATATACTAAATAAACTTGTAAATAAATATTCAATGTTCAAAAATGGGTTATTGTTCTCCATTGCCAACTTCATTGTAGTTAAGTCGTTCACAAGTTTCTGGAATTGAAAAAAAATCTTGACAGCATTTACAAGGTTTATCAGCAAGGATTTCTTGAGCAGTACATTTAGGCAGGGGACAATTATTTACATGTTTAAACTCTTCTTTTGTTTGTAGTTTTTTAGTATTTACAGACGAAACTGTGATGATTATTATTAAAAACAAACAAATGTTAATGTTCATATTGATTCGTTTAATTTTTGTAGCAATTTGTGTTCCAATACTTAGATATCCATTTATATAATAATGTAATAATCTAAGTTGAGAGAGAATACATGGTGTACCATTTTAAATTATAGACGATCGGTATTAGAAAATAATTGGGAATTTAATTACAAGTGATCTAAAGTAGGTCATGATTGACAAAGACAAATATAAGAGTCACATTCATGATAATTAGGAACTCCTCTGGATAAAATCCAAATTGTCGAATATATTAAATTATAAAGGAAACACTATGTATACCGATATCTAAATCAAAAACAATTTATAAACATTTTCACTATTACATTTAACTACACAATCTCCCTACGTGTCAATATGAAAATATCAAATTGCTTTGTTTTAACTGCAATTTTAATTATTTCAGTAAGTGCCAAAAAACGTGACAAATCTTCGACAGAACATTGTTTTACTGAAACAGAATGCAAAAATATAAAATGTGACTTTATACCTTGTCCAGCTAATCAATATTTAGTAAAAGAACTATGCAAATGCTGTCCAGAATGTCAAGTGGTTCCAAAAGACTGTCCAACAGCTGAGCAGTGTAAAAAAACCCATTGTCAACCAGTGGTTTGCAATGATGAAGAGTTACTTATTAAGCTTCCTTGTAGATGTTGTCCACACTGTCTTACACTGCCTGTTCCGAGTTATTGTCCAACAAACAAGGAATGCGAAGATGTCAAATGTGCTAAACCAGCTTGTATTAAGGGTTACCAAGAAGTGTATTTACCTTGCAGATGCTGTCCTGTTTGTATCCCAAAATGGCATTAAGTATGTAAAATTAGTAATATGTATGGCAAGTTTAAATTTTTTCAACCTTAATTTATTTTTGTCATTAATTGAAAAGTCATGATATACTTTAACTCTCACAAATTTCACATTTTAACAGACTTGATCTTTTTTATCTGCATCCACCTGATGATGTCCCAACTATGATGGAACCTATCAAAAAATATTTAGAAACAAGATATTCTTTATTCCTATTAGCCTCTATAGAATTTATTGGATCAAAAAATAGTAATTTTTTCTACAATCACATGGATATTATCTATTCTATGCACACACTCAAACGACTAATGTTGTTTACAAAAATCTAATTGCAAACATTCACGGTGTCATCTACGTAGTTGTGAGATTATTATGTGAGAGTAAGGGAGAGTATGGTGCAAGGATTGTTTATGGTTATAATTCGGTATTTAGACTAAGCGTAACCCAACAAACAATAAATTGCCGGGATATTGACTGTAATTAAAGGGAAAATTTACGCGACGATTAAAATATAGAAGCCTACTTTTGGCGTTTCGATACTGGCCCAGCATTATATTGGTTTATGATGGCTTTATGAAGGGTAAATACCTATATTGGGTAAAGGGATGGTAAAAGTCAAAATGCTTTTAACTGCCGGAGGCTCACCCCTAACTATCCAGGAGGGTTCCGTCCCGAGCTCATAGATGAATACACCGATGATCGCTTGCTACATCATTATAATTTCTTATTTTTACATGTTGTTAATATTTTATGAATATACTTTTTGTAGAAGACATTATTATATTATATAGCTGAATTAAATAAAATGCCTACAATATTCTATAATGGAATTCCTTCTGTTTTAGCATAGAATTTATAGTTTAAACTTACTACTGGTAAATGAGACGCTATCTAATCGCCTGTCTGGTCGTGTGCCTGTCACAGCCCGTATAAAGGTACCATTTGGGAACTCGCGACAAACGACAGGAGACCGAGACACCTGTGAGACGGCAAATATTGCCATACTAAATCTGATGTCACCTGTCGCGTCTACCGAAATGTGTTTTATATAATTACATGTGTTCAGACGTGAAGAGACCGTTTAGTGTATCCCTTGCTGTCGCGGCGCGTTTTGAAGTCGGTCTCTGCCTCGGCTTGCGAAATGGTAGCTTTAAATGGTAAAAGGGTTACATTTTCCCGTTAACTTCCCATCAATAGGTCATTGATTGCCAATATATTTATTCCCAGATAATAAAGGGAAAATAGAGACCTATTAACTAGATTTGATGGCTAAGTGACTTCGGCTCAAATGTCAACCGTAGTGACCTTTTAATTATAAAGGTCTCTACCCATTACACCTTACCATACTAGGACCGTAACCGTATCGAAACATACAAACAAATATTCTTTGCATGTTTTGATATGCGATAATGCCCACTAGACCGTTCCGTCACCGGCCAACACCATAGCGTGCCATGACAGGACCGTCAACAATTTCACAGCGAGAATATTTTGCAGGTTCATACACGGACCGTCTATAGCAAGCTATGTTGTAAGTGAGGATAAAAAGCTGCTGATTCGCTGCAGTGGGCATAGTAGTGACCGGAGTGCTTTCTTTCGTGCCTGACACGTTCCTGTTATGGTCATGGTATGGTACGCTGTAGTGGGCAGAGAGCTTAAGAGTTAAAAGGCCATCATTACAACTGGAGGGTAAAGGTTATTGATCCTTTTATTCACCTACACAAAATGTTTGTTGGGAAGACTCTAAAGCGTACCAAAGGCTTTCAAAATTGCTTTATGGAAGTATATTTGCATTCTTAATGCCTGTTATTATCATTTTATTATACACTTTTTTCTCATTGTAACTATTATAGTTGTATAGTATTTATTCGGAAAGTACGCAATTGATGTTGAAGTGTGATAGCAGTGTAAAGCAAGCGTAGTAGACGAAAATACTGATTCATTCATTTAATGCATGCTCGCTCCTCAGATAAACCACCCCCACTCAAATTAGCAGCTGTCTCCTTATTTCTAATGCGTCAGCTCTGTCTACGTAATAATAAACACAATCCGAATAATTGCAATCAAACAGGGCTTAATTATGAATGAATGGATTAGTCTAGTAGTTTTTGTCGTTGAGTTATATCAATGAAAACGGCCTTTAAAGATATTTCAAACAAGGTATAGAGAAGGTTTCTAATGAAATTGAAGACAATAATCTTGAAATTTAACAGCTACTTCAATAACAGTGTTATTACAGAGCCATTGGCTGTCACAACATTTTCCAATCTTCTTTGCATGAACAAAATTAAAGGTCGCATGTCGTAGGAATCTACTAGCTCTTCCCAAGATTTTCAATAACTTCCCATTGTTGACCGCAGTTTACTTGCCTAAAGTTTTTTTAATATTTTTTTTTGGCTATGAAGCCCCATATTTTTTCAATTGGGTTCATGTCAGGTCTGTTTGCTGGTCATTGCAAAGCATTTATGTTGTTTCGTTAACTGTACTTACATAGGGTATAATTATCTAGTACTTGTTATATTAGGGAATTCCAATATTATGTTCCTAACTTGTCCGGTTTTTCTCGCCTGTAAGTCAAATTGCACCATCAATTATCTTTAAATCGCGTCGGAGCGCCACTGCAAATAATAATAATAACCGTCCCTTTCCCACACAAGCGCAGTCAGCTTCAGGGGTTGAAATTCACTCGTATGGCAATGAATTAGGGATTATTATTATTATTATTAATCTAATTTTATCATTAATAAAATCTTTAAAACGTTATTGGTCGAATTTCACAAAACCCTGTGTAATAATATCATTAAGTTGACACATTTTATTAATTCACGATGAAAAACAAAAACTAGGCTGATAGTAAAAAAATGTAATTATTATAATTTATTAGTTTTATGAATCAATTGATGAAATAAAAATTGAAACTGCAAAAACAATTAGGTCACTTCTGTTGATATTTTTTTGTTAATCTCAACTTTAATAAAAACTCTTTAGTTAATTTTTAGTTCGTGTACAAATAAGTGCAATTATGGAAATACATATGATTTATATATTAACTTTTATTTCTTTTATAAATTCAAACACCATCGAAAATAGTTATTCCTTCATTAATTGCTTGAGCGAACAGAATTGCTCACTGATGGGCTGTCCAGAACTAAATTGTAAAATTTGGCAAATTCCAGTCACTAAACCATGCGAATGCTGCCCGGTTTGCGAACCGCCATATTGCAAATCACCAGAGGAATGTAATTTTCATCTATGTCCACCACCGCATTGTCAACCAGGGGAAGCAGCCAGGAAATTACCTTGTACATGCTGTCCAGTTTGCTTACCAGAAGGTTGCCAAACACCATCCGAATGTGAAGCCGTATTGTGTGATTATGTTTCTTGTCCTAAAGGTCAAATCTCTAAAACGTTACCTTGTAAGTGTTGTCCTCAATGTGTACCAGAAAATTGCAAAGGACATGACGATTGCGAAGGTGTTATATGCCCACAAATCGAATGTCAGTATTATCAACAACGTACAATTCCTCCTTGTGAGTGCTGCCCTGTTTGTGAACCACAGAAGTGTCAAACAGCTGCAGATTGTGCTTTAATTGTTTGTGGAAATCCGAAATGCAAACCTGATGAAATTGCTAATAAACATCCTTGTAGGTGTTGTCCGATTTGCGTTCCAGAATTATCAAGATTACTGGATGAATGCCCGATGTTCACCTGTAAGAAATTAGATTGCCCATCTAATTTTGTTGCTAAAAAAATGACTGGATGTTGTCCTGAATGCGTGCCTGAGGATTGTATGACGCCCGTTGATTGCAATTCAGTTTTATGTTTAAAACCTAAATGTGAACCTGACGAAACGCTCGTGACACCATTTTGTCAGTGCTGTCCAGTTTGCATGAGAAAATATAATAATTGAACATCATGTAAATAGGTAATGTACCAATATCTTCATACAATAGATAGAAATTAATTTCAACACTCTACTTTTCATTTTACTTACTAAGGAGGAAGTCGTTCTTGGAGCATCTTCGTCCTTATTAGGACTCATCAGCAAGAAATATATAGGTTCTCAATTCCAGTATTTAATGGAATTAGCAAAGATACCAATTTTACTAGTATACGAGTACGCTGATTACGAAGAGAATAAGTAAAGTGGTAAAAATGGTAATGGACGAAACCGATCCAAGAATGACGTTCTCCTTAGTAAGAAAATCGAAGGTAGAATATTGAAATAAAATTTCTATCTCTGCTGTTTTTCCTTTAAATATATCTCAATACCTGTTGCGCTATTAGCCAAAGTAGTAGTTGTTTTCTGAAGGGAAACAGTCGCTCGTATTTTTGTGATATGTCGTTTTATTCTATTTATTTGAATATAAAAAACTAAATGCAGTTACATTAGAGTTTTACATTTTTACTTTGTGAACAAAAATCCATAAAAAAGTCAAGATTTACTCTGATGCTATGAAAAATGTTTTAGATTTGATGACAAGATGTGTTTTTACCTTTTATTTCTTGCCAATTTGATTAATTTTTACTGTCAGGGTGTTTTATAATCGGGGTATTATTTTTACGATTAGGGTGTTATTTTTATGATCAGGGTGTTATATTTATAAACACCGCCAGGGCTGGCTCATGACCAAAATTTTGGGGGTTCACAGTAGTAGAATATAGATCCTGGTACAGATATAGGTAAAAAACTGTCAGTGTTTTAGAAAGGTATATTATAAACTTTCTAAAACACTAAAAGTTTCTGTCACTGTGAACCCCCCCCCCCCCCACGAGCCGCCACTGAACACAGCTTGTTCTTAGGGAATTTCGATGAAAACTATACACACTAAATTATAAAATGGGAGATACCTTTACGAAAAAATAATCTTTTTGCATGTATACTTATTCTAACTTTTATCGTTTCCTCCCCATGAGCACCCACATGTTTTTTTAATGGAGCAATTTTACAAGTTATATCTAAGTAATTTCGATTTCAGTTTCTTTCTCAACGAATTAATCAATAACAAATTATTTTATTTAGTGTTTAAACTTCCATTTGTTTCCATACAATGACACAATCGAGCTTCAAATGCTTTTCGCACATTACGTAACGTTACTGAAATTATTATTTGTCGACATTATTGAACCTAAATCATCGACTTAACTTTTAGCATAATTTATATGTATTCTTAAAATATAAAAAATGTAACTAATTTAAAATCCCTGCCTACACTTTACACACTGTGTACATAGGAGCAAAGCGGACATTTTCGTAGTCATATTGAATGTAAAAATTCCGTATCTGATACGTAAGAGTGCAAGCAACATCACCCGATCTGACCCCCGAATACGTTAATTCAGGGCGCTACAAGTTCTAGCCCTCCTAGTCAGCAAAATCAGTAAATAGAATAATGGAAAATATATTAAACGTCAGGGACGAACTATCAGATTGTCTGGAACAAGCAAAACAAAAGGATCCGTATGAAAGTTATAAATAGACCTGGAAAATATATATTTTTTAATAAAAATAGTACGGTTAGGGAATAAACTATGAGACTGGGCTTAGGTATATAGATCGGAAAACATTTGATAGAAAAAACGAAACACTTCAAATATGTGTGTACAAGAGTATTTTAAGATACATTGTATTTTACTTTGATAATTTATCTAAGTAATTAATAGTGACTTATGATTGATATTACAAAAATCTCTTATTGTTAAAAATTAATTGAATGTCTGTTTTTTTTTTCAGATAATGAACGAGAACACAAGAATTTCTAAAAGATAACAATATGGAAAGTCAACAATATGTTTTTAATCAACACCAGGAATTTTAATGGTCTTACATTTAAATCATAAATAACATTGTTAAATAAATAGTAATAATAAAAAATAAAGATATATAATTGTTTCTTTGGCTTTTAGTAAAGAGTTCTCAATAATTTATACCCTGCTAGTAAAATGTAATTATTATTAACATTGTTTCAATCATTTTCATATTTTTCTTCTACTAAACAAATAGTTTATTAAATATCAAATTAAAATTTTTTCTACTAAGACAATTTGATTCAATGTACGTTTTTAAATCTATAAAGGTACCATTTGGGAACGCGAGACTAAGACAGGCGAAAAACGACCGTATTTCTGAATTACATATAATTAAACAAAGCCCATTTGGGATAAAGCGACCGATGCAAGAGACTATTAACACGGCAGAGGTTGCTGCCTTGTTGCCTATCGTCTGTCTCGGTCTCACATTCCTAGTTTGGATGTCTTAATTATTGACCGTTTTTGTCAGAAAACTGGAGTGAATCTATCGACTTTTTGTGATTGTCTTCAACTGCCTATATCTACGTTATTCTTAATTATCTTTAAAAAACCCATAGTGATTTGGAATGTACTTAATAAAACCCACAAAATGGTTTTTAATACGATATTGATTGGTTAGAACTAATTGAAAATTTCAATATTTTTCAAAAAACGTCTTTTTACTACGGATTGCAATAACTCTAAAATTAATTATTAAGGTAACCATTTGAGCTAAGAATATGCAATTTGCGTCATTTACTCGTTCAACTCTACAAAATGGTAGGTACAAGTGAACCTAAAATGGGATATTTAACTTTGTAATCTACATGAAAAAAATATGAGTTCGGAGAAGTTGAACATTTGCTGTAACTAAGTAAAACACATTTTTTCTATGAAAATACATACATATATTAATAAACTAAATAATAAATTGTTTAAAAACAAAAAGAAAACAAATGAATGCAGTTTCCCAAACGGGAATAGAGCAAAGGTAAAATGGGATATGTAAAAACATAAAAAAATCAAATGGTCGTGGCAGATATTACACATAAAAATATCCTCGTCAAGGTCGTTGCCCATTATGGGCCCAACTTTTACAGTATCATCTTTGGCATATATCGCATGATAGTATAAACATATAACACCTTCTGCTTCGCTCTCTGATTCACTACTACTTTTTTTCTTTTTAAATTTTTTCTATTTTATATTCAGAACCTTTGTTGATTGTTCCTTGCATAGTGATCCGATGTTAGTTTTCTTCTCTTCTTTTTTTCTGACAAGTAAATTTCTAGCTCTTCCTTATACGGAGTACTAGTCAGAATAGCAGTTTTTCTTATTTTTTCTTTGTAGTTCTCTTTGTGCGAACCAATTATTCAGAAACTATAGGATAAGGGGTATTATTTTCAGGAGCAATGTAACTCCTTTTATAGCATTAATGGGTGTTGATGCTCTTAGGCACGCCTTGCCAAATAAAGAGGCAACTTCACTTTCAGTAACATATTGGTTGGGGTGGTTTCTAAGCCAAAATCTCTAGTGCGCAGAGGAGCCATAAAAGATACATCTAGTGGCTTTATACGGTGGCTAAAGTGAGGTGGCAAGTATAAAATTGTAACACCGTTTTGTCTTGCCTTATCAATTATAAATGTATTCTGTGTGTGGGTTTTATACACATCAAGGATCAGCAACGTTAAATTATTTATAGATGCATGTGTATGCGTCCAACCAAATTTATGAGTAACTGTCAAGGTTCCCAGTGAAGAGCCTTTAAGAAACTGGCGCTTCATACGAACCCTCCGTATATTTAACGTAAGCTCGATAAATAGTCCACTTGCTCAATAATAGCTGTAGAGAGCTCTCCACGTTTAGTAGAGGTTAGATTAGATTACCATGGAGTTCTTTGTCTTTATCCACCACGACAGTCTTTGACAGTTGCTCTCGCATGTAGTTGCATGCGTTTGGCTTTTCTTCGTCCAATGTTAGAAACCCCATTCTAGACAGGCATTCATATTGGCACAGGACATGGAATGATGATTCCTCTTCTTCTTCACAGAACCTGCACAAAGTTGCTTCTTCTGCTGGATTGGTAACATTTATGCGCCTTCTAAGGCGAAAGTGTCCAATAAGAATACCTACTGTTATTCTAACGATTTGGCCTGTCTCAGTCTTGAATAGTTGTTTTACCTTTTCTAAGACTCTTTTTACATCCATTGTTTGATGGATGCCTTCAAAAATACTTTAGCAACTCCATATAAAGGTTTGAGGGCTGTCATGGCCTTATCTGAGCCTTCTCAGGCTAATTCGTCGGCTTTTTTGTTGCCCTAATATCCCTCATGGCCTGGCACCCAGAATAGGGTCACTTTGTTTTGACTACTTAGCTCTACCAGGTCTTCTAGACAGTCTTTCACCAGTCATGATTTGATTTCTGGTGAGAGAATTGCCTTTAGAGCTGCTTGGCTATCAGAGTATGTGGCTTTTGCCTGATACTTGCTGATTTAGTATTTCTCTTACACAGTTTTGTATAGCTATTAGTTCAGCCTGGAACACTGTTGCATATTTTCCTAAACTCAACAAATCGTTGTTTTCGACTTGGGTCTATAGATCCCAGCACCGGGTCCTTCCTTGTTTTTTGAACCGTCTGTGTACCAGACAAGTTCAGCCTGTACGGGAGGTTCCTGTTTCCAGGATTCTCGGGCTGGTATTTGAATTTAAATTTCTTTCAAATTTGTGTGTGGTTAGAGCTCTATCTGTAGGCATACCTAGAATATTATGCCTTTTTTACTTGCGTGATCGGCGCTATGTAGTTGGCTTATTGGGTTTTGTCCCTGCATTAGCCTGTGCATAGCAGACTTGGTTTCTCCTTGTATGAAGATGTGCAGTGACGTGAGATTTAATAATTGCTGCAGTTGGCGTAGTGCGCATGGCCCCAGTAGCACTTAGACAGGCAATCCGCTGAATGTCAGTGAGTTAGCTTATTGCACTGGCCTGCGCAGTTTTGGTTATCTACGCCACTGCGCCATAGGTTATCATGGGTCTTATCAACCTTGTGTATAACCATATGATCATTTTGGGGTTTAGACCCCAGTTTTTCCCATATATTATTCTACAGCTTACGAGAGCTATTGCAGTTTTGTATGTGAGTTTTTTGAGATGTTGATTCCACGTCAGCCTTCAGTCAAATATGACTTCGAATTATTTGGCTTCTGTGATAAATGGGATAACTAGTACTAGTGGTTTTAGTTATGTAAGTACCCGTTTTTTGTGAATGATACGTTGTTTTTGAGCGTTAATGGACAATTGCTCCTTTTTGCATCAGTTGTTCACTATGTTTAGAGCTGTTTAAGATCGCTCCGAGGCTGTGCCTGCAAATCGCCCCCTGACGATAATTGCTAGATCGTCTGCGTATCCTAGGCACTGGTAGCCTTTGTTGACCAATGTTTTGAGTAGGTCGTTCACAAAAACTGACCACAGCAGTGGAAATAATATTCCTTCTTGTGGGCAGCCCCGTGCTACTTTTGCCTGTATGGTTGCCTTTCCTAGAGTGGATAAAATGATCCTGTTTTCTAGACTGGCAGTGATCCATTGGTATATTGTAACTG
The DNA here is from genome assembly GCA_927349885.1 of Psylliodes chrysocephalus. NCBI lineage: Eukaryota > Metazoa > Arthropoda > Insecta > Coleoptera > Chrysomelidae > Psylliodes > Psylliodes chrysocephalus. Next base: position 79,925,487 of record OV651815.1, on the reverse strand, counting down.
GGACGTTTCTCTGTTCTAGAGCCTTCGTTATTGACCTAATTGAGGCATTGTTGAAAGTTCCTTCGATATCTAAGAAAGTGGCTATTGCGATTTCTTTGTCATCTATTAACTTTGAAAGCAGCCTGTTTAGATTGTCCAGCGCTAGGTCAGTTGACTTTTCTGACTGGAATGCGTATTGGTTGGGATGAAGCGGATTTATTTATAGTTTTAAGTAGGAAGGAGGATAGGATTATGGGGCAATATGACTTTGGCATTTGATCTGTGAGCCCTACCTACTTTGGCAAGGTAGACTACTTTCAACTTTTGTCATATTGCTGGGATATATCTCCGGGCAATGCATGCTCTGAGGGTTTTGCATAAATGTAGCATTAACACATCCTTACCCTTCTGGAGCAGAATTGGATATATTCCATCTGGCCCCGGGGATTTGTATGTAGCCCATTACAAATAGTTTGACACACTATACATTTCCTAATCATCCTAAATGTCCTTATTAAACAGTTCAATGTTTAAATTATACTCGAAAATCTTAACTAACTACAGAAAATTACTATAAAAATCTGATGTGTCCAACACATGACTTTCCTATCTAGTTATTATAGGCATTTTCCGGTTATTTTGTACAACCTATTGCAGCATCTCTATAAATGTTTAGAGGATAAACTAAATATATACATTTTACACATACATCTACCTCGAAACATTTTTCTATAGATATTCATTGAAAACGAAAATACAGAAAAATTTAAATTTAGCACTTTTCCATTACGGACCATTTTAGAAAAATCATGTATAAACAAAAATTATAGAAATCGATATCGCAAACAACTTTTAGTTCAACAATTTTCATAAAAATCAGAATTTTGCACATTTTGTCAAATTTCTCGAATACGGACCATTTCGGGAAATTTTGACATAAAACAAAAATTATAGATAATAATATTAGAAGTAACTTTTATTTGAACAATTTTCTTCTCCAAACATAAATAACAGATATATTCCATAAAATATAAAAACGGCCTCCCATAAAGTACCCCCCAGATGTTCCAACTTTGTCCAAAATCTAATCATTTCAGGTCAGGCCGAAATAAACCTTAAGTTTAAAATTTAATGTTTTTTCCTTTATCCGTTTTTGAGTTTTCTTCAAATTTCGAAATTTACACATTTTCTCAAATATCTCGAATACGGTCCATTTTAGAGAAATTATGTATAGGACAAAAATTATAGAGAATTATATTATAAACAACTTTTATTTGAACAATTTTTATAAAAAATTATGTTTTTTACATTTTGTCAAATTTCTCGAATACGGACCATTTTAGGAAAATTTTGCATAAAACAAAAATTATAGATAATAATATTAGAAGTAACTTTTATTTGAACAATTTTCTTCTCCAAACATAAATAACAGATATATTCCATAAAATATAAAAACGGCCTCCCATAAAGTACCCCCCAGATGTTCCAACTTTGTCCAAAATCTAATCATTTCAGGTCAGGCCGAAATAAACCTTAAGTTTAAAATTTAATGTTTTTTCCTTTATCCGTTTTTGAGTTTTCTTCAAATTTCGAAATTTACACATTTTCTCAAATATCTCGAATACGGTCCATTTTAGAGAAATTATGTATAGGACAAAAATTATAGAGAATTATATTATAAACAACTTTTATTTGAACAATTTTTATAAAAAATTATGTTTTTTACATTTTGTCAAATTTCTCGAATACGGACCATTTTAGGAAAATTTTGCATAAAACAAAAATTATAGATAATTATATTAGAAGTAACTTTTATTTGAAGAATTTTCTTCTCCAAACGTAAATAACAGATATATTCCATAAAATATAAAAATGACCACCTATAAAGTACCCCCCCAGATGTTCCGACACTGCCCAAAATCTAATCAGCTCATTGGACGCTGAAACAAAGCTTAAGTTTAAAATTTGGTGTTTTTCTGTGTATCGGTTCATGAGTTATGCGTTATACAGACACACACACACACACACACACACAGACACACAGACACACACACACACACACACACACACACACACACACACACACACACACACACACACACACACACACACACACACACACAGACATCATCGCGAAAATAGTCAAAACGGATTCAGGGGACCTCAAAACGTAAAAATCCGTCGAAATCTCGAGGTCGAAAAAAATCATGATTCCTATACTTTCCTTATATCTGTATACAGATAGGAAAGTAAAAATTAAGCTGTCACTTGACGCCGTCAACAAAATGTCTTAGGCTGCCAAACTTAAAGTTTATGAACCAGATTGTTCAATATCCACATAGGAGAAACGAGTAAAAGACGATAAATAGACGAAAAAACACATATTGGTGCCTTCAATTCTTTATTCTTTTTTTTTAATGTAGTAGAGGTTAACGTTTCGACTTTATTTTTTAAGGACGTCCCTGCATAGTCGTCTACGTAGAAGACCCTTGAAGGTGGAAAATTAAATTTTTATTGGAGGGGTTCAAGGAGATTAAAAAACGAGATTACAGCTTCTCTGTTAAAGTCCCTAGCTTTCGCGGCCGAAATAACATAGCCAATGCCAATCCGCCATTTTAGTATTATTATTATTGAACTGATAAACAATATTATTTCTTGTTGAAATCTGATATGCAAGGCACCTAAGACTTTTCGTAGTTAACATAAACAACATACTTTCCAATTTTCATATTCTTCACGTACTCGTATAATTTACGTTTAATTTCAACGGGTAATGTCAACTGTCTACTCCCTAGAGTTTTTGTATGGACAGTAGCGTGTTCATTCTTGTCCTTAAATCTTCTTTTCAATGTAGACTTTGAAATTCCAAACTGTTTTGAAGCTTTTAAATAGCCACAAGTACCATTTCGTATAGCTTCCAGACACATAAATTCTTCAGACCAATACTGTCTTTTGATCTTCCTTTTGTATTAATTTATCATCTAAAGTAAATTAAAATGAAAATTATAATAAAGTTTCAAATATTGTAAAACGGGATATCCCGTGAATCATGCAAACTTAGCTCAACACTGTTTGATAACTTTGGCAACAGTTAACATAGAGTGATAAACAAGTAGTTCATACAGAGCTAACGGAGATTCTCATAGCAGCAAAAGAAATCACCATAAACAATATCACTGGAAGGAACATGCTTATCTATACAGATAGCAGACAAGCACTACTCACCCTGAATAGACCACGAATTTACTCAGGGTTAGTACTAAAATGTCACGAAGCTTTGGCCGAAGTATCCATCAACAATGTGGTCATCTCAAGATAGATCAAAGGTCACTCCACATTGAAAGGTAAGTCTTGCTGATTCACTAGCCAAGAAATCAGCCAACCAAATACTTTTTGGATCTGGCCCTTCTATTGGCCTTACAAAATCGGTAGTGACCTACCTAATTAAAGAACATTTCCTTGTGACATTCAAGGAAAGATGGGATGAAACAAGAAACTGCAGAGTTGCCAGGGATTTCTTAAGTTATCCTGACAACACTGCAGCAAACAAATTCTTGACTATGACTAGACAGAATCTGCGCCTAGTTACAGCTAATCTGACTGGTCACTGACAAGTACGGAACCATCTCCATATCATGGGGCTGTCAGAATCTGCCCTCTGCAGAGGGTGTGAACAAGAAGATGAGACCGTCGAGAGCATATCCTTTACGATTGCTCAACGCTCTCATTTATTAGAAGATTTGTGTTCGGTGAGTGAGTATCGGCTAACACCTGCTGATATAAGAGAAGTCCCTCTTGGCGACGTTGTCAACTACATTAAATCTGTAGGCTGGCTGATGAGCTAGGAGGTATCTATCATCTTAGGTGGATGCACAATGAGCCTAGTGAGGCCTAAGTGCCGTGGGGGGGGTAACCCACTCTCCACACGTTATAGAAACAGAGTTCATAAGCTTTTCACAAATAACTTTTAAGAAAATGCCCTTCACTTGCTTTAAGTTGCCTTACGACAGCAGTCTCAAGAATTGCAAGACGGACACGCGAAAACAAATAAATTGGCCAAACACCTTAATAACGCTGGAGTGACTAAATCAATACGACGAACAGTCATTATTGGTGGCATAAACAGTGTTACCCCTTCCTATGATTCTGGCGTTATTAGAATTGTAGAGAGCACTACTATCCCATTTTAGCTGCATATCCCATTTTAGGCCCACTTTCTCTATAAATATCCCGATAGCTCAAAACTTCGAAAAGTGATATGTAACTTTCAAATTTTTATAGAGAAAAATGTATCCACGCTAACCAAATACGGATGTGATATGCCTTTTGCGCTAAGAGACGTATTGGTAAACATATCTATGTGCCCAAATAAATTACAGATTTGTTCGCAAGAGCAGAGATAAGGATTTTATAGCGAATTTGGGGAAGTTTTAACAGAAAAAATCAGGGATTTTATTAAATAGTTTGAGTGCGATTTGCGGCGGATAACTAAAATACTAAATTCTTAATATCAATAAGGCGAAAATGAATACTATTTTATAACATAATCTATTATTTGGAATTACACCAGCAGTAGAAAGTGATGGAAAATGGATAGTAAATAAATCGTTACCTTAACATGTAAACCTTCTAACTGCATTCGTAATAATTTTACAGGAGAAGCAAAAAACCGTTTCATTTAGATATTAAAAGAAGAAAAAAAATTAATTAGATCATTACCGTTTCATTTAGACATTAAAAGAAAAAAATTAATTAGATCATTAGGTCTTTATTAAAAGCTTTCTTTAAATAAATACCTAATAATCTAATTCATATTTTTTCATCTAATATCTACATGCCAAGGGTTTTTTGCTTCTCCTGTAAAATTATTACGTATGGATTTAGAAGGTTTACATGTTAAGGTAATGAAATATGTTTCTGATAAGTTGAAATATTTCGTTATTGTTGGTTTATTCAGTATATTATAATATAGTTTACTGTGTAATCCAAATATGTATAACTTATTACAAACAATTTGGATTATCTAGCCACAAAATAAAGCGTGATCAAAAAACTTAAATAATATTTCAAGCAACAGAAATGATTCCATATGTAGTCATAACTAGCACCATTCATAAAATTCTTTTTTTAAACCAAGTAGAATTTGCAATAAAATTTCTGATAAACTTTTTTTTATTAAAAAAAAAGTTTGATTATATTCCAAAATAGAATTATAAATTACCAATCAGTTCAGTTCCGATTAACGTTAAAGATAGACAAACAATGGCTGCTAACCTTTACTTTATTATCTTAATACTATTATGTGATTTAAAATTAATAATATCCAACTATACGTGTCCAACCGAGCAAGACTGTGAAGCTATTTCTTCCTTCTGTAGACCAGTGCTTTGTTTAGGTGATTTTGTGCCGAAAATATTACCTTGTCAGTGTTGCGAAATTTGTGTTCCTGAAAATTGTCCAAGTAGACAAGAATGCAGCGAAGTACATTGTGGTGTGTTAGAATGCACCAATAATCAGATACCAAAGACTTTACCTTGTAAATGTTGTCCAGAATGCCTAGATAAAAGCTGTAAAGTGCCAAATGATTGCGGAAACGTTGAATGTCCAAAAACAATTTGCGAACCATGGCAAAATTTACTATACACTACATGTGAATGTTGTCCGGTATGCGAACCAACAGAATGTCAGTATGGGAAAAAATGCGATATGGTTTTTTGCAAAACGAAAGTCTGTAAAGCTAATGAATTTTTAACGAACATCCCTTGCATGTGTTGTCCAGTTTGTAAACCCTACGATAGAATATCAATGGATGAATCTTTTATATATAACGCAATCAAGTGTGCCAAGCTAGATTGTTCTGAAGGATTTATTGCAAAAAAAATGCAAGAGGAAAATTGTCCTGTATGCGTACCGGAGGATTGTATGTCACCCGAAGACTGTTCTAGAGTCGTTTGTATGAATCCATTTTGTAATGATCCCGAAGATCTTGTTAAACCACCTTGCCAGTGCTGTCCAGTGTGTAAACATTGAGTTGTTCAGAAATTATTATTTTTTTTACAAGATTTTATAACAGTAATTTAATAATATTGTTTTTTATTATTAGTAACACATTAAAGAACGATGTTTTTTAAAGTATTTAAAAAATGCAACCAAAGCTCCTGATAACTGTCCCTTCCTTGTCCAGTTTCTGTTTCCTGTCTCCTATTGCCTTTTTTCCAAAGATAAATTTAGAAATTTTAAGTGCATCGATAAAGCTACCTAAAAAAACTTATATAATATTTTAACAGAAACAGAATTTAAATATTATATCACTGCATATTTTTTGTTTTAAATTCGTGTAGGCATTTTATTTTTTAACTGCTAGAATTGCCGCGTTTGTACGAAGGCGTAGAAGGGCCACATAGTAAAAAAAATTATTTCGACTTTAAAGTCGAAATTCCGACTTCAAACTCGAAATTTCGACTTTAACCTCGAAATTTCGACTTTAATCTCGAAATTTCGACTTTAATCTCGAAATTTCGACTTTATTCTCGAAATTGCGACTTTTTTCTCGAAATTTCGACTTTAATCTCGAAATTTCGACTTTAATCTCTAAATAAGTCGAAATTTAGGCTGAGTTCGGTTTTGCGTTCGCTGTACTCGGAGTGCAGTCGGTATGCCTCAATTGTGATCGTTTTGGCACTCAGAGCGTTCTCTTTTGTGTTCGGCTTGCCACAGAACACGTACTCAGAGCGCGCTTACTCTTCCCAGAGTTGGCCGGTGGAGATCAACAGGTATCTGTAGGAATGTGTCAAAAATGTCAAACGTCAATATTCTAATCTATGGGTAAGTTCGGTTTGGAACTCGGCGGATCGGACAGAGCGCGCACGGAGTGCGTGACGTCATAAACAGAGTTCGCTCTTTTTACAATCTCAAAACGAACACAAGGGGAATGACAAATGACACTAGTGATAGTTTACACTTGAATACACTTTTATTTGTATGTATGGACTGTAAAAAAATAATTTTAATCAAATAGGAAATAGTTATAACAAAAACAAACAAGAAATAATACGTCTAAAACTAATTAATCGCTGATCAGAATATTGACATTTGACATTTTTGACACATTCTTACAGATACCCGCCGATCTCCATCAGCCAACTCGGGGAAGAGTGAGCGCGCTCAGAGTACGTGATCTGTGGCAAGCCGAACACAAAAGAGTATGCTCTGAGTGCCAAAACGACCACAATTGAGGCATACCGAGTGCACTCTGAGTACAGTGAACGCCAAACTGAACTTACCCTTTGATTTAATCAGTTTATACGTATTATTACTTGTTTGTTTTTGTTATAACTATTTCCTATTTGACTAAAATTAATTTTTTACAGTCCATTCCACACACAAAAGTGTATTCAAGTGCAAACTATCACTAGAGTGTCATTTGTCATTCCCGTTGTGTTCGTCTTGAGATTGTAAAAAGAGCGAACTCTGTCGATGACGTCACGCACTCCGTGCGCGCTCTGTCCGATCTGTCGAGTTCCAAACCGAACTTACCCTTAGAGATTAAAGTCGAAATTTAGAGATTAAAGTCGAAATTTCGAGATTAAAGTCGAAATTTCGAGATTAAAGTCGAAATTTCGAGAATAAAGTCGAAATTTCGAGAATAAAGTCGAAATTTCGAGAATAAAGTCGAAATTTCGAGTTTAAAGTCGAAATTTCGAGATTAAAGTTGGAATTTCGAATTTAAAGTCGAAATTTAAAAAAATGTGGCCCTTCTACGCCTTCGTATCTATTACATATACATCTGCGTTTGTTTATCCGAGATTTTTTAATTTCATGCTCATGTTTTTTTTGTTAATATGATCCAATTTGTCACCCTCATTTCAGTCATAGTGCTTTTTTTAGGCTGTATTTATATGGTCAAAATGGTAAAAAGGGCTGACTTAGCATGGGAAATATTTTACTATATAATAAAATTTAATTTTTTATTTTTGTAGGAGGTAGTTTAAATCAACCGCTTGTCAAACCATGCACCCCTTAGAAACAGGTTAAATGAGTATGTTATTTACAATTTTGACCAATAAATCGTGTAATATCGTTGACATGAAGCGAAAAATATATCATATTAAAAAAAGTGTGGGTGCGCAGTTTGAAACATAAATTATAATGGTGGTTTCTAGCGGGTAGTTTTACAAGAGGTTGATATGGGTTCATCAGGTAAAACACTTTTATCCCTTTTAACAGTCATCCAGAAAAATAAGGGACACCTGGTATATACATTAATATATTTTAGTATACTATTGTTTAAATTTAGTTTTCTGTGTGATTTGCGTTGTTTCTTTAGCGATTTATTTCATTCAATACCGAAAACGAAAAAAATATTTTTTGTTGAAGAAAATTGTATCCTGGGTTTCAAAGCGGTAACGCCATACAGGTATACCTCCGACAACAAAAAAACTTAAAAGCGTCCGCCAAAACAGGTTTGAACTATCTAACTAAGTATGGATCGAATTTAGTTAGTCATGTAAGAATTTTGTTAAGAAGAGATAGATAAAATGATCTAGGCACATAAGTTGTATTAAACAATAAGTCAACTATAAAGGAATACCGCAAATGCTGAAAAAAGGTTGGCCACTGCTTGAAGTACTCGAAAAAAATTGGTGTACGAAACGGATTGTTAGCCGGAAGTCAACTAGCTAAAAACATCAACAAATCGACCTCTTTGATTTACCGCCTATATATATTTTTACTTAAAATGTTATTCGTATATTATTCATCATTGAGTCAAAATACTTGATTTCAATTCTTGTTTCCGCATTGAATAATGATTTTTTATTTCACTTATTAATTAATATAATTAATCGTAGAAATTGAAATATTTGTTGATTATGTTTTTTTTGCAATGAGCCTATCCGACATTTATTCTTAGTAAGTATTAAATAAAAATGTTCTTCTAATTTGACTTACAAAGTAACATTTTTTGTAATCGCAGCAAGTGTCCAAATAATCCACCTACTTTAAGTAACTAGTTACATAAATTAAACTGGTTCTCATAATTATGTTCATTATTGCAAAAAGAAAATAAATTAAAAAAACATTTTTGGTGTTTAAATTAAAATATGTATAGGTACCACTATTGCTTTTGAAAGTATATAATATAGGAAGAACGAAGATTGGTTATATAAAAATACATTTGGACAACGTACTTAGGTACAATTAGTAATAATTCTGATTCATTCGCTATTTTAAAAATTCTTAATTCATCCTAAACCTGAACAAAATAATCAAAACAATGTTTCACCCAATACATCAGAAAAAAAATAAAATATCCATAACTATGAACTATGCAAAATAACCCACTTTCTTGACAAGAAAGGGAAAACTGTTTGTGATGATAAATATTTAAATATTTTAAAAGTATCAGATTGGTGTGAAGTTGACTATTATTTCCAAATATTTATTTTCAAATATCTTTGATTGGAAGTACAAAAAATTATTGGTTAGTAATTTTTTCCAAACAATTCTATAAATAGAAAAATTTAAACAAACTAACCAATATTTAAATAATAAACACACATCACGACGACACTGCCTCTTCCTAATTTCTTCTGCTTCTACATGTTGTAAGCGACTAGCTCGTCTATACCAAAGTAGAGAAAGATAACGAATAATTGGAATACTGTATATTTCGTACAGAGTTAGATCATATTATTTTTTAATATTATTTTCGTGGTATACTAATGTCAAAGAGCATCGTATAATCAATACGCCTGGTAGTGACTCCTTTTAAAAAATATATTGAGATAAAAAAATATAGTAATTCTTTTGGAGCATCTTCAAAATATCCTATTAGTATTATCATGTAAAACCTAATGCTTGTCGTAATTAAAAAATACACGTCCTTTACATTGGCTTGATATACAGGGTCATTCTATATGGGCGGAACGGGTCATTCTATATGGGCGGAACACTTGATTTATGGCTTAACTATGACTTGTACGATAATTTGACTTATATAAAAGTTTTTGTACATTTTATGTACTATTTATTGACGTTTACAGATTTCCCGCATACGTAATGGTTTTCAAGATATGACGTCATCGGGCAATATTTTAAATAAGTCTGGGACCCACTTAATGTACCATTGATGAAATCAGACAGATCATACGAACTCGAAAAAAAATATAAATACAGGGTGATTCATTTAAAATATTGTCCGATGACGTCATATCTTGAAAATCATTACGTATGCGGGAAATCTGTAAACATCAATTAATAGTACATAAAATGTACAAAAACAATTATCTAAGACAAATTTTCGTACAAGTCATAGTTAAGTCATAAATCAAGTGTTCCGCCCATATAGAATGACCTGGTATAGTGCTAATATTAAGCTTCAGCTACCTTCCATTTCTAAATTCCGTTATTTTTAAAACAAAGATGCATTATAATAAAATATTTTTGTGCCAATACTATTTCTACGAAAAAAATAAGACATATCGAGATTTATAATATGGATCGGCATCACCTCAATATATCCGTCGAGTGTATAAAATGCGATCACCTGAGAGTCAGTAGCAGAAGCTTCCGTCCAAATTAGGGAAAATAGTTTTGAGAACGTTTTTGGTTTATTTCTGTTATTACGGGTTTGAATATAAGATATGTAACAATGTAACTGCTCCGGATCGCGGAGGAGGTCGTTTTAAACTGCCACCTTAAAATCAAAATTTCTGATATGACATTTGCTTCTAACTCACAAACCAATGATTTGGGACCATTAGTATTACATATATATTTTTAATCGGCTATTAATAGGAAATTAAGAGAAAAATATGTTGTTCTATTAAAAAAAATCGATGACGTCATGTACACAAAAGTGGTGACGTCATTAATACATCCAATTGTAGCGTAAGACGCGCAATTGAAAATAAAAATTGATCTTTTTAAGCATATTGCTTATAATAACATAAAAAAAGTTTTTTAATGGACTGAGGACCCGACATTGATATTTCAAATATTTTTTTTTTAAGTTGAAAGTCTTTAAAATGGTTTCAAATATACTCACTCACTTTGCATATTCTAAAAAAATTTGCTAGATTATTTACTTCCAATATTATCAATTACACAACAATATTTCATGAGTCCGGGGATTTTTTTTAATTAGCAGTTACCAAGGAGCTAATCTTAATGCCTAAGTATAGTTAATTATATGTAAATTTATTTAAATAAATAATACCAACAAACTTTAAAGGCCATTGTCCTTTTAAGAATACCTACTTATTTTTTTATCACAATCATTAAATCACTTTTAATTAGTCAGAATTTTTCGCCAAATATATTCAAATTGTAAATATTGGCATTGTAAATATTATAATAAAATTATATAATTATATACATTTTGTTTCCGAACCTTTTATAGAGTGTCCCAAAAATGTTTGTGCAAATAGGAATAATTTAATGTATCTTATATTTCACAAAAAAAAATGTTTCTTGATTAAAAATTACTTGAAATATCCTTTATCCATGCGACTTTCGTATCTGTTGACTATCAAATAGGTCAGTTACATTGTTTTAAAGGTACTAGTGAAGTTATTGTCACTTTTAGCAAAAATGGCATAAATTTAGTCACCTGAGACACTGGTATTATTGGTGTGTGTGTGTGTGTGTGTTTTGTATGATGGCCTTGATCTCAGATCAATTGGCCAGAGCTAATGTTATTAAAACGAATCTAAACCTACTTACAATTTTCACAAATTACAACAATACAATAATTAATAATAAAGGAACCTAAAATCTATTAAAAGTACAAAATTTTCATCATATTAACAATTAAACAACAGTTAAAACAGTTGTGATACAATTAATTATACATAATTATATTTTAGGCGACGAATTCTTTTTTTATATGTATTTATTTTTTTTTCTTTTTTCTTCTTTTTTTCTTCTTTTTTTCTTGTTTTTTTTTTTGTTTTTTTTTGTTTTGTTTTTATTAATTTTTTTTTTTAAATATCTTGATTCATTTTTTTCAAATGTTCATATATAACATAGTACAGTTTTATATTTTTTGAACATAAAAGCGCATCTAAGTTGGTGGGGAGTGTTGCTCCTGTTAATTGCAGGTTCTTGTAAAATTCTTCATTTAGATTTTAAAAATTAGGGCAGCTCAAGATTAAATGTTGTAAATTACCCAATTGCCTACAACTACAGAATGGGGAATCTGCCAAACCTATCCTAAATTTGTGTTCAGGATAGGATTGATTACCCAAAGCATGTAGTTATGTGGGATGTGACCTGTTAAGTGCCTAATCATAATCACAATTTATATTTGATACTTATTGCTATTTTCTAGACATACTTCATTACCATTTTTATTTAATACCTGCGGTGATCCATATTACCATAACATCTAATATTTTTGAAAATATTAAATTACACAAACAAGGCAATAAAAAACAGAGGGTAACACGATTGATAATTACAGGCAAACATAACTTTCTAAGGTAAAATTTCTCATCGAGTAAATTAAATTAACTGGTTGATCCCTTTTTCCGATTCAGACTTTTAGTGAAAAACCATTTATCTCTTTATCTTTATCAAACTTTTATTGTACATTTCCATTTCCATAATGATGTCAAGTAGTTACCTTATCAGAATAATCAAATCTTACCTATTAGCGGGTTTTGTGGGAAACAAAAAAATTATAATTTTTTTGCTTACTTCTTACTTCATAGTATTTATAATTGGATACAAAATATACCATTTTGTAGTAGTCTTTGGATGGTCTTAGATACTGAAACAAAATATAAAACAAATTAGATTCGTAAAACTTTATTATAGTTAAATAAAACAACAACTTTAAAAATACTTTTACTTACCTTGCCTTAAAAAATTTTTTTGGGAACAATCGTTAGATTAACACACATGCTTTAAATTTATTACTCTCACAGTTCTTAATTAAACACATTTTTTTAAATAAGCACAAATAAAATAATCTTAATTTTATTAAAGGCGTTTTATAGTAGAGGAATGACAGGAATGACGGAATTACAGTTTGTTTGATTTGGTACAGAATATACACTGGTGCACGCAGAAAGTACGACATCTAGTACGATTGTTGTACTAGACTGGCAATTATGGTTTGACAGCCTTGTTTGTGAGCAGCGCGCCAATTAAGTGTGTTATTTCATAGTTTGAAGGATCTGTTGGCATGTTGTCTTCTCTTTTTAGCTATAAATATTCGCCAAATCGTCTCATTAGTGTTAGACTCACTCTTCATAATGCGCCACAGACACCGAATACTTAGGTATACTGTACCACAGAGACGCGATTAGCAAGAGGGCAATGATGTACCAAGAAATATAGATTAACACGTATAAAAATAAAAATTTTAAAATTAAGTTTATATTTTTATGTTATTTATGTAATATTAAAATAATGTGTGTTTATGAAATTTAACTGGGTGTTCACTGCACAAATGAATCATTGGAGAAACCGCCCCTGGTCCCTCATCTAACTATAAAAAGTATTACGCCTTTCTTTTTGCTTGCTAATCGTAGTAGGGTACAGGGAAGGAGGTTAAACAACATGTACTATGTCCTAGTGGTGGAAGTTGTCGTGTAACCTGTCAAATTAAAAGTACTTAACGATGGATTTTTAGTTTTTTGCTGGCAATTAAGTAATTTGCTTCTAGACGTATATAACAATAAAAACAGGTTCTGCTACTTTTGATGTAAGTGTAGAAATTTCTCAAATAACAGGCGATGGGCTTAGGTAAACATAAAAATATTAAAATTAAAAATCTTAACATGGATTCAGTTTCATCAGATGAAGGTGCTAATGCTTAAAAATTTGAAACTGTGGAATATACCAAGCATAGAAATTTCAAATACAAATTGGATTTATGGGTTATCACTACTAAAGAAAACAAATGTTTCACTTACAATAGGTATAGAAGAAGCAAAAGTTTTTGATTCACACAAAACGCTTTTTAAGTTTTTCAAAATATAGAAAAAAATTACTCAAGCATTCGAATTTTAAGTAATTCGAATCAGCCAAGAAAGTTTTTGGTTAAGAAAACGTGAAAATAATTAAAGTTATCTAAATATGTCAAATTTGATGGGTATAGCTTATAGATTGAAAAAAAAAAACGTAAATGATATTTTTAATACTTTCGAATTCATGAACTCTAAATTTCAGTAAACTAAATATTAAAAATATTCCCAATTTTTAGATCCACATAATTGAATATCGTATAATTATAATACTTTCATTTTTAGTAGCACACTGTATAGATATCGGTTATCTCATTTTTAAATAATATTACACTAAATATAGACATGCGAAACATTATATAAAGATTAGTCAGATTTAAAATTATTTATTTCAAATTTGTTCTTTAAACAATTTTTACAAAATAAAAATGAAGATCATTTATTTAATATATATTTTTATATACATTTCGTGTAATTCGGTTAATTTAATACAAAGTCGTAAGTGTTCATTGATAAAACCATGTCAAACACCTGAAATATGTTCAAGAGTTAGATGCGCATGGCCTGAATGTGAACCAGGTACAATAGCAAAAACGTTGCCTTGCAAATGTTGCCCCGAGTGTGTCCCAGATGGCAACGAGCAGCCTCAGTGTGCAGCAGTACAATGTACTAGACCCGAATGTCAGCCATGGCAGAAGCTTGTTGTACCTTCTGGTCAATGTTGTCCAATATGCGAGCCTAGCGAATGCCAAAAACCTGAATTATGTCCAAGGAACGTATGTCCCAGACCTCTTTGTAAAAAAGGTGAAGTAGCAAAAAAATTTCCATGCAATTGTTGTCCAGTCTGTGTTCCAGAGGATTGCCTAACTCCTAGTGATTGCAATTTATACGACTGTGCATATCCAAAAGAATGCCCTCATGGTCAGGTATCAAAAACTTTGCCTTGCAAATGTTGCCCTGAATGTGTCTCAGATGAAAACGAACAGCCCCAATGCGCAGCAGTTCAATGTACTAGACCCGAATGTCAGCCAGGGCAGAATCTTGTCGTACCTCCTGGTCAATGTTGTCCAATATGTGAGCCTAGAGAATGCCAAACACCAGAAATATGTTCAACAGTAAGATGCGCATTTCCTGAATGTGAACCAGGTACGACAGCTATAACGTTGCCTTGCAAATGTTGCCCTGAATGCGTTCCAGATGGCAACGAACAGCCCCAATGTGCAGCAGTACAATGTACTAGACCCGAATGTCAGTCAGGGCAGAATCTTGTCGTACCTCCTGGTCAATGTTGTCCAGTCTGTGTTCCAGAGGATTGCCAAATTCCCAGTGACTGCGAATTAGTTGACTGCGCAATTCCGAAAGAATGCCCTCATGGTCAGGTATCAAAAACTTTGCCTTGCAAATGTTGCCCTGAATGTGTCTCAGATGAAAACGAACAGCCCCAATGCGCAGCAGTTCAATGTACTAGACCCGAATGTCAGCCAGGGCAGAATCTTGTCGTACCTCCTGGTCAATGTTGTCCAATATGTGAGCCTAGAGAATGCCAAACACCAGAAATATGTTCAACAGTAAGATGCGCATTTCCTGTATGTGAACCAGGTACAACAGCTATAACGTTGCCTTGCAAATGTTGCCCTGAATGCGTTCCAGATGGAAACGAACAGCCTCAATGTGCAGCAGAACAATGTACTAGACCCGAATGTCAGTCAGGGCAGAATCTTGTCGTACCTCCTGGTCAATGTTGTCCAGTCTGTGTTCCAGAGGATTGCCAAACTCCCAGTGACTGCGAATTAGTTGACTGCGCAATTCCGAAAGAATGCCCTCATGGTCAGGTATCAAAAACTTTGCCTTGCAAATGTTGCCCTGAATGTGTCTCAGATGAAAACGAACAGCCCCAATGCGCAGCAGTTCAATGTACTAGACCCGAATGTCAGCCAGGACAGAATCTTGTCGTACCTCCTGGTCAATGTTGTCCAATATGTGAGCCTAGAGAATGCCAAACACCAGAAATATGTTCAACAGTAAGATGCGCATTTCCTGTATGTGAACCAGGTACGACAGCTATAACGTTGCCTTGCAAATGTTGCCCTGAATGCGTTCCAGATGGAAACGAACAGCCCCAATGTGCAGCAGTACAATGTACTAGACCCGAATGTCAGTCAGGGCAGAATCTTGTCGTACCTCCTGGTCAATGTTGTCCAGTCTGTGTTCCAGAGGATTGCCAAACTCCCAGTGACTGCGAATTAGTTGACTGCGCAATTCCGAAAGAATGCCCTCATGGTCAGGTATCAAAAACTTTGCCTTGCAAATGTTGCCCTGAATGTGTCTCAGATGAAAACGAACAGCCCCAATGCGCAGCAGTTCAATGTACTAGACCAGAATGTCAGCCAGGGCAGAATCTTGTCGTACCTCCTGGTCAATGTTGTCCAATATGTGAGCCTAGAGAATGCCAAACACCAGAAATATGTTCAACAGTAAGATGCGCATTTCCTGAATGTGAACCAGGTACGACAGCTATAACGTTGCCTTGCAAATGTTGCCCTGAATGCGTTCCAGATGGCAACGAACAGCCCCAATGTGCAGCAGTACAATGTACTAGACCCGAATGTCAGCCAGGGCAGAATCTTGTTGTACCTCCTGGTCAATGTTGTCCAATATGTGAACCTAGAGAATGTTAGATTGTATGTTAGTGCGTTGCACAATGCCGATGTGTGCAAAAGGATTGGTGGCTAAAAAACTATCATGTAAATGTTGTTACCAATGTGTGCCTAAGAACTGTTTAGGCGAAGAAGAATGTGCTCAAGTTTTCTGCATTAAATCAGTTTGTAAACCTTGGCAGATTCTCATAACTCCTAGGTGTAAATGATGTCCAATCTGTATGCTACTATCAAAAAGGAACAGTCTATAAATAAGGTTTTACTTTTAATTATTTAGAAATTTTTAACAATAATTTAATCTTCCTAATAAAAAGTTTGTTCTACTTAAAATCGTAGCTTTTTTTAATTATTAATATTTTTTATTAGAAATACAATAGTAGCGTATTACGTAATAAGTGTTGCAAAACGCATATGCCGCACGAATAGTAAAGTTAATTTCTTGAATGTGTAATTGCTTTATAATATGCATTACGTACTATACTTTATCTACGACTACTTACACATTCAAACATGCATGTAACTACTTACTTTACTTATACTTATTTTTTCGTGTTAGGCATACGACTTGTATACACGTTAATGAAATGGCAACAAGGCAACAGCCAGTCGTCGACTACAATGAGAAGAAATGGTGGTGGGATATTAGCCGAACCGGGGGATATCGTAATTGCTACATGTTTGCTGTAAAAGCTCGGCTATGGCTAATACAAAATAATAAGTACTGTGTATGTATATATTTATGTGTATTATGTTTTACAGCTACAAAACTATAAACGTTCCGCCTATTAAAACATGAAAAATATAAGCTGGTTCTATTTCACCATGTAGATTTTACTTGACAGTTGTCAGTGGAGTGAAGTTAGCGGTCTGGTATTTCAGCACATCAAGCCAGGTGCTTTAATAGAGATATAACAAAATCGATATCGAGTAAAAATAAATACTTTGCTTGTTTTCACCATTTTAGTCAAAAAGGTGACCATTACTGGGTCAGTGACCATTACTGGATCAGTCACCTTAGTCTGGGGCAAGGGAAATAATGTTTGGCTGTTGCAAATTTTACAATTAGAATGTCTCGATACCCTTGGGTATTCAAGGCCTTTCAATATAATTGGTGAAGAGTTGAAACTTCACGCATTCTGGAGGGGAAGGGGAAAAAGTTTTCTGACCGAGCCACATACTTTGATTTTCTTTTACTATACGGAGAATGGTCGCACTGCGCAGCTTTCTGAGTGCCCTTTAAAAGAAGATAGAAAACTCTGCCATTTTGATCCCTTATTACGTGTTGTCTACATCTTGGCGCAATATTTTTAATAAAATTAAAGTTGAAGGTGGTAGCCATGTGTGAGTTATAAGTTCAAAAAGGTAAATCAAACGAGGGTGGTCCTTAGGATCTCACAAGAGTATTTTATTACGACCGGTTTCGAGGATCAAATCCTCATCATCAGGTAAGGTCTAAAAATAGAGAGTAAAAAACGAATGAGCTCATAACTAATAAGTGGGTTTAAACATTTTAATATGAAAGTTGTCAAATATCAAGAACTCACCCGTAATTACTCATCTATTTAAGACTAAGCTAAGAGAATTATCCCAGGGTCGGTGTAAAAACAAGTATGCGAGTATTTTTTAAAATACATAAAAAAATATAAAAAAACAATAGTTGCGACAAAAAGTTGATGTCAAAACACATAAACAAAAGTAGGTCTAAAACTATTAATTAAAATTATTAAAATATTTCACGAACGGACGAACAATTAAGACAAACAAATTTAAAAACTTTTTAAAAAACCCTACAAGCACTAAAATGGGTTCTTGGACAAGTGTTTATAATTCTACAGGAATTAAATTTTATTTAGATTAAATAACCGATTAACGCCCTCGAGATATAAATAGACGAATTAACCATTCTAATATTTAAGATAACAGTTTAGAGGTTGTCAAATTTAAATATTTTGACCATCGGCTAATAGATGGCGTTGGCGAAAAAATAAATGTTTCTTAATAATATAGGTTTATAAAATGAATTGTTTGAATTTGTACGTAATAAACAAAATGAAATAAATAAATTATTATTGTTAAAAGTAGAGTCTAGCATTAGCGTTGGAAAATAATTTTATATGTACTAATATTCAAATTAAGAAGTTGGTAACAATCAACGGAAAAAGGAAATGGTGTTAAAATGAAAAGAGAGAAAAACTATTGATTTGGTTAATTATTTTTTTGAAGTAATGTGCTGAAAAATTAGTTATGAGCTCATTCGTTTTTCCTCTCTATTTTTAGACCTTACCTGATGATGAGGATTTGATCCTCGAAACCGGTCGTAATAAAATACTCTTGTGAGATCCTAAGGACCACCCTCGTTTGATTTACCTTTTTGATATTTTTAATAGGTGCTTATTAATCATCCACTTCTGCTTCGGAATTGTCGGTTTTCTTGTTTTAATCTGACAGGTTAAAACGACTAAACCGACAATTCCTGAAGCAGAAGCAGATGATTAAAACGCACCTGATATTTTGCTTACTGCTGTGAGTGTCAGTGAATATTATTTTTGGAGTCACAGTTTATTGCTAAAGAATCAGTTAGCTCACTCGGACCAGTTGGAAGTTCTAAAATAACATCCACTTCAGGGATACAAATTCATAATACGCAGAAGACTGCTGTTTTATTATAGGCGGTTTTCATATATTGTATTATCCGAGTTGCACAGTGTATAAACTGAAACATTGAGATCAAAAGTGCCGACGCAGAGTGAGCGATCTGATTCTTTAGCTGTAAACTGTGTCACAGGGTTCAAAATGGCCGCGCCCTATGTTGGGCGTGTCGGAAAAAGTAAATTTATTATCATCGGGGCGTCCCGGATTTGTCTGATTTCGGCTATATACAATTCGTGAGTTAAAAGTATTTGTAGAGATTTGTAAGTGGTGTATTTACGATTTATCCAAGTTGGCGATATTAAAACTCGTAATTTACTTTACGACGCCATTTCACCTCATGGTGCCTTCGCCCGGAATCATTATTGAACGAAATATTCAAACCTTTGGGTTGGGTTTACATATCCGTGGTGTCGATTCCGTTGGAGTCTTAACCTCAATAAAATTTTATTTAATGGAGCCCGAGGTTTATAGTTTGCTGGCCAAGAGGTTGGGTCATCCGTCCTTCCCACCATCTTTGAATATCATTGTTGATGGTAAAATAAAGAAGTTCATTTCCTCCTCAAGTGATGGCTGTGGGTTCGTTGGCTCGTCCAATTTGGAGCGCTGGTGAATCGCGAGCGAGAGTTAAGTGAACCCTTGTTTTTTGTTACATTACATTATTCTTTTATATTGCTCAAATGAGTATATTTTCATAGTTATAGTCAACTTCATAACTTCGGTTAAAATTTTTTCTCCTAGACAGGTTTTTGAAACTTTAATCAGTTTATTTGTTACCCAATATTGTTCTTTCAATAATCATGGATAATTTGTTTATTTTATACCATAGGGTGAGGTCACTCGTGGACCTATTTTTGTTTTAGTTGTATTTTAGAATCTATAAACCATTTTATTTTATTATATTGTACTTGGGTAACCTGTGATATTGACCTTTTGTCTGTTTATTTTGTAAGAATCAAGTTTTCTATGTAAACCCAATGTAAACCTGTTCTAAACCATATATACTGATCTTTGTTTTTGTAGACTAGCGTAGATAACCTGGCTCCGATTGTTCGAACAATAGGAACCAAACCAAGTAAGAAACTGTAATAAATTTACCCGAGAAGGCACAAAGGAATTTTTCTATTAAAATCTGTTTGGGAGAACTTTCAGAATTTTCTTCAACCTAATATTTTTCCCTTATTTAAAAGATATAGAAGGAGTATCGTCCAGTGAATCCTGGACCTAGAAAGGTTAGTCTACACAGTCTCTTTTATTTAGTGTCGCTGAATGTGCATATATCTGACTTGGGGATTATTATATTAAATTGGATTTGCGAGGTAAGTATCAGAGTTCGATCCGTCGAAGGATTTTGTACTTTTATTCACCCGAAAAGGTTCTGGCACGATATAAATCCCACACCGTGAAATTGGGCTAGTCGGTGTAACTGTAACTGTGTCACTCTGGTCTCTGATACCTTTGATTTTCGAGTTGAATTATATATATTACGTTCAATAGTTCTGTTTTCTCTTTTTTTTTATAAATTAACGTAACAATTAGATTTTGTGTTATCATTTAAAAAAAAATACTTTTACTAATACGCCCATTGTCTAGCATTAAATAATTGACTATATTCAAAGAATTGTTATGCTGGAAAGTATATGATTTTTTCAATATACTGTTTTGGAAGATTTTTGTGTAATATTGGGATGGTTTTTATGGCATTCGAATGCACCTCCTCAAGCTTTAACGTCTAGATTTAAGTGTCTTAGATTATGGTATGTTCCGTGAATTAATGATTTAGTTAAACACAATTTTTTGATCCACATAGGCACATGATTATGGGATATTTATAATACTTTCATTTTTAGTAGCACACTGTATACATATGGGTTATCTTCATTTATAAATAGCTCTAAACTAATTATATGCATGCAAGGCATTATATAAACATTAAAGTCATATTAAAATTCATTTATATCGAATTTGTTGTTCAGACTGTTTATACAAAAATATGAAAATAA
Organism: Psylliodes chrysocephalus; assembly: GCA_927349885.1. Taxonomy (NCBI): domain Eukaryota; kingdom Metazoa; phylum Arthropoda; class Insecta; order Coleoptera; family Chrysomelidae; genus Psylliodes; species Psylliodes chrysocephalus. Next base: position 79,904,226 of record OV651815.1, on the reverse strand, counting down.
TGTATTTAATATTATATGTTTTTATGTACATTTCGTGTAATTTGGTTAATTTAATACAAAGTCGTAATAGTTCATCGTTAACACCATGTCAAACACCAGAAATATGTTCAACAGTAAGATGCGCATTGCCTTTATGTAAACCAGGTACGATCGCGAAGACGTTGCCTTGCAAATGTTGTCCAGAATGTGTTCCAGATGACAACGAACAGCCTCAGTGCGCAGCAATACAATGTACTAAACCCGAATGTCAACCATGGCAAAAGCTTGTCGTACCTCCTGGTCAATGTTGTCCAATATGTAAGCCTAGCCAATGCCAAAAACCGGAATTATGTACAAAGATCTTATGTCCCAGACCTCTTTGTAAAAAAGGTGAAGTATCAAAAAAATTTCCATGCAATTGTTGTCCGGTCTGTGTTCCAGAGGATTGCCTAACTCCCAGTGATTGCCAATTATACGACTGTGCATTTCCACAATGCCCTCGTGGTCAGGTAGCAAAAACTTTGCCTTGCAAATGTTGTCCACAATGCGTCCCAGATGTTAATTGTAAGAAACCACAAAATTGTCCAAAAGTATTGTGCGCCAAACCAAAATGTAAGCCTTGGCAAAAGGTGGTCACTCCTCCATGTGAATGTTGTCCAAGATGTGAACCAACTGAATGTCATGAATCTGTTTGTCAAAAAGGCGAAGTAGCAAAAATACTTCCAGGTAGTTATTGTCCGAGTTGCGTACCTGATAATTGTCAGATATCTGAAGATTGTAGGTTGGTGAAATGCGCAATGCCTATCTGCGCGAAAGGGTTGGTGGCTAAAAAACTACCATGTCAATGTTGTTACCAATGTGTACCTAAGGAATGTTTAGGCGAAGAAGATTGTGCTCGTGCTTTATGTGTTAAACCGGTTTGTAAACCTTGGGAGATTCTCATAACTCCGAGGTGTAAATGCTGCCCAATCTGTATGCTTTTACTAGATAAAAAATAACAACTATCTATAAATAATATTTTTTTTATATTTATACATTTATAATAATATATTATATAGTCCTAATAAAAATTAAGTTTTGTTTACAAAAGTTCTTTCAATTATTCATTTATTGTTTTACTAGGTATGCAGTAAAAGAAATTTGTGGCTCAAGAGCGAATGTGATGACCATATCGCATAATAATCCACTCGAGTTGTGCAATAAAATTTTTCAACGATCCACTTAAAAAAATATATAAAATTTCATTTGTTTTAAACGTTTTTTTTTTTTTTTTTTTTTTTAATAAAATAAGTATTTTACACAACGATAAATTTGCATTTTAATAATCGTATAAACCTTGTCTAGACACAACAACAAGCTTTAAACCTTTTTGTGGGAATTTTTTAAGCTCTATGTAGGATGGGTTACGATAAATGACAGATATTCTAGTAACTAAAGGATAATAATATAAATTTATTAATTATTTAATAAGTAGATAAGATAAAATATATATAAAAACAAAATATATATAAAAACACAGGTTGTTAAAGGAGAGGAATAAACGACGATGGAGGACATTATGAATAAAAGTAAGAGCAATAATATTTTCGAGTTTAAATATAAAAAATCATAATTGGAGTTGGCTGTCAAAATCACAAAACACTGTGACGAAGTCACTAAATTTTATTTTTAATTCCTTTTAAAAATGTATATTTTAATTAATTTCCGTGAATTCCCTAGTCATTTTCGATCCTGAACGGCTGAACGAGCCCCCGTAGTTTAAAATATTCTCACTTGTACTGTAAAATCATGTTCGTAATAAAATACCGAATTTTAACCACATTATCAAAAATTATTTGCGAAGGTGTGCGAGGGTCATTTTTTGTACCTATTAGTAGTAAATAGTCTGAGGACCGGTGGTCGCTTTTCCCACTCCGAACTGGTCGACGCTCAGCGTCATAGCTGAAAAGGCATAAGTACGAGGGTGGCGAAAATTACAAGATCTTGCTTCTTGAGCACCGCAGTTTTCTTTGGCCGAAGTTTTTTCCGTGATAGTAATACCGAGTTAGTGAACCGTTTAGCTCCAGCACTCCCGATTATTAACATAGGCCTGTCAACATAATTTGTTCTTTTCTGGTATGCAAAATTGCCGTTCTCGTCTCGCCCTCTAGTTGAGCATTTAATTTTTTTATTATTATCATTAGTCAAGTTATCGCGTTTTAGCGTTGTCAAAACTCTCTTGAATGAGCCATCCGCGGATCGCCTGGATAGGTTCAGACCCGGAAAGCTTTGCAATCCCGCCCAGTAAAACATTCAGTTTTTTTATAATAAATTGACGCGATCATTTTCTTTCTTTAATTTTTTTGTTGATTTAATTATAGCGATCTAGTGTTATAAAATCTCTTGGTTGAGCCTCTTGTGGATCTCCTGAGTAGCCTCTGTTCCTGAAAATTTTACAACCGCCCGCCCCAGATAGCTTTTTCATCCGTCTATAATAATATTTTTGCAAAAGCCAAACGAAAACCTCAAAACTCACTATCATCGTTTAAACTAGATTTCGTGTTAACTACGATCAAATGTCCAGCGTAGTGCATTATTTCTGTTCCTCGAAAAAATTTATTTTTCATATGCCCGAGTATCGTAAATTTCGATACAGTGTAATTTTATTTGTCAGTTTCCTCTTTTTTTTTAAGAAAATCGCCTGCTTTAGTTCAACTTATTTGGTTTTGAAAATTACTTTTTTAGTAAAGTAAATTTATTTTCCGTATACAGGGTGTAGCATAATTGCCTCCAGGATTTTTAACCGATTATTTAATTCAACTTATCTTTCTTACAGTGTTCGCTTGGCTTTTAGAGCGTTAGAAGGTCGAACAAGATAATAGTCATAGTTCCAAAGTTCAATCAGCGGCCACTTTCGGTGAGCGATATGTTATTTTGTTTAAAACTCGTAAAAGACAAAAAGAGAAGTGATAAGAAACATGTTTCCCCAAACAGCATCTAATTCATTTAAATACACAGTGGGCCCCGTCCACAATGTAGATGGTCAAGAAATAAAGCATCAATAGCAAATTTTCTCACAGCAACAATTAGTGCAACAACAACAACTAATGCAGCCACAATTCATTAATACTACACCACAAGTTCCCTATATGCAACCCAATTACAACTATACGCCAATTCAGTTTACGCCTTACAATCCACCACGCCCAGTCATTCCTCAACATAACCATCAATTAAGACATTTTCAGCCTAGCCTAATAAATAATAACAAACCGTCAACCAAAAATATACAGAAAATAATTCAAAAAGAGAAACCGAAAAGACTCTGAAACAATAAGTAAATACTCCTGGCAAACAATCACAAAAAGAAAAAGGTTAAATCTTACCCCACAACCAAACGAAACAAGAAATGCATTTGAGTTCAATACCCATAACCGATACGAGCAACTTTCTAACCTATCAGTGGATGAGGACATGCAAGATCAAAATTCACCAGAGACAACAACTGATAAGCAACCCAAAGAAGTTAAGCCACCTCCAATATACATTTACGGCGTTACTAATTACAGTGAAATGACAAAACATTAAACAGAGACCTTAGAGCAAGAACTGTATTATTGTAAAGCAATATCAAATAATACAATCAATATAAACGTTTCCACTCTAGATTCCTATCGCAAACTAATTAGACAACTCCAAGAAGACCAAATAGTCCACCATACGTACCAAATTCGATAAGATAGGGCCTGCAGAGTAGTAATTCGGAATCTCCATCATTCAATTCTGACTAACGAAATAGCCGATGAATTAAAAAAAAAAAGGCCATATAGTTCGAAACATATTAAACATCAAAGATCGCAAAACTAAAGAACCTCTCTTTCTATTTTTCATCGATCTAGAGCCAAAAGAAAATAATAAAAATATTTATAAGCTAAAATACTTATGTAATCTGAGAGTAACTGTAGAAGCCCCAAGGAAAAAAATACCATTGTTCAATGCACATGGTGTCAAAATTACGGACATACAAAAACTTATTGTGCAAAACCATATGCATGTGTAAAATGTGGAGGCCAACATAGCACTGTAACATGTAAGAAAACATGGATACTCCAGCTAAATGCGTGCTTTGCGAAGGAAATCATCCAGCAAGTTATAAAGGATGTGATGTATACAAGAATCTCCAAAAAGCTAGAGGAAGACCCATACATCAAATACCCAGTCAAAATAATACACAAAGGAACATTAATATCAATGACATAAATTAATTTCCGCAAATAAACACCTATCAATCCACAGCCAATCCCACAAACTTCATACGCCCAAACAATCACCCGCAACCAATCTTCCGATATATCTGAACAGTTAACGGCCTTCCTAAATAAATTCAAAGCCAGCTTATCAATCAGAACAGCATGGTTCTAAACATGCTTAGTACCGTGATAAATAAAATTGCGTAATGTCTAACTCGTTGCGAATACCAACGGGGTATCCAACCATAAACTCGAACTAGAAAATTTTCTCCAAATTCACAAAACAGACAATCGTTGAATTGACACACATGAATTACGTCAACGTTCCTTATGAGAATTGAAAAGTCAACGACTTTTTTCCTAGAAACTCTTATCGCGTATCTTATTTCATTATTCTGGTTTACATTTTTATGTAAATTATTTGACTTGTTAATTAGATCTCTTGGTAGTTAGATGTATTATGTTCGATGAAATAAACTTGTAAAATTATAAAATATTTTTTTAAAAAACGAATTTTGAGATCCGAAAAGATTTGTGGCGCAGTCAGTAGGATATCCAAGTTGCCGCGTATCGAATGTGTCAATTTTCGTTTTAACGATTGATTGGATATCGAACATTTGTCGCGATTCGTGTGTGGAGGTGTTGATATTGGAGTGGTTCCCCAAACATCGAGAAGCCTATCCATCGAGGACCAGTATAGCCGTTCACAATAATCAGCGTTGAAAGTTGGGACATAAATCGCTCAACTTTGCAAGGAGTGCAGATTCCAGGGATAGGTACTGTTCATCCTTATAGATAGACAAGGATAATGCTCAAATTCGTGTTTTTATTGTAACTTAAAATCATTTTTTTAAATGTCAATTGATTTACTCGCAGACGAATTTGCAACTCTTGATTTAGATAACTTAACTGACCTTCCTATTCCAAAGAAAGAAAGCTGCTCTAGATTTAGTTATAAAAATAGAAATAAAGATAAATATCTAAAACACAAAAAACCTTTAAGAAAAATGGCAGACATTAAACCTGAATATTTAAATTGCGTACCAGAGTTCGATGGTAATCCAAACGAACTTAATAGGTACTTATCGGTATGTGAATCTCTTATTAACAGTTTTTATATTAGAGATCAGCCAAATCATTTCCAAAATACATATTTATTAAACTCTTTAATTTCTAAACTTCGTGGAAACGCAAAACTTTTTGTAAATATACAAAATGTAACCAGTTGGACATCGCTAAAAGATACTCTTTCTAGAAATGTTGCCGATCAGAGAGACGAAGCTTGTCTAAACCGCGATCTAGTTATGATGAGTCGAGGTAATAACGAAAAACCTCAACATTTTTACGATAGAATTTTGAATATTTTAAATCTTATTTGTAGCTATGTAGAGTTACACGAAATAACTCAAAATAGTAAATTACTAGCTTTGAAAATGTTTCTATCCGGTCTTAAGGAGCCTTTGGGAACTACAATTCGTTGTATGAAGCCCAATAGTTTAAATCAAGCATTGCAATATCTTTTAGATGAAGATAATATACATCATCTCCAAAATTTTCAAAATAACCAAAACAGAAATTTTAATAAACAACCTTCCCCACAATTTAGGCAGAGACCAATTTCAAATAATCAAAATTGATTTAATACTAGAAATTTTAATCAACAACTTCGATATAATTTTAATGCACAAACTTCTAATGATTTCTTTACAACACAAAATTCCTTTCCAACAGGTCCTGTAAACATCCAACCACGAGTACCTAGATATCAAAATTTTCCTACTATTGCTCAAGTCTTTAATCAAAATAGAAATAATAACGTTTTCAAACCTAATCAAACACCTACACAGAATTTTTCAAAACCTACTCCAATGAGTGTTTCCAGGCGCAATACATTTAACAGAAATACTCCAATGAGTACTTCTACTCGAAATGGTCCAAATTTTTTAAACTCATTTAATCGAAACCAACCTCGAATGAATTTTATAGCCGAAGAATTATTTAATGCGAAATGTCAAAATGCTGACAATTTTTCTAATTCTCACGATATTAATCTTGAATCCACTAATGTTCATAACTCTTCTTATGGCAACGAAATATTTCATCTCGAGAATGATTTAATTGATTTTAATGACCCAGAAACAAATTTTCAGAATCAGCCTCATGGCAGACCCACGACGTAACCCCGTACGTCATATCCCTTAATAATATAAAAAATACAAACGAATTACCTTATATATTTTTTACAAAACATAATTTAAAATTACTTATCGACTCAGGGTCTACAAAATCTTTTATCGATCCAAACGTAGCAACAAAATTTTATTCTAAATACATAAAAGACGATCCATTTATTGTTTCGTCTGTCAAAAATCTGCTCATAAGTATAGTACGCTAATTCCAACTCCAAAAATGTTTAAATTACCAAATCATACAAATTTAAAATTCTTTTTGTTTAAATTCCATAATATATTTGATGGGTTAATAGGAATAGATAACCTTAGAAACTTGCAAGCAAATTTAGATTTCGATAAAGGATATCTCTCCACCCCTTATACTAAAATTCAGTTAATTTTTCAGCCAACTCAAAGTGAAATAAATTTTTTAAACATAGCTCCGCGTTGCGAACAAATAAAAATAAAATCTACTGTTTCTAACGGAGAAATAACAATTCCACATCAAAAATACGGAAATTGCGAAATACCAGAATGTCTTACAATAGCCAAAAATGGCGAAGCCTTGACGGCAATTCTAAACAATTCTACCTGCCCAATTACTTTAGAAGAGAAATCACAGATAATTAATTTAATTAAAGAATACACAGACATATTTCATCAAGATAATCTACCCCTAACGTTCACAAATAAAATCAAATACAAAATAAATACAACAGATGAAATTCCTGTTTATTCACGACCATACAAATATCCATTCATATATAAAGACGAAGTACAAAAACAAATAAAAAAGATGTTAGACTCAAAAATAATTCGCCCTAGTAATTCTCCATGGTCATCCCCTATCTGGGTGGTACCAAAGAAAATGGACGCATCAGGGGAAAGAAAATGGAGGGTTGTAATAGATTATAGACAGTTAAACTCAAAAACCATCGACGATAAATACCCCCTCCCAAACATCACCGACTTATTAGACAAGCTGGGTAGATGTCAATATTTTACCACTCTCGGTCTGGCAAGTGGATTTCACCAGATCGAGATGGACAAAAAAGATATAGAAAAAACCGCATTCACAACTGAAAATTCACATATAACATAATTTAGAAAAAAAGGTAACCCTAATTCAAACGCCGACGCCTTATCTAGAATCGAACTGCATACTAAAGAAACAGACCCATTTTGGCAACAAATAGGAGATATATTAAAAGATGCTGAAAATTACAACGAACAAAACTCAGATCTATTTAGTTATAACAAACCATAACAAAGTACTAACCAAAATGACCTTATTGATTTATATATCGAGAACATACTTATATTTGAAAACTCCTTAAAAAATAATACAGTAAAAATAAACGACGACATAGATAATATATCTCTACAAGTTCAAGTTGACTCAGATGCTCACACTGAGACAGCACACGAAATAGAAACATTACTAAATGATCAAATTGAAAATATTGAAAACAATAACGACAATGACGACATTACTATACATTCTAATTTAACTCACAATCTGACTTTTGAAATACCCACAATAAAGACATCTGTGAACTACGGACAAAACCAAATAATTATCAGTGACGTACTACATTCATCAGCTACCCCAAAAATAAAAAATTCTTTTCGAAAAAAAAAAAAAGACGAATTTGTGCTCAAATTTCAAAGAATAATCTTGAATCAGATGTAATTAATCTTATAAAAAATTACGTTAATTTAGACGGCGTTCATTACATTTATTTCGAAAATCCTAATATGTTTGAGCCATTCTTAGTAATCCTACAAAATTAATTTAAAAATTCTGCTATTAAATTTAAAAGGTGTACCCAAAAATTATTAGACATTACAACCAAAGACGAAGTTAATGAACTTATACAAGCTTATTACGAAGGCAAAACAAACCACAGGAGTATAGACGAGACATATTTAAAACTTAAAGACAAATATTATTGGCCTTTACTGAAAAACTCGATACAAACTTACATAAATGATTGCGAAATTTGCCAACAAAGCAAATACGAAAGAAACCCCGTAAAAATAAAAATGAATCAAACCCCTACTCCAACAAAACCCTTTCAATTCTTATATATAGATACATTTACTCTCGAAGGTACCAAATTTTTGACAATCGTTGACAGTTTTTCAAAATATGCGCAAGCATACCATCTAACAAGTCTTTATAGCGTCGAAATCGTTAACAACCTTATAACATTCTTCTCTCACCATGGTATCCCTCAACAAATATACACCGACAATGGTACTGAATTCAAAAATACCGTAATTACAGAACTTCTCAACCTACATAAAATTAAAATACATTTTTGTTGTCCTGAACAGCCACAATCACAAGGTTCCATAGAAAGACAACATTCGACAATTATAGAACATATACGGTTACTTAACACTAAAGGCTCTCTTAAAACACCAATTCTTTTGAAAATGCCTTATGCGATTATGGCATATAATTACTCTATACATTTTGAGATCCGAAAATATTTGTCATGCTTTCAATTTATTACTGTCACAATTCTTAATTAAACACATTTTTTTAAATAAACACAAATAAAATAATCTTAATTTTATTAAAAGCGTTTCATAGTAGAGGAATGACGGAATGACAGTTTGTTTGATTTGGTACAGTGCTGTCAGAATATACACTGGTGCACGCAGAAATTACGACATCTAGTACGATTGTGAATTGTACTAGACTGGCAACATTGGTTTGGCAACCTTGGCAATGATGTACCAAAAAATATAGATTAACACGTATAAAAATAAAAATATTAAAATTAAGTTTATATTTTTATGTTATTTATGTAATATTAAAATAATGTGTGTTTATGAAATTTAACTGGGTGTTCGCTGCACAAATGAACCAATGGAAAAACCGCCCCTGGTCCCTCATCTAACTGTAAAAAGTATTACGCCGTACTTTTTGCTTGCTATTTGTAGCTGGGTACAGGGAAGGAGGTTAAACAACATGTACTATGTCCTAGTGGTGGGAGTTGTCGTGTAACCTGTCAAATTAAAAGTACTTATCGATGGATTTTTAGTTTTTTCTGGCAATTAAGTAATTTGCTTATAGACGTATATAAAAATAAAAAAAGGTTTTGCTACTTTCGATGTAAGTGTAGAAATTTCTCAAATAACAGGCGATGGGCTTAGGTAAACATAAAAATATTAAAATTAATAATCTTAACATGGTTTCAATTTCATCAGATGAAGGTACTGATGTTGAAAAATTTAAGACTGTGGAATATACCAAGCATAGAAATTCCAAATACAAATTGAAATTATGGGATATCATCACTAAAGAAAACAAATGATTTACTTACAATAGGTATAGAAGAAACAAAAGTTTTTGATGCACTCAAAACGCTTTTTAAGTTTTTCAAAATATTGAAAAATATTACTCAAGCTTTCGGATTTTAAGAAATTCGAATCAGCCAAAAAATGTTTTGGTTAAGAAAACGTGAAAATAATCAAAGTTATCTAGATATGTCAAATTTGACGGGTATGGCTTATAGAAAAAAACGTAAATAAAATTTTAAATACTTTGGAAATTATGAACTCTAAATTTCAATAAACTAAATAATAAAAAAATTCCCAATTTTTAGATCCACATAATCGGATATTTATAATACTTTTATTTTTAGTAGCACACTGTACAGATATCGGTTATCTCATTTTAAAATAACATTACACCAATTATAGACATGCGAAACATCATATAAAGATTAGTCAGACTTAAAATTATTTATTTCAAACTTGTTGTTTAAACAATTTATACAACAAAAATGAAGATCATTTATTTAATATATATTTTTATATACATTTCGTGTAATTCGGTAAATTTAATACAAAGTCGTAATTGTTCATCGTTAAAACCGTGTCAAACACCTGAAATATGTTCAAGAGTAAGATGTGCATTGCTTTTATGCAAACCAGGTACAATAGCAAAGACGTTGCCTTGTAACTGTTGCCCTGAGTGTGTCCCAGACGGCAACGAACAGCCTCAGTGTGCAGCAGTACAATATACTAGACCCAAATGTCAGCCATGGCAGAAGCTTGTTGTACCTCCTGGTCAATGTTGTCCAATATGCGAACCTAGCGAATGCCAAAAACCTGAATTATGTCCAAGGATCTTATGTCTCAGACCTCTTTGTAAAAAAGGTGAAGTAGCAAAAAAATTTCCATGCAATTGTTGTCCAGTCTGTGTTCCAGAGGATTGCCTAACTCCTAGTGATTGCAATTTATACGACTGTGCATATCCAAAAGAATGCCCTCATGGCCAGGTATCAAAAATTTTGCCTTGCAAATGTTGCCCTGAATGTGTACCAGATGGCAACGAACAGCCTCAATGTGCAGCAGTTCAATGTACTAGACCCGAATGTCAGCCAGAGCAGAATCTTGTCGTACCTCCTGGTCAATGTTGTCCAATATGTGAGCCTAGGGAATGCCAAACACCAGAAATATGTTCAACAGTAAGATGCACATTTCCTGTATGTAAACCAGGTACGATAGCTAAGACGTTGCCTTGCAAATGTTGCCCTGAATGCGTTCCAGATGATAACGAACAGCCTCAGTGCGCAGCAGTACAATGTACTAGACCAGAATGTCAGCCATGGCAAAATCTTGTCGTACCTCCTGGTCAATGTTGTCCAATATGTGAGCCTAGCGAATGCCAAAAACCAGAATTATGTCCAAGAATCTTATGTCCCAGACCTCTTTGTAAAAAACGTGAAGTAGCAAAAAAATTTCCATGTAACTGTTGTCCAGTCTGCGTTCCAGAGGATTGCTTAACTCCCAGTGACTGCGAATTAGTTGACTGCGTAACTCCAAAAGAATGCCCTCATGGTCAGGTATTAAAAACTTTGCCTTGCAAATGTTGCCCTGAATGTGTCCCAGATGGCAACGAACAGCCTCAATGCGCAGCAGTTCAATGTACTAGACCCGAATGTCAGCCAGGGCAGACTCTTGTCGTACCTCCTGGTCAATGTTGTCCAATATGTGAGCCTAGAGAATGCCAAACACCAGAAATATGTTCAAAAGTAAGATGCGCATTGCCTGTATGTGAACCAGGTACGATAGCTATGACGTTGCCTTGCAAATGTTGCCCTGAATGCGTTCCAGATGATAACGAACAGCCTCAATGTACAGCAGTTCAATGTACTAGACCAGAATGTCAGCCATGGCAAAATCTTGTCGTACCTCCTGGTCAATGTTGTCCTATATGTGAGCCTAGCCAATGCCAAAAACCGGAATTATGTCCAAGGATCTTATGTCCCAGACCTCTTTGTAAAAAAGGTGAAGTAGCAAAAAAAATTCCATGCAACTGTTGTCCAGTTTGCGTTTCAGAGGATTGCCAAACTCCCAGTGACTGCGAATTAGTTGACTGCGCAATTCCGAAAGAATGCCCTTATGGTCAGGTATCAAAAACTTTGCCTTGCAAATGTTGCCCTGAATGTGTCCCAGATGGCAACGAATGGCCTCAATGCGCAGCAGTTCAATGTACTAGACCCGAATGTCAGCCAGGGCAGAATCTTGTCGTACCTCCTGGTCAATGTTGTCCAATATGTGAGCCTAGGGAATGCCAAACACCAGAAATATGTTCAACAGTAAGATGCGCATTGCCTATATGTAAACCAGGTATGATAGCGAAGACGTTGCCTTGCAAATGTTGCCCTGAATGTGTCCTAGATGATAATTGTAAGAAACTGGAAAATTGCACAGAAGTATTTTGTGTGAAACCAAAATGTAAGCCTTGGCAAAAGGTGGTCACTCCTACATGTGAATGTTGTCCAAGATGTGAACCAACTGAATGTCATGAATCTGTTTGTCATAAAGGAGAGATAGCAAAAATACTTCCAGGTAATAATTGCCCGAGTTGCGAGTCTGATTATTGTGAGACACCTGAAGATTGTATGTTAGTGCGTTGCGCAATGCCGATGTGTGCAAAAGGATTAGTAGCTAAAAAACTACCTTGTAAATGTTGTTACCAATGTGTACCTAAGAACTGTTTAGGTGAAGAAGAATGTGCTCAAGTTTTCTGCATTAAACCAGTTTGTAAACCTTGGGAGATTCTCATAACTCCTAGGTGTAAATGCTGTCCAATCTGTATGCCGCTACCAAATAAAAACGGTCTTTAGATAAGGTTTTACTTTTAAATATTTAACTCTAATGTATTTTTCCTAATAAAAAGTATGTTTTGCTTACAATCGCTTTTTTATTTATTTTTTTTTTACTAAACATACATTAATAGCATATTACGTAATAAGTGTAGTAAAAAGCATATTCATCACGAATAGCAAAATTAATTTCTTAAATGTGTAATTACTTTACATCACGTATTACGTACTATATTTTATCTACGACTACTTACACATTCACACATGCATGTCACTACTTATATATGTATATAATATAATTATGTGTAATGTGACTAAAAGCTACAAAATAACAAATATTAAACCGGTAGTTCTCTTCCGATTTGACCGAAAATAAGATACACTTTGAAACTAGCCAATAAGATTTCTGGCTTCATTACGATGTTTCAAGAACACTGAGGAGCGTATTTCAAATTTGCTTGATTTTTTTGAAATTGTTAAATGGTCGTGCGAAGCGATCAAGACCGGTCCTATTCTATAGGGCGACGCCCATTCTACATCGATATATCCGAGAGAATACCATAAAACTCTTTGTACACATATCGACTCATAAAGCATGGGTTTTCGCTTTTTCCCAACTAGGGCAGCATTGCGAGATCTTTCTACAAAAGCTCGATGCCAGGCCTAGAAGTGTGGGATATAACATTTCTAATAAATAGACTCTTTGAAGATAGTCACTCAAGTATTATTTTTAGTGGGCGGAACGTGGCTACCACGACTTTAGAAACTGTATTGCCAAAGTTTCTGCCACGTAATAGACACGTTTCTACCACGTGTTGGTAACCAAAATGGGGAACACTTTCTTGGTGGCAACCACGTTCCAGCCACGTTTTCGGAACTTATATAATCACGTTTACGCCACGTGGCGAAAATGTGGTGATAACGTGGCGAAAACGTGGCGAAAACGTGGCGAAAACGTGGCGAAAACGTGGAGGCACGGTGGCCGGCACTAAACGTTGAACCACAGCTTATTCACTACCAGCTGGTCATCTCATCGGCGGCACCTTTGTACTTTGAAAGTCAGCAGTCGGTAGGTCGGTATTCGCGTGCTGTAGAGAGTGGGATAGCGAGCCACCATACTAGCAACGATTTGCGTATCAGGCCCGTATTAAGTTGTTTTAACGGGAATCGAATTTCAGAAACGATAAAAATTATAAATGTATATTACAAAATATTTATTAAAAACGACTTGCACATTAGCTTACATTACTACTAAGAAAATAATTACTGATTTTTCCAAATTATTAATTATCTATTTCTCTGGCTTACTTTAAAATTCCTATTGGCATATTTTAGCGTATAATAAGTTCTGACTCTTGCATATAAGTTCAGCAAATACGTATGCGGAAAATTTGTACAGGGGTGAATAAAGGGACGGTTTTAAAAATATTAACAATTGTGGAAACTATAACAGTTAATTTCTCAACATTCTTTTGAAACAGTATTTTTGATGCTGTTATAAAATTTATAAAATTTGTATGTGGCATATAAAGGCTACCGTACTGATCCAAATCTGAGTGCACGTACGCTTTATAAAAAGAAAATAATGATGTTTCATCCACTTTGGTACTATTTGCATTTGCATATTGCACGCACGTGTCACAAGTATGCCGCGCCAAACATTTTTTTATTAAATAACCGCAAACATATTTGACAAATTTTTTTTTTAAAATATCTGAGTTTCTACAACCAGTGTCTACGATTACAGTTTTAATAGGTACTGCAGGTTCACACTGGTCTTCAACATTCTGTGGCATATCTGTCATCTTCCGTAAAACACGACTAGTATCGTCCTAAATGTAAGAGATCTAAACAAAGTAATTTTCTGAATGCCCGTATATACTGTATTGGGGTTGGATTTACATTATTTCCAAACTGTTGATGAACAGAACCAAAAAATTTTTCAAGACAATCCTGATGTGTTCGTCGAGTTAATAAAAATTTTATGTCAGAATGCTGTAAATTTTCCCATAAATGCAAAATACCCGTAATAGTTATTTTCCAACCCAATATGCACTTAATTGTTTTTGTAACATTTACACCATCTGCGTTAAATACTTCCATATTATTGAAAAAAGTTAAGCACTCTGTCTGTTCTCTGTTGCCTACATACACTTACTGATATTGTGTAGCTGCTGGACCACCAGATGTATTTAAAATATCGAACAAATTGTTCATTCTTAAAATCAAGTCCGCTGTAGTAGTAACTGCTGATGAAAGTGCGTCGAATCTAATGTATAAATACATACTGTGAGCTACCGAAGCACTAAAAACTTGACTGCTAATTTGACCTTCATTTTCTCAAAATTATTGGGGAAAATGTGTGAGTCAGTCAATTTTGAAACCCCTCGAATATTGTATGACATCGTGCAAATAAAATTGTTTCACATATTCTCAAGAGGCTACTGAATCATTAATCTTAAAATTATGTTTTATCAAGTTATTTCTAAGAGCTTTTAATAAATGAGGGATATCAAAGAGAAATACAATTTTGTCATTTCCAAACATAAAATACGGATATTCTAGTGAAACATCCAGTAATTTTAATAACTGCAAATTATTTGAGCTCATATCACATACAACGCCTACTACTTGGAGCCCTATATTAGTAACTTCTTGTATGACGTTTAAAATTAGTTGCTTTAATTGCAATCCAGGACACGTAGAAATAACTAGATAATAGGCAAGTGGTTGCTTCCAATTTGTACATATACCTCTAGTCATGACTACTGTGGCAGCTAGTGCTGGTTTAAAAGATCTGTATTCACCTCCCATGTCTTCAAGATCATATACCCTATCTGAATTTATATTATAAAACAAATTAGCTTTACAGTTCATTTCATCCACAAAAATAAAACAAAGTTTAACTAATACCTCAAAACGTTCGGCTTTATCGTTTTAAATTTTAAATAGTACACTATTTATACCAACAGAAAAATTAATGTCATTGATAAACTTTTGTAAGGTGCCAATTCCAGGCAGACAAAAGTTATTTGACAGTTGCTGTTTTTTATATAGTTTCGGACCTAGAAAATAGAGCGACAAACAATATTGCTTAAATTCACTAGTGAATTATCTGCCTTTCGGTTTCTTAACCATTTCTCCTACTTGTATATTTATAAAATCCGCTATATCTTTAGCGCCGCACAACGATTGAAAATACGCATTATCGTAATACCTCGAAAATAAACTATTTATACAAAACACGATAAAATACACTAAGTTCGCTCCTGTACTCCTGTTCTCTACATTACCACTTTCTAGCGGCAAGTGAAGCTCAGACAGCTGGTAATGACTCCGCCCATATGCGCAGCCGTCCCAACTCCAACGTTCCGTTTTATTGCGAGATGACCAGCTGGTAGTGAATAAGCTGTGGTTGAACTTTGCTTATTGCCCTTGTCTTTTGATTGATATTTGTAGCTTGGTCTCCGTCCGACAAATTATTTCTCCCATTCTCCTTGCTTATTCTCTAACTTGACATAACTAGTAAACTAATAAGTAGGTACATACTGAATAATAATAATAAGGTGTTATAAAAATATTGATTTAGGAATTCTGATAGATAAAAAGTTGGGACGATTGGAAGTTTACTGTCAAATATAGGTGTTTTAGCTCGAAATATGGGCACGCGCCACTGGAATACTCTATATTTAATTAAAAAGTTAAAATCTGTAAATTTTTCATTTTCGAAATTATTTATTTCGATGCCTTAAACAGTATTTTTATCAATCTTGGTTAATTAAAATCATTAAATATATTTAAATTTTATTGAATTGAAGTTATACGGACGAAAAAAAATTTTTAAATAGCATATTGACTATCTTAAAAATGGTTACAAATATGTCTGCTTTAGGAAAAATCTTTAAAGTTGCAAAAACTAAAAATATGCCACTTTGTAGTTACTTTCATCAACTAAGTGGCATCTGGAACTAATCCAAAATATTTTTTAGCACTTCAGAGTGGCGGTTAAGTGGCAGCCACCTAGTCTTTGCCACCATAAAGTTAATTATTTAGATTGTTGCCAGATCAGCCATTTCTCCACTTATTTCAGTTTTTGAGTTGTTCAATAAGGCCAATGTCAGGGGGAAAATCAAATTTACCAAAAATTACAAATACTAACCTAGATCAAAGTAATGTAAATTTAAAGCAATTTTAATTTTGAATAGCGTAAAACGGCTACCATTGGTTTTAACTGCAGTATATTCTCAATGTTAAATAAAATTGCACAAAATTCTATTGGTGAACCTCGAAAAGGTGGTAGCCCATCCAAATTGATAATCAGTGTCACTGCTTGTGGTGGTGCGGCTATATCAGAAAATGTTGTAAGCAAGTAGTTTTCTCTTCCATTATATCAAAATTGTCCATTTTCCATTGTTATAATATTAACTGATGTTGGAGTTTTCAATAGAGTTCTGCTGTCAGATGGTAAATTTATATCTTTTGTTTTGAAAATATGCAGTAGGTCATTGAGTGAACTATGGGCTATTTTATGTACATGATACCACCTTATAAGTTGTTCTGATAGTGAAATCTGAGAGTTAATACGTTCATGTTCTTCATCGACGACATATGCCATAAAATCTTCAGCCAGTACGAACAATCCGTCGTTATGAATGTTATCTTCATTATCATAACAATTTCTTTCATTTTTAATTGGTTTACAAGACTCACCTTTCAAATTGTTGTCCAAGAAAAGAGGTTCACTGTTTACTGTTCACTTGTACTGACGAAGAAAACAACTTTTGAGAATTTTTACATTTTTTTGTTCCGGCAACAGCTGCTTGTTCACTACAGAGTAATATCGTTTAAGATTTTTGGTACCATTCATTTGTTGTTTAAGTTGTCTATAAAAAGTTGTCGAATGTCAAAAAGTAATCTTTTTGCGAGACTTCTTGTTGTTTCCCATTTTACACACAAATGCACTCTAGATAAGTCTAAAAACAAAGTAATTTGCGCACAGATCGACGACACTTTGGTAGTTTTTTCTTTATTGCGAATGCGGACAATGTAAAAAGCAGGCCACTAATAGGCAACGGTTGCTTCATTGTGAATTTTGAAAGTAATAGTAACTTTTAAGTGGCTTTTGTTCAACGCAATATGTGGAAATCACTTAAGAGCGTGGAAAAAACGTGGCAAGAACTACTGCAGTTATACAATCAAGTGCTGCCACTTTAAAGATATATGTATGGTTCCCGAAACGTTACTAAAACTATAAAACCCAATTTAGGATTACTGCCACTTCTAGGTGGTATTACAGTGATATGATTATGACTATTTATAAGTTTGTGCAACTTTAAAGTGGTCCCGCTTAGTGGATATAACGTTTCAAACACCTTCAGAGGTAACTAAATAATATAAAACTTCGAAGTGATTCCCAGTAGTGAAATACACGTGGCTTCAACCAAGAAAATATAAAATTAAGTTATATTCACTATACATATAGGAGTACATTTAGTGATTGTAACTTAATCGAAGTGATAATATAAGTTTCTGTCACTATAATACTACTTGGACAGTTTTCAAGTATAAGTTTTAATATCAATGTGTAAAGATATAATGTAATTGTGATTTATAATAGTGTTTGAGTATTGAACTAATTAGTTAGTACTTATAAATAAATTATAAATAAACTATTTTCAAATTAAACAAATATTCATTCGGTGTAGGTTTCATAAATAGCTATTAAATTCGATTTTAAAAAATATATATTTTTTACTTTCACTAATACGCCCATTGTCTACCATCAAAGAATTGACTATATTAGTATATGGTTTTTTCAATATACTGTTTTTGGGAGATTTTTGTGTAACATTGGGATGGTTTATATGGTATTCGAATGCATCTCCCTAAGCTTTAACATATAGATTTAAGTATTCTAGGTTATGGTCTAATCCGTGAATTAATGATTCAGTCAGATAAACACAATTTTTTGATCCACATAGGTACATGATTATCGGATATTTATAATACTTTCATTTTTAGTAGGACACTGTATACATATAGGTTATCTTTATTTATAAATAGCTCTAAACTAATTATATTCATGCAATACATTATAAAAACATTAAAGTCATATTAAAATTCATTTATATCGAATTTGCCGTTCAAACTGTTTATACAAAAATATGAAAATAATGCATTTAATATTATATGTTTTTATGTACATTTCATGTAATTTGGTTAATTTAATACAAAGTCGTAATAGTTCATCGTTAACACCATGTCAAACACCAGAAATATGTTCAACAGTAAGATGCGCATTGCCTTTTTGTAAACCAGGTACGATAGCGAAGACGTTGCCTTGCAAATGTTGTCCTGAATGTGTTCCAGATGACAACGAACAGCCTCAGTGCGCAGCAGTACAATGTACTAGACCCGAATGTCAACAATGGCAGAAGCTTGTCGTACCTCCTGCTCAATGTTGTCCAATATGTAAGCCTAGCCAATGCCAAAAACCGGAATTATGTACAAAGATCTTATGTCCCAGACCTCTTTGTAAAAAAGGTGAAGTAGCAAAAAAATTTCCATGCAATTGTTGTCCTGTCTGTGTTTCAGAGGATTGCCTAACTCCCAGTGATTGCCAATCATACGACTGTGCATTTCCACAATGCCCTCGTGGCCAGGTAGCAAAAACTTTGCCTTGCAAATGTTGTCCACAATGCGTCCCACATGTTAATTGTAAGAAACCACAAAATTGTCCAAAAGTATTATGCGCGAAAACAAAATGTAAGCCTTGGCAAAAGGTGGTCACTCCTCCATGTGAATGTTGTCCAAGATGTGAACCAACTGAATGTCAAGAATCTGCTTGTCAAAAAGGAGAAGTAGCAAAAATACTTCCAGGTAGTTATTGTCCGAGTTGCGTACCCGATAATTGTCAGACATCTGAAGATTGTAGGTTGGTGAAATGCGCAATGCCTATCTGCGCGAAAGGGTTGGTGGCTAAAAAACTACCATGTCAATGTTGTTACCAATGTGTACCTAAGGAATGTTTAGGCGAAGAAGATTGTGCTCGTGCTTTATGTGTTAAACCAGTTTGTAAACCTTGGGATATTCTCATAACTCCGAGGTGTAAATGCTGCCCAATCTGTACGCCTTTACTAGATAAAAAATAACAACTATCTATAAATAATATTTTTTTTTATATTTATACATTTATAATAATATATTATATAGTCCTAATAAAAATTAAGTTTTGTTTAAAAAAGTTCTTTCAATTATTCATTTATTGTTTTACTAGGTATGCAGTAAAAGACATTTGTGGCTCAAGAGCGAATGTGATGACTATATCGCACAATAATCCACTCGAGTTGTGCAATAAAATTTTTCAACGAACCACTTAAAAAAATATATAAAATTTCATTTGTTTTAAACGTTTTTTTTTTTTAATAAAATAAGTATTTTACACAAAGATAAATTATGCATTTTAATAATCGTATCAACCTTGTCTAGACACAAGAACAAGCTTTAAACCTTTTTGTGGGAATTTTTTAAGCTCTGTGTAGGATGGGTTACGATAAATGACAGATATTCTAGTAACTAAAGGATAATAATATAAATTTATTAATTGAGTGGAAGAGCAAAACTCTGATTTTTTTTAGAGATTTTGAACTCTGCCATTTGGCAAACTATTTGTATTTATATATATTTTTTTTTCTTTCTTTGTATTAGGTACTTAGTTTGGCCAATAAAAGCATTTATTATTATTATTATTATTATTATTATTATTATTATTATTATTATTATTATTATTATTATTATTATTATTATTATTATTATTATTATTATTATTATTATTATTATTATTATTATTATTATTATTATTATTATTATTATTATTATTATTATTATTATTATTATTATTATTATTATTATTATTATTATTATTATTATTATTATTATTATTATTATTATTATTATTATTATTATTATTATTATTATTATTATTATTATTTAATAAGTAGATAAGATAAAAATTAAAAATAAAATATATATAAAAACACAGGTTGTTAAAGGAGAGGAATAAACGACGATGAAGGACATTATGAATAAAAGTAAGAGCAATAATATTTTCGAGAATAAATATAAAAAATCAAAGCACAAAACACTGTGACGAAGTCACAAAATTTTATTTTCAATTCATTTTAAAAATGTATATTTTAATTAATTTCCGTGAAGGTACGCTTTAAAGACAAGACTTTGGGATGCTTAATTATTTATATTATAGTAATTAATTATTTAAATTTTTCTATTATTAATTATTATTGAATATTTATTTCCACACTGTATTCATATTATCATTTTTTTTTGTTCATAACAAAACTAATTACTAATAATTATTATAAGACGTGCTAATCATATTAAATATAATATAAAAGCATTTAAACTCTCACGAAAAATCATTTGTTTTAAGATTGTTGTCGACAAATTATATCAAATTATGAAAACCAGCTATTTAGCATTCGTTTTTATGTACAGTGCGTGCAATTTGATTAATTTTATTGAAAGTAATCCTCAAAAACCCTGTAATTGCGCAGCGGTGCAATGTTTGGCACCAAAATGTCATCCATGGCAGAATGTCGTTGTACCCTCTGGACAATGCTGTCCAATATGTGAACCAAGTGAATGTCAAAAACCTGAAGAATGTCCTTTAACATTATGTGCTCCACCCAATTGTGATAAAAATCAAGTGCCAAAGAAATTACCTTGCAATTGTTGCCTGGTTTGTGTGCCTAAAGATTGTCAGACACCTGAAGATTGTATGCTAGTGCGATGCGCAATGCCGGTATGTAAGAAAGGATTGGTACCTAAAAAACTACCATGCAAATGTTGTCACCAATGCGTACCTAAGAACTGTTTAGGGGAAAAAGAGTGTGCCCATACTTCTTGTCTCAAACCAGTTTGTCATCCTTGGGAAATTCTCATAACTCCCAAATGCCAATGCTGTCCAATCTGTATGTCATTACCAGATAAATAAAATTGTTCTTTAATTTTTTTTTTACTTTTACAACAAAATATTGTCTGTTGATTTAAAAATATAATGTAATTCCCATAATAGTTTTTTTTATTTTTTACTTTTGTTTTGATTCCGAACAAAAAAATGAAGTGGACTGCTCTGAGAAACTAGTTCTCGTGGCGTTTAATTGTTTTATATTGTAAATATAAATTGTAATTTATAAATTTATAAAGGTATTTCAAGTGGGAAAAGACAACTCCCGTGAGACTTGAGATTTCAAACGCATGTGAAAAGAAGGCTTAATGTACTAATACTGGGTGTCCCGAAATTAGACGGTCATATTTTAACAGCGTAATCTATAATATAAAATAAGAGTAAAAGTTTTTATAAACATAGGCCTGAAAACGTTTCTTTTCCGAGATGCAGGGTGTTAAAAGTGAATTCCTGATGACACGCTTTTGTAAATATTTTCTAAACGTTTAACCCCTTACCGTATAATGTGCCATATTTGGCACACGTTCAAAATTATTATTTTTTTCGAGGAGTTTGTGCTGTCAACTCAAGTTGTCCCATATCTGGCACACTCGCTTGTTCACAGGCAGCCGCTAAATCCCCTCCACTATCGTACACGCAAATTTGATGAATCATTTAGTGAATATCTGGCTGGTGACAGGCGCTAGCTTGTTTGGGGCAAATTCAAAATAGAATATGTTTGTTCTTTTGGCCTAATTTGTGTGGAAAAAATAAATTTTATGAGGGTAAGTATTTACTGTGATGACTAAAGTCGTACAAAACTTTTTTCTATATAAAAACGAAAAAAAAAATCTATGTTTACTTGTGCCATATTTGGAACAATATGAGATAAAGATAATATTTTTGTAATGGATTTTTTGTTTTTCAGATGAATACCAAGAAGTTCTATGGAACAAAAAAAGTACAAATTCCAATGACTAATGGGAGTGACAATGAGAATTTATCTTCCGATGATGACCATTGAAAGAATGAACTAATAAGTCTCATAAAACCTACAAAAATTTTGTGTAAGTCATCAGATAGTGAAAACAATGCTTCATCAACTAAAGATGTAATTATCGACGAAACTGACAGTGACAGCGAATACGAACTACAGGCTCTAGATTACGGCAATCTAATCAAGATAAGCATAGTGACATAAATGTTCCCTCGACATCTAAATCTCATAGTGATACAAATTTACCATCGACTAGCAAAAAATGTAAACAATCACAACACAAAAAAATGGGAAAAGAAGTTGTCTGGCAGAATAGGTTCCTTGCTGTTACTGAAGAATTTGTGAAATTCAAAGAACTGGAAGATCCCATTCAGTTTTTCATTTTTTTTTCACCGACGAAATTTTTACTTATATAGCTGAACAGTCAAACTTTTTTGGTGTACAAAGTAGGCCTGAAAAACCGCCCAATATATCCAAAGAAGAACTTCGCATTTTTTTGCGGTATTTGCATATTATACATGTCAATTATTTAACTCCCTTCAACCAGGTCCTACTGGAACCAATCGTTAGATATTCCCTGCATCTCACGTGCTATGACCTGCAATAGATTTGAAGAAATCAAACGATTTCTTCACTTCAATGACAACACACGCCAGATTCCTCAAGAGCAGCCAGGTTATGATAAGATACGTCCATTGCTAAATAAAATTCGCGAACGTTTCTTACTTGTTCCTGAAGAGGAGCATATGGCTGTGGATGAACAAATTATTCCGACAAAAGCTCAATTAAGTCTCAAACAATATAATCCCAAGAAAACTCATAAATGGGGATACAAAGTTTTTGTTCTAAGTGGAGTATCTGGATTTTCTTACGATTTCGACTTTTATTGTGGAGCTACTACTCTTGAAAATAATCAACCAAATCTAGGAGCAAACAGCAATGTTGTTGTAAAACTTTTAGAATCAATTCCAAGAAATCTAAACTACAAATTATTTTTTGGTTTACGAGCATTCCTCTACAAATATACCTCACCAAAAATGGTATTTTACCTTTGGGGACAGTAAGAGGAAATCATGTGCATAATTTCGAATTCCCTAAGGAAGCAGCTATAAAAAAAAAGGGAGAGGTACAGTAATTGAAGCAATGGCCAATGTAGATGGTGTGGACATATCTGTTGTTTCATGGTTTGATAACAAAATTATGAACACCATGTCAACATATGTTGGGA
The DNA here is from genome assembly GCA_927349885.1 of Psylliodes chrysocephalus. Classification (NCBI taxonomy): domain Eukaryota; kingdom Metazoa; phylum Arthropoda; class Insecta; order Coleoptera; family Chrysomelidae; genus Psylliodes; species Psylliodes chrysocephalus. The sequence goes on along the minus strand of OV651815.1, from coordinate 79,880,526 downwards.
GTCGATAGTAGACAGATTCTGCAGGAAATCTAGGACACATAGAAATCACCCGCCCTCAATGTGTTGCGGTATATAATGCTTATATGGGGGGAGTAGATCTTCTCGATTCTATGTTAGGATATCACCGAATCCAAATTCGATACATGAGGGTATTTTTCCATTTCCTGGATATTAAATGTGTCAATAGCTGGATACTGTGGAGGCGAATCCTAAAAAATAATGATTTATACCTACCACTTTCAGAATTCAAACTTGGTATCGCAGAAGTTTTGACCAGAGCTTATAGTTTAGAAAGAAAAAGGGAAAGACCAAGTACCTACCAGCTTATAACCTCAACTGGATCTCAAAAAAAAAAGAAATATCCTTTTTTGCAGATTCTAGCCCAGGAAATAAGAACGGACAACTTGAATCATTTACCAAAAGTAAGTGAAGAACGACAGTGGTGCAAATATTCAGATTGTAAGAGAAAATCCCAGATATTATGTAGCAAATATTCAGTATTTTTATGTCTAAATAAGGATCGCAATTGTTTTAGCAAATTTCACACGGAATAGGGCAAGATTTTCACTCTTTTGTTGAGATAAAAATCTATTTGACACAAGTCAAAGTTTGACATTTATTTCCTTTAAATATCGATAAATATTTTTTTCACTATTTTTTCATAACTCCTAATCAATTATTCTAACGCATATATTTTTTTGACAAAAAAATAAAAAATCATGCAGTAAGAGGTTAAAGATAACTAAGTCAAATTTGGTTCAAATCATCTTCATAGGTGGGTAAATTAGGGGGGCTTAGGGTAAAATATAAATATAATAAAGCTACTTTTGTTGCATCTCGCCAGGACGCACTATTTTCAAGAGAAAAGCATTTCAAAATTTCATGATAATTTGATGTTGTCTTATTCGAAAGTGTAAACAATAATTAGTAGGCTTGTGAAATCAAAGATTTTATTTTCTTTTAACTTTGCAAAACCGGTAACTAAAGAAGTTTTAGAAAATATTTACAAAAATGTGCCATCAGGACTTCACTTGTAACACCCTGTATCTCAAAAACGAAACGTTTTCGGACCTATGTTTACATGAACTTTTACTCCTATTTTAAGATGTAGATTATGCTGTTAAAATATGACCGTCTAATTTCGGGACACCCTGTATAATGTAATAATATATATTATCGGTTGGCGATACTCGTACTGTCTTCTGCCTTTTCTTTAAAAGTTACGATACGTGCTGTTTTGGATAAAAGGACAAAAATGGAGAAGTAAAACCATAGGCGGACCATAAAGTTTTAGGAATAGGTTCATCAAATATATAATATTTATGTAAAAAAATAAAATCAAATTTGACGAGAAAAACCTATTTGGATACAATTATAAATACATTTTTATCTTTTCTAAAAATAGGATCGTGATGATCCAACTGTACTTTATACAATTTGAAATAATTTTTTATTAATTATTAGTACAATTGCGTGTACGTAAAGCTACCACATGGGCTCAAAATAAATTGAAACCAAATTTCATAATACGCTAACTTGCTTCGTTTGGCCGCTAGAGGTCAACAAAAATAAATAAAAATGATTTTTCTTCAATTTTCAGAATTCGGCTATTTTAAAAGAGCAAACTTGGCAACAAAATGGTGTTTTTTATGGCCAATTAAAAGCAGCTAGAATAATTTTTCTATTTTCTATTTTCAAAGCTTAAAATCCGCAGAGATCGCCAAAAGAAGGCTAGAGTTCCACATCAATAAAAGGTTAATGCCCTGTTTAGATGAGAACAAAATGAGGCAGAGTGCTGGGAAGACTGAAACCATATTGCTCACTAAGCATAGAAATGAATAACAATAAACTTAAGGGTAGGTAGCGAAAGGGTTGAGGTCAAATCATCGAGTTAGTAGGGAGAGGAGATGACATACCATACAACTGTTGTGGTACCATGGTGTAAAAAACGTATTTCTACTAGACTAACATTATGATGGGGGGGGGGGGGGGGGGTGGCTTAGTGGTAGAGTCTCTGCCTGTGGATCCAAGGGTCTCAGGTTCGAATTCCACCGTTGGCCGGGATTTTTTTATTTAATTTAATTATTTAAAATTAATTATGATGCCTTGGTAGGATTCCCCACTCGACCATTCACTGTTGGGTTCTGATTAACAGTGCTGTTCCTGAAGTGGCGCTGGGAAACAGTAACAAAGCCTACACAGAACACACATGATTGAGAATTTTAAAACACAAACTTGAGACTGGCATATTAGGTATATACACCTAGGCCATAAATCGAAAAAAAAAAAAACATTATGATGGTAACAAGATGGTGCCATAAGTAGGTCCGGACTTTTTTGGGTTTTTAAAGTAATCGTAGTAATTCAATGAATACTTAAGATATATTAAATACAAATTAAATCATAACAGAAAATTTCTATCAATATTTATATGGAGTTTTTTAATTTGCAGATATTTATATGAGCAGTTAGGATACCCGCAATTATAGATAACATTTAAAATATATTTTTCAAATACAAAATGAATAAGATAGTTATTGTAATAATTGGCATTATTATTGGAAAATATAAAGAATTCACCAAAAATTCTAAAAAAATATTTTAGTGTTTTAAATTAGAAATTAAAAAGGAACACACATATGAAAATAAAACAAACAATCAGGTTATTAATCTAGTCCATGGCTATATTATTGACATTTTTAAAAATACAACCATCACGTAAATTATGGTTTATATAGAGAGGAAAGAGAAAGAAAGGACTATCGAGTGCGGACTAAGGTCCAGAACTTTCGCTGTGGGCGAAAGCTCTCGTTTTTAGGGACTCTTTAAGTCCCAAAACAAAGTAATGTGTAGAGTTAAGTTTTTGTGCAGCGATTTGTGAATTATATTATGTAAATATCTTTAACTTAATTTTAAAGTGTTTTGTTTGATAATAATTAATTGATTTACATATAAATGCCAATTTTACATTTCCGTTCCCGAATAATCATATTTATTTTATACATAGTTTTATATTATTATGTAGTTAAAGTTTTGCAGTGCTATTTATAATTGTTAATAAGTCCAAACTGTATAGTTCAATGAAATGTTTATCTAGTGTCATAATTCTTTATTTAAAGTTTGGATATATTAACAAGTAGTGCTTTATTCCCTAAATGTAATTTTATTCATTCTTTCTTAAGACCATTAGTCAAATTTTGTCCTTATTTTAAATATACATTTGTTAATGTTTTAATACTTATTATTAATCTCCCCTCCTTTCCAAACCAGTATAATATTCCGAGCATTTGAGAAGCCTAGGCGTTTCTATTCCCTTAGGACTAAAAGAGTCTAAAACTAGTTGCCAAGAACCGCTCGACTATGCTATTAAGGGATAATTTTGTTCTTTTAATTTAATTTTTTTATTTGTTTTATTTGCCACTGGTGAATAGATGTTCCTTCTGGACTCCAGGACCCTTTGGCTGGTGACAGTGCTGCCCTAATCCCTTAATAGTATATTAATAATAGTAGCTAAACACCTATAAGTAGTTACAAATGGTTTTTAGGATAGTTGGTTGTTACATTTGGTGACAAGCGGTGGTCCTCTAGTAAAGTTGGTTATTACATTTATTTTGATGACGAGCGTTGGTCCTTTAGACAGTTGGTTGTTACATTTGGTGACAATCAACTTTAGAAAGTTGGTTGTTACATTATGCCTAATTAAAAAAAAAATAGACAGTTGGTTTTTACATTTGGTGACAACCAACTTTAGAAAGTTGGTTGTTACATTATGCCTAATTAAAAAAAAAAACTATATTATTCTAATAGGCATTTATTTCCTTAAATAAAAATATAATAACCAAAATTTAAAAAGTGTTTATTTTCCTTAAGACATTCACAAAAATGTAATGAATAATTCATAAAGCATTAATGCTAAATATTATTAAACTAATAATAAAACTATTTTCAAATAAGAATAAATAGATAAACAGTTCCTATCAGCATGGGTCTGCAGATGCTTTTTTCAAAAATGTAGTGTTTCAATTTTACAATCAATAAAAAAAAAAGAGGGATATTTGAAAAACAATCAATAGTATCAAAAACTATAACAAATCAAAAATGGTGAAACTAGCACACTATATTTTTTATGGATATAATATTAGCTTGATATTTAAAAGCGTTTGATAAAATTGTAACTCCTAAACGGAGCCGAAATTAAACGGTTCATTTTATTATTGTCATTTAAATTTTATTATTATTATTATTATTATTATTATTATTATTATTATTATTATTATTATTATTATTATTTTTTTTTGTGTCATCGGCATCAACTGCTATGGTTATTAGCCTCGTGTTCTGTGTAGGCTTTGTTACTGTTTCCCAGCGCCACTTCAGGAACAGCACTGTTAATTAGAACCCAACAGTGAATGGTCGAGTGGGGAATCCTACCAAGTATTATTATTATTATTATTATTATTATATTATTATTATTATTATTATTATTATTATTATTATTATTATTATTATTATTATTATTATTATTATTATTTATTATTATTATTATTATTATTATTATTATTATTATTATTATTATTATTATTATTATTATTATTATTATTATTATTATTATTATTATTATTATTATTATTATTATTATTATTATTATTATTATTATTATTATTATTATTATTATTATTATTATTATTATTATTATTATTATTATTATTATTATTATTATTATTATTATTATTATTATTATTATTATTATTATTATTATTATTATTATTATTATTATTATTATTATTATTATTATTATTATTATTATTATTATTATTATTATTATTATTATTATTATTATTATTATTATTATTATTATTATTATTATTATTATTATTATTATTATTATTATTATTATTATTATTATTATATTATTATTATTATTATTATTATTATTATTATTATTATTATTATTATTATTATTATTATTATTATTATTATTATTATTATTATTATTATTATTATTATTATTATTATTATTATTATTATACATTGAAAAAGGCTGAGAACATAAGTCTTATGATAGCCTAAAAACAAAATAGAAAATTGGAATAAAGTAAACACAGTGAGAAAAAGAAGAGAACACAAACACTCGTCTAACTTATTTTAAAATAAGTTAACTGTTATGGCTCCAACAACTTCGTCACTAAGATCATTCTATATATTAAATACCCGGTTGGAAAGGAATGATTGTGCTTCGTTTTCAGGTTTTCTTTTTTTAAGTTTTGTTAATGACCACGTAGACGATAGTCAGTATATATTTAACATAAAAATGTTACTAAGATTTCTGTAGTTATATTTAAGTATTCTAAAAGTTCGAATCAAATCCCCTTATAGTCGACGACACAGAACACTTACACCTAGAACGGTTACTCCTATGTTAGAATTTCAGCGCCACCTGGCGGACGTGGTAGATTTTTTCAAATAAGTCCTTGTCGGGTAGAAGGCCATTATCTTGAACACTAAATACCAATAATCTCTATGTAAAAACGGTATCCATTTAGTCAGTTTTTCCGAATATTTTTGAAAATAAGTAATAATGTTTAGATAATTATATATATTTTTTTCAATATGGATCTATTCACTAAATTATATTATGTTATTCCATACTTTCATAGCTATTTTTTATAATTTTTCAATTTCTACACGAACTTGACGTGTATAATGTGGTAAAGCACAAGATAACAGATAACATTATGTTCTCAAGTACTCTCAACTAACACTATATAAAAATGAAACGAAGGTAAGAAATACCACAAAAATTATCAGCAAATGTCATTAATGACATTAGGATGGTAACAATATGGCACAGGTGATATCGCTTCAGTACTCCAATAGCGACTTCTCTCCCTACTACCTCCATGGGTCAAACACTGCATTAAGTATCTAGGTTTTATTCTGAATAGGCGGTTGGTTGACTCAATAAAAACATTAACGATAGAGTAGCCAAAGCAGCATTCACGCTAAAAACATTTTACCCGATACTGCACAGAAGCAGTAAGACAGACTACTTCTATATAAACAGGTTATTCAACCAATACTGACATATGGATGTCCTGTCTTCAAAGGAATCTCGAAAAAATCAAAACAAGTGCCTGAGACTAGCTCTAAGGTGAAATCGTTACAGCAGAATAATAGATATGCGAGCACAAACAGATATACCTTCTATTAATGAATAAATCATGCAAACCTTAGAAGGGATTCATCAGCATCGTCTTCCAGACTATTTAAAGGATAGCATAGTGGAAGGCAATAATAGTGCTAATCAAAGATAAAAAAACTTCATTTACAGACATCGTATTGTCGAGTAAAAATCAAACGAAAAGACCCTTATACAGTGATGAGTTACTGACAACACAGCTCACCGCAGCTGGTTTTATAGTTTTATATATGCCAGCTCAAAAGACATGATTGGTCGGCCGTTCCAATAGAAACCAAGTGTTCCTTTGAGTTTTGGTTGGACGAATTAGTAAATCATGACGTCATTGAGTTAGGCAAAAAGCATGAAAACATACGTACAGATTTTCCCAAATTCACCAGAAACTTTTAATGTCTAATCCTCTAACCCACTGAATTTGTTTTTATTAATTTTAGATGTACTTGTAAATAATTAATAACAAATATTTCAACTGAACAGAATCTGCGTCTGATTACAGGCATTCTGACTGGTCATTGCTAAGTACGTAAGCAGCTCTATAGAGTGGGGCTATAATTTTTAAAAAAATTTGTGTATCGGCTAACACCGGCCAATATAAGAGAAATCTGTAAGCTGGCTGACGGGCTACGTAGGAGGATGAACAATGGGCTTAGTAAGACCTCATTGTTATGGAAACCACGAATCTTCTTAGATATATTCTAACCAACTCTAACACTAATTTTTTAAAAATGCATTGGCTCTTTAATAGAAATAGGATTTTCTGTTAACCTCTACGAATTAACATATTCAGAAAGACAAAATCAAGTCTCATTAGAGAAAAAACTGTGTTAAAGATGTCTTCATTGTTTAGATTGTTTTGAAACCATTCGTCTTGGAGAAAACTCATGATAACATTGGAGCTTGCATGAATGACAGTGTATCTTTTTTAGAATGAGTTGGCATATGAGATAAGATTTAATTGTTGGGCCACTACTGAAATCGATGTTTATGAACTTCCATCAATAACCTGCCGAACGGATCTATATCTTCAAGAAAATCAGCCATGTATTATGAAATTGGCTACAGTACAAACACAATACATTTAAATTTCACAACAGTTCAATTTGTAAAGATAAATAAAATGTTTTAGAATAAAAAAACACGTGTTTGTAAACACAATGATTAATATAATCATATTTAGACATTATGCAACTAAAAAAGATATAAAATAAAGATATATCTTCCATAAATCGAGAACAACTGTTTAAGGTCAAAGAAAAACAATTTGCATCGGTTAATTTCCAATAAATTATTTATAAGATTTCCAGTTATATAAAAGCTGGGCAAATCAAAATAAACATATTATTTCATTAAAAATTCCCATCAAGCATATATATAATTTCAAGATGAAATTGTTGTTAATTTTCGCTATCGTTCTATATTTTTCTTCGGAAATTTTGGGCGCTGGTAATTGTCCTCCTGATGATTGTAAGAGTATCGCTTGTGGAGTTCCAAATTGTGAGGGCGAGTTTCATTTAAAGAAAGATCCTTGTCTGTGTTGTCCTGCATGTTACAAAGTTAAAAGTAAGTGATTTTTATTCATTTTCATTTAAATTCGGATGTAGAGGATAAATAGTATTTTACTTAATCGATTTTAATTTCGATTAACCCCACGTTAACAATGTAATAGAAAATGTCCCATATTATTTGGAAAATTAGATGATATTTCAACAATAAACATAAGAGCTTTCTTGGATTAATTCATAATTCTATAGTCGAATGAAATAATTTATTCTCAGATTAATTCTTATAACTCTTAAAATACAAGATTATGCTTACTTCACTTAACATTTATTTTCTTATTGTATTGATAAATATTATTTGAAGCAAACTCTGCTTTATTTCAAACAAATGTAATCTTCCAAGTCTAAAGCTTTTCTTGAATGTAGATGATAATTTTTTTCTGTGTAGTATTAAAGTAATTCATTTATTTTACCAATCTCAACAAAAAGATAACAGTTCTCGTATATAGTTTTAATCGCAAAAGTCGATCGATTTAAATGACTGTCAATTAAAAAATGTTATCTTTAGGATTTTTGTATCTTCAAAATTGTAATCATTTCATCGACGCATCGTAATTTTGTTAATCTTACCCTTGTACCGACCTATCTCGTTAACTTCATGTCTAGGTAAAATCTTTAAAAAAAATGATAAACATTGGATTTACCTGGATGTTAGAATCAAGAGCTCTCCTATCAAAATGACAGGTCAGCCGTCGTCGAAATCACTCTGCAGTAGACGAATTGGTTGCATTGCTTTCAAACATCGAGAACATTTTGTCGCAGTTATGTTGGATTTTCAAAAAGCTTATGACACAATTTGGAAATATGCAGTATCTAAACAACTACATACTTGGGGATTTCGAGGAACCCTACTTACTGTACTCGTCCAGAATCGACAGTTTTATATTAAAGCCAGGACTCCTGAGAGAAACCACTAGAAAACGGGATACCACAGGAATCTATTCTTCGCGTTAGTCTCTTCTCTATTGCCACTAACTCTCTCTTCCAAGATTTTCCCGAGAATATTGAAGCAGTAGCGTTGTAGATGATTTGACTATTTACATCCGTTAGTTGAAACTCTTCAAACAGAAATTAGAAAGCTGTAATCAGTCGCAAAATTTTTGGGATTGAAATTTTCTGCCTCAAAATCTCATGTTTTTTATTGCCGCCATCTCAGGTCTTCGCATCCAGAACCGCAACTGTACCTACAAATTACAGAAATAGCTATTAAAGATAATTCGAAACTATTAGGAGTCATATTTGACAAAAAACTTTACTGGGGCGACCACATCGAATATTTAGTAACAAAATATCAAAAATTATTAAATGTAATGAAATGCATGCAAGTATAAGATGGGGATTAGATAAAACAATTCTCGTCCAAATGTACCAAACGCTCATTCAATCGAGGATAGATTACGGAAGTATTATTTATGGAGAGGCTCGATCATCTATAATGAAAAAACTAGACAAAATTCAAAACGCAGCAATTAGACTAGCAACAGGATCGTTTAGAACTAGCCCATCAGTAGCGATACAATCTGAAGCACCGAATATTCCGCTTAAATTTCGGCGTGATATGCAATTAATTACATTCTCCACAAAGATCCAATCTTTACCTTAAAATCTAAACTATAATCTATTTATGGAAGAAGAAGATAACGCATTTAAACCTTCATCAAATAAACCAACAAATATAAGATATAAAGAACTTTTCTTAAAATAACATGAACTATATACTATGTTAAAGGTAATATTAAACGATCAAATTATAGCTTCGTGGATAACAATTCTTCCTCTAGTTGATATGACTCGCTCTAAATGGAAAAAGATACCACTTCACCTTCAACTTACAGAAAAACGTTTACGGAAAGAATATCCTACTACTGTAATCATTTAACGGATCTAAAACTAGTAAAGGAATGGGAGCAGCAGTTGAAGTTAACGAGCAGTCTTACTCATGGACATTAAATCTGGAATATAGTGTCTATAACGCTGAACTATATCCAATATGCCAAACACTATTATTGTGTGTTCACAATAATAACAAGAAATGCCTAATTTGTACAGATTCCCTAAGTGCTGTTTTATTAATAATATACCGTTTTTCTTTCAATGAGTGGGTTATAAAAAATGTTTAAACTCACGACAGACTTAGCTTTACATGACGCAAGAGTCACAATTATGTGGATACTCGGTCACTTGAACATTGCAGGTAACGAACTTGCAGACTCCACAGCGCGACAAGCAACAAACTCAGACGTGATGACGGAATTCCCGTATCCTTTGCAGATATAAAATACTTCGTAAAAGAGAAAATTGGAAACAAATAGCAATACGAGTGGGAACAGTATGAAGGGCAACTAAGAAGCATTTAAACCAGCACAAAAAATGACATTACCCTAAACACTTAACTAGGCGGGAACAAGTGGCATTGTGCCGAATGGGAATAGAGCATATAAATAGCATTCACCTATATCTCCATTCTGGCTCTGCAAGACCCATTGAAGAAACCGTCTCACAATAAATCACATCCTTAGCTATGGGCAAGACACACATCAGAGACATGCAAACATCACCTGAAATGGAAACCGCGCTAAAAAACAAGGACGAGAAAATTAAAAAATTATTTGCTTGAAAGATACAAATCTGTTTTTAAAACTTTAAGGCTACGTTGGAGCGAATAACCGCAGCAGTTGAAGCTCCAAAAATAAAAAATAATAATAATAATAATAATAATAATAATAATAATAATAATAATAATAATAATAATAATAATAATAATAATAATAATAATAATAATAAATAATAATAATAATAATAATAATAATAATAATAATAATAATAATAATAATAATAATAATAATAATAATAATAATAATAATAATAATAATAATAATAATAATAATAATAATAATAATAATAATAATAATAATAATAATAATAATAATAATAATAATAATAATAATAATAATAATAATAATAATAATAATAATAATAATAATAATAATAATAATAATAATAATAATAATAATAATAATAATAATAATAATAATAATAATAATAATAATAATAATAATAATAATAATAATAATAATAATAATAATAATAATAATAATAATAATAATAATAATAATAATAATAATAATAATAATAATAATAATAATAATAATAATAATAATAATAATAATAATAATAATAATAATAATAATAATAATAATAATAATAATAATAATAATAATAATAATAATAATAATAATAATAATAATAATAATAATAATAATAATAATAATAATAATAATAATAATAATAATAATAATAATAATAATAATAATAATAATAATAATAATAATAATAATAATAATAATAATAATAATAATAATAATAATAATAATAATAATAATAATAATAATAATAATAATAATAATAATAATAATAATAATAATAATAATAATAATAATAATAATAATAATAATAATAATAATAATAATAATAATAATAATAATAATAATGTTTTGAACGAGCTAAAAATATAGATATTTTGTGTGTGTGTGTGTGTGTGTGTGTGTTTGTGTGTGTGTGTGGTGTGTGTGTGGTGTGTGTGTGTGGTGTGTGTGTGGTGTGTGTGTGGTGTGTGTGTGGTGTGTGTGTGGTGTGTGCGTGGTGTGTGTGCGTGGTGTGTGTGACTGTGTGTCGCATAATTCATGAACCGATACACAGAAAAACACCAAATTTTAAACTTAAGGTTTGTTCCAGCGTCCAATGAACTGATTAGATTTTGAGCAGAGTCGGAACATATGGGGGGGTACTTTATAGGTGATCATTTTTATATTTCATGGAATATATCTGTTATTTACGTTTGGGGAGGAAAATTCTTTAAATAAAAGTTACTTCTTTTATTATTATCTATAATTTTTGTTCCTAAAATGGTCCGTATTCTAGGAATTTGACAAAATGTAAAAAAATATTTTTTATAAAAATTCTTTAAATAAAAGGTGTTTGTAATATAATTCTCTATAATTGTTGTTTTATACATAATTTCTCTAAAATGGACCGTATTCCAGATATTTGAGAAAATGTGTAAATTTCGAATTTTGAAGAAAACTCAAAAACGGATAAAGAAAAAAACATTAAATTTTAAATTTAAGTTTTATTTCGGTCTGACATATTAATTACATTTTGGACAAAATCGGATCATCTGGGGGGGTACTTTATGGGAGGCTGTTTTTATATTTTATGGAATATATCTGTTATTAATGTTTGGAGAAGAAAATTGTTCAAATAAAAGTTACTTCTAATATTATTATCTATAATTTCCTGAAATGGTCCGTATTCGAGAAATTTGACAAAATGTGCAAAATTCTGATTTTTATGAAAATTGTTGAACTAAAAGTTGTTTGCGATATCGATCTCTATAATTTTTGTTTATACATGATTTTTATAAAATGGACCGTAATGAAAAAATTGGAGAAAATTTAAATTTTTCAGTATTTTCGTTTTCAATGAATATCTATAGAAAAATGTTTCGAGGTAGATGTATGTGGACAATGTATATATTTAGATTTTTATTATTCTTTTCTGGAGAATCTCTAAGGGATTTATATGGGTACGTGCTGCTGCATCGCAAACCGGTATTCCGTATCTCAGATGGCTCTCCACAAGTAAAAAATATAATTGTTTTAGTATTTTAGTTGGCAAAAACTCTTTTAAATGTCTAAACACTTAAATAATATTTTGTAATTTCTTTACTACATAATAATTGACATATTGATCCCACCTTAGATGAGAGTCCAAGTAAATACCTAAATATTTTATTTCTGTTTACATAAGATGTATATTTTAGCGCTTTCAGATATTCATCTTCTCTTGTATTAAAATAATGACCTAGAGAATATTTTAATCTCACCTTAGGAATTTCCCATCATTATAAATACTAAATAAACAAATATGTATTACTAAGTCAACTATATTATATAATTTTCAATTTAGTAAGAACAATGTCTTTAGAACGACAATTAATAATATTCAGTGTTGTCTTTTGTGGACTTACTATTCCGAATAGTCAGGCTATAAATTTTTCTGAAGAATTTCATCCTGATCCTATAGAGTATACCAGGTGTTCTCCATATTATTGTTCAAACAAATTTTTTGTCTGTGAACCAATAAGTTGTACAAAGGATCAAATAGAAACTTCTGTACCTGAATGGTGCATATGTTGTTCGAAATGTTTCAAAAAGTTATGTAAGTAAAAAATAAGGGTTTTTATAAAAATCTTGATTATTTCCTAAACTATTTCATCTTTCGCCTTAATAATTGTTTTTTAATTGAATTAAATTCAATTTCGTTCAGTTTTAATTTACTAGTCTGTAGGTATTCAGCCGCTCCCGAATACTTGTCATTCTAGAAACTTTCCCTCTTTCTCTTTCCCAATTTATTTATTTTTTTAAATTGTTGCATTGTGCATATAAATTCGAATATTGTTATATTTCTTTTTTTTTGTAGAAATGTACTTTAACAAAAAAATATTGTTTCAGATAAGGGTGACGTATGCGGAAATGACAAAGACAGCATATGCGATGACGGCCTCAAATGTGTCAACAACAAATGTGAATAGTTTGCTTTGATTTTGGTTTTGTTCTAAGAGTAATTTACTGACGTATTATTATAAAAATCCTGCTTCTTTAGGGTGATATTTTTGTTAATAAAATAATGCTGTAGTCAGAAAAATGTAAAATTTGCGTTTTAAGTAGTTGTTGTTTTAATAAAGCATTACAAATTATCTTTTTTAATTTTATTTTATATTTGCGAAATGTCTAAATCTCATAGAACTTAATTTACAAAACAAAATTTAAAAATGGTAAATTTTATTATATTTATGCAAAGTATAAGTTTAACCTACCTAATATTATACAAAGACCACTGCATTCAAGAATTTGGGTTACCGAAATGGTTAATGCACCCTTACTAATTAGGCATTCCAAACAAAATGGTTATCTCTGGGTTACGATATGGCAACCCTGTGGGCCTGGTAATTTAAGAGGGTCAATGATATAGATAGTAATATAGATTGATCATCCATACTATTCAAAATAAACATAAGTTTATGCCTCGAAGTAAAAATATAGGTAATTATAGTTTTTACTATATTCAAAGGCTGAAAATTGGTTTTAAAACACATTTCGTCTAAACCGATTCTGATTAATGAGCACTTGGCATGTGGTCACTTGCAAAGTCTATGATACTATAAAAAAAGAAGGTATGATTAATACTACACGTCACAATGACGTAATATGGTGGAAGGCGTAGTTTTACGAATTAGACGTCTCAGCTGATCGAAAACAGCGCTCAGTTCATGGCCAATTAGATAACCAGATACCACACCACAATACGTCATGCGAGAACTCGACGAGATTTTGTCGGCTAAGTATTATACGTCTTTAATTTTTTGTTTTATGGTTAAAGCCGAACAGGCCCACAGGGTTACCATATTATAACCTGCCTAATTATAACTATGTATATAACTATCTGTATCATTGACCCTGTCAAATCACCAGGCCCACAAGGTTGCCATATCATAATCTGTCAATTATCCATATCTATTTCCGTCCTTGTCTCCATTGAATCACTGGAATCTATGTCATTATTGCTGTCTTCATCTAGTATCTTTACTTGCGATTTTTTCATAGCAGTTTTATTTTCATGTGGCATAGATTTATAGTACTCATGGTAAATGGGAGGTACAAATTGTTGAAATTGGTTTAGGTTTTCCTACTTTGCGTAAGTTATTTTCAAACCTTTCGGATATAAGTTTCTGTCCAAATCGGTAATTTTGACACTTGGTCTTCTTTTTATCAGCTTAGAACATTTTTAAATCGCAAAAAAGATATTAGGGAACTTCGCGTAGTATTAAACAAAAAAAAATCCTTCTTTTTATAGAAAAACCACACAATTTCATGCCGTTTAATAGGTTATATCACCAACTACTTTATAATGAATTTTTAAATACAATCTGACAAGTTAAAGTTTTTTTTATAGTCTAGTTACCTTGAGGAACAAAGTTTTCACTCATTTCCTTAATTATAGAGGATTTAAATCACGACAGAGACCAATATACACGATAACACACCACTGTGGCAAAACAAGTTTAAGTGTACTTTTTGACTAGAACAGACTACAATAACATGATTTTTTACCAGCTAAAAGATGTTGTTAAAACATCAAAAATCACTTCGATCGTTTTACCACCAACAAAATAGTACTTTTAAATAACGAAATATACACTTAACTAATTTTAAAAAGAAAATGTCGCTTGAACCCGTTTGCTTCTAACCCCTTAATTTGTTTAAAAAGTGCGACTCTAGCCAACTGAACTGCCATTCACCCCAATCAGCTCCTTAAGCATTACAAACAAAATGGTTCTATCTTAGATACTTACTGAATAATTTGTGTGTTTTTTGCCTTAATGAGCTTCTTTAATAGACTATCTATCATCATACAGGTGTATTTTTTGGATGTAAAAGGGCTACATAGCATTTTGTTAAAATATACTAAAATACTACAAATAATCATCTTCCGAAAACTGTTTTTAAATATATATTACTTAGATTTTACAACAACGAAAAAACTTTGCGCTCTAATTTCTTAATTTTTTTTTTTAATTTTACACTTAACCCTTTTGCTTCTAACTCCTTCAAATGTTAATGTTACTAAAAAGTACTAAATAATTTTCTCAATCTTCACACCGTCGCGTCGGCAGTTATGAACATAAGGGCTAGTTCGCTGATACTAATCTGGCACTATTCCAATAAGACTACACTACATAAACAACCTAGGTGAGCTTGGGTATTTTCCCAAGCTTGGGAAAATACGAAGCTTTCGGAGTGCCCATACACTCGTATTCCAGTTCCTTCTACGGTTTTGGAACCGCCCGTATACCAGTGAATAGCACATCTTTCGGTTGCAAGCGCGATGGATTCTTGGCTCCATTCTTTCTTGCAGCCCAGCTCTGTGGTTTTGAAGTTTTTCACAGAGTACTAAATAGTTATTTCTCAATCTTGCACTATTCCAATAAGACTACACTACATAAACAACCTAGGTGAGCTTGTATCGACTGCATCCCAGCAATTGTGAAGACGTCTTCTGTATATTCTCTAAAATTCTTTGTACAAGGTGTGCCTATAGTGCGTACACACGGAAAAAATTGTAGAACAAATTTCTACAATTATAGACTTTTTCTCTACAATAAATAGTACATATAGGGACAGGGACAATTTGTAGTAAAAATTTCCAAATAATTGTAGAGAATGTATTGTAGAGTTATTATCTACAATATGTAGTAAAAATATCCATACGTATCACAAGAATTGTTCTACAAATTGTTATAATTTTTGCTATTCATTATATGAATTTATATTAAAAATGTATTACGTTTCATGAAAATTAATATGAAAATTGAACACAATAAATAGTAAAAATTCAAATAAATTGTAGTAATGTTTAATAAAATTTGTAGTAGATATTATTCCACAATTA
Organism: Psylliodes chrysocephalus; assembly: GCA_927349885.1. Taxonomy (NCBI): domain Eukaryota; kingdom Metazoa; phylum Arthropoda; class Insecta; order Coleoptera; family Chrysomelidae; genus Psylliodes; species Psylliodes chrysocephalus. Next base: position 79,864,257 of record OV651815.1, on the reverse strand, counting down.
TTATTAAAACCTAGAAAAAATGATCCTTAATAAAATAATTCATTGTTTTAATAAAAAAGATACAAAGTCTTAATTACATTATGTAATAAATAACAGTAATAATAGCTCCCTCAGTCTCAGTTGGTATTACTGCACCTGAAAAATATGAAATAAAAATTAATACCTATTGAACTGCTCATACTCATTAAACGGGGATATCTATAACCTTTACAATGATTGGGATATTAAATGACCACGTCAGAAAACTAAAAAAAAATGAGAATGTAGGAATGTCACAATTAAATCAAAAAAACATCATCAAACTTGGCACAACATTCGATCGTTGGCCATAACTATTTTTATTAAAATAATCTACTAAGGTTATTTAAATTAGTTATCTAAAGGTAAATTATTCAGAAATAATATTAAATGTACTTACCACTTATAGAAGTTATTATTAAAATTTTCTCGAACCATCACTGCTTATACGAGTAATATAATAATGTGTTATATATGTACCATGCTTTGTTTTGTGAACATGACGAATGACTACTGCTGTCTCACCATTTATGGTCGACGTCAGAAAATGTTGGCCAATAGCATAATTCTGTTTTATTCACATGACTTAGAATTTCTACAATATTATAGAATATTTTTCAACAAAATTGAATTTTTATTATAAGAAGGGATGTAAAGTATTACTATTTTATATAGAGAAAATTACTCTTTTTTAGTAGAGATAATTAATAATATTTGTACATATTTTTAGAGAAGTTAGTAGTAGTTATTACGATAATTGTAATAAATTTCTACTTCTACAAACAATAGTAAAATATACTAAATATTGTGGTCTTTTTTCATATTGTTGTAGCTTTTTATTCGACAATTCAATTGCTACAATAATGAATAGTTTTTAACTATAAATTATAATAACAATTTCTACAAAAAGTTAAGTATTTTTCTACAAGTCTACTACTACAATATTGTAGTAAAATTTTCTAGTAACATTTTTTTCCGTGTAATGTTCAATATTCCAATTTGTGTTATAAACAAGTTTCAAATAACAATTATATGGATTTGAAAAATACATGTTATAAAAATATTTTTGGATATACAGGGTGTGGCGTTTTTTCCCTGGAAAATAAAAATGTATGTTTTTTATTTTATTTTTAAAATGGTTTGGTAATACTGTATTGAACCCTAGAATGTTTTTAAAAAATATTCTAGTATTGCCATAGCATAAAATTTCTTATAAATTTGCCTATACAACGCTACCAATATGTTAGCCAATAACACATATTGTTTAATATAAAAGTTGTATGACCATATTTAACAATTATTTCTAAATATACAGGGTGGTCCATAAACGAGGTGCTTACCAAACCAATACTTTTTAAAAGCAGAACACCCTGGAGGTAGTTATACATATTTTATTGTTTTCACATCGTCAAACAATTTTAATTGTCTTCATTCATTTGCTATGTTGTATATAGGGTGTGTGAAAACATGAGGTTACGATTTACTCTATTTTTTAAATGGAATGCCCTATATAAATTAATTGGTTGTATATCATATAGAGTATTCCATTTAAAAAATTGAGTAAATCGTAACCCCGCATTTTGACACACCGTATATACAGCATAGCAAATAAATGAAGTCTATGAAAATTGTTTGACGATGTGAAAACAATCAAATATGTATAACTACCTGCAGGGTGTTTTACTTTATACATTTGGTCAGCAATTCGTTTATGGACCATCCTGTGTGATTAAGAATATTTGTTAAACATGGTCAGACAACTTTTATTAATTATTTATTTATTTATTAATTATATTTTATTAATAATAAAACAGCTATCGATCAATTACGCACTGTACATGTCAGAGCTGAGACGAATCCTAAAAAAATTGATTCGAATCACGAAACCGAATCACGGGATGTGATTCGAATCACGAATCCTTCGTCCGAATTCTTTTTGCAATAAAAAAGGATTCCAATCAAGTGATTCGAATCCATTTTTTCGGATACGAATCACTTTCAGTGTCATACCATGGTATTATGTATGCTTCCGAATCTAATATAGATAATAAAATAATCCTATTAAAACAGACGATCACTACTAAAGGAAAAATGCCTACTACAGTAACTATAAAATACTTTGAATATCAAAAGGAGGAGAAGAAGGTAATAAAAGCAATGCCTTTTACAATTCAAAAAGCGACCAAGGGGTCAGAGGTTACAGGATCAACAGATACCAATATAGGGGTGCTTTCATTTAAAATGGGTTACACGGTAGGTGCCTGGCGAAGAATAGACTGGGTATAAACACAATTTGAAATTCTATTTACCACCAATATCGTTATTCATTGATTATTTTTTCTTGGGCCAACCGATATCATTTTTGGCGAGTATTTATTATATAATCCATAAAATTGATTTATTTATATATAGTTTTGATGTCAAGATAAAGAGTTTATCATGTTTACTGACAGTAAATACATTTTAGTTATCGGGAATTTCCCGTTTACTTCGGATATTTGAAAAAACAATTATCTGTATAAAAAGTACACATAGAAAATCACCATTTTAATAATTACTTCCTTGCCGTTTAGCTCGGTTATTCGCTTAAAGTATTTTTAAATTTAAAATGAAGGTTATTCTGTCGTTTGCGGTTCTATTCGCCATTTATCACCATATAGATGGTTTTGCTTGTTTTCCATCATTTTGTGAACCAATGAAATGTCAAACTGAACTTGTGTGCAACGCAACAACTGAAATATTTGTTGAAAAGGGAAGTACTTGTAGATGTTGTGATGCCTGCTACCTAAAATTAAGTAAGTGTTTATTTTTTAGGTTAATGTGTAGTTTAATGCCTTCACGATTATAACTTGCAATGATAGTCTCATTCCTCATTTTTATAAAACGATAAAATTTTAATCGATATCAATAAGACAGGCGCTATTTTTTGGCAAAAACTGTGCAAAAACTACATGCACCGTTCAGTGGCGGCTCGTTGGTTTGAATGTAGGTGACGCGTTGAAAATAAAACACAAAAAAAATTTTTTTTTATATTTTTTGTACATAAGGTCGATTCTCCTCTCCTATAATCTTGCAAAATTATCTATTATATCATCAAAAAATGGCTCTGATCGTACAAATTCATTTAAAAGTGTCTTTTCAATTGAAATTTTTGCTAAATTGGTAAGTCGATCCTATGTTATTGTATTTCCTAGATATGTTTTAATTCGTTTTAGACAAGAAAAACTACGTTTGACTGAGACAGTAGTGAATGGAATAATTAAGATTAAGCAATATACCTTATAAGCTTCTTTAAAAATATCACGATTCTCAAATAGTTTTTCCAACAATTTATCAATGTCAATGTTTATAAAGTTTTCATCACTGTAAATAAACTGTAACTCATTTTTTAACCTTTGTAAGTCATTTAATTTACTAGGATCCATTTGAATTAAATTATTATTTATGTAGGAAAGCTCTCCGAATATACAGAAAATTTGGAAGTGTCCATTAATGTTACAAACTGAAGCTTATCAGTATACTGAAAGCGAGTGTTAATTTGTTCTAAAATTGTGTCTAGGATTTCATAATACACAATTTTATATTTTTGAACTACTTGATTTCTTGTCAAGACTTGTCTTATGCACCCATCACGGTGCTCAGAAGGCAGTTCTCCTCTTAGGGAAACTGAATCAATTACATTTGCAAAATTAACTTCACTTCTTTTAGCGTTTAGTTGATTCTGCGCATTTTTAATTTGAGATACACAGTAATTTATATCTAAAGAACGTTAGCTATTTGGCCTCTAAAAGTTTGTGCGATTTTTCCTTTAGAAGTTAGACTTTCAATTTTTCGCGCCTTTTTTTGCGCACGTGGTCATGCTCTTTCTTTTATTTTAACTCAAAAAACTCCGAAAAAAGCCGTATGGGGTAATTTGGGTCTGGAAAAGCCGAAAATTGCCTCGAAATTTTTCTAGAGCTTCTCAGTTTTCTCGTAGGGCCCCAAAATCGCTCGAAAACCCACTTTTGGCCCCCTATCTCGTTCCACATGAGCCATATTCGTTTTATATGGTAATTTTCGTCTTTTCCAGGCCAGAATACTCTATGATGATTTTTTTTCAAATTTTTAGATTAAGTAATAAAAAATTTTGTGGTCCAGAATTTACATATTTTTCGTAAAATTATCCAAGTCTCTCAACCGATATTAGGAACTTCAAAATATTTTTTTTTTCAACTTGTATACTCTATTGAACGAGCCTCCTCTATATTTTGGTCATATCTCAAATAATATGGGCTCAGAAATGGTTTATCTGCACCTATCTCTTGAAGAGGTGTTCTTTCCGAAAAAAAAAAATATATATTTTCCAAACGGTCGACTAATTATGATATTTCAGGTGGTGGAATACCTTAGAATGTCACAAAAAGAAAGAAAATGATCTCTAAAAGTTTGTGCGATTTTTTCCTTTAGAAGTTAGACTTTCAATTTATCGCGGAGAGGTCTTCTTTCCGAAAAAAAAAACTATTTTCCAAACGGTCGACTAATTATGATATTTCAGGTCGTGGAATACCTTAAAATGTCATGAAAAGAAAGAAAAGGGCCTCTAAAAGTTGCGATTTTTACTTTAGAACTTAGACTCAATTTTTCGCTCTTTTTTTTTTTTTTTTCGCACATGGGCATATTATTTTTTTTATTTTAACTCAAAATACCTTGAAAAATCTTCTTACTGGGTATTTGGGTCTGGAAGAGCCGAAAATGGCTCCAAAATCGCTCGAAAACTCACTTTCGGCCCCCTATCTCGTTCCACATGAGCCCTATCCGTTTTTTAAAATTTTTAGATTAACTTATGCAATACATCAAAAAGTACATCGCTGATGGAAACAATTTCGATAAAAATGATAAATAGAACAAAAAATTCAAAGTCATTAAACATATTTAAGCTCTGTCTTATTGAAGCCTAATCAGAATTTGGGTCGTTTAAAATGTCATTAAAAACTTGTTTTAGAGAATTCCAATTATTATTAATAAGACTCAAAATCTTAGAATTAGATGACCATCTGTGGGTATTCGCTTTTTGCTAAATGATGAAAAAAAGAAGACAGGACTAAATTCAGACTGTGCACCAAACAATGAACGAACACCGCCTCTGGTGCTTCTTCCTTAATCTTCGATTGTAAACCATTTAATTGCCCTGATGTAACACTAGCGCCATCATAACATTGTCCAACAAGTTTTAATTTGTAGTCGTATTTTTCTAGACAACTTGTAACTAGGGTAAACAATGATTTAGCTGTTCGATCAGAACTTATATCATGGAATGCTAAACATCTTTTAACTAGCTTTCCTTAAGAGTTAACATAACTAATTATTATGCTGCATTAAGATTTTTGAGCAATATCTGTTGAGTCGTCTACTTGAACGAAAAAAATTGCAATCATTTTATTCAATTTCAATATATTGATAAATACAATTTATTAATTCATTCTGAATTATTTTAGAATTTGCGGCAAATACAAGCAAATTTTTTATATAGTGTTCTTGAATATCTACAGAACTGAGTGAGATATAGGAATCTGAAAGTTCCTTGAAATAACTGCGATTTTATGAAGATTTATCTTCATTATGACCAAATGCCAATTCTTGTTTTCCTAGAAAAAGAACTGCTCAAATTGGCTACTGCATATAAGTCTGTTAAGATGCACTTTTTCCTTAAATTGTTTTACATATAGCCTAGAGTTTTCTTTTAAAGCTTCTTCAATAGTATTTAATTTTTTTTTTTAGTTCTGTAAATCTTAATACACAACACATATATTTGCATGATGATTCATGTTTAAGTAGGCTGTGAGTTACGTTCCCAAATTCACTAAAACCGTTTTTATTCCATACATTTGATTTTACACCTACTATCAAACAGGGTACGCAAAAAAAGTTTGTTTAAATAAAAACTACCACTTAACTATTTACATTCGGAATACCACTCTTTCCGAAATTTTCGCATAATCACTTTGTCTTTTGACTGACTTAGTTTTTTTGCTTACATTTAGTAGAGGTTCAGGTTTTGGCGAATTTAAAAAGTCTTTTTTATCCTCACTTCTCCATCTACAAAATAGCATCTCTAATAACATATATACTGGATCATGTACTGGAAACATTGTTAGAAAATTCGAAAAAAACTCGCAATTGACCAACTAGTCCAACCACTGTATAAAATTAGTCCCGACCGGAAGAAGAAAACTGAATCAACGCGTCAAGTACATTAATCGGCTAGATCAAAACGTGCCGTTACCATAGCAACCATCGTAAACGCGCCGATAGAAGAGACGCTTGTTTGGCGGTTTTATGCATAGCGCGTCAAGCGCTCCGTTCTCTCTGATTAGGAAATATTTCTATTGTATTATATTTTCAAAAACAGACGAGGCCGGACGATCGTTTTTTTTTTATAAGTTTGTTTCATATAGTGGTTCAGATACTCCAAAATTAGGAACAGTTTTGGAGGTTTCTGTTTTGTAATATGTATAGAGACAAAAATGCAGGGCATTTTGTTACAGAAAAAGAAATATTTAGCTATTCAGTTGATTTTTTAATTAATTTCTACTGAAATTTTGATGAAGCAGCGCGTCACTGCATCATCTATCGAGCCGCCACTTTTGAATTTTGAAAAAAAAAATATGTTTACAAAACAAAAAATTTAATTTAAAATACAAAAAAAACTAGTATTATTTCATTAAACTTCACTAAATTAGTTCCTTTAGACATGCTTAAAGTTCCTAAAAAAAAATGTCAACTTAAAATGCTATTAAAACGTTGTGGTTAATTTTATCATCGCTAATCATCATGTAATGCTTCCTACCAAAGTTCTTAAACAAATTTCGTGCCCAAATTTCGTGAACAATCGTATTAAAAAAAAAAAAAATATGTGATACATGTTTAAAATAAATTAACTCAAACTAATAATGATCTTAAATGTTGTATTATATTGAGAAACATCCGAATTTCTAAAGATGTCGTTTAGGACTATAGAATACGATTTAATTATTTATGGTAGATACATTACAAATGCTTATGCAATAAATTAATTATTGATTTACGATTTTACGTATATCTTTTACTTTTTATTTATTTTACATTTTGTATGACTCGTATCTATTGTTACACCGCTCTCAATAACATTTTTAGTTTATATTTAATTTTGTTTTATGACAATACAAACTGATCTAAATCATTTAATTTATTATTTGCTTTTAGACGAAGGAGATAAATGTGTACCACGGTTCCATGGTGGTGGAGCTTTTCTTGCAAAATGTGCAGATAAATTGGAATGTGGAAAAGATGGAACATGTATCAAGAAAGTCAGTAGTTGAAGTGAAGAAATGTATTTAACAATAAACAGTTGTTAAAACGTTCGACATTAAATTATTTCTTATTTTTTGTATTAAAATTTGCTTTTTTTTTCAGTCTTAATTATTATATTTTGAAGGACCACTTTTTGTTTTTCTTACAGCTTATTTTGCGTAAATACATTTAGAATTACTCTTAAATATTTTTTAATAATCTACCCCTGCATTATAATCATGGAAACCAGGGGCCGTTTTTCCATTGGTTCATTTGTGCAGTGGACACCCAGTTACACATTATTTTAAAATAAATAAAATTTCCTCTCTGCATTATTTTTCCAATCAAGCTGTCAAACTCTAAAATTCACCATAATACAATTTTAACTGTTTATTTAAAAATCGTGTTTAAATAAAACTGCAAATTTAATAAATTGGAAGTATGTGTGTCAATTCAATGATTGTTAACAAAATACGTCTCCAAGATCTAGGCAAAACATTTGCTATTATTGTTGAGGTTATGTTTATATTTTGTTTTCTTCCAGTTTCTACAAAATAGTCATGTGTTTTATACCCAACTCTAAAACAGAAAACTGCGTAAATGTCATCGGTACTCTTTTATAGGAAAAACATCAAAATTAAGCATTGACTAAGTTCCATTAATAAATGGGCTCTTATGGTAACTTTAAACAGATCTTAGACTGCAGTTGCCAGTCAAGAAAAATCATTGTACATTGTACCAGAAGGTATTTTACAAGTATGATAATTTTATTACCTATGTTTTAATTGAACAAGGATAATTTCTTGACCCAAGTACAATTTTGAATAAATAATTGTTTTATTTTGTAGGTTGTTCCTAATGAATTTGAAGTTATAGAAATTTATCTTATCTATAGAAATGCTAAAGGTACGATAAACAGTGTCAAACTAATGTAGCGGTGAGGATTTAACTCGAATGATGATATCGTATGCATTTACAAAAAAAAAAATAGAAGCTAAACTTACATGACAGTTTCTTTTTAAAGATAATAAAAAAATAAATATTGCACTTCGCTAAATTAATTTAAGAAACTAAATAGTTGTTTATGTTAGGCATGTACCAAATATCATGAAGACTTAATTAAATATTTATCGATGTCAGTACCTAGGATGTAAACTGAACTATGTCGTACTATTTATAGAGGCATGTTGGAGATATATGACACTATATCCTAGAAAAATTGTTATCAGAACATAGATATCTCGATAGAAACTAACAAGTCATGTGTATTACTAAGAATTAATGCATGAGCTTATTTGTTTCTAGTGCTCAAAAAGGCAAGTCTTGATTGCAAAATAGTACTCTTTAAATGATTTTTATTGATTTTTAATTTCGAAAATGATCTCTTCGCAGAAGCAGTAGTCGCAGGAAATGATAAAAATAGCCAAAAAGCAATGTTCAAATTTTTAAAATAAATCAAATATTTGACATTTTTAACAGTGGCACATTCAAGAATTTTATCTCTAAAAATAGATCTGAAGTTTAATAATTCGATTGCAAGATCATTGCTCCTAAACCTTGCTGGCGCCGGGTAGCAGTTGCTGCCCCAGCTGCTTCGGTAGCTGCGCCACTGTATACAAGTGAATTTTAATCCTTTACAGCTACAGCTTGTTTTTTGCTCTCTACTTAAAATTTCTAAACATCATCTGCAACTGATATGTCAGTAATCACATAATCATAACCAATAATGCAGGTACTAAATAAACAAAAAACTTTGCCCAGTGAAACCCACTTTTCGTCGTCTGATTTGCATATGGATAAAAGCACTATATATTATAATCTTTTGAGGACGGTACCAAAGTAATATGCTGGTACAAATTGTACCGTTTTGTATAAACTAGGTATACTTATTTTCTACTGATTCTAATTCCCCCAAACCCAAATAAATGATTGTGAAAATTTATAGAGAACAGAACTTATAATTTTTTGAATTTTAATTGAACTATAACTAGTTTCGTGAACTGGGCCGCCTATTTATCTGGAAATAAAAGCAGGTGTTTCTCTTACATTATTGATTTTAATGATTAATTTAGCTTATCAAAAGTAGTTTTTGGGTCAGATCACAGTTTATTTATTATTAAATAGCAATAACTCTTCTACGTAGTGTTTCGTAAAAAGTTTGTAGTGACTAACATCATATTTTTCACTTATACCATGCAGCGAAAAAAAATAAGAATAAAGTAAGAAACAAAAAAGTAATTATTCATAAATAATGAGGAAAAAATCAAAACGTGGAATTATCTTCGTTAAGCGTTTCTGCGAAGTATGAAACAATAAAAAACATATTTTAACATAAAAAGCCTCCTTAAAAATTCAGGAGTTTTAGAAGGTTATCCGAACGAACAACTCTTGTTAAAACTCCACATATTGTCAATAACAAAAAGTAACCATTAATCACATTTCCGAAAAATCTATTAATCTATCATTTACAGTAATTATAAGCTTAACACAATTGTTTTCTCCTTCCACTCTATGTGGCTTCAGTGACAAAAAGAATCGAAAATCGAACATTCTGGCCAGATCAATGCATAGATAATAAATATATGAAGAAACATGCCACAATAGGTAAAATATTTGATAGAATTATGAACAATCATGCGCTAACTACACTTTGGTCTAGCTGGAAGTGTCTAACATGCCATTCGGTTCATTATAACAGCTTTTTTAAATATATCAGAAGACATGTCATAAAATAATACGAGCGACCATTTCCCTCCGGAAAACAACTACTCTTTGATAAACTTTGATAAATATCGCAACAGGCATTAAGAAAAACATCAGAGATAGAAAGTTATTCTCAACACTGTAACTTTGAGTTTGCTTACTTGAAGAGTGTCGGACAATCGTAAAGGATATGCTCGATGATCCTATACAAAGCACGGATTCTGACAGCCTCATGATATGAAGATGCTTCCGTACTTAGCAGTGACCACTCAGAATGTCTGTGATCAGATTCTGTATAGGCCAGATATGTAACATACACTGGTGCTTAACCTACGTAAATATTGTCAGTTTTTAAAGAAAGGTTAACGGCATGGAGGAACTGGGAGGAGACCCGAACTCTGTAGCAGGGATGGACTTGATTTATTAGCATCATAATAAACTATTAGATTTACTTAATAAAATAAAATTAAAGTGATTTTTTAATATCAAACAGATGCATCGACATTTTATGTAAAGAGAAAAAAAAGTTCTTTCATATAATATTTTGTTAGTGTTTATTTACTACGGATTTTTCTGCAAGAGAGTACAATAAAATGTTGTAATAGAATAATTTTAATCATTGCCTACGGGTATTATAATGGCAGCATGTGTCATAGGCGAATACTGTAAATTAAACCAGTAGGAAATAAGCATTCTCTGTGAGTTGAACAATGTTTTTTCTACGGCTATTTGCCCTTTTGTTTTGTAACCTCACAAGACATATCAAAGCTTTTCTATTGAGAAATACTAAATTTAGAAAACATTTTAAAATTTAAATCTAATAAAATCATTCTGTCCGCGGTTATCGAAATAAATGATCGATTATTGAATGCAATCAATTATTTTCAATCAATCAATTACTTTTAAATAATCTATTTTTGGTATTTCCTTTATTATCAATTACTAGATTATGTTTGAAAAATCAAAAATAATAATAATCGAAAATATTCGAAAATAATCGAAAATAATCGAAAATAATTGAAAATAATTGAAAATAATCGAAAATAATCGAAAATAATCGAAAATAATCGAAAATAATCGAAAATAATCGAAAATAATCGAAAATAATCGAAAATAATCGAAAATATTCGAAAATAATCGAAAATAATCGAAAATAATCGAAAATAATCGAAAATATTCGAAAATAATCGAAAATAATCGAAAATAATCGAAAATAATCGAAAATATTCGAAAATAATCGAAAATAATCGAAAATAATCGAAAATAATCGAAAATAATCGAAAATAATCGAAAATAATCGAAAATAATCGAAAATAATCGAAAATAATCGAAAATAATCGAAAATAATCGAAAATAATCGAAAATAATCGAAAATAATCGAAAATAATCGAAAATAATCGAAAATAATCGAAAATAATCGAAAATAATCGAAAATAATCGAAAATAATCGAAAATAATCGAAAATAATCAAAAATAATCGATTAAATAAAAAGCCGATAAATCGATTTTTTACCGAGCGAGGTGGTTGTGTGGTAACGCATCTGCCCCGCATTCAGAAGACCGTGGGTTCGAGCCTCGCCGATTAATTGGCAAATCGATTTTTCTAAAAGAATATAACCGAATTATCGAATATTTTAAATAATCGATTATGTTCAAATAATCTATTTTTTCGTATTCTTTTCCAATAAATTATCTTTGAAAAATCGAAAATATTCGATTCATTAAAATGTCGATTTAAAAAATAACCGAATTATCAATTGTCTTAAATAATCGATTATTTTAAAATATTCTATTATTTTAAAATATTCTATTATTCTTTAGTATTTCCTTTCAAATCGATTATTCGATTATTATTGAAAAATATAAAATAATCGATTAATTAAAAAGGCAATTAACCGAAAAACCGATGTTTCCAATAAATAACCGAATTATCGAATATTTTAAATAATCGATTATGTTCAAATAATCTATTTTTTCGTATTCTTTTCCAATAGATTATCTTTGAAAAATCGAAAATATTCAATTCATTAAAATGTCGATTTAAAAAAATAACCGAATTATCAATTGTTTTAAATAATCAATTATTTTAAAATAATCTATAATTCTTTAGTATTTCCTTTCAAATCGATTACTCGATTATTTTTGAAAAATATAAAATAATCGATTAATTAAAAAGGCAATTAACCGAAAAATCGATGTTTCCAATAAATAACCAAATTATCGAATATTTTATATAATTGATTATTTTCAATCAATCAATAATTTTCAATTAATCTATTTTCTTTTCGTATTTCCTTTAAAATCAATTATTCGATTATCTTTAAAAAATCGAAAATATTCGATTATCAGATAATTCAATTTGTCTAAAAAATAACCGAATCATCTATTTAAAATAACCGATTATTTTCGATCAGTCGATTATTTTCAAATAATCTATTTTATTCTCATATTTTCTTTAAAATCAATTATTCGATTTGAAAAATAAAAAAAATCGATTAATAAAAAACCGATTAACCGATAAATCGATTTTTTTCTACGAAAATAACCGAATCATCGATTATTTAAAATAACTGGTTATCTTTGATCAATCGATTATTTTCAAATAACTTATTTTTGGTACCTACTTCCTTTAAAATCAATTATTCAATTTGAAAAAACGAAAAATAATTGATTTATCCAAAATTATTGTTTAATTAAAAAACCGATTGGCCGATAAATTAATTTTTCAAAAAAATAGGCAGTTATCCATTATTTATTATCTTTGAAAAATCAAAATAATTGATTAAAAATATTTGATTAATTGAAAATGATCGATTAATTATAACCCATACACCAATTTTTATTTATATAAAAAAATAATACTCGATTAATCGATTATTTTTGCTAAAAACTAACTTTAGTAAATATTCTTATAAAACTACTACCGATGAAAATGAATTTTTCTACACCGACATTGGTATAAGATTATCTACGCAGAGATTAGTGAAAACTAAAAAGTATGCAATACACCTGAACGAATATATTTTTTCCTACGACCACTTAGGAAAGTGACACATATCACACTATATAGACCTATGGAAAGTGCCCTATATCACACGCGTATGAATAAGAATTTACTTTCCACCCAAGTGAGAATATGCTACTTTCCGCAGTAGCTGTCAGAAAATGTCAAACACATAATTTCTATTTTGATCTATGTAATGTCCATATTAATACTAAAATCGATATGATTGTTAAATTATTGTAAATTAGATCCTAGATATTTATCTTTAACAATTATTTTTAAAATAATTTTAAAATAACTAAGATATATTTGCTTTTTATTCTGGTTAAACACATAAGCGATTAGATCAATCAATTACCGTAAGGCCTGTTAGCTCAGTTGGTTAGAGCATCAACTTTGCAATTTGAGACCGTCCAACGACCGCTATCGAATCCTGGCTGTGCCAGAATTTTTTTTTTATTTTTTTTTTTTATTTTTTTTTATTTGTTTAGAAATTATGAAAATTTAATAAATACGATTATTGTTGATTATTTTTTTAAATACATTTTAATTATTATAATAATCTGGTTTTACATTTTTTGATGAAATTATTTTGTGGTCGTAGGAAAAATATTGTACATCACTTGTGTGAAAAGTGATTTTCCACACTCGTAATGTAATATACTATATATCCATTCTAGGTAGTAAAAACACTGAAAAAAAAAATGAAATTCACTAATCACAGTTCATATTTTGGACACCCAACTACTATTATTTAAAATATTTTAAATAAGTGACAGTTCGGTTAAACTAAATGCCAGTATATTTTTTTGGTGTTGAGATTAAATATACATTAAAATGAGTTATTTTTTGTGTAGAATCGATAAACGATAGCATTTTAATTTTTATTTTGTCCACATTTTGACAAAATAAATTTTAATAAAATTATATGAAACTAATTTAATTACGAGTATTAAAACTAAAATTATAAAAGTGACTGCCTTCTACGCGGATAGCCCGGGTTCGAATCTATTTATTATATTTTATTTTATAAATTAGTAAAATTCATAAATTGCAGCTTATTGTTTAATCCCATCGTTTCTTCAAATTTCACAAGGGAATGTTCTTTATTTAGATTTGTCACTACCGATGTTGTCAGTCCAATAGAAGGGTCAGGTTCAAAAAGTATTTGGTTGGTTGCCTTTTTGGATAGTGAATCAAGCAAAATGGTTATATTTCGATGTGGTGTGACCTTTGATCCATCTTAAGGTAACCACATTATTGATGGATACTCATACTTCGGCCAAAGCTTCGTGACATTCACTTACTATATATAACCCCGAGTAAATTCGTTGTATGTCCAGCTGAGTAGTGCTCGACTGCTATCTGTATAGATGAGCACCCAACATTTTTTGTTTTATAATGGCAATTGTTACGTTTCTATTAATGTTCATTTCTTTAATTTTTTTATAACTGTCGGTCGAAGGTTTACTATATCTAAAGGGTTGTGACATACGCTGTATTCTATTTACAATACGTGAAATAAATAATGTATAACATTTAAATATTTTATGTCGAAAATAAAGAAACCTATACATTTTTCATAAATTGGCAGGCTTGGCGACTACTTTATCGAATAAAACTAGCGTCCAAGACGGAAAGCTATGTCGCAACTCCCTTAGATATACGGGCCCTTCCCACTGGCAGCTATTGTTTGACAGGTCGTTGCAATGCCTTATAGAACATCATGTGCTAATGACATAAAATGTTTCTTTTCCAAACCTTAAAAAACCTTTATAACATTACAGAAGACACAAGTGACTAAAGGTGTTATGTCATATTTTTTCAAAAAATTATTTTTATCGCCTAATACACATAAAATATGTTACATTTTTTGTTTTGTTATAGTTCTGATGTCTAATTTGAATTCAAAAGATGGGAAGATATCATAAGCCATATATCATATTGCAATTGTACAACTTTAAACTCGTTTTCCTCAGAATAATCTTTTTTGTGACATGACACCTTTATCCACTCATATCTTCAATAAGAACATTACGTTGTTTTAAAGTGTTATAAACCAAACGACGTTCCCATTATTCATTTGTCCATACTATACACGTCGACGCAAAACCTTAGCAACCAATGGTTAGGCGGCTATGGTCATCAATTATTCAAATATCAAAACGCTTTCCCAAATGAAAGGAAATTCTTTCAAGTTACAAACTAGTTTTCCCTGAGTCACCGAACGAATAGTATGTCCGCGTCACGCGATCGCTTCTATCAAACCAATCAGTTTGCAATCGTTTCGTATCCGACACGTGTGACGTGTGAAGTGCTCTACTGTTGATTCTGCACATTTTACTGTTGACAGATTTGGATTTTGTGTTGGTGGGGGGGAGTGATCGGAACACTCGTTTGTGTTTGATCTCGATGAATCTATTTAAAACGTATACGCGCAGGCCG
The DNA here is from genome assembly GCA_927349885.1 of Psylliodes chrysocephalus. NCBI lineage: Eukaryota > Metazoa > Arthropoda > Insecta > Coleoptera > Chrysomelidae > Psylliodes > Psylliodes chrysocephalus. The sequence continues at coordinate 79,848,779 of OV651815.1, read as the reverse complement.
CGTCTTAATCCGCATCCTAGTGATTTAGAAAGACCTTTTAATTATATGTAAAGTGGAATATGGGAATCTGCTTAGACACAGGTATAGTTTTTTACTTTTAATCAAATGCCTCCAATAACAACTATTATAGATGACATAAAGAAAAATTTTTATTGGAAGATTTTTCTTCCCTAAATATAAATACAGAATTATATCCCAAAAGTACAAGAACGAGTCCCTATAAAGTACTCACTTTTTTCTGAGACCGACTTCCGAAACAAGTAAAAAATACAATTCACAGTTTAAAAAATAAAAAGTTACCTGGTTACAACGATCTAAAGTCGAAAACTCTAAAATCTCTCAGATTTCATGTCGCTCTCCATCAGCATTTAAACTGTAAATTGAAAATTTCTGTATTCAAAAGTGGAAATAAAGAAAATGTGTTCAATGTTCAATTATAGACCCATATCTCTAATATCTAACTTTCACTAAAGTTGTTGAGAAAATGATTAAAATTAGTTTAAAAAATATAATTTACTATCAAGATCGCAATATGGTTTTAAAGAAAAGATATGTACTCAAAACGCCGTTATTCTGCATCTACGTATCTTTAGACAAACACATTTCTTCAGTAGGTATTTTTATAAATTTAAGAAAAACTTTTGACACAATTGGCCATTCTATAATAATATTAGATATATTGGAAGACACAGGTATAGCGCACGAGCGGTTTAAAGTTACTTAAAAAGACAGATAACAAGAAGTTGAAATAGAAAATTATATTACCATAGATAATTTATGTATTAAAAGAAAAAGTTGCAGCGCGACTTGCAGCGGAGTGCGGCTTTTTATCGTAAATGGCAAATAACTTGCCGCTCGAATTACACACAAGAAATTTTCCACGATCACACGATATTAAAAGTATGTAGTTTTATTTTGCCGAATTCGTTAATTTGACAGACACGGCTAAGTTGACTAGCAAACGAAAAGTATGTTATATTATATTATGTTGCCTGCTTACTCTATGATTAATTTTATATTACTTATAAAAAATATTTGTTAGTAAGTACGTCTTAAAAATAACTTACAATTTCATTGGTTAGAACACTCAAATCGCAAATTAATGGCACATACACTGTTTTAAATTTTATTTAATTTTACAAACAAAAAAATCACATTAAAAGAAATAATAACTGGTGAGTATCTAACTCACGACCATCGGGTTTAAAGACAAACGCGCTAGGCTCTACACCAACAAGACATGTTAATATGAGGGTAATTTATTTTTAATATTTTAATTATCATTTAAATATTAAGGAAAATAAGTTTGAGTATTAAATATTTAACTAAAAGATTCAGATTACTCAAATTAGTCTATATTTTCTTTTAAAATACCAATTAGCTTTATAATAATAACCTTTCTAATGAAAATAGGCGTGTGCAAAAAGTAACTTCCCGCCTATATGCAGCAATAATATCAAACTATGACAATGCTAGCCATTTCATTATTCAGTCATGCTCTAATCCTCCAAGTCCCTCTCTGTCTTATTTGGCCTTTGAGGCTTTACTTAAATTATTAACAAATAAACTGTTGTTTAAAATAAACTGTTGTTTAAAATAAACTGTTGTTTAAAATAAACTGTTGTTTAAAATAAACTGTTGTTTAAAATAAACTGTTGTTTAAAATAAACAAACGCAACAATACGTTGTGGAACTCCAGAACTCCAGAATTTATCTTGAACTGGTGTTTGCTCAGGGTAGAAGTACAATCTAAATCAATATTTGACTGCCAACAGTCCCTCCAGGCCCTGGCAGAACATAACAAGGTCACCCTTGAATGGGTGCCAGGACATGAGGGAGTGTTTGGAAACCAGAAAGCAGACCTCCTAGGAAGGAAGGGAACGAAAAAACTCTTATTGGACCAGAACATACATGTCGTATCTCATACCAACATGTTAAATGGGTGTTAAAGGAACAAATAAATAGAAAACACCATAGGCTCTGGTTGGAACTTCCTGGACTTAGACAGTCCAAAAGATTCATAAAGGGGCCATCCACGAGCAGACATCAACTGCTAAATCTTAGCAGAAGCTCACTCAAGGCCGTAATAGGACTCCTTACCGGACACTGTGGCCTTAGAAGACACCTTAATCTCTTAGGGATATTTGATGACTCCCTATGTAGAATATGTGAAGAGGAAGACGAAACTCCTATTCACATACTATGCCACTGTCGGAACGGTATAAATATACCTTTCTAAAACACTGAAAGTTTTTTACCTTCATCTGTACTGAGATCTATATTCTGTCATTTTGAACCCCAAATTTTTTGGTCACAGACCGCCACTGATTACAACCAACTTTCGTGATTAGTTGGTTTAGACATTGAGTTCATTTTACTCAAAGTAAAATGAACGAGGTTATTGTGGAATTTAATTTTGAAAATTAATAAAATGAACAATCCTTACCACCACGGAAGGAATTTGGGACATGACGAAGGAGTTAAAATCAGGACATCACATAAAAAAAGGACCTAATCAACGTTACATTGCAAAATAAATGGTTTTCAGACAATTTCCAGGATAGTTGCCTGGTTTCAAAAAACAGGACAATACTACAGAAGGCCTAGCCAAGGTCGTCCAAGGATTTACTTACCACGTACAGCAGCAGATGTCCCATTTTTATTACTAACTGCTCTTCCTAGGAAGGAGGAATTAAAGCCAGGATGACCGACATATACGTTAATAAGCTGAAATTTTAGGCTCTTTAAGCTCGCATGCAATGTACTTTTAATGTAACCCTAATATTCCTGTAACCGCCGAATGTCCGCAACGGCAAGATTTTTATAACACTTTTATAGTACTTACCCCGAAAGTCGCTCTGAAACGTTCTTTATATGTTATAATGTGAATTAGTTATACAAGACAAAATTAGCTAAATAGTATAATAAGGTACCAATATTTCAAAGGTTCATTAGAAGCTTAAACTATTGTACAAAAGTATATTTATATAAGGTATGTGTCAATGGTTCACTAGATTTTTATGAAGATGGCAATTGTATGATGCTAAAGCTAGATCGGTGAATAACAATGACTAGGTACATATTATACTAGGTTACTAGAGGATAGCTGAGTTCCCTGATTTCTTACCTGTAGACGCAGAGATGTCATCTTTTTTAAATCAAGGCTGTTAACTTTTTTGTATAGATATTTAATATTTATTTATGCTAGTATGTAATAATTTATTAAGAGTGGATAAATTATATTTTTATACAAAAAGATGTTACTTTTTGAATAAAAAAGGCAATGACCTACCTGTTTAACTAGCCATTATTAAAGAAAATTATATAGAAATCAAAAAATATGCTCAAGTTTAAATCCTTGCAATTATTTTTAGATAATTTAGCCATACTTTGTTGTTTTAAATCAAACAACCAATGTTAATGTATTGAAATTTGTTTGAATTTTACAAATTTTATGCTTGATTTCCAAGTTAGGTATGCAGATTTTATTAAAAACAACTTTTTTAGCAAGATATTCTGCTATTATACTCGAGAGCATCATCTGTGATTTCTCTCAACTTCTCTTCTGGGTTTGCACTTGAACAGATGGTTAGATTTCCAGTCTGTTAAAGAGAATGAATCTGATGTTTTTTTTTAATATAAAGATACTATGTACCTAGCTGTAGATTCACTTTTTATAAAATTTCATATTTTTCTTTAGACAGTTCTGTAGTATTTACTTTTGCTTTTAAGATTCCTAGAATATTATCAGGTACAAAGGAAACCTAAAATATAATATTTTTAATTCGATTAAGTATAATTACCCAGAAGTTAGTTTTGTTTCTCTTTTATAAGTATTTGGTGTAAAATGTTACTGGACATTCGGTTAAATGTTTACCGTCTCGGTTGCAACTATTTATCTGCCATTCTTTATTTTTATTGTAGTTAAACCATTTTGTATTTGGTACCTAATAAATGAAATATTAAATTTACACCAAGCATATTCATCTAAAACAAAGACATTGGTTTAGAAAATAGTTTCCTATTTTATAGAGGACTCTCACCAAATCTACTCTAATGTATAAATAATAATTATTTTTACAAAAAATTCTGCAAGTTAAAAAATAAACAATCAAAAACATGACAAATGACAAGAAAAACTGTCAATTGACATAAACGTTCCGAATTCAGATTGTGAAGTTCACAGTACTTCTCGTGGATACTTAGCAAATTATTACGTTGTGTTAACATAACAGGTAGGTTAAATAGGTAAGAAACAAATATAAGTTTCGCGATGTTTTGATTTCCCTCATGAACGTTTCATTTACGTTGTATAGTAATGTTATTACGTTCCCTTAAAGCCGAAAGGCTTGGCAACGTTATGTGCTAGCTGGGTAGTGTGTTGCTTGTATGGAATTTGCAAAAAATTATGTGAATTAGGAAAAAGACGATTGGTCCAATGTTTTGTTTTCTGATAAGTCTTGGTATAGCCTGTTTTCATCTGACCGACGTATTCCAGTCTACAGAAGTGATGGCGAACAATACATTTAGTGTAACATCGAAGAAATGGAACCTTCTGGTGTTGGCTATGTTATGGTGTAGGAAGGAATTTCTTTAGTAGGGTTAGTATTAATTCTTGGAAAAAATTCAACAGCTATAAGATACATAATGGAAATTTTTGAACCTTATTTTCTATCATACGGGCCATTTGTTGTCGACAATTTTGTTTTTCTGCAAGATAACGCTCGCACTCACACAGTGAAAGGAATGGAACGCACTCCTACCTGGAGCCAGCGGCTAATATGGTCGCCCTAAGGGTTGGAAATACCAGAGGAAATAAACTTAAAACAGGCTTGAGACTCAAGAAAATGTTGAAAGCTTTTTTAGATTTTTTATTGACATTCCCTTTCAACAGTTTTCATATACATAGTGATAAAACAAAAAATAACAACAATATAAATTAGACAATCAAACTATTTGCTAGTCCATTTTTAACACACAGCTTTAATCCTTTAATTGTTCGTCAATACCTAACCGAAGTTGGTATACCCACATTGAATTGTGTGAATCCACTAAAGCATGCCTGGAAGAATTTATTATGATAAATACAAAATCGACCAGTTCGTCCCACCACCTTAAAACAATTTCAAATTATTTTTTGAATCAGATATCATAAAAATCAACAAAATTATATTTTTATTGTAACAACTTGATGCTTTGTTTCACTACACCTTCAATGAGGAGGTCATGGTTAGGAAGCTTTCAGTATGTTGGTGGAAAACAAAATCGATTTTCAGGCATTTACGTTCAAATAACATAAAAGATCAAAGTCTGACATTGAATGTTTTGTTGTTCGCATTATTAATTAAACAGACAATTGGCTTGCAAGTAGGTAAAGGCCGATAAAATTATTGTTGTTGAAAGGATTCTTTCCAGATGGAAAAATGGCTATTATGCACAAGAATCGTTCTCAGGGCCGCCGAGAGCCAGGTCGGGCCCTGCAACAACAATTTTATAAAAAAATTAACCTCTTAAAATATCACATTTCTAAAAAAAGACCTTAAAGCAAAAACTAAAAACTTCTCTTTAGTGAAACCTCTAAAAGAAAAGGTGCCCCCTTTTGTGCTTCTCGTGGCTAACCTCTAAAAAAAAAAGTCCTCACCTAAAGCTGACGGGCCCCCCCTTATGCCGCTGCAGGGCCTCCACATCAGCCCAGGTCCCGGGAATTAGTCCTAGCTACCCCCCTCTTGTCGGCCTTGATCGTTCTATATGAATAGAAGGCAAAAGGCAACACTTTATTCACGGCTATTGTTCAGAATAGTCAATTAAAAAGGAAAACAACTCAAATGTGACCAAGACGTAAAATAAAGACATGTCACAAAATAGGAGCGACCGTTTTCCTTTGGAAAATAACCACTCCTTTGGCTAATACCTCAACAGGTATTAAATAATATCCAAAGGAAAGATAGCAGAGATAGAAATTAAATTTTAAGACTCTACATTTGATATTGCTTACTCTGGATAACTTAATAGGACTCTTCAGCAAGATGGTTCTCAATTCCACTCTCTAATGGAATTAACGATAATGTTGGTTACACAAAGAATAAGAATTCAAGTAGTGAAAATGGTGTCGCCATCTATTCCTAGTAAACAAAATCAAAGGTCGCTTGTAGTACCCAATTATAAAACTAGGTGGAACCTAAAAGCCAGGCTGGCAATTTTTAAACGAATTTTGATTTTATTTACTAAGAACAGATGGCGCCATTTTCACTACTTGAATTCTTATTCTTTTCGTAACCAACATTATTGTATGCTAGTAAATGTGCTGAAGAGTCCTAATAAAGACGAAACCGGTCCAAGAATGACGTTCTCCTTAGTAAGCAACATGAAGGGTAGCGTGTTGAAATTTAATTTCTATATCTGCTGTCAAGTAAAAGAAGCAGTTAGAAAAGCGAAACACAACTCTTGAAGATAATTTTATGAAAAAGAAATGTCTGAAATAGGTATATGCATCACATAATAGGAAATATTGGGCAGGAATAAAAAATAACGGGAAAACCGAAGAAAAGAGAAAAGAGTTATAAAAAAATAAAAATAAAGATGAGACTAAAGGAATACAAATAATATAAACCTGGAGAAAACACTATAAAAGCCAATATGGCGGTACGGCAAATATCAAATACAGACAGAGAAGTAAAACAGAAAATCTAAAAATATTGATATAATAACTTATTAGGTCCGTTTCAATAACGGTCAGAAACTAGTCACGGACACCAGAATTCTAAGCAGTAGGTTGTTGGGACCGCCAAATTATTACTGCGCAGAATCCTGGTTCCTGACCGTTGTTGGAACAGACCTTAAATTACCAAGTAAGGGGACCGATATACTATAAAAATTATAAACTAACAAATATGCTTACTCCAAACCAGATTTAAAATTTACCCAAAAATAATACAGACTGAATTAAGAGAATATGTAGAATCAAAATTAGAAGAGTAACAAGCAGCTTTCAGACCAGGATGACAGACAAATGACAACTTATGGAAAAAACGATAGAAGAAGAAGAATAATTATACCTAAAGTTCTTTGACTTGAAAGTGCCGAAAAATCTAATCACAATATACTCTTAATTAAAAGCACATAATACGAGGCTGTTAAAGTAAGACTACATATAGGAGGACAAATATCGAAGGAGTTTTTAATGAAAATAGTATTTTAATATATCTATTATCTCTAATAAATTTTGGGCCTACGTCAACAGTAAAAAAGGTTCTAGTAAATCTGCTAATAACATGACCTATGAAAATAATATACTGCTTCTATTCGCTCCGTTCGTAACAGCAGCGCTAATTATTTTATGTACTAATGGACTATTTTTGCGTATACAATTTTTAATAGAATTCGTCATTAAAAAATGTATATGTTAGTTTTAATAAAAGTATATGGAATTGTAAAACAAGTGAAACATTAATCAATAAAAATCAATAATAAAATATAGACAGGCAATATTATTTACGGGAAAATGTATGTGAAGTTGCCTGAGTCTAATAAGTTTTACATTGAAAAATTATAAGAAAAGAAAACTCTAAGCCATTTACCACATAATTTTATTTATGATTGGCTACTAGTTTCGGCCTCTATGGGCCATCATCGGGACTAAAAGTTATATAGTATATATTGTATGATGGGGAGTATATAAACAATTTTTTTTATGAATGGTTTGTAAACCTACCTCGTATTGTTATAAAAAAATAGAATTTACTTGGCAGTTCTATATCTAATACGAATTTCAGTTTTCTTTCGGCTATTCTGGTCCGATAAGTAGAATACCTTTTACGAACCACAAGTGGTACTTGGGATATCCCAAGGGAAGATGCTTCCTACCAATATTGGCTAAGGCACTCATTTTTCATTTTCTCCTAATTTCCTTACTTCCCTCTACACTCTTTTCCTTTTATTTCTCATCTATTCCCTGTCCTTTTTTTCTCTTCTTTCTCTTTTACTCTCTATTTGATTTTCTCCTTCCTCCTTTATCTCTTTTCTGGTTTCTGGACCTTTTCTTTGGCCCTTTCTTTATACTTTTTTCCACCGCCTTTAGTCTGCTTTCACCATATTACACTTGTCACAAATTTTGGCTTGTTGAGCATTCCAAACAAAATGGCTACCAATGGGTTTTGGCAGAAAATTATGGCAACCCTGCAGACCTTGTGATTTGACAAGGTCAATGAAATAGATAGTTACATAGATTTATCATCCATATTTTTCAAAATAAACATAAGCTTATGCCTTGAAGTAAAAATGTAGATAATTATTTTTTTTACTATATTCAAAGGCTAAAAAATATTGGTTTGTAAACACATATTTGCAAAATCAATTCTGATTAATGAGCACTTGATAGACAATATGGCCACTCGCAAACGACCCGCTTTGAGCAATCTATATAACTATATATGTAACATTGATCCTGTCAATGACAACGGGCTCACAGGGTTGCCACATCTAAATGTCAGTTCCCACTAGTCAGCAGTTTGACATCGGGAAATATAAAATAATTATTTTTTTCGCCTTTTATTCTTAGATATTTTACTAAAAAAAGATCTTCCTTTATATCAACAATTTTATCTATAAGACCAACAAAATATCGAAATTTTTTTTGGTCTTCACAAGGAACGGAAACTACAACGAAATCTCCCACTTCAATGAGATTTTGATCAACTTCTGGTTCTCTCTCATAAGTGCTGGTAGAAGGTTGCTCAAATACAGACATTTCATTTTCGTCTTCATAAACGTTTTCTTCCTCTTCTACGCAAATGTTTTCCACATCACTCTCCTCAAAAATGATATTTTCTTCTTGGGGAAGATCTTCTGTTCTCACACCTTTTCCAGGGGCAACATTCAGCTTTTTACCCCTCCTCGGTTTTTCGCTTTTTTCCTCTCATCTACAGTCTTTTAAATATTCGAAAAACTTTGGCTCCAGTGATCATTAGCATTATCCTTTTCTGCTGTCTTTCCGGGCAACTTTTCCAAAACTATTTCAGCGTTTAATAAAACAATTCCACAAGCTCTAAAACCAGATTTGATATTTTTGTCGATATTCGGGCCCAAAGATTCTAAAGTTTTCTTTAAAAGACGAGGAAATTCTGATTTAGGCAGGACACCTTTATTTTTCATTTTCCAATCAGTCAAGTTTGCACGCCAGTGTTTCTTCATGGGGCCAAAAAACGCAACATCCAGAGGTTGCAGCAAGTGGGGTGGCATATGGGGGTAATAAAATGAAATGAATGTCGTTTTCTTCACATTGCTTAATCACAAACAATGACAAGTGACTGGAAAGATTATCACCAATTAACAACTTTCGCCCTTCTAACTTGCGGAAATATGGCAAAACCACTTGTAAAAACCAGTCTTCAAATATTGGTGTCTCAAACCACCCACTTTTCGATCTACTGTATACAGTGCCTTCTGGGCCCCCTTCTATCCAAGTTAGGTAAATATGAAGAGCTCGGTATACGACATACGGAGGCAGCAAAACACCTGAAGCACTAGCAGCCATCATAATTGACGTGCTGCTTTTATATGTTTGGATCCTTTTTTACCAACGACCTTTGATCTTCCAGGATCGTCAGTTAAATTGGATCCATCATAATTAATTATGTTCTCTGGAGGAATAGGTCCCATAACCGCCTGAAGGTTATCAAAATATTCTTGAACTTTTTGCCTATCGACTTCTGCTCTACTCCTCTTGATATTTTGTGCAAGGCGCTCCGATAAAATTTTATGTCTAAACATAAATCCATAAAACCAATCTTCCCCGGGCATGTTGTCTTTAAATCCTGTGATTTTTGTTCCGGATCTGTCCAAATATGATTTGACGATTAGGCGAATATCCAGCCTAGTTAAGGGAAAGCCCCATTCGGCGGAAGTTAAAATTCCTTGTGCCAGTTCACTCTCTTGTTCTTGGCTTAATTTGGTTTGCCCGCCACTTTTTTAGCGTGCTTACCTGTCATTTTGTCATTTATTGTCGATTTTGGTATGTTGTAGAACTCTGCTGCCTCCCTCAGGGTCTTCCTTTTAGTCCTGACATCTTCAACAGCCTTATTTAAAGCCTCTTTGGCATAGTTGGATCTTTGTTTTACGCCAAGAGGACGCCTGTAATTTCTGGGCATGGTGTCCGAACTCGCCCCACGAAAAGCTATATTTTTTCTATAACAAGAAAAAAAAATTCGGGAATGAAAAAATAAATGATAATTATTCATGAATCATTAGAAAACATATAAACCTACATTATATGAAAAATTACGATTCAATTGCTTACAGATCCCTTCCCCCAGATGTTTGTTTCTAACGTTATAAAAAATATGCAAATTACGACCCATATCAAAATATCCCGTACTTACCACAAACTTTTTCTAGCTGCAATTTCTACCTAACTGGAGTGAAATGAGACAATATTGGACATGTAAACACATGCAAAAAACTTCGCCAATGAAAAACGTGCTCGTGGTTACGTGATTTACCACGCCGCGCACCATTGTCCGAACTCGTACTACCTGTCCAATCTCACCCCAGATTACGGTAAGCCAAATTATTGTATAATTGAATTTTTATCCGGATATTATCAACACAAAGACAATAAACAGACTCGCTGTCTACAAAGGAGTAAGGTTGACATATTCTTAGCCTTTTTACATGTAAAAATTCCATATTTAAGACCTACAAAGGCAAGCACCGTCGCCCTATCTGACCTCCCGAATGCATTAATTCAGGATGCTTTAACTTTAACGAAAAATATATTGAACTAGGTACACACTGCCAGATTATGATTGGAACAAGTAAAACAAAGCAAGCTGCATAAAAGTTACAAATTGACGTGTGGAATATATTTTTCATTAAAAATGGCATGGATAAATTACATACTAATTTTCATTATATCGAGACTGGTTTGCACAATAAAATTATTATTATTACATTAATATCTTAAAAATTCATAGGCTTTACAGTTTGTTTTTTATGTTTTATGTTTCCACGTGTCAAAATACCAATGTTATTCTACATTTTGATGCGAACTATTGTTATTGAAACGAGCAGTTTTTCCAATGAAAATAAACAAAGTTTCTGAAGGTGTAGAGAAAGAAAAATGTTTACTAACTGCTTGATGGTCATCAGTTCTTTCATATCTATAATAAAAATCTCCCAAGCTATTTCATTAAAATGATAAACTAAATTCAATATACGAGGTTAACATCGAAAAATTCTGCAATTCATTTCGATTTCACGTTTGCAGTAGTTTAATACGCATTTTAAATTAGTGGGCATGTGAAATAGTAAAAGAACCAGTAATGAATTATTATTGCGAATAAAGCTAGTAACAAAAAGTATAATAGTTGTTGTAAAAAGTAAATTTTAGCAAAGCAACACTGTACAAGATAAATAATTGTAAAGACAAATCAAGACTAGTGAAGGACTGCCTAAAAGACATGGTAGAGCTAAGTACTCAAAACAAGGTGATCCTAGCCTCAGGCCACGAGGAATATGAGGGCAATGAAAAGACCGACGAAGGCTTTAATAGGACCATAACAGGCTCCGAGCCCTTCTGTGGAGATGCTAAGGCATTTATCAAACAATGGATGCAAAAAAGTCTCAGGAATAGTGAAATAGCTATCCAAAATTAAGATACGCCAAAGAGTTAATTGAAGAACCGTGAATTAAGTAGGGTAAAGGCACATATATATGATGACACAGTTCCTGAGACGGTATACTATCCAGATTTTATAGTGTATCTTGTATTGCCTATCTTTCAATAAGGCAAACATGTTAAGAATATGTTTGTCAGTGTTGTAATGAATGGCGAAAGGTGTTCAACGTTTATTATTAAAATTGTGGTTAAAACATGTGTGAGGTGAGTAGCGATGTAATTAATTAAAAAATTTAAATTCATCTAGTTGCTTTGGAGAGCGCTGTAGATATTTGGTATATTTTCATAATTATAATCAAAAGTGTGTATACGATATATTGACTTTTTTTTCTGATACTGTTTCATCCTGTCAATTTTTATTACACAAATTTATGAGGTTATAATTTTGCCTGTGATGGCACACTAAATCTGTTCTTGTGATGGAACAATATGCCATCATAGGCTTTCATTTTCTATAAAGACTTAAATAGCTGAGTAAAACTGTTTCTTTCATAATTTCAGAATAGAACTCGTAGACAAGAGTGAAGGGAAGAGGATATGGCTTTGGCTATTTCTGAGATAGAAGGTGGACGAATGGGTTGGATGATGGTTTCAAACACTTACAAAGTTCCTAAAACAAGCCTAAGGAGAAGAGTAACAAAAAACAAAGGCAGCACAAAGGGATATTTAGGGGGATTCAAAGTTACATTTGGTCCTGACTTAGAAGCCGAACTAGCCTTCCATGTTTTAGAATTAGTAACGCGATTTTTTGGCGTGACCAGTAATGAATTTCGAAGATTAGTTTTCGAGTTGGCTGAGAAACATAACTTGCCACATCGTTTCAATATTAAAAAAGGTACGGCAGGAAAAAAATGGTTTAGAGGTTTTCTCGCCGAAATCCCACAATATCAATTAGAACTCCAAAAAATACTTCCAAGGCTAGGGCTCAAGCTTTTAGTAAGAAAAACGTTAAAACATATTTCAAAGCATTGCCTGAATTATTGGATAAACACAATTTCGAACCGCAAAATATTTTTAACGTTGATGAAACCAGAATGAGCACGGTTCCAACCAAAAACCAAAAAATTTTGGCTACTAAGAGACGAAAGCAGGTAAGTACAATAAGCAGTGCAGAACGGGGCCTTCACTATACAGCGGTTTATTGTTTCAATGCTTTTGGACCATTTGTAACACCTGCTTTTATTTTCCCAAGAAAAAAGTAGTAGCGTTGTCTATTGTCAAGAAAAGGGTTGGATGACAAGTAAAATATTTCTTAGATGGTTCTCTCATTTCATTCACCATGTCAAACCATCTAAAGATAATAAAGTGTTACTACTGCTAGATGGGCATAGCAGTCACAAGGGGCTTGACGTATTGGAGTATGCTAAAGATAATGGAATCATTATATTTTGTTTCCCTGGACATTGCACCAATCGTTTGCAACCGCTTGATGTTGGGTTATTTGCTCCTCTTCAAACATACTACAACCAAGAAATTCAAAACACCTTGACAGAACAATTACCCATTTCCAAGTTGCTTGTTTATTCAAGAATGCATACTTAAAAGCTGCAATTCCATTAACTGCTATTAATGCGTTTCAAAAGACAGGGATTGTACCTTTTAACCCAGATATGTTTGAGGAATGACATTCGGCACCATCCTTAGTCATAGCTGAAGATGATATGAACATGGATCATGAAGCTCATCAAAGGATAGAAAAAATAAACATTGAAGGGGAAGAAGAAAATAGTACTAAAGGGAATAAAGGTATAAATATAACAGGGATCAACGGGGAGAAAATGAATGGTATTAAAGAAAACAGCACGAAAAATCAAGCTCAAGCAAACGTTTGGAAATCAAGAGAAAATTTGGGTGAACCTTCGTGCAGTTTTCAAAAGTTCATTGAGGAACTGTCTCCACTATCGAAAGCTTCACATCAAACATCGCAGAACACACAAAAGAAACGGAAACAAAGTAAAACAGGGTTAATGAAGTCAACACCAGATACTGACGAGCTCAAAGAGAAAAAATGGAGATCCTCAACAAGGAAACAAATGCATTGGCAAGAAGAGCTAAACAAATATTGAATTCATGAACGAAGATGAAGCAGACATTGAAATTGATGATGATGATTCCGACGTAGCCTGCCTTTATTGTAACGAACTGTGCTCAAGGTCTCGATCTAGGGAATTTTGGATTAAATGTTAGAACTGTTCTGGTTAGTGCCATGCACAATGCGCAAACGTCAGTAGAAAAACCAAACAGTTCATTTGTGATGTGTGTACATAACAATATGTTTACCTACTTTTAGTACGTTTTTATTTGTTAATGTTTCTAGTAATGTTTAAAGAAGTACTTTTCCTTAATAAAATACTGTTTATTTGTAAAAAAAGCACTTTTTAAATATATTTCGATAGTGTGCCATCCTAGGAGTACTGTACACCTATGATGGCACACCCAATGATTTTTTAAAAAAATCAGGTTATGAAAAGCACAGGAATTTGCTAGATTCGGGTTAGTTGGATACTTTTGCTGCATGTAATACTATTATGAGCCATTATCTAGAGTCTCCAAACTAGTCGGAACATCGTTTGATTTACGAACGTTCTTAGGGGTGTCATGATAGGTGACTTTACCCTACACGAAATACCTACTGGATTAAAAATGACAAATAGAGGAACAGTAGGTCACTGTCGCCTGAGAAGGCACATAAGTGTATTCAATTCAGTAGAAAAAGCAACATTGTGCAGCTTCTGTGAAGAAGAGGAAACTCAATCCACGTCCTATACCAGTGTGAAGACCTTACTAGATAAATATGGTTTCTAACACTAGATCAAGAAACGGTGTAAACATATAACTACATGCAGACTACATGCAGGAGCCTCTGTCAAAGTTACTAAGTCTAATAAAAAAGACCACTCTAGAAGATGTACTCTAAATAACGGAGTCCCGCAATGGATCGGGAATAACCAGTACGATTAAATTTTAGCCTAACTACATACTATAGAATTGATTAAAATAATAAAAAACACAACTATTTTCAAACCATATAATATTCAAGCATAGGCGACTTGTACTGTCTTTGTTCAGTATATTGGTTTTAAATAAAAAATACTAAAATTAAAGAATGATCCGTCCTTGCCAGGTAGCCAGACTGATAATTCTTTATATAGCCAGTAAATTGGAGTTTTTATACCATTTTTATGACTACATTAGCATTTCGGCAGGATACAAATCCTGCACTGAATTCGACAACAATAAACAAATAATATTCTAATTTATAAACTTTGTAAACACTATGATCGGTACGATCAATATGTTGTACATGTAAAAACCATTAGTTTCATTGATGTTCACATGTACTTTGCATCGATTTTTTCAACGTCCATTATCATGGTCGAAGCAGCTCGCGACTAAACGGATATAATAGGAAACTGACCATTCGCTTCATTATATTTTTATTACAGACTGTCGTTATTTCAGTGTCAAGGGTAAGTTTGTCATTCGGTCGTTAAAATTTATTATCTGATGCAGTGGAAAAATTTGTATACTAATTTCTATAGTTGGTAAATAGAAGTTATTAGTTAAAGTAGAAGTTAAAAAATTAAAACCTCTGTAAAATATCAAGATCATTGAATAGATGCAAAAGAAATATCAAATATCTCACAGACATGCTTATATGCTTAAGCTGTGTGTCTATTTCCTCTTTCTTTTTTTTTTCCTTTTTAACTCTTCTCTATTTCTAGTTATGTAGCACCATGTTTTAGATAGTTATGGAGTCAAATTACATTTATCATATCGCCATTAAAGAAAAGAAAATTATTATTGCACCATGAAAATAAATCATTCATAATTGACAAACAATTTCTTCCGTTTTACTTCAGATCTATTGGAAATAAGAACAGTTGTGTCATCAGAATATCTTATAAAATTGGTCTTATCACGTTTCTATTTTCAGATGATACGTTTTCTGCTGTCATTTTACGTTTCTGAAAAAAAATTGCTTACAAATCGTGAGAGAGTACTCACGCTCATTTTACCATAGTTGCAGAATACGGCTCCAGTAAGTCACATCTACGTTATTAATGCTAACCTCAAATGTGTTCACCGTCCTCTAGCAATATTATGGAGGTATAATATTAATAAAGATGCCATGGGGACAATTACATACTTACCTAAGGCTTACATGTTATTTAAAACGGTATATATAAAAAGTGATCCACAAAAGAATATTTCTAAAATAAGCCATATACGAGTCATGCCCTATTTTATATTAATTATCCAATATTCAGCAACTAACTTGAATTTTTGTTTTAGAACAAAGTGATGGTTCCCAAACATT
The DNA here is from genome assembly GCA_927349885.1 of Psylliodes chrysocephalus. NCBI lineage: Eukaryota > Metazoa > Arthropoda > Insecta > Coleoptera > Chrysomelidae > Psylliodes > Psylliodes chrysocephalus. The sequence continues at coordinate 79,832,784 of OV651815.1, read as the reverse complement.
TGAAGAAGGACGAGAAACTTGGGCTAATAATTCGCCCAGAGCAACTGCAAACGTTACCACACCTCCAGCAGGAAAATTTCCCATGCATAACGGATCTAATATACATTTCGAATCACCAAAAGTGCCGGTTATTTTCATACTTGGTGAGTACAAGTACAAAAATGTAAAACTTCCGTCATAATAAAAATTAACTGTCTGAAGAAAACGTAAAAGTTAAGTCATAAAAAATTCAATTTATTGATCGTAAAAAATTTTAAATCCAAAGTACCGTTATATGTTAATTTTCCTTGGCCCTAAAATGTACTTAGCGTCTTAAATATTGTCACTTTTCATTCATTCAATTATTGTTTCAGGATAATATATATACGAATATTAGTTAATTTGAAATATAGTAATAGGGGTCAGCGCCTGTTCAGGCTTCACGTCACATAAAAATAATTCAGAATTCCGAATCGATAAGGTATTTATTTATACATTTAACCATAAAAATATTTTTAGGGAAACAAACGAGTTTTGAAAGTTTGACGCCCTCTACAGTCCTAGTGAATGAACTCATAAAATGGCTAATATCTGCAGATTTCTACTGCCTAGGGCACAATGGCGTACCCTGATTCATTGCTGGGGGGGGGGGGGGGGCAATATGGTAAAGGTCAAATACAACCCCCGCGCAGGGGCCGCCGGAGGCTAACCGCCGAAGGCAGAAAATTTTGGGTTTGCCATGCCCAATTTGTACTCAGGTCATTAAAATCGTTAAAAAATCATGCCTTCGTCACTTTCTTGCCGAAAGTCGTTAAGATCGTCAAAAAAAGACGCCTTTTTTTCCGAAATTCTCCCCTCCGCTCGCTCCGGTCCAGAGCTTAACGAAACATATTTCTTTTATTAATTTAAAAACTACACAAACAAAACAAAAAACATATAGTGAAACAAGCACAAAGGCTCAAACAAAAAAATAAATTATTCTAAAGTAACAAAAACAAATAATTCTTGAAAAACAAAACATCAATATATTACCTACTAAAATTACTACAAATACTTTAATTATATTATTAATAAATTAATGTATTTTTTCATGACAAAATAAAATATAATTTTTCCTGGATTTTCTGGGGGGGGGGGGGGGGGAAATTGCCCCCTTTGCCCCCTTTGCCCCCCCCCCCCATCTGAGTACGCCACTGCTAGGGCAGGGGTCGGCAAAACGCGTCTCGCGAGCCGCATGTGGCGCTTTGGCCCTTTGGGTGTGGCTCTTCCAAAAACTACATGTGGGCTCGCACATAGAGTACGATTGAAACTTCGTGATGGCTGCTTTTCTTATTTTTAGTTTTTTCAAATATAGTTGGTGCTTATCTTTAGGAGAGTACTTTGAAATGACTTTGAAAAAACATTTTCAGAAAGCTAAAATATCAACGTGTATCGTACAATAAATTACTGAGCATATCCCTGCAGGAAAGTCTAGAATTTTAGTAAAAATCTGCATTCCTGCAGTTATTACTTTCATCTGCCTCAGCCCGAAATGCTTTGCTTTCCCCCAGGTTCCATTTTTAATTACTTTCCAAGCCTGTTGAGATTGTTATATTGATATTTTCTGTTTCAAAACAATACTTTTAAATATGATGAAATTAAAATTTTATTAATAAATAATATCGATATTAAGTGTAATTTAACTAAGACTTAAAAATGTATTAAGTTAATTTTAAGTGTTGTGGAGTGAAAGAAGTTGTAGTTTCAAATATTGAGAAATGTATGTTGAGATGGTTTGGATATACAGGTTTGAAAAAAATGTGTATTAATTGCAGGCAGTTATTCGTTAAACGTTGGAGTGCATCGTAATCAAATCCGTGAACATGTTCAATAAACATCGAGATTAACATACAGTTACTTGTTTTTTATTTTTGTAGAGTTTTGCGAAATAATGACGAATCGGCAGAGACAAAATAAAAACTTTTTAAAATACATTTTATTTGCCGAAAAGTTAACTTTTTCATTGCATAATCAACATTCCAGACATTGTGATCTAAAAAATAAATATTTAAGTATTCCGACATGCACACAGTATCCTTAAGGCGGGTACAGATCTAAGCACGTTCGCGTATGAGGCAAGCCGAGGCCGAACCGAATGCCTCGTGCGACGCATTTTGTATTCACGAATGGTGGACGCACGAGGCACTGTTCGCCACTGATCCAGTAAATTCACGAACACGCAGCCGTATACCAGGAACATTCGTAAAATTAAAACAAAAATGAAGGATGAGGATGATGTCGCGGAGTTGAGTGCATATTTTATTATTTTATCCATCACATTAAAACTCTGTATAATCTGTAAGGTGCTGCATGGTACAAATTCCCTATCCAGGCTGAGCACGTATTGCGCACTGCCTCCCTTTGATGTACCGCCAACAAACGGATCGGAGCGAGGCCATACTGCGCATACAAAGAGGCAATTTGCCGCGCCTCGGAAGCCCGTCCACAACTGCATGCTCATACGTCCTCGGCTTGCCTCATATGCGTACGTGCTCAAATCTGTACCCGCCTTTAGAAATTAAATGTTTGCACTGGTATTTTGAGGGACCGCATTATTGGCACTTTTTCATTGATGGTAACCTTAATGGTCAAAAATATGAAGATATAATTTAAAATCAAGTTATTATTTTTCACTTACATTTCCCAATTCTAGAATCGGAGAATTACGCAAATATTGTATTTATCTAATTAGAGAGAACGATACTCTACAATAGTTCATGCATTACTATCGGAATTTTCTATGAGCTCGCACGTCCACAGATCACAGGAAAGGTGGTAGTAGTTATACAAAAAATAAACAGATTAATGTTCACTCACAGTGCCTATAGCCTTTGGCTCGTATAATTTTTTCCTAATCCGTGTAAAGAGGATTAATGACAGGAGATAGACGAAACAAGTTTACAAGACAAGTGTGGATGAGAAAGTTGGAAAGGGTCGACCTCAGCGAACGTACTTCAATCAGATTAAGGACGTTTTTAGCAAAGGCTAGCTTAGCAGTACCCTGTTAAAAACAATGTACCTACAATTTAAAAAAATTGGCTTCCGAAAAAAATTTCAGTTTTTCTACTGTTGCTATTTGGCTCTGTTGACTAATAAATTTGCCGACCACTGGCCTAGGGTATGCCGATGACCTGGCGATCATCGTAAGAGGCAAGTTCGCAGGTACAATATCGGAGCGCACACAAACCGCTCTAAACATTGTTAACGAGTGATGCAGAGAGGAGGAACTAACAGTAAACCCTCACAAAATCACAATATTTAACTTTATAAAACGAAAAGTACTAACAGGACTAAAGTCACCAGTACTGAAAGGAGTAAAGAGTCCATTTGCTCAAGAGGCCAAATACTTGGGAGTTATCTTTGACCACATGGAATCAACACTTGCAAAAAGTCACCCAAAAATGCACAACATCCTTCAACTTATGTCGAAGGTTGTGTGGAAAAAATTGGGGACTACAACCGAAAATTTCCCTATGGTTATATACCAGAGTCATAAGGCCAATGATAACCTACGGGTAGGTGGTATAGTGGCCAAAGACTCGGCAAACTGGAGCCATTCGACATCTCAATGGTATTCAAAGGCAAGCATGCCTGAATACCACGGGAGCTATGAGAACGACTCCAACAGCAGCTATAGAAGTTATGATAAACCTAACACCACTACATATATTCATTCAAGGCAAAGCCAGGTCTGTAACATACAGACTGCACAACGATTCATCACTCATAAGCATTTTGCATGGATGCGACTACAGCGAGCTATATAAAGAATTGGAGAACGACCAAATAATGGGAATGCCTTCAGATGAAATGCTCCCAAAGTATAGCTTTAGTAGGTTACCTACCCCGGTAGTAACTCATTCCCTTATGTAAATTACCGTGTTAAATTTCTAAGCTTTTTCAAAATGGCGACCTCTAGCTGTGTGTATACATGACCATCATCTAAACTCTTCTTGAATCCTAGTTACGTTTGATTCTCCCAATATATCATGTTGCGCCATCTACCTGCCATTATCTGAATCAATAGAAAGCCATCATGTTGCGCCATCTACCTACCATTATCTTAAGCCCTGGTCCAGAACGGTGTCCGCCATTTTGAAAAAGCTTAGAAATTTAACACGGTAATTTACATAAGGGAATGAGTTACTACCGGGGTAGGTAACCTACTAGCTTTCAAAAACAATATAAAGTAAGTATACCAGACAGGGAAGCATGGACGGGAGGACCTCTTATTCATGCATAGACGGCTCCAAAACCCATTAAGGTTCAGGAGTAGGTACATATAGTACCAAGCCAAAGACTGAGCATAGGTAAACATGCGACATTATTCCAGGCAGAAATAGCAGCAATGCATCACTGCGCAAAAGAGGTATTAAGACAGAAGGTAAATGGAAAAACCATTGTCATATACTCAGACAGTCAAGCGACGTTAAAAGCTTTCAGCTTCATGCAGGTACACTCAAAGCTTGTGTGGGACTGTTTGGAAGCCCTAACAGAGCTGGGTAGTCAAAACATGTTAACCTTAGCCTGGGTACCAGGCCACTAATGAAGAGGCTGATTTACTAGCCGGAGAAGGAGCCACAAATGCTCTTATTGGCCCAGAACCCTTCTGTGGTGTAACAGAAAAAAACAACCATCAGAACATACACAAAGCAGTAAAAGTATAAAAAATCTCAGGAGTGGTGGAAAAACTGGAAAAACTCACCAGGACAGAGACAGGCCAAAGGGTTCTTAAAAGGACCATCGCCTAAACTCACCGAGCATCTACCAATCCTTAATAGGAACAATACTAGAGTACTAGTAAGTCTATTAACAGGGCATTTTAGACTTAACAAACATTTGTATAATATCGATCTGACAAAAGAGACCTTGTGCCGACTCTGCCATGAAGAGAAGGAAACAGCAGAACACGTATTGTGCTACTGCGAAGGTCTAGGAAGACTGAGATTCCTTACACTTGAAGAAGAAAAACCAAGGGCAACTAGCTATACCGGAGAACTAATTCCCAGTCTTTGGAGTCTACTACAAAGGACTGAATTAGACAAGGTACTCTAAACAACGATTAAAGGATATCCACAATAGATCTAAAAAGATCGATGTGGGGGAGGCTACATGGGCCACAGTCCTAATTAAATCTAATCTAACCTAACCCAATAAAATAAATTGAAATACAAAACAAAAACAATGAAGGTCATAAAAAGTTAATTCTCTGTAAATCAAATTTTAAGTTTCAAAACCAAAATACACTTAGAACTGGAATATTAAAGAAAATAAGTTAGTAGCCATTTTGTGCAACATTTATTGGATGATATGCGAAAAACGTCATATCTTTGTTCTGGTTATTCTTCACGCATGTCACACACTACCCTTAACCGTTTTGCCCGTGACTACCCGTGACATTATTCGTTTTTGCTGGGTTCACCATATTTGTTTCTGAAATAATTCCGTGAACATAAGCTTTATTGCTGTGTATATCAGTTCAGCATATACTACAGACTCTCAGCTTTTTTATCGTAGATTTAACTATTTTTTATAAAAAAAGTAACTTTTACTGTTTTTACTACATGCTCTTCAATTATAGAAAATATTGTTTACTACAATTTTTTTATAAAACATTTTATGCCACCACTCACTGTTATTTCAGAAAAAAAACTATTTTTATTAATGATGGGACTTTTCATGAAACACTTTGGGAACAATATTTGTATTTGTATTTTTGTGTTTTTAGAAAAATCATTTAAATTTTTGATCATTTTTTCATGCGTGTTTATTAATAAGATATAAAACGAAAATTCGAACACATTGTTAAAACCTTAGACTAACCTAGTCTAAGGTTAAAACATATAAAATTCAGTAATTATTTGTCATTTCTTCTTTTTTAAACTATATGTTGCCTTTGTTTGTAAGAAATTCAGACAAATTAGTTAATTTAATTTCGCGCATGCGCAATACACTTTTCCACTTTTAAAAAGTGTTTGGACTATACTCTGTTTTTAAACTAGGAGGAGCGAATTGAAAAGACGCATTTACACAGGGAAAAGTAACTAGATTTGTTACTAAGAGCGAGTTTCGAAATATAGTCGTGTTCAAAATTTATGAAATAATTATCTTTATCGGCCTTAGTCGGTAAACGGCCAATGAGCAGTTAAGAAACGAATAAATGTCATAGAAGTAATTTTTTAATTGGTCCCAGACAACGGTTGCAAATTTCACATTATTGTGATCTGAAATGTGTGTCTAAAACGAAATGTCACTGTCAAATTAAAGTCAATATGGTTGTTGATTGATGTCAGAAATACTTTTTTCTTGCTTTTGAAATCGACTTTTTGAGAATAACTATGATCTTTTTAAAATGGATATTAAATATTTAAGAAAATTGTTAATGGAATATCCAGATGTAGCCAGGTTAGTATAAAATATAAAGATCTGTTTACATTTTTAAGGATATATTTGTTATAGGTATAAAAATTAAAAGTTAATCAGTGAATGACAAGTGGATCACACAGTAACTGGTATCTCTTTTATGAGTAATGTGGATATTATGGCTTATTTAGTGTTAACCCATGGTTAATGCGCTAGAGGGCAAATAAAGGCATTCAAAAGTTTACAGGCCTATGAGTCAGAATTTGTTTTGAAAACTGGAACCAACATTTTCATAACACTACATGTCAACATATATTTTTTAAAGTGAACTATTCATACATACCTATGTATTAATTTTAAGTATTTTTAAAATATTTTTTTGTGAAAATAATGTTAACTCATTGTGCCAAATTAAGATTATCCCTAAAGTAGTAGATGGTGTTTTAAATGTTATAACAATTTTGTAAATAGTTTTATTCTATTCTAATAAATAAAATTTGCTTGAATATTTAGTTACATTTTAATCATTTTGGTTAGAAATTCATCAATTTTTAGTTTTAAAAAATCAGTAATAAAATTATTTTTTTCTAAAATACTTCGGAATTAATCTCTTCATGGTAATCTACCATCTTTTTACCTTCAAAAACCAATAATGCACAACTTTCAGAATCAGCATGTAAAATAATAAGGCGTCTTCCCTTTTTTGTAAGGCTTTTCAGGAATTGCTACCTTTAATAGTACTCAGTGTAGAAGGATCCCTAATTGTAGATTTTCAATACAATTGCTTACTGAAGAACTATTATTTACGAAATAAAGTAAAAAAACTAATGGATGAGATATAAAATTATAAAATGTCAGAACTGTCAACAATATCAATTATTAGCTGATGTTCATGCTAAAAAGTAATGTGTGAAACAGACTGTAATCTGACCAATCAGAAGGCTACAGAATTGCCAACTTAAATTCAAATCGCTCCTCTTAGTTTAAAAACAGAGTATAGTCAACTTTTCAGACTAGTCCGTGGACTTTTCCAAGCGAATAATTACTAATTTTGATTGTACTATTGTACACCTTATTCGGTGTATTACTTCTAGACATTTTTTTTAATTTGAAAAAGACATCAAATTATCACATGGATCTCTTTTACTTAATCCATTGTCCTTTGTTTCATATTATTTATTTTTTACTAGTAAAAAAGTAAAAATATTCATACCTACTAATTAATATAATGTAAGTTATTTTTATTCGCTGAAAACAAACTTTTAACTATTACAGGATAAGTTTCAGTTTGTCTTATTTTATTTTCTAAAGCGTTTGTATATTAACAAAAATTTACAATGCAAATTGACTTACGGCTGGATGTCTATTACATGCAATGGAAGTTATGATGAGCGTACTTTTAGTAGGTTATTCAACCTATTTTACATATCAGTCTGTAAACCCCCTTAGTTCATAATAATTAATACTGTGGCTATTAAATTATGCAAAAATAATATTTTTCTGTTAATTTGTTTGTTGTATGTATTATTCAGATGTTACTTCTCAAAATAATCATTGGATTTCTAAAATGTATTAACCAATATTATATTTTCCCAATGTTCATCGATATTGTGTTATTTACTTTGGAAAACTTTACTTTTTAAACACCCCTTTAAAGAAATCAAATGGATTTAAATCTAGTCCTCTTCGCCCAATCCACTTTTTTGGAAAAAAGTTGTCGCTTATCAAGACAGCATAGTGTGCATAGTGTGCAACCACGAATCATTTCTGTTTAACAATCTTTTCAGTTCGGGTAACAAGAAATATATAAATGTCAAATATCAAGTATCTGCTATAGTTTGGTCCTATAATATTCTTATTATCAAATATTTACACCCATATCCAAGCCTTTAGAATTATATTACTGCTTCCAATGTGGATATTCGATAGCACAATATCTACACGCATGATGATTTACATGATGGTTTAAAAAAATGTAGTACACACTACTCCCGACGAAAAAGCCTTAGCTCACAAGACACACCTTAAAGCCATTTTCAGAACTGCTGATAAACCCCTACTTTGACGACCTTTTCCGATACGAGGCCGACTCAATGTCAGACACTTGCCGCTCCTATTTATAGGATCTTAAAAACCTCTCACTACCCCATTTTGCCTCCAAGATATCCAATACGCCTGTCACTCAGGCAAACACAAGGCCTCTGGGCCCGATTTCATATACAGCAGAATACTGAAACGTGAAACATCTTCCCGAATCTAGATGTCCCACCCTTACCTTGCTCCTGAACGCATGCCTCTCTCTATTCTATTTACCATTTATCTGGAAATCCGCTAGCAGCATCCTGATTTTCAAAGCAGGCAAACACCCCAACTCCTTAGATATACTATCTCCCTCAAATCAGTACCAATGAAACTCCTTGAACTTTTAATTGATGATGGAATCTGGGGCTTTTGTGAAGAACGAAACATAATTCCGAAAACCCAACATGGTTTCAGATTTCATCACTTCACTCAGGACACAATCGCCTCACTTCATACTATTGTGATCACAGCAGTTACTCCCTCTAAATCTCTTCAACAGTTCTTCTGGATATTCAAAAAGCCTGTAACCAAATCTAGAGTGCTGGAGTAATCAAAAATCTTATCTCAATATCTACAAACTCATACACTCATATCTCACTGACAGAATTATCACAGCTAAAGTAGGCAACGCTAGAGTAGATACCACCCTACCAAACTCTTATCGTCCAATCTGCCTAACAGCCTTTCTTTAAAAACACTAGAGAGGATTCTAGATAGGCATATCAGAGAAGGAGGCCTTCGGGCAAACCCGTTAAACTCAATATGCCGACCAAGCAGGCAAATCGACAGATCATGCCCTGCACAATGTATTAGGCAAAATCGGCCATTCCCTAAATCACGGGGAGATTGCGCTAGGTACCTTCCTAGATATAGAAGGCGCGTTCAACAACTCCCTTCCTCAGTCTTTGTTCTCTTCTATTGAAAGAAAAGAAATCGACAAACTAACCTGTAATTGAATTAAATGCATGCTGGCAAACCGAAAGATCACTGCAAGGAGAGACTGTCACTTTTAGGCCTGCTAGAGGATGTCTACAAGGCGACGTACTTTCACCCCTACTGTAGACTATTCTGGTGGATAACTTGCTAGAAGTTCGAAGAGGTGATCTCCAACATCCTTCAACAAGCCCTTAATACGATCAACAGATGGTGCGAGAGGGAGCAGATGTATGTTAACCCCCGCAAAACTGTTATTGTCCCCTTTACCAAGAGAAGAAAGCTCGACAAGCTTCGACAACCTACCTTGGCTGGGGAAACCATTCCTTTTGCGGAAGAGGTAAAATATTTGGGAATCACATTAGATAAGAAACTCACCTGGAACCCCCAATTGGATAAAACCATCAACAAAGCGGCAGAGCATGGGGGATCAGTCCTCAACTGATCTATTGGATTTACCAAACAGTGGTTACGTACGGCTGTGTCGTCTGATGGGACAAGGGACTTCAACGGACGGCCAGAGCAAAGCTGGTTGGAATACAGCGGCTTGCATGCCTCGCCATAACTGGAGCAATGTCAACTACACCTACGGGATCCATGGAGACCATGCTGGACCTAAACCTTGTCCACATTCTGCTGGAAAGGGAGGCCAGAATGGTCTTTTACAGGCTCCTGAAAGTGGGTAGTCAATGTTACGAAGAACTGCGATGGGACCAGACAGGGCTGATGAGTGAAATTAATAACCACCACATCCTCGGCATGGTCTCGGATTCGCTAGTTCCCGACAGCACATAGAAAAGCCATACAGCGTCCTCATTCCAGAGAGAGACGCATGGAGCAGAGGAGAAAAAACCCTCTCCCAGGCACACTATGCGTTGTACACGGACAGCTCCAAAACTACAATTTTTTTTCTTGAAACTTGAGAATTTTGTCAAAAATAAACGTACTTTACTCTTGAGAAAAATTCATATTTTTAGACAAACCTCGTATACGGCTTGGAAAATTTGATATCTGATGACTGTATTTTAAGTTTTGGGTCATGCAGAATTTTTTATGAAGAATAACTTTTTTTCATAAAATTAATAATAAAAAGTTTTCCATATGATTCCAACTTAGTATATTTCCACTAGCTTCATTTTGGAATTAAATCTTAAAATTTTTCTTTTACTTTCCAGGTGGTCCTGGGAGCGGTAAGGTAACCCATTGCGACAGCTTGATGCAAGAAAAGAAAGGAGTTACTCATATCAACATGACTGACTTGTTACAACAGTATGCCATTGGAAATGGTAAGTTATAAATGCTATTAAAATTTTTGTATTTTCTTTTTATATAATTTTAAAAGATAAATAAGCATTGCCTTCATTTACAGTTTACTAGGTGTATATTAGGTGTATATATTAAACAGATAATATTCCTAGTGTCAAGATAAGATTCATATTCACACATCAAAAGCACTTTAAAAAAAATATGTCTATGGGATAAAAATGTGAGTTTATACATGAAGAAAGTAAGTCTTAAGAATATCATAGAAAATGTATTTTTTTAATTTGAATGTGTGTTAAACCGTTTGAAAAATATTTTTGGATAACAAATTATTATTAAGCCTTTTTTACAGTTTGTTGGACAACATCGGTTTTGGATATAGAACCACTATTAGACAAATACTAGCTACTTATTTTTAGGTATTGCTCGACAATTTTGATTCACCCACCTTGTATACCTGGTATACAGTTTATGAAGTGAAATTATTGTATTGTTATAAATAATATTATATTCAATAATACATTTTATAATAAATTTAATACATTACAGAATATATAATCCTACCTTTCAGTTTTCACACCAACAACAAAAGTCTAAAATCAGAGTCATGTCTTACTATATATTTATTGATTGATCACTTTATACATTAGTCATAAGATTTTCTATCATAGTTTTTTTTTAAATTACACAAACAGTCTGGTTTGTCACACTTTTTTTCAGGATCAGTGCTGTTTGGTAGACTAATGTGATCTGATTCGTTACAATCATTGTTATCAGACTTTTGATTATCAGACGAATCTGAAAAATAAAGAAAATAATAATTAATAAAGAAGAGTACGTAATAAATTAGGGTTACATCACTGGTAATGTTATGAAACTAACTTTTACTTTTATTATCATCATCTTCTTTATTCTGATCATTAGTTTTAATAGAGTCATTTGAAGTTTTTGGGGTAACAATTGGATTTTGCTGACTCTGATCGGGAGTTTCATCTGTTTTTTCATTTGTTCCTGCCGCGCGTCTTCTGCCTCTTCTTCGTCTCCTAGCCTTCCTTCTTCCTCCTCTTCGTCGTCTCGATCTATCGACAGGTTCGGTACTTTCTAAAAGAATATTAGGCCATTATCTAAGAAACAAACCTTTTTTTCTACACCCACATGGATATTATCTCTACATAACGAAGAAGTAGGCATTGTGTTCTACCCAACGAATACAATTTCATATTTATTCTAGTAAGGACACTGTACGGATTTGAAATTCGACAATCACAGACCGTATTTGGTCACCATGCTTAAATAAATCACAATTCTGTTTTTCATTCGAATGTAATAATAATTATTAAAATTTGCAAAAAATTATAAAAATACCATATTTTATACACTATCAGTCTGTGCTTTCTTTTTTAAATATCTCTTTTCTTGATATGCCTAATTACATAACTCTCTATAGTGAAGACAGGTACAGTGTGTCATACAGTTGGATTCATACGAAATATATTTTTAATATTCTACTATGGTATTAACGAAGAAAAGTATTAAAGTTAAAAAATAATTCATTGACATTACAAGCTGAGACATCTAAAAAATGCATTATATAAAAATGTTAAATAACTCTGACTCCTCAAATGGGATAGGAATACTAAAATTTTGGTGTGGGAAAAAAACAACAAGAAATTACAAAGAAATTAACAAAACAACATAAAAAGGCTTTTTATCCGTACCTGCAGAAGATTGATTGCTGGTTATTTCCTCGTCGTTAGTTTCTTCAATATAATCAACTGCGTCATAAATATTTCGTCTTCTACCTCTTCGCCTTCGACTTCTTCTTTTTCCCCTTCTAGCTCGAAAATCTCGATATAAATTATCACTGGACCGCAATTTTTGTACTTTTCTATAAATATTATAATCCGCTTGACTCATACCCAAACAATATTTTCCGTTTTTTAACTTCAACAACCCGGTTTTTAATCCGTGTCTCAGTGCTCTATGAATGGAAGCTATGCTCTTTTTTAAGTGTTGTCTCCGAATATGAAGAATGGTATCGACTTGGTTTAAGATGGACTTTTCCGAAGAGCCTTTGGATTCTTTGAGTATTGCTATAGAGTCTAAAACTTCGTTGAATAAGTGTGGAAGATTTTTGTTCTTATTCCTCGTCATGGTTATTCAATTCAGCAATTAAGCGCTAAAAAATGCATTATATTTCAATATTGAAAGTTCATTGGCTCATTTTATGAATTTAACTCCATGTGCTTTAAATTGCTGTTAAAAAAATATTAATTAGGTGGTCCTCCGAGACGCCGCTGGAATAATTCCAATCTAAACAGATTTAAATCATAAAGAGAGTGTTTAAAGTATTAATGAACCGATTTGTACATGTGTGTTAAAGTTTATATTAAATTACATTTAGGAACACCCTATATAAATACATGCTAAACCTAGCATGTTTCACAGATTTGATTTTTGCAATGAAACTATATGAGATCAACTTTAAATATAATAAATGTTATTTTCATGAAAATTATTGTTTGTAGCAATTCAATTTAAATAAAATTCGTAGAAAAACAAACTGAAAACATTTATAAACAAAATTGCGTAATGAAAACATAATAAAAACGAACTTACCTTTATTATTTTAATTTAATCACATTAATTTGCATTTAAAAACCCCAATACACAAAAAATAGCTAGATAAATAGATTAAAAGGAAAAAATAAGCAAATTTTGACATTCAATCAAAATAAAACAACAAAACATATAAAGTTAAAATACGATACACATCATTTTTAAATCAGACTTGGCTATGAAAGACAAGTATCGTTCACATAATCTCTGGTTCACATCTTAAAAAGTTTGACATTGTCGTTCAAAGCCGAGAATACCGATCAAGGAGAAGCGATAGTAGCTGTCGGTGCCTTTGATGAACCTTTTTCACAGCATGACTTTGATTAATACACAACTTAATACGCTGAGAAAACATGCTTATTTTCTACACTGAGCGAAATAGTTTGGCAAATTATCTGAAATCATTGTTATAGTTTATGCGCAAATGTAATGTGATTTAATTACATTGAAGTAGTTAGGGTTAATAGCAATGGTGAAATTTCAGCTCCAAAATATAATTCATTATGTAATAATTAATGATTTGTTATAAAAGTAAAAGACGTTTATTACTTTATAATTTATCTATAAAATTTGTTCAATATTTGGTTTTTATTGTTAAAAATGTAAATAAAAGCCCTATATTTAAATTAAATTACCTTTTCCTTCAGTAAAAATAAGGTAAATAAAATTAAGGGTACCAAAAAAATTTAGGTAACAATTAAAAAGACATTAAGTTTGAAAGTTTTAACTAAATAATTGCAATATACATATATTTTCAAAGCTTTTAGGTTCAAAAAGTACATTCATATTTTTAGAATTTCTGGATATATATTATATTAAAAGAACTTTCAAGTTGATTACTCATTTCTGTAGAAACAAGTATTTTCCGCATTATTTATTAAGCCTACCAGATAATACCCATCTATATACACTTCTTTTTTTTAATATAATTGGTCATTAAAAAATAACAAATTGAATTTATTGCATTTCATTCTATCAGCGGAAGTTTGAAATCTTATTCCATTATAACTTTATCTAGTAAAAAGTTTTTAAGTGGTTCCTTGGTCGAGCTCGTCTAGCGATTGAAAGCGTAAAACGATAATGAATGTGTCGTGAGTTCGATGCCTGCTAAGGTCAAGCAATATTTAATTAAAAAAAAAAAAAAAAAAAAAAAATGGTGTATAGCGGTTTGCGAAAATAATAAACAAATTATTAATAACATAAAATAGTGTGTGGTGAGTTGCGGTTCTGTAAAAAAAACTAGGGATGTGGTCTTAATGGAAATTTAATCCTGGACGTTTTTTGAATGTCCAGTATTCGACGTTCAAATATATTCCAGAATTAGACGTCCTCTGAATGGTCAAAAGTATGCCATTTGTATACTTTACTGGACGTCCATTGGATGTCGGAAGTCCAGAAAAAACTCTACACGTCTAGACGTTCAAAATTCTATATCGAATGGACGTCCAATGGACATATTTGTATTGTCTGGGTGATAGCCAGGCCAGGTATTTAACTCTAAATACATAAACCTTAAATAACATCTGGCTTATCTTGCTGAAAAAAAGCTCATTTTTTTTAAGTACAAGATTTCCATCTTGATCTCGCTGATTTTTAACTTCAACCGTTATCAAGGATCTATGATATCCTCCAGTAGCTCTAAATATACCTCGCCAGTCAAAGTCTCATTAATGAAAATCGGACCGACTACCGCATCGCCTAGTATTCTTGCCTATACATTTAATTTCTGAGTAGCTTGAGTATGCCCCTCTCTAAAAATGTGAGGATTCTCATCACTCCAATATCGGACATTGTTTATTGACTGCGCCATGCAGATAAAAACTACATTCGTCACTAAAGCAAATGTTTTTTATGAGGTTTGGGTTTGCGTTTATCATTTCCGTCATAATTTCGCAAAACTGTAATCTCCTATCAGGATCATCGTCCACAAGCTCCTGAAGTATCTTCATTTTATAGGGATGGAATTTAAAAAGTTTTGTCACTTTGCGTACCGATGAATACGAAAATCCAGTGGTCGTAGCAATCTGACGCAAAGAACTGGTTGGATCGAAAGTAAAGTTCCCCACCACTTCAATCTGAGCCATTTTATTAACTATTCTGTTACCTTCTCTCTTCATATTTTTCACCGATCCTGTTGCTTGAAACTTCCGCACAAGTTGCGTGACATATTTGTGCTCCATTCGCTTATCTGGATGTCTCGCATTAAAAACTCTGGCAGTGGCGCGGGCACAATTCTGCTCCTCACCATAAATGAAAATAACTTCTACCCGCTCGGCAATAGTGTAAATAATTTTACAGGGAATACATCAATTGACATACCAACTGACTGCAAAGTACTTGGATTAAAATCTAATACGTCAAAAGGGCTTGTAAAGATGCGCAAAAAATTTCAGATAAAAATGCATACAAAAAGATAGCGCGATATCACTCATCAACCGTCTTCAAAAACTGAAGCAAAAAATTTAAGTTAATTTACGACAGGAGATAAATTGTTGAATGAGGAAGGATTCTTATTATTCTCAACGGTGGTCATTTTAAGAATCTATTATGATATATGTAATTTAAGTCTATTTATTGCAATTTGTCTTGAACCACCCTGTACAAAACGAAATAATTCATACATGGTCGTATGGTAAATACAAAAACCTTTCCAACGAGGGGTCACTTGGCCCCCCTTGCTATTAAAGGTTTTTGAGGTGGGGGCTGGTGGGGCCATGGGGTTGATCCGACAAAATCAGTTGTGATATAAAAATGTGTCCCCTAAGGATAAAAATTGACCTGTTTTCGGATTTTACCTGAATATGATAAAATTCTTAGTTTCCTAATAATTGTTTCGGCATATTTTATATCTGTATTAGAATACCTAAGTGTGTAAAAAATCTTCATCTTATTACTACACAAAACAAACACCAAAAAATATCACATTGCTCACGTACTAAACACAACTTGGACTGAAGCAGGGGTTCCGGCACTTGGGCCTGGGAACTTTTTTACTGCGCATGCGCGGCCATAGCCACGAAGTTGGCTAACCTAAATGTGTCATCTGTCAATGTGTCATCTGTCAATTCTTCTTCTTTTTTTTATTAGTTGTCAATTCTTCTTCTTTTCGCTGTCAGTTTTTGTTGGCTGTGGAACGCGGGAGAAAAAGGCCATCGGCTGCGGCGGCGGCGCCCTCTGGCGGTTGGATTAGAATTTGTCATCTGTCAGGTGTCTGTCATCATCTGTCAGCTGTCCGTGTGTGTGTGTCATACGGTCGATCCGTCAACTGCCCCGAAGAGGATTTCGCCAATGAGCGGCGAACATTATCCCAGTTTAAACGGTCGTTAGACAGCTGCCCGTGGCCCCGGGGCCCGCCACGAGGCGCGCGCCACGCGGAGTCGCGCCGATGAACATAACCCCACTTTTAACGGTCGATCCGTCAATTGCCCCGATGAGGATTTCCGCCGTTGAGGTGAACATAACCCCCGCTTTGAACGATCGGCAGCCCGGGGGCCCGCCACGCGGAGACGCGCCGATGAACATAACCCCCATGGGGGGAGTCGTCAATTCCTAACCTCTTTTACGTTGAAAAAAAAATCTATTCGAGATTGTAAATTATATGTTGGTTAACCTTGGCGACCATCGTTCACGTGAACTAAGGATCTGACAGGTGACAGTTGACGGATCGCTGGAGTACCGGATTCCCGCCATTTTCGACCTAAGGCGACCGATGACGGGGTGACGGGTTGACAGATGACCTTAGCTAATGGCAGCAATCGTGACGACAGATTCGAATGAGTATCCGTCTTTTCCCTGGCGTCCTGGGAATCCGACTGTCTAGGAATCTGACGACCTGGGAATCCGACGACCTGGGAATCCGACAGTCGGGGAATCCGACGGTCTGGGAATCCGACGTCCTGGGAATCCACCGTTCTGGGAATCCGACGTCCTGGCGTCCTGCGTTCCCAGAAAGGCTGCGAATACGACAGCGCCACGACGCCGCACGCAACGGACGCGACGCACGTACGCAACGCACGCAAGGTATGTGTACCGAAAAGTTTGACGTTTGACGTTTAACGACTGACGTTTCACGTTTGACGTTTCACGTTTGACGTTTCACGTTTGACGTTTCACGTTTGACGTTTTGACGTTTGACGACTGACGTTTCACGTTTCACGTTTCACGTTTGACGTTTGACGTTTGACGTTTGACGTTTGACGTTTGACTGTTAGTTTCTGCTAGTATCGAGGGTAAAATAACTACTGCTACTACTACAGCTGGGTTGGCCGAGCGTCAAGGTTAACAACCTAGATCTCCGAGAGGAGGCGTATCCTACACCCGACAATATTAGTAAAATAAGTATAGTATTCAGTATTGAAATGTCTAGCGAAGAGAATAGACGTAGAATTGAAGAGTTTGCAGAGAAAGTTCAAAAACTAAGAAGAGACATAAAATTATATGAAGATAAAAAACAAGTTTTAAGAGATTTGACAAATTTAAGTCTTTGGGATAAAGGCTTTGAGAGATATCATCCTAGACCACTTAGAAGAATCCAACCGACGCAAATATGGCCATCTTAAAGGCTAATTTCATTATACTTACGGCTATATTAAACAACGTACTGTATACCAATGTACCGTTGGGCGTACAACAGATGGCGATACGTTTTGATAATCAAACGGAATGGCGAAAGATGAATTTCTCGGTGGTAAATAATATGAAGCTAAATACGTTTTCCATAGCAATCGATGAAGCAAAGAGATACAAATTAAAATTGATTTTTAATGATGGCACTGAAGGAGAATTCAAAGATTGGCATGCTGTTACGACTCCACCACCACCACCGATCGATTTGAGTGACATGTCAGAGCCCAAATATTCTAAATTATATGTAGTTAGTTGTATAACACTATCATCTACTTTGTTTATAATATTGAAAATTATTGTAAAAATTGTAAATAAAAAATTTTATTCTTCTTGTAAAACGAAAATAAATGCATGAAATTAATAAGGGGTTTCAATTAAAAAACATTTCCTTTAATAATCATTTATTAATAACAAAAAAATTACAAAGGTATGCAATTAAGAAACCATTGGCGTAGACTTTCGACGTTCTTCTGGGTACATTTAAATGATCCATTGGCGTGGTACATGCAGGTTTTGGAGTCACTACTGAATTTTTCTGTTGCACACGGGGTTCCATCGAACTTGCATACATCTACTATTATAGGACGTGACACGTGACACTTTTTTAGTAAAAATTCGGCTTTTTCACTTCCTCGCACGTAAATACAATCAACATGGTTTAGTAAATATGTTTCCAGAATCGAGTTTAACTTGGAATAATCCACGTCTCCAGAGGAATAGTTGATCCCATGAATATGTTTCTCAACATATCTAGCGCTAATTCTATCAGGCGTATTTAGGTTAGAATAAGGTGTAGGCGGTGTGAACAAAGCGTGGTATTGTTTACAACCAATTGCGATACTCAATTCCTTTGGATGAAAAATACCGTCGATGCAGAAGCCTTGGATGTCAACGAATGCGATCCTAATGATGACAGAAACGAGACTGAGAGACTTATATAATACTCTTAACTACTTCCGTAAGAGGATGATATTCCATCAAACGATCATGAATTATGATGCAATATGCTTTGGTATTAGCGGGGAATCCTGTATCTGCTTCTATTTCCAATTTTACGTCAACCGTAGAAGATTTCATAGTCTCTTCCTGCTTTGAACAATCAATCACAAATAATGCGTAGCGTTTGAACGCTTCATAGTTTAGAAGAGCCGTTTTCGGTGTACCGGTTATATAGTTTGCATTAAATTCTGTGTAGTTGTAGTGAGCAATAGCATAGTCGTCTTCTTTAAAATCTAAAAGCATTCGTTCGTTTGGCCAATATTCCCCGTTTAGAGATACTCTAACACCGGTTAGGTTAACATTATCAAATTTAGTGGGGTCGCTACTTAGTTTATTCCGCCTGTCAGTTTGGAAGCAAACTAATATATATCGTGGACGTTCTACGGCGGCACTAGTTTTTACGGCCCAAATTTCTCGTTTAGAATCTTTAGTTATTGATGGTAGTTCATTTAATTCCCAGTTTCTAAACGGAATCAATATAGGGTGATCATTTTTGATGGGTTCCATAAGTTTAATTTTAATTTCGTCATTAGGGAAGATATGTTTAATTTTTACTTCCATACTTTCAATTATCAATTTAACGGTTGTAGAGGTCATACCACTACCTCCGGTTATAGGCTGCTCTGTGACAATGACACAATCATTATCGTTACGTGATCGAACTAAACGAAATGTTTGCCTACCATAGGTAATCATAGTATAATCATTGAAAACGTTGAAAATGTGTTTAAGAGGCATAAGCAAATTGAAATGTTTTGAACCATTCAGAAGCGGGTTATCGGGATAATTCCATCCCGCAATACTCATGAAACGACTGTATTCCGGTCCATAGCATGTTAAGGCTCGTACCGTGCTTACGATTCCAGGATCTCTAACGACTTCTATTTCTCTAGAGCATTCGCTGTAGGAACAGCTATCGAAAAGAAACGCTCCAAAATTGGGTGCTAATTCACATTTTCCACCACCAGTAATTTCCAATTTTCCTTTAATTTCCAATAGAGTGTCAGGCATTGCGAAAAATGCATCAGATTGATTTATGATAAATTCAATGACGTCGCTGTTGTTGAACGATTTAACGTATGGACTATAGGATCGATATTCTTCTTTTCTAATGGTATCATCAAATCGTGGTTTTTTATAAAGGTTGAATTTTGGATCGATATCACCTTCATCGAATCGAAAACGTTTCATCACCGGTTCATCACCATCATCATCATCATCATGCTGGTGTTTTCCCATTTCGTTTAGGTTTTAATCCAATCGATTTAAGAAATATTAGGTTTTGTGTAGATATAACGACTTGTCGCTGAGGAGCTCTGGTTGGTACTGGCAACGTCACGTATGCAGAAGTGTTTATAACTAAACCCATTTAACGTTCTTGTAACTCCAAATGAAGAGTACTTAGTTCACTGCGAAAGTTTACGGGTCTCTGCTGCTGATCAAGCGCCACAACAGTTATGTTTGTTATTTCTCTGCTACTGCTTACAGGTAAGTATATCGGATTATGTGGACGTTCTATAATCTGATATCCAGGATTTTCGATTATCGGGAACTCGTATATTGAATGCGTAGGTCTATCTCCGTAGAAGGCTCCTTCAGTAATGTTACAATCAAAGTGTATGCTAGATACTTTTATAATGTTTACAGGTAGATCCGATGCATACTTTCGGTCTGGAGCAAGAATTCTCTTGGAAAATCCTAAAATATTACCAAGACTATCATCCTGTACAAATGAAATAGCGTGATTTCGGCAGTATATTTCGCATTTGAGAGTATTGTTATTCGGCTGCAATGAAAACTCGTTAATGCTGTTGGTTCGCACCTCCAGTTCCTTCTCTATATATTTTTCGATATCCGTAATTTCATAGCACCCCGTAGGAATTTCGATGGTCTTTAATTTTTTTCGATTATTATTTTCATAATAGTAAAACTTCTCTCCATCAATATTGGGTATTGAATTGTACGAACAGAACCCCAACAATCCTAGAAAATATGAATTTTTAGGATTTAATATGATTGGGGTCTGCGGAACGAATGAAAACTCGTTAGTGGTACTCGTTAAAGTTAACAACATGACTGATGTAGAATGAGTGATGTAAGGATTTATATATATATACACATTTATAATTTTTATTCATTTATTTTTTTTAAATAATAATTACAAGCGTGACAATCAGCCTGCGCATCTGCAGGCCCATCAAAGTGAGTTTGAGCGTCAGGTCTATTATAATGTACGTAACAAGGTAAACGAATTTGTAAATTAAAATTACATTTATATTCATTAGGTAATTTGTGCCAAACATCCAACAATTCTCCAGGTCTAACGTGCCGTATCAAATAGTCGACAGGAAGTATGCTTAGTTCATCTTCTTTAAGGGATTGCAGCGTCCTTTTTCCGTCTATGTACGCTAGTATGGCCTCCATTGTATAGAAACTTTAAACATAAATGTCCACAATTAATTTGGTTATAAGTTTGATATGGATTGTCGTTGTAAAATATTTTTGCTTTACCTAAATAACGAACAAGTTCTTTCGGCGGCTTTAGATTACCGAATGAATCAAAATAGTCTACGATATCGTTTATCTTTCTATAAGCTACCCAATGAGTTCCTTGATTTCTCGACGTATCTAAATTTAAAATGGCGGATTCTTTTCGGTGAGATGTCTTTGGTAAAGTGTCTCTCATGAAAACTCCACGAAAATATGGTATTTTTAAACGTTTAGCATACGCAATCAAGTCTTTATCGTATAGAGGTCTAGAGGGTAGCTTCAACGGTAGTTTTTTTGTTTCTTTAAAAATAATCCCAATCCTCCTTTTGCGTTTTTTCGTAAATATAATCCTTTACCAATAGATTCCATAGCTCTATTATGTCTTTGATCTTCTTCAAGTTTCTTCTGAGCATTCTTGGCATCGATGACTGTCTTGGCGATGCCGGCTGCGCCTCCTGATAACGCACCAAGAGCCGATAGACCAGCAAATAATGGAATCAAAGGAAGGAATCCTCCGCTCTTTGGAATCGGAATTATCCTAGGAATTCTAACACTTTTTCGCCCTCCAGATTTTTTAATTAACATTCGTGCTACTTTCAACGCATGAGCGGCTGACTTTTTCAGATCCGATGAAGGATTCTTCTTCAAAGATTTTCCTACTTTTCCTGTAATCGCTCCTAACCCAAGTTTTCGTTTAGCCACTTTAAGCATCCAAGCAACAGCTTGGTCGCCTAATCCTGCACCCATTTTACGTTTAGCCTTCATTCCTGTAGTAACAAGCCAAGCGGCTGATTTTTCACCAAAAGTCGCGTCCTTCGACTTGACGCGTTCCCAAGCTTTGTTTTCAAGTTCCCAATCGGCCTTATGGCGTTCGTCTAGAGACTGATTCTTAGAATATGCAATATCGTGTGCTTTACATGCAGTATCCAAAGGATTAATGCCAGGATCACCACGCGCAAGACGTTTTTGTAATTTAGTACCGGGTCCACAGTATCTATAACCCGGAAAATGAAGTTCAAACGGTAACTTGTTGATAATAGTATTGAGAACACCTTGTCCCTCGTACACCAACATTTAGAATGATGTATACTTTAGTGAATTTGCTTATATATAGGGTATCGCAATAAAATTACGATAAACGATGAAGGTAGTTCAACAGACTCAGACGTTGCCCATAAGCAACTTAGATTTTAATACGGAAAAAACTGAAAGTAAACATGGTAAATTATTACCTAATTCGTTTCGTGCTATTATTTGTGGACCTAGTGGATGCGGGAAAACGAACGCAATGATGGCGCTTCTTTACGATCCGAATGGAGCTAAATTCAAAAATGTTTATGTTTATTCAAAGTCATTGTACCAACCAAAGTACCAATTGCTGAAAGAAGTTTTATCTGGTATGAAGGAGGTGGGTTATTTCCCATTCAAAGACAACGAAGAAATTCTAAGTCCCAACGATGCTAAACCAAATTCAATATTTATATTTGATGATGTAGCATGCGATGGGCAGTAGAAAATTCGTGAATATTACTCCATGTGTCGACACAAAGATATCGATGCTGCATATCTCTGTCAAACTTACTCTAAAGTTCCAAAACAGATGGTGAGAGATAACTGTAATGTAATTGTGGTATTTAAACAGGATGAGATTAACCTTAAACATATTTTTGACGAACACGTATCGCCTGACATGACCTTTGATGATTTCAAAAAGGTATGTTCTGAATGTTGGAACGATCGATACGGTACTCTTGTAATCGCAAAAGATTTTGATCTTAACGATGGCCGATATCGTAAAGGTTTTGATAAATATATAAAAATGTAGGTGTCATACGTTACTCATTACTTGGCGTCAAGATGTCGACGGATGCAGCTCGCAAACGAAAAATTGCCGAACTTAGACGTTCTATTCGAAGAAAGTACTTGGCTCTGAAACTAGGTCGAACGGAGGAGGATGAATCTATTAATAGATTATTTAAACCAATTGCCGACCCTCTGAGAAAAATTCAAAAAAATTCAAATAACTTGTTAAACGTGTCAAAGATCGAGCCAAAAACAGAGGTAACAAATCAGGATTTCTCTGCATTCACTCCGAAAAGAGTCTCATCCCCTAAACAATCTCCTAAATTTACAAATTACATACCGATAGACACTATAGTTGAAGATGATGGAGGTAGTACCCGTGAAGAATTTAGCGAAGTTGATGAACCTGAACATTCTGAAGAACGGATGGCACCAGCAGTAGTTGAGCAATACCTTGAACAGTATCCACCAATGAGTCAACCATACATTCAAGATTTTTGGAATAAAGATGATAAAATTGATCCCGTGTATGGTCCTATTTATGAACCTGGAAACGATTGGTGGTATTTAGGTGACAAGCGTATAGACTTTGACAAAAACATGGGAAGTATAAAAATCCTAAATTCTGATGGAAAGTGGTATTATGCAAAGGGAACACCAGGATTATATCAGCTTATTTTCTACAGTGATCCTAGTTATACAAAGGAGGATTTGGTCCCCTATAAACAATTTTTAGAAATGTCTAAGGTACACCGAAATTCTTTAGGAAATTTGAAAGGTACAAGGAGAGACAAATATTTAAATATAATAAAACCTATGTTTATACAGGGTGGTAAAGGGATCGGCGTCGTCAAGTACTCTGGTAAAGGAATGTTAAATAAAAACCAATTAATTTACAATAAGAAGCCTATAGAATATGTTTATTGGGATGATCCCAACGAACTTTGCGATCGATTGAAGTTGTTGATGGCTTCGAAGAATGCTGGAAATACTTCGGTAAACAACGAAATCGTCAGCATAATCGACGAACTTCGAGAAGCAGATATCATATATTAGAGTACATTACATATTATTTAATCATTTTCATCATGAGTCTCGATAAGTTTGGACGTAGACAAAGTTCTAAGGCGGTGGAACCATTGCTTAAATTAAGGCAGTTGGAAAACAGTTTTAAAAATAATTATAGCATAAACAAAGTAACTCTGGACAAGTTAAATGACAGTGTAAACGGTATTGCAGATAAAACTAGAGACATTGAGGCATTCATCACGAGAGATCCACCTATAGCAGGCAAACATATGGCAACAAAGAAATACGTAGATGATGCGATTAAAACCAATAAAGGATATCTTCGAAGCGATATCGCAAAATTGGAGGATCAGTTGAAAAAAAGCAATCATGATTTGTTTTTGAAAATACAAACATTAAATGAGAATTTTGCACAATTGACCTTGCTTCATCAAAGAAATATAGATAAGGTGAACGTTGCTTTGAATACTTCTATTAATCAAATTAACGATAAATTATCTTTGGAAATACAAAAAATTGGTGATATGATTAAAATAGGTGATGTTGACATTAAGCGTGAACTTTCGAATGTAACGCAACAAGTATCAACACATCAAAAAGATCTTGAAAGTATCAGCGAAAAATTCGTCAAGTTATATGATATAGATATGAAATCAATTCGCAATGAAATGATTGTTAAAATAGATAATTTGACTGAACAATTGTTGCATGATAATCAATTGATTATAGATTTGGATGCAAATTTTAAAGCAATCGCCAATAATACTCATTCATAGAATTTTTTTCACTAATGCTTAAATTCGTTATAAAACATTAAATCTTTTATTCAATAGTATGGCTTCGAAGGACAAGCTCCAGCTTGTCAACGAGTTGCATAGACCTGCTCGTAAAAACTATCCTAGACGTCGTACAATTATTAAAGGTTTGGATGATCTATGGCAAATGGATTTGGCTGAAATGCGTCCTTATGCGCATCAAAATAAAAACTTCAAAATGATTATGGTTATAATAGACTGTTTTTCGAAATTTATGTGGACACGCCCACTTAAGACAAAGACAGGTGAGGAAATAACGAAAGCTTTTGCCGATGTTCTCGCTCACTCCAAAAGAATACCGAAAAATGTGCAGACAGATCAAGGAACCGAATTTTTCAATACAAAATTCCAAAATTTAATGAAAAAATACAACATTAATCATTATAATTCATACAGTGTTGTCAAAGCTGCAATTGCCGAAAGAGCAATAAGAACTTTAAAATCGAAATTATATAAATACTTTAGTTTAGTTGGAACATACAAGTGGCTTGATGCCTTACCTAACCTAACAAAAGAATATAATGAAACGAAACATAGAACGATTGGATGTAAGCCTACGCAGATAAATAAGACAAACGAAAAATATATTTTGAAACAAAAATATTCTCACTTGAAAATTGCAGGGCCTAGAAAACTTAAAGTCGGCGACATTGTACGCATTAGTAAAGCGAAACACGTTTTTGAAAAAGGCTATACGCCCAATTGGACTACAGAATTATTTAAAGTTGCAAAATGTAAGATAACCAATCCCGCTACGTATCTTCTCGAGGACATGGAGGGTGCACCAATCAAAGGCGCATTCTACGAAGAAAAATTACAGAAAACCGCAAATCCTGATATCTACTTGGTGGAGAAGATTCTTAAACGCAAAGGAAATAAAATGTACGTTAAATGGTTGGGGCTAAAAGGTAACAGTTGGATCAAAAACGATGATTTTGTATAGGATCTTATGGAAAACACGAACAAATTTCTGCAAGTCACGGGCCTTTTTGTACAATCTACCGAATGTAAAAGTGGGAGACTATGAATAGGAGGTAAAAGTGGGGAGAGCAAAAGTATAAATTGCAGAAATCAAGCTTGACGTTCTCAGTTGTTTGCAGTCGATCAGTAAAAATGTGCAGTCAAGACAGTGGTATCGAAGTATTAGTCGAGAGTGATAGCGATAGTGATATGGATGATATTGATGCTGAATTCGATCAATTTTTCGAAAAGCTAAAACCTTCTGCAGAACTTGACAAAATTGTACAATCCTATGAAGATGCTGCAAAACGTGAGATGCATTACCTACTTCAAACCTCATATATGTTATCAGGATACGACATTCGATGCGGTATAAGTCCAGCGAGATCGTTTACTCCAGCAATCATTTTGGCTCAACATTTTAGGTCTACTAAAATATCTTTTGGATCTTTCGAATGGGCTCTTTTTGTTGATATTCTCAGACAAAAGATGGATGATTTTTTCGAGGAAGACTTGCCTACATATTATCCAGACGAGTATGACCCTATAACATTTTCATGTGGCGATTATTGTATGATTACGCAACTGGTTTATGACGACATCAAATTCTTGGTTGTGAAGAAACATGGCGTTGAATACTATTTGTGTAAAGAGGAAGTGCAGGAAATTCTTGAAATTAACAAACAATTGGTGTCCAATAGAGTGGCTTTATTAGAAGAACTTAATTTCTGCTTATATTATAATAATATTATCGATTTCTGTAAAACACGTGATGACTCTGTACAATTGTTATTTTCAATGTGTGATATACTTCCAAATGATTTGTTAAACCACGCTCTTAGAGAGTACATTTATTTTTATAAAATTTCTGTAATTAATGATTTAAATAAATAATATTTAAAAAAAACTTTGTTTTATTTATTGGTGGGTAAACAGCTTCATATTTCATTATTAAACAAGATGTTTAAGAATACAGACGTGCTTTCTTTATTCTTTCTTGCTGCTGCTGCTGCGGCTGCTATAACTCAAGATGATGCTTTGGCATATTTACAACATTTCGGCTACATAAATAAAAGTGAAAATGGTCTTACTGATATTACTAGTGCATTGATAGATTTTCAAGAAACCAATAATCTTCCGGTCGATGGAAAATTAAACAAAGAAACCGTTCGTTTAATAAATAAACCTAGATGTACTCAGGGTGATAATTCTTTTACTGTGCATTCCAAATGGAACAAAAAACATTTAAAGTGGTACTTTCCTCAAGCGGGACGGCATACAAGGTATTTTGAAATAGCTAAGAAGGCTTTTGATATATGGGCGCAGAATACTACTCTAACATTTGAAAATGTTCGCATACCTAATCCAAGCGCAGATATTGCGATTTTCGTTACAAAAAGGAATCATAACACTCGCTTTAATTGTCAAGGAAATCATGAATGTACATTTAAGTTTGATGGTCCAGGAGGAGAACTCGCTCACTCGTATTTTCCTAGTAATGACACATGCATCGAGATTCATATTGATGAAGAAGAACCGTGGTATATAGGAGATGGAAAAACACCTGAAGAACAATACAACTTATTTATGGTGCTTGTTCATGAAATTGGACATGCACTTGGTTTAGGGCATAGTAGTAATAAAAATGCAATTATGTATCCTTGGTATCAAGAAGAAAATAGACCACTCGATGAAGATGATGTAATAGGCATGGAATCCTTGTATGGAAGTCGACAAAAATTTGCTAAAATTCCTCCAAATATTTTTAAAATGATGACTGAAACCGCTACAAAACCTACCACAACTAAAAAACCAACCAGCACCACAACTATAAAACCAACCACCATCGAGACGTCAACTAAATACCACACTAAATCACACACAACTACAGCTACAACGGAGTCAAATATATTGTCCAACATTCCATCGCAAAAATCGTCTACAAATTTATGCAATATTAAAATACCTAACTTCATGTTTTTAGCAACGGCAGAAAGCTTTCCTAGTTATCGAATGTATGTAGGCCACGAAAGTTTTTTGTGGAAATTAGAGTTAAATGATATGCATATTCCACTCACATCAGAACTTATTGTCGATTATCTTCCTAGAGAGCTCAAATCTCACAACATTTCACATATCTTTCAAAACTCTATTGGAGACTTGGTTACAATCAGTAAACAAATGGTGTACGTAGTGACGTTTCCTAATCTAAACATTCAACATAGTTTTAATCTGCCGATTCAAAATATTAAAGTTATTAATGCTCTATTTCAAACAAACAGTGGGCGAATATACCTGTTGTACAACAATGATATATACATTGAATTTAATGAAACTGGAGAAATACTTAATCGTGGAAGAACAAGAGATCTGTTTCCTGGAATTCCTGGAGATCTAACTTCTGCATTTAGATATATAGATGGACATATATACTTTTTCTATCGAAATACCTACTATAAATACAGTGAATATACAAGAAAAGTTGTAGAAGCAGGAACCTTTAGCTGGAATCTGTTTGGAGTACCATGTCCTGATGATAGCATATTGAATCAATTGAAAACTATGTTAACAAAAATTATTTCTTTTTATGAATAAAATAATAATACTAAAGACTTCTGCTTTTTTTTACCCACTCAAAATAAAAGTCAAAAATAAAACTTTTGCTAATATAAATTTTGACGTCATTAATATTTGTAGAATGCCATAACTTATCTTTTAACTTAATGTTTTGAGATGATTTTATATCAGGAAGGATTCTGTTTTACGTTAATGACTTCCTGCGAAAAATGTTCTAGTAAATATAAACTTTTTTTTTTGACAATGATACTTGAAGATGCATCTGTCATTTTATATGATTTAAGCTCCATGTTTTGTTATAAATATTCTCGTATAAGTCCTTCATACTCTTCATATTGCATGAGCTTGTTGAATGAAAACTTAGCTTTGACGTAGAAAATTATACTTGTTGTACTTTGAATGAAATCTAACATTAGAATTAGTCGTACAAAAAGTAAATAAGAGTTTGTTGATTGAAAACTTACATTTATTAGCATTGGTATTGATATCTGTCTACAGATTGCCTATAGATATTTTCTTTTCTTTTTCTTATTTTTGATGTTTTCAAAACGTATGTATTTAAAACATTTTCGGTAGCCTTTATAATTAATTTTGTTATTACACTGTGTATACTTTTAGATAGATATTTCCCTGTATATATATTTTTGTCGTATAATACATCGTAGATATCTAACAATATGTTGAGTTTTTACAGGATGTGTAACCACAAGAAATGATAATATTGCTTTGAACAACGTCTCAGCGATAATTATTATATAGAAATCTTTTAAAAACAGAAAACGAAAATGTGTGTGAGTACAAAAGTTTTAATACTAATGGATTTAATGAGAGGTGTAATTAAAAACAAAAATGAGAATATTATGAAGATAGCATAGACAGAAGATAGTATAAAATAACCTAGTGGTGCTAATACTAACCGAATTTACTGACTGATGTCTTATTTTTGTAGAAATATACAGCAACTAAATAAGTAAGAATATCGTAACAAATGAATGTCAATAATTAGGGGAAAAGTGAGTACAAAGGTTTACAGATGTCTTTAACGATAGCTATTATCTTTTTGGGTTGAAAAAACAACTGATGTCATATTTTTAGGATAATGAAAGATACAATATAAGCGAAGATACCATACTGAAATGTCAGTAATTAATGAAAAAGTGTATTTAAATGTCTAAGAATGGGGCTTTTTATATTGGATTTTTATGATAGATGCCATAATTTTTAAGATAGAAGATGTAAAACCGAAACTAAACAATAAAATATATACGGAAAAAGTGAGTACAAACGTTTTTTAATAGTGACAGATGACAGATGTCATATTTTTAGGATAGAAATGCTAAATATAAAAGCAATCGATAATTACTTTCTAAAAATGAATGAGGCCTTTTTATTGGATTTAACGAGTCATACGAGACAGAAGATGATGCAAAAATACTGAAACTAAATAATAATATACGAAAAAAAGTGAGTACAAACGTTTTTAATAGTGACAGATGACAGATGTCATATTTTTAGGATAGAAATGCTAAATATAAAAGCAATCGATAATTACTTTCTAAAAATAAATGAGGCCTTTTTATTGGATTTAACGAGTCATACGAGACAGAAGATGATGCAAAAATACTGAAACTAAATAATAATATACGAAAAAGTGAGTACAAACGTTTTTAATAGTGACAAATGACAGATGCCATATTTTTAGGTTAAAAAGAATATTGAATAGGCATACGAAAACCTGTAGAGATGACAATGGTTGGATAGTTGCGATATTTTTTAGGTTGATAGCTTGAAAAAAAAAGGATGGTAATAATAAATGTTTTTGATTATTAAGATTGAAAATGTTAAATGTGAAGATAATCGAGTACAAACGAAGATGGTATATTGTAATTGTATTTATTTTTAATAAAGATTAAGACGATGACACGACAATAACGTACTGCGCAGGTTTACATACGATAATGGACGAATGTTTTTGATTATTAAGATTGAAAATGTTAAATGTGAAGATAATCGAGTACAAACGAAGATGGTATATTGTAATTGTATTTATTTTTAATAAAGATTAAGACGATGACACGACAATAACGTACTGCGCAGGTTTACATACGATAATGGACGAAGAGTATTTTGTTACCTTTTTATCATCGACAATAAACGTATAGTATTTTTATTGTACTTGTAAGTAATAAGGAAACGACGATGATGTATGACTACAATACGAACAATACGACTTCTTAGACTTATTCTCAAATACTGAACTTTTGACTGCTACCTTTCCGTATTCAGAGACCCAGAAAAGTAATGTCTCCTTGGTATTACATTTTCTGTACTAACCAACTATGGCCCCTTTGGTAATGCAGCACCGTGTACGGCCCTTTTGGCACTTCATTAAATAAATATTGCTCCCTTACGACTAGGGGTAAACATCATCATTTTTGCTATTTATCTTGACAGCAAGAAGAATGCGGTAGTAACCAACTATGGCCCCTTTGGTAATGCAGCACCGTGTACGGCCCTTTTGGCACTTCATTAAATAAATATTGCTCCCTTACGACTCGGGGTAAACATCATCATTTTTGCTATTTATCTTGACAGCAAGAAGAATGCGGTAGTGGTAGTGACGTTCGGTGTGGGTCTAGATGGGGCCTTGTGTGGCTAACGTAAAATGTAGGAAGTTACAAACTAACGTTGGCTGACAGCGTTTAGCAAAATTAATGTTAGGCAACACATATTACTTTTAGATGACATCTGGGTTGCGGGACATTTATTGTAGGCAATACACACTACCCCACGAAGCGCAAGTGACAGCTTTGACGTAAGAGGATATATATAGTTGACAGAAGCGACGACAAGTTATTATTTTTACAGGTTAACCAACATAATTTACAATCTCGAATAGATTTTTTTTTCAACGTAAAAGAGGTTAGGAATTGACGACTCCCCCATGGGGGTTATGTTCATCGGCGCGTCTCCGCGTGGCGGGCCCCCGGGCAGCCGATCGTTCAAAGCGGGGGTTATGTTCACCTTGGCGGCGGAAATCCTCATCGGGGCAATTGACGGATCGACCGTTAAAAGTGGGGTTATGTTCATCGGCGCGACTCCGCGTGGCGCGCGCCTCGTGGCGGGCCCCGGGGCCACGGGCAGCTGTCTAACGACCGTTTAAACTGGGGGTTATGTTCGCCGCTCATTGGCGAAATCCTCATCGGGGCAGTTGACGGATCGACCGTATGACACACACACGGACAGCTGACAGATGATGACAGACACCTGACAGATGACAAATTCTAATCCAACCGCCAGAGGGCACCGCCGCCGCAGCCGATGGCCTTTTTCTCCCGCGTTCCACAGCCAACAAAAACTGACAGCGAAAAGAAGAAGAATTGACAACTAATAAAAAAAGAAGAAGAATTGACAGATGACACATTGACAGATGACACATTGACAGATGACACATTTAGGTTAGCCAACTTCGTGGCTATGGCCGCGCATGCGCAGTAAAAAAGTTCCCAGGCCCAAGTGCCGGAACCCCTGCTGACTGACTTTGACAGATAACATAATTTTGAGTGATACACACACATACTTTGATTTTCTTTTACTATACGGAGAATGGTCGCACTGCGCAGCTTTCTGAGTGCCTTTTAAAAGAAGATAGAAAACTCCGCCATTTTGAACCCTTATTACGTGTTGCCTACATCTTGGCGCAATATTTTTAATAGGTGCGTTTTAATCATCCGCTTCTGCTTCGGAATTGTCAGTTTTCTTGTTTTAATTTGACAGGTTAAAACGACTAAACCGACAATTCCGGAAGCAGAAGCGGATGATTAAAACGCACCTGATATTTTGCTTGCTGCTGTCAGTGTCAGTGAATATTATTTTTGAAGTCACAGTTTATTGCTAAAGAATCAGTTAGCTCACTCGGACCAGTTGAAAGTTCCAAAATAACATCCACTCCAGGGATACAAATTCAGGATACGCAGAAGACTGCTGTTTTATTATAGGCGGTTGTCATATATTGTATTATCTGAGTTGCCCAGTGTATAAACTGAAACATTGAGATCCAAAGTGACGACGCAGAGTTAGCGATCTGATTCTTTAGCTGTAAACTGTGTCACAGGGTTCAAAATGGCCGCGCCTTATCTTGGGCGTGTCGGACCTCTCTCTTGCCTCGTATAGTAATCAAAGTATGTGGATACACAACTTATTTTTGCACATGCGCGCTACAAAACAGTACACTTCCCCACTCGACCATTCACTGTTGGGCAAGAGAGAGGTCCGACACGCCCAACATAGGACGCGGCCATTTTGAACGCTGTGACACAGTTTACAGCTAAAGAATCAGATCGCTCACTCTGCGTCGGCACTTTGGATCTCAATGTTTCAGTTTATACACTGTGCAACTCGGATAATACAATATATGACAACCCCCTATAATAAAACAGCAGTTTTCTGCGTATCCTGAATTTGTATCCCTGAAGTGGATGATATTTTGGAACTTTCAATTGGTCCGAGTGAGCTGATTCTTTAGCAATAAACTGTGACTTCAAAAATAATATTCACTGACACTGACAGCAGCAAGCAAAATATAAGGTGCGTTTTAATCATCCGCTTCTGCTTCCGGAATTGTCGGTTTAGTCGTTTTAACCTGTCAGATTAAAACAAGAAAACTGACAATTCCGAAGCAGAAGCGGATGATTAAAACGCACCTATTAAAAATATTGCGCCAAGATGTAGGCAACACGTAATAAGGGTTCAAAATGGCGGAGTTTTCTATCTCCTTTTAAAAGGCACTCAGAAAGCTGCGCAGTGCGACCATTCTCCGTATAGTAAAAGAAAATCAAAGTATGTGGTTCTAATGCGCTAGTTGAAAGTTCCAAAATAACATCCACTCCAGGGATACAAATTGCCACTATCTATAAAAATGTTTAATTAATACATATATAACCAACACTAAAACTAACAAAATCCTTTACACACTTTAAAAACGAAAAATTCAACACCTACTCTTACGAAAAACCTATGGCATGTCATATGAAAACAAATGTAAACAAACTATAAATGGCCCAGCGGAGGACGAAAAAGTGACCGGTAGAGGCGCTGGAGTCTAAGCTTTTTTCGCCTATTTAGGTAAACAAAACGAACAAAACGCACTGAAAAATTCTACTTTAATTTGATTATCAAAGTATGTGTTTCCACATGACACAGAGTTAGCCCCATAAAAGTTTTTTTCACTAACTTTATTTAAGGCTCGTCCCACAAACTTCTGAGCACATCAGAAAACCTACCATTGGAAATTGAGAAACAAATGCAACACAAATAATTTTTATTGCTAAAATATAACTATAAAACTTTAAAAGGTCTTTACAAAAACATACCACGGTACAAAGGTGCTTCTTTCTTATTTGTGTTCAAGTTTTAGTAAATAATTTTTTCTCTAAAACCTACACTCCAAATTATTATAATACAATTTTCGCGAAAACCTTGAGAGTAATCCAGTCTTATCAAGAGTACCTTTTTTGTAGTAAATGCAACCCAAATTTTATACTAAATCCCCTTTTCTTCCATTGGCGTAGAAATTTTAAATGTACGATTAATAAAAAATCAAGTTCTATGCCTATGGATTAATTTTTTGTCACATAAAACTCTGTCAACGTACTAAATTTAAGCCCTGTAACTTTGTTGGGAGCCAGTTTTTGATATATGAAATCTAGCCAAATCTATTTATTTTTTGGTAATCTATCTGAGGAAGAATTTATGACATACCTTTTTGAAACCCCTGTATATCTTAGCTCTATGGAAGAAACGATTTAAAAATTGTAACTTCGGGGCAATCTAGCGACCAAACCGAGCAACTTTGTACTGAGGAAAGTTTACTTAAATCGACTTGTTTGAATCCAAGGAATATGTGGTATGTTTTTTTAAAGTCCTTTTAAAGACTCTCTGCAGTAAACAATTAGTTTTGTACAATATTTCTGTTACAAAAGCATTCAGGGTCTCCGCAATTTGGCAGGCCTTCTAAATTGGCTGGATTTTGCTCTAAAATGAAAAAGGTTACAATTATTGCTATTAAAATTAAATTTTAGCTCATGTTTTTATTGCATTGTGGTGCAGTTCATCATTTAATTGGAATGTTTACTTTTAGATATAAAAATCTTACTTTGAATTATGACATTAGCTTGTTCAGTAAGAGCAGTGATATCTTCTGGAGATTCTTTTTTAACAATGTTTTTTTTAGATGGATTCTTCTTCGGTTTATTGATTATGGATTGTTTTGAAGCAGTTTTTCTTGGTTTTCGCTTTTTCTTTATTTTATCTCCATCTGGTAAAAGTTGATTTAATTTTTTTTACCACACGGAACATGATTAAATATCGGTGTAGGTAATTATAACCGATTTAACTTGTTGATATATTTCAAATTTGTATCTTACCTTCATTGATTTGTGTTTTAGAGCTTCTTTCCGTATCTAATGAAAAATTTTTGTTATCTAGTGTTTTTGATTTCCTAATCTTCATTATTAAATATTTAAAATTTTCGATATAAATATATTTTGGAGGTACTTATAGAATATAATATTTAAGTATTTTAATTGACAATATTACTTTCTGGAATATATATTAAGAAGTTAATAAAACATATATAAAATCTGTAGTATACTGTATAAAATTAAATATATTTTTGACAATATTCTGGCATAATGTCAGTTTTTTCATTAAGGATTAGACCGTGATTAGACCACTGATCTGTATAAATAATACAGATCAGTGGATTAGACCTAATAACATAAATAATGATGTTCAATCTTGCAACCAAATAGATTTATCTTACCAAAAACAATTTCGGCCATTTTCGTCTTCTGCAATTTTTCTATAATTTTATTGAACGTGAACCACTTGGTATAAAAAAGGATCGAAATATCATGCTGGAACTCCTAGAACTGCATTAACTAGATACTCTTTTCAATGCGTTTGGTTCGAAAAGGTCACATGCGACACAAAAATGTGACCTCTTTGAAATAGATACGCTGTAACCAATGAGGTTGAATACCTCCACGTCTGAAACGCGTTTTGGCGTGTCATCACGCTGAGGCTGTTACCCTTTATGTTATCAGTTGTAAAAAATCCTTGTACCAAGGAATCTTACAACCTTCCAGCCTAACGTAGATACTGATATAATTATTAAATTTATAGGTCGGTGAGATTAGGCTTAGAATTTAACCAGCAAGTTAATGGCATTATCTTTATTCTAAAAAAAAGTTGAATTAATGCTTATGGATGCCATTTCTGTATCTGTAACGTGTGGAGGGAGGGTTAGCCCCACTGCACTTATGCCTTATTAGGCCCATTGTGCACCCTCCTGAGATGATAGGCATCTCCTAGCTCGTCAGCCAGCCTACAGATTTTATGTAGTTGACAACGTCGCCAAGAGGTGGCTTCTCTTATATCGCCGGTGTTAGCCGATACTCACCGAACACAAATCTTCTTATAAATGAGAGCGTCGGGCAATCGTAAAGTATATGCTCGATGGTCTCATCTTCTTGTTTGCACCCTCTGCAGAGTACGGATTCTGACAGCCCCATGATATGGGGATGCTTTCGTACTTGGCAATGACCAGTCAGAATGCCTGTGACTAGGCGCAGATTCTGTCTAGTCATAGTCAAGTATTTGTTTACTGCAGTGTTGTCAGGATAACTTAAGAGCTCCCTGGCAACTCTGCAGTTTTTGTTTCATCCCACATTTCCTTGAATTTCACAAGGGAATGTTCTTTGATTAGGTCTGTCACTACCGATTTTGTCAGGCGAATAGAAGGGCCAGGTTCAAATCGTATTAGGTTGGCAGCTTTATTGGCTAGTAAATCAGCAAGACCTTTCGATGTGGCGTGACCTTTGATCCATCTTAAGGTGACCACATTGTTGATGGATACTTCGGTCAAAGCTTCGTGACATTCTAGTACTAATCCTAAGTAAATTCGTGGTCTGTTCAGGGTGAGTAGTGCTTGTCTGCTATTTGTATAGATGAGCATGTTCCTTCCAGTGATATTGTTTCTGGTTATTTCTTTTGCTGTTATGAGAATACCCGTTACCTCTGTTTGAACTACACTGGCACTATTGCTCACAGCCCATTTTATGTTTAGGTTTAAGAATCTGGAGTATATTCCACATCCTGAGCCTTCTTTTGTTTTAGAACCGTCGGTGTAGATATGAATCGTACCTGCCACTTCCGGCTCTTCTATTTGTTCTATTATAACTTTATATGGCTTATGGAAGATATATCACGGTGAAATGGAGTCCATGTTAGCTTGAAGCAGTGGGAGCGTATCGAGCGCCTCCTGCTAAAAGCGACGTCTCGCCTCACCAGATTTTACATCAGGTTGCGGAGGCGTGTCATTGTCGCCAGAGCAACCTCCTTGATGTAAATATCAAGGGGAGTGAGACTGAGAATGACTTCCATGGCCCTGGTCGGTGTTGTTTTCATGGCTCCTGTTATGTTGAGACACGCTGTTCTTTAAATTTGTTCTAGTTTACGGATAGCTGTTAATTTTTGGTTATGAATGCCATTTATTTAGTTCTAAAATAAATACAAATTATACCATTAGCTTGCCAGCTAGAAGTAAGAAAATAAAAACGATATGTGGTAAAATTTTAAAATGTGTATAATGCAAAATACTTGTATTGTTTAACATTAAAAAAAATGGTAAAAAAATGTGTATCTTTCGTGTAGCCGATCGAGGTGGGAGCACTTCAACGGGGGATAATGACTGGGGATAACACTCCATTAGTATCGCTGGGTCGTTTAAGGACGGACTATAGACGCTGTATATGTAGACACGCTGTATATTTAACCCTCCAAGTCTTCCTCTATGTTTTATGTTACCCAGGTCTCCTTTAGCCGTTTAACGCTCTTCAGGTCTACTGTTAGCCTCGTTTTATGCTCTCAAGGTCTCCTGTTAGCCTCGTGTCATGCTCTCCGTTTTATGATATAAAACACTTAATATAAAAAAGTATTTCCATCTCTTAACACGTGTAAAATAAAAAAAAAATCCAAAAAAACTAAAACAATCTCATTGCGTCATCTTTTTCATTAGCAAACCCTTCCGGGGAAACGGCAAATCTTCCTGCTAAAGAGGCATATAAAGCATATACTACCAAAGTCCTTATTAATTTAAAAAAGTTAACAATTTGAAATACTTAATCCAGTATATACCGCAGTAAAATAAAGAATTTTACAGTGTGATATTTTACTAATCAACAGCAGTCTCCGAAGAGATGGCTGAAGAAGACTTCTAATATTTTTATGAAAATTCTTTATTGTAAAGTTACTTATCTTACTAAATAGTATTTTTAATGTTTTATTCTGAATAAGATTGGAAAAGGACACAAATTAAATAAATATAATAGATATTTGTGTGTTACTTTGCCAAGTGAGATAGAAGTTCACCGCTCGACCCGTAGCGGAGCGCGGCAATCTGTCGAAAGCGACAACTAACTTTTCGTTCAAAATTCACCCAAAATTTTTTATGCGATCACTTTATTTTAAGATAGTCTAAGATCCGAAGTAAGGTCAACCTTCACCCATCTGTTTAATGGATGAAAGTTTCTTTTTATTACATAAAATAAATTTATAAATATACCGAAAATGGGTTGCCTAAGAAAATACGGTCCAGAGTATTTTTTTTCTTAAAGTAAAAAAAACGACACCCTGTAAAGTATTCCCCAGATGCTTTAACTATGCCCAAACTTTAATTAGCTCACCGCAGGATGGATTAAAGCTTAAATTTAAAATTTGGTGTTTTTCTCTTGGTCCGTTTTTGAGTTGTCTTCAAAATTCGAAATTTGCACTTTTCATTAAATATCTCGAATTAGGTCCATTTTAGGAAAATCATGTATAGGAACAAAATAATAGATAATGACATCATAAACAACTTTTATCATGATTTTTATACTTTTCTTATCTGTACACAGAAAGGAAAGTAAAAAATGGGCGTGACCGTATTTTCTTAGGCAACCCATTTGCAGTATATTTAGAAACATATTTTATTTAATAAAAAATAAGTTTTTTACATTAAACAGATGGGTGAAGGTCGACCCTACTTACGGATCCTGGACTAAGAAGTAGATATAAAAACTGAAAATCTGTTGTAAGTAGTGTATAATGTGTTGCCTATTTCTAAGTTAATCATGAAAAACGGAGTTGATATTCAAAGTCAATGTCACTTTATGTCAAAATTAGATTTTTTTAGATAATTTATGGGTATGAAGACTAGAGATAAGGAGGCGAATCGGCATGCTCCACATACTTTATCAAAGTATGTGGTATGCTCAAAATACGGTCCCAAAAATCACACGTCAATTGAGCTTTTATAATTAACCGCATGGGCGCTGGTACGGTTTACGTAGTTCAAAATACATGGCTTCTTATGGGAATTATACATAATTTTGTCAAAATAATAAAAAATAAACTTGTTTATAGCTAAATAAAGCACATAACATACTGTTGTATTTATTTCTAAATAATTCTTACATATTTTAATTAATACGTTATTTACTATTTATTCCTATTTATGTAAAATGCAAATTATTGATGATAAGTATTGAAATTTGATGGGTAGGGCTAATTTTTTTTTAATTAAAGCTAAATAAGGCTGAGGGCAAACTAGATACGGTTTAAATGAAAATATTTAGTCAGGGATTTTACAAAATTTTGTGAAGATAATAAAAATCAAATTGTTTATTGCTAACTAAAGCACAGAAAATACTGTTGGTATTAATTATAAATGAGTCTTTATGTTAAACATTATTTACTATTTATTATTTAATTTTATCTAAATAAAATGAAAATTAGGTATGACCAAATTTGAAAAGGTTTGTTAAATGGTGAAATTTGGTAAGAACAGTTTTGTGGTAATTTTGTATTCGACAACTACAATTTCATCATCCTGGTAAATAGTTTCTTCAGCAATAGGTTCTAGTATTTTTTTCCTTTTTTTTTTATTCTAACAAATTCAGTTCGGTTCAATGGTGGTTTCGTCTTTTCCTAATAATGGACAAGTATGAAGGGAGATTCGGAAATATACATGGTATTGCTTCGTTCTTTAATCTCGGCCTTTCCCTTTTTATTTTGTTAACAGTACCATTAGTTAAAATAGTCTCATCAAATTTTAAAGTATCATCTTCTAAAAAGTGTAGGTCGCAAACAGAATCATAACTAGACAGTACTTTATCAGCCCTAGAAATCACATGCTGCCATTGTTCTAAACGTTTAGGATCCTATAAAAAATATTTTCAATGACTAAATTGGAGTTCAATAAAGAAAAATAACAGTGGTAACTCTTCATCTAACATCAAAAAACATAAAAAAGCAAATTTTCTTTTCTAGTAAGTTAAATTTAATGTGTAATTATTGTTCTTTGTAAGTCAGGATTTATGACTTTATTATTTTTTATTTTAGAATTTTGTAATTAAATAAACTACGTAAGATACGGGTTGTGACTATTTTTATAATAAATATATATTATTTTACTTACACTAGGTGCTTTAAAAAGACTTGGATTTTTATCTCCTTGTGTTTTATTTAATTTTATATCGGATTTATATCCCGTTTTTCAACCCGCAACGAAGCAAATCCTGCTTTGCCGTTTTTACTGTTACTGGTAGTCAGGTTTTTTATTTCAGCTTATTTTTATTCTTTGCACTAAATTTTACAAAAATCACTTTAATTCCCATTGACTTGCATAGAAAATAGACGTTGTTATTTTGCCACCCGCCAACTACAGTAGTTTTTTAGAACTCCATAAAAATAGGGAAGGAAATTTGAAATTTGACCAAGGCCGATTCGCCTCCTTACCTCTAGTCTTCATATTTATGGGCAAATGTAGGCAAAAGTAGGCAAACGAAATGCTATTATTCTATGGAATTAAACTATCAAAATGTTTACTTTTGTTTGGAAGTTGGACCGTGAAACTTCTTTTTGATATATTTGGAAAACAGAGGGGGAGGGCAAAAAGGTTATTTCATGGACAATAATAGGCAAACGATGAGTAATCTGATAAAGTTTTACATTAATGCAGTGTCAGTATTGACAGATCTACATTCAGCAGAACTATTTACGATTTAAAATCAAATTTAAAGATTTTGATAGAAAAATGTTTTTATATTGTAAATGAATTTATATCAATTACTTTCTTAGATGTTGTTACGCAGGTTTTCGGTATCAACTATACTACTGATAACATCAGCGTATAACGTCTATCATAAAACTGACTGACTGACGTCAGGATCATTGACTTTTATAGCGTAATTTAACCTTCTAGAATCTTACCGAACGTCCACCTCAGATATTATTATTTATTTATGTGAGACGTCCACATGTTTTTTGACGTATAATGACATTTTCCATCAAAGTATGTGTATTTTCCTGAATATTCTCCCTTCTTCTTTTACTCGCACCTTTACTTATGACGACCGCAGCACACTGTAGGGTGATAGGTAATAAAATATAATATTGACTATATTCCCAAACAATATTAAATTATCAAATGGATTTATATAAATAGACAAAATGAGAATTAACATGGAACATTATGCATTTTACCATAAAAAAATGGATTAAAAGAATAAAACAAAATTACATAATTATTTTGTAAAACGTGAACAATTTCCCTTAAAAAATTCCACCTTCAACATACATGCAACAGTATAACTGTACAAGCAATGCAAGTTTTCGATAAGGGATAAGGATAATAAATTTCAACCAGTTGCATACAAAATTACCCATATTTTTTTATAGAAGCAGGAATCGAGGCATAATTTTCTAGAATATATAACGTAAAGTGTCAATTAAGTAGAGCAGATTAAAATTATATTTTTAACTTAATCCATAGATTTACTTATTACGCGAAAATTAAATCCAAATGAAACTTATTAAGTAAGCTGCTATTTAAATTTTAAGTGACACGTTTTAAGTTCTGCAGAATTTACGATTAAATCTGAAATTTAATGGTCGCTAAATATATATGCTCATTTATGCAGTAGTATTTTATTGCAAACTTGATGATTAAATTTTGCTTTTTATACAAAAATATAAACTCGTGAATTATTAATAAAAAGTAATCAAAACTCGACATACAATAGTTTTTTTTTTGCACTGTTTGTTTCTACTGTTGTGGCTGCTAAACCAAAAATTATGACAAGGGACGTGTGTACTCGCTACATTGTCTCATGGTGACATACATATATTATATGTTCTACTGTAAATTCAACTTAGAAAAGTGAGAATCAACAAAACAACTAACATGAAGAACAAATAATAAGACATGTTATGTTTTGACATGTAGTTTTTGAAAAAAATTAAAAATATATAGTCACCATTAAAAGACATGCTCAAAAAATGACAATGGCAACAATTAATTAATCCAATTAATCCTTAATTATTGATTTCTTTAAAAAAGAATTTAAAAAACTGATTACACCATTTAATTGTATGGAAAAATATAAAAGTAACTAATTCGCTAGAGCCGTAGGATAAAATATTTGGATGAAACACAAAAACAGGTCGATTAAGTTTTTGTGTGCTTTCCATTCATAATAAAAAAAAATGTTTCTCCCTTTTAAAGGGGTGAGACTTAACCCTACTTAATTTTTTTAAATGTGATTGTATTATTTGTGGTACCTTATTCAAAAGCTCTTTTAAAAAGAACACTAGCTTATTTTAAAAATAAAAAAAATAGCACAAAAAAAACTAAATCGACCTGTTTTTGCGTTTAAACCAAATATTTTATCCTGCGGCTCTAGCGAATTAGTTCCAGTTAAAGTACCTACCCTGTATACAAAAATAAAAATTCAGGCC
Source organism: Psylliodes chrysocephalus (assembly GCA_927349885.1). NCBI lineage: Eukaryota > Metazoa > Arthropoda > Insecta > Coleoptera > Chrysomelidae > Psylliodes > Psylliodes chrysocephalus. The sequence continues at coordinate 79,790,368 of OV651815.1, read as the reverse complement.
AAAAATAAAAAAAGTTGTTTCTATATTTTTTCCATAAAATTGATTTTTATTTTTAAATTGAAACAAATTATATCAATAATTAAGTAATAATTCATTGTTGCTATTGTCATTTTTGACCGTTTTTAAATGGTGACTATAATTATTTTTATTTTATCAAAAACTACATCGAGGGAACTCTGACGTAACCTCGTATCTCAGAAAACACTATTTTACAGGAGAGACAAAAAACATTTTTAATCGACTTCAAAAAAGGAGGAGGTTCTCAATTCGTCGGTATATTTTCTTTATGTATGTTCAGCTATATCTCTTTTACTCGGTGTCCGATTTCAATGATTTCACCCTCAGGGGTGGTCTCATCTAAATTTGGTCTAAATCTAATAATTGAATCCATCAGAAAATCCTCAAACTCTTCATTTTTTATGTATGTTTAGCGATAATTCTTTACCATCTTGTCCGATTTCTACGATTCTTTTTTTGTTAGTAAAGGGGTGGTCCCATATAAATTTGGTTAAGATGTGGTGATGAGATCTGCACGATTTTAAAGTTGTTTTTTTTTTTAATTTTTAATACTATTAGCTATTAGTTAACAGAATCAAAAAATTATATTATTTATTGTTAAGAGCGTTATCCATGTGCTATAATCGACTTAAAAGTAATTCAAAAATTCCAGGCCTATTTTTTATTATTTTTTTATGAAATTTGGCATACGTATTTATGGAGTCGCGCATAATGGGGCTACGGAGTCCAAACTTTGATATAGAATATAAAAAAAGCATTCTTAATATATCAACAAAGCAAAATTTAAAAAAAAAAAACGAGTCTGTAGTCGTATTTTTATTCAAAAAATATAATGTTTATTTCAACTATTTTTGTTTCTACAAAGCCTATTTTTTTTGTAAACCTGGAAATACTAAAAATCGAAAAATGTATTTAGATTTACCCAATATAATAACTACTTAGCAACGTCGCACTGATATTGACCATGTCTCCAGGATCGGCTTGCCGTTTAAATTCTAACCAGACAGGTTAAATTTTCGTAACGCTGCTGCAGATTTGACGTTTCTAAGACGCTTACTTGCATATTATGTAAAAACTACTAAAATTAAGTTCTTTAGTACTTTATTATAAACGCTTCTATTTATCAATTGACCTCATTATGTATAGATATTTATTAAATTAAAACAATTTTATAAAATATTTTATTAAAAAATTTCTACAAAAAAGATACCTATAGGAAAACAAAAAAATTCATAAACATAAAGCTATATCAGTCTAAAAAATATTTTGGCAAAAGGCAAAATAATCAGAAGGGTGATAAACTGTTGATCAAGCGTGTAAAAACTAGTTGAAATGCGTTAAAAATGCGAATTATGCCCCGATCGACCGGTGGAGGGGAAATACTGAATACGTCTTACAACCACATTAATTTTACAAAGTCTGTTCGCTATACTTAGGTGGGTTTCGGATTAACAAAATTATGCAAATTAGTCTTTGACAACCAGTTCCAATAAACCTCTTCCCAAGAAATTAGGTAAAATTGCCCTAAGGGTCAGATATAAATTAAAATAACATTAGGGTAGGTACCATATTTTCTGTGTGAAGTGTAATATAAAATTATTATTAGATTTATAATAGCCACATTAGACTCCATTAATGAAAAAGTTTAATTCTGCTCTCAATTATACAAAAGATTCTCCATTATTATTTAATTAAAAAGTTGTACATTATTTTTCATTTCATTTAACCAGTTGATATTTCCCCAAAGAACAGGTCAAACTTTCGGGTACTTACCTGGAAATTTTTAATCCGAAACCCGCGTAAGTATAGCGAACAGACTGTACATTTCTGTTTAGTGTTTAGTTCATAGATAAATAGATAGTATTTTCATTTACAAAAGAGTGACAGAGTTTAAAAAAATTGTGTTTCGTTATTGGTGATAGTGTGTTTAATAATATAATATGGGAAATAGAAAAATTTTCCTTTAAACGAACATCTATAAAAAATCGTACAAGACTTCTTAGTTTTAAAAGCTACTGTCATCCGATAATTTAAAAGTGTATCTTTACTGTGGCATTTTTATTTTATGTAAAAGCAATATATAATTTTTTGATCTGGCAGTTTCTAGAACCAAAATGTTAAAGACAAAACTATTGAATTATCTACGAACCATGCACATCACTTAATAATTATGAATCAGTTACCATAGCACTCATTAAATAATAATAATAATAATATAATGATCAGTTGTGCAGCTATCACAACATGTGATAGTAAAAAATGCTAAATTATGTTATGGAAAAAAATCACGCATGTCGGTTGATAAAATTTTAATAGTTTTAATAGTTTTGATTTTATTTGGAGGCTTGTAGTTGTCACGACGTAACTCGTATAACTGACTGAAGGTAAAAAAATGTCCTACCAGATAAAGATTACGGTCTTCTTCACTATGAGAATATAATACCCGATTTAAATGATAAGGAGTATTAAAATAAAAAAATAATATATATTTAAAATAATTACAAAAACTCTTTTGAAATAGAATTGATTGAAAAAGAGACTAGAGGGCAAGGAGAAAATCCTACATGGAAACAAGTGTACACATAACTGTTTCTAATTTTGGTACTTATTGTAAAATGCGACTAAAAACAAATTTTGGTTTATTCCACGCACATAGGAAATGAACATAAAAGATATGGCTTAGAAAAAGAACAAATAACACTAAATCAATTTTCAGAAAAATTCATTATGCATGTCGAAAATTGTGGTTTTGTTTGTCGATCTGGATTTATGTTATTTTGGGGGCTAGTCCTAATTGCCTGGTAGGAACTGATTGTATAATTGAAATTAAATGCCCTGCTTCTGCTTCAAAGATAACATCGCAAGGTGCAATAAGGCAAAACAATTTAAAATATGTAATAATTGACGACAATAATAATATACATTTGAAAAAAAAACACAACTATTTCTACCAGGTCGAGGGCCAGCTTCACATAACAAAAAGGCAATGTTGTTATTTCGTGATGTGGACCCCACTGGGTTTTTTAGTGGAAATTTAGTGGAATTGAACGAGACAATAATTTCTGGCATAACACAGTGCAAAGAAAACTCCAGTGTTTTTATATGAATTATTGTGTTCTCCCAGAAATATTCGACTCTCGTTTATAAGGGGGTTAGAAATACGAAACCCTCCTCGAAATGATGCTCAGTAATGAGTGGTATGGATCATAATAAATGTTATATATACAAATTGATGGCGCTGAAAGATGAGTAAAATTTTTCACTGTTGAGTGCCCCATCTTTTAAAGGGTATGGTCTGTGTCCTACATCGAGCCATCGAGCGCGCAACGTTGCCAAATTGGACTGAGAGGTACTGCGTCGCGTATTAGCAGATTTGAAAGTTTTATTGCTTTCTCATCAATATACAAGGTGTTATTGAAATACACGTACATATTAAAATGGGGAATAGTATGTAATGACCAAAAACGATTGGCACCAATTTTAACTTCAAATTCTAAAATTTAAATATTGGGGAAGAGTCCCCTTTTCCGACCTACTAGTTTCCATATTTAAAGAAGTAAAATAAATCGAAATTGAACTTACCCATAGAAATTGCACTGTTGCCGTAGCAAAACCAATTAATTCAAAATAAAGTTTATTACAGTAATTGTTCAAAATGCCGTCCATTATTATCTACACACACTTGCAATCGTCTTTCCAAAGAACTTTGAACATTAGAAATTAGTCTTGGATTTTGTCGTAGTTCCTCGGCTACCGCATTAACTTTATTGGTTAATTGTTCAACACTATTAATAGGTTCATTATAAACCAGTTGTTTCATGTGACCCCACAAAAATAAATCGCATGGATTTAAGTCCGGAGATCTCGGAGGCCACTTAGTAGGTCCATTTCTGCCTATCCACTTTTGAGGAAATCTAATGTTCAAAAACTGCCGTACGTTTAAATCAAAGTGAGGAGGAGCGCCATCTAGTAGGTACCACATCCGTTGCCTTAATTGTAAACGGTATCTCTTCTAGGAGTACTGGCAAAATATCTTCTAAAAAGTGGAGATATCCTGGCCCATTAAATCTGTTCGGGAGAACATAAGGCCCGATTAAATACTGATCTATTATGCCAGCCCAAACATTTATTGAAAATTTTCTTTGATGCCCAGTTTCCCTAATGGCGTGAGGATTTTCATCACTCAAAATATGCGTATTGTGCATATTGAACACGCCATCACGAGTGAATGAAGCCTCGTCAGTATACAATAATATTTTTAGAAAATCAGGAATATCAACACATTTTTGAATCATCCATTCACAAAACTCCACTCTCTTTTCTTCATCACCTGGATATAAGGCCTGGACTTTTTGGATGTGATAAGGATGTTCTTTAAGTGTCCGCCACACAACAAATGAGGACACTCCAATTGCAATACCTAGTCTTCTACAACTTAATTGAGGCCGGTTTTCAACAGCTTCCAATATTTCTTCTTCGGCCGCCAATGTTCTTTGTGTTCTTGTTCTCCCTCGATCTGCATTGACACTCTCAAATTTTCCATGGTCTCTTAGATGCTGAACAGTTGAAATAAACGTACGACAGTCCGGAATTCTCCGATTTGGAAACCGTTCGCGATACAGGATTTGTGCTTGCCGAGAATTTTCTCCAGCTGCCCCATAAACCAGCACTATATCCGTTAGTTCAATATTCGTAAATAGTGGCATCGTAAAAAAATATTTAAAAGTAATCGTAACAACACTTTTTACCAACTTGGAAATGACGCGCTCGTGTTAGCCAGATTCGTAAATCAACTAAAATTTTAATAATCTATAGTTTCAAAAATGTATACTTTAAAAACAATAATTTATCAAATATTCTAGTTTTTTGATAACGAGGGTAGCAAAAACCAGTCTTCGGAAATAGAAATTAATTCGAAAATCTTGGCAACATGGTTATTTCTTACAAGACTAGTTTTCTTATCATCTGACAAAAACTTGCATATTAATTACTATTGATGTTTAAAATACGTAAATAAACCTAATTTATATAGGTCATCCTCAACATATCAGTAAAGTACGTTTGTTTTAGAATTAATTTTCAAAAATTAATAACTCCCTTAATAAGGGGTATTTTTAAAAAATAATATTTTTCTACATTCAGTGGGGATCTGTGCAATACCCAGTTTTAATATGTACGTGTATTTCAATAACACCCTGTATAATATACGAATTATTTTTGAAAAAATATTTCAAGTTTGATTTTTTGTTTAAATTGTGAGATACGAGTTTGCGAGTGAAATGCTAGTTGCGAGGATTTACTTACAGGTATAAATAATGTTGAAAATAGTCTTTTATTTAAAATACTTAGTTAAAATACTATTTTTGAATGTAATATTGATAATTTAAAGCAAAAAATAATTATTCCCGTTTTTCATCTATATTTAAATAATAATTTATCAATAAAAATTTTCAACATCTTTAACTAATTTTTTAGCAAGTCTTCCTTTTTTGAAGGCATTTTCTAGAAAAATACGAGGAATGATTAATCAAATATGAATGAATTGTACAAAAAATTTGACAAGTAAGTGAGGTTAGCAATTCTGTCATCAAAGAAATTCAACTTACCTGATATTTTATATCTTCAAAAATATTGTTTAGAATCAGTTACAAACTTTTGGAATAAATGAATATTACAAGAAATAAACGAAATTCTCAAAAAATTAATTTAAACCTGTCCAAACGTCATACGTTATTTTCAGCTTTTACCGTAGAAACTTAGAAGGTGTGGTATGATATGAGTTACGTATTTTCAACATTCGGCTTTTGAGATACGAGGTTTTATTTTGTTAAATTATTAATTAACGGGTAATGATTTTAATTTAAAATTTTACACAGTTATGTAAAAACATATTCCGAAGTTGAATTCGGGTTTAACTCAAAACCCTCAAAAATCGAGTTACTTGGTTACGTCAGAGTACCCTCGACATGTCAAAATAAAAAAATGAGTACCTGAAAAACTTTGTAGGATAATTTTTCACCGTAGAATTTATTTTTAAAAAAAAAGTATTTTTGACCGAAAAATTTATTATCTCTAAATTTTTTAATTTTTTTATTTAAAATTATTTTTACTTATTTAAGACACACGAATGTATAATTTTATCAAATTTTATCATAATTGAATTATTATTGGAAAAAAAATTCAAACCAACTTTTTTATTTTTATCGAAAATTTTGAGGTTATGTTAAAAAGTAACTTCTACAAAAGCTGTAGATTTTTGCTTGATCTACAATTTTTGTATTATACATTTTTGTTTTTGATGTCAGCTTTTTCCGGAAATCGCGAATATACCATTTTTTAACCCCCTAAAACTTTAACCCCCCTCCCAGGTTGCCTTAATTTTTTTTTATTATTCTAAGCCCCTCTATCATTTACACTTATCAAAGTCCTGTTAACATTTTTTTTCTCAAAGTTTAAATTGATTGGACTAATATATTCTTTCTACATAATAAATTTATTATACTAAAAATGCCCATTGTGCGTAAGTCAGACCCTGACATTTTACACGCAACCCTATTAATTCACTGCTTTTGGCTGTAAAATCGAAGTAATGAACTTGAAACTGACCGAACCAAATACACAATTATAATGGACACGTGAATGGGCAGCACATGAAAATCGATTATTTTTTATCACTTTATCGAATAGAAATTGAATATTTTCCTATTTGTGTGGAATTGGTCGAACTTTTTAAAACAAATAATTTGTTTTAACGTCATTTACGAACTAAGCTTTTTAAGGCAACCGTTTTACAACAAAAGCATTCATAACTTCTTCAGGAGGCAAATAAACTAAATCAAAAATTAAGTGAATCATTTTTTCAATAGGCATTTTCATTACAATTTTTTTTTTTGCGCATGCGTCAGTATCAATCACCTTTCTCGTACTATTTTTTGTAAATAAGGATGTTAAAATGCCCAAGTGAAAAAGAATTATAATTGATAAATAGCAATTTAAGTACACTCACCGACTTAAAATTCGATCCATTCAAAATAATGATTTATTTAAAAATGCTCTTACTTTCAAATGCGGAGGCTGATTTATTTGAATTTTTTAGCAACTTTTAGATAAAATACTGTAGTTTTAAGCTTATTATTCGAACATCTAAAAGTAATTTAGTACTCGCCGCATATACAGGGGAGAAGAGAAAACAATTTTTTCCTCTACTTTTGACAGGTTAATTCTGCTAGTAGATCTACACACTATTAACTTTATCAAGAAAACTGATTTGTTTCCAACACTTTGTTTTTTTATTTACCCCGATATCTTAATTTATTTGTGAAATGTGACGGTTTAAAGAAAATGCTACATTTTAGAAACGGTCATAATTTAAATGACGGTAGAGAATAAACTACAAAATAAGTAGAGTGCTGTGGCCAACTCACAATATGACAGTTGTCAAATATTCGTTACTTGGCAATTGCAGTTTAATTATCAGCACAACAAATATTCATTATCAGCATAACATCATGGTTTTAACGCCTACGATGCAGTACGAGCAGTTGTTCTGGTACAAGACGGTAGGTCTCAGTATTATGCTTTTAGAATAGTGGGTGTTACAAGGTGTAGCGTCCAGAGAGCTGTACAACGTTTTAATGAAACTGGTAGTTTTTCGAGACGAAGAGGATCTGGCAGACGACGTTCTACAAATGTTCGAGATGATCGTTTTGTAACATTAAATGTTTTGCGAGAAAGAAATACTACTGCTGTCATGGCTCGAAATCGTTTAGAAGAAGTACGTCAAGTAGCTTTTAACGAAATAACGATTAGAAGGCGATTACGAGAACATGGATTACGCTCCAGAAGACCTACAACTGGTCCGGAGTTACTTAGGAATCACAGAACAGCACGTCTTCGATTTGCCAGGGAGCATCAACATTGGACTAGAGTAAGATTTTATTTTCTGACGAGTCAAGGTTTTTTTACGTGCTCCTGATGGCCGTGAAAGAATATACCGAAGAAGAGGCGAACGGTTTGACCAAGCAAATTTTTCTTTCCCCCCCTGTATATCCGGCAAGTACTAAATTACTTTTAGATATCCGAATAATAATCTTAAAACTACAGTATTTTATTTAAAAGCTGCTGAAAACTTCAAATAAATCAGTCTCCGCATTTGAAAGTTAGAACATTTTTAAATAAATCATTATTTTGAATGGATCGAATTTTAAGTCGGTGAGTGTATATTCATTTAAAAAAGGAAGAAAAAATAAAGTAATAAGTCTCTTAATTGAAAAATAATAATGTTATCTGTACGAAAAGAATCAATGAAACGGTGTTGTTATGGAGTATGTTAAAGTGACACATGGAATAAATCATTCAAATTTAATACATATTATTTTTTATAAATTTTCCAAATCCTTGCTTGCAATATCGTAAAAAAATAATCAAATTATCAGGCAAAATACATATTAAAACATTCAAAATAAGCTAAAAAATGTGGTCGAAGGGACAAAGGTTTATGATCGATTGATAGATGATATGTTACTATTTGTTCATTACGTTTTCATGGAGAAAGTGGTTTAACAAAAGAAAATCCTTATCTGGTATTACACAATATTTTTTTAATATTAAATACTACTTACTTCGGTATACACAATAATATTGTTAAAACTGTCATGTAGATCCTCAAAGAATTAAATAATTATACTCGTAATTAACTTTCATGTAAATTAAAGTATTTTTTCAAGTACTAACAGTTGGTTGGCATATTTAATTAAAAGAGAGTTATAATTATTATTTGTTTTTATTATTTTTTTACACAGTAAACAAGTATTGATACCTAACCTCTCAATCAGCACACTTTTTCCCTTTTTTCAAATGTCAATGACACTTCAAGTACCTTTTCAATTGCTCACAACTATGAGCAGTTATAAAAAAGTAAAACACCATCAACTATATTTTCTAATGATTGATTTGTCTGTAGAGATAATATAGCTTTTCCAGCCATTATTAATCAAAACAGTACGAAACTTTTGAATTACCGCTATTTTAATATGGTGGCTGCGCTTGCGCTTATCATCTTTCGATAAACCTATTCAGCGGCGGTTCGTGGCCAAAATTTTGGGGGTTCACAGTGACAGAATATAGGTATCAGTACAGATGTATGAAAAAACTTTCAGTGTTTTAGAAAGTTTATAATATACCTTTCTAAAACACTGACAGTTTTTTACCTATATCTGTTCCGGAATCTATATTCTGCTACTGTGAACCCCCAAAATTTTGGTCACAAGCCGCCCCTGAACCTATGAATTGCATTTTTCTCCAAAATTCTGTGTTAACTGAAACCGACAACTCATATTATTATCCGAGAAATGTATTTAACATTATTATGAATAGCTGATTTGAAATTTATAACTAATTTTGGTTTTAAGTGAAAACCTAATTTTAAACATTTACTTTTACTAAACTAAATAAATTCCTATGAATATCATATTAATTCAGATGTTATGACACTTTTTAGGTGTTTTCAGCAAACACGCAAAATGTTTTAGTCGTAAAATATGATTTAATCAATACTGTTTCTATGAAGTATGTTAAATTCTTAGAAATTATTATTATTGCTGTTGGTTTAAAACTGCAAAATTCATGAACGTGAATAATATTATGATCCATTTTTTTCCAGATATGCCAGATTTTGGCCTTCTTTCCAGCAAAACTGTAACAGAAGTTCTCATGTTAGAGATGAAAATGGCTCCCAATGCCAAGACTTATCTTGTGTCAGGGTATCCAAGAAATATGCGTGATGTTGTTGAATATTCAGAAAAGGTGAGTTATTTTTTTAAGTTTTCCTTTACACAACACATTGTTCACCAAATGAAATCTATCTTATAATTGTGTTACTCCATTTGCCTTGATCCTTTTGCAATATGGTCATCGCCATTGCCACTCTTCAGTGCCGTCAATCTTTTATGGGAAATTTCATCTTAAACTTCTACTAATTTTACTTTATCTATTATACTTTGAACTTTTACTTGCAAGAAAAAACGTAGACCAACCTTCTGTAAGTAGCCGCTCAGCAAGCAAGGGGCGAATCTGCAACATTAAAAATACATGCAATTAATTCATGGTGAATATTGGTAAAACACCAATAGCATAATAACATAAAAGTTCATTTAAAAATAACAATTAACAATAAAAGTGAAATTTGGGTAGTCTTACTACTAAAAATGAATAATTTTTTATTTTAAATAAAAGCACATCATTTAAAAGAACCCCATTTTATTTTATCTTAAAAGTGCTGTTTAAATTTATTTACCCTCCACTTCAAAAAATAAGAAATAGGTAAAAAGGATACCCCGTCCTTAAGTAATCATTTTCTTCTAATACTTGTTCTTGTAGTTTCTCTGATTCTCTATCACTATCATTATTAAAATCAATATTACATTTTATTTCCACAATTAATAATGGGTCTGAAGTTTGTCTAATTTTTACAAGAGTGTGCAGTTTTTAAACGAATTTTACTAATTTGAAATATATTTTATTTTTACTTTTTAGATGTGAAATAATTATATTACTTTTAAGGAGGACCAAAGTGACTTTTAATACCTTAAGTGATGGATGCTATCAGGTTAAAAGCTGCACTTTAGTCTTTTGATATATAAAATATTATTTTTTAAACCCTATATCCATCTATACGGGCGGCACAAAATTTATCGTATACGATCTGATCGAAAACATTTGATCGAATGGTTTGATCAAAAAAACAATTAATCGAATAACAATTGATCAAAAAAACAATGAACGAAAAGAAAATAGATCGAAAATAGATTTGATTGAAAAAAGCAGTTGATCGAAAAATCAAATAATCGAACATTATCATTAACATATTAGATTATTAAAAAATTGTTATTAGTGAAATTAAATATAAGAACAATTGTTTTAAAATCACCCCTAGGTTAGGTTAGGTTGAAAATGAGTGGGATGATCTCATCGCCTTCCACTGCGACCCAGATGGGGCTGTTGTGGCTCATGACTAACTTATAGTTCACCGTACAAGCCACACCTTTTGATAAAGGTCATGGTTGAATTGGGTGAGAGTTTTTTAAAGTCGGTAGGCTCCAGTCGGATAAATCCGAAGTTCTGGAACCTGGTTCTTACCAGAGCGGAGCAGATACATAAAATGTGCTCTGCAGACTCGTCCTCCACGCTGCAGAATCGACAGTCCGATGTTTGTTGCAGACCTATCTTTCTCATGTGGCTGCCCAGACGGCAGTGTCCTGTCATCAGTCCAGTGAAAATGCGTAGTTCTTTCCTACTCCATTCTCGGATCTGAAAAGAGGCGTTCATGGAAGGGTTGGTTATAAACGCCTTCGAATGGGTTAGCCCTGGGGCATCTTTCCAGTTTGTGAGTGTTGCGCCCTCCGTCCACTTTGAGATAATTCCTTTGACAGTGCTTTTTGCAATGCCCAGGAATGGTTCTGGTCCTATGAACACAGATTCGGTTCCTGTTTTAGCAAGTGCGTCGGTTTTTTCGTTGCCCTCCACACCACTGTGTCCTGGAACCCAAATCAAAGTTACTTTGTTCCGGGCACAGAGGCACTCTAGGGTATTTATGCAGTTCCAAACCAGCTTTCAGTCAACTCTATTGGAGCTCAGGGCCTTAAGGGCTGCCTGGCTATCTGAAGATCTTTATAGTCTTGTTTGCGGGGAGAAAACTAATCAACTCTCTCGCTTTCCTTTCCAGCAGAATGTGTCCAGCATGGTCTCCATGGCTCCCGTAGGTGTAGTTGACATTGCTCCAGTTATGGCGAGGCACGCAAGCCGCTGTATTTCACCCAGTTTTGCTCTGGCCGTCCGTTGGAGTCCCTTGTCTCACCAGATGACAGAGCCGTACGTAACCATGGGTTTTACCACTGTTTGGTAAATCCAATAGATCAGTTAAGGACTGTTCCTCCATGCTTTGCCACATATCCTTCTAAGGGTCCAGAGGGATAATCTTGCTTTGTTTATGGTTTTATCCAATTGGGGGTTCCAGGTGAGTTTCTTATCTAGGGTGATTCCCAGATAGTTCACCTCCTCCACAAAAGGAATGGTTTCCCCAGCCAAGGTAGGTTGTCGAAGCTTATCGAGCTTTCTTCTCTCGGTAAAGGTGACAATAACAGTTTTGCGGGGGTTAACAGACATCTGCTCCCTCTCGCACCATCTGTTGATCGTATTAAGTGCTTGTTGAAGGATGTTGGAGATCACCTCTTCGAACTTTCCCCTAATTATGATAACCAGATCATCCGCATATCTTTGGAAATCCACCCCTGTCGGGAGAGATCGTCTAGCAAGTTATCCACCGGAATAGTCCACAGTGGGGGTGAAAGTACGCCGCCTTGTAGACATCCTCTGGTGGGCCTGAAAGTGATAGTCTCTCCCTGCAGTGATGAAGTGATGTTCCAGTTTGCCAGCATGCTTTTGATCCAATTATAGGTTAGTTTGTCGATTCCTCTTCTTTCAATAGAAGAGAACAAAGATTGATGAAGGGAGTTGTTAAACGCGCCTTCTATATCTAGGAAGGCACCTAGCGCAATCTCCCCGTGATTTAGAGAATGGCCGATTTTGCCTACTAGATTGTGCAGGGCATGATCTGTCGATTTGCATGCCTGGTTGGCATATTGAGAGGCGTTTAACGGGTTTGCCCGAAGACTTCCTTCTCTAATATGCCTATCTAGAATCATATCTAGTGTTTTTAGAAGAAAGGATGTTAGGCAGATTGGACGATAAGAGTTTGGTAGGGAGGTATCTACTCTACCAGCCTTGTGTATATACACGACTTTCGCCAACGTCCATTCTAGTAGGATATAGGTCCACGCCAGGCTTGCTCTAAACAACCTCACAAGGAGGGATAGCAGGAGTTCCTTTCCTTTTTGTAAAAGGGCGGGGAAAATGCCATCCTCTCCGGGTGATTTGAAGGGGGAGAATGAATTCATCGCCCATTTCATGGCGTTTGGAGAGACAATTTGTGCAACAAAGTTCCAGTCCTCCTTTTTGGATCGTATAATCGATTCCGTTAAAGGAAGGGGTACATGTTGCCTGTCCTCCAGGATTCGACTGCCTGGGAAGTGTTTCTGTAAAAGAAAATCACCCCTACAAACATATATTGTTTTTTCATAATTTATTCATCTTCATTGTAAAATTTAAATTGTTTTACTTTTAGCTCTTGCTAGTATTATTATTAATTTTTGTTATTATATCAATTTTTTCTATCTAATATTTTGAATAAATTTTGTTTTCAGATTCAAAGTGTCCAAGGCGTTATACTGATATCGTGGAGGCAAAAAGTGTTAGAAAGACAAATAGACTATGGTGCCAAATTAGGTCAAGTTGTTTTATCCTTAGCTCGTATGGAATTAAATAATTTTTACAAGAATGTCATACCTGTGGCCGAATATTTTGATCAAAGTAATATGTTAATATCGGTAAGTAACTATTCGTTTATATCAAATGGGGTTTATATAGTTAGAGTAAATGGCTACGTTTAGCAGACACAATAGTTATCTTATTTTCTGCTGTACAACGAATTTTGTCAACGTTGTTGGAGCGGTCGCTATACCTGTTACTTTTTTCCATCGGTTTGTTGGAATCGCTGTTTCGCCGATGCGGCCTTGAACTTCTTGAGTTTATTTATGGTTGACCGTTGAAATAAACAATAGTTGACATTTTGGATTAAAATTTGTGTTTATAATTTTATTTGAATGTACCTATATACCTTAATTTAAAAGTAAGTATTTTTTAAAGCGGTTTTTCCCACAGCACACCTTATTTTTTGAAGCGTTTTAAAGTCATATTCGAGCTGTCGACTGGTTTAAATATGTTTCATGCTATTTTAAAACGATTTAAACTATTCCCATTCGAGTGACAAAACAATGACGTCACGTTAAATTAGGTTTAAACCAGCTGCATCTGTTTTTGAAACGTTTCATTAAGAACGGTTCGAGGAAATAGAATAAAAATGTCATTAATGTCAAAAATAATAACACACATCATAGAGGATGACAAAAACAATAAAATTCGTGATAACAAAGATTATTTATATTATGGTCACAAGAAAAAATAGAAAATGCATAAATATGAAGGTTTATAATTTTAAGGAATGCTTGAAAACTTGACCTTGTAATTCCAAATAACTGGTTAAAGTCAGATTCTAAATATAACGATCCATTTTTCATAAATCTCTGGTAATATTACATGAAGTTCTCTTTAACATACGAGGAAAAAATTATTTGTTGCTAGAGATTTACAAACTCACAAATCGTTAACTTAACAGTGACATCACTGTTTTAAAATCATTTATTTGAGCGCTTTCAAAATTTATTACATAGTATTAAAACTGGTTCTAAAAGTTGTTGAAATTTTTTTAAATCAAAGATACCGCTCGAATATGGCTTTAGTTTATGCTACCTTGCGAGTTGCGTATTCTGTTACTGAGGCTAGATCAGCTAATAGAGACTTAGTTAAAGCAAGGCTAGAAACGTATGCGCATCTCTCTGACGTAATCGTAGAAATTGACGTAACGTTAAACGTGCAATCTGGAATAAGACAATAGTTAAAGCAAAAGCATTGAGTAAAAATATCTACAACTTTATATACTTATATACTTTTTAAGAAAACTATTGATAATTAGCAAATTTTGAATTTAGAGGGCTTTAAATGAGGATTATGATGATTTAGATGAAGCTGTGTGTTCTGTCATGCTTAAGACATGTGAGAATTATATAAGAAACCCAGCAACGGTGTACTTAATCGGACATTTGACATCTGACAAGTTTTGAAGGTTAGTTGACATACTTCGATAAATCAAAGTATGTGACTTCGATTTTGGTCAATCAGCTGTTATTTAACTGATAGAGTTAATTAGGTAATTAAAGAACTTAACAGAGCACGATTCGTATTATTCTTCATCAGAATATCCAACAAAACACTGTATAAAAAATGATGAAGAAAATTTGGAAAATATGGATGTTTTATATGGGAGGTTCAATTTTAATAATCTGTTTGATTTGATAAAAAAAAATGACATAATAAGGCTTGCTATGTTCGGGACACACTGATAATGCAGTATGGTCAGGCCTGTGGTCAGGCATAGGCAATGTATTTCTAATGGGGAACCGGCACACTCTGTTGCCATCTTTCCGATAGCTGTGACAAGGTCGGCCCAGTAATAGTCAATGGTATTGGAGAACGTAATCTTAGTTGCATATATTCGGACCGTTTGTTCTTCTTGATGTCTAATTGGACGGCTTTCTGCAGAAAGGAAGCAACCCACAAATTTGTTATTTTTAGACTTTCGCATAATATTGCATTTAGAACAGTAACCATTACTGCAAAAAAATATATGACCGACACGGTAAATATGGATGGATTCAGCGTAGCGCCTGATTTTGAACTAGAATCTATGATGGTAGAATACATCTTTAACCGAACAGTGCTAAAAATTATTTTACAGGAAGGAGCCGATCCACAAAAACCAACCAATCCAAGTGAAATATATATATATATATATATATATATATATATATATATATATATATATATATATATATATATATATATATATATATATATTTTTTTTTTTTTTCATTTGTATGGGCAGTGCCACATTAGGCAGACGTTCAGCCGCTAATCTTCAGCAACAAAAAGGTCTCCTGCAGACAAATCTTACAATCTCTTACGGGCAATTCATTAACCTGCTATAGTGAACTGAAAAATAAAACACATACCGCAAAAGTTACAAGTAAATGTCACAAATGATATTAGGATGGTTACAATATGGCGCAGGTGTTACCGTTTCAGTACTCGAGTAGCGACTTCTCTCTCTACTACCTCCATTGTTTTAACTCTCTACTCTTTATTCAACTTAAACGCAAGTAACGCAAAACACAACTAGCCTCATGACACAGCATGTTACGCAACTCGCGTATCGGAGACAACGCTAATCATTTGTAGTGCGCATGTCGTACGCGTTTTATTTGTGCATCGGTCTCCTTTTGACAGAATACATGAGCTGTGTAAAGGCCGTTGGTGTGTATGCCGATCGGCGTAGCCAGGTATGGATTGAAATTTTATGGTGGCGGCGAAGACGCCACCCTACGAGAAGTCATCACTTCGTCTTCTTGTTGTCACGGCATAATTATTATTTGTTTATGTCTGTGAAATTTGCTTCTAAGATTTATAAAATACTACTGCTAGTCACGGCGTAAATGAAAACAAACAAACACCTCCCACCACAGCAATCACAAATGAATAGTGTTTTCCCCGATACGCGAGTTGATACGCACAAGCCCGATTGCTGTTGGTCAGCCTAGTGATCCCCTTTTCAATGTTTCCTTACCCTCTAGCTCAGCCGTATCAAATTTGCGTCCCGCTAAGCATTTTCCTGCGGGCCGAATCAATTTTAAAAAATGCCATTTATTGCGGCCCTTATTATTAAAAATTTAATAAATATACTTATTCTATAATAATGCTTGTTTCGTTAACATTTTCAGTATCTAGTTTGTTTTCTTTAAGATTAGGTTTTGCGGCCCACCTAGTTTACGGACTTCATACTTTTGGTCCACCGGTGACTTTGAGTTTAAGTTTGACAAGTTGTGGTTTGCCGTTACTATAAATAATTTATGCTTAATATAGTTTTACCTGTTTAATGTGCAGTTCGATTCTTTGTAACAAAATCGTTCAACAAAGTAACAAGATAGAGTAAAAACCAAACAAGGCTAAGTACATACATGTCAGATTAAACTGTTTAGCTTCATGCAACAAATAATGCATGTTCTTTAATATTTCCTTGGCATAAACGCAAACTTCAATAAATACTCTTGACTAAAAATAAAAGTTTCTCTATTTTTCTAATGGTTTCAAGTATCGTGCAGATAATTTCCAGGTGAGAAAACAAACAATTTTCAAACTGTAAAGGATATACAACTATCATTATATATAAATGTGTACATCTCTATTGATTTTATGCCAAAGTTTGTTTATACCAATTGGTTATTGTTTAATGAATTATGTAGGAAAAAGTAAGTACTGTAACAGTTATATATTTTGGAAATAAATTCGTTTATTTCTACTTAATGACATTTAATAAGTATTTAGAGGAAATTGGATAGGTAGATATGTTTGTAAATTATGAAAAAAATAAGTATCTACTTTGTTGTTTGTTGTTGAGAATGCGGTAAAAACTAAAGAAAGATGTTAAAAATACTTTACATATACATGTGGTTTTAGTATGACAATATTAAGACAAGTGACAAGAAAAGGTTTTTTGGTTAAGTTAGAAAATCTTCTTTTTCTTCTTGTTTTAAATATGTTTCTACATACTTAAGTTTTTTAGAAATAAACTTTATTTAAATAACAAATAGTTATTAAAATACTGAGATATATTGGGTCTCCCATTCGATAATAGGGAAGGTACAAAATTAAAAAGGTTTTCCATTTAATATTTTCTAGTTGTCATTATATCGTCTCTAAAATCATTAATATTATTATATTCTCTTAATTTGTGGGTCACAATGCATGCGTAAGGAAATTGGGATAAAATTTGATAAATATTTTAAATAAATGGGAGAAAACGAGGAAAAATTCCAATTTCTCAAATGAGGCCAATTTTAAATAAATAATAAAAAGAGAAAACATTCACATCCCGAGAAAATCTTCTAGTTCCCGACACAACTCTGTCACTCTGTTTTTTATCCCTTGTTACCCATAATTAATTTACAGTATCCCACTCCTGACGACCAATGAATTTTTAAGTTTATTTATACCAAAACAGCAATTTATTTTATAACTCGATTTATATTTCTTTTACTGGTTCACTAACGAGTACACTAATCTACATTGTCACTTGGATGCTGAACTAGCCTGTGTCCATTTCTTGATTTTTTAGATTTTATGTTGATTGGAGAATAAAAGTGATCTTAAATTGGATGTAGAACTTATCGTAAGTCAATTTTTACAGGTAGCGCTTTTATTGGTCAAAACGTGCACTAGCGAAAACGTGACACTTTATGGTAGAGATAGAATAGCAATTTGAGGACATAGGCTTCTACGTCCAAATCTTCTAAAAATATCCATGTACTAATATAAAGCAATTATTATGGATAATACATTGAAACCCTACTCCGATTTTAATGGACTTAATGCATAAATAAAGACCGTTATCCAATGCCGGCGAATCTATTTTTCTATCTAAATAGTTATATATAACGTGATTTTCTAAAAATAGGTTGTCAGAACTGGGAATAAAGCAAAATAAAAACCGGAATTCCATGACCTGCTAATAAATGTTTAGAGTCGTTGCAATATCGCGTGTTCAGAAGAAAACTTCACGGCTTTCTCGTTAAGTAAGTAAATTGAAGGCAGTTAGTACCGGATGAAGTCCAGTTAAACATCGACCCTATGATGCAATTAGTAACATTAATAAAATTAATTGAAAACTGGTGAAGAAAGATTGTTTGAGAAATATTTATGGATCTGAAGTAACTTAAAAGCTTCACATTTATATTAGTACTGAAAAGAGGTCCTTTTTCTATTAGCTGGTTCGTTATGATATTCCTGTTTTTCCTGAAGTCTATTAGAAGGTTTAAAATATTGTGCTCATCTCAAAAATACTTGATTTAAGTTTTTGTATTGTTATTCAATATGTTTACAACATGTTTTAAAGTTATCTTTGTTTCAGAAAATATTTGCACACTGCAGTAATCTCTTAATTCATGCCGAAGTGAACTAATTGAAAGATAATAATGAAGTGAATGTTTTAAAATAGTGTTTTTAGCTTCAAGTGGCGAATACGGTGACGTAACTTGTAAAGTCAAGTCTTGTCTGGTATCCTTCTGGTATCGGATCAATGAATTTTTCGCAGCGTAATATCGGGTGATGCAAAAAAATTGGCGACAAGAAGCCACCCAGCAAAACACACATTAATGGTCCAACACTGGCGAAATACATGTGAACACTACCTAAAGTGTCGGCACAGCATTTGTGTCACTGTCAGACCACACTGCCGGCATCCCCGCGTCCAGGCGGTCGACGGTTTTCAAGCATACAATTCCCCGTCACTTGCAAATGCCGGAAAAGTGCTTTAGAAGCACATAAGAATATTAACAATTTATTACTGGAGAACTAATATTTGTTCACACAAACTTTGTTTTTACGTTATTATATCGATACTCGCTATAATAAAGCAAAAAATTAGCTACGTAAACCAATCTTAACTTGCCTTGCAGGTTTTTAGGTTTAATTAATATTTGAATAATAAGCATAATCAAAAAGAATGAATTTACACATACAAATCCAATATTTAAAAAATATATGAAGTAGCTGGGACTATCGGCCTGCTACATAATCCAAGATAGCATTGCGCCGCAGACGAAATAGAGAATATGATATCTAAAACAGAAAACACACAATATAAGTATAAAAATAAACGTGAAAAGTCCACAGCAAAAACCATCAAGTTCTATGAAACCAAATTTTTCAGGAGAATAAAAATAATATATGTACTCTGATGTTTATTGCATTATATGCCCGATCTTTTGTATGCGATTTCAAAGGAACCGTGAAGGTTTTTTAATGTTTTATTTTCTCACATAATACTATTGCTTAAACACCAAAAGATGGCGCTGAGAACTCAAAATCATCTAGAAATGGACTTTGATGGTTTTGCAGTGGCCCTTCAAAGATATTAATTATAAACAATGAGTCAATAATAAACTGATTAATAAATAAAAAATAGGACCAAAGAGGCTTAAAACAATAGAATTTTTTTTTTATATTTTTTTTTTATAAATGAAACCATTTTTATAATGTCCTAGTATGTTTCAATAGTATGGATTTAATGCAACATGTGGTAGATATGTGATTCCGTGGAACACAGATTATGAAACGTACCAATACATATTTTCTGTCCAGACACAAAATTCGATTCAAAAACTAATTTGAAGGCAGTCCATCCGGTACGCTTCCAAGAATTGTTAGGAAATAACACAAATATAGTAGATAACAAGCTTACACAGCTCAACCATAGTATAGAGAACAATCAGTAATGCGACTCTCGAGCGGTACCTTTGACACAGCATATAAAAGAACCAGCAGTATTACTCCCCCATTACCACCTCATTCATACAGTGATACCTTCTGACAGAAACCAGTTTTATAAGTGATTATAACCTTTTTAGGTATTGTAATGTTAGCCAAAGCCTAAGCATGATCCGAATGAACTCTCTCTCTCTTCTGAGAGAACCGGGCATGGTCCGGACACCACAGCCTTTTCTAGGTTCGAGAGCTGATCGCAAATCACACCTGCTTTGACCAACGGGTTTATCATTTTCGCCTTTTTTACTATATCTTGTTTGTTGAGTAACCTCGAACTCCTTCGAAACCATAATCGGACACACCTGCGTCGCTTATAATCTCAGAGATCAAAGTCGCCACCTTGACCCACCAAGCAACGGTCATTACCTAATGCCTCGCCTGGCTCTGGATTTACAGCAACCTCTATTGCCTCACGTCATTTAGAGAAACCATATACATGACATTTAAAGAATTTTCTTTTAAAATATTAAATAACAAAAAAATTTCTTGTAGAGGAGAGCTAATTTTGATTAAAATAATAATAGGAACTTTCTCACCCGTATCTCCCGATGATTCCACAGAAGAATTCCCAGGTACCATGGTGATAAAATATTCATCTACTACGATGTTGCGTGGTACAGTTTTTGAAGTCAATACGGCCACCACAGCTAAGAGAATAGACACAGAATTTCGGTGTTCTTTATGTTAATTCATAACACTTTTGAGCATCAGGAACTGCTAAGTCGCCAGCTGTTGTAGTTGACCCTGTTGTTCAGGAAAAGACTCACAAACCCCGTAGGTCGTACCTTTCTCCAAATTTTTTCTTATCTGCCGCTATCCCAACTTCGTCACTTGCAGATCGTATGCTGTTGCGTTCTAAATTGGCGAAAACGATTAAGAAAAAAATTTCACGAGGCAGCTAACAAAATTTTGAAAAATTACATTAATAGATACGAAAACACTAAATGGACACCAGAAACGAAAACAAAATACCAAAAAACTGCGGACAAAGAATTCGAACGATATGAAAACGAAAATACGGAATGGACACCAGAAAAAAAATCAAAATAACAAGAACCTAATGACAAAGAATTCTAACGACATGAAATCGAAAATGCTAAATGGACACCACAAAAAAAGCAAAATGCAGACAGACAAAGAATTCGAACGACATAAAGAAGAAAACGCTAAAGGGATACCAGAAAATAAAAACAAGTACCAAAAACAGACGGAAAATTGCCAGAAAAGAAAAGAAAACAAAATATCAAGAACAGACGAACAAAAAATCGAACGACATGAAAATAAAAACCCTGAATGGACACTTGAAACAGCATTAGACAGCTTTTTGACAGTTTTTCATAAATCAAAAACTATGATACCTGGCTCCTTAGAGGTGCCTAATTTTTTTTTCTTCTAAAGTTCATTGAAACTGCTTTTGATATTTTGTTGAAATTTGGTAGAAACACTTTTTTTGAGGCAAAAATAAATTTTCTACTTCCACCAGTGACATCCACGTAGGCATGATATTGAATGTTTGGATAGAAACAAACGGTACGCCGCTGATTTTTTTAAATTCTATTTTAAAGTTTGCGATTCTTTTAGTAAAACGATAAATTCAAAATCTTAAATCTAAAGCGAAATAACAAGAGAATACAAACAAAATAAAGAACCCTATTATTTATCAGATTTTACATCTTACTTTAGTAATAATTATTTAATAATATAAAATCAATGTCAACTTTATTGTCTGTGTGAAAAGAAACGTAAAAATTATGATGCTTTACCCAGCCTACTACTTTTTATTTAATTTGCTTTAAGAGCAAACATGACGGGCGCTCCTCCACCAAAAATCAATTTTACATTTGCGGCAGTTAAAAAAAATTGTAAAAAAAATGGTTCAGTCCAATCGTTCTAAAAATGAACCAAGAATATCGCTAAATCACGAAAAACTTATATTTTTAAAGAAAAACAACAAAAAATTCAACTTTTTAGCAAATTTAATTTTTTGGCACTTTAGCGTCATTTTATAACAAATATCTTAACTATTTTTAAAAAGATTACCAATTTTAAACAGGACCAAAGATTAACATAGTTTTCATTCCGATACTAATTCTATTAAAACAATGATACCAGTGAATATGGCAACGCTGCTGGTCTATGAAGCCCGTGGTTAAAAGGGTAGCTGCTGTTTAGTTAAATTTGTTATTTCCTGTGTCGAAAAATAGTTGTTTTTGAAGAGGTGCGAAATTATTGTGATCGTCTTAGTTTGTTGTTGAGGCGTTGTTAGGTTTTTGTTCAATTTAGTTTTTAGTTAATTTATGAAATGAAAAATGCCACCTGACAAATTTCTATTTTAATTGTTTGCTGCCAGAGTTAGTAGATCCTAGAGAAATACGACATGTGCCAATTAGGAAAAAGAGCTTGTCAAGAATTTTGCCCGCTTAAAAAAATGTTTAATATACAGGGTGTTTCTAAATACATGCGACAAAATTCAGAAGGTGATTGCTCGAATGAAATTAATATGGGTCTTTTTTATAACAAAATTTCCTCAGCCCACCCCTTTTCGAGATATCACCCTTAAAAGGTGGTGACTAAAATTGAGTTTTTATTTTTTTTTCTAAAATTTCAGTAAAGCTAGAAACTTGAAATTCTGTAATTTTCGTGCACTCGCAAAGGACTAACGACGGGTATTTTTTCAATATTCCTGTTACATTATAGGGGGGTGAAATTAGCAACACTTACTTTATTTCATATCAGAACTTTTTTTCCCAAAACCAATAGCTTCAGTGAAAAAAAAAATAAACACCCTAATTTATCATTTTTTTTTTAATAAATTGAGTGGAAAACATTATTTTTTTTTCTATAAAGCTGTTAGTTTTGGGAATTTTTTTTTAAATAAAACAAGTATTTCAAGTTACAAAATTATTTCATAAAACTTCATCTCGAAAAAAAGTTTTGATATGAAATAAAGTAAGGGTTGCTAATTTCACCCCCCTATAATGTAACAGGAATATTGAAAAAATAACCGTGGTTAGTCCTTTGCGAGTGCACGAAAATTACAGAATTTCAAGTTTCTAGCTTTACTGACATTTTAGAAAAAAAAATAGAAACTCAATTTTAGTCATCACCTCTTAAGGGTGATATCTCGGAAAGGCGTGGGCTGAGGAAATTTTGTTATAGAAAAAACACCCATCTTAATTTCATACGAGCAATCACCTCCTGAAATTTGTCCCATGAATTTTGAAACACCCTGTATGTTGGTATATTAAGGTGAATGCAGCAGCCTTTATAATTTTCGGACAAGGATATTTCAAAAAGTAATTTTGTTAAAAAATTAAAATTATGGCAAAATAAATTAGGTAATATTAACTAGATATGCCTATATTTTAAAGTTTTAATTCCTTTCAGTTTCCGAAAAAAAAAATCAAATATGATAATGAAAATAAATGCATTCCTCAACAGAACTATTTTTAACATAATCCCGAAATTTAAACTGTTAATGTCTTGGTAATGATTTATTTAAATTCGCCAAAATTAGTGGCTAAAACGCCTCGTTAAGTGCTGCCTTCTGGTGTAACGCGCTTGTAACTATCGTATCGTACACTCTGTCATTATTCGTTTCTTGCAACAATTTACACCAGTTTACACCAAAAGATAGCACTTAATGAAGCTTTTTAGCCACTAATTTTGGCGAATTTTAAGAAGTCATTAACTAGACTAGGAGCTTAAATTTGGGGATTATATAAAGAATAGTGCTGTCGAGGAATGCATTTATTTTCATTATGATATTTCAAAATTAAAGCCCTTTTAGTTTTTTCGGAAACTGGAAGGAATTAAAACATTAAAATATATGCATATTCTAGATATTATTACCTAATTTATTTTGCCAAAATTTAAATATTTTGAGATATTCTTGTCCGAAAATTATAAGGGGTGTGATCACCTTAAGATTGAAAGATAATTAGCTTTAATTCATGAGATGCAAAGCATCATAAAAACCACCTACTGCCAAGAGAAAATTTTGATTCAACAGTATTGTATATTTTGTGTTTTAAAAGAGAAAAAATTAACATTTCGTGAAATAATAGTTATTTTTTTAATTTAATAATCTATGTGAAAAAAAATTTTTTTTATACACACATTAAAAAATTGTTATATTAATATACTTATTTAATTGTACTTATATTTGTTGTTCCTTTAATACAATAAATACAATTTACCTATCTCCAATTCATCACTTTCCGTATCCATATACCTAGGGTCCGATTACAATTAGAAGAACACCGCTACGTCATAACTATTATTTCGAATTTCCAATATACAGGGTAACAGCGTAATCTACATCCTACAAGTAATATAAATTAAAAATTTAAAAAAACCGAATTCAAAAACGTGCAGATGCTGTCACCATATCTTAACCAAATTTATATGGGACCACCCCTTACTAACAAAAAAAGAATTATATAAATCGGACAAGGTGGTAAAGTATTATCGCTATACATACATAAAAAATGAAGAGTTTGAGGATTTTCTCATGGGTCTAATTATTAGATTTTGACAAAATTTATATGGAACCACCCCTGAAAACCTTCCTTTCTAACAAAAAAAGAATCATTGAAATCGGACACCGTGTTAAAGAATTATCGCTAAACATACATAAAAAAAAATTTAAAAAAATATTGCGACGAATTGAGAATCTGCTCCTTTTTTGAAGTCGGTTAAAAATAGGAGTAAAAGTTTATATAAACATAGGTCCGAAAACGTTTCGTTTTCGAGATATAGGGTGTTACAAGTTAAGTCCAGATGGCACATTTTTGTAAATATTTTCTAAAATTTCATTAGTTACCGATTTTCCAAAGTTAAAAAAAATAAAATGTCTGATTCTACAGACCTACTAATTATTGTTTACACTTTCGAATAAGGTAACATGCTTTTCTCTTGAAAATGGCGCGTCCTAGCGAGATGCAACAAATGTAGCTTTATTTTACAGAAAATATTGGTTTTCCAAATTTAATAGTCAAAAATGTTAAAAACTATCAACAAAAAAAACTTAGGGCAATTTTACTCTAAGCTCCCCCTAATTTACTCACCTAAGAAGATGATCAAAAACTGGGGTTTAGTCCAATAAATGGAGCGTAAAAAGGTAAGTATTTGTACCAAATTTTACATAATTAGAAAATATTTACAAAAGTGTGGTATCAGGACTTCACTTTTAACACCTTCTATCTCGGAAAAGAAACGTTTTTGGACCTATGTTTATATGAACTTTTACTACTATTTTAAGATGTAGATTACCCTGTTAAAATATGACCGTCTAATTTCGAGATACCCTGTATATCATCTATAACTATCAATAAATAAGAAATATTTGAGTTGTTTGGTTTAAAAATAGTATTCCTACATTCCTATAATATTAACAAGCCACCAAATCCCCCATTAGGCGGCGATACCCAACGATTTACTTCGCCAATTGATGACACACCTGTGTTCATGTAATAATTGTAATTGGACCCTACCGAATCCTATGATTATTCTTCAGCGCACGACACACAACATTGCCAAATTTATGTAACCGAACAAGGTTCCAAATACTTTAAGGGGAGGTCGTTAGATACGTGCGGTGTGACGTCAGAAGGGACTGGATTGCTCTTAAGAGGGCATTTAGGGTATGATCCGTTATTAACCGACTACTAACCGCTAGTAACCAGGATTTTTTGATAGCGGTTCCTGAAAAGAAAAAACGAATTGTGGCGTACCATATTTTTCTTCAAAAATATTTAGTTCAAACCCCGTACGAATGTCACTGGTAAAAATGTAAAAAAGTATTTTGTCAAAAAAATGCTTTTTAATGAATAAAAGATTTGAACAAAATTTCATAAAAATAATTGAAGTGATAAGAAAATTATGATAAAAAAAGTTATTTTTTTCCTAAAACTGTAACACTCTTCTTTTCTTCTTAAAATTACTCAAGGCACTCAATTAATAAACACCCTGTATAAAATTGCTAATAATAACTTTAAATAATTGCATTATTTAAATACATATTATTTGTAAAATCTTTAGTTACAATAATTAACGTAATAATACATTTTCTGAAAAAAAAAAACATATTTTAAATATTCAATACAGAACAAAACTTTTCTATAATCATGAGAAATAAAACAAGAGTTCCATCCATAAATTCTGAAACCGAAAAAAAAAAAAAACATTAAAAGCAGAAAAACTTTTAAAACACGTCATTTTGATTGTCTGTGGCTCATTACTTTTGTAGCGACTGAAATTTTAATTTTTAATTTACTACTTCTAACTTCTATTAATAAACATTTTCAAGCATAATGTTATACGTAATCACTAAAATACTTGTTTTATCAAGATTAAATAGCTTACTTAATATTAATAAAATTTAACAACTAGCTGTATTTGTTGGAAATTATAAAATCAATAAAATAATGAATATATTTTGTATAAAATGTATATCTTTTTTGACATCGTTACCTATTTTTTTTTATTTTTTTTTTATTAATATATTATATTATTTTCAAGATTAATGGCGAACGGGTACCCTCCGACGTTTATCAAGATTTCAAAGCAGCTGTCATCCGAATTCTAGGCATGCAAGACAATCCACCGGTGTTTTTAAATGGAAAGGTAGCTCCAGTGCCGGATAATGTTGTTACCACTGAACTTCCACAAGTGGTAAGTAACACAACTATTTTCTAATGGAAAGTAGTGTTATGTGATACCTCATTTGAAATATATTTTCATTAAATTAAATGAGTAATTAGGTCTTATATTTATGACACGTCGGTCAACGGACTTACATGAAATTAACCTACCTTCATACAAATTTATATATTATTTATTTAACATTAATCAAATAATTTCAATTTACATTATTATATTCTTCACACACTAGGCTGTCAAGAGTATAATGCATTCGGTTCTGTCCGTCCGCCGATGTCACGTTTTTTGTCGGCATGATAAGTCAATAACAAAAAAGATATCGAGAGTCAAAACGCAGGACCTTGTAACAATTTAGAAATTTTTCAGGAGAGCAAAAAAACTATTTTATTTTTGTTCTAAAACATAAGTTTTGATTTTTTTATAAATATATTTACTAAAAACGAACATAATGAGATTATTATAACAATATATAACAATGTTCTTCTCTTTCTGAAATAAACCACATTTAGGTTAGGTTAGGTTGAAAATGAGTGGGATGATCTCATCACCTTCCACTGCGACCCAGATGGGTCTATTGTGGCTCACTTATAGTTCACCGTACAAGCCACACCTTTTGATAAAGGTAATGGTTGAATTGGGTGAGACTTCTTTAAAGTCGGTAGGCTCTAGTCGGGTAAATCCGAAGATCTGGAACCTGGTTCTTTCCAGAGCGG
Source organism: Psylliodes chrysocephalus (assembly GCA_927349885.1). Lineage (NCBI taxonomy): Eukaryota > Metazoa > Arthropoda > Insecta > Coleoptera > Chrysomelidae > Psylliodes > Psylliodes chrysocephalus. The sequence goes on along the minus strand of OV651815.1, from coordinate 79,762,865 downwards.
AGCTTACATAAAATGTGCTCTGCAGACTCGTCCTCCACGCTGCAGAATCGACAGTCCGATGTTTGTTACAGACCTATCCTTCTCATGTGGTTGCCCAGACGGCAGTGTCCTGTCATTAGTCCAGTGAAAATGCGTAGATCTCTCCTACTTCATTCTCGGATCTAAGCAGAGGCGTTAATGGAAGGGTTGGTTATAAACGCCTTCGAATGGGTTAGCCCTGGGGTATCTCTCCAGTTCGTGAGTCTTACACCCTTCGTCCATTTTGAGATAATTCCTTTGGCAGTGCTTTTTGCAATGCCCAGGAATGGTTCTGATCCTATGAACACAGATTCGGTTCCTCTTTTAGCAAGTGCGTCGGCTTTTTTGTTTCCCTCCACACCACTGTGTCCCGAAACCCAGATCAAAGTAACTTTGGTCCGGACACCGAGAAACTCTAGGGTATTTATACAGTTCCAAACCAGCTTAAGGGCTGCCTGGCTATCTAAAAAGATCTTTATAGTCTTATTTGCGGGGAGAAAATTGATCAACTCTCTCGCTCCCAATTCTATAGCAATCATTTCTGCTTGGAAGATCGTGGCCAGAGAGCCTAGGTTTATTGATATGTTAACTCTAGGCCTGTGGAAGAAAACTCCCTCTCCTACTCCTTTTTCAGTTTTGGAGCCGTCCGCGTACAATGCATAGTCTGCCTGGAAGAGGGTTTTTCCCCTTTGCTCCATGCGTCTCTCTCTGGAATAAGGACGCTGTATGACCTTTCTATGTGCTGTCGGGGAACTAGCGAGTCCGAGACCATGCCGAGGATGAGGTGGTTATTAATTTCACTCATTAGCTCCGTCTTGTCCCATCGCAGTTCTTCGTAACATTGACTACCTTACTTTCAGGAGCCTGCCTGTAGGATACCATTCTGGCCTCCCTTTTCAGCAGAATGTGGAGAGGGGTTAGGTCCAGCATGGTTTCCATGGCTTCTGTAAGTGTAGTTGACATTGCTCCAGTTATGGCGAGGGACGCAAGCCGCTGTATTCCAGCTAGCTTTGCTCTGGCCGTCCGTTGGAGTCCCTTGTCCCACCAGCCGACAGAGCCGTACGTAACCATGGGTTTTATCACTGTTTGGTAAATTCAATAGATCAGTTGAGGACTGATCCCCCATGCTTTGCCGCATATCCTTCTGAAAGTCCAGAGGGATAATCTGGCTTTGTTAATGGTTTTATCCAATTGGGGGTTCCAGGTGAGTTTCTTTTCTAGGGTAATTCTCAAATATTTCACCTCCTCCGCAAAAGAAATGGTTTCCCCAGCCAAGGTAGGTTGTCGAAGCTTGTCGAGCTTTCTTCTCTTGGTGAAGGGGACAATAACAGTTTTACGGGGTTTAACAGACATCTGCTCCCTCTCGCACCATCTGTTGATAGTATTTAGGGCTTGTTGTAGGATGTTGGAGATCACCTCTTCGAACTTTCCCCTAATTATGATAACCAGATCGTCCGCATAGCATTGGAAATCCACCCCCTATCGGGAGAGATCGTCTAGCAGGTCATCCACCAGAATAGTCCACAGTAGGGGTGAAAGTACGCCGCCTTGTGAACATCCTCTGGCAGGCCTGAAAGTGACAGTCTCTACCTGCAGTGATGAAGTGATGTTCCGGTTTGCCAGCATGCTTTTGATCCAATTACAAGTTAGTTTGTCGATTTCTCTTCTTTCAATAGAAGAGAATAAAGGCACCTAGCGCAATCTCCCCGTGATTTAGGGAATGGCCGATTTTGCCTGCTAGATTGTGCAGGGCATGATTTGCCTGCTTGGTAGGCATATTGAGAGGAGTTTAACGAGTTTGGCCGAAGACGCCCTTCTCTAATATGCCTATCTAGTGTTTTTAGAAGAAAGGATGTTAGGCAGATTGGACGATAAGAGTTTGGTAGGGAGGTATCTACTCTACCAGCCTTGTGTATATGCACGACTTTCGCCAACGTCCATCCTAGTGGGATATACCTCCACGCCAGGCTTGCTCTAAACAACCTCACAAGGAGGGGTAGCAGAAGTTCCTATCCTTTTTGTAAAAGGGCGGGAAAAATTCCATCCTCTCCGGGTGATTTAAAGGGGAAGAATAAATTCATCGCCCATTTCACGGCGTTTGGAGAGACAATTTAAGCAACAAAGTTCGAGTCCTCCTTTTTGGGTCGTATAATCGATTCCGTTAAAGGAAGGGGTGCATGTTGCCTGTCCTCGAGGATTCGACTACCTGGGATCGTAGGTGTTGTCGGGTCTTTTTATCGAGCCGACTTCCCGTCTCGGATCTTTGGCAAGAATCTTGTGAAGTCTGGTACTTGCAGGTAAATCTGATATACTCTGACAGAACTTCCTGAACGATTCTCGTTTGGCCTTTCTAATAGCCTTGTTGTACTCCGTTAAAGATTTGCGGTAGTTTTCCCAGCAGCCAAATTCTTTAGCTCTATTGAAGAGATGTCGAACTTCTTTTCTTTTTTGGTCGAGGCTTCTGCTCCAACATGGAGTACCCCTCAGGTCTCTTCTCTCCTTTAGTGGGCAGTTGTCCTGATAAGCAGTAATAAGGGCATTTTGAATTTGATCATTCGCCTCTTCAATCTCTGCGCTATTCTTAATAGTTTTAGTTACGTTTCCAAGCCCCTCCTGGAGGGACTTTTCGTATCCACTCCAGTTTGTGCTTTTAGGGTCATGGACAAAAACGATGTCTAGTTTCTTCTTGGCAAACCTCCTGCCAAGGACGTATGAAGCCGCTTGGGCGTGCTGAAGATTTGCCTAGAGGAAGAGCATCGGCTTGCCCATTGTTAGTGAGTGGGAGGGATTGGGAGAGGGGGGGGGTGGTGGAGGATCCTTTTTATCACTCCTTTTCTCCGTATTTTCCTTCCCTTTGGTTTTGGAGCCTTTACGCACTGCTCTCTTGGACAGGGGTTGTTTCCTCTTGTCCTTTGAGGAGGTGGGCCTCCAATGAGGTTTTGCGGGTCCAGAGATACCCTTGTTAGCCACTGCGGCTGCAGGAGTGATCTTTTCACGTCCTGTGTCCTTGGCGACCCTACTCGACGTTCCCGAGACAGACGGCATCTGTTGAGAGTCTGTTGTTGGGTCTGATATTTGCCCTTTTTGTTCTTAATCTGAATAATTATCTTCGACTATGCTTTTTTTAGATGAGTCAGCGTCGTTGCGCTCCATAGTGGCGTCGTTATCGAGATCAGAAAGGTTTTCTTCGGGTATTATCGTGAAAGAATTTGTAACGGTTTGTTTCAAACTGGCTTCTACATTGTTTATTTTAAAGCTAGGATCTGATATTGTAGATTCCATGATTTCCAAATTTGTCCAGGAGAACTCTTAAGAGTTTCTGGCTTCAAACTACTTTGGAATACGATCTCCGCGTTACTGATTATTTCATAAATATCCTCAGGGCTCAGAAGCTGTTTCAAGTTAAGCTCGAGAAAAGACTTATTGTTCAGATCACTTATATTTGTCAAATTCAGGTCATTTTCTTTTTTATGGTTTTCGTTTACTGTTTCTGATTCATTTGAGTGCAGAATTTTAGCCATTGCGACTATCTTTCTTGCTCGGTTGGACATTATTATATTAGTAGTTTTATACAGTACCTCGTAAGTGCTAAATCTATATAAATTTAAATGCAGGACATCGTAAGTGTCACCTGGAAAGAAAATGCTTTTTGGAGTATAAAAATATATATTATTTATTGTAGAATAAATGAGACGAAAACATCTAACAACACCTTCAAAACAACTCTTTTAAAAGTATGTAATATAAAATTACAGTTATTTTAAACATCTTACCTTACCAGCTAAAAACATGAAACACTCCCACGAACTACAACAATAACGTTCGATAATAAGGAGCCGACTGACAGATACAAGGTAATGCTTTCAAAATTGGCGCAAATGTAAATACGATGTTATGAATTTCGCGATTTACCCCTAAAACTGAAAACTGATTAATTTTAAACTTGGTCAACAGATTGCATCATCTATTCTACGCAATATTTTATAATAAAACGAATTTCGCACAAAATGTAAGTAACGAGGTCCTGCGTTTTGGCCCTCGATATCAATTTGAAAATTTCAGGAAAATCAAGCTCTATAAGAAGATGAAGCCTATTAAATTAAAAAAATCTGACTTAAAATGGTGGGGTTAAGGGGGATTAAAAAAAAATACGTAAGTCATAAATAAAAAGCGACACCAACATGAAATTTTTAGTAAAAACCAAGCTCTATAAGGCAATGAAGCCTATTGATTCTTAAACAAATCTGAATAAAAATGGGGGGATAATTGGGGTTGAAATATTGAAAAAAACTATAAATCTAAGATGATGAAACATATTGATTCTAAATAGAAATCTGATTAAAAATGGGGGGGGTTCTGTTAAACTAGGAAGAGTATAATAGTAGTATAATAATAGAATGAGCATTATAAGCATTATATATCTTTATCCTAGTTTTATATATATTCAATATCATTATTCGTTAGATTTTACATATCATAATCATTTAGTAGTGGGCCCATTTGCAGACCCAAATGTAGCGCCATTTATAAACATATCAAACAATATAATAATTTGGTTAAAGTCTCATTTGCAAAATCACTAATAAATTGTGTGGTGAAAAAGTGCAAAAGAGATACATAAACAATAAAAGCAAATGCAGTTTAATAGAAGAAAACAAATAAGTACTGAATTTATTGACTCATTTCTTAATTACCGAAACTAGTCGCTCCGTCCCTGTTTCTAAGAAATAATTTTTGTGGTTAGGACTTTGAATTGTTCCTTTTCTTTACGGATGACCTAATTATTTTATTTCTATTCCAAAAACATGACATATTTTCTTTAAATTATTGTTTCTGTTTCAGTCTATGCCATCTACTACCCAAATACCACCTGTACCCCGCTCTCAGCAACTCCAGCAATCACCAGATCGTCCGCAAACCCGAGTCATATCCGTTAATCCAAGCACGCCCAATTTTAGATCCCCTACAAAGGCTTATCCACCAGTCTTATGGGTAATCGGCGGGCCGGGTAGTAACAAGGCTGCTCTCAGCGCGAGCGTTGCCACAGAAATAGGCTGGGAGCACGTCAGTCTTGGAAAAATTTTGAGAAGCATCGCCGACCAACCAGATGCTAAGAAAAATAAGGAGGTGGCGAAGTTGAGGGACTGCATCAGTAACGGTGAATTGGTGCCGGAAGATATTATTGTGAAATACGTTGAGAAAATTATGGTGGATAATATGGAGAAAGAAGGTCTGATTCTTGATGGTTATCCAAGGGATATGGAGCAAGTTACTGAATTTGAATTGAGGGTAAGTTCTCAATTCTTATTGTTTTAGACCTATAATCCACTGTATAGAGATTTTTGATGCGTAGAGTTCTGTAAAAAATCTTTAGTTCTTTTCTGCAATTGAGTTTTCTGCTCTATGAATATTCTGGACTGTGTGAGTCCAGGTAGTCTCAACCAGAGCTTATGATGTTTTCTATTTACCTGTTCCATTAGAATCTCTAATATTGATATGAAATACCATGAGGATGTTAATCCAGTTAGAGTTTTCTCTTGCATACATTCGGAATGCATTCTGAGGATTTTGACGTAATCACTGTAAACTATTTCTCGGGGTTGAATTTTCAAATAAAGAAAATAATACGCCAATATCCAATTTTAAGATTTATCGTAAAACGATCAAAGACCAAAAGGGAATGATAATATAAATACATAAACTGTTTCAAAGAAGTTATGTATGCGTGCACATCCCCCACATCCCCCAAGTCATAGAATCCAGAATCCAGAATAATATTATTCTGGATTTATGAGATTTGAAACATGTAATAGAGGGTTTTTTTCTCTACAAGTTGGCATGAAAATGTGAATTTGGAAAAAGTGAAGTTACGAGGTTTACTAATTAGGGTAACGATTTAAAAAAAAAACTCATTAACAAGGCTTTTCCGATTAGTTAATCTAACAATTTAAAAGTAAATCGTTAAATAAAGATCTTCAAATAATTTACTATAAATATCTACGTTTTTAATATTTAAATTTTTGTATGCCTGTGGATGAACCTGTAACAAACAAGTCTCCAAGTTAAATCTGTAAAATAATGAACGAAAAACCAGATTTACTACTACAACAAATATAAATTTTCTTGTTAGATTTCACATTTCGTATGAGAACAAATGCATTATTTCACAAAGTGGGTGGAAGTCTATGCCATTCCAAATCAAGAAGCCGCAACTGTTCCAGATGTGTTAATTAAAGAGTTTATCTATCGATTTGGAGTGCCCTTGGAGATCCACAGTGACCAAGGCAGAAATTTTGAAAGTCAACTTTTCCATGGAATCTGTAACAGACTAGGCATGAAGAAAACCAGAACGACAGCATTGCACCCACAATCCGATGGAATGGTAGAGCGAATGAATAAGACTATTGGCAAATATCTGTCAAACGTGGTTTCAAACCATCAACGAGATTGGGATCAGTATCTTTCGCTCTTTGCAATGGCTTATAGGTCCGCTGTCAATGAATCAACAGGCCAAACACCAGCAAAGGTCCTGTTTGAGCGTGAGATAAGACTACCGTGCGACCTCGAGTTTGGATGCCGACCTGGAGAAGATGTAGCTGGTGAAGATTATGCGATCCGGTTACGAAGAAGAATGGACGATATGCATGAATTGGTCCGCTCGCATCTTTAAATCGCCAGCGACAGGATGAAGAAACGGTACGATACCCAAGCTACAGAGGGATGTTTCAAGGAAGGCGAAAAAGTCTGGCTTCATAACCCAAAAGGACAGAAAGGTTATTCTCCGAAGCTTCAAAGATCTTGGGAAGGTCCGTATCTCATCTAGAAAAGAATCAATGATGTTATTTGCCGTTTAAGTAAGATCCCGAACGGTAAACCGAAGGTAGTTTACTAAAACCAGCTAGCTCCATACTATTGTTAAAAACTCCGTAAACTTGGCTACAATGTTCAATCAGAATATTGCATTTCTGCCATGGACGCTTAGATTATGAATCCGTGATGGTTCAGAAATTTTGTAATGAATCGTTTTTGTCTTGGTTTTATATCTATGTATGCATGTGTGTCTTTTATAAAAAATAACAGACTTAGATATCCTAAAATAATAAAGTTAGCATTATTCTTCAATACCATGACATTAACTCTTAATTTTACGGTCAGCGACGTACATAGGCGTTCACATCACTAAAGAAATCATCAATGTTTATAATTTTCATATTGTTACACTGGTTTTTGGTATGTCAATTTATTTCAACTCAACTTTACAATGCAACTATATAACTGATAACATGAACGTATAATTTCTACTACAGAACTGTAACTCTGACGTCAGAATCACTTATGTAGCTTGCTTTAACCTTCTAGAACCATCTTAAAACGTTCAGATGTTTCTTGACATAGAATGACATTTTTAAACATTTCTTGAATATTCCCCTTCTTCTTTTATTCGTCTGCTTCCTGTATAACAGCCGCAGATTACTGCAGGGTGCTGCGTAACAATATGTTTTATTTTTCAGCTTGAATAACATAATCTAATATTCTCCCATGACTAATTTCTTGATACGCCTCTGCTGAAAACCCCTTCCTTTCAAACAGAGTGAATTAAACAATATTTTTCGCTATGTTAATGGTTTCTTACTTATTCCTTTTCTTTATAGAACTTTCATCGTAGCAACCTTGAGAAATCTATTGAATATTTTTATCAATAAATAATAAGTTAGCAAGTGTTCGAAGAAAATTATCAGTTATCCGTTTTGTAGTCTCGAAAAGTATTCGTCCCTGAATAATTTAATTATTTTAGAGTGACAGTTGGATAAAATATATTATATACCTTAAATTATGTCTAGTTGGGGCTTATTATTACGTTATTATTTATGTTTATTTAATACAAAATCCGACAGAGTTGTCCCTAATTACAGGATAAGGCAAGGAATATTAGAATACAAACTAAAACAGCGTACATCCTAAAAAAATATACAGTAGTTAGATGTAGTTACGTCACCACCAAACCCACTTAGATGGATAATTATATAGTCAGTGTATTGTAAATTGAATAAAAGATGAATAACAGAAAATAAGGACAAAAACGAATTAGAAATTATTTATTAATTTGACTTACCATCACATATCCATTTAGGATCACCTACAGACTAAAATAGGTACTTAAAGTTAGTTATAAGAAAAGGTCACTAAGTAATATAAACGATTTAAAAATTGAGGAGGTTCTTCTTTAGGTTGAGGAAACTAACAGTAACAAAATAAAATAAAAATTACATTAAACAAATAAACCCTCGAAAAACAAAAATTAATCAAATTGATTTGTAATAAGAGTTTCAAACCATTTTTCTATTAGTATTAGTTTCATTTACTTATTTATTTACTTTTCATATTCTCAATAATTGAACATATTTTTATTTACCTATTTCGTCTGGAACTATTTTTAGTTGCAATTAATATGAATCGACTTTTACTATTTTCAGACTATTTTTAGTCACAATTCAAATCAATCAAACAAACACTTAACTTTCGTGAAATTGATGGATTAGGTTTTAATAGGCCTAAAGAAGTATTGTTTTTAACCTTGTTATTATTATTCCTTAAAACACGAAATACAAATGGGTTCAAGTCTCGGTTCAAATTTATTTTACTCTATATTCTATAGGGTACAATAGGTACAATAGGCAGTTAAAATCTAATCATACCCAGATAACAGTTATACATTCTTAGCATATTCTTAGTATGTATATACTTTTTAAGAATACGCATATGCTGAGAATATACTAAGCATATGTTACGTGACGTTGTTTATACGTGCTATGCAGGATACTGAGAATGTACTTCAAGTATGTATACAGTATGCCAGATGTATCTACTTTAATTTGATAGTATTTAAATATAGAATATGCTAGACATATACTAGACACCCTAATACAGGAAGTTTAATTAATATTAAACATTAAAGAATAAGTGTATATAATGAAAGTCGTGACCATTATTTAAATCTTTATTTCAAAAAATTCATACTTATTCTTATTTTTATTATAAATTCTTTCTTTGACCTTAACCAACCAATATTTTATTGTATCAATGGCTTGAGTTTCATTTGCTTGATTCCATTGGATCTTCATTGAACCTAAAAAATAAAAAAAAAATCAACAAACTTGGTACATATACAAATTAAGTGTACATAGCTAATGGAATATTTTAAATATTTTTGTCGAACGTAAAACATTAAAAATTGTACATGGCATTCCACTAACAAAAACAAGAGCTACATAAATGATTATTATGTTTAGTGAAAGTTTAAATAATTTTTGTTAATTACTTACCACCATTTTGTAGTTTTCGTCGTCCTTTAGCTAATTTTCTAGTTCTTCCAGGTCAATTTCTGGCCTTACGGGATTTTTTTCATAGAAAGTGTGTATGTAATTCTGGTAAAACTGTATTTTAGTTTCAATCCGCCATTAGTATTAACCATATTAATCAATTCACACTGGCAATTAATATTTGGGATATTCTGTGTTTTAACATCACTTATAGGTCCTAAAAACTACAAATATAGTAAAATTTGTTTACTTTTATATCGAACACACGATGCAATTAATTTTTATTAATTTACTTACTTATTACAAAAGGAAACGAGATCAAACAAATTTGTAGGAATTGTAGGTTATGTTATTCTTCTTCTTCTTCTTTTCTATTAAGGTTGTGAATGTTTTTTGGCCTGAACAAAATTAGTGCGTTTACTAGCGAATTATCAGATCGGCATTTGGGAAAAATTCATATAGATATGTATATAAACGTGTTTCTACATGTATTTGGTGTTAATTTTTACCTGCAAGCATTTGGAACATTCTCAGAATATGAGGTAAATTCTGGGTATATGACTTTTAGTGTCTTCTAAGAATGTCCTGTTATAGCACGTGCTCAGCATATACTTTTTGGAATATAATTTTAAGGCACGCACCAGTATATACTTTCTAGAATATACGTTCATAGTATATACTAGGTATGTTCTAAGAACATTCTAGAAAGGACATAATAAAAAGAACATAAACAGAACGTTGTTAGTTTATTCCTAGAACCTTGATGTTATGTGGGTAGTTTAAACTGAGAACATCGTTGTATAATCATCGGTTATTGTTAAAAAGTTATAAAAAAGTCATTTATACGTTGAATTTAAAAAGTTAAAAATTAAATTCCTGTTAGCTAAACTGAATTTACAGCATTCTTTGTAAAACCCGTCCATAAAAGGCAATAATGCCATTTATGTAGAAATGTTGATTGAAAATTATGTCAACTTTTAGTGTCAGTTCCAAAAATAAATTATTGGTGACTTTTACTAAATTATGATATAACTAGGTTATAACTATTTTTAACAATTTTATACAGGGCATAATTTATTTTACATGGGCCAAATAAAGGGTGGGTGGCTCAGTGGTTCACGTACTTTGATTTTCTTTTACTATAAAGAGAATGGTCGCACTGCGCAGCTTTCTGAGTGCCTTTTAAAAGGAGATAGAAAACTCCGCCATTTTGATCCTTTATTACGTGTTGCCTATATCTTGGCGCAATATTTTTAATAGGTGCGTTTTAATCATTCGCTTCTTCTTCGGAATTGTCGGTTTTCTTGTTTTAATCTGACAGGTTAAAACGACTAAACCGACAATTCCGGAAGCAGAAGCGGATGATTAAAACGCACCTGATATTTTGCTTGCTGCTGTCAGTGTCACTGAATATTATTTTTGCAGTCACAGTTTATTGCTCACTCGGACCAGTTGAAAGTTCCAAAATAACATCCACTCCAGGGATACAAATTCAGGATACGCAGAAGACTGCTGTTTTATTATCGGCGGTTGTCATATATTGTATTATCCGAGTTGCGCAGTGTATAAACTGGAACATTGAGATCAAAAGTGCCGATGCAGAGTGAGCGATCTGATTCTTTAGCTATAAACTGTGGCATAGGAATCAAAATGGCCGCGCCCTATGTTGGGCGTGTCGGACCTCTCTCTTGCACCGTATAGTATTCAAAGTATGTGCAGTGTTTAGAGTCATGACTTTGAGATCGAATCCCACCGGTTGCAGGAAGTGTTATTTAATAAAAAAAAATTAAATATTAATTCTAAAGCATAGGTAGGATTCCCCACTCGACCATTCACTGTTGGGTTCTAATTAAAAGTACTGTTCCTGAAGTGGCGCTGAGAAACAGTAACAAAGCCTACACAAAACAAACAATAAGAATTTAAACAAAAACTGAGAGTGGCCATATTAGGTTAATACACATAGGCCATAAATGAAAAAAAAATTCGCCAACAGTAACATAAAGCGATGAGTAAGGTATCAACCGAGAATACCAATCAAGTCAAGGAGAAGCGACAGCTTGATGTTTTTAGTGTACCGTTTTTAATGCGCATGTGCCAAAATAAGTTTTGTATCACTTAAAATCATGTTATCTGTCCAAGTCAGTCCAAATTGTGTTTACTACGTGAGCAAATGTTAAGTGATATTTTTTGGTGTTTTATTTTGTGTTGTAATGATATTAAAATTTTTTACACTTAGGTATTCTAATACAGTCACAAAATGTGCCAAAAAAAGTTATTAGGAAACTAAGAATTTTATCCCATGTATAAATATTAGGTATAATTAATTAATACATAAGGAATTATGTACCTAAATGTAAATAAATCACATAATATTTGCGCGTGGACTATAGCAGTTATTTCAGATAATATGCCAAGCTATTTCGCTCAGTGTAGAATATAAGCAGGTTTTCTCAGCGTATTAATTTGTGTATTGATAATATCATTGTATAAATATATTTATACAATGATAATATTTATGCTGTGAAAAAGGTCGCTTCTCCTTCATCGGTACTCTGGGGTATCAGTAAGAGTTTTGAAAGTAATTTCATATTATTCAGATAAATTACATTTTTAGGCTCCAAGATTAATTAGGCTCATAAATTTCATACGATTAAGCACTCCGTCTACGGCGCCGTGCTCAAACTTCGTCTTCGTGCGATATGACAATAATATCTACTCTTGTTGCACAAACTACTATTTTAGTTTAATTAATTAACTAAATTGATAAATATTTTTTAGTTTAAACAGAAGCCAGCTATAATACTCCTTGACTGCTCTAAATTGCAACTAGGAAGAGGCCGATTGGACGATAGTGTAACGGCTTTTAGAAGAAGATTAGAAATTTTCAGACAGTCATCATTACCAATGTTACGAGCCATGGATAGCATAGGAAGGCTGACAATAGTAAGTCAAACTTTTGAAATATACTCTAATACGAGATGTGATTACGAAAAATTACCAATGTGTCCCTCTCCGCAGATGTAACCAGCCCTACTTGTTTCTGGCCTTTAACTGCTAGTACTTTTGGGGCTTATGGACTGTGGTAACGGAGGTTTCGTCGCAGTTATATATACATATATTATCTGGAGAGAATTTACATTTTTCTAAAATGTACCTACCTAAGATTTTCAAAGAATTTTCCAACATTATGGGCATTAAAGCTTGATGCTCTCCCTAAGCTTGTTGCTTCAGGTTTTCGTGTAGAAATTTAAGAGTGCTGCTTCATGAAACCTAGTAGCCAATCATGCTTACCAGCTTTAGACCCATCCAATTCCGTTGGATAAGTTATTTCTAGCTTCCTCGCATATTGATACGCGAACTCTTTCGTTTTTTTTTTGTGGTCAAACCGTAATGTATTTTGCTGCAAGTCTGCAAATACTCTGGCATTTTTCTTAGCATTTTGCACGTGCCTTTACAAAGCAGAGCTTGAAAACCCTAGATTTGCAGCTACTTGCTGAGCTTGTAATATCTGCTTAGGAGTCTTTCTTTCTCTGTTAGTTTTCTGTTTATAAATAAGTAGCATTGTAAATCTGAAAAATCTCTCTTATTTTATCAACATGTTTTACAGACTACATTTGTCGCCTAAAAAGTAGTAAAGTTAGAGAAAAACTTACAAGCGGGTCATGCTACTTGCAAGTTCAAAAAAGTGACTCATTTATATTACTATTTTAAGTAAAACTTTCCTAAAAATTCATTTATTTTTACACCCAACTGACCCAATCCTCCCACGTCCCAAACCTCCCCACTCTTCCCTACTAAACAATGTGCTCGAGATGTGTACAACAATTATTAGAAAAGTTCTAAGAACTTTAGCGGTCTTCAATAGCATATCGCTCAAGAGCGACAAATGTGGCACAATGTAAAAATAAACGTTATGAATAAAAATAAGTTTTAAAATTTTAACTATTTCAATGTTAATGTTTCAAATGTCATTTAAATACTATTAATGAGCTTGTCTGTGATCACAGTGAGTTTTTGGGTACCAATTTTTTGTAGCCTGTTAAGTTAATTTTGTTGTTTCAAAAAAGATGATAATTGAAAGCTATGCCACTATTGTTGAACCCAAGTGTCACAGTTTATATAACAATACAGCTGTTAACTATTCTGGCATGTTTGGAGAAATTGATCAAAAATGGAAAGTATGTAGTGCCATAACTCAAAATATGCCACTAATGCTTAAACAAAGCGTTGCTATCTACTTATTTGTACCGCTACTACTCACACACGATGATTCGAATCTAACACAGAGACATTAATCTATGGTCAGAGGCATATTAAAAATATGCCAGTGTTGATTTAGCATGTGGGCGGGATATATGTTATGCCATAGTGATACATTCGTCATATCGGGGAGACAGTTTCAACTATTTTTATGCCAATCTTGTTTGATAAAACTATAACGAATTTTAAACAGAATGCAAGTATTCCAAGGAAATTTGCATTTTTTGAGATGTGCCACATTGCCGCTGGTGAGCGATATATTTTATGTCCTCAAGACGGCCATTTAAAATTCGTGCTTCTTGCCCTCGTCGGTGGTCCTCTTGAATTAGAGTGATAACTGCACGACTATCATGGTTACCTACACTCTATGCTTTCTTAATCCATCAACATTAATTATTATTCAAATTTTTAGGTCGATGGAGATACCGATACAACACCAGTTCAGCAAGACTTCAAAAACGTAGTCAAAGAACATATCGATTATTTAAAATCCCAATCGCAGGAACACGAGATGGTTACACAAAACGGTCACATACCAAATGGTCACGCTATTTCGAATGGCCACGTACCGCAGGACACCCAGTTACTTGATCTAGAAGATGAGGAGCCCTTAGAGACTATAAGTAAAAGAGTTAGTAACGGAATTAATGGAGTTAACGGAGTGAATCATATGGCAAATGGCCATGTTAAGAACATTGCGAATGGTGTAGTTAGGAACGGGTTGCCTAATTATAGTCAAGTGGCCGAGATCGAAGGACACATGTAATTAAAATGTGGCTTAGTTTAAATTATATAAATTTCACAAATTAAGAAATTAACGTACGTATTTAAGTATTAGTAACGTTTCTCTAGCGAAATTATTAAAATTTTGGTAGTTGACTTTTGATCTAAGTTTCATAGCTTTTATAAATGCTATGGAAGTGATAAAGTTGAAACTAGTATCCAGAGTTAGCAGCCTCTGTTAGAAAATGGACATTAGGTACTTGAATTGCTTTATTTTGTCATATCTAACTAATGTCCATTTTCTAACAGGCTGCTAACTCTAGCTGTTAGTTCCTCTAGCTTAACACAGAAGTGGTTTATATTCTTTCTAGCAATTATTAATTACCTAGAATAAATAGTTAAATTCATACCACTATTGTTGCTCTTTGTTAATAATATGCTTTGATGATTCATTGTTATGTAGTTTTACCTAAAATTCATCTGATATGAAACCAAAATGATAAAATATTTGAAGGATAACTCTAGAGAAACGTTACTCATCAAAATTATAATTTACATTTCTAACTAAAACAGTTTACTTTCAAAAAATAAAAAATACTTTATTATGTATAATTTTCTAGCAGTTTTAGCAAGAAAGAATTGTCAGTATTTAAATAGTAAGTAAAATGCAACTAAAGAAAAAACGAATTAAGAAGCATGATACAAGTAATTTTATATTATTTTTTGTACTATCTTTATTTGCAAATAAACTAAAAACTAAACGATTGATTATATGTCCAGTTTATCAGCATCTATTTAAGACAAATTTACCATTATTTATTAAAGAAAATTACTTTGTTTTATGAAAGATGTTGAAATTCTAAGCTATAAATTATAATGAGTATTTTTCTAAATGCTCATTAAGAGTTTGTATATCCTGCTTAGTTCATGTTTTCTTTGTAAATATTTGAAGATAACACCTACCTACTCAAACAAGAGAAAAAGTAATGTGATAGATGAATAATTGTTTTGTAATTATTTAAAAATATATACATAGATAAGTACGTACCTACTTAAGTATTTAATGGTGAGAAGAAGTGCCTTAGGTTTGTCATGTTGGTAAAAATATTAAATTTTCTGAATTATAATGTTTATATAGTATATAAAATATAATGAGAACATTTCAATGAAACGCAGTTTTAAGTTGCTTGGCGTACTCTTAACACATCTAAAGTTTTCCGTTTAATAGAGGAGAATCGCCTAATATTGGATACTTTTTTAACTGTTGAATTATATCAAAAAACATCCTTACATTTGCGCTAGTTTAATGAAGTTATAGCATAACTAAGTATATATTATCAGTTAAGATGGTCGGCAAAAGAATAAAAAATTATTTCAGGAAGTAATTAAATATTTTTGAAAAATTGCTGATTTTGTCAATTTAGAAAATAGAAGCCTAATATTTGATAGGGTATCCAATATTAGGAAACCATTTTTTATTCAAAAACTATTGATAATTTCAAAACTGTATTGAGGAAAATACAAAACAAATAAAAAATTCCACTTTACAGCTTTAACAGGGCAAATCATCCATCCATACAAAAGTCACAGATGTAATTGTTTTTGCCTTCAGCATCAGCACATGCTTCATGGAACCATCTGTAACACTTGCAACACTTTATCCATTTTTCTCCTACTTTATCTGAAGGAAATGATTCCAAGCAGAAGGGACAATCCGCATTTTCTTCTTCTGGATCCATATCATCTTCCGAATCCGCATTTTGGACTTTCTCTTATGATTCTGAGGAATGCGAGGAAACAACAACTTTTTACTTTTTCTTTTGAGAAATGTAATTTTTCTTAATTTTTTCAGATGATTTTGATTGAAATTTTAAATTCTCAAACTTTTTCGTTGTTTTTAGACTTTGTGATTCCTCAAGAGCTGTTTTGTAGGGCGAACCTGTAACTAAGGCGGCGGCACCAGAGTTTTTCCGTTTTACTCCTGAAGGACCAGGTATTACTGGCAATGGATGTATGTCAGCTGGTTTTACAAAATTAATTTGCTTTTATTTATTAGTAATAGGAACCGAAGGTTCTATATTTGGTTTATTACAAATAATATTTTGTAAAACAATTATTTTTGGTTCAGATTTTTGAGCAATTGGTTCAGATTTGGTCATTTCTTTCTTTAATATCATTTGGGGGTCCATTTTCTGGGTTAATATTTTCAGTTTCAATTTGTCATGAATGGAAAAACATGGTCCCGGAAAATATTCCTATTAAAAGGCATAATGCCACATTTTCTAAATCCGTTTATGGAAATTTCCATCGATGCAGTTCTTGAATATGCTTTTCCTTGACAATAATACGTTTTAAAAGGTCCCATAAATGCCACATCCAATGGTTGAACCTTGTGATTTTTCCGAGCCTTGTTAATTACATCCAAATTTCACGTGTATGTATAGTGCTTATCCATTATTAAAATAACAAGATCATCGTGGGATGGCTTGGCATGCGTAATAAAATGATCCATCCATTGCGTAAATCAATATGACTGAATCCAACCAGAAGGATGACATTTTCCAATTGATCCTGGAGGCGCTCCATTCATATGCTCTACTTTAAAATTTTTCCGTGGAAAAATCATCATTGGGGGTATAAAATGTCCATTAGCATTCATGCAGAAAACAACAGTGACCAGCGCACCTCGTTCTGTTGTTGTCAATGCTCCTACTTGTTTTCTTTTACGCTAATTACTTTAGTATGCTTGTGTTGGACTGCAGTTATTCTCGTTTCGTTAACATTATACATTTTACTTGGATTAAACTTAATTTTGTCCAATTGTGGTTACAAAATATCATAAATTTAATCAGATTTTCTTTAGTAAATCCTTTGATTCTAGCTGCGGATACACATTGAGGAGTTCTAGAAGAAATATTTTTGTTTCGTCTCAAAAAATTCCTTAGCCATTTTTTCCCAGCGTTAACTCTTGTTTTTGAAAATGGATGGGCAAATTATTAGCTAGAGCCATAGAACCTTTCCTCTAATTCCAGATAATGTATTGCCAACTCTTTTTCCAATACTTCAGGTAGCACTGGCTTACGACCAAGAGTCGATTTTTCTAAATTTTCTAGGGGATTTTTAAATTTACAGTAATACTCCAATGTAGATTTCGGAACATTGTACGACTTGGCACCTTTCAAATATCCCATCTCTGTATTTATTACTGTTTGAATAGCACTAGTCATATTTTCTTTATTCCATTGCTTTCTTTTCTTAGTAGCCATTTCTGTAAATAATATATTATTGCAGTTGACCTCAAAGCATTGCCTGATATTGGATATCCAATATTGGGAACCTGTAGCTATCCAATATTAGGCACATCATAAAATTTTTAGGTTATAATTATTTTAGACAAAAAAATAAGATTTTATTAATAAAAACTCTTGTTAAATTTTACTCTATAACATGCATTAGCCATCCCATTTGTAAATATTTCAAATGTTTACCTTTTAATTGATAATTCAGCACTTAATATAGGAAGCAAATAATTTTCAGACACACACATTTCCTTTTAATGTCTTTTATATCAACATAGTCTATTATAGAACCCTGCAAACTTATTGGAGGGGTTTTAAGGTGTAACGCAGCTCCTGGTTAATAGATGGAAGAACATATATACAGTTTCATTTTTAAAATAAAGTCTGTTGATCACTGGAAATTTTTTAAAGAATGCAAGGCACTTTCGACTTAATAAGGTCATTTTCAGGCACAAAAGTATCTGAAATAATCTAAAATAATTGAAAATTTACGTCTCATCACTAGAAGAAATATATTTGACTTGGTTAATAAATTATTTAAAAATTATGTGGTAAAAAGTAAACTACATCAATACTTTTTTGTTTGGTATTTAAACTTGTTAAAAAACAATTTTTTATATTTTAATTTTTTAAATAATTTATTAACGGTCTACAGAATGAGGCGCTACCAGTGGTCTTTTCTGTATAAAAAAAAAGGACAGGATTATTTTTAATATATCCTAAAATTAGGGGTTACAAAGCAACAACTGTGTTCGTCTCATATTCATTATTAATTCAGAATTTTAATATTTTTATTACACTATCGGGAAAATGGGTCCAACAGTATTTTAATTATAGTAAAAAAAGTATTGTTAGATTAAATAATTAAAAATAACTATTATTAAGCCGCTGGCCGGCATTTATATATTACCATTTGTATGTTTTTATATGAGATGTAAAACACAAATTGAACTAACTCACTAATTACATAGATTAATTATTGCAAAAATGAATTTGATGTTTGAATTTGAGAGCATTCATAGAATTTTCACACTAGTCCCTATTTTTAATAGGGGAATAATTGTATTAAAATGATGCCAAATTTAGTAAATACCCTTATAATCCAAAAAATATTAATTCGCATAAAGCTGAATCTTTGTTTAATTGTTTATATCAACAATATAAAATAAATATCCCCATCGGTCCCGCATATCCAACAAGTATTAGAAATTAAAAATTTAAAAAACCGACTTCAAAAACGTGTAGATGTCATCACCACATCTTAACCAAATTTATAAGGTACCCCCTTACTAACAAAAAAAGAATCATATAAATCGGACAAGATGGTAAAGCATAATCGCTAAACATACATAAAAATAAACAGAGGATTTTCTCATGGACCCAATTATTAAATTTTGACCAAATTTATAAGAGACCACCCCTGAAGCACCCTCTTTCTAACAAAAAAAAGAATCATTGAAATCGGACACCGTGTTAAAGAATTATCGCTGAACATACATAAAAAAAAATATTGTGGCGAATTGAGAACCTCTTCCTTTTTTGAAGTCGGTTAAAAACAGTTATTCAAGGTCAAAGTTAGCAAAAATAGATTTTTGCATTTTTCAGCAAAACTAAGTTTTATTATAAAAATACATGCAATTATTCACAAAAAAATTGTTCTTTTTCCTAAGAGTCGCCGTTTTTGAGATATAGCAATTCAAAAGTTGAAGAAGCTGCATTCTTTATAATATATATGAGCACAGGCTTCCTATGACAAAAGTTGCGCAGTTTTGTATTCATTAAAATGGTGCTAAGAAATCTGTGATACCTACAGGAAGATTCAAAATACCGGACATAAAATTAATGAATTAAAAGAAATGACAATTGTAATTTGTTGTCCGATATTTTAATTCTCCCTGTAGATATCAAATGTTTCTTGGTCATTTTAATTGCACAAAACTCAACAACTTTTTTCAATTTTAAGCTCCAGAAGGAGTGCTTGCAGCAGCAACGCTAAGCTCAATCGGTGGGCAAAATTTTACTTTCTATCTATTACCGTTTAAGAAATAACAATACTGTCCTTATGAAATAGTAGCGACCCTGTATACATTACTAGACACAATACAATAAAAGAGATTGGACTTATATCTACACATAACGTGTGTCTTTTTTCCATCAATTTGTTGGATTCGCTGTTTCATCGATGCTATCTTGAACGCCTTGTGTTGAATTCGTTTTATTTGTGGTTAATCATTGAAAGAAAGGACAGTTGTTGACAGTTTGGATTTAAATTTCGTTTATAATTTTATTTAAATGTACCTATGTACCTTAATTTGAAAGTATATATAAACGACTATTTTTTCGGTTGACACCTCAGCTCCCGCGATACAGCTGTCAGTTGTCACATTTAGTCGGAAAAACCATCAATTGAAACCGATTGATTGGTGTTGCAACGAGCCGAAAATCGAAAGCTTAAGATCGAATTTCTTATGCTCATATGTCGTTGACATATCGCCGACAAGCTACTACAAGCCATTTTAGTGCTTATTATGGTTCCACTGACAAAGTGATTTTTAAGTGCTTTTTTTCGTTTTGTTTACCTAAATTATATCGTTTTTTCACTTTAATTAATATATTCCTAAATATAACATGCATCAAATCGTTTAGTTACCAATTACATACCTTTAAACTATTTTGATGACCTGCAAATAATAGTTATAAAAAAACTTAAAAACAATGAAAACGTATATGTCAAATTTATTGATGTTTCACTTAAAAGTTTGGTTAGAATTAAATGTCAGTTGAACCAAAATGACATCACACTAAACTGGCGTATTTGTCTTCAACGATTCTTTATAGTAAAAAGTAGTGAAAACACATGTTTATTATTATTTTCTAAACAAATTTATGCCATTTTTCGTTAAATAAAAAAAAAATTGGCAATGTTGCTTTATTTCTAATAAACCTTTGTCTGAAAGTGAAATTGTTACTGTTGATCGTGGCATGAAGACGTTGATGGATGCAACTAATACCTGTAAGAACAAAAATGTGTGACAATTTACCTGCAATATCGTAAAAAGTACACTCTAAAGAGTACTTTTGCTGCAGTTAAGAGGCAACACGAAAAAAAAACAAGCTGGTACACCTAAAGTAAGTCCTCCTCGTACTAGAGCACGAAAATGATGATGAAATATCTAGAGCACTACTGGATCAGTTTAATCAAAGACTAAAAGAAGTTGAACAACGAGGACCTACCGCAAAACTGTGAATACAATATTTTAGAATGGTGTCAATTGCAAAGTTCATAAGAGCAGAACTTATGGGAGATCGTTAAGCTCATTTTAACAGAGTAAAAGAAATTGTTCCTTATTTACACGCATCAAAACATTTTCCTTATGCTAACACTTATAATGTTATAATTAGAGAACTTTATGAAGTTTACCGAAAATTTACTGTTAGGCGTTCAGATAAATTATGTTGCCCGAGGAAAAAGTACGAAAGAGAGTGTCATAAGTAAACGGGTTTATAGCATGATGCATACAATGAATAGTATGTGTAAAGGACTGGCGATTTTGCTGTTATAATGGATACAATAGACCACCATGCTGACGCGAGTGATTCATGAGTAAAGAAAAATGCCAAAGACATGTAAAAACTTCTAAGAGTAGTTTTCATCACATGGTCCTTTTCCGGAGATAAACAAAATTGTATATATTGCTAATTACTCTTTGGTGATGACAAAATTAACTGTCATGAAGCTCGTGAAGTTGGGCTTGCTTCCATGACTAAAATGACAGGACTGATATTTAATACCATTAAATTAAAACGCGCTGATCAAGTTATTCCTCTTTTAACTATAAGTAGCACCATCAAAGTCCACGATGAGAAAGTACCAGCTGACCCTGTTTTATTATTTCAACACATGAGAGTATTACAACGGCATTCGAAGATGAAATTAAAAATATTTGGAATATGAGCTCCCTACCTGTTATCATTGCTCGATGATATTGGAATGCGTAACACACAAAAGTCAGCCATTTCTGATTGTTTTCAAATACTATACATTGATATTGACAATACAAGTGCTACGTACATCATCGATGGAGAATACCTATTGCGCCGCATTGTGTGGGACGCGAGGAAACATTTAACGCTGTTGTAGGTAAATATGTTCAGTATGTGCATAGACATTTTGGCGAAAGAGTAACTGTTGTATTTGATGATTATACTGATTATAAAAACAATATTAAACCGTTCCCACAAAGCAACATCGATTTCTTACAAACACTCACAACAAGTCACGGCTCATATCAATGTTAAAAGAATTTCACCACTGAAAATATTTTAGTCAAGCAAGCTAATAATGACGCTGATGTTCTAATAGTTGAAACAGCAATAAAACAAGTAAACCAGACAACTGCAACTATTGTAGTTAGTGAAGATATTAATTTATTAATTTTACTTACTGCCAGAACTCCAACCGGCCAAATTATCTATTTTCTAAAACCTGGGAATGCTAAAAAAAAGGTAAATATATTCATTAAAAAGTTTTTCTAAATGTAAAAGCACATATTATTTTTACACGCAGTAACTGGCAGCGATACATCAGCAATTTTCAGTAGGGGCAAAATCAACAGTTTTGAAAATGTTTGAAAAGAAGGATGTAGTTGATGGTGCTCCAATTTTTAAAGAGAGTAACTCTACCTAACAATCTGTAATCAACAACGGACTTCGCTTCCTTCTACCTGTATGTGAAGCTTCAAAAAAATAACCTGCTTAGATAAGTTCCGATACTTATTTTTTGTAAAAAATAGGTACTCATAACAATAAACGAGTGCAATTAGCTACTCTTCCCCCAGCTTCTGCTTCTGCTCAGCAACATCTATGTCGGGTACATTATGAAGTTTAAGTGTGGCTTAATAATCAACTGAAGCCAGAAGACTGGAGCTGGAAATTAATTGAATATTTAGAACCAATACACACTTTACTTCCACCTGCACCGGAAAAACTCCTAAATACATTTATTTGAAATTGTAAAAAGGATGTATTACGAAATGCGGATGCAAATAAGTTTGATTATTTTATCAGCATGTACTGTTGTCAAGGCCAGTCGTGCTCCAATGTTGAATCGGCATCAGAAGAGGATTGCTACGATATCAGTGAGGAAACATGTGATGCATCGCTGTTAGAACAATTCACGTATATCCAGCAGGAAGAAGAAGAGGAGGAAGAAGAAGACACTGGTTTTGAAATTCCGATAAAAGATTATAATTCTCGCAAATAATATGTTTTATGCAGCTTCCATCATCTCCATAGTTCCTTTATTTATTAAAGACATTATTGTATTAACGAAGACCACAATAGACAGTAGAATAGGCATACCGGGAAAAACACGTTAAAAAAGAAAGACGTATACACTACCTCACAGGTGCTTATTATGGAGACTGCAACTTTTGAATCGCTATTTCTCAAAAATGATTATTCTTAAGAAAAAGTGTAGGGACAATTTTTGTAAACAATTACCTGCTCTACAATTTTTGTCTAATGTATTTTTATGATAAAACTCACAGTTTGGCTGAAAAATGCAAGAAAACAATTTTTTCGAACTTCGACCTTAAATAACTTTTTTTGCACATACCGGATCGATGGGGACTTTTGACATTTCTTTTATATTGATGATATTAACAATCAAACTAAGATTCAGCTTTATGCAAATTAATGTAACCTTAAATGTCTATTTTGATCGGAGTATTATTTTCTGGTGAAGTTATTTGATCCAAACATTTATTGAAAAATCTTAAATTAACAATTACAAAAAAAATATAGACATAAGTTCATAGATTTTATTATTATCAAAATTTAAAAAAGATTTTTTTCTTATTACTGTCGTTAAAACACTGAAATATTTGTTATAATTAATAATTGGTACATGTATTTTTTTATTAAATTTATACGTAATTTATGTTTGTACATTAAAACATTAGAATCTCTAATTAAGTAAATTGAAACATATTTTTACATGTGTAAAAGTTAATATTATTCTTATTCTTGTACCTGTATTTTCCATTTCAAGTTTATGTAGATTATAAAAGCAAAATATATGTAGAATAGAAAATAAAACACATATTTTCTATTTCATTTATTTCATTTAATTAATGACCTAAGTTGTCGAAGCCAAACACCAAAAAAAAATTAACAATTACTTTAGAACTGTAAATTTTAGAATACTTGATGTATTTGTTGTTTGAATAAAAACCAAAAATAAAACTTTCTAGCATTCACTTTTATAAATTTAAATGAGTGTTTTCTAAAAACGATAATATAAAAATTCTAAAATTTAATATTTGATATAACCAAATATGTTTACCTTAATACTATTTATGGTTTTACATTCTAAACTTTACATGCCTTAAAATCATATTGTATTTTTGCACAAATACCTAAGCACAATTTGTTAACAAGAATATTTTACCATATGTCAGTAACTATTAAATGAATTAAATGAAAATGCTAAAATAAAAAAGTGTATTATACAAAAAAATATTTAGTCGTAATTATATAATAAAAATAAAGAATGTTGTTTATTTAAACCTTAATCCTTTCCCAACAGATATTTTGGTTAAGGGAATAATGGCCCTATAAATGTTTGCCTTCAATTATGATGATGGCCCGACAATCGGGTTACAGTCATTTTGCCATCAATAACAGTTACAGGGCCTTTAACATTCCAGAGTCACTTTGCCATCAAATAATTAAATATTGGCTATTTTTAATATTTCATCAGTTTATTGGAAAATAAAGATCTACTTGTTTGAATTTCTAATAATTTCAATGAAAATTTAAATTAAATAATAATATTAATGCACTACTAAAATTAGTCTAAGATATGGTCTTTTGTATGATTTATTTAAATACTTCAAGTATGTATAATTATCTAATGTTAAATATACTATGTGTATTTTATGTACATTTTGGAACAGCAAAATGGAATAAATTCGATAATACATAAATGGGGATGTGTTTGGAAAAACGACACTTCGATTGGTATTTTTAGTTGTGCATTTTTTTTATAAAAACTTTTTGTACAGGGTGTGTCATGTAACAGTGGCCAATACTAACTTTCTTATTTTAAATGCAAATTTTAAAATTATAGTATTAGTACCTCAAATTATTAAACATTTTTAACTAATCTATACATAAATATTTAAAGACAAAAATGGTTCAGTACCATTTTCTCTTTTGTTTGTGAAACGATTTTCCTTTTTTAAGTATTAGACCGTCAGATAGTGACAGGTTTAGGTGTCTCATTTTCGCATGCAAGCCTCGAACATGGTTGAAAAGTAAATCGATTTTAAGTAGATTGAAAGGAAATTTACGAGTGGCTCCTGGGATAACACATGAAAAATTCGATTTTTCCTAACAAAAATTAAAGGTTATTTGTTGCCCATATTTCCACTCAAGCCGTTTTCACTATATGATTAATTAATAGAACTAGGCTTCGGAAAACCAAAGGCTTTAATGTTGCGCGTGGCTAACGGGTTGAAATAATGGCGTAATCTTCTAAAGAAAAATCGAGATTTTCTCAATTTTTCCAGACAAGCCCATCGAATGTATGAAAATGTACATTGTCACTAGTCTGAAAAACATATTTTCTTGAATGACCCGAATTTATAAGGGCATTTTGGGGTCGAAAAATTTTTCTGATAAGGAAAATCAAATTTTTCATGTGTTATCCCCAAGAGCCACTCGTAAATTTTCTTTTATTCTACTCAATATCGATGTGCTTTTCAACCCTCTTCGAGGTTTGTATGCGAAAATGGGGCACCTAAATCGGTCACTATCTGACGGTCTATATTGTTTAGTAGCTATTGACGAGCTTTAGTGTTATCAATAAAAACAAATTGACCCAACATTATAAATTATGATTGACTAATAAAACTAACCTACAGCGAACATGAGCACTCTTTAATTTTAAACTGACACGAAAATATTACATGGACGGATAGAGGTTCGCGAAAAACGAAGAAAATACTTCCCTCCGACTCCTACAACTCCCCCCCTCTTTCTCAGCCTCGTCTAACTGGTAAGAGATAGAAAACAGCCAAAAGCGGGGCCTTAGACCTGGCCTAAAACGATTACAAACTGCCCAACTTCCATCATCCCTACTTCACCCTCCAACCCAGGAGAGGTTGATATATAGAACCCCTAGACTTAGTAAAATGAACTTCGGGTATATTTTTCACTTTTTGGATTCTTCAGAAAATTCTAGACATTTAATGTACTATGTCCTATACCTAACTGTTTCGTAAATATTAAATGTTTTTCGATTTATTGCAAAAATTAACATTATTAAATTAAAATTGTTCGCTACAACACACTCAATACTTATTTCCCATTTAGATCTTGATAATGAGAAAGTAAGCAAAAACCATTTCTGCGTTCCTTTTTACTGATATGTATTAAAAAAATCTATACTTATATAGTTTTGTTTACTTTTGTTCAAATCGCTTGACCTTAGCAAATTATTATCTGACTTCATGAAAGTAGTTGTCAGTAACTGAATATATCAGAAAAATGATTCATTTAACAAAAATGCACAAAATAAGAATTCTACAGATCATTGGTTAGGGACACAAATGTTTTCTTCTATAAAACTATTTTTCAATAATGTAGGTTATTTTTTAAGTCCTTTGACTTTTCTTGCTCTTCCTTGTGTTTAATGCTTGTAAGAAACCATCTCGTCTGCTTTTAAATGTAGGATGGACAAAGCTGCAATTAATTTAATAATAGTGAATGATATTTCAGACTTATACTCTAAAATCTTACTAATGGCCTTTAATTTCAGTTTAGGCTCAGTCCTCTTATTTTTTTTTAACAATTTTTGTGTATAAAAAGTACAAATTGTTTTCCAACAGCAAAACTATGGCTCGCTCCAGGCTTGACAAAATTTTAAAATATTTCGGGGTATAAACAAAGTGTGATCCGAATTCAGCTCAGAGGCCGAATTTTAATCTAAAAAATAAACTATTCACACAATAATATTTCGCTTTATAATTCAAATAAAAAGTAATTTATTTCAAAAAATCAAATTACCGATTTTATAAAGACTCCAACACAGGTATATAGTCCAAAAACAAAAATATAAACGACACTAAATATTAATAAATTATTGAACTAATGTACGAACCGCAGTAGAATATTTTTTGTCAGCTCGATTTTTCATTCCGTGACGTCACTGCGTCCTTAGCAACCGTGATGAGGCCACCGTGTTGTCTACGAACCGTGGAGAGAGGATATCAATGCGGTCGATAGGGGTAGAATGATAACTGTCATTGACAAAGTATAGACACTAGGTCAGTGTTGCCAGTCTAGTACAATTGTACTAGATCTATTACATTTTCTAATAATCTGGTACACTCTAAGCAAAATTCTATTACCTTTTTCTTTTCAGCGTGTTACCATTTGACGCGTGAAAAATATATTGTTGGGATCTTGCTCCTTGTTTTGTTTTCGTTCGTTAAAAACTCTTTTTTTTTATTTTTTGGACCAAACCACATCACAATTCATTCGAATATCTAGTACATTTTACAGAATCTAGTACATTTTTATGCAATCTACATTTTTTAGACAAATCTGGTACGTAACAAAAATATTTTCTGGCAACACTGCACCAGGTGCTTTCGTTCGTGCTACTGGTGTAGGAATGAACGACACCAACGGACACCATACATTTCGTTTGTCCCGGTGTAAAATCTACTAACCTTTCGATAGGCGTAATGGTGTTCACTGGTGGATATTTGACACTGTGGCGCCCACACGTGCGTATCGAAATGCACTAAAAAGGAACATCAAAATTAAATATAACACTTATTACTACTTCTACGACACCTTTTAATTTAAGAAAATCAATTTAAAATCATTTTTGATTAATACGCAGCTGAAACAAATGTTCCAATATCAATCATTATTAAAATAGGGCGTTATTAATAAAAAACTAATATAACTTATTGTAGTACGCCCGTGGGAAACGTGATGTAGAATGCTCGAAATTGACAGTCTGGCGTCCAAATTGTCATACGCACCGACCATTTTTTTTTTCACCCTTGTCGACTTAGAAATTAGGAGTAGGGTTTATGTCATATAGCCATCCATTTTAATATCGGTCGGTGGTCCGACGTGGTTTGACGTTTATCCCCCTCTCTACCTACCAAAAGCCTTTCCAACTTCTGCTTGTACTATACTTCTTTGGAGGGTACACGTTGAACTACTCTATCTCTCTCCCTCGTGTGTGTATTAAAGTGAGAGAACTGCAAAGGCAACTTTCAAAACTAATACCTCGTTACCCAACTTTAAGTCTTATCCTATAATCATCATAATTTTATTATTAATTAATAATCATCTTTTTATTTCATAAATGCGCAATGACAAAAACATTAAAGAACCCCATGAGCCGATGTCCTTAGTATCCTCGCCAGTTATCCTATTCAACGAGCCTCTGTTATATCGATCCTTAAATTTAACCGGGGTGACGGCGGCAATATAAGTGTATGTGTATTCTTTGAAAGCAAAATGGGATCTGAAGAAGTAAGCACATTTTGATTTTTCAGAAATTTTATTAATTAATTTAACTTTTTTTTTACTTAAATTAGATTATGATTGACAATTTAGAATATAGGGTTGCAAAAATGTGATAGTGTTTGACCTACTTAGAAAATGAAGGTTAAAGAGCTCGTAGGTTAGTAGGTTAATTCTTGAAAATATTATTATACGATTTCCAAAGTACACCTTACGAGTACTAGTTAAATTGACCATAGATAACTATTTGTGGTTATAAATGGGGTGATATGTAAAAAATGAGTGTCCAATTTTTATATACAGGTCGTTATTTTTATCATGTGCTAACTTTGCTATACTCTTAACAGATATAAAGACGATTAATTCGAAAAAATGTGTACATTACGGTGGTGGTCGAAAAAAAGCCATTCGCGAGGTATACAGTGAAAACCAAAAATGGGATATTTGTTTTTTTTTTTCACACAGAGAAATTTTATTTAATCAAATTTCAAAAATAAATAATACGAAGGTTGCTACTGTACAGTACTATTAAATCATTGATATGAAGTTTCGTATCTTCAGAGTCATCATTAAATTTAATATTTTTTTTAAAATACTTATATCAGTTTCTTTTATAACAAACATTAATAAAAAGAAACATTCAACGGTTTTAGATAGAAAGCATCTCAATTGCCTTTTTTATTTTTTTGTGTTTTCTGTAGGACAACCAGTATGTACCTATGTATGTACAGAGTGTCTGATACAGCTGTATCTCAAAATACTTTAAAGGAGATTTTTTTTGAAAACCCGTAAAAACAGGTCAATTTTTATTCCAAGGCGGACACCTTCAATCGTCATACATCATTTCCCTCCCATCCTTTACTCTATTCAATAGGTACAATTTAAATAAGAAAAGTACTACTTGTTGAAAAGTTAAATTTGATAAGAAAGAAATTCAGCAGTTTGACTGATCATTGCGTTACTTTTTGATTTTAGGATAATGATGTTATAAAAACGTATTGTACAGTGAGATACACTTCACTTGATAGCTAATTTTATAAGTAAATAAGTTTGTATTTTTAACGTTAGATCTCTAGAAGGTTTTTTAATAATTTAAATTGATTTAATCTTAAGGCACAACTCAATCTTGTTTGACATGTAGTCACGATTTTTTTTAGGTTAGAAAACTTGCATTATCGATTTTTCATTCGAAGTAACGTCACTTTAAATTTCTATCTCTTTATGTCAACAAATATGTAACACGATGCATTTATAAAACGTATGTCACTAATGAACATGTGGTGGCAACTGACGGCAACACCGTCAACTACTAGAGTACATACAGGTCCGGTATAAACCATATATAAATGGAAAATAATAATTTAATGTTTTGATTGAGTTAAATAAAATATCAAAATTAAATATGTTTATTTTTAAGTAAACGACATTTTTAAATGTATACGTCTTCAATCAAAAATAATATAGGCTAATACTCAAGTGTATACGAGTGTACTGGACGAGAGATAATTTTACACTTTACTCGTTTTTTGTAATGAAACCAGCAGTAAAATAAATATATGTGTACCAAGGCTGTGTTTTGGCCAAATTAGACATTTGCGTCCGAGCCTGAGTTCTGGTTAAGTATAAGAGTAATAGGCAAGAAACGGATATTCAATCAAACTTGACATCGAGATATATGTCACATAAGCAGGTGTACTAAAACTGAACTTTGCAGGACCCAGCATCAGACACTTGATATTCTGAAAACCATGCATACTACACTGAATAAGAACGAATGGAAGTGTCAGAAGGAGGCTAAATGCAAAAAATTGACGGAACAGAGCTGAATAGATAGATAAGTAATATTTTAGCCAGGAGAGAGTCGATGAATGTTATATAGTAAATTTATGAATGTATTTTTAATGTATAATTTCAGTTTATTTTCATTTTTGGTATAAAACTATGGCTGACAAAATAAAACTCTTAAAAGTATATAGATATATTTTCAATACTTATAACTATACATTATTTAGTTTTCATTTATTCTCTCTGACCTAGGAAAAAGGTTATAAAACCCTGGTCATAATTGTTTACAATGTTGATGTTCCTAATGATACAAAACATTACAGAGGAATGATACTCAGCCGATGAAATCTTATCAAGTTCACGCATGACGTATTGTGGTACGGAATATGGCTATCGATGATGCCTACGCAGATTTAAATTTATTTTTGTGCACTGTTTTCGATCAACTGATACCCCAAATTTATACAAGCCACGTCTTCGCACCACAATATGACGTAGCATCAAATCTACTTAATCCCATACCATTTTTTTTAATATCAAGGATATTCTTGGTGTAGCTGATCATCATGTTTCGAGTCATTGAACCTAAAAAATAACAAATAATAATAAATAGAATTCGGAAAAATATTTTCCTTTGGGAATTATATAGGATTTCTCGTTATTATACTGACAAACTTTTAGAGGTGGTAGGTGCATCAAAATAAACATTGTTTGCTTAATAAAATAAAAATAATTTTACTGCCCAACAAATTAATCCATTTACAGGAGAAAATACATGAAATAAATGGTAATACCTCGGTTAAAACATAATATTTCGACCGAAAATATTTTTAGCAACTAACAGCAAGAAAAAAAAGAAAAGAAAGAATCCTAAATGCATTAGCTACAAATTAGTACAATTAATGGTCGAAATAAATATCCATATCAGATCAAAATTAATTAAAATTTGAGCACATTAGCGTTATAGGCGAATTTCTTCCCAAGTTCATTCGAATACTTGCTGTATAAAGTGTTTTATGATATCTAATGGCTGTTTGGGGAATATTAAAATTTATTTGATTTATCAAAAATTGTACATCAATAGTATTATGTAATATTTTATAAAGAAATGTCACACTGGAAACTATTCTTCCATTGTCGGAAGAAGCAGAGATTGTTCAATACCTCGAATGGGATACTTTTCAAAGAAAGGTACTTGAAAAATCGCCGCTGAATATTTTGCAATGATCTTTTATGAATATTGTAAATAAGGTTACAAATAAGAGATGCATATTCTAGCTTGGAACGAACTAAAGAAAAATAAAGTCTCCAAGCTTTGAGAGTTTGTAAAAGAATGAGTATTACGAATTAAGAACCCTAAGCTTTTCAACGCAAAAGCAACGGTATTTTCAATATAATCCGAAAACGTAACTTTTTGGTTGAATAATATACCTAAATCTTAAATTTGTGCAAAAGTCGATAAAGGTAGGCCTTTAAATAAATAATCAAACTCCACCTTGTTAATACTTCTAGTATAGGAACATACTTTACATTTAGACACATTCATAAACAGCTTGTTTTCATTACAACGATGCCCAGTTGGGTCTGTAAAAAGTGACAGTCTTGAATTGATGAGATTGTGGTAAATATTTTTAAGTCAGCAGCAAACATCAGGTGATTGCATGTTAAGTTTATTACCAAGTCATTTATAAATATACTAAATAATAGTGGCCTCAGATTGGAGCTCTGTGGAACTCCAGATGTTGGTGTGAAGGGTGAAGATGAAAATCCATTGTAAAAGACATAATTAAAACGATGATTCAGGTAAGATGAAAATAATCTCAACAGCTGACAGAATATTATGATCAGTTCGATCAAAAGCCTTTGAGAAGTCCTGTATATATCACATCAATTTGAACAAAACAATATGTCCGAAAATGCTTCGATTTGAAACACATATATATTAAGCAAAAAAGTTTATTTTGATGTCCCCTCTACCACCCCTAAAAGTTTATCGCTATATTGACAGGACCCTTTGTATATTTAAATCTGTACAGTGTAGGTACTCATCAGATTCTATTTACAACTAAAAATAATAAAACATAGTTTATATGAACAACATTACACAAATTAATAACTTATCTGGGAATATCATATGCTATGCGGATGATACGGTAATTATTTTCGCTGGAAAAGAATGGGAAGAGGTTAAACTCGCTGGAGAAACGGCCCTAAGAAAGATAAGTTTATGGTTAAATAACAATCTACTAACTTTAAATGTATTGAAAACAAAATGCATTACTTTTAGTTCAACCATCGTTAATCAACCTAACAGCTTTTGTATAAAATTGCATAGTAGTGACTGTCAAAAAAGCGATTGTAACTGCCCCTTGATAGAAAAAGTTTCTCAAATTAAATACCTAGGTGTAATACTTGATCAATACATACGGTGGTCTGAGCATATTGTCCATGTTAGTAATAGACTGAGAGCCCTAATGCACAAATTTTATGTTCTCCGGGACATTCTTTCAAAGAAAAATATAATGATACTTTATAACTCCCTAGTGGAATCTATATTAAGGTATTGCATAGTAGCATGGGGTGGAGCATTTAACACCACTATTAAAATTGTAGAGACAACACAAAATATTATTTTAAAAATTATCCTAAAAAAAGAGAGACTATTTTCTACAAATAAATTGTACGATGAATCGAACATACTAAACGTCAAATTACTCTTTGCTTATCAATGTATAATGAGAATATATACCAATGCTGAAAATTTTACTCAAAAAAATACCCGCTTAACACGCTCAGTCGCTAATATGGAGATTCCTGTACAATTTTTCAAAAAATCACTTAGTCAAAGGTCATTATCATTCTTTGGCCCAAAATTTTTTAACATAATTCCGATACACCTCAGGCAAATAATCAAAACAAAAAAGTTTAAAATTGAAATAAAAAAATATTTAATAACAAACAAAAAAAAAATTTACGATCTAATGATAACATATTATAAATAAAAAACATATTAAAAGCCAAAAGGACCATCGTAGTTTTTGTCTACTTTTCCTAAGGTACTGTCTCTTGTTTATTTATCTTTTTATTTATCGGTTTATTCTGTCGAATTTCTTCGTCCCTTGTTCTAATTTTTAAATATTGTATCTTTTGTTAAGTAATAAATAATTATATGTAAAATTTAATACCTGTCTCTAAAAAAAATATGTACATAAATAGAGTCATCTGATTGATCAGAAGCAAAACAGGCAGAAATGCCTAGGTTCCATGCTCAATCAGATGTCTTTAAAAATTTTTTTTTTCTGTATAACTATTTTTTTACTCTTAGGTAATGTACTTTAATATTTAAACAAATAAATTTGATTTGATTTGATTTTGATAGTTGAGAATTTACAGGGAAACTATTACTGAAAAAATAAAAATAATAGTTACCGATATAGATTTATAGTTATTACAAAATACATTATGGGCAGGTTGTACAAAAAATATTCTAAACCCATTTTAACTAACAAAAATTTTATTTTTAACTAGTTACCTATATTCCAAAACAAATGTCATTTTTAAAACTATGTTTAACAATAACCGATGAGTATACAACAAGGTTCATAGTTTAAAATAAGTCTACATTTTAACTGCCTATTGTACAACCCGCCATATGTACAATTAAAAATTAATTGTATTTCTTTAAAATGCATTTGATTCTGTTGATCAAAACCATTCGATAAAAAAATTAAAAAGTATGGGTATAGAGGTGGTTTTTTATATCTACTATAAAGCATGCACTGGAGTAGCATGTAGATTATTTAAGTAACAGGTCATAGAGGTTAAAATTAAATAACATATGCAGTGGGATTCTCATCTTTCAGTACGTCTCCTATCGAGACTCCTATCTTCGTTCGACAGACAGCGATTTTAATGTAATGTCTCTCTCTATTCTATATGTAATGTGTCGAGTTCGCACAAAAGAATCTCTGTCCTGATCAGAAGAAATTAACCACATCAAAGGAAGAAAATTAGGTCCCCCCTTATTTTTAATTTATATTAATGATTGTTGATGTCGCAATAATCAATATGACATTTACCTGTTTGTCTATGATGTCCTTATCTATGTTTCTTGTAAGTTGTAAGGATTAATTTTTTTTTAACTAAGTTAGTGGCACTGGATATAAACCAACACGCCAGTCAATTGTCAGGTGAACAAATAAAAATATATAACAAACTTTATTATTTTACAAATTATATTAAAGTTGCTCTACCTTAATAACTAAAAATAACCTGAACTTAATAAGGTTTAAATGTTTTGTTTATTTATGTTTTTTTTATTTTTGTTTTTTTTTTATTTGTTTTTTATTTTTTTGTTTTTTTTTTTTTCTATTTTTTCTTTTTTCTCTTCTATCTTTATTTTTTTTTCTTTTCTTAACAATTTTTTCGAGTCAGGTGTACAAATTTTTTTTATTGGTAGCATCGCTACTTACATGTTTTATTTCTATTTCCTAATTACAATTTTAATTTGAGTGTTTTGACAAAATTATAGAGTATGTTATGTACAGGGTGGCTCACGCTCAACGGGACGGAGCTTTATGGGAAAACGACCAAAGATATAAAAAATTCGTTTGGGAGGAATACGTAGGTTACAGACGGCTACAATTTAAAATTTGTTAGATGTATACAGGATGTCCCACATAAGAGAAAATATACAAAGTTATATTATTTTTAATGGAACACCCTGTTTTTTATTTTAGAATTAAAAACTACATCAAAAATAATGTCAGTTAACTAAAGGTTCCCTATTACTATTATTATTAGTTTTCGATTTATTTGAATTTTTAAGGAAAAAAAGTCTCCCAGAAATTAATTGTTTACTCTTGTTTGAATAATTTTTAATGAACTAATTTTTTTTTCTTATGTATGACATCCTGTATACATCTAACAAATTTTAAATTGTAGCCGTCTGTAACCTACGTATTCCTCCCAAACGAATTTTTTATATCTTTGGTCGTTTTCCCATAAAGCTCCGTCCCGTTGAGCGTGAGCCACCCTGTATACTGTCAAATGTCAGTAGATTTTTTAAATTTATAGGTAACTGAATTTTGTTGTTAATTAAGTTTTGGTATAATAAATTAATTTCTAAATCGTTTAGAATACAATCCAAAAATATATGTTGTAAATCAGCAATCTCATCACAAATACACAAATCATTATCTATTAGACCTATTCGCTTCATATATTGAGAGTATAAAGCATGATTAGTTCTAATTCTGCTAATCGTTTGGATTAGTGGTCTATTTGACAGCTTATCAAACCACGGTTTTACCCTTATATTAGGCTGAATAGATTTATAAAAATTACCTGTTTCCTTCTATACATATTGCTTGCCAATTTTGATCCCTTTTATATTTGAAACAAGTATTTAGATCGGATAGGGGTATTTTAAAATTACTTATGTAATTAAGTTTTGTTGCAGTTTTAGCCAAAAAGTCTACTTTTTCATTATTAGGTATTCCCATATGGGCTTTGACCCCAGATATGTATATTAGTTTATCCTGATTTCTTGCCTCAAAATTTAGTTTTAAAATGTCCAGAATTATGTAATTAACTTTAGAATTGAAATTAAAATTTTGAAACTTTTGAACTAAACTTTTGCAGTCTGTGAAAATGACAAAATTTAATTCCTCTTGATTTAGGCATAACGAAAAGGCTTCTCTAATTGCTAATATTTCTGCACTTTAAACTGACATACAATTTAGCAAACGTTTTAAAATTTGAATCTCTTTATTGGGATAACTTAGTAAGAGTTAATTGTCAATGAAACTCTGGAAAATACAACAAATATCTAAAACAAAATATATGCTGACAAGTAATAACTATATGTAGTTTGTGGACAAACAATATAGGAAATTGGAAGAAATTCTATACAGTTAGTAGAAAAATTTAAATATTTAAGGGTAATTATTCGGAAACAGATGAAATTCACAGACCATATGCAAATACTGTTATCAAAACAGTTGTAGTTAAATTACATTTCCTATTTAGAATTTGATTTTAATTGTTATATTATTACATTATTAAATAAAAATAAAATAAAAACCGAAAACATACCTGAATCTACAATAATATATATAAATAATAAGTACATTTTATCTTTTAAATTATTAAAGTACATTAAATTGAAATAACACGTCAAACCATAAACGTCAAACTTTCAAAACAAACATACTTGTGTTGGGTTCCAAACAGAAAATACCATTTATAGAATAATTTATTTACTTCAAACCTTTCCCCGCACAACACCTCGCCCCTCACCCAGGAACATGGTCAAATTGGGCTAGGCCATTTTACATTCGTCTGCATATGGAGCGATGTTGCAATTTTTCACTTTAGTGTCTATTCCGTCTGTTCAGATGGCAGCATCTTATGGGGTCTACATTTTTAAATTGTATCACAAGATTCCTAAAATAATTAGGCAAAAATAAAATAATGTATTTTGCGTTTTAACTTTTAAATACTATAAAAAATGGTAGAAAGTCCATAACTTTTAAAGATTTGTTAAATATCACCTACTAAAATATTATGCATTAAAAGTGAAACAAACTATAGACTTTCCACCATTCTTTACAGTTTTTTGAACCCATTTTTGAAAACAGTTTTTGAAAATATTGTCGTTGTGATAAAAAAGTCACCGTCACTTGTCATTGACATTGGCCTTAACTTAATGGCAAGTCTTTTTTTATTTATTTAACGTCGGCCTATTTCTAACTACGACGTTGGCTAATTTATTATAATGATCAGATGGGCATTTATTAAAAAAAGTTGCAATAGTGATATTGGCGTCAGCGGTTGCTCTGATTTATTTCAAAAATGTCTTCCAAATCTTAGCTCTTTGTTATTCCCTTAGATTAACTTTTATCTAAGGTTATTCCTCATTAGCCGATATTCATTTGGAAGTAAAATTAAAAGCAATTAAACTCTCTCCTTGTTTGAATATAACAGATAGAGGTGAAATTTGCTTTTCGGGAAAGCGACAAGCATTTTTCATTCTAATCGTAGTAAAAAATATTCGGACTGAGACAGGCAGATAAATATACTTGTAGTTAAAAATATCTAAAATAAGTTTAGTTTTCAGTGTACGTTGTACATGCACAGTCGGTGCTGATTTATCACAGTGCTGTTAAGCTGCACTGAACACTTTTGATGTCACTTAATGTCGCAACTAAACTAAAAACTTTTTCAAATTTACAAAACACAATAGCTGTCTCAAATTCATTATTTTAATAAACATTTATTTATTAATAAATACTTGTGTTTACTTTCACAATCATACACCCACAAATTTTGGCAAATAGTTTGAGATCAGGTATTTTTAGTTGCCATTCAACTGCAATTCAGCTTTGAATGTTCATGGTTTTTGTGAAAAATTACCCTGCTTATTTTAGTATCATTTATTTTTTTATTTGTGTTACGCATATTTTTTTCAAGGTGAGGATAAAATTAGTGTAAAGTTCATAGTCATTGCTGCTTGAAAAGCTTGTTTGTTTCTTTGTTTGTTTGCAGATAAAGAAATGTATGCTTATTTATACGTAAAATTGGTAATGTACGAGGAATGTTGAAAGGTACTTGAAATTGACGAAAATGTGTTTTTGTTTTCGTTTGTTATTTAGCTGTTACCCATTATTTCATATTTTAAAGCCTGTAATGAATTTGTATAGGGAACGAAAAATAATTTAAAATTAAGACAATGCATATTAAAAAAAAAAACATAGTTACACTGAGATAAATAGTCGTTTAATAAAAATAGGAAGAAGCAATAATCATTATTTAAGACACAATTTGTCGAAAACTTGGCATGAAACTACCATACAAAGTAGGAAACATGCGTTTATAGAAGGAGTTTCTGGTGATTTAAAAAACCATCAATAGGAAAAAGCTTAATAATAACCAAAACTGGAAGCTCAGCAGGACTTCTGAAAGATGACTTACTGTTATTTGAGTCAAAGAAGACAAGTTACTATGATAAAGACATAGATGGTCCAGTTTTGGAACTTGGTTTACCAACTACA
Source organism: Psylliodes chrysocephalus (assembly GCA_927349885.1). NCBI lineage: Eukaryota > Metazoa > Arthropoda > Insecta > Coleoptera > Chrysomelidae > Psylliodes > Psylliodes chrysocephalus. Next base: position 79,724,852 of record OV651815.1, on the reverse strand, counting down.
AAATAGATGAAAGCAAAACTTTCAAACTGGTTGAAATATAAAAATATTGATTTTGCACAGACAGCTTTAAAAGCAGAATTATGGTACCTGGAAAAACAACATAAAAGTGTGTACCTACAAAAACATATTATTGACGAGATGGCCAAGATTAAAGGTATGCAGATCCTTCGATTATCACCATATCATGTCGAATTAACCTCGATAAAATTAATTTGGGCTCAACTTAAGGGTTATGTTGCACGACATAATATCAATTTTGAATTTTTAGAAGCAGTTTTCAACGTAGGCTCTGAAACGGGCATATAACATGTTGAAAAAGTGGAACAGTCATTTTGGAGAGCAAATCCATCGACCGAAAGTGTACTTAAACCTGTGATAATTAATATAGACAGTGATGACGGTGTCACGAAAATAAAGCATCAACTTAATAAAAATTAAAAGCAATCAGTTTAATCGTTATAATATTTACTATAAATTGCTATTTATGTAACCAGTTACGAAATGCCTTATTTGGTGTAACAAGTAAATATTTACGGGACAAGCGAAGCGAGGTCCTGCAAAATAAACGAATTACACAAAATTTATAAAATTGTGTTTGATTAAAAAATGATTCACCATCAATCTTTTGTAGATAGGTACTTCCAATCAAATATCTCAGAAAATTTTTGTATTTGATTGCCCTACGACTTTTTTCAATCGTAATTTAAAAAAAATCCCAATTGGATCCAAGTTTATCGCACACACTGTATACTCATCCAACTTGGAGCGATTTTTGACAGTTTGAAATAAAAAGTGACATTTGTAACTTCCGAAATAGTTTTCGTTTTTCTCTTATGACTCGAATAGCATCATCTATTTTCATAAGGGAACAAGGGCATTTATAATTTAACTCGATTTTTTTTCGGTTTCCAGCATACCATTTTGTCTTGTCACGACTTCAGTGTCATGAAATACTACTGTAATTATTATATCAGTGACAAAATCAATGTGACATAAAATATCGTCCATCTCTATTCCATGTATTGTTAGTGGCATGCCCGTATAAGTTCATTGTTTATGAGGGTTCCATATTTTTCTGCGCATGTCCGTAAATAAGCGGCAAATACGTCAAACTGACATGTGTAAATTGTCAATGGATTAATGGTGGTTGATTCTATTCATTATTTGATTAGTTGCAATTCACATTTTAATACATTTTTATTATATTTAGACTTAATTTTCTTCTTTTATTTATTGGGTGATATTTTATTCAAACAAACGAAAGGACAAGATATTTTGAAGTTTATTTTCTCAGTGTAGAAATAAGAGGCAAAAACGTCAACTGTCAATAAAAATCTGCCCACTCCGACATCAAAGGAGCCGACTCAATCTGTCGCTACTGTATTATTAATTACTTTAACTAGGTACCTAGTCTAAGATTAATTATACTAGGCTTTCATAACTACCTGTAAAATTATATTTCATATTAACCAAGGTTTCAACCAATTGTGTTGTCGGGCTAGCTAAACATTAAATTACATATCATAAGACACTTTTTTCGTGTTTATTTACAATAAAGTCATGTTATTATCCTGTATTTAGGGAATTTTTTATGAAAATAAATACCTAGTTATTAGAGAGTTCAACTAAGGTCAGTCACTATTAGCGCTGCTCTTATTTTACCATTTGAGCATGCGCAGATCGTTTACGTCCTAGAACTGACTATTAAATATTGAGCCTGTCCTTAATTGTCGATGTTTAAGGACAGTATATAGTGGCGACCTCTCTTATCTCTGGTGGCGACTTTATTAAATATTAGAGAGTTATTGAAAGTTCACTTAAGGTCAGTCACTATTACTACAGTAATTCCTCGGAGATTACTACCGCTCTTATTTTGACATCTGAGCATGCGCAGATCACTTACATTCTAGAACTGACTTTAATAAAGATTGTGCCTGTCCTTAATTGTGGATGTTTAAGGACAGCAGTTAGTGGAGACTTTATAGTTTTCGGGCGCGCTCGCCAACATTCGTATCAGTTCGAAGTTTTTTAATATTAAATATTTAATATCATCATCATCTAAACCTTCTAAAATGGTAATTTCTAATGCCTTTTCCTTATTCTATTATAGACAACAACAAAAATGAACTGTTATTTAAAATTTTTAAAATGAGATTAGAAATATGTATAAGGACAAAGACCCTAATGTCAAAACTTCAGGTTTGCAATAGATCTTTTTCTTTGCATCGAAAGTGTAGCACTGAGCTACGCCTTCTGAAAATATCGTTCCATTTATACAAATTGTATGGATGAAACAATATTTTGAGAAGTGGCTTAGCTGAGTGCTACACTTTCGATGCAAAGGAAGAGACCTATTAAGTCTTATTTTAGCATGGAATTTATTTGCTTGTAATTACTATTAATGACTGTCGTTATAGAAATTTGCAATATCTCTCTAGTGTAGTTAAATTTCAAATCGTCTAACATGACTATTAAGCTGGCTGCCCGTAGTTAATGACATACACATAATATGGCAACACTGTGGGCCTGGTGATTTGACAAGATCAATCATATAGAGAGTTATATAGATTGATCATCCATGTTTTTAAAAATAAACAAAAGCTTATGCATTAAAGTAAAAATGTAGGTAATTATTTTTATTTTACTATTCATGCTGTGGTTTTATTACTTATTAGGAGTTTATTCTGGACATGTTAGCAATCTCTCATAATTAACATACGGAATGTAGATTTATAAATGATATTCTTGCATCAAATAACAAATACCAATAAGAAGAGTTCGGGATCAGTTTTCGTTTTTATGGGGATTGAGCTTAAGTTTGCAATAATTAGTTTCGCAATGATCTGTAGTTCTGTAGTGCAAGCAAAATTGGTTAAGTAAACTTGTCAAAAATAAAAAAAAAATGGCATGTCAATGTAAACCGAAAGGGCCGAGACAGGTTAGTTTTATTTTAATCATTTTACCTATTTCCATTTTAATTTTTTTAATAGATAACAAAAAACCCTTGCAAATTTTAAAATGCCGAATTATCACAATGATGTTGGATGTCATTTTATCCATATGTTTGCTTAATTTCATTTTATTACAGTTAGCTGTCATTGAAATTGAAACATAAACATAATTATTGTTGTTTCTACAAATACCTACCCGGTATTTGGGAAATCGAATTAATTGTATGGATAGAATATAAAAAACGGAATCTTTAAGCAATTGACTTTATTTTACAATTTTTAATACTTTAGTCCAAAGATATATGTTGTAATGTCTTTGCTTTAGTCTAATTTATTAAACCAGTGGCTGTTGGAGGTACTTTCGGGTTAGATTTTTCTTGTTTCTGTCGTGTTGATCGTAAATTAAAGCCTGTTGTTGCCATGACTATTTTCTTTTTGTTCTCTACTTCTTTTTTCATGAAGTCCATCAATCTATATAGACGAACTTTTAATGAATTGTTTTCATCATACTGACTACTTCTCTGCCATACTAAAGTATCTAAACTCCTTAACTGAGTTTCAATCTTGTCATACAAATTATTTAAACTACTTTGGTCCACATTTAAAAAGACAAGTTTTCAAAGCATTGTTTACTTTTGGATAATTATCTGTAGTTCCAGGGAAACTATCGACGATTTGACGGGCTTGAGACTTCTTTACCGTGGCTTGTAGTAAATATTGATATTTATCTTCATTATCAAGTCCTTCATTGGAATCAACTTGTTTAAATTGTCCACAAAACGTTAGCCAATCTTTTATATTGCCACAAAACTTACTCTGTTCGATTTGTGCAACTTAAGTTTCCGTTTATTATTTTGGCCTGATTTGACTACTGTCATCAGCGGATTATCTTTGTAGATAGGACTCTACAATACGCACACTCAGTAATAAAGTGACATAACTCAAAATTTGTATGTTTAATCTTTTAATCGTAAAACAGCACAAACAGCGCCCTCCATATGTGGAGCTTTTTAAATGACGGTGCTACTCTAACGTACTGCGTTTGAGTAATACCGTCATTTAAAAAATTCTACTTATGAAGGGCGCCATTTTGGACAGTTTTACGACTAAAAAAGTAAACATGCAAATTTGAGTTATGCCTCTTTATTACTGAATGTGCGAATAGACGACTCATAATATTTTGTGAAGTATTCGTCAGCTACCAATATTTTAGCGTTCAAAGTTTCACTACTAGTCTCAGTTTGTAAAAGATGGTCTAAAAGTTGTCGATCTAATTCGGATATTGTTTCAAATGTCTGCTCTAAAAGGGCAATATTCTTACTGTTCGGTTTATAGAAGAACCTTTTAAAATATCCATCAGGAGCTTATAAATGCGCACTAAAGATGTTCTCTGCACGTCAAGAGCCTTCTTAACTCTATCCATATCTATCTCGTCGGGGCCTCCAAATGTTGTTTCTACAAATACCTACCCGGTATTTGGTAAATCGAATAAATTGTATGGATAGAATATAAAAAAAGGAATAATATTACATTAAAATTAGAATCTTTGGATTAAAACATCGAGCGGAATTGAAACTTCAGAAACCGCCTTGGCTTGTGTTCACATCGTGTCACAATCATTTTAAAACTAACCAACTAGTGTTTCATTTTTTAATAGATTGTGAATTCATTGTGAATTGTTATAACTTGTTAGTTCTCACTGTTCATTGTGCTTTCATTTTTCTGATTATAGAAAATAGACCTTTTTTTCACTTTTATTAAAGAGGCATTTGAGAGCAGACCAATGAAAGAAATCCCCATTATGTATCGTGAATCTTATAACGAAGCCTTCAATGCTTCTGTTGTTATACCACCTAAACAAAAGCAATGAAATCTTGAAGTCAGTTTGAGTTACCAAATTTGAAATACCACCGGAATTTTAAAGACTCGAAAAAGTTTTGCGAAAATCCAGATGCAATTTTTTTAAGACAAAGAAAACAATTTTGCAAAAATTTACTAAATAAGTTAAACCGATTAGGTCCATTTGCACCGCTTGTCGTTAAGAAATAAGCCAAGGTTAAATTGATATTTCTCCATTAATAATGTCATTTTAAGCTTCACTTATTTATTAACGACTAGTGGTGCAAATGGCGCTTAGTCAAGCATAGGCATTGCGTTTAATTTTTATAGAGGTAATACACTTTAATTAAATTAAAACTATTTTTACAAGCATGGAGTTCAGGTCGAAAAAAAATCATAGATGAACAGTCCATCGCGATACCTTTCTAACGATGTGTACACATGACATATTCCCTATTTAAAATCAAGGGGTTGGAAAAGAGAAAGGGAGGGGGTTGGCACATGAAAGATGTCTATATTGTCAAAATTTGTCTTTTATGGATTATTTTCTTAAAATCCAATGAATACTGTTAAATAACAGGGTGGATTGTTTTGAGTGGTCCACTCTGTATAGTCACTTTTTATGAATTATGAAAATTCATTCATCAAAAATGACCAGTGAGAACTCGCCTTAATAATAATATATCATAATCACTATGAATGAATAATTACTTATTTACTGTTTATTAAGTTTTATGAAAATCGAAACTAACATTCCGTGACCAATTTACTGACAAACGACATTAGGCGTAATTTCTACATACAAACGTAATTCAAATTAAATACGTATTACAACTTACAATTTTATCAACTTGTTTAACCAGTGAAAATGAAATAAAAAAATATTAATGAGATAATAAACCTCTAAATCTATCCCACATATAAAATGTATTATTCAAGGCGACCGGTTTCGGCTATACAGCCATTTTCAAGCCTACGATCTTTGGTGGTTTCAAAATCGTGCAGATACCCTTAAAAATTTTAAGATTTTTTATTTCCTCATAGATCATCAGATTCTAACCAATTGTATACCGTAAAGTGGGGTTACTTTGCACAAAATTTTTGTTTTTTTTTAATATTTATGGTTCTGTTGGGAATTATAAAGCCCGCTCTAACTATATGAAAATTTAATACTTTGGTTACATAGTTTTGTAATTATAAAGTATAAAAAAAATTAGAACTACATTTTTTAAAAGTTGTCAAAGTTACCTCGACTTACTTTGCCGACTGGCATTTTTGCACGTTTTTAAGCGTACAGTCCAAGTTAACAATCTCGAAGGGTTACTTTACCCTCCTTTAATGTTTAAATATTTTAATAAACATAATTTATTTTTACATTAAAAATGTATATTTCTAAGAAAATAAAGGAACATTTACCTCTTTGCAAGTCAACAATTAACTCTTATAAAATAATAATAACTCTTTGGTAAAATAATAACTCTTAGGTAACAAATTAATAAGAACATAAATCTTAACTATTCTAAGTAGGTAGTAAGTCACAAAAGAAACTTAGCAAATGATTCAAAATAAACATTTAAATTTTTACGAAACAAAAAACTAAAACATGTTATATTTGGAAAAATCAAAATTTTCGAAAGTAAAAATTTGTCTTGATATCGATGCAAGTTTGGACGATTCTAAAATAGTGTCAATATCGTGTTCAAGAATAAGTCCTGTGTCATCGATATTAGGAAAACAAAAATTGTTTTGTGATTTTAGTCTTAAAAACTTTACATTACAGCAGTCAATAACTTGTGCAATAAAATGCTTGTATTGTTTTTTCCCTAAAAGTGCTACAAGTAGAAAATCGGAATTTTTAATTTTAACTAATTTTGATTCATCTTCAGTCTTGCTAGTTACAATATCACGGCAGCAATGGGCTTGAGGCTCGTCATTGCCGTCATCAATCTTTTGGAAATCCTCGACTTCATCTAATTCTAAATTGTCCTCAGATTCACGTTGAATGGTCCAGTCATATTCTTCAGTTTCTTTATTTACTTTATCACGTTTTTTTTTTCTTTGGGATAACTTGACGTGAAATCCTCACTTGCATCAGATTTGCCAGGTTCAATTCTTATCATCTTCTTTCTCTTTGGGGTGCTTGCTTTTAAAGGAGTTCTATTTCATTTAAGGAAATCTAACAAGGTCTCGCTAATATCAGTGTTGGTTCTATCAAATCTTTTATCATGCATTATATTAAGAACCTCCTCTCTGTTACATGGGTATATTCTCGTTGCTTTAAATCCATTTTGAATGATTTGTTCGTCTTTTAATTTTATTGATTTTCAAACCGCTTCACCAAGCTCGTACTGCCTAAAACCTGTTGATCGCATAGTATTTTGCCGCCAACTGCATTAAAGCAGCTTTGCCAGATTTACAGAAAATTATTTTTTAGTTTCTTAAGCAAAGTTGCCCCGGCTGGCAAAGTAACCCCACTTTACGGTATAGAATTACCTCTCAAGTATCCCCTTTCTAACAAAAAAAGAATCATAGAAATCGAACTACGTGGTAAAAAATTATCACTAAAAGTAAAAGTTTGATGATTTTCTCATGAACCCATTATTAGAATTTGACCAAATTTATATGGGACTACCCCTGAGGTACCTCCTTTCTAACAAAAAAGTATCATGAAAATCGGACAACGTAGTAAAGAATTATGGCTAAACATACAATAAAAAAAATATTCCGACGAATTGAGAACTTCCTCCTTTTTTTGAAGTCGGTTAAAAAGTGTCCACCCAAAAGTAGTAAATAGGGTTTCAGAAAGTGACCATCAGAATAGCGCTCGTGTACCAGAAGGGAAAGATCCAATGACAAATACTATATAGATAGATAGATATAGATTGCAAATAATCCATATGTAAATTAGACGAAGAAAAGTACTTGTATAAAAAAGGTACACAACATAAACGTTTACTAAAAAACTTACCGATAGAAGCTGATTGGTTCTCGGAAACAGGGTTTCACCACCTATGAAGGAAAAATAGAAAGGATAGACAGGAAGGTAGTTATTACTAAACCCGAAATCGGAAGGAAGAAATATAGAAAAATGTTAATTTTAAGACCGTAATTCGTTGCTTCTCAGACTCGAATCAATTTGCGCCTAATTTTAAATTTTATAAAATGTGCGCAGAAATGCCTTTTGAACTGACATGGTCCCTAAATAGGTAGGCAATACTAAATGCCAAATCAGCACTATTGTAGTCTATTATCAAAATTTATCTACGATTATAAGCCCAGTCGCTTTTCACGATGTAGTTTCGCTTTTCACGATAAAGGGTGAGATTGCAGAACGTCTGCAACTTTGCAGATCTGCAAATATGTCTTACATATGCAAGTATCAAGTTTTCTTATTCCAAAAAATATCTGCAAATTCGCAATATTTATTGTGGTTTATTACTCCCAACAACACTAAATCCAAATCCACCCTTAAGAAGGTTAGAACATCCTACAACAATGAAGTCTTCTGTTTCTTTTGAATGAATACAGTTCGTGGTGTCAGATTATCGAGTTTTTACACATAGTAATGGATTTGGGTTTAGTGTTGTTGGGGGTAATAAACCACAATAAATATTGCGAATTTGCAGATCTTTTTTAAAATACGAAAACTTGATTCTTGCATATGTAAGTCCGCCATGTTTGCAGATCTGCAAAGTTTCCGCCATATTTGCAGATCTGCAAAGTTGCAGACGTTCTGTAATCTCAACCATAGTTTTTAATTTTTGTACTATACCCTTCGAGCATATATACCCTTTTTTACACATGGTTTAGCTATCTATATAACTGTAGACATCATTGATGTGATTGTGTGATCTGAATTATCGACTGTCACAACTTTCGGCGTCCCTCTGGTACAGTAACGCCATCTTAATTATATACATTTTGCGAGGGGCGCTTATTGTAAACAGAGATAGTTCTTCTTACCTCTTCGCTCTATACTTAAGAACAAATTACATGAATAACAATTTTATGGCATTCGCAAATGCACTAACAATAATTAACTTAGTTTAATAGGTGATAAAATTAAATACTTTAGACTAAAAATCTTAATAACTGGGTGTGGGATTATTAATAGTAAACCAACACAAAAGAAAGGGGGATATTAACTCTAAACGCCGAAGGGGCATGGACACCCTGGTGCCAGCTGTATGGAAGTCTCTTCAAGATTATGTTTAACCATCGAAATAGAATAAAGTAGAGACGACATAAACACTATTTTGCGATATGACAGATGGATACTCTTCGAGTGACGGAAAAGTGTAACGAAAATGGCGATTTGAATGGTACTTTGATTTCTTTGAAGACAATAATTTTATATTTGAAATTAAACTATTTAACAAATCATCAGAGCATCTCCCCTTTATTTTCTCTTAATGTGTTTAACTAAACACCCATTAGAGGGACATGTCACTTCTAAGATCTGTTAAAAATTAAAAAAAATGTGGGATAGTGATAGTTATTAGAGAATAGAAAGGAAAGAAAATTAACGTGATTTGCTGTATTTTCCAAAAAAACATTTTCTCGAATTCTAATTCACCTTATAAATTCAAATTCAATTATATATTATTTTGTTATCATTTTAAGCCGAACTGTAGCAATTCTTTACACATGCTACACGTTTCGACTTTTTATGCATCATTTAGCTAGGTGAAAAAATATACTTATTTTAATAGCCTGTAGTCTAATTTAGAAACAAAATATTCAAAAAACATATAAATCTGAATATTTCGGTCTTTAATTTGGCCAGTCGACTCATTTTGGTTACGGTCTTTAAATATACCGGATATTGAGTGTGTTACTATTACATTTATCAATAAAGGTGGACAAAATATATTGTTAACTGGCTGTTCCACATTACAAATGAAAATAATTGTAAGATGTATTATGATCTTATTATTTTATCTATTTTTATAGTGTTTTAAGCTCTATGATTTTGGGGAGTGGGTCAGGTTATTAAACAACTCGTATAACTTTGAAAAAGAATGTTGGACGCCACTATATTTATACTTTCTAAACTTGACAAGCGATTAGTGATGAAAATATAGAAAATCAGTAACCATAATGATATTATAATTAAATAAGGTAGCGACAAATTCTAATTCACAGAGACTTAATTAATTAAATTTAAATGATTTATTAATAACTTATCTGTTGAATTAGAGGTAACATTTAAGGAGTGACTGTAGAGGCCTTCTTGTTAAATTTTCAAAGGTAAAGTGAAATCTTGTTAACTTCTTTCGGTGGTTGAACTAAACTTCTTGATGTATTCTAAACAGGCATCTTGTACGTTCTTCCAAATTTCTAAACATGCAGCTTGAACGTTCTTCTAAAATTCATCTAGATACAGCTTATATTGAACCATCTATATAGTTTCTATCGAACCATCTATATAGTTTCTATTGAACTTCTACTGAAACCATCTATATACAGCCAGGCTACAAGGAAAAAGGTAAAAATATAAAGAAAGGAATTAGGAAGAGTTTATATAGGAAGCAGATAAGATGCTTTTTACTATCAAATGCACAATTTAAATTATTAAATGAATAGCTTCACAGAGACCAAATTTAATAGGAAAAGAAAAAGTCTTATTTAACACATTTAAATATAGTAAAGCATATCATCTCTTTCAAACAAAATAATATATGAAATTATATAAAACATGTGATTTCTTGTTTTTCATGTTTGAGATTATGTTTCAAATTTGACATTTTAATAAAGAAATTCTTGTACTAAATATATATTTTCAACAAAATATCAGTAGGAAACTTACCTTTTTAAAATCAGACGGTCATTAAAAATATTAAAGATAATTAGTACATCGGATGTCCAAGATAAAAGATAATTAAAATTCAATAATTCAACTTGCGCGATGACAGAGGTAAATCGAAATGACAACCCGAGTTTTGACACAACCCAGACAGCACAAATCAATCCATTGGATGTCCATCGGAAGTCCATTCATGGACATATCGGCTGTCCAAAGGATGTCCAGCATTTTACCAAAGGACATCCAATGGACATCCACTGGACTATACAAATGTCCCACTCCTGGACGTCCATTTGGACTCCATGAAAGGTCCATGTATGGACTCTTTTTGTATTGCTTTTGGACAATTTATGGACATCTGACGGACATCACCACTTATATTAATATGAAATAAAATAATTGCAACTATAAACTTATTTTTATTGTCATAAATAATATCAAGCATGTATTAGTTTTATACGCACTCCTTTCTATTGACCTTCTCAGCCATTTTCTTAAGGCTATTTCGCTTACTTTTTAAGCAGCACCATTGTCACTCTCAGCAGCAGCTAAAAAAAGACATTACATTTTATACGAATATTGAGTCTTAAATCAATCGTTTAATAAACGCCTGATCAGGCAAAAGTGATAGTTAAAAATGTAAAATTTTTAGATAAAATATTATTAGCTAATATGAAAATATGCATTGACTAATGTACTTTACCCCTATACTTACATATAAACAAAAATCTGCTCATTGTTTCTTTAAATTACCATTTTATTTTCATGTCATCATATTATGTGAATTCTTTCGTGAGGGTATTAGAAATTATGGAAACGAACCATCTTTTTATATGTTTGTCATATCCTTGTCCCTGGTTTTGGTAACTGCTGAATCTAAAATTGCAATAAAAATATGTATTTGTAAACATAAAAGAGAAATAACTTATGAAACATCTTTCAATGCATTATTTCTTAAACGTTACAAAACGATTCTATTTTATTTAATAAAAGTAAAACTTACAGCTTCTTTAAAAATATTTGTATCTTCTAAATAGCCTTCTACTTCTGCTAACGTCTCATGCAGTACAAATAGAAACTTTTCCTCTGCTTTGAAAGTTTTCTCACCTCTTAGTTACAATAATAATTGTGTTGACATCATCTCGAATTTGCAGCATATTAGTTAGCTTTTAGTAAAGCCATTTTCTTAAATAGGTAGGTACATCATTTGACAAAATGTCTAAAAGAAAGGGATTGTTTGAATGTAAATCGAAAACATAAAGTTTAAAACATAATTGATAGGTTTTATTAGTTTAAAACAAACGATTTCCATTTTAATTTTTATATTTTTAAATGATATTTAATTAATAATTATACTTATTTTCTTACCAGATAAACATCCATGTGCTGTGTTTTCTTCTTAACCTCTTTCTTCTTTTCTTCTTCGAGTCTGGCCTGAGTGGCCTTTTACTTTTCTATCTTGTCAACAAAGGCGAGTGGAGGGGAAAATTATTTGATTTATTTTAATTAAAACCTAGTAGTAAATAATTAAATTATACAAGAAGAATTACAATAATTTATTATAAGTTAGTCATTTTTATATTGTCCATCATGGACATATTTTGGACATCCATTGGACTTCTGAATGGGTATATCCATTGGATAACGGAAAACGGATGTCCAATGAATATCCATATGAAGTTCATGGACATCCAGGACATTATTTGGACAAAATATGGACGTCCAATGGACATCGTGTGCTATCTGGGAAGGCATAAACGACAAATGACGTTAGTGTAGAGATGGTTGTTTCAAAATAACGAAAACGGTTCCGTTATGTCTGGGTCTAAATAACGAAAACGGTTACAACCGTTACAAAGATCACACATGCATTATTTTTCCATAGCCTACTACAGAAACATTTTTTGTGAATTACTCCCTAAATGTTGATGATACGAAGGGCAGCTTTAAATTTTTACCAACTACCCTTAGATGGCGTTATTAAGATATTAATTAATTAATTTAAACGTCTATATTAATTATAGGCTATATTAAAATTTTATTATTATTAAATAAATCAAAACAACCTTAAACACAAACAGAATTGTGATGTTAAAATGGGTATTTTAAATACTGTGACGTTTGTTTATTTTAAACAAGAGTTTATTTGTTAATAATTTATGTATAAACTTATTTATTTTAAAACAATACTATTTTAATTTATATATTTTGAATGTCTTTCAAGTGTTCACTATTTATCTTCACAACTATTTGTATACAACTGACTGACTCCGTGTTCCTCCCCAATATTTAGGTATTAATTTAAATTCTGGTGGATTCCAGAATGCTCCCCGCCAAAACTAGAAACATTATCAGGTTCTATCTGGAATGTACTCCCCAGTCGTCACATATGTTTGGTTTTAAGGGGTTTAATTATGTATGATAATCAGACAAGTTGAGCCGTAAAGGCCAAATAAGACATATATGGACTTGGAGGATAAAAGCATGACTAAATATTGAAATGGCTCGCATTACAATACCTTTTAACTTGTTACAGTGTGACCGACTACCGGCTTCACCTACTATGAAGTGGAAGTCGTGGGTGGCGCTGAAAGTGGTGAAAATTAGAATAAGGGGTGCTCAGGCGTTAGTTTTGCTAACGCAGTTTGCTCTGCGGCCCTTAAATACACTTAGAACAAGGTTACCATATTTGCGAAAGGGAAAACCGAAGCAACGGTGACGACAGGGGATCAGATTCAAAAACCAAGCATTTTTATAAAAATAATTTTCTTGTTTTGTGAAATTTCTAAAAAAAAAAGGTCCTCAGCTTGTATTTTTAAAAAACCTGGGGCTCTTTTAGCTAGTTAAAAATAAAGTTGGTGGGACATTTTCGTACTTTAGCATTACGGTCACAGAGGTTTGCCAAGTTCTCGTAAAATATCTTCAGTCCCTCATGATTGAAACCTGTAAATCTACTCAAATTTGTTGGCTCTGGTTTGCACAAATTGAGCTCCGGATGACTTCGCATAAACGAGTAAAACCAGTCCTTTCCACACATTTTGGTTTTCATTTTAAATATAAATTTGGTTTTGCTCCACATATTCAAAAACCATTTGACACCTTTGACATTTCTAAAATTCTTGACGCAAATTCGGATTCTTGTTCCTCGCTAAAGACAGCTTTTTTCCTAGTGTAATTTTTTTTTGCCTCGAAACGACCATTTAATCGATCTTGTAAAGTTCCGTAAGGGATGTTGTATAGCTTGGACGCACCTCTTTTCGAATGTATTTTTTCGCTGAGGCCTTTTTTCATCGCCACATCGGTCCATGAAGAGCGTGTTGTTTTTCTCTTATATTTCCGTGGCATCTGAAATAAATAAAAGCCAGTGTGGCCTATCATGTTGGGATAATATCGATCACCTTAGGGCTAAATCGACCGATCGGTCTATTTTATCCGAAAGTGTGCCCATTGTTGATACGAACTTTTTCAGAAAACCCATAAACTCAAATTATAGTATATTTATGATAAATATATTCTAGAAACATGCTTGCATGCATTGAAAACAATAAAATTCTGGCTTCGGCTAACGGAAGATTCGCTTATCTTAATATGCGATTGTAGAATCTTATAAAATACTTGCACAAAACACAGATTTGTACCACGCTTAATCTCTATGAGAAGTATAAAGCACAACTGTATGACCACTCTGGCACCTGTGTCTGTCGCGTCAAACGTGTGCGCATGAGTTTTGCTCTACGGCGCGAATTAGACGAAATTTAAATTCCCCCACCTTCCCCTAATATTTACACACATCAACCTCGGTAGCCAAATAATCTTATGGCAATCACCCTTGAGATAACTTTGAACAACAGAAATTCAACGAAGTACAATACTTTTTTCGGACGGTGCACAATGGTCACAAATTTGGTTGAACAAGGATAAAATAAATATAAATCAATTAACTAAATAAGTACTACTTACGTCAAAAAAAAACTCGTGAAACGGTGATCTCTAAGTAGCTATTTAAACAGTATAAATAGCTTCACGTTGTATTGAATCAAAATACAAAATAAACAAATAAATCAAATAAATAAATAAATACCATTTAAATAAAAAAAAAGCTCATGAAACGGTGGTTAAATTAGAGGGAGAGCCCACATACGCGATATGTCGCGCGCGATCCGCCGCATGCGATTTTTTAGGTGCGATTTTTAACAGACGACAAGCAGCGACGTACAGTATCAAAATGGAGGTGGAAGAAGTAGCAACGGTGTTGTTTTATTCTGTTCGTCGGCGAAAAAGGTTGAAACGACGTAGGTACTGTGTTCATCCATTATTTATAGACCCTTATGTAAAAGGCGCATTTAAATTATTATATAAGGATTTACGTAAACACGAAGATAAAATCTTCAAATATTGCAGAATTAGAGTAGTGTCATTTGACGAACTTCTAGCGCAGATTCCCGAACAAATATTTTTGTCGCTATTTTATTTCAATATTTGAGGTCCGTCTTGAATATCGGATATAAATTCATCTGTATCAATACAACTGTCGGACATTTTTTCACTGGAACTGTAGAACAATTAACAGGAAACTCCAACTCTCAACTGACGTTTCGCACGCGACTTGTCGTTTGTATATGTAACCATGATAACGCTGGCCGCGTGCGACAGGAACATCGCGGGCTTGTCATTTCTAATTTACAGCCGCATGCGACTACGCGACAGAACCACGTTAATGGGCTTTTTACAAACATTTAAAGAATTGCCGCTCAGTCGCGCGCGACGTGTCGCTTGAGTAGGCTTTCCCTCTTAGGGTAGTTGTAATAATAACCAATCGGATTAAATTAAATTAAATGAATCACAAGAGAACTAAATTCCCAATTACGGTTCCAACATAACCTTTTGAAACTATTTTATTTCGTGCGCTCGGGGTATTTAACCAAAATGTCAAAATAAATGTATAAATCTGTAAATAAAAGAGAAAATTTTTCTGCCACGGTGGTTTCTTGGAAAGCTATTTAACCAATACAAATAGCTCTATGGGGCATTGAATCATAATATAAAATAATTAAATATATCCATAGTTACAAAGATGCGTTAAGGCGGGTACAGATCTGAGCACGTACGCGACGAGAGAAAGGAATCGATGGCCGATTTCCTGCCAAGGATATTCTTATTTTATGGTGTTGTAATAGAACTAGCGTTTTGCTCTCTTAAGATATCACGCTGATTATTTCAATCCAGGAGAAGCAAAACGTTTTCCTGGTTCCACTCCATGCAAAATAAATCCTAAAAGCTGGCTATAATCTGTAAGGAGGGGTATAGTACAAATTCCCCGTCCAGACTGAGCACGTACTTCGCACTGCCTCCCTTTGATGTACCGCCAACAAAAGGATCGGGGCGAGGCTGTACGGCGCAGACGAGACAATTTTCCGCGCCTCGGAAGCCCGTCCCCATGCTTATATTGCTTATGCGTCCTCGGCTTGCCTCATAAGCGTACGTGCTCAGATCTGTAGCCGCCTTTAGGCAACTCCGTGAACGATAGTGCTTCCTGGGCGCCAGTTTAAAGTGGCGTGCAACACTTATTCGGGTTTTTTAGAAACTAAGTCGTTAGGACGGTCCTGTGCAACACTTGGTCGACCCCTCTACGAAACTTCAAAAAATTCCCTTGCGGTTTTCAAATTAAAAATATAAGGTTAAAATTAAAATTATCCAATTTTCTATAGCTATTAAATAATTATTTAGCGGTGGTCGATGCCCAGGAAAAAATAAAAAAATATTCTTAGTGCTTCCAAAATAATATAATAGTAATACTCTCCCTAATTCACCCCCTTACGAGTGAATTTTAACCCCAAAAGCTGAGCTTGTGCGGGGAAAGGGACGGCTATTATTAATATTTGCCGTGGCATAATATAATTTGATTCCTACCTTCAATCACGATCTTAGGTGTGTCAGCACAGGAAATAACACAGGAAATTCAGGGGGGATATCGCGCATGGTGTCATGGCGGCGCTGACGTCATGCGTAGAGTTAGTAGAGCTGGCGCGAAATAAATATCATGATAGACGCATGTTGCAGTAGTTTGTGAGTCGTTTATAGTGATTTATAAGATACTAAGCAGATATTTGTATTATATTGTGTTGTAAACTTTGTTCTGTGTGAGTGGTTTTAATGAAAAACATTGAAAAATTGCAGTACGGATGTAACAGTAACAATTGAAAAGGGTTCAAAAAAGATATTATGGTTTCTCGCTTTCCTCGACAGTAAGAGCTTAGTCAGAAGTAAGAAGTGGCCCAAGGGCGGCTCCAGCGGAGGCACAGGAGAGCATGCCGTTCCCTAGATTAAAATTCTTAAAATCCATGAGCCTTTTATTAAAAAAGAAATATGCTAAATAGGCAATTCTACCATCCTTCCCAAGAAAATTCGGCATGGAGCAGCCCTTGCAGTGGCTTGTAGCCCTGCAGATAAATTTTCATATGTATTCCATGCACTTTCAACCTTCAAATTATAAGAGAGATCTTAAATCAGAACTTCACATAATGTGAAGTTGTGAATGAACCAGTGTGAATCACATTGGTTAATTCACAACTTGGGACTTTTAAACTGGAGACTCTACCCTTTGAAGGCTAAAAATTTCGCCATATAAGCAAAAGTAAAATTGTAAATGTCACAAAAAAAAATTCGACTTGTACTTGATGAATGATTTAATAAACTGTCAGCAACTAGTTCCAGGATAAATGCAGCGACATTTTATTTTGTATTGTAACAGTTATTTGTATTTGGTACATTTTTTATGTTTTGCATTATATTATATGAATGTCTGCGTTATATAATATGAAAAAAAAAATAAACTTATTTTCATTCAATTGGGTAAAATAATGTAGGTAAATGAGTTGCAAATCCTAATCAGGTAAAAATTTCCGGCATATCCAGATGTGAAATTGTTACCAGAATCCCCAGTTTCGAGTTGCGAAGATACCCTTTATTTTATTATCCTGGTTATAAAAAATATTCTTTAGAAGTCGAATTTGTATAAACAAAATAAATCATAAAAAAAAAGGAAAAATCTGTTTCCTTCATAGTTCTTGCCTTAACTATCCCGTAATAATATCCATAGAGATTTCATGTAATTTCTAAAATATTATCCTTAATATTTATCAAATTTCTATAAGTAAGCATATATTTTCCTCACACTTCGTTAGTATTTTTAAATTCGCGCCTATACAAACTCTACGCGTGACGCCATGCGCGTGGCCGTCCTATTTTTGACACTGTTGATATCCTACCTTTTATTTTTTATACCATGCAGGAAATTTATCTGTAGCTTAGTGATGATAACTAGGCGCACAAAATGGGTAGCAAAAGGCGTTCAAAATTAACGGCTCGATGAGAGCCTCTTAAATATTTCACCCTTGGACCGATTTGGTCTCTCGAGTGATTCATAGTGGGAGTAGCCCATATTTACAACTCGAAGGACAGAAAAAAACGTCCTTTTGACATTTGCGAAAGTAACCAGATAAATTTACATGAAATTGAGCGTTTAACGTTGGATTCGAAATTCAGCAAATAATAATAATAACTACATAGGCTCTCGCAAACGTTCAAAACTGAAAATTATTTAGAAACAAAAATGCGAGGGTTTCTCAGAACGTTACCAGGCGGAAATTAACTTGACCTAAACATACTGTCATGTGAGCTATTTCATGCTCTAATCCTCCAAGTCCCTCTCTGTCTTATTTCGGCTTTGAGGCTCAACTTGTCCGATTATCATACATAATTAAACCCCTTAAGACCAAACATATTTGACGACTATAGCAGAGGCACGTTCGCGAACATTCCTGAGTCAACATGATAATGTTTCTGGTAAATGCCGGATATGAGATGTTTTGGTGGAGAAGCACTCTGGATCACCAATTTGTATATAAATATTGGTGGAGGATCAACAAAAAGTCATTAGTAGATAGACAGTGGTGAATATAAATAGTGAACGATTCAGACATTCGATATATATATAAATTAAAATAGTAGTGTTATAAAATAAATGATTAAATAAATTATTAATAAATAAACTGTTGTTTAAAATAAACAAACATCACAATACTTAAAATTAAACTTAAGGGAAATTTACATGAATTAAACATTTTATAATTATAATGAAAAATTCAGTGACTTCGTTACAATAGAATCCTATTTTTAAAATTATTCTGTGATGATAACGACACCAGTTACCACTACAAACGTAATTTATATCCATTCATTTTCACATTTCAAATTTTATTAGTTTAATCATAAGTGTTTAAAATGTACAGGGGGAGAGGACTTTTGGCTAGCACTGTATATTTAATTAGGAAAAATAATAATAAGCTCAGTTTAAGTTCGGATAATCTCAAACCAATTCCGATTTAAAATGATTATAAACAAATATACCTGAATAATTTAAATTTTAAGTTTAGCTGTAGTATTCTGCTTAAAATTCAGTCCCCTTAGGTCGACACTTCACACCCCTGTGAATCATTTATTTTTAATTAAATGCCACGATTCAGTAGCATACCTGACCTATTTTGACCCATTTATGTTTTGCTCTCGTAAAAAGTGCCTTACAAAAATAAATAAAAATTGTTTTGGCACGCTCAAATCCTGTACAACCCACTCTCGACTTGTGACAGTATGTAATAAAAATCTTGGAATGGAACACTTCTCGGCTCTATTGTACACAGATTGAAAACAAAATCATTATTTTTAGGAGCCGGTTTCATGTAAAAAACAAACCGATGCTTATCAAAAAATTGTTTATGCGGAAAACTTTTTGAGGTAAAATTAAAAATCTATAAAAATACCGATCATTACTTTAGAAACGGTTAAATAAAAAAATTCTTTAAAATACAACTTTTTTTATTAATTTGTACGTATAAAATATACGTCAAGTAGTCGAAATATTTTTTAATTTTACGTAAATTCAAGACAAACAAACACACGTCAAATTTTATATCAAGAAGGAAAATTAAAATTTTTCAAAGTTCCACTCCGTCAGCGCCTTCTAACCTTATTAAAAAAAATGACAACCCCCTACCTTGTGAAATATCAATTTAATGGATAAGAAAAATGTGAGACAACCAAATACTTTTAAGGGCAAAATCAGTCCATAAGGGTTATTTAGTAAAATATGACAGTCTGATCAAGAGTTGATCAATGAGTAATTTTGTTATAACCTACTTTAACTAGGGTTGTAATCTTAAAAACTAAAGTTCTAGTCGCTAGTATACCTTGGAATCTCATAACTTAGTTACACTAAACTAACGTATAACACTATAAGGTTCATTTGCACCGTGTTCTGTGTAGGCTTTGTTACTGAAACAGTAACAAAGTGCCACTTTAGGAACAACACTGTTAATTAGAACCCAACAGTGAATGGTCGGGTGGGGAATCCTACCAAGCCATCAAAATTAATTTTAAATAAATTAAATGAAACAATCATGGCCAACGGTAGGATTCGAACCTGGGACCCTTGGATCTGTAGGCAGAGACTCTATTACTGAGCCACCCACCCCCATGCTTTGCTTTGTTATTAACACAATCACTTGGCTAACTCAAAAGGTTTTGCTCCCTCGAGCCTCTTGTCAGGTTCGTGTTATCAGGAAGCTGGATCGCTTCAATGTTCACATGTTCCTAGCGAATCTGGTGATAGTCTGGTCAACAGTGTCCATCTGAAGGTCTAGATGAAGGTCGCTGTTTCTAATGTACCAAGGAACATCGACAATGTTCCTCAAACTTTGTTCAGGAATCTCTGGATTATTAGAATATTACTGTTGCTGGCACAACCCCAGCGCTGAATGCCAAGTTCAAATTGGTTTGAGAACTTGTTTATATAATATAACTTTGTTATATGTAGATGGGCTAAAATGCCTACCAAGTAACCAGAACAATTTTTTTAATTTTATATCTAACTCTTGTCTTTTCTATTAAACATTGGACCTTCCAGCGAAGTTTTTTATCTAATGCAGGCCTGCACAACTGAGATTTTTCAAAGGGCCAGTTCAAAGAAACCGTAGGTGTACGAGGGTCAAGAACGGATGTTAATTTTTTTTTGCGGGGAGGGTGTTCGAGGTCTTCTGTCGAGCTTCTAAAAGGAAAAAAATGTCGTCAGGTTATAATGAAGCAGGTCTTTCTATCGAGCTCTTCAAAATGGCAGTTATAATTTCAATTTTGTTACTGAAAAATTTATACTTTGACGTAGGCGGGCCAGATTGGTAAAGGGACAAAGCCAAGAAAACGGCCGTATATTGTTCAGGCCTGATCAAATGTAATACCTAGATATTTTACTAAGTTAGTATAAGGGCATTATTTAGATGAAATGGTATTTGTTGATCATTTTTGTTAGTAAAATTAATATTAACAGATTTGGTTTCGTTTAGTTTAATACGCCATCTTTCGGTCCAATTATTTATTTGATTAACTGATGTTTATTTGTAGCCTCTTCATAATATTTGCCTATCGCTAGGATAGCAGTATCATCTGCATATGTAGCTATTGTGTCTTGTTCTAGTTAGGGTATGTTACAAGTGTATTACAGATACAAAGTTGGTTCCAGGACGCTTCCCTGTGATACTGCTGCTTTAATTTCTTTCAATTCAATCTGCTTCATCTTGTTTTACTCTAAAGAATCTATCTGAAATGTATGAATTCCGTAGATCTGAGTATGGCTGTGAAAGTAGCACATTCAGATGTTTTAAGTTATCAAGCCATACTTTATCCAAAACCTGCGCACATCGACGAAGATGGCTGAACAGATTTCTTTGTTATCTAATGCTTTTTTAATCGCATGAACCTGATCTATACTTGAAAAGCTTTCTCTAAAGCTGAACTGATAATCTGCCATTAGTTTTCTCCTTCTTCAATGATGGGCTTCAGTATTTTCATTAGTATTTTTTTTAAATAGTTTCCATATTATAGACAATAGAGATATCGGCCTATATGGCGAAACTTCGTTTGGAGGTTTTTCTGGTTTGGACTTCAGCTACTTTCCACAACATAAGGACATACCTTAATTTTAATAAGGCATTAAACAGATGTGTAAGTTTAATTATGGCTTTTTCGGAAGTTGTTTTAAAATTTCTTCTGTAATTAAATCAAAGCTTTCTTAGGATTAATATTTGTTTTTATATCTTTTGCTATTTTCTTTGGAGAGGTTGGTCTGATGATTGAGTCATCTCTCTCTGGAAAATCCCAGTTCGGTAATTCTTTTCCTTCATTTGGTTGGAAGGTGGAAGTACTCTGCGAATATAATATTTTTTTTGTATATTATATCTAGCCCAGCTGCCATCTGTATTCTTGATTGGACCATTCTGCATAGTAGGCATGTTCAATCGCTTTATGGCTTTCCATAGAGAATAGTCAGTGGCTTTACCGTTTATTAATTCACTAAGGTACTCACAAATAGATTTATTTTGATTCGTTGCATCTCTCTTTTTAACTGCTGGATGACGTTGTTAAGTTTGGTTTTATGTGATGGAGCTCTGGTTTAATGCCATTTCCTCCTTAGTTTTCTTTTTGCAGAGATAAGGTCCCTTATTTCTCTAGGATAGTTATTTCTTAGTTCGCTGAACAAGTAGTAATATTTCTTCATTTAGCTGTGCTAGTTGCTGTTAATATGAAACCCCAATGGGTGTGTTTGAAGTCGCCTCCATTGATAAATCTTGGTCCTTGACTATTGAATAATATTGTTCTGTTTTAACGGTACGTCTTGAAGGACAATATGTAGAAGTGACCATACCATCATAAGTTTTAGATTTTATCATCACTGAAGTAGCCTAAAATTCTTCAGTCCTGTAACCTTATAAATAAAAATTTATTTTGTCGATATATTTTTCAGTTGACATTAAGGCATGGCCAACGCCCTCAGTTTTAAATGTATTTGAAAAATATACTAAAAGTTTAATATTATGTTCATAGATTACGCTGGTATATCTATTTCGGTAAATTAAATCGAATACAGTGTTCCAAGTAAAAAATTGAATTTCTAAAGAATTTTGGAATTGTATTGGTATTATTGAGACGGTGTTGTCAAGTCTAATTACTTATAAGGTACCTATATTAAATAACAGAAATATATAAAACTTTAAATATATCTAAAATATACGCAATGTATATTGTTATACGTTAGAAAGTCAGTGAAATTCCACAAAACATTAAATAATAAAATTTCATATTATAAAAAAAATTGTTGTTTTTTTATAATGAATTACGTATAACTTGTTATATATACTCAGCTTCTGTCTAAGGACATATTCTTATTTGAACCGGCAACATTGCTATAGAGAGTTGGTCAAAGGTCAAATGGAAGAAGAGAGATTTCGGTTCGAAAACGCTGCTATGCAATTTGAAACAGAGGCAAGAAATTTCCCGCTTAGACTGACATTTTGGTTGTATACACTATTTTTCAAGAATTTTGTATTTCACTTTTCACCCTTATTGGCTCACACAATGAAGTGTGGCTTACAATTTTGCCATCTGCTAATAAAAATATTTTTAATTGTCCCTTATATTATGTAATATTATATTAGCATTTAGTTAAATTTCTATAAACTAAACCGTTTTTCCGGAAGCGAGAATTTTCAATTCGGCACCACTGTAAATGGTAAATCATGAAATAAATCAAAAGAGGTAGGGGATGGGTAACGACACCCAAAAGGTACCTGAAGGGTTTGTTATTCAGTCAGCCTAATTTCAGTTTTCCTTTTGCTAGTGAATGGTTTGTTGTGGAATTTGATTATTTATTTATTTTTTTATATATAAATATAAATTTGCATACTAAATGATAATAATGGACGAAATAAAAAAAAAATCCCACGTGAACAGAACTTTTACGATGACACTGTATATTACAAAATTTATAGAGAATGACATCGAAGACAACTTTATTTAAAGAATTTTATTCTCTAATCATAAATAAAGTAGAAAAACGGTCTCCTTTAAGAATTATTTCGGTAGGCGCGACAGACGACAGCCGACGCGACAGATGTCAACAGACGCGACCGAGAACTGTCTCTTCACGTCTGAAACGCATACAATTATATGAAACACATTTAGCACGGCGCGACACGAGAAGTGTCGTCTTGACGACACTTCTCGACGATACTTTGGATCGGTCTCAGGGCAAAGTGTTTGTTGCGTGTCGCACTCGAGGCCACTGTCCTCAGACATCGCTTGTATTTAAAGGTGATTAGGTTAGAAATTTCTTTCGATCACAAAAAAAAACAACGAAAAATAATAGATACCTACTTCTTTTAGATCAGTCTGAATCAGATAATTCAAAATCGTTGTGTTTGGCATGCATGTTCTTTTTATGATGCCCTATTAATTTTTTGTTTTATTTTAAATTAAAACATAATGATTATCTTGATGTTTTTTTTTATGGAGCCAACCTACAGTAGTGGATGCTTATTACGTTGCTTTTACTTCAGCAAATTTACTAGAGAAAATATTCTTTGGCCATTTGCTGAAGAATGAGGCAACTTAATAAATTAAGAACATAATTTGCTAGAGACAAAAACAATGGATCTACTTAAAAACAGTAGGTCTGGTAACACTGATCGTTCCCTCGAATGGTTATCTGCGCCACCCATCTCCTGGCTTCCCAAATGTACGAAGCGTAACATTTATGCATCTGTCGTCCTTGGGGTCGCCTCGGTGGTCTCCTGTTTCCTGACGCGCCTACCGAAATGGTGGGAATGGGACGTTTCGGCGTGGCCATTTCGCCGTGGCCGTTTTGGCGTGGCCGTTTGGACGTCGGCCATTTCGACGCCGGCCATTTCGACGTTGGCCATTTCGGCGTTGGAAGTTTTGGCAAACTTAACAATATAATTTTTATAAATTTTAAATAATTGTTATATTTATTAAAATTAGGTTTATTTTAATTAAATAAAAAACTGTTTTCGTGTCGAAAGGAAGACTAAAATAAAATGTCTATATACTATTGCTGTTCGGCAGGTAGGTCTTCCGCTAGAACATCAAAGGCATAATCTAAATGATCGTAGGAACAAATGCCAAAGATATCACCGTTCTGCCATTTAGAGAGAATTGTAGATCAGCATTGTACTCTCTCGTATGTCCCATAGAAGCCACTTGTTTCCTCATATTTTGGGCCAAGTGAAAAAAACAACCATTTATAGTAACGCCTGTTCGAAATCGCAATATATTACTCTGGGTTGCAAATTTGGAAAAATTTCTTTACTTCACTATTATTATACTAATGTTCATATAAAATATTAATTACACTAATATTAATTGCACTACTATTATAATTCTGATAGGTACTAAAAACAGATTAAAACATTTATCCCATTCCTATGCAATATCTCACTTCTTTCAATACTTTACTTATTTCATAATAAAACTTACTGCGGTTTTAACATACATACTAAAAATAATATTCCCGACGCCGAAACGGCCGACGCCGAAACGGCCGACGCCGAAACGGCCAAAGGCGAATTGGCTGATGTCCAAATGGCCACGCCGAAATGGCCATGATGAAACGGCCACGTCCAAATGTCCTAAACCCCGAAATGGTACCTGGTAATATTATAATAAATTGAAAAAAAAAATTTCTTTTATAGCAACACTGTGACTTTTCTGTTTTTGTAAATTTTAAAAAATTATATAAACAAAGTATTAACATTTTTTAAACTTTTATGAAGCTATTTTGTTTTATATGTATATAAAAAGAGCTCTACGAAGCAAAAAAAAAGTACGGTAATTATTTAATATTTTTATCAATTTGTAATGATGAGAGAAATTCTAAAAATTTTGTTAATTAACAATAACCTACTTTGTTGGAAAATTAATTTTTATGAAAAATTCCAACGGGAATGAATTATTCTAAGTGTTTAGAATACAACGTAATTTTTTTAAAATTTTTGAATTTAATTTTATTAATTTTATTAACTTAAAAAAATTATTTTATGTAACGTACTCGGTTTCGACGCAGTGCGCGCAATCTAAAAATGGCGCGTGGAAGGCTACTTTGAGCGTTAAATTAAAATTATAAATAATGGAGGTACAGTTCTTGGAGTTGGAACTTATTTATAGCAAATTTCCTCCTCTTTAAGGATCTTTTTTGAAAAATCCAAAAATATTTATAGTTTACAAACTATAGGCGAAAAACCAAACACCATGTTTTTAAGGTGTTCAATTGTTTATAATTTTTGCAATTTTTTATGCACGGCAAAATGTTTCTTCACACATTGATCTGGACGTTATTCCGAATCGAATGAGCTATTGAACATAATTTTCGTAATAGTATGTCCCAAAAACACGCTTTTGAACTTGTTGATTAGACTAGATTACCACATATTTAAAACGCTGCCTTTTATGTTGCACGATGTCAGAATATGTCGATTTTAAGATGTTATGTAATACAATAACCACATATTTTGCAGCGCAATTCAGATCATTTCACAATAAAAAAAATTTAATTAAAAATATTATTATAAAAAAATACAAAAACGAGATACAGGATAAATCAGGAGGACAAGTGGTACATACAAAGATAACACGGAAAGCAGACAGAGCCAGAAACGAAACAATGCTTAACCGGTATAATTAATTAGGCGATCGATGAGTTCGCCGGCTAAATGAATTTTCATTTTTTGTCCGATATTTTGAATGTCCCTGTAGATATTAAAGGTTTCTTGATACCATTTTAATGAGCACAAAACTGCTCTACTGTTGTCTAATTTAACAACGTTCTATCTGTTACCGTTTAAGAAATTGCAATACTGTCCCCCTGAAATAGTAGGGACAAGGATTCGGTATACTCAAAACGAAACAAAAATGAAATGTTAACACCCTGTAGATCGGTAACCAAATATTTGCACCCTGAATTTCTTTTACAACCCTGACCTGGTCCAATTAAAAAGTGATTCTCATATTTCAGTAACATAAATAAAAATATTTAACGAATATTTTTTTAGTGAAACAATGTTCTTTTATTTGGTAACTTATAATTTGATAAAATTCATGTTTAAAGACATGTTCTGCTTGAATGAGATATTTTTAGTTATAAAACTATATTGCTGATTTATTAAAACAGTAATTGATTTAAAGTAATTCAAAATTTTATTGATTTTGTTTAGAGGCGTTACAAAAAACGCACGCTACGATAAATTTTATTCTACACAATTAACATTTTTAATTTGATTGAGACGCTTCAACGTCTAAACTAAATTAATTTCTTACGCAAATGTCAATTTATTTTTAAACAAACATTTCAATTCGGTACCAAACACCAAACGAAATTAATCTTCTCGAAGCTCATTAAAAAGAATAACGTCCTGTATAAAACAAAATAAAATTTGTTTTGGCAAACTCAAACCCCGCGTTTCTCAACGCCAGCGTCCGCCGCGTTTCAATAAAATTCTCAATAAAACAGTTTTGTCCTAGGTTCCACTCGAGTCTGCACTCGAAAACAAAAAACAACATAAAACTGTGCGTTCCATACCCTAAATTTGTTATTTGTATTCTATAACTGCTTCTAATCCTTATCAATGGTAAGTATTCAGAATTACCTTTCATCAAAGTTGATTTTTTTAATTTTATTTTGCTATCTACTTATGTAGTATACATGTACTATTTTCGTTCAAAATCAAAATAATCACCAACTGTTTGTTTTTATTCAATCAAGTTTGGTTGTGTAACGTTGTTTAGTTTATAATGTCATGTGACGATTGCAGTTTGTTTAGTTTCATACAGGAAACTTGTTCGCGTTCTACGAAGTTATTATGGATTGAATGAATTTGTTTGTTTAAATACGAAAATGTGTTATTTCAAGATAAATACAACAATTAAGAATATTAGGTACTTCTGTTCTGCAAGTTATGAATTTAAATATTGTTAAAACATATAAAAGTTTAATTAATTCTGACATAAATTTGACCCACTTATTGATTGGCAGTCTCTAGGTCAAGATTACAAGTATAAATACTTTGGATCCTGAATTTAATATTCTTTAATAACTTTTGGTTAAAAAACAATTGATTTAATAATTAATCGAACGTTAAAACTTCGTCATATTATGAAAATTATTTTTCTCTATCTTATCTGACCTTGTTTTTGATTACCTTTAATATCACCATAAAAGTATGAAACCCAAAACTATTGCCACATATAAATTTATTGACCATAAACAATAATTCTCAACTAAATAGAAAGTGAAATGTATTAAGATATTTTCAATAGAATGTTCTTCTAAAGGATTTTCCAACAAGAGCTTTAATGTTGATACTGTACACCATAATATTTTATTTGAATGCCCATGCACTAATACCTGACACCGCTAGCTACGATAGTTTTTTTGTTCGAAGGAGATAATTTTTAACCGGATAAAGCAATAGTATATTGTACAAGTGCCGAAATGCCATTTCTGCATGTGTTACACAGTACACATTTTCTATAAACACACTTTTTGCAAAAAATAAAACTAATTAAGTTTATTTCCACACAAATATTTATAATAATAAAAAAAATTACATATTTTAAAGTTTATTTATGGAAATTACTAAATGACAAAAAAATAACTTTAAATAATTTTAAAAAAAGTTCAGTAATAATTCCCTCTAAAATTGAAACAATTTTGAATTAAAATTCTGAGAGACTTAATTTTGGAAACATTTCCTGTAATATTTGAATAAGATGCAAATGTTGAAGGTGCATACCTCGCGAAATAAATTGAAGGCGAATACGAAAGGTGTGACATCCGGTTTATATTTTTGAGACAATGTATTTGACATTTTTAGATCAATTAAATGCATTATTTTGTTTGATATATTTATTTTGGAGTGCAAAGAGTCATTAACATAACCTTTGGCAATGTCTCCGGTCACGTCTTGGATGGGTGTCCGCTCGACTTACCCGACCAGCGGTTAACCATCGACGACGTGGAATCAATGATGATAAATGAATGTACACTAGTGGAAAAAATTAAGGGATCAAAAAAATCTCGATTTTTGCGATTTTTCGATTTTTGCGATTTTTCGAGTGGCTGTATCTTTGGTAAAAATGGTCGTATGTGAATAAAAAAAAAAGCAGTTTGAAGCTTAAAGTGTCTAGTTTATGGATCTTGCAATAAAAAAGTTTTCCAACCAACAATTAGCATAAAATCCTGATGAATATCATGGATAGAAAATTTTTTAAAAAAAAATTAATTTTTAGTGTACGGACTTAACCACTATATGCATTGGATAGGTGGTTCAATTAGCTTCAATTCCTTTTTTAATGGCCTCGAGATGACCCTTCCTTGCTGAGTTATCAGAAAATGAACAAAAATGCGTCATTTCCTCTTCTCTCGTCAATATCTCGGGAACCAATGGCCGCTCAGAAAATAGAAGAAAGGTTTCGAAAACTTCGATTTATTCTCTAAAAGTTTCTGGCATGTTCTTTCACGGGAAAAAAATTTTTTTTTCATCCCCAGCATCACTTTGAAGAATTTCGGAAAACAGGTATTTTTGAGGTTTTTTAGAAAATCACGTACCACATTGAGAATATTGGGAAAATAACTAGTGTTACGTGAGCATCTTACAGGCCATTGTTCTCCCGAAAGCCCTACAGAATTTCAACCTGATCCATCAAGCCGTTTCATGCGAGTGAATTTTTGAAGAAATTGAAGGATCGCGTTTTTTCTATCAATGATATTCATTAGGATTTTGTGCTAACTGTTTGTTTCAACTTTTTTTATCACAAGATCCATAAAATAGGTTACCTTTTTAGAGCTTTAGTCACGTGATTTTGAGGTTAACCAAGGGTACCTATAACTACGGTGACCATATGTACTCATTTTAGTAGGACAGTACTTTCTTTTAAAAAATGTCCTTCTGCTCCTTAATATTGTTACAAGTACATACAATTGTACTTATTTTCAGAAAAGGACTTCTCCTAACCTTATATTTAATAATTATGTTACGGTTAATTATTTTAGTCTTTTTTAGAGAAAAATTATGTTACAATTCGATAATTATGTTACATCTGGCAACACTGGTCGTGATATATGCAAACGATACGTTAACGTCGTTATCCGTTTCACCCATATGCAGATTTAAATTAATAGCAATTTAGAGATGTTCGTCGTAGAGCTGTTAGAGAGTTATTGCAAGTTGCAAGTGCATTAAAGGTCAGTCACTATTAGTGCCGCTCTTATTTTGACATCTGAGCATGCGCAGATCACTTACATTCTAAAACTAACTTTTGAAAAGATTGTGCCTGTCCTTAAAATTGTGGATGGCGAATGCGTTCGAAATAAATCTTAAGCTACATTTACATACAATTACGCTCCGGCTTAAGTTTGAAATTTGTCTGCTTGAGAAATAGTGGCGCCACACAACCATTTACATTGACAATTTAGTCTGTGCTTAATTTAACTCCGAATTAAAATTGGTGTAAGCTGCTTGGCAGGTGCAAGCGCCAAGCGGGAAAGTTGGTAATTTGAAGGTTATGTTGTTGTATTTTATGCTACTTGCTACCATTCTGTGTTTTTACTCGTGTTTTGGGCATCTGTTAAAATAATTTGTTAAAAGGAAAAATGGACGAGGAATTATTTTTAAAATTAATTTTCGATTTCCCGGCCATATACCTATAATTCGCAGCAGCAAGGTCATATGAATAGAGTTATGACTGATGAGGCATGTGATTACATATCAAAATCCATGCAATGCACAGGTAAATGATTGTATAAAATTATAAAAAAAATTACATAAAATAATTTTTCCTTCATATAATTTGCTTGCTATTGTTTAATTTTAGTTGAGGATTGTAAAAAAAATGGAAATCCCTTAGGAAAAAATTTAATCGAGAAAAGCAGAAACTTCAGTTGCTACAAAGAAGTGGTGCTGGTTCATCATTTACGACACCGTGGCCGTTAATGTCATTTTTTGAATTTATGTTTGATCAGAAGACACCTAGAGAGTAAGTTTGAGTTTAAAAAATATATATATTGTATTAATAAATTCATAACTTTGTTTTCAGAACTAGTAGCAGTGTTATTTTAGAGAGAAATAATATATATTCACCTTCGTCAATTATGGAGGCAGAAGTAGTTCCTGAACCTTCATTAGATCAATCTAGTCTGACCAACCTAGAATTTGATAGTCAAATTAATCAATTTAATTTAATTAATGACCATCAAGAGGCATCTGCTACTCCACCTGTAGTGAACCTTAATCGTAATTTAGAAATACCAAGGGAAATGCCCTTTACTCCTATTAGTGTTCCTAAAAGGAGTAACAAGAGAAAAAAACAGACACTCAAACGGAAAATGATCTAGATGTTTTGGGGCTATTAGGGAAAATTTTCAATTCAGTGGAACAGGATACCTCTGCATCCCCAAATACCAGAGATTTTTCATCATATATGGTATCTGAACTAAGAAAGTTTCCAGAAGAACCACGAGAAGAATTTATTGATGAAACAATCATTAGACTCCTTCAAATTAAAAGAAAATTCAGGCAAAATACAAGGCCATAATTTTTTTAATTGTATTAATAGTTTTTTTTTAATAAAATATAAGTAAATATCAAAGCACCTTTATTGTCTACTATGCCATGGACAATCAATGGTACCAAACTCTGTAAGTGGTTTTAAATAAATAGGATGTAAAACTTCCCATATGACATTGCAAGTTTCCCATATTATGTTACAAAGTGTCGATGGATGTATTCTAAAAGCATAGCCTAAACTAGGATATGAATCTCCGGTCGCCAGAAATCTCAGCATTACCATTAATCTGAGGGCAGGTTCTATTGCTGCTCGTGGTGAAACTTTTACCAAATATTTTCCATAGAGCAAATATTCGAAAGATGTACTACTCATTCTTGTGAAATTTAAAAACAAATGAGCGTTACCAAGTTTCATTTCAACAATTAGATTGTTATAAAACCCTTGTTTTTTTTCTTTTTAAATAAATATCTTGAACCCATATCCTGCGAGGCTTTCTTTTTTTTTATTATTTTTTAAATATAGAACGCCTACAACTGTAGTCAGCGCACCTAAAATTCTCAGTTTGGAGCAATTTTCACGGTTCATTTTTATAAAACTAATCTTCCTAATTACAATAACAAAGCAACATAACCAACAAATTGTATACCAGAGTTCTTCAATGTAAATGGTCACCATCTGAAGTGTCAATTTTCAATTCGCTAAATTCCGTATGTAATTGAATGTAAATGTAACTTTATTGTACCTTTTTTTTTAATTATGGCCACCGTAGGTATAAAACGGTTTATGTGTGATGCTACCTAATATACACATCTGTATATAAAGTTGCCTATCCTCTCAGGCATGATTTCGGTCGAATGGAAATATGTATTATCAATGCTTGTCTGCAAATCAAACAATTAGATATTCCCTTCGAGATAGAAGAGAGTAAAGTTATCGTCACTCATCACTTTAAGAATACGGTAACACTATTCCTTGCAGTATTCAGACCAAGTGTAATAAAAATGGCGACTTTAGTCGACTTTGATTTATTTGAAGTCAATAATTTTATATTTGAAGACTGACGGAATGAAAATGATTTTATATCATTTAAATAAGGCTATTTATAAAAAATAGCATTTAATCTCTCCACTATCTCGAGTTTGACATGACGTAAAAATGTAATGCAAGGTGCGGACACTTTAGCAGTCATAGCATCATCTCCTCTTTATTCTATCTCAATGGGTATTCCAAACAAAAAACTGTCTGTTTGAAGGGTTAGTATATTTAAGGGGTTGCGACGAGGTACGAGGTATTCTATCTACATACGTGAAATCTTGAATAATGGATTAATTCAAATATTTTATGTCGAATACAATTAAAATATTATTTTTTTTAAAAACCGCTTATAGATTTTTCATAAATTGGCATTCGTGGCGACTACTATTTCGAATAAAAATAGCGTCCAAGATACAAGACGCAACCCCCTTAGATATACGAGCCCTTCCCACTAGCAGCTATTGTTTGACAGATCGTTGGAATGCCCAATTAGTTAAAAAAGGACAACTAGATTTATTGCAAAATTGCATTTTTCAATAACTACATAATTTTTTGGGACATTATTTTATTATATTTTTGCTGAAAAACGACTCATCGCAAGAAAACAACTCAAAAAAGTTCATATTTAAAACTTAACGGGAATTCAAAAATAATTTTTATTTGTGTAAAAACCATTGGCGAACTGTTTTTTTTTTTAAATATCGAAGTAAATACCCGTATGCCCGCTACTGTTAAAGCTACAAATTATTTTTGTATTGAAAAATATGTATCATTATTAACTGTCACTGTGTACTAAATATCACTAAAATATCTTAAGTTGTTTCCAAAAAATTATATGATTTGCTTTTTTTTTTTTAAACTTAAGCATTTCCTATTTTCGCAACGGAATATTTTTGCACCATAGTTTATACAGCAAACTATCAATAAATATTTTTATGTAGATTCACACCTTTTAATATTCGCATTTCATTATGGAACACCCTGATATAACAAACAAGATCTACTGCTATACATTTAAATTTTTCTTTCATTATTTACTTATCGATTATCGATCTCTCATAGCTTTCCTCTTACTATTTATAAAATGTTTTTTAGTTTTTTTTTATTTGAAGAATTTAGAATTATTTATTGTAAGCAAATATACCTTGTACATATCTGGTATGGGTAAATTATTTTTGAGAATGATTTATAGACCTTTTCATCATGTGATGAGCGCAAGCGCAGCCACCATGTTGAAATAGCGGTAATTCAAAAGTTTCGTACTGTTTTGATCGACAATGGCTGGGAAAGCAATGTTATCTCTACAGAAAAATTAATCATTAGAAAAAATCGTTGATAGTGAATAACTTTTTTATAATTCTGTGGAAGCTCATAGTTGTGAGCAGTTGAAAAGGAGGTTGAAGTGTCTTGGATGTTTGTTATAAAGGAACAAAGTGGACTAATTGAGAGGTTAGGTGTATCAATACTTTTTAACTCTGTAAAAAATTAATGAAAACAAATAATAATTATAACTTTATTCTAATTAATTATGCCAACCAACTATTACTACTTGCAAAAACACTTTAATTAGCATGAAAGTTAATCACGAGTATAATTAACAAAATAAATTATTTATTATTTTGAGGATCAACATGACATTTTTAATCATTTAATGTGTATACCGAAGTAGTATTTAATATTAAAAAAATATTGTTTAATACCAGGTGAGAATTTTCTTCTGTTGGACCACTTTCTCCATGAAAATGCAGTAAAATATAAGTATCTTTAGTAACATCATTAATCCATCGAAAACCGTTGTCACTTCGACCATATTTTTTCACACTTAATGCACATTTCAAATATCTTTTAATATGGATTTTGCCTGATAATTGTTTACGATATTTATACCGTGTGTCACTTTTACATAACAACACTGTTTCGTTGTTCCTTTCCGTACAGATAACATAATTATAATTGATTGTGAAAATGTATTTTTCAATTAAGACACTAAACTTATTATTACTTTACTTTTTTCTTCCTTTTTTTAAATGAATATAGACTTAAATTAATATTTATCAATTTTAATGTTTTTCACGTAAGCATTTTAACATACTTGTTTACAAAAACAGTACGAAACTGACGCATGCGCACAAAAAAAAATTGTGATGAAAAGGTCTATTGACAAGAGTAATAGTCCTTCATCTGACTGCATAGCACGATGTGTTTTACTTGCTTTGTAGTTGGGTACAGAGGAGGGGGATGAACATGTACTATGTCCCGGTGGTGGGAGCTGTCGTGTGATCTATCAAATTTAAAGTAAAATTGCTTATCGATGCATTTTTTAGTTTTTTACTGGCAATATAATATATGCTTCTAGATGTCTATAGCAATAAAAAAAATCCCTTTGCAAGATTTTCTTGTCATCCGGTTTTGCTACTTCCGGTGTAAGGATTTCTGTCACGTGACCGGATATTTATGTTTTTCAAGAAAATTCGAGATATAGCTTAAACGGGTCTTTTTTAATCTAAGATGATGCAAGTATTTTTTTATGTTGATATCTAAAAAAATTGCAACCTTTCAAAAAGAGATCTTTTTTTTAAATAGGTGTAAATTCGGAACCAAAAGTCAAAAAGTGGTTTAATTGCTATCAAAATGTATGTAAGACGCTCAATTAATAGTATTGCCCTTATAAGCATTTGTTATTCAATAGTTCTAGCTATTCGCCATATATTAGACTATTTTAACATTTTTTTCTGAAAAATCCGGGGTGAATAGAATACTGCATGATTAAACTACTGAATAACAAAATACTTGCAAGGGCAATACTCTTAGTTGAGAGTCGAACAAAACATTTTGAAAGCAATTAAACGACTTTTCTATTTTTCGTTACGATTTTACACTTATTTTTTTGCATATTAATCCTTTCGCCGACACAAAAAAAATGCTTGCAATATCATCTTGAGTTCAGAAAAACCACGTTTAACCTATATCCTGAATTTCGTTGAAACATCTAAATATCCGGTGACTTGGCCGAAATCTCTACACCGAAAGTAGCAAATAAAATTTGACATGTTACACAGCAGCTCCTACCACTGGGACAGTACACGTTATTCACCCCCATTCCCTGTACTCAACTACAAATAGCAAACAAAAAACACGATGTGTCACTTTTTGCAATCAGGCGAGGGACTGTAATGGTCTATTTATACTCCATTATTATTAGTGGTTGTATTAGTATTATGATTAAGCATTAAACTGGACTAAATATTCAAAAAGAGTGTTTACACTCGTTTTATAATTAGTATTAGTGCTTCTTTTTTAATAATCTTTTTCCTTATAAGATATAATTCTGCAATCAACAAAATGTTGGTTACTGAAGAAATGTGTAAGAGGCAAGTTGTGTTCTTAGAATATTTATTCGGATATTTGAGTTTTATACGAGTTTTTATTATTATTTTTACTAGTTAATTTTATTTAAAAATATTATTATTCAAACAAAGGTTTAATTAAGAACATTTTAACGGATTGTCGTCTCAAAATTATAATAGATAAAAAAAAGCAGACATTTGCGACAAATCAGACAGAAAAGAGGCTTCTGCTTCCTCGTGGTGTCATTTGTCAACTTTATACTCGGTAAACATTGCTGATACACAAAAATTGTATACTTGTATATTTGTACCGATATATCGGTTTCGAGCTTGTTGGAACAAAACTATAAACTTCTGCTGACAAAATAATCATATGTGTCAATTGTCAGTATCCGTTGTCTATTAAAAGCAAATGCCAAATACGTCATTGATTCATTTGAGAGAAAAGAATAATTTAAAATTTAATATAAAAGTTGAACCTGTCAATTATTAAGCATAAATATTAATGCTGATAATAATTATAAATCGAGTATAAATGTCCCCATTACATTGTGAAGGTTCAACTTAATCCTAAATCATAATACCAATGCAAATACTAATAATAAGGAAGTGAGTATAAATAGACCCTAAGAGCCATTTTACATAAGGTAGGTATAGCGTACCAGGTCTTTAATATTCTTGCTCTTCCCATACATTTTCTGCATGCTTTTTTTGGGAGTATATAAAAAATTAGGGTGTATAGGTACTTAAATCTTTAGAGGCTTCAAAACCTAAATGAAGTTCTTTAATAATTGTTTCTCATTAGTTTCTAGGAATTAAATTGTCTCCTTCATAAAACCGTAAAAAGTAAAGAGTGAATAGGCATATTAAAATGTTTCTATTCCAAAAATTTTGGTGTTGGTTATTTTTTATTTACAATAATTTACTGTGTACAAAAACAGACAGATATGCACCAGATAACAAGTAAATAAAATTAATAAATTCGTTTTTGTGAGGACAATTAGACAAATAGGTAAATAGACGGGGCTGCCAGGCATTAGATTAGTGCGTTGTAATTGTTCGTCCAAGTCCTAAATACCAGAATAGAGACGTAAATTAAGCGGTTGGGCAACAACTATTCTATATGAGTGAACGAGAGCATCCATTTTTAAATAAAAATAATAAACAACGAAATTCCAAGTCAAAGGTCAAAAATTTAATTAAAATCAAAGTAGCCGCTAGTTTGGGCATGTCAAATAATAAAAAAACAATTTAGTATCAGGAAACAACAGTATAAAAAGTGATGAAATAAATTGTATTAAAATCTTATGCAGCGTTGTAACAGCAAAAAATATAACAAGAAAAGTAGTTTTTATTTGGGAAATTTTGAGTGGAGCATAAAGCATAACCTCAAAATCTTCTTTTTTAAATAATAATAATCGAATGACCTGTATTTAGTTAAAACAATCAGTCACATTTATTTTATTAACATTTCAGCACACATTTATTCGGAACTCATTCAGAATATTATTCTGGTTACCCATACGTATCAGATAATGTTAGTAACAAGTTTGAAACTCGCTTCGAGAACAAATCTATTTAGTCCAGGATCCGTAAGTAAGGTCGACTTTCACCCATCTGTTTAATGGATAAAAGTTTTTTTTTATTAAATAAAATATGTTTTTAAATATAGCGCAAATGGGTTGCCTAAGAAAATATGATCACGGCCATTTTTTACTTTCCTTTCTGTGTACAGATAAGGAAATTATAGGAATCATAAAAAAAGTTGCTTATAATGTCATTCTTTACTATTTTGTCTCTATACCTGATTTCTCTAAAATGGACCTAATTCGAGATATTTGAGGAAAAGTGCAAATTTCGAATTTTGAAGATAACTCAAAAACGGA
Organism: Psylliodes chrysocephalus; assembly: GCA_927349885.1. NCBI lineage: Eukaryota > Metazoa > Arthropoda > Insecta > Coleoptera > Chrysomelidae > Psylliodes > Psylliodes chrysocephalus. The sequence continues at coordinate 79,687,525 of OV651815.1, read as the reverse complement.
TAAAGAAAAAAACACCAAATTTTAAACTTAAGCTTTAATCCATCCTGAGGTGAGCTGATTAAAGTTCGGGCATAGACGAAGCATCTGGGGAATACTTTACAGGCTGTCGTTTTTCTTACTTTAAGAAAATAAATAGTCTGGACCGTATTTTCTTAGGCAACCCATTTGCGGTATATTTATAAACATATTTTATTTAATAGAAAGAAACTTTCATCCATTAAACAGATGGGTAAAGGTCGACCTTACTTCGGATCTTAGACCAATTGTAACTGTTCACTGCATGAGTTTTAGTTTTAACTCCCCGCTAGCGGGATAAAAAAAACTATTACATATTGTAAAGTGCAGCACTGCTTTTGAAAAATAATTTTATTAGTAATTAAATGCAGGACACATTATCCGAAATTACTTCATTTTTCAATGGTAAAAATTTTGAATTTGAATTGTTTAACTAATTTTTTAATTTATATAAGATAATGTTAAACGATTCATTTAATTACTAAAAAATAACTTTCAAATGAAGTAACGATAACAGTTTATTACCCCGATAGATTATACTACAATCAAAAGTAAAGAAATTACCAGTCATATTACTGTACTATTTTCCTTATTTAAATTGTATTGAATAAATTTATGGAGTGGGTCTAGCAGTGGCAGAAGTTGGAAATGCCCTTGGTAGGGGGTAAACGTCAAACCACGTCGAACATCTTCGAGTATTTCGCAGTAATGTTTACGTAAAGATATATTATTTACTTGCCAGTGTCGTTTCATAGAATAAGCAATTTTAAATTGTTACCTACGGAACCGGACAATTACATGTATTTATGAACTATAAATAATTATTAAACATATATTATAATATCCAAATCATAATTCTACAAAATTTCAAAAGCTATTCACAATTTATTAAACTATTTACTCCAAATTGTTATTAACATCTATAAAATAATTTTGTACGCCAATGTATCGCGTGCACTTCGGTTAGATCCGCCAAAAACATGTCAATTTATGTTTATAAAGTTGGAGAACTGGCAAAAGCGTTTCCAACTTCTGCCCCTTCTATAGTAGGGGGAGTATAATGAAGTATGACAAATCTAAATACAATGGTATGACAGTTGAGGATATGTTAGGAAGGTATCCCTCTTGAAATAAAAGTCTTATGAATGAAATATTATTAACGTTTTCTATAATTGGATAGAAATAAAACACTTCTAAATCATATGTTAATAAAGAAAATACCGTAACAAATGATTATGGCAAGAAAATTCATTCAAACGTATCTAAGAGACAAGAAAACATTATTTTCGGTGAAAATGACCTAAATTTCACTGCATTTTTCTTTCTATAAAAATACGCATTTATTTCCAATGCCAAAATTTAAATTATGATTATTACTAATTGCACACCTAGTATCCTATTTTCAATTGCGACAGTGGACTAATTAATTTTAAAATTTGAAATATAGCACTTTATTTTTAGATTAACCAGCCAGTGAAGAGTAAATTCCTAATTTTTAACTATTTATTTGCTGTGTAGATTAATTTAATATTTATTTATTTTATGTTCTTTTTGTACAGTTGAAGACAATATATTATATTAAATTAGGCAAACAATCTATTTATATATATTAAATATTTTTATTTGCTAAATTTAAAAGGAGTCGAAATAAATGCAAGTCATCTTTGTTGAACGAAATAAATAGTTAATTTATCATCAAGTAATCTGGCCAGTTTAAAGAGATTTTAAAATGATTTTTAAGTTGTGTATATGTTGTAACTTTACAAGAAAAATGGGTAACTAATCTATTTGATACTTTAGGAAAATATCAAGTTTTTATTGGCTTTACATGTGCTGTAATGCAAACGTCATAAAATAATTTATAAGACAAAGCGAGTACACCTGATGATTTAATTCATAGTGATTTTTTTTGTATCACCGTCTTAAACTATTATGGTTATTTTGCCTCGTGTTCTGTGTAGGCTTTGTTACTGTTTCCCAGCGCCACTTTAGGAACAGCATTGTTAATTAGAACCCAACAGTGAATGGTCAAGTGGGGAATCCTACCAAGGCATCAGAATTAATTTTAAATAATTAAATGAAAAAATTCCGGCTAACGATGGGATTCGAATTTTTGCCAAACTACAGGTCTGGCGTGTATGAAAGAATGGAGCCAAGAACCCGTCATCTCTACAACCGAAAAGCATGCAATTCAATGGTATACGGACAGAAAAGAAAGAAACCACAGAAAGAATTTAAATAGAAGTATGGACCTTAAACTAGGTACTCTGGATAGATACCCAAGTATCTTTCAGGCCGAAATTCACATAATTAAGATGTATATCCAGTTCAACATCGAGAGAAACTATCGAAGACAAGAGATTATTATTATCATGTCAGATAGCCAGGCAGCTATCAAAGCGCTGAGATCTTACGCAATCAGTTCAAAAATGGTCTAGAGGTTCCTAGAAAACTGAATGGGAGAGAATAAAAATACAGCTACTCTTACTTAAGTATCTGGATATAACGGAGTAAAGGGTAACGAGATTGCAGATTGCAAGGAAAGAAGCTAGAACGCCCTTTGCGGGACCAGAGCCATTTTGTGATATCAGCGGTAACACAATATTAGGAGAGATTGAAGAAGAATTGGGCAACAGAAGAACCAACAGTTGGAACAATCTTTAGGGGCCAACACAGGCCAAAGTACTTCTGGGTGAATATAACCAGAAAAGATCGATGGTCTGATTTTGTTTGAGCAAGAATAGGCTACGCATTTTTTTAAATGAGACTTTTCATAATAGATTTTTTGATGCTACGTAAAATTAATACATAAAAACTGATATGTGCCATATATATGCTATACTTTGGTTCAATTGTTTCCGGGACTTGGCTCGGCTGGCCGGCCTTGGTTTGGTCGGGCGTCCTCATTGGCCGAATTAAGTCCCATAACATAAATGTGCGTCGTATCAATACTCGCCATTGGAACAGGGATCCTTACCGGGCATTACTAATTCAAAGGACATCTTATTAAACTGGGACTAGTAGAAGATATTGAGTGCAGATTCTGTAAGAAGGAAGTCGAAACCTCCTTTCACATTTTGATTGAATATGTAACATTCCAGAATCCAAGGGCAATATACTTAGGAGCATACCAAATAAAAGAAGGCAATACACACAACTTGAAACCACTCCAAATCCTACATTGCCTTGAGAAAATAGGATTAGATGGGTCGTTATAGGAATTGCTGCAATGGCCATATAATGATGCACAATAGATCCTTTAGGTCTCAATACTCGTATACCCCATACATAACATATCATTTATCTTCTAGTAATGATATGATATATTTTCTAGTAAAAATATGTCATCTACTAATGATATACAGTGAGCATCATGTCTTACCCCCCTATCTAACTCGTTACTGGAGTCTTGTTAGGAAAATCGCCGAGACACGTCGATTTTTGATTTCTACAATGTACATTTTTGTATGAATATTTTACCCTTAATTTCATCATTACTGGAGGGGAGCAACCCTTTCGAAAAATTTAAATGGTATGGGGTAGTGAGTGATAGCTCATTTGAAAGGAGGTTTTATTCTCTATTCAACCGTGCAAAAAATTTTGAAATTTGCTTTATTAATTGTCGACTAATTATTGTTTCAGGATAACGGAAATTAACGTAGCGCACTCATCCTTAGAATTAAAATTCGACCCTGCATAATATCGGTTTTGGTTCAGACGTGAAGTAAGACTTTTTGCCATTAGATAAGGTCACTGTTAGTTTAGTTACTTTCCTATTTGTGATGTTTTGTTATTTTTAAAACATTAATAAATCAACACGTAATGAAGCAAATTTCAAAATTTTTTCCACGGTTGATTGGAGAATAAAACCCCCTTTCAAATGAGCTATCATTCACCACCCCATGCCATTTAAATTTTTCGAAAGGGTTGCTCTCCAGTAACGAGTTAGTTAGGGGGGGGGGGAATAAGACTTACGATGCTCACTGTATATCTTCTAATGTTAGGCAGGAGAATAAAAAGTTCTGTTATTTATAAATGGCTAAAATACAGTCGCTGATATAGAATAGGAAGAGGTATTAAGTCCAGTATTAGCTGGATCATCCACTAATCTTTTGGAATTCGCAAGAGTAGCCTTCACAGCATTAGGTAATTTTAGGTCTAATATGGAGTTTTAGCTATATTTATCCATGACTTTACTAATAAAAAATTATAATAAAAAGAGTCTTTAATAAGAAAAAGAATGGTGAACATAATTATTGTTTAATCAATTATGAAAAATTTTTTTTGTCCATTTTGATTCTGTTTTCTTTCCATGTCCATTTTTTAAAAAAAAATGTCTATCTTTTCAATATTTTGTATCCATTTCTATATTTAATTAAGTTATCCGTGCAGCAACAACAACAGGTGAAGTCCATCAATTTTCTCATTAGCCCAGTCAAAAATGATTGATATAGGTATTCAGTCGATAAAAATATGAAATTCTTAAAATAGTTGATCATATCTTGATACCTAAGCACGGAGATCTAGTTTCTCATACACATTTATATACTTTTATTTTGGCTCATCTCAAACTATTTTAATGGTGTTTTAAAAAAAAATGTTTTGGTTTATTAAATATATGAATTTTAAAATAGGTTCCAATAAATTGGAATTAAGGCTGCCTACGATATCTATTTGTGCCGATTTTTACTCAATAAATTTTTAAGAATGCGATAACATTTTGTTTTTCAACTTACAAAATTATGTCGTAACTTTTTCTATATTAATAAAATTTTATGACAGTATTATTATAATCTTTAGAATTTACTTCTTTTTAATGTATAAACTTTTTATTTTCGTATATTTTAATATCTACCTACAATTATTTCTTCATTTCGTGCAAAGACTAATATAAAAATCTGATGTGTCCAACACATGACTTTCCTATCTAGTTATTATAGGCATTTTCCGGTTATTTTGTACAACCTATTGCAGCATCTCTATAAATGTTTAGAGGATAAACTAAATATATACATGTTACACATACATTTTACCCATACATTTACCTCGAAACATTTTCTTATAGATATTCATTGAAAACGAAAATACTGAAAAATTTAAATTTAGCACTTTTCCATTACGGTCCATTTTAGAAAAATCATGTATAAACAAAAATTATAGAAATCGATATCGCAAACAACTTTTAGTTCAACAATTTTCATAAAAATCAGAATTTTGCACATTCTGTCAAATTTCTCGAATACGGACCATTTCAGGAAATTTTGACATAAATCAAAAATTATAGATAATTATATTAGAAGTAACTTTTTTCCGAACAATTTTCTTCTCCAAACATAAATAACAGATATATTCCATAAAATATAAAAACAGCCTCCCATAAAGTACCCCCCCAGATGTTCCGACTTTGTCCAAAATCCAATCATTTCACGTCAGGCCGAAATAAACCTTAAGTTTAAAATTTAATGTTTTTTCCTTTATCCGTTTTTGAGTTTTCTTCAAATTTCGAAATTTACACATTTTCTCAAATATCTCGAATACGGTCCATTTTAGAGAAATTATGTATAGGACAAAAATTATAGAGAATTATATTACAAACAACTTTTATTTGAACAATTTTTATAAAAAATTATTTTTTTTACATTTTGTCAAATTTCTCGAATACGGACCATTTTAGGAAAATTTTGAATAAAACAAAAATTATAGATAATTATATTAGAAGTAACTTTTATTTGAAGAATTTTCTTCTCCAAACGTAAATAACAGATATATTCCATAAAATATAAAAATGACCACCTATAAAGTACCCCCCCACATGTTCCGACTCTGCCCAAAATCTAATCAGCTCATTAGACGCTGAAACAAAGCTTAAGTTTAAAATTTGGTGTTTTTCTGTGTATCGGTTCATGAGTTATGCGTTATACAGACATACACACACACACACACACACACACACACACAGACACACACACACAGACACACACACACACACACACACACACACACACACACACACAGACATCATCGCGAAAATAGTCAAAACGGATTCAGGGGACCTCAAAACGTAAAAATCCGTCGAAAACTCGAGGTCGAAAAAAATCATGATTCCTATACTTTCCTTATATCTGTATACAGATAGGAAAGTGAAAAAAATCCCGTATAAAATATAAATATTAGTTTTAAGTATAAATCTCTTAATATATTAGTTTTAAAATATGGACTAAAAGGAGAAGAGAATTTTTTAGAGAAAAGTTTTTGTTTTGCTTGTTTCAAAAATAATTGTAATTAAAACAAAAGTTGAATATCTATTTGCTTTAGTAACATTTTGTTTTATTTATTTTATATTTTTCAACATAAATAATACAAAAAAATAAAGTTTTTGTTTCATGGTATATTGTTCAACATGGAAAGCCCCAGTAAAAATAATTTATAAACATTTTTTATGTTAAATTAAGAAATAGAATTATCTTCCTCCCCTATTTTTTATTATAAAATTTCAACATCGTTTTCCAAATAACGAATGTTAACAAATTGTTTTAATTGTCAATTAATATAAAGCCATACGATGACTTGATTTAATTTGTGATAGACAAATGTTTACATATAAGGGAAAGTGGGGGAATTGTGCGCACTTAAGCGAAAATCGCTATAGCACTGATAGCATTGTAGATAATTTAAATGTAAATACCGTAATGGAGGTGCTATTTAGTCTACTCTCACCACGTAAATCAATTTTAGGAAAAAATTAAATATTTAAAGTACAATACTGCTGAAAGTACAAAAGTGCTCTTGCGCGCCATTTCTTGCCGTTCCGGGTAATAGTGCGCAAGTGTTAGGGAATCGTGCGCATTAAAAATATTAAGTATAAGATAAAACCAACACTAACTTTAAAAACATTTATTGAAATTGTAGAACATAAAAAAACATTACACTAACTCCTAATTTGAGCATAGGTCACATTTATAATTTTTCGGGGTATCTGAGCGAGTATATTCGGCATGGTTCCAAGTTGAGCAAAGGGCACATTTGTACCATAATTCTCGTTGTTTGCCAAATTCACCGCAAATACCACAAACTTCGGTTAGTTTCCCTGGCTGATTCAAAGGTGGCGGTACGAAGCTCAGCCCAACATCATCTTCAATATCATCCAGCTCATCGACGTCACAAATATCCGACACATCATCTTCTGATGAATCAGATGATTCAGGCGTTGGCAGTCTCTTTTGTTTGCTTTTGAATTTCTTTAAAGACGACGGAATTGATAATTCACCGTCCAAACATTAACGAATAACTCCTTTACTATTCTTCTTTCAGTTTTTCTTTGGTTTTGATTGCTTCTTATCGTTGTCTTTTTTTCTCTTCAGCTTCTTCTAGTTTTATTTTGATGGGAGTGCTCGTAAGAATTTCCGATTTCGGTTTGTTCCTAGATCTTCTTTTCGCTGTCTGGTTAACTTTTGTTTTTGGTATTGGAGCCATAGCAAAGAATGAATTATCATAAGACGTAGATGGCTGAGGGCCCGGATCTCTCTGATGTTGTAAATCTATGTGATTATCTGGAAGAATTGCTGCACCATCTTGACTGGATGAAGTTCAGGTGTTGCTTCTATTGTAAATTTTCCTACTTAGTGGCCAGGTTTAAAATCAGCATCGGTAAATTGTCGGGATCCAATGAAGATATTCCAGACGGCCGAAACCCTAAAACTGTTTTTTCCATTGTAGCCACTTTTATTAAGGCTTTGTTTAAAAGTTCGGCTACGTCGTACTGTTATTTTTTGATGACCGATACTTGACAAGTAAAGATCATATTCCCTAAATAGTGCATTTTTCAGAGGGCTAAGAAATGTCAGATCCAGAGGCTGAAGATGATTGGATGTGTGTGGAGGAAGCGAGACCATATGGATGTTATTTTCTTTGCAGAAATTATAAGCTGCAATTAAAATGGGGTTGGAATGGTTATCCAGGGTCAGAAGGACAGGATCAGTAACAGTAGGCTTAGCATGCCTCTAAAAGTGACCCAGCCACTGAAGAAAAAGTCCGGAATTAATCCAACCATTTTTAGAACATTTGTATAACGTCCCCAATTGGTCCATTTCTCTCGAGAGTTTTGGGAATCCTTTTCCTAGGATATATTATTATGGGAGGGATGTAGTTCTCAGGCGCATTCATACAAAATACAGCTGTTATTGTTCTTCCTCTCTCGCCAGAAATTGCTACTTTTTTAGGTCCCTTACAACCATAAACTTTAGGGCATTTGTTCTGCACCGTGGTGATGCCTGTCTCGTTCATGTTGTAAAAACTCTTAGGTTTAACTTAAACCTTTCCATGATAGTTTGAAGGTTTGAAAAAAATAATTTGGATTAGTACTTATTAAAAGATACAATCCTATTCAAACTTTATATCAGGTGATCTCCTTAAAAATCCATACAGCCAGTTCTTCCCAGCTAATCCCTTTTCCTTGTCGAATTTATGGGCAATGTCATGTTGCTCAGCATATCTAAAAGCTAGTCGCCTAAGACACCTGGGTGTTAAGCCATAATATAGCCTTTCTAGCGTTAAAACGTACTCTCTTAACTCAGATTCTATTTCCTCTGAAAACACAGGCTTACAACCCAAACGAGGAGGCTCTGGCTCTTTTTGTAAGTATCGATTCAGGAATATTGAAGGCCCTTCCTATATACCTTATTTTTCTGCCATCATTTCTTATCGAAAATAATGCGTTTTGTAAATCTTCTTCCTTGTATGATAGAATTGTTGTTTTCTTTGTATAATTTCTCGGCATCTGAAAAAAAAAATTATGTAAAATTAGATTATGTGTGGGGTAATGGTGCGCATTAGCGCGCATCATTACCCCTTTAGACATTAAATGACAATCTGTAATACAGTTAGCAAACTACATAACCTAACAATGTAAAACAAGCATCAATAGATTCGAAAGATCATACTTTTCCATAAAGTAAATAGATCTTATGGATTAAGGAAAAAAGTGGATTCACCGTCTTATTTTCCGATGTCAAAAAATTACAGAAACTGGCTGGATTTCAAATAAACAGGGCTCGTTTCGTGCAAACGTAAACAACGGATATGAGTAATGGCCGTCTAGATGCACAGTAGAAAGGAGAGAGCGCAGCATTAGTCGGTGGCGCTCAAAAGCCCGAGAAATATGAAATATTTTGATGCCCATGATTACCCGACGCGCACGATTCCCCCACTCTCCCTTATTTTTTTTTTAATTTTGATTATTTCACCAAAGCAAATAGATATTCAATTTCTGTTTAGATTAATATTAGTTTTGAAACTTTTATGATGAATAATATAATTCTAAAGGTCATTATATCGGTATAAAAATTTCAATTATGCCATAATATTTATATATTTATTTTGTTATTTACAGGCTCCAATTCCTGGGCTCAATGTACCAATTGTTTGGGTTTTGGGAGGACCAGGTTCTGGAAAGGGTACTCAATGTGAAAAAATAGTAGAAAGATATGAACTCACTCACTTATCCACCGGTGATTTACTTCGAGCTGAGGTAAGTTTTATTATTAGTATATGAGTATTTTAAAAATATTTAATTTCGATAAATACATAAATTCGAATCCGAATACAATAAAAATTTACACCGGTTTTTAAACTGCACGAATGTTGCCTGCCGGATACTATAAAAAGAAGGTATGACGTTACGCAGAGTGATACTATACGTCGTGGTGACGTATTGTGTATCAGCTGATCGAAAACTGTTGAAAAAATAAACACGAACGTATAAAGACCACCCCTTACCCTGATCGTTATTCGACTTTTTTTGAGTTAAATTATCATTTTTTTGACTGATATTGTATTTTTAATTTTTCACTGATGTCACTTTTTGAATAATAAAACCTTTTAATCCACACCACAATACTTCGTGCGCGAACTCGATAAGATTTCGTCATACCTGTTTTTTTTTGTAACATGGTTGCCAGTTTCTAAAGATATGGTAACTGAGTGGGAGAACTGTGAACAAAACCGACTCAAAAAAAATTATATTTATCAATAAATGATGTTGAATAAAAATCTGTTTAAAATTCCGAAATACTATCGGGTATTGAACACAAAGGTATATAAATTCCTTCCAACATATATAAATCCCCAAATAAAAATTTTTAAAACTATTTTTGAACCCCCTAAGTGAAAACAAATTAATTAAATAAAAACTCTGTCCCTGAATGGGATTCGAATCCACTTTGTGTTTGACGCATATTGCCTTACCAATTCGGCTATCGGGATATATCAGGATCAATAGCCACTAGTTTTTCAGAACATCAATCCAATTTTCATTCTACATGTGTCAAAATTGTGAGGTATTTACGGAAACTTACCTTACCTGAAGAGAGTATATCTTATTTTTTTATGTTTAATCCAAATTATATTATTTCTACAGGTAGAAAGCGGTTCGGAGCTAGGAGTAGAACTTCAAGAGGCAATGAAAAAAGGCGAGCTAGTTTCAAACGAAACAGTTTTATCTATCCTAAGAGAAGCCATGGTGAGAGCTCTTCCCACTGCCAAAGGATTCTTGATTGACGGCTATCCAAGGGAGAAGCAGCAGGGCATAGATTTCGAAAATAACGTCGGCCCTCTGACCATAGCTGTATATTTCGAAGCCTCCGATCAGATATTGATAGAAAGGTTGCTAGAGCGAGGGCTGACATCAGGAAGAGCTGATGACAACATTAAAACCATTAAACAAAGACTACAAACATTCAAAACGCATAATGATGCTATTTTGGCACAATGGGGCGACAAAATAAAAAGGGTAAATAAAACCACTACATTGTAAATATACATCTCCATATATTATTTTTTTATTATAGAGAATAGGTACCGAAGTTAAAACTATCAATAAAAGTTAATAAGTTATCACCAGGTACAGTCGTATTTAAAAGTTGGGATAGTATAGAATACTCACATCCTTGAGAAAATAAGGATGTTAAAAACATACATATTTTAAACCATAACAAAATTAATAGATACGGTTCTGTAAAAAAAATCAGACATACATAGTTCGAAGTAAAGCTATCACATACTTTGATTTTCTTTTACTATACGGAGAATGGTCGCACTGCGCAGCTTTCTGAGTGCCTTTTAAAAGGAGAGAAAACTCCGCCATTTTGATCCCTTATTACATGTTGCCTACATCTTTACGCAATATTTTTAATAGGTGCATTTTAATCATCCGCTTCTGCTTCGGAATTGTCGGTTTTCTTGTTTTAATCTGACAGGTTAAAACGACTAAACCGACAATTCCGGAAGTAAAAGCGGATGATTAAAACGCACCTGATTTTGCTTGCTGCTGTCAGTGTCAGTGAATAATATTTTTGAAGTCACAGTTTATTGCTAAAGAGTCAGTTAGCTCACTCGGATCAGTTGAAAGTTCCAAAATAACATCCACTCCAGGGATACAAATTCAGGATACGCAGAAGACTGCTGTTTTATTATAGGCGTTTGTAATATATTATATTATCCTAGCTGTGCAGTGTATAAACTGGAACATTGAGATCAAAAGTGCCGACGCAGATTGAGCGATCTGATTCTTTAGCTATAAACTGTGGCGTAGGAATCAAAATGGCCGCGCCCTATGTTGGGCGTGTCGGACCTCTCTCTTGCACCGTATAGTAAAGAAAATCAAAGTATGTAAAAGATATTCTTTATCTTTCGGCAGAACAAAGGGAATCGTATAAAAACACGTTTAACGGCAACCCAGGGACGGACCTAATTAGTTGTATGTTACGCTTCTTCGATTATTTTATAAATATCACTAAATTTAGTTTTAAGGGGTTAGGTGTAGGTAGTCAGAGACATGAAAAAATGACAATTTTAAATAATTTTTTTGCCCTTAAATTATTTTATTTTATAAAAGTAAAAGCATCATTTCGATTTGACAGAAATTTTAGCAAAAAAAAATATTTTAAAAGTAATGGCTGTTTGTGTTGATCCTGTTCCAACCTTCGGTTGTTTGTTTTTTATTTAACAAAATGGCGGCCTCAGGAAAATGTTTTCCAGATTTTCGAGAAAAAAACATTCATTATGTAAAATTATAATTCTTTAAGGTTCCCTAATGTGATGTCTTCTATTTAAGGTAGGATATCTAAAACCCAAAGACTGGAGCACTTTTCAAGTAATTTTGTCAGATTTGTAAGGAAAACCGGGAACCAACTTTATTTAATTTTTAATCATTTGAAAATACGATACGATACTATTAAAATAAAATTACAAAATTTTCTTCTAATATTCTCCATCATGCAGTGATCTATACTAACTAGGGGTCTTTGATTCCGCTTTTTTCTTGGAAGATATTCCTTACTCGTAATAACTTTTGGTTTGAAATTTTTGTCAAATGTGTATTTTTTCTATGACACCGTAATTAGATCTATTATTTTTCAATTTTAATTGGTAGTACATATTTCGAATATGGGTGACCTCTACATCCCAAATTTTTGGTTAATATCATCCCACTTCTCTTCCTCGTCCTCCTCCAATTCTTCTTTACTCTCAGAAGAAACTTTGATGGGTTCTGCATAGAATAATGTAGGGTTAATGTGGCATTTACCTTATATTTACAGGATCAACAAAAACTAAAAAAGTATATTCCTTAAATTTATTATAAATCCAAACAGTAATGTGAATACAACACTGGATAAACAAATATTGTCCATCTATGCTTAGTCATAAGTTGAACAAAGTCACAGAATTACTATTGGATATCCCAGTCCATGTGCACGGGCATTTTTTACGGGCTATCGTGAGCTACTTCAAATAGAAATTTGAGAAAGGCTCAATTCAACTAATAGGAAATGGTAAAATTAAGGTGTTATAATTAATCGAGCCAACAGTTCGAAGAGTACTGTGTCTTCTAAGCTGAACGTCGGCGGCGTCTTTGTGAATTATATATAGATATATTAATATTACTGATATTTAATTGTGAAATAGTAAAATTTATCTGTAATTTATCTGTGCCGTCTCCTATAGAAGAAGTAGTAGTGCTGATGATCTCTGCAGGTACTGTGATGAAGTGAATACAGTGGAGCATACCTTCTTCAGGTGCATGAGACGGATAGCTGAAAGGCACACATCAGAAGTGACGCTGGGCAAACTGTGACATCGGATAACATTATTAATCTATAATTAGGAACTCCGAATCCTGGGCAGCTATAGAGACATCATGGTAGCGCGAGAGATCATGAAGAGAAAGGGAAACGCATGCACCAGACTGAAGAAACCCTGCTAGCATTCGATGCATGTAGACAAAACGATACGGAGATGTTAGTAGAGCAAAGCATGCTAGTTCCATACTACTACGGAGACCACCACCGAGTGTCCATAAAGAATTTCTCGTTTACGTTTAAATTTCACAGCCTCTAATTACATTTTTTTTCTCGATTGCTTGTTATATCTAACACTCGAATTAGAAAATGATTTGTGTGTTACACGTATTTTGCACAGCCTTTGCTGTTCAATTATAAATCTAAATTAGTTCATGATTTAAGTGAAACCTAGAAGAGCTTAGATATAGATTGTTGTTATACAATGCATTAGTTAAGTATAAAAACAAAAAAAATCTAAGTTGGCATCTTTGGACCGTATCCCACAGGTTTAACACATCATTTGTTTGTAAACACTATTTTAGTGAGGGTCGCAGTGAACAATAGTTTGCCAGCTCATTGCAAGGACCATTAACAACAAACGAGTTTAATTTGATAATTGCTTTTAAAACAGTAAACGGGAAAGCCAATAAATAGGAGCAAACAAATCCTTGACAGTATTTTGTCCGTGAAAACTTACCGAAAAATGTAAGCATGACTAAATAGAAATCGTTTAAAACAATCACATTAAAAACAGATTTGGTCACTTAGTGGAAAGTGTCCAAATCAAAAGAAAATAATTACAAACCTAATTTTGACCAAGATATGAATGAAGAAGGTACCGTCAAACGGGGCTACTTTGACACCCTTTTAAGACATTTTTCAATACTACTCCGTTATTTATTAACCAAATGTTGTTAAATAAACGGGATTATAACAAATCTGGCCTACTGAATCCATTGCTGCATTCCAAATTGCTCTTAAAATAATAACTTTAAAGAAATAAAATAAAAATGGGTATATCAAAGTTACCCGGTGTTTGGGGCTACTTTGACATACCTGTTAAATTTAACTGCAACTGCATTTTAAGCGTCCCAGTGTTAAAAAAAGCCCCGTTGATTAACGCGAAATTAAAAAATATGGCATAAAAATTTAATATTTTTTTTACAAAGAAAAACAAGTTTATTATTACAAAAATAAAACATTCTTATTTTCTTACTCTTTGAATAAAACAAGAACTCAAGGAAACATATCTTAGCCTACGTTTAACATATAAAAATAAAATAAAAAAAAAAACGTTTGTACATCAAAAACGGTAACAAAAAATCCTTTGGCATGTAGAAACTAAAGATAAAAAACTAAGAAAACATTTATTTCCTAACCTACCTACGTTTAACATGTAAATATGTAAAAAACGTTTTAAAATAGTAAAAAAAATCCTTTGGAATCTAAAGATAAATCACAATTTAAGGATTAAAGGTTTTATCATCCTCGCTGTTATCGGAAAATGGTTCATCCTGATCGTCGTCTGAGTCTTCTCAAGCATGACACACATAAAATGGATCGGTGCTTTCTGAATTGCAAATACCACAAATCCACTTTTTGCACTGCACACATTCAATTCAGTCGCCCCATGCTCTGTAGTTTTTAAAAAGCGTGAGGCAAATGTCACATTTATCGTTTAAATCGCTTGTTCCTCGCAAACTTGTTCTTGTTATGTTAATGGGACGAAATTTAGATTTTTTGGCTTTGTTTGTAACCACTTTTGATGGTATTCTCGATGGCCCTGAAGTGCTTTCAGAGAAACAAGGCAATTCTTCGTCGCTGTTTGTTGCGGGGGTTTGAGATTCTGCTGCATTTTGGATTTCATCACTGAGGATTGACTTGTCTTCAACACTTATCTGCTTTCCAGCTACGAACTTCTTTCCCTTTTTTTTGGTCTTCGCTTGTTCCCCTAATTTCTTTGAAAAACTCCACCAACGTTGAATCGGGCACTTGGGCAGTTTCCTCCACATTTTCAGGCAATTCTCCAGGAATTTTTCTTAACACTTCATTAACATTCATTGGGTACAATCCTGTTGTTCTGAATCCAGATATTAAATTTGCTTTTACAGTGTCTGAAATTTTGTTCCACAGAGTTAAAAGTAACGAGGGGAAGTGTTCTTTGGGTAAAGTCCCAGAATATCTGCTCTCTCTTCACCAGTTTTTTAATATTTCGCGCCACTTCCTCTTAAGAGGTGCAAATACAGCCACATCCAGTAGCTGCATTAAATGAGTGGCGTTGGCTGGAAAGGGGCACATGTTTATATTATTTTTTAGGGCCACTCTAATAACCTGTGGTGAAAAATGGCTAGCCAGGTTATCGCCAACTACAACTGCTCGTGTTTCCGGTTCCGTGGTTACTGTTATGTGGGGTAAGAGGCATTTAAAGGACCATTGCTCGAAAAGGTTCATGTCGGACCATCCGGAAGGGCTGTTCCCATAAACAGTGCCAGTCGGTAAATCAGTTTTTATATAAATTGGCGCTTTTGTACACAACATTAGGCAAAAGAAGGTCTTCAGCTGCATTACCACAGACCACTATACTGATACAGAACCGAGAATAGTTTTGTACCCATTCTACCCTACGAAAGTTTCTGGGAACAATGACCTTCTTTGCACTGGGATTATTGGCGATATTAGTTTCATCATAATTGTATAAGTTTTTGTTGTCAATGTCACCTAGAGCTTCGCTTATGTTGTCAAAAAACCAAATTATGTCTGCCCTATCTACGAAAGAACGCGATTTTTTAATATTTGTTGCGATTTGTGTGGAAAGATTGTTTTTTTTAATAAATATTTCTACAAAATCAGGTCCAGGATGATTGTCTTTGAATATGCGCACTGTTTTGCCCTGTTTGTCTAAGAATTTCTTGACTACCGCACGAATATCACACTTGGTAAATGGAAACCCCCATTTTGCCACTTGACATAATATGTCACGAATCACTTGTTGTTCACCGGCAGTGAGAACACTTGAATGACCTACCGACCATTGGAGTCTACCAAAAGACTTATTTCGAAGAGTTATTCGTGGGATTTTGTAAACAATTGCTGCCCTTTTAACAGGCATTCCATCTTCAATGGCCTGAAGCGCATTTGTTAAATCTTCTTCCGAATAGTTTCTGTAATTCTGGATTCCCGGAGTTTTTTGGTAGTGTCTTACCATATTTAATTACTTTGTACTTATAACAATAGCAGAATTAGTATAAAGCAAAAACAAAACAAAAAACAAAAAAAATGTTCATAGTGTCAAAGTTGCCCCTTGGTGTCAAAGTTTGACGGTATATTCAAAGATATTGTCTCTAAATAAAATCCGATGTCAGAGGAGTAGTTGTTTTCCGGAGGAAAGCCGTTGCTCGATTTCTTAGTTTTTCTTCTTTATTTATATAGTAAATCATTTGGCATAAAGTCTAGATAAACATGAAAAAAATATTACAAACTCAAAATAGTAAGCAAGTAGCAAAGTTCTGACTAAATATTGTTATTTATTGTGAATCTCGAGTTCATAACTTTATGCTGATATAATATATAAATATATACGGTGTATAAGGCTATGGTTACAGTGCATGCGTATTCTGACGAACTGGCGTTCGGACGAACTCGTCAGAATATGCACGAAAAAATCAAATACACAGCAATAAATAGATGTGGTTATTTTAACCACAACTGTTTATTGCTGTGCATTTGAATTGTTCGCGCATGTTCTGACGAGTTGTTCGTCCGAACGCCAGTTCGTCAGAACACGCATCCACTATAACCATAGCCTAATGCGCCGGGTCCAGATTCGTCAGATTTGTACGGTGTTGTGGCTCTATTCAGACTTGTGTCATCCGAATCCGGTAAACAGTAAACACTTTCGAAGAAATTTCCGAAAGCATTAACGTATGCCTGAGGAGTATTGTAACAACCTCATTATAATAAATTTTCCCAGGAATTTCTGTAGGTCTTTGAACAAATGGACGAAAAAAATAGGTTCATTTACTAAGCAGGCTTTAACAAAATCTGCATATACCTCCTGAAGTCTACAGAACTCTTCGTAATAAGCCATATTGTTTGTGTTGGAAATACATCCAACATGTTCCGAACTGGAACCCGGCCCTGCCCTTGAATTAACTTCTTTATTCTTTTTACGAATAAAGATTTTACCTGAGTATTATAATGAATATGTATGCTTAAAGTTTTTGTCAAGTAGAACATAAGCGTCTGGTATTTAGTAGACCTAATTATAGAAACTTTCCACATAAGCGTCTGGTATTTAGTAGACCTAATTATAGAAACTTTCCACTGCTAAATTAGAATCACTAAAATTATCCAGAAAACACGAATCGGTATTTTAAAGTTAACTTTTTTTAGTTGTACATTTTTTGATTATTTTTTGTATTACTTATCGTATTTCATATATTACCGAATATTTCATACTACTTAATACCAAGCTCAGTAAACAACCATAATTAGTACGAATACTATTGTATTGTTTTGTATCAAAAAATGCCAACGAATTGGTAATCAAGCGAGATTTATTATCATCAGAATTGTCTATACTAAAGTTCAGAATAACTACTTTGTGTTATAAGATATGGATCTGATACGGAAATGATTACTTTGTGTTATAAAAATGATCAAATATTAAAAAAAGTCTAGTTTTGTATAAAAACGACTTTGTCTCATTTTATTGTTATTGTTAAGTTACATATTAAAAAACATTACTATTTAATGTTATCAAACTGTATTTTTCATTGTTGCAGGTTGACGCTGAGAGAACAACACAAAAAATTTTCGAAGATGTCATGGCCATATTGGACCCAGTGCTGCCCTAAACAGATGAACCAACGTTTTACATACGGTCTAAATATAATTAGGGAAAACACAAATGACACCAAATTTTACTTTAGGAAATACTTTTATTATTAATTTATTTATTGCAATATATATTTTCACTCTTTAATTATTTGATTTACCAAAAATAGAACCCTTACTACATCGTTCCATTTTAATCATTATAAAATCCTATTACCGTAACAAAATCCATCTTTAAAAAACTTACGGTTTCTAAAAAAATTTATTTATAATAAAAAATGTATAATAATCCAGTGTTTCCAACCTTTTTCAACCCACTTACCCCTTTTTGTGTATCATTACCCATACAGCAAACACATTCCGGAAATATTTTAAAAATATTACATTGAAACATTTGTAATGTTCCATAAATATTACGAAACATGCCAGAAACATTTCTGAAATATGCCTGAAACGTGAAAATGTCCTGTAAATATATTTCATAGTAATAATTCTGAAATAAAAATTTTAAGTCTTTAGAAATATTAAATAGTAATATTTCAGAAATGTATTCTAGCTTTTTTCTAAAATATTATTAGACTTAAAAAAAATACATTTAAAATACAAGTAAAGAAACATTTACGGTTATTACAATCTGATCATTAAGATCAATTAGCAATTTTATTCTAATCTAATTTACCAAGGAATGAAAAACTTCATAAACTAAGATTCTACTCACTAGTATACCTTAGAGTCGAATTATTTAGTTACAGTGGGTGGCACAAAATTGATCGAAAACAGTCGATCCAATACATTTGATCGAAAACATTTTATCGAAAAAACATTTTAACGAATAACAATTGATTTAAAATAAAAATGATCGAACAGAAAAATGATCGAAAAGAACAAAAGAGAATTGATTGAAATTAGATTTTATAGAGAAAGCAATTTACCAAAAAATCAAATATTTATAAAATTGTAGAAAGAAAAATGAAAACAAAAATTTTAACTAATTTACCTAACCTGTGCGGCCTAGAATCATCGCTGGTTGCTTCGCAAAAACAAAAAATTAAAAATAAAGTAAACTTACCTAAAATAAACGTACCTAACTTACCTAACTTGTGCAAGAGCAATCAGTTTAATCTACCTAGCACAGGTTAGGTAAATTAGTTAAGTTTTTTATTTTTATAATTTTTTTGCGAGGCAAACCGCGACGACTCCAGGCCGCACAGGTTAGGTAAGAGTTAATTAAGTGTTTTAAAAAACTTAACTAACTTACCTAACCTGTGTTAGAGCAATCAGTTAAATTGCTCCAGGCCGCACAGGTTAGGTAAATGGAAATGACAAAAGCCGACAACTCAAATCTATAATTATTTAGAATATAGGGTTGGCTCTGGTTGGACATAGAATGAAATAAAATAACCTCCGAGCAATTATCCCATCTTCTTCTTATAATTACAAATCAGAAATTCTTCATTAAGTGTTGGCCTTTTACAACATAACATGTTTAATAACTAACCTTTTGTGTAAGATGTATACCATGTTTCAGAAACATTTTCAGTGAAATATTTAACTAAAATATTTCAGAAATTTTTCAGAAACTTGTGCTTAAAATGTTATATGTTTGAAATATTTCTGAAACACTGAAATAATGTGTGCTGCATGGGTTACTATGCATATTTACGATTTATCATCATTTTAGAGAATATAACAATATTAATTTAAATCTGGCAATCTACCCAAATAAATTGAAAATAAAGAAAACTGTGTGTGTGTGTGTAGAGAGAATTGTATACTAAATGATCGAGAAAGCGCTAGCACACGGGCCATTTTGATGAAGTTTTGTAGTTGTTCTAACAGATGTCGCGACAGGATTACCTCTAATGAAACTACTATTAGGTTGTTCTACTAGGCTACAAAGGCGACTCGTGGCCTAGTCTACGAGGAGGCTACGGAGGCTACTTAATACAAATATATTTCTATTAGAATACAAAAAGCAGAAATATTATATTGTATTCTAATCTTTATATAACATAAAAATTTCGTGTCACGATGTATGTTCGCGATAAACTCCGAAACTACTGAACGGATTTTGATAAAATTTTGTAACCATTTATAATATGGTCCAACTTAAGAGACATAATAGTTTTTATTTTAATTATTGGAAAAAAGGGGATTGAAGGTTTGCATGGAAGTATCGATTTTTTTATAGGAAGGAACTTGAAAATTGGTATTATAGCAGCTCATCACAAATAAATAATGGTGTGTTTCATGTTTCATATTTTAAGAGGGGAAATTGGGGAAAGAGGGGAAATGGGAAAAAGAGAGGAAATGGGGAAAGAAGAAAAAATGGAGAAATAGGGGAAAGGTGTGGGGGTGAAAGTTTGTATGGGGGTATCGATTTTTCAAAGGTAGGATATAGCAACTCATCACAAATAAATAATGGTGTGTTTCAGGTTTCATATTTTGAGAGGAGAAATGGAAGAAAGGGGGGAAATGGGGAAAAGAGGGAAAATGGGGAAAGAAGAAAAATTGAGAAATAGAAGAAAGGTGTGGGGGTCAAAGTTTGTATGGGGGTATTGATTTTTTAAAGGTAGGAACTTGAAAATTGGAATTGTAGGTACTCATCATAAATAAATAGACATGTTTCAGGGTATTTAGATTTTTTCATAGTAAGGTCAGAAACGGGAGGTGAAAGTTTGAATAAAACTTTTGGTTTTTTAAAAGTTGAAATTTGAAAACTGGAATTGTAGTAAGTAAATAATGACGTACTTCAAGGTTTTTGGATTTTCACAAATTAAGGAGGGGGGAAATGGGGGATATTGTAAAAATAAATAAAAAATAAAAATTAAACTAATAAAAATAAAATTGAAATTTTTTTTTCAGGTATCGCATGAAAAAGTTTCTCACGAGTAACGAAAACTGTTATTCACTTATAAATTGAGGTTTGAGAAATTCCAGCAGGTCATTAAAAATAAAAAAAAAAACCGCGAGTTGCTATTAAATTAGAGGGTGTAAATTAGAAATAGGGGTGAAGATGCAACCCTTACAGTGTTTAAATTATATCTCAAAATTTACGTATAGTTAACACAATTTTTTTGTAGAGAATGTGATTTCATATCGAAATAGTTCAATATTTTTTTTTGTGCAAAAATATAAAAAAAGAATTAAAAAAGCAATATAATCATTTGTTGTTTTATTTTACCTTTTTCCTTCTTTGCGTTTTCTGAGCAGAGATAGGTATAGGCATTGCTTTATATAAAAAATAGATTAAATTTTCTTTAAAATGGTGGGTTAAAAAAGTTTTCTGGATAAAAAGACTGAGATATACCGTTCAAATTTAACTATTGTTTTCGATTTTTATCGTGTTTACCTTTCAGTTCTTATTTTTTACAACAAAATTCATTTTTTATTAACAAAAAAAAGTATTTTAAGGTAATTTGTTAATAAAATTTCAATAGTTTTACGAATATATAAAACTGTAAACGATTTATAAATAAAGTCACAACTAATTATTCTTAAAAATTGACTTTTTTGCAATAAAAGTTATTACTTTATACTAATAATTATTATTTCTATTGTTCATTATTTTCATTGTTTTATATTTTTTCAATAATGTTAGCACATTGGATATCGATTTCTTTGTCTATGTCTTCGCAATTGACATCCATGCATTGTTTACAAAATATTGAACAAGTTGTTCCTGTTATTTCTAACTTTCTATAGCAGGGGAAGAAGTTGGAAAGGCTTTTGCCAGTTCTCCTACTCCGTATACTGAAATTGACAGTTTGTCAGTGGAGCTAACCGAAGTGGACGCAATACAGTAGCGTACAAAATTATTTTATAGATGTTAATAACAATTTCGAGTAAATATTTTGCTAAAATAATTTATAAAAATAGATATTGAAATTTTGTAGAATTATGATTTGGGATAATAGTTGTTTAATTATTATTTCTAATCCATAAATACATGTGATTGTCCGTTTCCGACGGTACCAATTTAAAATTACTTATTCTATGAAAAATCACTGGCAGATAATCAGCGGCGAAAATCTCGAAGTCGTCCGACGTGGTTTGAAGTTTACACTCTCTCTACCTACCAATGGCCTGTTTAACTTTTGCCACTGCTATACAACTACAGCTTCCATGGCAACTTGTGGTACATCAACAAGCCACTTTCTTAAGCAAAATCTCTGACATATGATTCATTTGTGCAAGAGTGTTTAAATAATTACCGCTCCACTGCTGCATTTGTAAATATATCTTCTTAAACTAGATATGTACTTAGTGACATTGCGTGTTGTCTGTATGATGAAATTTTGCACTTTTTGATATTTTGCAGAAAAGCTTAAAGCGACAGTTGCTTAAGGTCTTATTTAGCTTTACCCAATAGAGTAGATAAAATGAATTCTGATGCAGATTCTCTTTATTTTTCAGTTGCATTGTCGCTTAAAAACGTGGCCATAAAAATTTTAATTATAAAATATTTTTATTTATAAATTTCACATTTTCTTCCAATGTTGTGACTTTGTTTATAAATCGAAAAGAAAATAGCTAAGTTTTATCCAAAAAACTTTTTTAACCCACCATTTAAAAAGGAAATTTAGTCTACTTTTTTATGTCTGCTCAGTAAACGCAGAAAAAGCAAAAATAAAAAAAAATCGCAGTTTTGCATTTTATTAAAATCTTTTTTTTAATATTTTTTGCGTAAAAAAAATTAAATGTTTTAAATAAACTATTTCAATGGGGAATCGCATTCTCTACAAAAAAAATCCTAATAACTATACCTGAATTTTGCTTCGTTTTCGAGATATAATTAAAAACCTATTTTCAATTTACGCCCTCTAATTTAATAGCACTCGTTTACCATTTTATTATCATTATTAAATAAAGATTCTTTTAGAATCTACGCCATTGCTCTATTTTATTTAATATAGTCTATACAGTCACTTTAATTTGTTTTTCTAAAACAGTTTTTCTATTTATCTGTGAAAGTTAAATACCTTACACAATGATATTTAACAAATATACACAAATCAAAGTTTGACTATATTATTTGACCAAAGATATAAGTATTTACCTTAAAACAGGGTGAACTGAAAAAATTTGAGCAGTACGAACAAATTTATTTGAAATGTTAACTCGATCACTGGTTGAGGGTTCTTGAGAGTCTTGAACAGAAACACTTTTTCCTGGTGGAATTTGAAGCCGCTTTCTACGTTGTCGATGAGTTGCTGTTGGAGCTGCGTATTTGCAAAGATTACTCAGAATATCAATTACAACGTCTGATACGTTTCTGCTAATATTTTCGTCTTCTTGAACTGTACGAGGTATATCTCTTTTGATTTGGTCTACAGGATATAGACTTGGAATAATATTTGTAGATCCTTTGTTTTCTTGTTCTAATTTATTTTGCAGCTCTAATAGAAGGCGTGGAAAACTATATTTTGATAGAGTGGTGGCTCTTAGCCCTTTAGCTACATCTAACGGCTGCATACCGTGGGTTAAATTAGCCGGAAGACATAAAATGAATGTTCGTTTCTTCACATGTCTCTATAATTGACCTTGAAAAGTGGAATGATAAATTTTTACCTATTAATGCCTTTTTTCCAGGTTTTGTACTGAAATACGGCACTATTATAGTATGAAAGCAGATGGAGTTGAACCATCCGCTCTTTGAACGATTATAACGTGCTGCTGGTGGTCCTCCTTCCCTCCATGTATGTCACAAATGTTCGGAACGATACACCACGTAGGGCGGTAACAATGTGCCATCGGCTGCTCTAGCATAAATTATACTAAATGACGTTTTTGTAGAATTTAGTATTTTTTCCGGATATTTACATCCATGTTTACAAATAAACTTATTCGCCTTGGGGTCGTTGGTGACATTAGTTACATCGTAGTTAATTTTGCAATAATAATAGTTTATTCAAAAAAGTTTACAGATTGTTTGGTATACATTTTTTTTTATAAAGAATAAACTGAACTTTGTCTTAGTTTTTTTTTGTAAAACATCAATTTTTTTCAGATGGATTTGAAGAATTCCGCCCCATCCAAGTATACCATAATTTAACAATGACTGAACAAGAGAATAATAAATTATTTTCAAATGACGAACATCTAGACATATTTTAAGATATTTAAATTTTGAAAGAAGGCATTTTAAAGATCTTAAGATGCGAGTCTAGTTTTATTCCTAAATATTTTATTTCGTTCACTGACCTAATAGTTGCATTCCGATGGTTTTGAATCCGTATTTCATTAAGAGGTGGTAAAGAGGATTTATAACTACAAAAAGGTAAAAAATGGGTTTCCTCAAAATTAACAGTTAATTTCTTATGATTAAACTGGTAAATAATTTTACCTAAATCTATTTCTGTTTTTCTTTTTAGATATTCCCAATTTTCAGCTGTATAAATAATGGCGGTGTCGTCAGCAAAACTAATTATGTTACCTTTAGTTTCAATACTAAAGAGGTCATTTATATAAACACTAGAACGGTACCTTGTGGTACTCCATAATTAAGTGTTTTATATTCACTACAGACATCATTCACTTTAACTATTTGTTTTCTGTTATTTAAGTAACTAGCCGTCAAATCAAGTGATGTCCCTCGTATTCCTGCATCTCCTAAGGCATCTATCAACTGTTTATGACAAACAGTATCGAAAGCCTTTGCGAGATCCAGAAATACACAGGCTATTGGTTCAACAAGTTTGTAGATGGTCTTTGTTAATTCGGCAATTGCATCATTCGTAGATAAGCCTTCTTGAAAACCATATTGGCATTTAGATATTAATTTATGTTCATTGAAAAAAGTTAAACGTATTTTTAAAGCTTTCTCAAAAAATTTAGTGAGTGTAGTTATTAAAGAGATTGGTCTTTAATTGGAAACATTATTTCTATCACCTTTTTTGTAAATTGGTAATATAATTGCCACTTTAAAATGATTTGGACATTCACCAGTATTAAAAATGTGTTTTATTAGGTTAACTAATTGAGTGATAATTTCATTTTTTATATTTTTTACTATTTCGGTTGTTATACCATCTATTCCTGGTGCCTTTTTACTTCTTAAAGATTCTATAATTCTATTTATCTCTGCGCCAGTAACCTGAGAGAGATAAAACGATTGTAAAATGGATTTATTTTTCGGTGAAAGTGTTTGGGGTTTAATAATTTTATTAGCATATGTCTCTCCTACATCAGTGAAATGTTGGACAAATCGATTTTCAATGCTTCTGCTGTCCCTAATAGATGATCCATTTTGAGCAAGCACTTCCTCTACGTTTTTAATATTTTCTTCTTGTTTCGACCTGTTTACAATATTCCAAAGATTTTTAGAATAGTTACTATTTTTTTATTTTCATTCTTAAAATAATCTTTTTTGCAGATTTTATTATTTTCATTAACTGGTCTTTGTAGCTAAATAATTTATTTCTTTTTTTCAGGTTATTTGGGTCTTTGAAGTATTCTTTGTACAGAGTATTTTTTCAGGACAAATACCGACAATTTCAGGAGCATAATGTTCGAAAAAAGTGTCAATCGTTTTGGATGACCCAGCAGCCCGCTTTGTCGAAATATTCGAACATTGGCGCGTTGAAAGTTTCCTCTTATGACGATTCATAAAGTTGAAGGACGAGTCCTGTCCTGGCATGTTGTTTTTGACCAAGGCACCTTTCTTCCACGCTTATCTAAATATATTTTTGCAATAAAAGGTACGTCTGTCATGTCACATGGAAAACTCCATTCTGCCATAATTGTTAAGTAATGAACAAACGCCGATTCTTCATCCGCAAAAAAGAGAGGGGGATGTCCTGCAAGAAGCTGTACTTTATTGTCGCCCTTTTTTTACGCCCTATAGTACCTTCAGGGAGTTTAAATCTTTTTGAAGCCTTGTTATAAATTATAACGCGTTCTTCGGCATCTAGCGCATTTTGTAGATCTTCTCTTCTGTACGATATATAGTAGGGTCTAAAACTCCTAGAACACATGTACTTCCTTCGGTATTTGCGTACCATCTGCAACAACAAAAAACAATGAAAACAACTGTTAATTTGCATAAATCAAATAGCCCCATACCTCGAACCAAATAGCCCCGTTCCAGGAAAAGCCGCCATTAAAAACAGGGAAATATTTATTTAAACTTCAAAAGCGGCGTAATTTTACCAAACCTGTATATAATTACCCTATACCAATAAAATTAATTGTTTACTTACCGTTACTGCTGTGGCACAGAAAGTTATCACAACACAAAAAACTACAATTTCTTGATACGTATTCACAATCCTACCCTAACTACAGGTTAAACCAGACTGATCTACGTTCACAATAGACATGGGTAACGCAGCGCTGCGTTGCGTTATTGCGTTAACGCAGTTGTATGCGTTACGAGCGTTGATACACCATCTGTTACTGTATCAGCGCAACGAAATTTTCGATACTGAGTCGAAAGGATCGCGAGTTGTTGGTGCGCATTGCGCCAGGCACTGATTCCGTTTTCCGTGACGAGTTGAGAATTTTAATTTACGTAATTGATGCAACTCGTAATGCAGATTACCCAAAATCTATCAAGTAATTATGTTCTTTGCAACATGTCACATCATTTGTAGGATTGTAGGTCGAATTTTATGAATTTTAACTTTGTACACTGGCAGTTTTTAGTTCTTTAGTATAGTATACAAAAGTTATATCATTTTTATATAAATTGTAATTTTGTATTCTTTGTAAAATCCGAACACAATGAAATAAAAAAATGGGTGCATTACACTGTTATATTTTTAAACAAATAATAAAAAAAATTAGTTAAATTCCCAATTGCGTTATTGCCTTGAACACGGTTTGACCCTTATAAAAGATAAAAGGACAGCCCGCTCTGAATAACACCGGTATCATGCGATACACCGAGGTGCATCGACTTCATTCGGCGCAGGCAGTGATGTGACGCAATAACGCAATTGCGTTAACGCAATGAGTTGGCGCAATAGAGTGCGCCGGAGTTAGTGTATCAACGCAAAGAATTTTAGTGCGTTACCCATGTCTAGTTCACAATATATCCCCTGTAGTAGCGCATCTCACTTGTTAAAGAGATGGCACTAAGTTTGCAGCGCTTAATGCGACTAGCTGCTCAACTAACTCACACAAATGTTTGCCTTCAGATATAGCCGACAATCCTAATAAAATTAATAATAATTTTTTAAAAATATTATCAATAAATAAACCACCAGATCATCAGGTGCTGATCAAATTAATATTGACATGTTATTACATTGCTGTCCATTTATTCTACCCATAGTAGCTCATATTATAAATTGTTGTCAGTTACAATATATATTTCCAGATACTTGGAAACTCTCAAAAATATTTCCTCTACCAAAGAAAAAAGACTTAACCAATATGAACGATTTAAGGCCGATTTATGTTGTGCCAGTCCTTTCTAAGGTTCTGGAAAAAATTATGAAGTATCAAATTACTATACACATTAATAAGCATGCATTATTGCCAGCAACTCAGTCGGGTTTCAGAAAAGATCATAGTTGTACTACAGCACTTCTGGACATCACAGATAACTTATTTAAGAATATTGACAATGGTAAAACTTCTGCATTCATCCTCCTGGACTATTCAAAAGCTTTTGACACCATCAATCATGAGATCTTGTTAAGTGTTTTACACTTTTGTGGATTTTCACCAAAAGCTATTGATCTTCTCGGAAATTATCTTCAAAATAGACGGCAGTACGTAGAAACTAATACTGGCTCATCCCATACTAAAATAATTTCTCGAGGAGTGCCACAAGGTTCCATTTTGGATCCTATCCTCTTTTCTCTTTATTCGGCTAATATTACCAGTTGTCTAGAACACTGTAAGCCATTATTGTATGCCGACAATACACTTTGATTTTGAAAGAGCACAAGAATTGATAAATTATTTATTATTATTATATGGCGGTAAATTCAAATATAATTTTAAGCCGAAACAGTAATAGTAAAATTTCCAGCAGCGGAATGGCGGGAATTTTTAAATATATTCATTCGTCAATAATAATTGAGAAGTACGTTGCATTGTTCCATTAAACGAGCTTTAAATCCAGGCGATATTTTTATTTTGATAGCTAAAAATAATATGAAATGTTTTGTTAGCTATTACAATAAGAGCAGCGTTTGGATTAACAACACATTTAAAAGAAACATGTAATATACTTTTCAATTTTACCGGAATCACTTATTTTTTTACTTATAGAGGCTAGATCTGAAAAAAAATTGGCTCTGGTATAAAACAAAATGTATAAAATATTTTATTTGAAAAATTATATAACTTATTTAATGTATTTTAAAGTCGAGGATAATTCTAGCCATACCCATTTTACTGAAAAAAAAAGATACACTATATTAAATTACTAAATAATTCGTTAGTTATTAAGAAATGTTTGTCATAATACAGTGTCGGCTATCGAATGTTTTACAATACATTTTGCTAATGTCCAAGGGAAAATTACAAATAGTTAGCATTGTCCGAGAAGGAATGGAATACTATGGACGTAGCCAGCCGGCTGCGTGGGGATGTATCGCGCCGTGTGCCTGTTCATATTACACAACACACAAGGCAACATTCATATTATTCGTTTCCTGATCGGACTAATGCTCTTTAGTGTTCACTTCGATGCTAGCAAAGCGTACTGGAAAGTGTTTAATACCGGATACTGTATATAAATGCTAAAATCAACAAGTGAAATAAAAATGTGTAGTTTAAATGAACAACTACTTCGAAAAAGGAGAAAAACTGGAACAGTAAATTATTACCACTGGAAAATTATTATCTATGTCTTGGATGACAGCCATAGGACTTGCTCCTTAAATCTTGTCCATAGAAAAGCATAAGATCCTAGTAAAATTATAATATTAGAGGTTATTAACTGAAAAATATAAAAAATTATTACACACGTCAAAATTGGCATCTACATTAAAAGGAGGGAAAACTGAAACAGAAAATTTTCATACTTAAATATTAAAGGCTTTTGCCACTCGAAAAGTATTATCTAGGGCGGGGACCCTTGGGTGACAGCCATAGGCATCCCTACTTAAATTTTGTTTTTTTTCGAGTTTGTTGTATGTTTTGCTTTCCATATTAAATAAGTAAGCACTTAGCCAGGTGACACACTAGAGAAATTGATTGCGTGAAACTTGTTCGTGAAACAGTTTTACATGAAACTAGTTTATCGTTTAGTGCACGCTGTAGAAACCATTTTCAAATTTAATATTACTAAAATATTAAAAATAACTAGTTGCAAATATGCCTTTGGATGAAGCAGATGTAGTTTTATTATGGTGGGCGAACCGCAGACGCCGAAATAGAGTAATTAAGAAAAAAAGACGCTTTTGGGTACATCCTAGTAATCAAATAAACTTGCAACATAGTGCGACCGCCATTGGAGAAGAACTCAGACAACACCCAGATAAGTTTCAACAGTTTTATAGAATGAACCAGGAAAATTTTTATTATCATTTATTAGGCCGATAATTGAGAAAATGGAAACTTATTGGAGGATGCCTATTCCGCCAGAAGAAAGACTGTTAATCACACTAAGGTAAGCAAATAATTTTTAAGATAATATTAACAAAAAATACTACTGAGGGTACTTAAGACAAACTAACTAATGTTAAACATGGTAATAATAAATGTTATTAAACATGGTAGGTATGCTGTTTTATATTTTTGCGAATTGCTAAACGTTGTTCCGTTCAAACCATGCTGATGAGTCATATTCTGGGTTCTCCTGACCATTTTGTGAATGCCCGGTGGTACTACGGAGTCAATCCTGAACATCAGCAGGTTGTGTGGATAACTGATTTGAAACCAGAATACCCTGATAACTGTTTATAGTTTGCCAAGAGCCTGATGTAACTACAGTGCGGGTTGTTAAAATATCATCTATAAGTTGACTGACTTTGCATCTAAACTGTCTCATTTGGTGATTATCCATCTGCTCCAGATCCGGTAATAAGCTCAACAAAAATAGTTGTTTTGGATTATCTAAATTCCGTTTAAGATATTCTATAACGTAAGACTCAACTTCGCAATCTTTATCAGGTTGAAGTTTTCTTTTCTTTGTGGTTGGTAATTCTACCGGTTTTGACTTTTTCAGCTATGGAGTGGCAGCGTTAGTAGGTTGTTCAATCACATCCTCTTTTTCGTTGCGAGGACAGTCTGATTGCCCGTCCGGGTCGATATCTTCAACATATCTTATGTTTTCACCAGAATTGGAATCTTAACTTTCAGGAGATGGAAGTCGTAGCAGATTACTTGGTAAATCTTGACTGTTTTTGACGTAAGGTCTTATAAAATTCATTTCTTTTATCATGTCCCTAGTTTCCTGAGATAACTTCTTAGCTCCACTTCCACTCCGGGGTAATTTAATGGATCTTGTAAACATTATGCGTAATGTCCGCCATGTATCTTTGCATTCTTGGACTGCAATAATATACAAATAAAAACAAGTGTTTTCAGGAAAGTATAATTAACAAAATTAATTTACTTTTTTTCAGATACTTAGCAACTGGAGTAAATTTTAAGCAACTGGGGTTTACTTTTATGAGAGGTGCTTCAACGATTGGAAAAATAATAGAGAATACCTGTGAGGCGATATGGACCGCCCTTCAACCTTTGTATATGCCTGTACCTACAGAAAATGATTGGAAAAGAATAGCCCTACAACTTGCTTTGGAATTTCCCTCATTGCGTGGGATCAATAGATGGAAAGCACTTTCGTGTTCACAAATTTGCTAACACAGGCTCTAGGAATATAAATTATAAAGGTTATTTTTCAGTTCAGCTTATGGCAAGTGCAGATGCCGATGGTTATTTTACTACAATAGATGTTGGTGACCTAGGGCGTAATAGTGATGGAGGTGTTTTTTGGATATCCCGATTAGGCCGTTGCCTAGACGAGGGCTGTCTTTACCTCAATCGAACAATTACCACAAGATGAAAATGGACCAAATATTCTCTATTTTTTATGTGGAGATGAAACATTTCCTTTAAGCAAGTATCTCATGCGACCTTACCCTAAAAGAGTTTTGACAAATAAAAAGCGCATTTTTAACTATAGACTAAGCAGAGCTCGAAAATCTGTCGAGTGTACTTTTGGATTGTTAGTTTCCAAGTTTAAGGTTTTCGAAGGTCCGATGGTTTGTTCCAAGAATACTGTAATATCAATTACAAAAACAGCTTGTATTTTACACAATTATATCCGTAAAACAGAGGAACATATTCGAGAGCCATCAGATTTCACAGAATATCAAGAAAATCAGATCATTGAAAGAGAAAATGAGGAAGATTAAGAAAGAGCTAGAAATCTGACCACAGCTTCTGGGATAAGAGATTATTTGTCTGACTATTTTTTTAATACTTACTCATTACCTTGGCAAAACAATTATATTGTATAAATAAAATACTTTACTAATAATTAGAATATTAAACATATTATAAAAAATTTTAAACTTATTTTATTACCTGATTCATTCATTTCCTGAGCCACTTTTTCCCATGCCGTAGCCACAGAGTCCTTTTTGCTATATTCCGGTAACTGATAATTATATAAACAAGGGTGTTGTTCGACAATTTTAACAAGCTTAATATCAAAATCGGTTTTTTTCTTTTGGCATTTTGATTAGCTACTAGTAATAAAATCCGAAGAAAAATAATAAATTTTATCACTATACCGTCCTCATCGCACGGTAAATATTGCGCAAATAAAAGAATTTTAAGAAACAAGTTTAACAAACAGAGCACGTTGCATTTCGCAAAACTTGTTGACGAAACAATTTCTGGTCTCCTGTTTCCGAAACGCCAGTGTGCATCGTTTCATATAAGTACATGGGTTATTCGATATTGAAACGAGTTGCACGTTTCTTGAAACGACTTTCACGAAATTCGTTTCTCCAGTGTGTCATCCGCCTTACAATAATACAAATTACAATAAATATCGCTGAAACAAAATTAATATTAATAAATAGTATAAATTTCGTAGCAGCAAAATATCGAAAAATTATCACTTGTCAATACTGACACTTCACGCTTCGCTTGTCAAAAACTTCGCCTTTCTTTAACCAATGAACGTGCCGATGTCAGACGTGTCAAAATTCAAATCGATACTAGCGCCTAGTGACTCAAAGCCATTTCTTGAATCCCAGTGACATTACTACAGGGGATATATTGTGTCTGCGTTTCGCGCTAGAACGCCTATTATTTCACATTTGACTAAACATTTTAATTTTAAGTTCAGGAAATAAAAATTTCAAAAATGTAAAAAACTCGCGCCAATTGTATAAAAATTACCAATCAATCAGTAAAAACAAAAAAAATATATTTTTAAAAATAAGGACGTTACGGTCAAAAAACGAAATATATGTGGTATGCGGGGCTTTTAAGAGACATACGTAAATAAAATCTCATGTTAGGGTACAGGCCGTCAAGAAATATTTTTTACGTGAAAAACCAAATAGCCCCGCATATCCCAAATAAATAGCCCCCTTCTACGGTAGTTCTTGAACTTTTAATTTTTTTCAATCTTTGATTTTAGGTACTGAAGTGGTACTTTTAATGCCAAGAGATTAAAAAAAATTAATCACGTTAACAATATATAATCCTTGTTATTTATTGGTTAAATTTAATTCGATCTTCGATCAATGTTAAAGTGCAACCATTTTTTTCAGAAGCATAAGGTTTATTTTTATTTTTATTTTTATTTTTTTTTAAATAATATAACTTTTATCATTCAAAATTTAATCTACGAAGTGCGTATGCGTATATATACCATTTTATATGCCGTGACCTTATTTATATTATAGAAACTTATTTTGCAAAGTATGCCTATGGAATGTGACGATATATCCCCACTTTTATTCAGACAATAGTGGTAGTCGAAAAACATGATTAACCTTAACAATGTTCTTCTCAATTCATTTGATTAAAAGTGATATTTTCAACAACAAATTAATTTTTTAGATACAGGATATAAATATAGTCTAGACAAAATGAGTAAAAGTAAACACACTTTAAACTACTTATTATTTTATTAAAAATATAAACCTTGTTGGTCAACAAGAATCAATTACAATTATTTTTTGGAATGATTAATAGTTGTTATCAAGAAAAAGCTGTTATTTATTATAAATTTATCAAAATCGTGTGAAAAAACTCGTTAAGAAATTTTATTGTCAAATTGATGTCGATGTATTTTCTGTCTTTTTATCTCGAATGTGCCTGTAATTGAAGAAGACGAGTTTCACTTCTTTTTTACGGGTTGGATATGTCCAGTTTTCATAAAAAGGGTAAAATGCTCTAGTAAGTGAACATTTTTAAAGGATTGCGTATATTGATGTGTTTTAAATTATATACATATCTAGCATAAAGTGATAGTGCCCAAGGACTATATTAAAAATTTAAGGAACAGTGCTTCGTAACAATAGAGTCATCTTACTTATTTAAATGATAAAAACATATTTGAATTGTTTAAAAAACAAACAACTGGATTAAAAAAAGGATTTCAGCTTGGACCCCTCCCGGCAAATACTACAGTAAATTTTTCAACATATTAATTATTATAACAAACCTAATTTTCATACTAAATTTAACAAATTTTGACAAATTAATCCTCATTTTTTTATTTAAACTGTATAAATTAAGATAAATATTAGTTATGGGGTTTTGCGTGTGGAATGTCCTTTAGTTTATTAAAAATGCTAAGTTACAGAATTGATAAGATATCTTCTAATTGTTTTTCACAAACAGTTGATTGTTCTTTAACACAAACGTAATTGTAGTGTAATTGAATTGAAAAATGGATCATTGCCAAAGAGTGAAAAGAAAAACGAACCCAAAAGAAACTGCGAACATATTTTCTTTGTTGACTTTTACGTAAGTTAAATATTTTTATTTTAAAAATTGTTCGCAAGAAAACTATTTTTTTAATCTTAATGATCTGAAATTTATTGCTAAATTACATAATAAAATATTAATTGTAAATAATATTGGTACTCCAAACTGCTTTTTATTAATGTTATAACGCATGTAACATAAGTTTTGAGATAAAAATCAAGTTAACACTGTTAAAATTTTTAACTTTACTTAAATTAGTTAAACGGTTAACGATTAACATCATTTCTTGACAATAATATATTATTCAACTAATGGTCCATGGTCTTCTATCCGTCGTATTTTTGTTACAAAGTACTTCATAAGTGATTGGATGGTAAAACAACATCGATTTCCCGAATCTTATGGTAGATTATCCTTCCTGCCTCCCATCCATTATCATAAACTTTCCTGCTTAATAAGACCCAAACTTCTTCAAAGGGGCATGCTTAGGGTACATTAGGTGGATTATTTTCTCTCGGTACAAATGGGACATTATTGACTTCCAACCAATCTCTGATTTCCCTGCAAGGTAAACATTTTCTTCTATTTTTTTTTTAAACTGTCATTAAGGTTATTTAAGTGGTTATTAAACTTATAACATGAAAGTATATAAACTAATATCACAACTATGAAGACGAGAGAGAAGGAGACGAATCAGCAATGGTCAAATTTCAAATTTCCGTCCTTTTTATAAAATTCGCGAAATTGACTGCAGTTGGCATGTCGAATAACAGCGGTGTAAATTTTTTATGTAAGTCAATGTAAAATGAAGTGATTTTTTCGAAAATTGGTGAAAAGAATCAAAATAATATGAAAAAAAGTACCTGAGTACAAGTAACATGATTAACAAAAAGCATCAGAGCAAGATTTACGTCGTTCCAGATTGTAAAACAGGATACAAATCAAATGTAAAACACAAGGAGAAATCAATTCAATGTCTTTTTAAAACTTCTAATGTAAGTAAAATAATGTATTTGTCTAAATATAATATTTATTGTAAATTAGTCACAATATGTATCTTACGGAGTGTAGTTTATTTTATTACAAGTTAGTATAATATAAAATTTTACAGTACATTAAATTTAGCTTACTAGAAAAGAATATTTATTTTTCATAGAGTTTTAATATTAGATAACTGTTATTTTTTTGTGCGCATGCGTTAGTTATCAGCGATCTTTTTCGTACTGTTTTTGTAAACAAGCATGTTAAAATGCCTACGTGAAAAAAATTATAGTGGATAAATCCTAATTTAAGTATATTCATTCAGAAAATGAAGAAAATATAAAGTAATAATAAGTGTCTTAATTGAAAAATACATTTTTGATGTCAATTATAATCATGTTATCTGTACGGAAAAGAAAACGAAACGGTGTTGTTATGAAGTATGTAAAAGTGACACACGGTAGAATTCATTCAAAGGCATAACATATTATTTTATAAATTTTCCAAAGCTTTGGCTAGAAATATCGGAAAAAGTTATCAAATTATCAGGCAAAATACATACCTATTAAAACATGTTCAAAATGCGCAAAAGGTTTTCAATCGATTGATGATGTTATTAAAGATACTTATATTTGTTCACTACATTTTCATGGAGAAAGCGGTCCAACTGCAGAAAATCCTTATCTGGTATTACCTACACCATCGTTACTAAAAATGTGGTGGTCAGCGGAGCCCTCGGGCTCTGCAAAGCCTTTGTGGGGGCTCCGCGAAGAAAATAATAGTCATAATAAAAAAATATACAGTTTTATCGCTACAAAGGAACTTGGCTTAAGAACCTTTTTTTTAGAAGTCACTAAGAGGAAGGAGGATAGATTTTGAAGACTTTTTTGTGGGAGCTCCGCGAAGAAAAGGGAGGGACCTGGTTAGAGGCTAGAGCAAGGAGGATTTTGCTCAGAGGACCTTTTTTCGCGCAGTTCGAAACATTCTTGAAGACGATCAACGAGTTACGGTATCAGAAATTGCAGAACAGGTAGAAATAAGTTATGGGAGTTGTCAAACGATCATCACAAAGG
The DNA here is from genome assembly GCA_927349885.1 of Psylliodes chrysocephalus. NCBI lineage: Eukaryota > Metazoa > Arthropoda > Insecta > Coleoptera > Chrysomelidae > Psylliodes > Psylliodes chrysocephalus. The sequence continues at coordinate 79,651,644 of OV651815.1, read as the reverse complement.
ACTTAGAGTTCCGTAAAGTTTGTGCTAGATGGGTCCCTACCCTTTGGAATAATGGTACCAGAAATTTAGACGTTTGGAGGTCTGTCAAAGGCTTGCAGCAAGGTTTGCGGAAAAAGGTGATTAATTTTTGAGGCGTATTGTCACCTGCGATGAGTCATGGGTCCACTACTACATTCTAGAGTCGAAACATAGCAGTATGAAGTGGCGGAAAAAAGGGGAGGCAGCTCCAGTGAAAGTCAAAACTCGACTGTCAGCTTGCAAGGTTCTCTCAACAGTGTTTTTTGACCAGCAAGGGATTTTGTTCATTGATTTTTTAAACGAGTTACACGCACAATCAATGCTGCTTACTACTGCGAGCTATTGACTAAGATGAGAGATAAATATCGTAGCAAAAGACGAAAACAACGGATTCGAAAGGTCATCCTTCTCCATGACAATGCCAGACCACATACTGCAGCTCTAATAGGCTCAAAACTGGAAGAATTGCACTGGACTCAACTGGAACACCCTCCCTACAGCCTGGACTTATCGCCCTGCTATTTTCATTTGTTTGGGCCGCTTAAGGAAGCTTTAGGAGGGCAACGATTTGACGATGACGCAGGAGTTCATGCGCAATTAGCTGCTGACCCAACCAATTTCATTTTTCGATGCTGGGATGAAAAACCTTCCCGTGCGCTGAGAAAACTGCATTTATAAAGGGGGAGACTATGTAGAAAAATAACTATTTTTGTCTTTCACCGTTTAATAAATACAGTTTATTTAAAAAAAAAAATCGTTTATATTTGACTAACCCTCGTATGATTAAAAATGTCATGTTGATCCTTAAACTAATAAATAATTTATTTTATTACATATACTCAAGAAAAACTTTGATGTTAATTAAAGTGTTTTTGCAAGTACTAATATTGGTAGGCATAATTATTACAGTAAACAAGTATTGATACACTTAACCTCTCAATCAGAACACTTGTTTGCCTTGTTGCAAGACACTTTAACCGCCTTTTCAATTGCTCACGACTATGTGCTTCCACAAAGTTTTAAAAAACTTAAACACCATAAACGATTTTTACTAATGATTAATTTGTCTGTAGATATATTATTGCTTTCCCAACATGGCTGCTGCGCTTGCGCACATTACATGATGTGCGCAAAATGAAAAGTGAACTGCAAAAAACTCTAACCTAATTGTTTGTTGTTTCAACATTCAGAAAAACATGAAAAATCTCATTTTTGGAAATGAAGTGAAGTTAGGTACATAAATACTTTCTTCCATTCGTAACAGCCAGCTTAACATCTTCTGTAATCGACACCTACTGTTATTTCAATGTGTTATCTATTCCCTGTTAACATGACATAACAGATTCGTTTTAAAATTAAAGTAAACGTTCAATCATATGACCCATTATTAGAAACTGAAACTACGTACAAATAATTAGGCGAGCAACAAAGCTGTCAAGTTTTCCGCTCGGCGAGCGACAAAGCTGTCACTTAATGTCAGCGGAAAACGTCAACTTTGCGGTTGGATTTCCAAGCGCAAAAGCCTACTTTGGATAGTGATCGTAGAAAAATAATATTAATTCACGTTGTAAACTGTCTTTTTGAATAATTATCAGACTAGAAATTTAAATCTCTTGGAAATAATTCAAGTTTGAATATCTTTCTAAATGTAATTAAAAATCTACGATTGCAGAAGGAGATTAGGTACTTTCTTAAATAATTAATCATTTTAAAAACGTAAGTCAAAGTACAAACAAATTTTAAAAACTGAATAATTTGAAAAATTCGGAAATAAACCTCTAAAATCCCCCTACCAATTTTTAAAACCATCCCCGAACCCCAATCGTGAAAACAAATACTTGGAGATTTAAAAGATGTGAAGTAGTTATTACTATTGAAAACAGGGTGACCAATGATGTTTTCCTCAAAACACAAAATTAAAGTTGGACTGCCTATTGAAAATAATTTAATACTGTTTTACTTTGGATATAAACCATGCTTGTTGTGGTATTAGCCAAAATAGTGGCATTGAGTTTTAGATTCTTTTTTTTTTATTTATATAATTTCTTATTTGTGTCATAATTTTCTAGTACTAAACTATTTAGTAATACTATTTGAAGAAGTTTATTTGAGACTAATGTTTGCATAATTATTTTTTATAAAACTCAGTTGTAGTTTGTGTTTATAGTTGTATATCATAAGTTAGTAACTTACAAGTCAAAAATAAGTTTCTATCAATAGACAAATACATTATCTATACATATATCTTTTTGATTCAATATGTTGTGCAACATAATATTTTGCTTGAAATAATTTGCCCAAATGTGTTACGTATAATTAATTTTCTGACATGATTTTATATTATGCAATATATTTAAAACGTAATTTGATAGGAATCATTTGTCAAAATTTGTTATGTATTATTTTTTTTTATTTTGTAGATATATAGGTGGAATTTTAAAAAAAGGTTTCAAAAAAGACTTGGAGGAAGATGATCTCTATGAAGTTATCCGATGCTGCAACTCGACAAGGTGTGGAGGCAAGCTGGAAAAATGCTGGAACAAAGAAAAAGAAAGAAAACGAAATAAAGGAAAACCACTTTCTATAAATAAAATACTTTGGAAAAGATGGGGGAAAAGATATCTTCTTTTCGGATGTGTAGATTTTACCTGGCATTCTATAAACAAGTAAATAAAAATTATATAATTATAATTTTAGAATAGAAACAAAAAATTTAATTGAGAGAAAGTAGAATGTTTGTATCGGCGAGAGAAAAAATTTCAGTGCCATAATTATTTGTGGCTGTGGTCTAATTGCTAAAGACGCAGATGACTATACTCGAAAGATCCAGGTTCGATCCCTGGCTGGTGTACTCATTTTTTCTTTCCACATAGTTCATAGCCCTAATTAAATCTAATCTTAAAATTATAGGTCGTAGAAAACATATTGTAAGGTACCTGTGGCAAATAAGGTACGGCGCCTCATAAAGCCCAAAAATAATATCTCACAAAATAGAAACATATTATTAAACCCCCACTACGAGTCAATCATATCCGCCAATTTCAACCCCGCTGAAATTTAGAATCGTCGTCAGTACTATCCAAGGTTTTGAGCATGTGTGTATAAATTTCGCGTGCTACGTTTTGTTTACGATTTAGTGTTTCTAACGATTTTTTATTCGGCTACTACTGCCAGTGGTGTTTCTCAGTCCCTACCGCATATTTCGACAAAAAAATAATTGCGAAAAGGTAAGAGATTGTTAAGTTTTTTAATTTATAACTTTTAATTGTCATGTCGGCTATTAAGGCCCATTAATATTCTGCGATTAAGGTCCAGGCCTTATTAAACGATGATAAATGTTTTTCTTTTTATTCAGATACTTACAAAGAATATGCCTAGACGACGTGCACAGTGGACCTCAGACCAGATGCAAAGGGCTATAAATGCGGTAAATAACGGAGTACTGTCTCAAAGGGAGGCCGCAGATCTCTACAGAATCCCCAGAACGACGCTTAGAAACCACCTTAAATCGGGAAAGGTAGAAAGAAAGTTAGGCAGGGCTGCAGTACTGACGAAAGAACAAGAAAATTAATTTGTTCAACGAATTATTCGTTTATGTGAAATTGGACGAAACCCACAACTTTCTAAACGGAAAGCTCAATTAATGAACCCAGGAAGAGCGCAAAAGTTGAACAAATATATTGTAAACGATTATTTCACCAAGCTTTCTGAAATTTACCAGGAAATGGATATTCATCAAAACCCTCAAAACTTGTTTAACATGGATGCCGTTTGACTGACCATCACCAGCAACAAGTAATTGGACAAAGGGGTGCGAAACGAATTCACATGGTAGCACATGAGCACGCTGAAAATGTGACTATTGCGGGGTGTTGTAATGCACTAGGAAACACCATACCCCCTATGGTTATTTTTAAAGGGAAAAGGTTGAAACCAGAATGGCAAGGTGCTTCACCGGCTGGTACCCTGGTAAAAATGTCAGATAAGGGTAGCATGACAACATCACTTTTCATTCAATTTATTTAACATCTAGCTCGCTACAAAGGTAATTGACCGGCGTTAGTAGTTTTAGATGGAGCCTCTAGTCATCTGGATATTTCTATTGTGGACGTTGCAGACCGTCTTCGAATTAGATTGTTTTGTCTACCTTCAAATACGACGCATGAACTCCAACCACTGGATAAGGCAGTTTACAGATCCTTTGAGCATCAGTGGGATCAAGAACTGCTTAAATTCTGGGATGCGCATTCAGATCGACGTCTTGAAGAGTCGATTCGGTAAAATTTTTACCAAAGTCTGGCCCAAATGTATGACGCCTGAGAATATTATTAGCGGATTTAAAGCCACTGGAATGTTTCCACTTGATCCACAAAGGATTCCAGAGTCAGCATTTGCCCCATCACTTGTAAGCCAGCGCCATTTAGAAGACCCTGAACGACCTGTACCTGATGAAGGAATTCTGCGAGACAACACAAACAGCAGTGTAATTCCGAATATTTTAGAAGTTGATAACGCTACAAATACAACAGATCATAGATCTGAGTCCGATGATGAGTTAGAAGACACCGCTAAATAAGCTAGCAAAAATCGTGAAAGATTAAGCAATAGCAGGAAGCAGTAAGTATGGAGAAAAAACACCAGTAAAAAATGACGAATTACGAAAATCGGGGGAGACCACAGCTACAGATCAAACGTTGACAGACAACATCATGATGGACACTAGTAATGAAGTTCTTAATAGGTCTTTTAAGGAATTGCTTCCTACTCCTGAGCTTTTTGCAACAAAGAATAAAAACAATAACACAGCTGACAGGAAAAAAATCCCTTAATTATAAAGCGCAAGCGGTAACGAAAGACCTTTTTTCATCCGTTAGCACAAAGTCAACATCAGTATCTGCTATCTCCAGGAAGTTTGCAGCAAAAAAATATAAACCTTCAACAGCAGACATCAGGTCTGCATCAAAAGAATCTAAATCTTCAACGTCAATCAGTAAGTCTGCAGCAAAAGAACCTAGACCTTCAACGTCAAAATTTTCGGCTTCAATTTCCTCAAAAAAAGCATTGGACAGTGACTCGTGGTACTGTTTTCTTTGCGAAACTGAAGACAAACTTGACATGAGACAATGTGTAACTTGCGCAAAATGGTGTCGTGAAGCTTGTTTTGTTTGTCCAAAGTGTTGCTAATGAACTATTTTAGAATGCCTTAGTTTCTTTTATAAGCTTAATATTTGTGCCTTTTTTTAGTTTATTTTGTTTTAAAAATGATTTTGAATTTAAAAATACACGTTATATTTTGTGGACCTTTTTAAAAGAATCGAATTTTAAGCAAGGGCCCTATTACCCTCTTGGTTGTATAATAAGGCCCATTGCAGGCATTTTAAAAAAGGCTCAAAAATAAAAAAAAAAATAGAAATTTCTATTAGAAATGTATTCATTTGTTCCAAGAAGCGTAACTGTTTTTGATTATGTGTACTTTCCATTTTATTTTAACTTTTTTTTCAAATAAAATGAGTTTGTTCATTAGGTGGGCTTTATTTGTCTCAGGTACCTTATATATCTTTTTATGGTTTCGGATATTATGCGGCGTCATGAATTCGAATCAAGAATTTTTTTTGGTTTCCATGCATTTTCATCCATTTTTATCGATTTCTCTCAGTTCACTAACAATAATTATTAGAATTATATGGCACCTACGATATCAGGCCATTGTCACGTCGTTTTTCCAATTATTAGAGATACACCGTTTTAACTAAAAGTTCTCTATAACCCATTTTATATGCACATTAAGTATGAAGCTATGTAAATTTATTAAAAACCTCTAAAACAACTGTATGTTTAAATGTTCATGTTCCAAATTATTGTTTCTGTAATTAGATACCCTTTTGTAATTCGCAATAATGTAACCAATTGATCTTAGAAAATCATATAAAGATGATGAAGTTCTTAGTATTACTACCAATATTCAAGAGCAAAAACAATCCCATTTATTCCTGTATCGTATTTTCTTCTAATTACCTCGTTTACCATTCACAATGACTAACTACTTCAAAACTTAAAATTATAACTATTTGTATAAATAATAGTTCAGTTAAAACACCTCGTCTAGATCTTACCAAATCAATCCCTTTACATGTTGATAATTGTATTCTATTTTTTAGTTTACTTAAACCATACGCTCTTAGTAACCTAATAGGATATTTTGTACCTGGTTCCACCATAACAAGAAACGAAGCATATTTCTATGCTTTGACCTTAATCATATTGGACATTACTAATACAATATTTATGCAAAATTATATCCTGTGGGGTCAAACTTTTGGAACTGAGGTAAAGACTGCCTTTTCATCGCTACTTTACAGAAAGGCTCTAAGGCTAGCTCCTGGTGCAGATGTTTCTTTAGGAAATATTGTGACGTTAATTACAAAAGATGTAATGTCTTTAAGAATGTCGATATGGACATTCAATGATTGCTGGATTACTATTATGCAAGTCATAATCATTAGTACTGTGCTTTATATTAGAATCGGAATTGCTTCGTTTGTTGGTATTGGAATTATGATTCTTGCTCTTCCAATACAAGGTAAGATTTTACACTCTATATTATTGGAAAGTAATGTTTCTTTAATCAACCAATTAACATTTAAAATGCTTTTTTTTTTTTAGTATATATTACTAAATGGGTGACTATTCTTAGATTGGACACAAGTAGAAGAACTGACGAAAGGTTGCAGTTAACACAAGAAATTTTATCGACTATGAGAATTATCAAAATGTACACATGGGAAGAATTTTTCACTAAAAAGATTACTAAAGCAAGGAGGTAATTAAATATTTTTTTGTTTTATAAGGGAGTTGTTATTCTTGTACAATTAACTCTTTTTAAGAGATTTTCTATGTTATTTATTAAATCCTAGATTAGGTATTTAAATGCGAAATACTATTTTAAATTGTGACTTTTAATATTAAGCAATAGACAGACTTTGATAACCCGGAACCGATAAGTTTGTGTTTATGTATCTCATGCGCATATCTGTCAAACGCCTTTGAAAAGTGTTAACACATGATAGGTTTTATTGGTTGTAATGCTGCCAGTACTAAATATATTTCACGTACTGATTTCATGAACTTGGAAGTCTCCTTCTAAACATGACCTTCCAAGGCTATTAGGTTGTTCCTTGCCTTCTAATATACTTTTTAAATTTATGATGTCCTTGTTCCCAAATATGTTACCTTATAATTTATGGCTAGGGTATTAAAGCTTGTAGAAAATATATTAGGTATCTGTTTTCATTTTAGATGGTTCTCTATAATCAATTTTTGTCGATTATTTAAATGAATAATAAATGGTGTTTATGTCATGCTTGGGACTCATACTGTTCGTCAATACTTTTAACTACCCCCTCCAGATCCTAAACACAAGCTGTACTTCTAAATAACTAATTAAAAAATGATTTCCATGGGCTTCGTAGACGTACTACTGATGCACGCACGCATGTGTTATGTTTTAACTGTTACTTTTAATTTATTTTTAGGAAAGAAGTAATAAAGCTAGTAGTAGGATACTATTTAAAAATAGTCAATCTTATAATAGGACTTTTATTTTCGAGATTAGGATTTTACTTATTAATTATGGCATGTATATGGACAGGCGTTACGACTGATACAACTATTATCATCTTTGCTGTTGCCACATTTAAAGATCTCGGACACTGGATTAGCCAGTCCTTACCATTCACAATGGGACAATTAGGAGAATTTGTTTCTGCTTACCAAAGAATTATCAAAGCGTTAGAAGCAGAAGAATTGGATCCTGAACATCATCTAGAGCAACCAACAAATGAACCTTTAATTGAACTTAAAAATGCATCAGTAAGGTTTAAAGATCAAGAAATTTTAAGCAATATATCATTTAGAATCACATCGGGGTTAACTCTGATTACTGGAATAGTAGGATCCGGGAAAACATCTTTATTTAAAGCTATTCTGCAAGATTATCCATTATCTGCTGGTTCGTTAGTGACAGATGGAAGAATAGCATTTGCCTCTCAAGATCCTTGGCTGTTTCCTTCTTCTATTAAACAGAATATCTTGTTTGGAGAAAAATTTGATGAAAAAAGGTATATTATTTTTAAATTTAAGCTGAAAGTAATGATAATTTCTTTTAATTTTTAGGTACAACGAAGTAATAAGGGTTTGTGCCTTATTATTCGACTTTAACCAATTAGAAAATGGCGATGAAACGATTGTAACAGATCGAGGATTAAACTTGAGTAAAGGCCAACAATCTAGAATAAATCTTGCTAGAGCTGTATACCGCGACAGTGAAATTTATTTGCTAGACGATTGCCTAACAGCTTTAGATGCAGCTGTTCAAGATTACATTTTTACAGAATGCATTCAAACTTTCCTAAAAGAAAAAATCTGTATCCTTATAAGTCAAACTGCCAGCCATATTGAGAAAGCTGACAACGTTATAATTATGGACAAAGGCTTCATTAAAGATATTGGAAAACCAGACGAACATATCTACCAAGAAGTTAAAAAATTGGTACTTAAAGATGATGATTTGGAAAAAGAAGTAATCGACGATGAAAAAGAAGTTAATGAAAAAACAAAATTGACCGAAACAGAACAATTCACATCTAAAAAGAAAGTTTACAGCGAAATTAAGAAAGAAGGTTCAATTGATTTTGTAGTGTATAAAAAATATTTTATGTATGGTGGAGGAATTGTAATGGTTTTGTTGAATTTTTTCTTGGGAGGAGGCACTCAGTTTACTTCAAGTTATTCTGATAAACTTTTGAGCAACTGGTAAGCTTAATCAACTAAGTTTCTGTATTAACTAGAAAAATGTTTTTTCTTTATAGGATAGATATTAAACAAAATGTTCTAAATATAGAAGCAAATGTAACATCCAACAATTCCTTTATTAATAATCTGGAAACAGCTGTAGAAGAAGAAACTTTTATTTTTAGAAAATATACTATATTCCTATTCGTTTCAGTCATTTTGGAACTGATCAAACATTACGCGATGTTGGATTTCACTCGAAGAGCTTCAATTAATATACACAAAGCCATGATTAAAAAAATAATGAACGGTGTCATGTATTTTTTTGACACTCATTTAATTGGAAATGTTTTGAATAGGTTTTCTCAAGATATGGCGAATATAGATGAAACCTTACCATTTGTTATCGATGACTGCTATAGTGTAAGTAAACATTAAATGTTAAAAAAATTATTTGTATTTTTTGATATTTAGTTTATTTTAAATAAACCATTTTCATTTCAGGTATTTTTTAGCGTTGCAGGTGGAACACTACTAATAATATCGATTAATTTAACATTTAGTATTTACGTAGTGTTTATGTGTTCTTTGCTAATTCTATTAAGATGGTACTATATACCTTCAGGACGAAGTTTAAGGCGGTTAGAAGCATCAAGTAAGTATTAAAGTAACCAGACCTAATCATTATTTTTTTTATATTTTAAATAAAACAAACTAATTGCAACACACAATATATAATAGTAGACTTAATGATTGTGATTTGAATGACTGATAGGTATAAGTATCTTTCTTGTCCTTGTATAGGTCAGTTGGGACTGAATAGATGCTGATTCCGAAACAATAATAAAAGATTTATTAACTTTATTCTGAACACCTATGAAAGATATATAATTGGTTTGAAATTACTTTGATATAATTTTAAACTTGATATTTCCTTTTAATGAGAGAATATTCAACTGTGGTTTAAAAAGAGAACTTGGAAAGTAAAAAATGCCGGCTTTTGTGAAGTAAGACAACAGGTTCTTTCGTTTGCTGTTGATGCAGTGTGCACCAGTGTAAATTACACCACCTTATTTACCTAGTTCACTTCCTCCTTATTCCTTATACACATGTCGAGTGTTAATTCACTCCTGCTAAATAGCTGATGGGGAAAATATCCACCAGTGGACACCACATCGCCGACAGGGAGGTGTAGTAGATTGTATACTGGGCCAAACGAAAGATATAGTGCATGGGCGGCTCCAGGGTGAGGGGGGGGGACATGGGGGCCATGTGTACTTTAAAAACCATACTAATAATCATTTTACTTTGAGTGAGTGTGGCTACGGCAGAAATTAGTTTTTCAACATTACGAAGGGTAAAGACTTGGTTAAGGGCGAGGATGGGAGAAGAACGGCTGACAGGTCTCTGTCTGCTTCACGTTCACAGATATGTTACAGTTAACATTGAAAAAGTCATCGAAAGATTTGCTAAAAATGGGAATAGACGACTTGAGTTCGTTTTGTAAAGAATATAATTATTATTATTATTATTATTTTTAGTTTTGTTAATAAAGGTTTCGTAGATTTTTTGACTGGATATACTACAAAAATTAACATAAAATACATTAAAATAAATTTGAAATTATCTTTGTTTTTTTTTGTTTTTCATGAACGATTTTTTTCACTAAGGTTCCTTAATTCACGATTTTAATGTGCTACATTTGATTGTATAGAATTATTTATGGTCCTAGTTAGACAGTCTAAATATCCCCCTCCGAAAATTCGACCTGGAGCCGCCCTTGATATAGTGTCCGTTGGTGTAGTTCATTTCTACACCAGTGGGACGAACAAAAGAACCTAATGTGTGCTCGATGTGTTTAGGTGAATCAAAAACCATAGATAAATTATTAAGTAAGATACATTTTTTGAATACATACGACACTCTCAACAAATTGTAGTTCCTGCTCATACTATCAGAAAATGTCGGTTTCCATAAATTTTCGTGAAACGAATTACCCTACTATTGTTAATTGAAATGATTTATTTTAGCAAGAAGTCCAATGATCGGTCACCTGAATGCTACATTAGAAGGTTTAACTACAATTAGATCATGTAAGGTGGAGCATCTACTAATACAGGAATTCGATAAACATCAAGATTTGTACACTTCAGCGTATCTGACTTCTCTTTCAACAATGCGTGGTATAGGATTATTTATGAGCTTGATAACTTCTTCATTTCTTGTTATTGTTTTAGCAAAATTTATGCTTTTCGATTCAGGTAAGTTTAAAATTAGGTATAACATTAAATTTATTTCGTTTTTTATTACTTCAATTGTAATAAAAGTTAGAAAGATAAGATTCTCTTATTTATATAAAATAAATGGCATTATGGCAATTGGTATATGTATATTGTGATGTGGTGTTGAAAAGACTTATTTCAAAAATTTCACTGATTCAGGTTGTATTAACCAGTCGAATGTGTATTGTGGTTTCTGCAGCTTATAATTTTGTCTACATATTTGTGCTATGCAATATACTGAGGCTTTTATAGTACTTACAGTTTTATTTTCCCTATGTAGAATATGTTGACAGCTTTTAGGTTATACATGTACTTATAAAATTATTCCTCCCGTGTAGTAACATAGCCAAAAAAACAACATTATATTTTCAAAATTACCTACATTCCTCGACTATTCTGACGATTAGACAACACTGCATAAATTATTATTTCCTTACTAAATACTTCACGGGGGGAAATTTTTTAGTTAGTTACTTATTAAATAAAAATTACAATTTTCTTATAACAAGTTTTCAATATTGTAAACAAAAAATTAAATTTATAGCATGCAATATTATAAAGTAAATTAACAAAAAATACTAATAAATTTAGTAAAAAACAGAAAAGAAAGAAAAAGTGAGAAACATAAAGGATCAACTCCTTTTTTTTCAACCTTTCAGGCATCCCTCTACCACCTTCGCATCCCCCCTCTCCTTCAGGGATTTCAGTAGGCTATGGTCCAGCCACTGGCTCCTCAGTCTCTTTGGTTTTAGCTGGTTTCACATTGTGCGGACTTCTCCAAAATTAAATTCCTCTACATCCTAAAATAGGAGTAAAAGTTCATATAAACATAGGTCCGAAAACGTTTCGTTTTCGAGATACAGGGTGTTGCAAGTGAAGTCCTGATGGCACATTTTTGTAAATATTTTCTAAAATTTCTTTAGTCACTGATTTTCCAAAGTTAAAAAAATAAAATTTCTGATTCCACAGGCCTACTAATTATTGGTACACTTTCGAATAAGATAACATCAACTTATCACGAAATTTTCAAATGCGTTTCTCTTGAAAATGGTGCGTCCTAGCGAGATGCAACAAAAATAGCTTTTATCCAAATTTTATAGTTAAAAACGGTCAACAAAAAAAACTTAGAGCAATTTTACCCTAAGCCCCCCCTAATTTACACAACTATGAAAATGATCAAAAACTGGGGTTTAGACCATTAATTAGAGCGTAAAAAGGTTAGCATTTGTACAAAATTTCACTTAGTTATCTTTAAACGTTTAGAAAATATTTACAAAAATGTGTCATCAGGACTTCACTTTTAACACCCTGTATCTCGGAAAAGAAACGTTTTCGAACCTATGTTTATATGAACTTTTACTCCTATTTTAGGATGTAGATTACGCTGTTAAAATATGACCGTCTAATTTCGGGACACCCTGTATAGATAGTAATATTTATTGAGTCAAATAAAAATCAATGTTCCAGATGGAAATATTCGCCCTCGTAAATTAATTTTTCGTGCAAAAAATTGTCTATTATTTAACGTACATTCCGAAGACATCTCTTGCGGTATTTTTGATGTAGCTAGAAGCACATACAGAAGGGAACTTACAAAAATTATTAAAGTAACATGATTTTGTAGGATATTCATGGCTTTCGTGTGGGGTTTGCTAGCGCTCTGATTATTTTGGTATCTTTAGTTATTTTAGCATTTTTCTTCTTCTTTAAAATTTGATAAAAACATTTTAGTAGCAATGTTAGTTTAATATAAGTAAACAAAATTAAGTGTATTAATTATATTTGTATTTTTGTTGATTTCTTTTTTTGTTAATAATATTATAGAAACATGTAGTTAGGCTAATGCCTGTTTGTTTCTGAAAATAAATAAATATTACATGTGAAACTATAACTGACAGAAAAAAGCAACATTTAATTTATTTTGTTTATTACAGATATAACTGCTGGAGACGTGGCTCTAGCATTAACACAAGTCTTCGGAGTATGTGGTCAAATGCAATGGGGTATCAGACAATGGGCAGAGCTAGAAAATATTATGACATCCGTAGAGAGGCTTCTGGAATACACTGATATTAAAACAGAAAATAAACAAGGGCTGCAACTAGAGAACTGGCCATGTAAAGGTTCTATAACTTACGAAAAAGTGTCTCTATCTTATAACGATAGTGACGAATTAGTTTTGAAAAATTTGAATTTCGAAGTAAAGCCAAATGAAAAGATTGGAATAGTCGGTAGAACAGGAGCGGGAAAATCTTCAATAATATCTACGATTTTCCGTTTATATGAAGTTCAAGGAAAAATTTTAATAGACGGAATCGATATTAAAACTCTAGAAATGCAATTTTTACGAAAACATATAGCTATCATTCCTCAAGATCCTATTGTATTTTCTGGAACGATAAGAACAAACTTGGATGTACGGAATGAATTTAAGGATAACGAATTATGGGAAGCATTAGAGAAAGTAGGAATGAAAAATTACATCTCCAGTTTGGACCAAATTGTGGGAAGCAGCTCGAACACAAATTTCAGTTCCGGACAAAAGCAACTTATTTGCTTAGCAAGGGCCATTCTTCGTAAACACAAAATAGTTGTAATGGACGAAGCAACAGCCAATATGGACCATGAAACCGACGTTATTTTACATAAAATTATTAAAAATAACTTTTCTGATGCAACTGTTCTTACGATTGCTCATAGATTACATGCTGTTTTGGAGTGTGATAAGGTTATGGTGCTGGATAGGGGTGAGATCGCAGAATTTGACGACCCAAATACTTTATTGGATAATAGAGATGGAATGTTTTATAATATGGTCAGACAAGCTGGACTTCTTAATTATTTAAGTTAATATTTATTACATTTGAATCATTAAGTTGAAAATATTTAAGTATATCAAAGACTTTTTCATTATAAAGACTTTTTGTAATAAATCAATCACAAAATCAAAATAATCAGTCTTTTAATGATTTTAGATCTCAAACACTGGTAAATATTTTCAAAATGTAGGGTATACATTCAAGAGTACCATTATTAATTTTTTTTATTAATTAACTACATATACACATAACTACATTACAATATTTATTGCTCAATCCTTACACGTTTTTACTATTTTTTAAGTAAGGCAGTAGTTAATAGAGAGTTATTGCAAGTTCACTTAAGGTCAGTCACTATTAGTGCCGCTCTTATTTTGACATCTGAGCATGCGCACATCACTAACTTTAACAAATATTGTGCCTATCCTTAATAGAGAGATATTGCAAATTTCTATAAAGCCAGCCACTAATAGTGACATCGTAATTAGAGTCAAATAAATTCTATAATAGTACCTAATATTAAAGAGGCATTAGAAATTATAATTTTAGAAGGTTTAAATGACGAGCGCATCCGAAAGCTATAAAGTGGCCACTACCTGCTGCCCTTAAACATCCACAATTAAGGATAGGCACAATCCTTAATAAGGTCAGTTTTAGAACATAAACATCTGCGCATACTTAGATGTCAAAATAAGAACGGCACTAATAGTGACTGACCTTAAGTGAACTTGCAATAACTCTCTATTATTGACTTGACACAAAGTATGCAGTGCTTTTTGCAGATTTAATAAAGTCTCCTGTAGATCCACAAATATTTACCTGACGCTCAAAAGCGAATAGAAAAGAAATGATGTAAATAGTATTATTTAGCCGGTGATTTGTGGCTTTTAACAATACTTTTAGTTTTAGTTTATTAAATATTTTGTACAAGTTGAAAGAATTAAAATAAATTATTAAAAAACCAATTGCAAATCTTTTTTTATTTATATTGTAATTAGTAATACTCTGTAAAAGCATCTTACTTCGTGTTGTTGTTATCCCCTATTTATTTATTCCTTGTACTAGATACCTATTGAGATTTATAGATAGGGCATTTTTCTATAACTTCAAGAGACAACCTACAAAATAAACTATTCATATAAAATTGTACTAGGGTCAAGAAATTTGGAAATAAACCTAACCTCAACAAATAATAATAATAATAATAATTTCTTTCCTGTGACGTTTTTTGATAACAATCGTTGAATTGTCACACATACTTCCGATTTATTAAAGTCGCAGTTTTGTTTAAACTTAGTTTTTAATACAATTCACAATTAAAATTGCCTCATGTTGATTTTTAGAATTTGACAGCTTGATTGGAAAGTTATAATATGAAGTAGGTAGATACGGAATAAGGACTATTTTGTAATATGACAAGTGAATACACTTTCATCATATTTTGATTAATTTTAAGTTAATAATTTTATATTTGTAGATTGACGGTATAAAAATGTTTTTATATCATTTACGAGTAAATCACGCTATTTTAAAAAAATGCCACCAAAACTAACTAGCTCGATTTTGACATATGTCGTAAAAGTGCAGACAGGTTTAGTACCGTCATTGCTTCTCTATATCTATGATTTAAAAGATTGATATGGCGCGCCCTACTTTGTGACGTCACGGTGTGCTTTGCACAAATTAGGATGATTTAAGTTATTTTATAACTGTTTCACTACGTTTCAGGCATCTGTTATCGTGTGACATCTCTGTTTAGCTAAAGATTTTCAATAATGCTTCTCACTCCTTCTGGCTCACTTATAAACACGCGCCACAAAAACGCGATTAGCCAGAGCGCAGTGGTGTACCCAAAAATAGATATTAATACGTATGAAAACAATAAAATTATTAAAATTGAATTTTTTATGTTATTTAATTTAAAATAATATGTTTTAATGAAATGTAACTGGATGTTCACTGCACAAATGAACCAATGGAGAAACCGACCCTGTCTATGGTTATTAGCTTCGTGTTCTGTGCAGGTTTTGTTTCCCAGCGTCACTCCAGAAACAGCACAGTTAATTAGAAAAACTCATGTCACCCGCGGAATTCGAACCTGAGAGATTTCGATCTTAAAGTCATGACTCTAACCACTGAATCAAGCCACCCCCAATTGAATGTTGTTGTTTTCGGATCAATAACCAATAGTTTTTCGGGAATTTAGCCCCATTGTTCACTATATTAAAAAAATTCTAAAAATCATAGGAAAAAAAATGTTCTATGATCACTATCCAAAGTAGGCGTTTCCAAACACAACCGCATTGTTGACGTTTTTCGCGTACTGACATTAAGTTACAGATTTTTCGCTCGCCGAGCGGAAAACTGTCTCAAGCGAAAAAGAATCACTTTTCGCTTTTAATACACAAATAGCTATTTTTAAAGAAACTTTAATATCCTAAATCTTGGAAAGTTGGAAACGATGCGTTATAATTTTTTTAATAATTTTTAAAAAGCGTTCTAAAGAAACTATAAATAAAGTTCACCGTTCAATTGTGGCGGCAATACGCATGGTCCAATTAAAAAATTGCCGATTATTCCTGCCCAAATATTAACTGATTGGCGCTGATATTGACAATGATGAACAACAGTGACATGAAGGTTTTCATCAGCCCATACATGCGAGTTATGTAAATTTACAATACCATTTTTGGCCACCCTGCTTCATCGGTAAAAAGAATAGTGCTAATAGAGTTTCTGTTTGTACGTTGCTGATCTAACAGGCAGTTTGCGAACTGGATTCTTCGAGGAAAATCTTTAGGAAGTAGTTGCAGATGATAAGGGAATAACAACTGTTATTTAATTACTTCAGCAATTGTCGTTTTTGTTACAAGAAGCTGCGCGATTAATCTTCGAGTGCTTATTGAAGGAGTATCAGCTACAATATCAAAAATATTTTCCTCCAATTGCACTGTACGTACTGTTCTTGTCACACCAGCATCAGTACTTGTTTTCCCAAAACTTCCTGAAAATTATTAAAGAAAGTCAATAATATTACCTTATTAACTGGGAATCGCCCACTAGTCTCTCTTAGACGTTGATCAAGTCGCTGAAATGTTTTCTCATTTGGAATATTGCGATTAGGATATCTTTCTTCATACAACCTTCTTGCTTCATAAGCATTGCAAGATGCAAGACCGTACATAAGATGCATATCTGCATACTCACTAAATGTGTATCCCATTATCGAATTAAATTTACCAAGATATTTAAAATTCAATAAATTAATATCGGAGTACTAAAAGATCAACGTGTCAACAAGATTTAAAATGCACACGTCAATGCAATTATTCGTTTATTTATTTCGTAGGTACCATAGTAACGTTTGTAAAAACAGTGCGTTAATACTGATAACAGTTCTATTTCAATGACTTTCCTATCACACTTTGCAGCAGACAAAAAAATTGGAAATCATGGTTTCTTTTTAATAAAAATAAGATATTAAATCTTTTATTATTTTTCTTTTTTTTTTTTCGAAAACTATTTATTTTATCGACAATGGAGAAGAGTACCTTTTCTTTAGCTTAATGTTCAATATATCAAATTTTTTTTTATTTAACTCCTTATCATAAAGGGTGTAAAAAATGTAAGCAATAAAATGTACAACCTGGTCCGCTCCTGGTAAACTAAATGTTTTAATGCTATCTGAATCCGAGAGACCTCCCACAATTTCCCGGACACCCCTATACGAAACGGTTAACCTATTTTTGGCAAGAACAGATTCACGGGAAAAATTTTTTTTTTTAATATTTGGTGTATATTTGAACAAAATATACAAAAAAGATAAAAAGAAATTTTTTTTTGCTTAGTTTTGATTTTACAGGCCCCTATTTTCATGTATATTATCAGATACGCCGCCAGCTTGGCGGCAATATTGTTTCGTATCCTACGAGATAATACGCCTGGTTAAGGATACATAATAATAATAATAATAATGTTTATTCAAAAGAAGAAATATAAATTATAATTTTTTACAATTACATAGTTAATTTAAATATAAACATTGGTAACTTGCTGAGGCATTGTAATGCCTGTGTGCGAGCTAGGATATTTTAAATTATTTTTTTTAAATACAAATAATATTCGATATAGAATAATAAATAAATAGATAAATTCATGATAAACAAAATAATGAAACAAGTAACAAAGCATATAATATAACATAAAACAAGTAATAAAACAAATAATAGAACATAATAAGCAAACAGTAGAACAAATAGTAACAGGCAGATAAAATATAGACATATTCGATATTTAATTCATAATGAAATATAGTTATTAAGTATTATTTTTTTTTTTTTAATTATTGAAGTGGAAAATTTATTAATTATAAATTATTTTTGATATCTTAAATCAATTAGGCTATTAAAAATATATCTGTTATTACTTGCTATCCAATTTTTTATAGCATATTTATAACAGGAAAGTTTATTAATATCCTTAATGTAATCTGGTAACATATTGGATAATCTTGGAGCAAAATACAATTATTTTGCTGTACCAATGTACAGCGTTGACCAACAGTCTTTGAAGCTATTTGAAGGTAAGTGCATTTACCTCTAGTAGGGTAATTATGTTGATGAGAAGTTACTTGAATTTTTCTTTTAAAAGTGTTTAAAAGAATGTTCATAAGTTCATAAGTTTAGTGTTCTCTCTGGTCAAACTGTACACTAATGACATAGGTGGCACGTTAGGCAGTTTATCGGGCATATAATTCTAAACCTTTTTAGAAGGAAAGTCAATAATGACTCTTTTTGCATAATACAGAACTGTGGATGTAGATACTGGTAACGTATATATTTTGGTTTTCACCACAAATAATAGAAGCAGTAAAGTTAACCATATTTTCGCAAGTCGCTTTACTTAGTAAAGAGTACGCGCCTTTAAATTCAAATAATTAACTTAAAATAATTCAAATAGGTAGGAAAACTATTTATTTATAAAAATCAAACAGAGCTTGTAATTTTATAAAAAAAAGTTAAAAATACAGAAAGTTGAAACAAAACTAAAACTACAATACGAATAAACAAAAAATAACGTAGCATTCATATAATATAAATTTATTGCAGAATAATAATCAAAATAGATAGAATCACTGAGTTCATTTACTAAAAATCAAACATAATTTCCAATTCTATAAAAAAAATTAAAATCACAGAAAGTTTATGCAGCCAGGTCTAACAAAAATTTTGTGCGGTTGGCCTACAAATAAAAATAATAATATAGTGTACGCCATTGAATTCCACGGGCGTGATTTTTTACCGAGTACTTGGTAGCGTGTCCCACCAGATACAACTTTAATTTACTATGTACTTGGCAGCGTATCGCCTCAGAAACATAACATTTTAGACAGTCTCTAATTTTTTTATGTTAGAATTATTTTACTAGGGTTTGCATGTAGTACAATAGTATTGATATATTTCTATGTGAATGCGTACTCATATCTTATTATCGGGCCTAATTTCAAAAAAAAATTAAAATTTATAAACACGTGTACTCACCATTTCACCAGTTCACCAACAGTTCACCAACATGCATCTGTTTAAAATGACATATCTCGACTAAAATGGAAACAATTGACTTCAAATCTAAACTGTCGTTAATACAGGGTGTGGTACATACGGTGTTGCTAACTAACATCATCCCCAAATTTAACGATTTACTACTTACAAAAAAATCGGGAAAATTGGTATCTTGAGAGATACGTCGTCAAGAAAAGGGTTGAATACAGATTTTTAAAGTAAACAACTAAAATTAAGTGTTCAAATTTACTTATTTTGAATTTTGCGACGCAGGTTCAATCCTTGATAAATTCAATCTTTGTTTATTTTGGAAATTTGGAAAAATCCTTTGGGTATTTATTTTAAATTAATTTTATTTGTTATAATATCACCCCTAAAATTAGGCAATTCGTTAATCTTTTCACTATATATTTTGTAATAATTTGATAAAAAATTATAACTAGGTAAGTAGGTATCACTCGAGGTATTATCTTTAATAATAAAAAATTTCTTGTTCATAGTGGTTTATCTTAATAATTTGTTGTATTAAAAAAAAGTAATAATAGTTATTTATGTACCAAGTCAGCAAAGTGATTCTTTATCGAACTAGTCTTGAGATTATGAGCCGAGCGAGAGAAGCGAGCGAGGTGAGTAACAGGCGAGTTCGATAAACTTTTATCGCCAAGCGTAAATAATTATAATTAATAAAAATGGAAATATTATAACATCACATATTAGTATGACAAAGTAAACAAATAGAAAAATAACAGCGAATACAAATCAAATCAGTTACAGACTATTTCTGTCAGACTGTCATAACTATGTTGATAAATATTAGCGGCAGAAATAAATTGTTTACTTCCGTAAATCGCTATGGTAATGCTAGGCTTTATTGACGGTTGACGATAATAGTATATTATGCAACGATCATGTAGTAACCATTACATGAGAGTTGTATAAGCTATTTTTTCTACACCCGATAAATAATCAAGAACTATAAATATTATATTTATATTTGTATTGAAAAATTCTACAAAATAGTAATTAATGGTATTACCTCGGGTATTACTATTACCATAGATTTTTGGGGCAAAATATTTTGTACTGCATTTTCTGCTTTCTCTGATATGTGTGGAGGAGTCGATGGTAAGTCTTCTATATCGCTAATATCAGATATTTTGATAATATAATTATCAAAGTTTAGCTATCTACGAAAATTTAATACGTAAGGTACACCGGGGGAAGTGGAACTTATATATTTTTTTAAATCTGGAATGTCCGCTCAATATCTTCGGAAAATGATCGGCGGGCACATCCAAATTTTAGGGGATATTTTGTAAAGGTGTTTGCTGTGTGTACATACATTTTGCCTAAATTCTGAAATTCGCTAAAAATATACGTGGGCTTAAATAAAAAAAATGTCATTAGGTTCCACTTGCCCCGTTGCTTGGGGCAAGTGTAAATGTGTGCAAGAAATACTTTCGGGTAGGCTGAAATAAGTGTGGGGCATGTAGAAACAAATTTAAATTCATCCTAATTTATTGAAAAAAAATACATTTCACAAAGATTTTGTCTAACAAATGTTATATGTAGTAAAAGATATGTCAAATTGAAACTTTCCCTGTTTGTTGAACGTCGGTGTGGGTAGATGAAGGTGCACTTCATCTAAAGTAATAATGGACCTGTCTTCAACATTCGGCCAATGAAAATAATTTGTGGTTCCAACTTTTCTTGCAAATTTGACTTCGATACAAGGATTTGCTTCCGTTACTTGAGCTACATAAAATTTGGAGACTTTTCTTGGACAAAACTTCACTATTAGCCAATCCCCGATTTCAACTTGCTTCGTATCTTTCGTAATCGCAGTTATAAAATCATTTTCTTCCTCAAATTCTCTTGCTTCATTTTCTATATTGTAATCGATTAAACTATCGTCGCTTAGTTCTGCGACCTCTGCTTCACCATTAAGTTCTTCTTCTGGTTCATCAATAGGTTGTGTATCTTCTCGTATCATCTCAACTTCTTTGCTCTTCGGTTTTTTAATTTTTAATTGTTTTGTCTGCTGTTTGTCATTCATTTCTTTTATTTTTGCAACTGCTTCTGAAGATGTTATAACCTCAGCCCCTGAACATATTTTTTTCCTTCCTGTCTGAATTCTAGGAGCTTGCTTTAGCTGTTGTAAAAGTAATGACTCGAATGATATTTTTTCTGGATTTAAAATATTTTGCACAGGTACAACATCCAGAGCGGCTGATCCGGGTGCCACTGGGGCATCCACTGCGTCATCTTCTGCAATACCTGGAAGTGACAAGTTATTTTGTTTGAAGAGAGACCATCTTCTAAAGGCATCTGGTTCAAATTTTTCTTTTGGGACAACGTCATTGTTAAAAGGGTAGATTCCCGCTTTTGCATGGGAGTGCTCCCATATATTTTACTCTCTTACTCTTAGGTGGGTATATCGTGCTTACTCACTTTTAGCCCAAGTACATGCGTAGGAAGGTCAGATTTTATACCATGCCAGAGAGAATTGCGGGCTTGCCAGATTTAGGTCCGTATTTATCACAAAGGAAATTTAAACTATTTAGGATCGATTCCACCGTTGTGTTAAATGAAGTTTAAAATGACATTTTTACATTAACAATGTCACTTTAATCTCCGTTTAACACAACGGTGGAATCGGCTCTTAAATAGCAGATCAAAGTTATTCTGTCGACTTGGCAACGTTGGCATGGGAGTATGGAAGCATGGGAGTATGAGAGTGCTCCCATGAGTTAGAGAATAGGTATCCTGAACAGATTTTGTAGAGGTGGGTTCCACTTGCCCCGAAATTCCACTATCCCCGGTGTACCTTACTGATTTTGTCAACTAAAACAATTACATAGGAACCTAGGACAAACGTCAAATGCACAGCATGCTTGATTGAAAAATTATGTGTTTCTATTGATTAAAAATCTGTATCGTTGTGAAAAATCTGTATCATAATGGGTATCATTATAAAACGGATTATGGGCATATAAATGCATTATTATAATACGGGTGCAGAAAAAAAATATTATTGTATTCTAATATATTTTGTACCTTTATAAGAGGGATATCTCAAATAATGTTTACACTGTAGACATTAAAAAAAAAGCAAAAACTAAATGTTTTAACTTTTATATTTTTTTGCGTATCATCTTTATTTTTTGAATTATTTAAAAAAAAAGATTTTTAGAAACGTAACTTCAAAATGAAATTAAACTTTTTTTAAAATCTAAGAATTCTAAACCGTTTAAACTTTTACATTATTGTTAGTGTATAAATAAAGTACATTTTAGATGGATTACGTATAATTTTAGTTCTTGCGAGTAAGACATTGGCTTTATCGTTGAGTTTTCTTCGGGAAGAACGAGACATCCATTTTATTTTCATGATAACTTTGTCTATTTTGATGATAACTTTGTCAGTTTTCATACTTCAAAAGAAATTTATTTTTAATATATTTTAAAAGTTCTAACTTTTCCTCGAAAAATTTACCATTTTTCTGTTATTTAACTTGAAATATTCTAATTAAGTCCTTGGCGAATAGTTACCTTCAACGAGACACAACTCGGTTCATATTTAGGGCTGTCATACCTCCCGATTTAGGCGAAAGCCTCCCGATTTCTCACACTTTCTCCCGCTTTCTAAACTAAGCTATAAACCTCCCGATTTTTCAGAAATCTCCTAATTCACCCCGAATTTATATTGAATAGATATTAAAAAATTATCGGTCATTCGGCCCATATCTACAACCGTTGTAACCTCTACAAACGCCATCTTTTATATGCCTGGGGGCGATGGATTTGAAAACAAACCCTAAATTGGACGATTTCATATAAATTGCTGATGAGTTTGCCATTGGTGTAGATATTGATCTACTTTTAGAAGAAGTTGTCATCATATTTAGAAAACCCATCACTAAATTTTAAAGACATTAAAATTGACAGCAATTGGTTTATTATTTTAAGAGCCATACATCTCTAAATTTTTTCAAAATGTGCTCTTATGTAATTTATTTTCCTCTCTTAAACACGATGAGTAAGAGCATTTTTAGTCTATTGTTTGTAGCATGGAGGTAAGAAAAATTCTCTTTCTATAGAAACATTAGAATCTGAACTAATGATTAAATTTAATTATACTGAAACTTGCCAAGAATTTGCAAAAGAAAGGAAAAAGTCTTCTTGGTAGAGTAGGAAACAGTTCAAAATATTTGCAATTTTAGAATTAATTGGTTACAATAGGAATTTGACATTTTTTTGAGAAGTTTAACCATTTTAATGTAAGCATTTTTTGTTGATGTATGTATATTTTTTATATATTTATATTTTATTTATATATAACAGACATCCAAAGTTAGCGGTCAATATTACAGAATACCAAGTTGTGCGATTCTGTAAACACAAACAGAAGCGAAGCCATAAATTAATTTTCAATATTCTTTGTACTTACAGAGCTGGAATTATATTTTAGTTCAAGTGTGAACCCACCTATTATTTTTTTTAAGTGTTTGTTTATACAAATGTAGCAGAGACACAGATAGGACAGAACACCATCTCCATCTGCACAACCAGAGGATGTCCACAAGGAGGAGTTCTATCCCCACTAATGTGGAGCCTAACCGTACACGAACTTCTATGCAGATTGACTGACCCTGTGAAGGTTATGCCGACGACATAGTCATATTTACTAGTGGCAAGTTTAGTAATATCCTGTGTGATATAGTCCAACGAGGACTAGAACATACCAAAAGATGGTTTCGTGAAGTGGGATTTAGTATAAACCCTACAAAAACAACACTAGTAGCCTTTTCAAGGAAAAGAAAACCTAATCTCAAAACCGTTAAATTAGACGGGATAGATATAGAATAAAAAAATGAAGTCAAATATCTAGGCCCAACCCTGGACAACAAACTTCTCTGAAACACACATGAGAAGGAATTAGTAAATAGGGCCACAAAAGCCCTAATGATATGCAGAAACATTGCAGGCAAACGATAAGGATGTAACCCAAACATACTGCGATGGATGTATACTGCAATAGTGAGATCAATCATCATTTACAGGGCTCTAGCCTGGAGTAACTAGTTTAGCTACTATGAGAGCTAATATCTCAAAAGTACAAAGACTAGCCTGTGTTTGCATTACTGGTGCAATTAGAACCTGTCCTACGGCCGCAATGGAGGTAATCTAAAACCTCACCCCTCTACATTTGATGATAGAGAATGTGGCAAAAAGGACAAGATATAAAATGATCAGGACTTGCTTCAGGACTAAAGATACCTGAGACATGCCCCAGGATGAAATGCTAAAGAAGTACAGTTTTATGAAAAACTTCAAAACCAAAGAGCTGGGCTGCAAAAAAGAATGAAGCCAAGAATCCATCGCGCTTGCAACCGAAATACGTGTTATTCAGTGGTATACAGACGGTTCCAAAACCATAGAAGGATCTGGAATAGGAGTATATGGGCCGAGAACCAAGCACTCCCAAAACTTGGGAAAATACCCAAGCCTCTTCCAGAGAAACTATTATAGACAAGAGATTATCATCATGTACGATAGTCAAGCAGCCATCAAAGCGCTGAGCTCTTACGTAATCAGCTCAAAAATGGTCTGGAGATGTCTAGAACAATTGAATGAGCTAGGCGAGAAACATAGTATTACTCTCACATGGGCCCCGGGACATAACGGGGTACAGGGTAACGAGACTGCAGATAGTCTTGCAAGGAACGGGGCTTAAACGCCCTTTGTAGGACCTGAGCCGTTCTGCGGTATCAGCAGTAACATAATATTAGGAGAGATTAAAAAAGAATTGGGCAGTAGAAGAACCGATAATTGGAGCAATCTCTTGGGGCTGAGACAGGACAAGATACTTCTGGGTGAATGTAACCAGAAAAGATCGGAAGCCTGCATCTGCCTGAGCAAGTACAGGCTACGTATTGTAACAGGGATTCTTACCGGGCATTGGCGACTAAAAGGACACTTAAGTAAACTGAGAGTAGTAGAGGATAGTGAGTGCAGATTCTGTGAGGAAGAGAACAAAACCTCCATTCACATCCTAACTGAATGTGTAGCACTCTAGAATCCAAGGGCACTATATCTAGGAGGATATCAAATAGAAAAGTGAGATTTACCTTACTTGAAGCCTCTTCAAATCCTACACTTCCTTGAGAAAATAGGATTGGAAGGGTCGTTATAGGCATTGAGATATTTCCTTAGTGCATTGGCGACAGAAGTGGGCACAATAGATCTTTTAGGTCGCAGTGTATTAACACCCAATTCCCAACATAACATTATACAAATGTACAATTGTTACATGAAGATGGTTAAAAATGATACCAAAATTAAGAATAGGTACTTGTATGTTGACTTGTTGAAAATGTTTTATTAATCGGGCATTGAAATTTGTTTTTTTTTTTGATGCTACAATAATATCTTTGTATATTTAGTAGGTATTTGTTTAAAATTTTTTCAAAAATGTAAACCTCCCGCTTTTCATTTCTGAAAATCTGGCAGCCCTATTCATATTGCATCTACGGAAATGAAAAAAATACCAATCGATTCATTTTTTAAAAAACTTTAATCTGTTTATTATGATTTTGTTAATGAAGCTTAAAGTTTTTAAATTAACCGTGAAAGTCTCTGTAAAATATGCAGTTTTTGAATGAAAAATCAACATTTTCAATCGAAAATAACTCGACAAAACTTCAATTAATAATTTTTTCTTAAATTATTAAATTATTTTATTATTATTTCATCGATTTATTTAGTTTCTTTTCTTTTTTTGGGTTAAATAATTTCCTCCACCGTTAAGGAATAGCATCC
The DNA here is from genome assembly GCA_927349885.1 of Psylliodes chrysocephalus. Classification (NCBI taxonomy): domain Eukaryota; kingdom Metazoa; phylum Arthropoda; class Insecta; order Coleoptera; family Chrysomelidae; genus Psylliodes; species Psylliodes chrysocephalus. Next base: position 79,625,353 of record OV651815.1, on the reverse strand, counting down.
ACCCCCGTGGTGAAAGCGTATTTCGGCACTATAACTTTTTTTCATTGCGGCATTCACTCACTGTCAATGTCAATTGGTTTAGCCCTAAGAATTCGGAAAGAAAAACCGTCAAACTATGAACTACTCCCGAGAATTAGTAGGGTACATTTTTCAACACCTTTAAATATTTCTCTAAAATCATCTTCAAAAATAAAACATTTTGTGCAATAATAATAAATACAACGTCACTCACGTTATAATATTAGTTATAACAAACACAATTTTCATTCTAAATTTAACAAATTTTGACAAATTAATCCTTATTTTTGTATAAACTGTATAAATCAAAATAAATATTGAATATGGGGTTTTGCGTGTGGAAAGTCCTTTAGTTTATTAAAAATCCATATTACAGAATTGATAAGATATCTTCTTATTGTTTTTCAAACAGTTGATTGTTCTTTAACACAGACGTGATTGTAGTTTAAGTGAATTGAAAAATGGATCACTGCCAAAGAGTGAAAAGAAACACGAACCCCAAAGAGACTGCTAACATATTTTCTTTGCTGAGTTTTGCGTAAGTTAAATTTTTTTACTATTAAAATTATTCGCAAGAAAAATATTTTGTGAATATTAATTAATTATCTAAAATTGATTGCTAAATTACATAAATAATAATTGAAAATAATGTATTGTCACTCTAAATTGATTTTTATTAATGTGATATTTTATAGGTTTATTGGGTCAATAATTTTCGAGACTATTTATAATCGCATAAGCTAATGCACGAAATATGTTGTCAAAAATTAATTACATCGGTTCCAAATCATTCAAAAACACGTTAAGTGCATTATTTTATTTTATTATCAATAGTCCCGATACCAAAAGTGGTATTGAATAGATTACGATCACGATTTAGTAAATATGATAGCTTAATAATTTACAATTACAGTATCTACAAAAACAATAACATAATATGACAGACTTGCCTACTATAATCATTATAACTGAATAAAGAAATTATTCAAAGAATTCGAAGTTAAATTACATAGAATATTATTAATATTATTTGACAAAACGATTGAAAAATATGCTTTCCGGAACATATGTAATGCTTTGAAAATTAAAATTTTTTGTGACCGCTAAAACCAAAAAACTATCATTTAAATCATATTCCACAATAGTCAGGATTTATCTTTACTATTTTAATTTTTTTTTTGTATCCTTGTTATTATTTATTTTTTTCACCTAACCAACATCAAAGTATACAAGTAAATTTTACGCATCTACAATCTACATATTCCATTCGAGATTGGAAACGGGAATGTCTATTTCTAACTGACGAGGTCTAATAATAACAAAAATCTGATGTGTCCAACACATGACTTTCCTATCTAGTTATTACAGGCTTGTTCCGGTTATTTTGTACAACCTATTGCAGCACCTCTATAAATGTTTAGAGGATAAACTAAATATATACATTTTCCACATACATCTACCTCGAAACATTTTTCTATAGATATTCATTGAAAACGAAAATACTGAAAAATTTAAATTTAGCACTTTACCTACAATTTTTTTATAACGGTCAATTTTAGAAAAATCATGTATAAACAAAAATTATAGAGATCGATATCGCAAACAATTTTCATAAAAATCAGAATTTTCCACGTTTTGTCAAATATCTCGAATACGGACCATTTCAGGAAATTTTGACATAAAGCAAAAATAATAGATAATAATATTAGAAGTAACTTTTATTTGAACAATTTTCTTCTCCAAACATAAATAACAGATATATTCCATAAAATATAAAAACGACCTCCCATAAAGTACCCCCCCAGATGTTCCGACTTTGTCCAAAATCTAATCATTTCACGTCAGGCCGAAATAAAACTTAAGTTTAATATTTAATGTTTTTTTCTTTATCCGTTTTTGAGTTTTCTTCAAATTTCAAAATTTACACATTTTCTCAAATATCTCGAATAATTATAGAGAATTATATTACAAACAACTTTTATTTAAACAATTTTTATAAAAAAATATTTTTTTACATTTTGTCAAATTTCTCGAATACGGACCATTTTTTGTATAGAACAAAAATTATAGATAATAATATGAGAAGTAACTTTTATTTGAAGAATTTTCTTCCCCAAACGTAAATAACAGATATATTCCATAAAATATAAATTGACCACCTATAAAGTACCCTCCCAGATGTTCCGACTCTGCTCAAAATCTACACTCACACACACAGACACACAGACATACAGACATCATCGCGAAAATAGTCAAAACGGATTCAGGGGACCTCAAAACGTAAAAATCCGTCGAAAACTCGAGGTCGAAAAAAATCATGATTCCTATACTTTCCTTATATCTGTATACAGATAGGAAAGTAAAAAGGATCTGATTAGTAAGCAAAATTAAAGCTAGTGTATTAAAAGTCATTTTCTATGGTTGCTGTTTTGCTTTGAATATAATCCAATCTTGTTGTAGTTTTAGTTGTTTTTGGGAGGTTTGTGTTACATGGTTATGAGTTTGAGATTTTCATGTTGTCGTTATTTTACATAATTTCTTATTTGTATCGTATTATTCTTATACGAAACTATTTATTTATAATATTTGAACAACTTTATTGTAGACTAATGTTCATATATTTATTTTTACTAATTCTCTATTGTAGTTTATGTTTGAGACTAACAGATAATTTTCTATGAACTGTAAATTTTTAAAAAAACTTTGTAGACGTTTATAATACATTATCAATATATCTTTTTGGACTAATTTTATAAGGCTAAATGCATTCAGTAATTATTATATTTTGTCATCTGTTATTTTTTGCAGAATTAATATGAATATAACCTTGACATGATTTAATATTAATATTTAAAACTTATTTTGATAGGAATCATTTGTCAAAATTTGTTATGTATTTTTTTTTATTTTGTAGATATATAGGTGACATTTTAAAAAAAGGTTTCAAAAAAGACTTAGAGGAAGATGATCTTTATGAAGTTATCCGATGCTGCAACTCGACCAGGTGTGGAGGAAAGCTGGAAAAATGCTGGGACAAAGAAAAAGAAAGAAAACAAAATAAAGGAAAACCACTTTCAATAAGTAAAATACTTTGGAAGAGATGGGGTAAAAGATATATTCTTTTCGGATTTACAGAGTTTACCTGGCAATCTATAAACAAGTAAATAAAATATTGTTCTGAATAGAAACACAAATCAAATAATATTAGGCATGGAACTGTGTAAATTTCTTAAAGAAGTTATTGTAAAAATTATCGGGTTGCAAAATTAATGTTTACATGATGTACCCAGGTTTTGTTTATTAGCAGTTATCATGGTTTTAACTTGTTTTTAGTGTTATTAATAGTCTCAGTAGCAAACATATTTGCTATATTACACTTTATTTTAATTACCACGTTTAATATTCAGACTGATAATTCAATTTTAATTAATAATAATTATTTAAAATATCTACAGTAACTGGTAACGTCAAAGCTGAAAATTATAACTTTTTGTATGTATTTCTCATTTTCAAATCATGCTTTTTTAGTTGTTTATCTTCTTTAGTTAAAAACCCTGATCAATTCCTTTACATGTTGATAATAATATTCTATTTTTAGTTTACTTAAACCATACGCTCTGAGTAACCTGATAGCGTATTTCGTACCTGGTTCCACTATATCAAGAAATGAAGCATATTTTTACGCTGTCATCTTAATCCTATTGGACATTACTAATACAATATTCATGCATAACTATATTCTGTGGGGTCAAATTTTTGGGACTGAGATTAAAACAGCCTTTTCGTCGCTACTTTATAGGAAAGCTCTAAGACTAGCTCCTGGTTCAGATGTTTCTTTAGGAAATATTGTGACGTTAATTACAAAAGACGTAATGTCTTTTAGATTATCGATATGGGTATTCAATGATTGCTGGATTATTATAATGCAAGTGATAATTATTAGTACTGTGCTTTATATTAGAATCGGAATTGCCTCTTTTGCTGGTATTGGAATTATGATTCTTGCTCTTCCAATACAAGGTAAGATTTGTCTTTAGCATATACGAATTTTTGATCTCACAACGGTTAAACTACCACGTTAGCAACCTTAGTTGCCTAGACATTTGTTCATTTGTATATTATTACTATTATTGTGACTTTTTTTATATACATATTTTATAATTGATTTTTTAAATGTTATTAAATGTTATTTTTTTTTAGTATATATTACTAAATGGGTAACTAGACTTAGATTAGATACAAGCAAAAAAACTGACGAAAGATTGCAGTTAACACAAGAAATTTTATCGACTATGAGGATTATCAAAATGTACACATGGGAAGAATTTTTTACTAAAAAAATCAATAATGCCAGAAGGTAATTAAATAAAATGTTTTTTAAGAAGGAACATTGACCAATTTTGTTAATTTTTAGACACTTTCTAGCTCATTTTATTGATTCCTATGTCAGGAATTTAAATTTTATTATCCTTTTAACTAGATTGTATCACTTTATTAGATATTCCTCGCCATTTGTATACGAAGTATGCCTAATTTGTACAATATACATGATATTCAAATATGAACGGGTTCTTTGGCAGATATTCATCTGCAAAATAAATAACCTACAAGATGCAATATTCAAAAAGATTTCGTTTGTATATGTGTAACATGAAGTGGTCTGTGAGTGTGCCAAATACTATTGTTGTTGCCGGTTTAGTTTTAACAAGTCTTCTAGAATCAGAAAAGGTTTCCTTCATACCCTCTTCGTTTACTTCTTTTCATTCTATTTCAATTACATTCTAATCTATTATGTCCTCACTCCCAAATTATATAATTTATAGCCAGGATATTAAGGCTTGTAAATAGTTTTTATTCTAGATGGTTTTCGTTAATCAATTGTTTCTAAAGAATTGATTAAAGAGTGACTTTCAGTGGTCTTATATACGTACGCATGAGTTAAGTTTTAACTGTTACTTGTATTTTATTTTTAGGAAAGAAGTAATAAAACTAGTTGTGGGATACTATCTAAAGATAGTCACTGTCTTAATAGGACTCTTATTTTCAAAACTAGGATTTTTCCTATTAATTATGGCATGTATATGGACAGGCATTACGACTGATACAACTATTATCATATTTGCTGTTGCCACATTTAAAGATCTCGAACACTGGCTTAGTGAGGCCTTACCATACACAATGGGACAATTAGGAGAATTTTTTTCTGCTTACCAAAGAATTATCAAAACTTTAGAAGCAGAAGAATTGGATCCTGAACGACAATTGGACCAACCAACAAATGAACCTTTAATTGAACTTAAAAATGCATCAGTGAGGATCAAAGATCAAAATATTTTAAGCAATATATCATTTAAAATCACGTCAGGATTAACTCTAATTACCGGAACAGTAGGATCGGGGAAAACATCTTTATTTAAAGCTATTTTGCAAGATTATCCATTATCTGCTGGTTCATTAGTGACAGATGGAAGAATAGCATATGCCTCTCAAGATCCTTGGCTGTTTCCTTCTTCTATTAAACAGAATATCTTATTTGGAGAAGCATTTAATGAAAAAAGGTATATAATATTTGAATTCAAGTTAAAAGTACTGATACTTTATTTGAATTTTTAGGTACAACGAAGTAATAAGGGTTTGTGCCTTATTATTCGATTTTAACCAATTAGAAAATGGCGATGAAACGATTGTAACAGATCGAGGATTAAACTTAAGCAAAGGCCAACAATCAAGAATAAATCTCGCTAGAGCTGTATATCGGGAAAGTGAAATTTATTTGCTAGACGATTGCCTAACAGCTTTAGATGCAGCTGTTCAAGACTACATTTTTACAGAATGCATTCAAACTTTCCTAAAAGAAAAGATCTGCATCCTTATAAGTCAAACTGCCAGTCATATTGGGGAAGCTGACAACGTTATAATTATGGACAAAGGCTTTATTAAAGATATTGGAAAACCCGACGAACACATCTTCCAAGAAGTTAAGGAATTGGTGGTTGAAGATGATGATTTAGAAAAAGAAGTAATTGTTGATGAAAAGGAAATTAATGAAAAAACAAAATTGACCGAAACAGAGCAATTGACATCTAAAAAAAAAGTTTACAGCGAAGTTAAGAAAGAAGGTTCAATTGATTTTATAGTATATAAAAAATATTTTATGTATGGAGGAGGAATTATGGTGGTTTTGTTGATTTTTTTTATGGGAGGTGGTACTCAGTTTACTGCAAGTTATTCCGATAAACTTTTGACCAATTGGTAATCTTACTCAACTAATTTCTTATGTTATTTATATAAAACTGTTTTTCTTTCTAGGATAGACATTAAACAAACTGTTATAAATATAGAAGCGAATGTAACATCCAATAATTCCTTTAATAATAATTTGGAAGTAACTGTAAAAGAAGAAAATTTTATTTTCAGAAAATATACAATATTCTTATTCGTTTCAATCATTTTGGAACTAGTCAAACATTACGCATTGTTGGATTTCAGTCGAAGAGCTTCAATTAATATACACAAAGCCATGATTAAAAAAATAATGAACGGCGTCATGCATTTCTTTGACACCCATTTAATTGGTAATGTTTTGAATAGGTTTTCTCAAGATATGGTGAATACAGATGAAAACTTACCATTTGTTGTCGAAGAATGTTTCAGTGTAAGTAAATAATTTAAATATTCAGTGTTAAAAAATTATCCAAATTATTGGGATATTCCTCGTTGAAAAATTGATAAGCTATTTCTAGATTTGAATGCTTACAATAAAGAAACCCTTAAATATTTTATTAAACTTATTTTTAGCTGTAGTTTTCAAAATCTTTCAACTTTTTCTTGCCTTCTACATAAAATTTTATAAAAAGAATTTTTTTATATGTAGTCTTAATTTAATAAAATTAAAATAAAAATTATTTGACATAGTTTATTTTTAATTAACTTTTTTTCATTTCAGGTATTTTTCAACGTTGCGGGTGGAATACTACTAATAATATCAATTAATTTAACTTTTATTATTTACGTAGTGTTTATGTGTTCTATACTAATTCTAGTAAGATGGTACTATCTACCTTCAGGACGAAGCTTAAAGCGTTTAGAAGCATCAAGTATGTATATTCAAGTAACAGGGCCTAATAATATTTTATTTTTTTAATATAACTATGTAGTTGCATTGATCATTTATGATATTATAACTAATATTGGTCTATGTCAAAAGTCCGTATACTTGGCGCCACAACATTGCAAAAATAGTTCAGAAATGTGTGAAAGGAGTTCCCATTATTGTCCATGAAATAATTTTTTGTCCACCCCCTGTTTTTAAAATATATCGTAAAGAATTTTTGCGGGCCAACTTCCAAACAAAAGTAAACATTTTGATAGTTTAATTGTATAGATTAACAGCATTTCATTTGCAGTATGTACGTATTAAAAAGAAGGTTCTTCAGATTAAGGGTGAAATGATACAACATTCAGATACACACAAGCAAATGTTATCAACTTTTAATGATAAAATAACCTCAAAAATGCATACAATATTACCCCTGGCCAAGTACTTACGTGACAAGTCAACAAAGAACACCAAAACAAACTAATATTAACTCAACAATATTCTTAAAACTAATATTAATTGTTAATTTTCTAAACAAGGTTTTAGTTTTACACGAAACAAAACGAAAATCGACATAACCCTTAGATTAAAGACTAACGGCCATATTCACCATTCTCCTGTTAATAGTTATCAGAGAGTTAACTACATAACTGACTGTTAAATTGACAATATTGTATTCACCATTACAAAATACGACTAACAATCTGTTAAAGGCGTTGTTAATGTAACAAACCAAATTTGGCCTGTTAATTTTATTTATCAGACTATTTTAATTTTACTTGTTTATTTTGAAGGGCCATATAAGGTTTTATAGGATATGAACAGTAATAAATACGTAACAGACTGATTTCTTACTGAAACTTGTAAATAGATGGTACATAGATGGTGCATAGCAAATTCTGTTAACACACTGTTATTTTTTATACTACTGTTAGATAACAGAGGACTTAGCTGGACAATGGTGCATATGGCCGTAAGACATAACCAAAAGAAAAGCCAACCTAAGCCGGTCACCGTCACCAACCAGTCTCGATCTCGCACACGCGCACATCCACTCCCTTCCAATTCCAAGGTGTAGGCAAACTGCACCTAAACGCGGTGTAGGGTGGTCTGCACAAGTATGCATTATGTAATCGTTCGTTTGCCCATGTTTGCCCATTTTTTAATTTTTCCAATTTGCATCCCTTTCTTTGAATAAAATTCAAATTAAAATAGTATCGAAGGGTGGGTGGCTCAGTGGTAGAGTCTCTGCCTGTGGATCCAAGGGTCCCAGGTTCGAATCCCACCGTTGGCCGGGGTTTTTTTACTTAATTTAATTATTTAAAATTAATTCTGATGCCTTGGTAGGATTCTCCACTCGACCATTCACTGTTGGGTTATAATTAAAAATTATGTTCCTAAAGTGGCACTGGGAAACATTAACAAAGCCTACACAGAACACGAGGCTAATGACCTTAGTAGTCGATGCCGATGACACCAAATAAAAAAAAAGTATCGGATGACAATTTCATACAACCGTGAACTTGGCACCGTAACATTGCAAAAATGGCACAAAAATGTGTAGGAGTATTACTCATGGTTTGTCAACGTTTGCCCATCAATTGGTTTTTTCGAAACAAAAAAAAACATTTCAATGTTTTCCTCTTTTTTCTTATTAGAAATAAACACATATGCATTATTGTCGTAGTTTTATCCACCTACGATTTATTAAAAAATGGGCAATTCTCAGAATTCATTCCTTAGGACCGATTCCACCGTTGTGTTAAACGGAGATTAAAATGACGTTGTTAATGTAAAAATTGCTTAAAAAAAAAATATTTTATTTTCAGCCGTGGGGATTAGAACCCACGATCGGTGAGTCTGGCAATCGGAAACCCGCGCATTAGACCGCTCGGCCACGAACAAACTTGACTTAGTGGGATATACTGACAGTAATAAGCCACTTGAGTCCAAAGAAGAGTTACAAACATACATACAGGTGAAGCTAATATAAGCGTGTTAAAAATGTAATTTTAAACTTCGTTTAACACAACGGTGGAATCGGTCCTTAGTGGTTTACAATTAGTTTTTTATTATGTCGATGTTTGAATAGCTCAGCCGAACAACGTTGCACGCTACAATTTTTGTAAGGCTGAGATTTTCGTAGAACAACGTTGCAAACGACATTCTCTACCACTTACCTACTATATTTCTAGTTTGAAAATTTTTAAGTTGGCAGTACTTACAGGCAGTTGAAAGCGCGGGAACATAGATTAAGTGAAAGTGAATAGATGGGAAACTTCATGTTAAAATTCTGAGTCGATGTGCTGCCACCTATCAAATTGGAGTGGTACTAAAATTCAATATGGCCGCCACGAGCGGGCTTTTCGAACATGAAAAAAATAAAAAAAAATTGGAAAAATATTTGACTAGTTTCAAATCATAAAACAACCATACTGACTCTTTTATATAATTAAATATTTATAAAACAAACCTATCAAAAATGTTTTCTGTAACAAAATCGGCATATATAAGTCCTCAAGCCCTTTAAAAAGTTTTGTGACTTGGAGTGGCAAATAAGTTTAAAAACTTGAAGTTGAAGCATCATCCTTTTGGTTTCTTACTATCAAGGCGAATTTAAGTGTGGATAAAATTTGCCATGCGTTTATTAAGTTGACTTGTTAGGTTGAGGATCATTTCTTCATCCGATAATTGTTTTATTGATTTATTTGTACAGCACTTGTAGTTATCAAATACTTATTAATCATCTGGGCTCAACTTTCGTTTAGCCGAAATCTGTTATGCAAAAACTGTTGTCATAATAACAATTGTGATGGTTATGAGTAAACAAAAACCCTTATCTTATGGTGAGTAAATGCGTAGTTGCCAAGTTGTAGATGATTACGGTTTTTATTTAATTTCATTTAACTGAAATAAGTTATGCAAAAAATGTTGCCATGGGCACGCTTGTCATGTTACCGACTAAACCACATACTTTGATTACTATACGGGGCAAGAGAGAGGTCCGACACGCCCAACATAGGGCGCGGCCATTTTGAACCCTATGACACAGTTTATAGCTAAAGAATCAGATCGCTCACTCTGCGTCGGCACTTTTTATCTCAAGGTTCCAGTTTATACACTGCGCAACTCAGATAATACAATATATGACAACCGCCTATAATAAAACAGCAGTCTTCTGCGTATCCTGAATTTGTATCCCTGGAGTGGATGTTATTTTGGAACTTTTAACTGGTCCAAGTGAGCTAACTGACTCTTCAACTGGTCCGAGTCCAAAAATAATATTCACTGACACTGACAGCAGCAAGCAAAATATTAGGTGCGTTTTAATCATCTGCTTTTGCTTCCGGAATTGTCGGTTTAGTCGTTTTAACCTGTCAGATTAAAACAAAAAAACCGACAATTCCGAAGCAGAAGCGGATGATTAAAACGCACCTATTAATGATATTGCGCCAAGATGTAGGCAACACGTAATAAGGGTTCAAAATGGCGGAGTTTTCTATCTCCTTTTAAAAGGCACTCAGAAAGCTGCGCAGTGCGACCATTCTCCGTATAGTAAAAGAAAATCAAATTATGTGGACTAAACAAATACCCAAATCTCGTGGTGGGGAAATGCGTAGTTGCCAAGTTATAGATCATTTAATGTTCACTTTAATTTAGCCGAAATCAGTTACGGAAAAACTGTTTTCATGGAAACGCTTATTATGCTAACGACTAAACAAAAACCCAAATCTCGTGGTGAGGAAATGCGTAATGCCAAGTAATGGTTAGTTGGTGGGTGGAACGAGCGCAGCGTTATCTTATGATGTAGATGGAAAAAGAGCGCGCCCGGCCGACGTTTCGAAATTGGCGCGCGCGAATTTCGAAACGTCGGCCGGGCGCGCTCGCTTCGGTCGCTTTCTTCTGTAGTAGATAAGAGGTGGGTGGAAGGAGCGTAGCGTGATCTTACGATGTAGGTGGAAAAAGGGCGCACCCGGCCGACGTTTCGAAATTCACGTGCGCGAATTTCGAAACGTCGGCCGGGTGCGCTCGCTTCGCTCGCTTTCCTCTGTAGTAGTTAGGTTGTGGGTGGGAGGAGCGTAGCGTGATCTTATAGAGAAACTGTTGCCATGGAAATGTTTGTCATGCTAATGACTAAACAAATCCCGTAGTGAGAAAATGCTTTATTATCACTTTAGTTTAGATTAGGATATTGTGTTAAGAATTACTCTAAATATAAGGGATAACTACGCATTTCCTCCACTAGATTTAGGTTTTTGTTTAGTTGATAGACGACATCTCCATAACCGATTTCAGCTAAAATAAAGTGAAAATTAAATGACCTGTAACTTGCCAACTATGCATTTTCTTACCACAGGATTTGGGTTTTTTTTTAGTCGTTACCATGACAAGTGTCTCTATAGCAAGAGTATATCTGTAACTAATTACAGCTAAATTAAATCATCTGTAAATTGGCAACCACGCATTTCCTCACCATGGGATTTGGCTTTTTGTTTAGTCGTTACTAGGTCAAGCGTTCCCACGGCAACAGGTTTACCATAACTGATTTCGTCTAAACTAAAGTGAACATTAAATAATCTATAACTTGGCAAATATGCATTTCCTCACGACGAGATTTGGGTTTTTGTTTACTGGTTACCACGGCAACAATTTTTACGTAACTGATTTCGGCTAAACGAAAGTTGACCCATCACCTAGACTGTGATAAATGAATTTAACTTCTGAGCTTAAATTAAACTTACACACGTTTGGACCCTTGAAGATTTTGGGGTATAACAAACCAATTATTTTAACACTGAATCAAAAACAAGTTTGTAAATATTCTTACCATTGGTGTCAGTGCAAGATGCATTTTTCTTAAGACACTTATTACAAATAGTTTGGTTATTTTTAATATGAAGACCGCATCTTTAATATGTGGTATAAATTGCATCACTACCAATATTTGGGAGTGCTTTATTGTTCGTTGCTGTAATCCATCTTCCCATATTTTGAAAACAGGCTTAAATGCTTAAAATTGGAAGGTGTTAAAAAATAAATCTAGATGAATCAAAATCCAATACACCTTCAAATGCAACAACCATTTTAATTTTTCTAAGTTTGAAGTTTTGACGAGCTGACAACTGACATGACATTTCGATACGAGCACCATCCCGTTAATTGGAGTGGTACTAAATTACCGTCCTCTTGTTTTTCCATTTGAGTTACCAGCCCCTGCGCGGGAATCAGGCTGGCGCAGCCAGAACAACGTAGCAAGTGACGCAATGACAGAGAAGAAGCATATTACTCTCCCGGCAGTTCCGGCGTCCAAAAAGACTAAATAATGGCAGAAAAAGAAAAGATAATTTGTGTAATTGGAAATATGAGTGTCAAAAGAAGGCGAGAGATGCTGGACAACCGTACATTTCAAAAAGAAAGCGGCTTATTCCAGGAAAACTTCCACCACAAGAGGTAAGAAGAATTACGTTGCAAACGACACATTTATTTTAACTTCATTGCTTACGACAAAAAAGTATTTTTTTGCATCTATAGTTATATTGAACATCCAAAATTTTAGCAATCATGTTTTGTACTATACTATCTTTCCTTTAGGCTTATTTAATACAAGTATTTATCTCTTTTACTTAAGTAAGTTTAGTCTATTACTAGAACTTACTGTAGATCTAAGGAAAATCTTTCTGCATAGTTTAAGTATCAAATTGTATTTTAATTTTGACGCTATTCATGTGTATGCATTGTACTGAATATGGAATAAATTGTTTTGAAATTGAAATAAAAAAAGTATACTATCATGAGTTGCTTGGTTTTCAGGGTAGAGTTTGCAACTGCAACCATAAATTTGAACTAGTGACCTATGAAGAAGAGCTCAAGATGTTCACGGATTTTCATTTTCAACGGACAGGCATCGCTTATTGCTTCCTGCATCAAGGTTGTAGACATAGATCACCGTCGAGTGAGTGAAGACTTGTCTACTAGACATTGTACAATAGAATATTAGTATCCTTAAAAAATATAAATCTTCGCATTTGTGCTAGGTACTTAATGTTATACGACGGTTTCAGATTCTTGTCGATAAAATCAATTTCCACAAGCCTCTGATAGACAGCAGAAGCCTGCATGGCAATCAAGTTAGGCTTCCTGATGAAGAAACAAGAGAACCGATAAGGACTCACATTTCTTCTTTTCCTCGTCAGAAAAACCACTGTTCAAGGAATAAAAGCAAAAAAGGAATGCTTAAGTCCCGATCTGAGTATTAGAAAAATGTGGAAGTTATTTTGCAATAAGTAACCTGAGAGTTCTGCAAAGCTTCACGTTTACCGTGATATTTTTAATAGTGAACTCAAGCTCAGGTTTGACCTACCTAGGTCAGACACATGTGGTTATTGTGAGAAACTCCATGTTCAGCTCATTGTAGCTGTCGATGAACATACCAGACTAAAAATCGAAACTGATAGCAAATTCCACCACATGCTATAAGCCTTCAGCAAATGATAAGGAGGATTCCATGCTGAACTCTGAACATATATTTTTGTGTGTAGATCTCCAGCAAGTTTTATTTTGTATAAATCTCATGCACAGTAATGTCTTTTATCAGAGGTAACTCTCATGTTACAATTTGGTTATTTGTAGGTAAGGCTTACATGTTCTTTTGAAATGAGACCACTGGAAAGCGTGATTCAACTGAAGTAGCATCTAGCATCCTTAAATATGTTGAGCTTAACTTTAAAAAATTGAGACCAAGTCAAGAAAAAACTCTAAAGTTGTGGTCTGATAGGCGTGTAGGCCAAAATAACAACTAGCGAATGGGTTCTTTACTACTGTGGATCAGAAGTTCATAACAATGGGACACAGTTTCCTTCCCAGTGATAGGAATTTTGCTATTATTGAAAGAGCTAAAAAATCCAAAAAAGTATACGTCCCACACCAATGGGTTGAGATAATCGCAAATTCGAAAAATTCACAAAATCCACCAAATTCTTGACATAGTTTTGGACTCCCTGGAAACGCCTAAGTTTAGTATCATAAACTATGCATGGTTTCAGATAAATAAGGATGATCTTATTACACTAAGAAGGAGAACACTCCACAATCCTTCAGCCGTGGAACACTCACAACTTAGCCAAAAAAACTGCAAGGACGATCAAACAGAAGACGCACTTCTACATGTGTTCACAGTCTCCCACCTTTGTATGCCGTGACATTGGTGACATTACTGATTAAAGCGGCTAAAAAAAGGATCTTATGGACATATGTCATTATATGCCACAGGAATATGTCAACTTCTACGAGGAAATGATAGTAGTACGTGTTTGAATTTACTCATGGAAAAAAAGTAACGTACAACTCATATAAAATGTTTTTTATAAAAATAATGTTTGAATTTACTTATGGAAAAATAATGTACACCTCAATTAAAATGTTTTTTATCAATAAAGTTTGTATTTTTGATATAAAGTTTTTTATTAAACCAATACCTAATTATTAACTTAGCAATATATACATAGTAAAAGAATAACGTTGCAAGCGTCACTTGCAACATTGTTCTGTCTGATAAATCGTTTAAAATGATAATATTTTAACAATGAAAAAGTATTTTTGATGGAAATGAACAGTTTACAAAAACAATATTTATCCTAAAGCATTATTCATCAATAAAATCAGTTTTTTATGTTCCCCGAAAATTTATTTTTGCATTTATTTTGGCTATTCAATGGATGGGCAAACATGGACAACCTTCCTATAAATGTTCGTACCATTTTTGCAATGTTGTGATGCCAAGTTCGAAGAAAGGCTTGCGAATTGGAAAAACTAAAAAATGGGCAAACATGTGCCGAATGATTACCTAATGCACTCATCATATTTAATTTTTGTGTTTTTATCTTAAATTTTTTTTTTTTAATAATTGATGGGCAAATGTGGGCAAACGTGAAAAAAGAAACTGCTATGGAATTAAACTATCAAAATGTTTACTTTTGTTTGGGAGTTGGCCTGCAAAAATTCGTTTCGATATATTTTGAAAACAGAGGGTGGGCAAAAAAAGTTGTTTCATGGGCAATAATGGATAATAATGGGCAAAGGATGGGCAATTCTCACACACATTTTTTCACCATTTTTGCAATGCTGTAGTGTCAAGTTCACGGACCTCTATGTCAAAGCCATTAAAAATAAATAAAAAAATAATAAAAAATGATTTATTTTATTTTAGCAAGAAGTCCAATGATCGGTCACCTGAATGCTACGTTGGAAGGTTTAACTACAATTAGATCATGTAACGTGGAGCATCTTCTGATACAAGAATTCGATAAACATCAAGATTTGTACTCTTCGGCATATCTGATGTCTCTTTCAACAATGCGTGGTATAGGATTTTTCATGAGTTTGATCTCTTCCTCATTTCTTGTTGTTGTATTGGCAAAATTTATGCTTTTCGATTCAGGTAAGTTTAAAATTATAACATTAAATTTATTTCGTTTTTATTCATTCAATTATAATAAAGGTTAGACAGATATGGTTCTCGTATAATGTATTTGCTACCATATAACTGGTTAGTTGTTAGCTAATATATAATATATTTTTCTACGACCGTGTATTTTTACCCACTTTCCCGCGCGCATTTTAGTTTTGAAAGTGTCACTTTCCCGCACTAGTGCGGGAAAAAATCACTTTCTCGCACTAGTGCGGGAAAGTAAAATTATAAATATTTGGCCTTACCTATTGTATAGTTTTTTTTACCTCGGATGTTATAACTATTGTTACAATAGGTAATTTAGTATTTTCCAACTATTCCATTTATTAAAATTTACTTTTTTTCTTGCTTTTTGTTATAATTTTAATTTTTTGGAAAACTTGAATAATAGAGATATTTTTATATACCTTCTGTATATTTTTAAAAGTCAGACTAGGCTGTGACATGTATGGCTTGATATGGTTGCTATATGGTAACCAAGGCGTGTTATTGTTACAAAAACATCAAAGTTGTTTGTTGAAGCGTCAACTGAATTAAAATAAATTAAAGAAATAATGGATTCATCGGATGAAGAGCTGCCCGAAGCCATTTTAAAAGCTGCAAATGAAGCACATTTGGAGGAGTTACCTGCCAAATCACGAGGAAGAGGTGTTTCTGGCGTATTTTTCGCACCTAAGTAAGTTTTTGAAATCTAATACTTTATGGTCTCGCTATTCGATGGTGAAAAGTTTAGTAAAAATAAAACAAAATTTGGATATAAGCCAGTTCCATAAGTTAACGTCATTTCTAAAACAAAAATATGTTGGTTTTCGAGCACAGAAGGCGCAGGTTTTTACCAAAGAAGATATATCCAGGTTTATGTTAGCCCCTGATGAGGTATACCTTATGATTAAAGTGAGTACCATTTTTGCTTTAGCTGGTGCTCTCCGCAGAGCGGAGCTTGTAAATATCACTCTCGATGATATACAAGATAAAGGCAATCTGATAGTTGTGAAAATTTCCGATTCCAAAAATCATTCTTCAAGATCATTTGTTTTATGTGAAGAAATAAATAATGGAAACTTTCTGAAGCTGTACAGAAAGTACGCAGGTTTACGACCACCTACCACTCCGCATCGCCGCTTTTTTATTAATTATAAGAAGGGAAAATGCTCAATTCAGTGCGTTGGCGTAAACACCTTTGGTAAGATGCCAACAGAGATTGCTGCATATTTGCGTCTACCTAATCCTGAACGATACACAGGACACAGTTTTAGACGTTCTTCAGCAAGATTCCTAGCAGACTCAGGTGAAGCGATAACCAATATAAAACGTCTCGGTGGCTGGAAGTCCAATACTATCGCTGAAGGCTATTTGGAGGACTCCGAAACACAGAAGAAAAACATTTCGAATAAAATTCTTTCAAATAGAAATGACTTGCAACCTTTGCTGCCACCGTCATTTTTACCTTCATGCGACCTGCAACCGATGTCACTCCTGTCCACGTCATCTTTTCAATCTACGAGCGTTACGGCTATTAACAGCCAATTAACACCAACTGCTACAAATTGTGTATTTAACATTAATATCCATAATAATTAGTTGTTTTTATTTAAAGATTTGTATATGTTGAAATAAAATAATTTTCCAAAAATAATTTTTCCTACTTTTTTGTATATACGGTCGTAGAAAAAATAATGTTCCTAACTCATGCGTAAAGTGTCTTTCCCGCTTCGCGTCGTTCGGGCCAACTGCAGTCGCATGCGGGAAAGTAACACTTTCCGCACTTGTTAGGAAAATAACAACTCACAGGAAAACGACATTTTTTTGTAGATCATATAAGATTGTTTTGAATTTAAAGATGGTTTTAGAACAAGACATTTTATCATACATCCGTATAATTATCATTAGAAAAACAAGTACTCATTTACAATAATAAAACAATACTGTCAAAGTGAAAATAAATTCTGGGATTAGGTAGTTATTTAATTAAAATAAATGTGTGAAATTTTCTTACCGAATACCATAAGAGAAGAGAAAAAATGTTCAAAATAATTTCATCTCTAGTAGTATTACATGTGAAAATATAACTTATCGATGTAACAAACTAATAGAAAACCCAAAATTAAATTTATTATGTTTATTACAGATATTACTGCTGGAGAAGTGGCTCTAGCACTAACACAAGTCTTGGCAGTCTGTCGACAAATGCAATGGGGTGTCAGACAATGGGCAGAGCTAGAAAATCTTATGACATCCGTAGAGAGGCTTCTGGAATACACTGATATTAAAACAGAAAATAAGCAAGGCCTACAACTAGAAAACTGGCCATGTAAAGGTTCTATAACTTACGAAAAAGTTTCTCTATCTTATAACGACAGTGACGAACTAGTTTTGAAAAATTTAAATTTCGAAGTGAAGCCAAATGAAAAAATTGGAATAGTTGGTAGAACAGGAGCGGGAAAATCTTCGATAATATCCACGATTTTCCGATTATATGAAGTTCAAGGAAAAATCTTAATAGACGGAGTCGATATTAAAACTCTAGCTATTCAATTTTTAAGAAAACATGTAGCTATCATTCCTCAAGATCCTATTGTATTTTCTGGAACGATAAGAACAAACTTGGATGTACGGAATGAATTCAACGATAACGAATTATGGGAAGCATTAGAGAAAGTTGGAATGAAAAATTACATCTCCAGTTTGGACCAAATTGTGGGAAGCAGCTCAAACACAAATTTTAGTTCCGGACAAAAGCAACTTATTTGCTTAGCAAGGGCCATTCTTCGTAAACACAAAATAGTTGTAATGGACGAAGCAACGGCTAACATGGACCATGAAACCGACATTATTTTACATCAAATCATTAAAAATAACTTTTCTGATGCAACTGTTCTTACTATTGCTCATAGATTACATGCTGTTTTGGAGTGTGATAAGGTTATGGTGCTGGATAGGGGTGAGATCGCAGAATTTAATGACCCAAATACATTGCTCGATAATAGAGATGGAATGTTTTATAATATGGTCAAGCAAGCTGGGCTTCTTAATTATTTAAGTTAACACTTAATACATTTGAATTAATAAATTGAGAATACCAATTATATTGAATTTTACTTTTTTCTTTATAAAAATCGGGAATCAATCTCAAAGGAACAAAACAATTAGTATTTAATTATTATATTGATGATTTTTGATCTCAAACAGTAGTATTAAATGTTTATAATACGTACTCTGAATCATTTAAGAATATTTTCACAAATGTTAGTAATAAATTAGGTACTTATATTATTTGTTTACTATTTTTGTATTTAACCATTGTATTAGATCAACTAGTAGAACAAAACCAATGCAAATTATCTTCAAGGACAATGGACAGTATCAATAGATGGCAGCAAGCTCCGTGGTGTCCAAGTCATGTCTTTGATAATTTTGTCGTCTTCTACTGAGCCATCGAACGGTTGTCGAAACTGAATAACGAACGTAATTTCTCTATTTTTTACTAATAGATGGACCGATAGTCGATTTAGAAAATTTGTTTTAAAAATGAGATAAACGAGTTTAGAGAATATAAACAATATTAATTTAAATTTGCCAATATACCCAAATACAAATTTACAAATTAAGAAAACTTTATGTATATAGAATTCTGTACTCAATGATCGTGGAAACGCTAGGGCTCGGGCCATTTTGAAGTTATGTACTTGTTCTAACACATGTTGCGACAGAATTGCCTCCAATGAAACGTCCATAAGAGTGATTCTACTATCTTATCTAAATACAATGATTTAACTAACTATTTTTCAGTTGCGATATTTATTACTTAAACCTTACAGATGTTTACTATTTCTTGAGTAGGGCAGTAATTACTATTGCCTTGATACAAAGTATACAGTTAAAAAGGACTTCTTCATATCCACGAATCATATTTCACCGACGCGAAACGTTGAGAATAGTGGTATTTAGCTGATTATTTATTTCCCTCAACAATACTTCCCTAGCTTGTCTTATAGCTATTAAATATTTTGTACAAGTTAAAAGTTAATATTAAAATAAATTATAAATCTTTTTAATTTAGATTATATTTAGGTAATACTCTGAAAGAGCATCTCACTGTTGAAAAAATAAACACGAACGTATGGAGCCCAGCACTTACCCTTATCGTTATTCGACATTCTTTTTGTTGAGTTGAAATATTATCATTTTTTGAATGACATTGTATTTTTAATGTTTCCACTGATGTCACTTTTTGAATAATAAAACCTTTTAATTCAAGTTGCAGAATATTATTCATTCAGTCCACTACCGTGTATAATCTTCTACAGGTTATGGGTCCAGGTATGCTGTGAATACAATAGGTTGGTCTTGCAAAGTCAGTTTTTTAATATTTGGAGCAGTATCTTGTCTACACGTTGTGTGTATGGAACTTTTAAGAGTTATTATTGATAAACTTCAAGGGCAGTCTAATTGGATGGACTGCAAGTTCCAAATAAGAATTCAGTTACAGTCACGATGTTATGCAAGCAGTTAATGGTACTTTGGAGTATCCATAATATTTGGCACCGACTGCAACTGAAATTCAAAAGGCAGTATATCGAAAAGCTCTCTCCTCCGAAAATAAAATTGAATATAAGGCTCAGAATTTAATTGTGTCGATCTTAAGCAGTCAGGTACGGCAATTAGTTAACATGTGCAGCAAAGAAAAAGATACGTGGGATAAGCTACATAGTGTGTATGAACAAGGAACTGAACAAAGACAGGATCGTCTCTTTAATCAGTTCTTAAGTGTTCGGGAAAAATATCCTCAAGACACTGTAGCTAGACATATTGTCAAACTCGAGAAGTAATGGTTAGAATTTCAAGATGAAACCTGGCGAGAAGACAAAGTTAAACTACCCGACTCGTTATTTTTAAACAGAGTTTTGAATATCTTGCCTGCAGAATATTTCGAGTTTACAAATGTATGGGAGTCTGCACCAAAAAAAAAACAACGTATTGTGTGAAATATTATGTACAGTGGAACTGCGAATACATGAGAGAGGAGCTGAAAATCTTGATACGTTTGCCAAGTCAAAGAACTCATTTTTACATAATCAAGACAATGTTGCTGATAAGAAGAAGAAAAGGGTAACCTGCTACCAGTGTGGTAAGAGAGGATACGTAAAACGTGACTGTCCCAAAAGAGATGAGAAAATTAACAAATGAGCTGGAGATACCTCTTCTAGTTCAGCTTCTGTGGGCATCACAATCTGAAGAAAAGATTTGTGGTTAGCGGATTCAGGGACAACACAGCATATGACAAGCCGAAAAGAATGATTTGTATCCTTTGAACGTTTTTCATCCCCACAGTATGTCTTAGTTGGTAATAGGCAGCGAATGCAGGCACTTGGAAAAGGAAATATAGACGTAAAGATGTATATTAACGGTCAATGGATCCAAAACTACCTCCAAGGCGTTTGGTATGTTCCCGAGGTCAGCCGTAATTTTTTCTCATTTCCTTGTATCTTCGATAAAGGAATGACTTCCAGTCTCACTAAACATACTTGTTCTATCGAGAAAAACGGCAAGGTAGTAGCTGTTGGAGAGAGTAAAAATGGCCTTTATTTAATGTTTATTAAAGTCTTGCTACCGAAAGCAGTAGTGGAGGTACATCTGACTGAACAAAATACTCTTCAGGTTTGGCATGAGCGTTTAGGTCACCAAAATATGCGCTTGTTCATAGTTTTTTGAAAAGTCAAGGTATTGACATTCCACTGGATGAACATTTTTGTGAATATTGTATATATCGGAAGCACCATAGATTAGGTTTTGGTACAACGTCAGTCCAGGGGACTTAAACCAGGAGATCTAATACATGCAGATATTTGCGGACCCATTTCTGAGAAGTCTCTGGGTGGAGCTCGTTATTTTCTTTGTATAAAAAATGATTTTATTAAATTTAGAACTTTATATTTCTTAAAAGAAAAGTCAGAACAGTACCAAAAAAAATAGAAAATTTTTTGATGGAAGTAAAAGTTAAAGAATTATTAACAGACAATGGTAACGAATTTAGTAATCAAGAAATGAAGAAAATCACAGGTGCAGTAGGGTTACAACATCGTACAACTCTGACGTATATGACAGAACAAAATGGGGCTGCAGAGTCTGGTAGAGTCTGCAAGAAATATGCTCCATAGTAGGAATTTACCTGAATTCTTGTGGGCCGAAGCCGTCAATATGGCAGCATATATCTTAAACCATAGTGGTTCCACTCCAGTTAGTAATAAAACTCTAATTGAACTCTAGCATGGTGTAACTCCATTTTTAGAGCATTTTAAAATATTTGGCACTGAATCTTTGTTCATATTCCTAGACCAAAAAGACGGAAATGGGAAAGAAAAAGCATGAAAGGGTACCTCTTAGGATATTGTGGCGAAAAATATGATTACAGAATTTTAATTGCAGAAAATAAAGATGTCATACTAAGTAAGGACGTTGTATTCAAAGAAGAAAAAACGATAAAAGAAAATTTCTTCGTTCTTGACAGTAAACTACCAGAAAAAACTGAAAACGTTCCTAGTATATTCGAAAATAATAGATATGATGAGGCAGAACAGAAAAATGAAAGATATTTTCGAAATTAAACATGTCTACGGATTTTGATGATTTGGCGATATTAGTTGATTACGGATTATATCACAGTAAAGGAGGCTATGAATTTAAAGGATTGGAAAGGGGCCAAGGACGACAAAATTCAATCTTTGTTAGAAAATATTACTTGGGAGCAAAGCAATCTCAAACAAATGGGTTTATCGAATCAAAGAAGATTCAATTGGAAACGTGACCAGGTACAAAGCACATTTGGTCATAAAGGGTTTTTGCAAAAAACCTGGGATTGATTTTGAAGAAACTTTTGCATCAGTTGCTCGCTTTGACATGATTAGAACTGTTCTAGCTATAGCTGCACGAGAAAAATTATTAATGAAGCAATTTGATATTCAAGAGCTAGGTTTGTGAAATTAAGAAACTCTCTTGGTTTAAGAAATTCGGTTTAAGGGGAGTGTTGAAACAATACACGAACGTATGGAGACCACCCCTTCCCCTTATCGTTATTCGACATTATTTTTGTTGAGTTGAATTATTATTTTTTCATTGACATTGTATTTTTAAGTTTTCGACTGATGTCATTTTTTGAATAATAAAACCTTTTAATTCAAGTTGCAGACCATTATTCATTCAGTTCACTACCGTGTATAATCCTATACACTATACTCATTCTTGCAGCTATCCTTTTGATCTGAGCAATATTGTCCATCTGACCATAAATCCTGCAACTACTTTTTAAAATACAGGGCATTAAACCTAGAAAATGGAATGGATATAAACAAAATTGTTTTCTTTCAATATTGTTCAGAAAAGCACCTACCAACCTAAAACTATTGAAGATTTTGAAATTTTCTCATACAGATACCCGGAAATAAGCAGACGTAGACTTGAACTTTAAATGCGTTTTAATATGATTAAAGATATTAATCATCTTCAATCATTTAAATTGTTATCATAAGTTTACATTTACAATATCAAAAAGTAATCAATCAATATCAATCAGAACAGATAATTAAACATGCGCCGCCAAATTTGTTGATAATTAAATAATATTTATTAATTGCAGTTTCTTATTAACATTCATTTTGCTAATCTTTCTATATCAGTTAGGTAAACAAAAACATACTCAAAGATACGACTGTTTGATCTCGAATTACAACTTTCATTGGTGTTTATACAATTATATAGCTGTAGTTTTACAATTTGGAATTTTATGTGAGTATTACTTACTTAATATTAAAAAGAGTAATCAAATTTTTATTTAATTTTTTATTTTTCTAGCGATACCAATAAGCCCATATTTTGGAACCAGTAACGGGTATGTAATCAATAATTGTTCGAAAAAAAATCTCTTAAACGTTTGACATTTTTAAAATGTATTTACAAAAACATATCTTTAGACAAAAATAAGCCGATTTCAGTTAACATACCTAAGTACAAAGTTGCTACCATAAACCATTTAAGACTTTTAATTTCTGAGGTTTGATTTGAATTGTTTCACTTAAACTGTAAAAAGTAAAAAAAATTGTCCCAGAATGGCCAATGCTCAGGTTGGGAACCCTTGGGAACTCCATCGCATAAAGCACACATTTCGGAAATATTTCAACAATGTTACATTGAAACATTTGCAATGTTTTATAAATATTACGAAACATCCCAAAAACATTTCTGAAATATGCCTGAAACATAAAAATGTTCTGTAAATATATTTCACAGTAATATTTAGGAAATGAAAATTTGAAATCTTTTAAAAATTTTAAATAGTAATATTCCAGAAATGTATTCTAATTTTTTTTCTAATATATTATTAGACTAAAAAACAGACATTTATAAATATTTATTTAAAATACACAAAACTCAAACATTGATTCTTAAACAAACAAATAAATATGTTTTAAAGAATATTTCATAAAATATAGAAGCGAATAGCTTCATTTCCACCAATTCCTTTAAATACATTAATTTGAAAGAACTAGGTTTTTTTTTAATAAATGCTCCAAGTAAATAAACATTTACGATTATTATAATCTAATCATCAAGATCAATTAGCAATTTTAGTTTTACCTAACTTATCTAGGGATGAAAAACTTCATAAACTAAGATTCTACTGACTATCTAGTGTACTTTAAAGTCTAATTATTTAGTTATACTACCGTTAACGTATACCACTTAACCGCACTATACTCTGTTTTAATCTAACATTACTATACTAACTCAAATGGCCTGGTTCTCTTAAGCCTTCTTATTAGATTGGCATCGATGAGGAACTGGATCAAGGTTTCCATGTTGGAGCAGTCGTTGGTGACTACTGGCAAATTTTTGTATTGTACTTTCAACAGTCTCCACTATGAAGATCAATATTTCGGCAGTACCAAAATGCATCAACGATGTTCCTTAATACTTTATTCTGGAAACGTTGAATAACTTGGACGTTACTTTTACCGGCACAGCCCCAAAGCTGGCAAATTGCTTCATTTCCACTAATTCCTTTAAATGCACTAATCTGAAACAAAATATAGGTAATTAAAAAGGCTTTATACAAATTATTTGATTAACAATAGTTTTATTAATATTGTTTTAAATTAACTATAATATAACAATACTCATGTCTAAACAAAACATGAAGATCCACGTAAGCAAGCATTATTTATGTAGTTCTCACCTTAATTTCTAAAGACATATTATTCTACTTCCATATAACAAGTTCACAACGCATGAATATCAAAAACCAACAACTCAAATCTATAATTATTTAGAATATAGGCTTGTTTCTAGGTGGTGGCTGGACAATGACATGGGATGAAATAAAATAACTACACATCCCATCTTCTTACAAATCAGAAATTCTTCATTAATTGTTGGCCTTTCACAACATAACCCGTTTAGTAATCTTTTGTGTAACATGTATACCATGTTTCAGAAACATTTTCAGTGAAATATTTGACTAAAATATTTCAGAAATATTTCAGAAACTTGTGCTTGAAATTTTCCAGGCAGTAGGGAAAATACATGTTTTCAAAATACGTTTCAACGGAGTGGCCAAAATTAGTGCACAATCTCTGACAATAAACGAAGGAATAAGGTCAGTACTCATTGACATATTGGGCTTAAGGTTTTTTAGGGCTCTAATAACTTCATCTTGAGATACTAGTCCGGGATCCGTAAGTAATGTCGACCTTCACCCATCTGTTTAATGGATAAAAGTTTTTTTTATTAAATAAAATATGTTTTTAAATATACCGAAAATGGGTTGCCTAAGAAAATACGGTCACAGCCATTTTTTACTTTCCTTTCTGTGTACAGATAAGAAAAGTATAGGAATCATAATAAAAGTTGCTTAGGATATCATTCTCTATTATTTTGTTCCTTTACATGATTTCCCTAAAATGGACCGAATTCGAGATATTTGAGGAAAAGTGCTAATTTCGAATTTTGAAGATAACTTAAAAACGGATGAAGAGAAAAACACCAAATTTTAAACTTAAGCTTTAATCCATCCTACGGTGAGCTGATTAAGGCATAGTCGAAGCATCTGGAGAATACTTTACAGGGTGTCTGGACCGTATTTTCTTAGGCAACCCATTTGCGGTATATTTATAAACACATTTTATTTAATAAAAAGAAACTTTCATTCATTAAACAGATGAGTGAAGGTCGACCTTACTTCGGATCTCAGACTGAATTAAAGTGAAGCAAAGGTAAATTAATGGTAGATTCGTTGATGAAGTGATTTATTTGAGAAATTGCTTCAAAAGCTTGAACAATTGCCTGTGGATCTTCTATACAGTCATTATTATATTCAACAGTAGTGGGTATGGAATAGGAAGAATTTTTAGAATTTATGTATGACCAGAATTGTTTTGGATCATTTTTAATATTATTTTCGATTGATCTTAAATAAAAGGAGTGAGGTATAGAAATGATTTGTTTAATTTGGTCTCGAAGGTTCTTAAATTTAGTAAATGCATCTATGGAATAAGCGGATTTGTAGGTAGGTAGATTTGTTGGTAGGTTAAACCAAGGAGGGTAGGTCCTAAGGTTAGGTTTTTTACCAGGTATATGCTTATTAAAAGTAATAAACAATTTATTGTTCAATAGTTGAACACTTTCATCAACGCTGCTTGCAGAATCAAGAAAATTTCAATTGATATTGAGTAGTGCGTTCTATAATTTTGGAAAATCTGCTTTTTTGTAATTATACTGCACGTGGTCTGGTTTACACTGTAAACTCTTAACTCTAATTTTAATGGGGGTATCAATACACAAAGAGGGGTGATAATCATCTTCATCTAAAACTACTTCATCGGCTTTATATACATGACATGTTGAATTGGAAAAAACTAAGTCAAGCCGACGATGATATGTATTTTCTATCAAATTGAATTGATTTAAGTTAAAAAAATTCGCAAATGATTGTACGACGTTTAATCTAGGCGAGCAAATTATCCCTGTCCCTCTATATTACTATTTATTGTAGAGAAAAAATGTACAATTGTAGAAATTTGTTCTACCATTTTTTTTTGTGTATGACTTGTTTTTGATATACAGGAGGTTAAAGTTACAAATTGGCTATTTTTACAAAGGTTGCACTTCTTAAAAAAGCACGTACTTCACATTCCAAAACGCGAAAATAAACTCGGAACAAACTGAACTTCTAATCGAACTAACCTGAGATTATGTTCACAAAATTGTAACGGCGCCCATGGTGTGTGACTTTTGTAGCCCTTTTTAAATATTTTCTAAGTTGAAATTACTATTTGGAAGACATTATACACCTTAAACAATTACTAGATCAAACATCTAAGTAACTTACCTAAAATGCATAATAATAATTACTCTTATAATAATTCTATAAAAATACGCTTGAATCTTTCTTTCATTAATTTTAAAGGACGAATTTAAGTCCATTGAAAAGACAATGATACCAAAACACACATTTAATAAATTTAATCTGTATACTTATTTATTAGATAAAGTTCGTCTGGATTATTACTTGTCGTATTCAGTATGTAATTTGTAATTTTAAATTGTAGTTACGCGCCAAGAAGATTCCGACTAGAATGATTGTATAGCGTGCTACAACATGGACCACTGTGAAAGAGTAAAAAGGAAACAAAATCCGAGAGAGAAGGCTAAACTATTTTCTAAATTAAGTTTCGCGTAAGTAATTTTGTTCATTTCATTTTGATTGATTTATCCGGTTAGTCCATATGCGTGTTATATTGTTAAATATCAATTTTAACAGTACAAGGATTGTTTAATAAAAATATTTTTCTAATAAAGTGACATTTTTTGTAATCGCAGCAAGTGTCAAAATGATCTACTTTACGCAACCAGCTGCATAATGTTAAACATTATGAAACTTGTAAAGAAAAATTCAATATATCACCAATAGCAGAAAGAAAATAAATAAAAATAAACTCTTTTTTGTTTTAAAGTCAATAGGTATATAACATTTTGATTAAAAGTTAATATCAAAGAAGAAGACAAGTCTACACGCATGCACACAAACACCGTGCCGAAGTCTGCCGAACTAGAACGACGTTAGACGATGCACGGTTTTCAACGCCGCACCGCTGTGCCGGTCGGAGTGGGGGTATTAGGTTTATTTTCGTTACAGAATTTCTTTTCCGATTTTTTGATTTTTTTATTTTTCGATTTTTCGATTTTTCGATTTTTCGATTATTCGATTTTTCGATTTTTCGATTTTTCGATTTTTCGATTTTTCGATTTTTCGATTTTTCGATTTTTCGATTTTTCGATTTTTCGATTTTTCGATTTTTCGATTTTTCGATTTTTCGATTTTTCGATTTTTCGATTTTTCGATTTTTCGATTTTTCGATTTTTCGATTTTTCGATTTTTCGATTTTTCGATTTTTCGATTTTTCTATTTTTCGATTTTTCGATTTTTCGATTTTTCGATTTTTCGATTTTTTGATATTTCGATTTTTCGATTTTTCAATTTTTCAATTTTTCAATTTTTTGATTTTTCGATTTTTCGATTTTTCGATTTTTCGATTTTTCGATTTTTCGATTTTTCGATTTTTCGATTTTTCGATTTTTCGATTTTTCGATTTTTCGATTTTTCGATTTTTCGATTTTTCGATTTTTCGATTTTTCGATTTTTCGATTTTTCGATTTTTCGATTTTTCGATTTTTCGATTTTTCGATTTTTCGATTTTTCGATTTTTCGATTTTTCGATTTTTCGATTTTTCGATTTTTCGATTTTTCGATTTTTCGATTTTTCGATTTTTCGATTTTTCGATTTTTCGATTTTTCGATTTTTCGATTTTTCGATTTTTCGATTTTTCGATTTTTCGATTTTTCGATTTTTCGATTTTTCGATTTTTCGATTTTTCGATTTTTCGATTTTTCGATTTTTCGATTTTTCGATTTTTCGATTTTTCGATTTTTCGATTTTTCGATTTTTCGATTTTTCGATTTTTCGATTTTTCGATTTTTCGATTTTTCGATTTTTCGATTTTTCGATTTTTCGATTTTTCGATTTTTCGATTTTTCGATTTTTCGATTTTTCGATTTTTCGATTTTTCGATTTTTCGATTTTTCGATTTTTCGATTTTTCGATTTTTCGATTTTTCGATTTTTCGATTTTTCGATTTTTCGATTTTTCGATTTTTCGATTTTTCGATTTTTCGATTTTTCGATTTTTCGATTTTTCGATTTTTCGATTTTTCGATTTTTCGATTTTTCGATTTTTCGATTTTTCGATTTTTCGATTTTTCGATTTTTCGATTTTTCGATTTTTCGATTTTTCGATTTTTCGATTTTTCGATTTTTCGATTTTTCGATTTTTCGATTTTTCGATTTTTCGATTTTTCGATTTTTCGATTTTTCGATTTTTCGATTTTTCGATTTTTCGATTTTTCGATTTTTCGATTTTTCGATTTTTCGATTTTTCGATTTTTCGATTTTTCGATTTTTCGATTTTTCGATTTTTCGATTTTTCGATTTTTCGATTTTTCGATTTTTCGATTTTTCGATTTTTCGATTTTTCGATTTTTCGATTTTTCGATTTTTCGATTTTTCGATTTTTCGATTTTTCGATTTTTCGATTTTTCGATTTTTCGATTTTTCGATTTTTCGATTTTTCGATTTTTCGATTTTTCGATTTTTCGATTTTTCGATTTTTCGATTTTTCGATTTTTCGATTTTTCGATTTTTCGATTTTTCGATTTTTCGATTTTTCGATTTTTCGATTTTTCGATTTTTCGATTTTTCGATTTTTCGATTTTTCGATTTTTCGATTTTTCGATTTTTCGATTTTTCGATTTTTCGATTTTTCGATTTTTCGATTTTTCGATTTTTCGATTTTTCGATTTTTCGATTTTTCGATTTTTCGATTTTTCGATTTTTCGATTTTTCGATTTTTCGATTTTTCGATTTATCGATTTTTCGATTTTTCGATTTTTCGATTTTTCGATTTTTCGATTTTTCGATTTTTCGATTTTTCGATTTTTCGATTTTTCGATTTTTCGATTTTTCGATTTTTCGATTTTTCGATTTTTCGATTTTTCGATTTTTCGATTTTTCGATTTTTCGATTTTTCGATTTTTCGATTTTTCGATTTTTCGATTTTTCGATTTTTCGATTTTTCGATTTTTCGATTTTTCGATTTTTCGATTTTTCGATTTTTCGATTTTTCGATTTTTCGATTTTTCGATTTTTCGATTTTTCGATTTTTCGATTTTTCGATTTTTCGATTTTTCGATTTTTCGATTTTTCGATTTTTCGATTTTTCGATTTATCGATTTATCGATTTTTCGATTTTTCGATTTTTCGATTTTTCGATTTTTCGATTTTTCGATTTTTCGATTTTTCGATTTTTCGATTTTTCGATTTTTCGATTTTTCGATTTTTCGATTTTTCGATTTTTCGATTTTTCGATTTTTCGATTTTTCGATTTTTCGATTTTTCGATTTTTCGATTTTTCGATTTTTCGATTTTTCGATTTTTCGATTTTTCGATTTTTCGATTTTTCGATTTTTCGATTTTTCGATTTTTCGATTTTTCGATTTTTCGATTTTTCGATTTTTCGATTTTTCGATTTTTCGATTTTTCGATTTTTCGATTTTTCGATTTTTCGATTTTTCGATTTTTCGATTTTTCGATTTTTCGATTTTTCGATTTTTCGATTTTTCGATTTTTCGATTTTTCGATTTTTCGATTTTTCGATTTTTCGATTTTTCGATTTTTCGATTTTTCGAGTTTGTGTTTTTGTTTTGTCCATTTAGTCGAAAACCGTCATTAGACTACACAAACAAGCGTTCAGTTATTGCGTTTCGGTGTCTTGTTGAGAGTGGTTTTTACCTGTTTACACTATTTTGCAGTAATATTATTATTGAGTACACAATATAAAACACGGCTAGATCGGTGCATTTTGAAATAGTAAGTTACTAACATAAAGTTATAAGATGTTTTATGTAATGAACCAATTATTAAAACTTCTAGGTTAACTGTAATCGCTTTGCTGTTTGGTTTGTTTGAATATATAGTTCATCATCCCAAGAAGAACGTTGATAAGGCATCAGTGTAGCCTCATTTTTTAATATCAAAAGATAAACCAAAATTATATCAATAAAAGGTTGTTCCACCAAAGGGTTACATGTCCATTACAATTCAGTTCACTTGCGGCAGTTAGACCGGATTAGTCAAAAGGGCTAGGTAGACATTAGGACACAACACCAGAAGTAGTCATCAGCATATGTTTCGCTATGAAAACAGATGAAAGTAACTAATTATTTCATCTCACCAGATGATAATTGTTTTGATGCTGTATTTGCAAGACCGACTGCCCTTGATGGATTAGCATTTAGAGTCTTTATCACTTCCGTGGATTTATGAAAGGATCTCCAAAGAAGAGGATACGAAAATTTTCCAACCTCTGAACATCAATTTGCAAGAGAGTTTTATCGTATCACAAAAAAAATTGTAAATTATTACACCCAACATCTTGAAGTAATTAGAAAAAATTACAAATTTGTGAGTTTAACCATCGATGAATGGACATCTACAGCTAATAAAAGGTACATGAATGCAAATGAACAGGGACATAATGTAGAAGAAAACGTTAAATTGTGGAATATCGGTTTAATAAGAATTTGTGGCTCAATGCCTGCAGATGCTTGTGTCAAATTACTTAAAAATAGATTACAAAAATGTAAGCTTTCTTTGAATAGTGATGTCGTTAGTGTAACTACAGATGCCAGCGTTATGACAAAATTTTGAAAACTAATAAAACCACAAGATCAACAATGCTTTGCCCATGCCATTCATTTAGCTGTATTGGCTGTATTGTACACAAGAAAAACGGATAGAGAAAAAATGATAAAAACGGCAGTGATGACTTGAATTTGTGTCCAGACACAGAATACCAAAGTGCTGAGGACGAAGACTACGAAGAAGATGGATTTTTAGAGTTGATTAAGGAGAAAATCTGGATTTGACAAATAATCATGATATCAAGATTTGATTGAGAAAATTCGAAAAATGGTCAAGTTTTTTAGACGCTCTCCTGTTAAAAATAATACTTTGCTGAGTTATGTAAAAGAGAAGCACAAGAAGGAACTTTAGACTGCAAAACAAGATGGAACAGTCTGGTACTAATATTGAAATGCTTTATTCGTGAGAAAGATTGCATCCAGTAAGCTTTAATAGATGTAAAAAGTAATACTACTATCATAACAGAGCAAGAATCTGACCTGTTAGAAAATATTATTGTCTATAACCAGTTCAATTGACTAAAGAAGCAATATGTAGGAGGGATGATAATCTTTTTACTGCAGATGCTAGCTTTAAGTTTCTATTCAAAGACCTTTCTAACATAAATACAGCTCTAAACAGGGAATTGGAGCTTTCCATAAGAAAGCGTAGAGCAGAACGTCGAACAATAATATCATCTCAAGTTTTGAGTTATCTACAAAACCCTGAAGCTGACAATACTAATAGCGATGATTTTTTTAATTTACCCAATTCAAATCAAATTGCAATTTTTGTGAAAAATATAACGGACGCTTTTTCAATGCAACATTTAATTACAACAACTCCAGTTCAACAAGTCAATTTCGACAGTAATGATGGATTTGATAAAGATGATGTGCCGTTTGATCAACTGTCATTGCAGACGGATAAGTCTCATACCAATCGCCTGAAGCAAAAACTTGAAATTGCTATAGCGAATGCCATAAAAAAGGAGTAAAAATGATAGACCAAACTAACTAAAGGTGATAAAAAAAGAGATGAGTTTATATGAAAATGGAGGATTGAGAGGACTACACCTACAGCAGTATTATGAGCAGCTGATGACGATACCACCGACAAGCGTGGGGCAAAGATAGCATTTTCTTCGGCACTAAAATTAGATCGCGACTAAGCGACTCGACATTAGTCGCTTTAATTCTCCTAAGAGCACTCTTTCGAAATAAATAATAAATAAAATTAATTCAATTTATTATTTTGTAATAATTTATTTCGAAAGTAGGTACTTATGTGTTCTATTTAACAATTGTTTCATGTTTTTTGTTTAATGTTTGTTTTTATTTAATATTTGTTTTTGTTTAATTATTGTTTAATGTTTTTGTTTAATTATTGTTTAATGGTTTTCTTATTTTTGATAAATGTATTGAACAGCGAAAAATATTTTTTTTAATTGTGAGAAAATCACATGTTGGAGTACAGTACGAGAATATAAAAAAATTACTCCCGAAACACGATACAATCTTTAACTGACTAAAATAAAGATTTTCGGGACTAATCCCGAGATCCCGAAATTACAAATTTACATTCCGAAATCCCGAAAATGAATTCCGATCCCGAAAACGTAGCTGATTGTAATTTATAAAGAGTTGTTATTTCATTTGTAGTCTCTTTCGGTTCTTAAGTGCAAAGAACTTTTAAGGAGAGCAACTGCTCCTTTTTCCCCCTCTCCCTGGCCGCGACCACAATACAATCAACAAATATTTTTTTAGATACACAGCAGGACTTTTTAAAAAAGCTTTAAACAACGATTTGGAAGAAAAAAATGTGTACGAAGTTATTAAATGTTGCAATTCAAAAAGATGTGGAGATAAATTAGAAAAGCAATGGAAAATAGATAATGAACTACCCACACCCGGTTCAATATATAGACTGTTATGGCACAGATTTGGCTGGAGATACCTCTTTATCGGTTTAGTAGATTTATTTTTTAAAATCCTTAGCAGGTAAGTGCATTCATATTATTAAATAAGAATTTTAATATATTCTATCTTGGCCTGCAGATTCTAAAACAGAATTAACTGATGATAGAAGCAGTTAATCAGTTTGAAATATAACAGATGTGTACGGTTAGGTTTTGATTGACAACCTGTGTTATTTTTAACAGGTTAGATAAACACACATAAATTAGAACCTGTTCACAAATAAGATAACTTGTCAATCATACTCCTGGTTATTTTAATATTTATACTATTGTTCAGGGCCCCCGCAACTGCGCGTGCCAAACCGGAGGTCTATATACAATTCGAATTTTTAATTTTTCTAACGATTCCAATGAACAAGGCACTAAGATACTAAAGAAATCAAAAATGTTTTTATCTCAATTCATGATAATAAATTCAATAATGTTATCCAAGTATATGTTCGTTGATATAATGACCTATTCCTATTGTGACAGAAAACATATCTATTTTTGAAATCAAATAGCTATTCAATTAGCGTTAATTATTAAATATAATAAAATCAATAGGTTAGTTAATTCTGTGTGCAACATGCAATACCATGAATACCCGTATAAAGTATAAACTTGTCGATTTTTGCTGTCCAGACTCGAATACTGTACGAACTACTGTACTGTGTAGACTCTAATATTGTACGACGGGTAAGTTTCATATTAGATCTTGTCGATTTTTCCTGTCCAGACTTGAAGACTCATCTACGAACCACGAGACCACGAGTATAAATAAAACTGCAGGAGGCGTCGTAATCCAAATAGTTAATATTTTTTATTCGGCTACGTGAAATTTGTATAACTTTTTTGTTAGAGCAACTAAAAATACAACTTTTTTTGTCCCTTAAAAGCAAAAAGTAAAAGAATAAGAAATAATAGAAACGCTGCAAAATAAAGTTTACAAACTAATTAAGGCTCGTAAATATTAATCCAATTCTAATATACACTGCGATTCATAATTAACGGATAAATTCATTTTCTACGTAATTTACAATTTATGAGTAAAATCCTGAAACACGTCATTTTTTAACCCTAAAATTATCTTTTTAGCATAATTTTACACATGAACGAGGGTGTGTTCACTGTGTCCTTTTCCCAAAGCTGACATATTAGACTTTAAAAGGCTTTAAAAAAATATAACTGACGTTAAGAAACGTCAAATAACTTATGTGAAGTAGATCAAGAACGAACGCACTCAAATGTATTAATCGACAATTTTAAAAAATGCCATTTTTTTCCGGCAATTTCGGGAAAAAATATACATTTGGCAACTATATCAACAAAGACTTGAAGCAAATGTAAGAAGTTTAGCGAAAACTACACGTCGATATCGTTTTCCATTCTTGAGTTTTAAGCTGTTAAAATGTATTACATTATAGTGGAACACCCTGTAAATCTATAAAATCCAATATGAGCAGTGACAATAATTGACTGTTTTTAATTTGGTACTTATCAGAACTTATTTTTGTATGTATTTATATTTTTTAGTGTTCTAGAACCTTTAGCAATAAGCAATATAGTCGACTACTTCAATAAACCAACAACTCTAACTCAGGAAGAAGTATACTTTTGGGCGGCAGTCCTCTTAGGCAACAACTTAATATACACTATTTACATTCACAACTGTATGCTGTGGGCACAAAGGCTAGGAATAGAAATGAGAACAGCCTTCTCAGCCTTATTGTACAGAAAAGCTTTAAGGCTTACCCCTTCTGCTGTATCAAAGATTACTTTAGGAAACATTGTCACACTTATTACCAAAGATGTACAATCATTTCAATTGTCAATTTGGATGTTTAATGACATGTGGAATGGTACTTTACAAATGTGTGTTAACTGTTACTTATTGTATAGTAAAATTGGATGGTCATCTCTAATTGGAATCGGAATAATTTTATCTGTGCTTCCGCTGCAAGGTAATTTATTACTAGGAACTAAATATTTTGAAAGGTACCGTAGAATGGGGTTAATTGGGACAAATTTGAAACATTTTTTGCTGGTACTTCAAACATGTACTTATTATCCACCTTATTTATATATATAACAATGAGCCTTCCCCATTACAGAGGGGGAGCTAACATTTTTTCTTTTATAGTTATCCCAAATTACCCCGTAGGGTGGGGCTATTTGGGACTGATAGCAAATTGCGTTAGAACTCGAATATTAATTTTTGGGGCTTTTTAAGTTTCAAAAAAATTCAAAATGTATTCTCTTGCAAAAATAACCCAAAATTAAGTTTGATTTGATACTTTAAAAATTAAAAGGCTTAAGACCAATATTAAAGCTGTAAAATTTTCTTCTTCCTGTTCCCGTTAATATTGATATTGGTGGTGTTAAGATCTTCACGGCCATATCTCCACTTATATGATCAGTGTCAGGAGTAATAAACCTTCCACTGGACTTGCCCGATTTTTTTAATAATTCCACATGTAGTGTCGAGTCAAGAACTTGTTTAACTTGGCCGATAAAGTATTTTGTACTTTTCTTTTCTTCGTACTCAACCACTAACCAGCTGCCTTCTTTTGCCCCAGCTAAAATACTTGCTTCCTCATGGCTGGAAATTTCAGTATTTTTGGAATGTTGTAAGGTTTTTTATGTTTATTAGTGGCAGAACATTACTATTATCGCAAAAATTTTTAGACTCGTCATTTTCCGGCCCATGTTCTTCATCGCTTATAAACATTTCGGAACTATTA
The DNA here is from genome assembly GCA_927349885.1 of Psylliodes chrysocephalus. NCBI lineage: Eukaryota > Metazoa > Arthropoda > Insecta > Coleoptera > Chrysomelidae > Psylliodes > Psylliodes chrysocephalus. Next base: position 79,589,281 of record OV651815.1, on the reverse strand, counting down.
TACCCTTTTTCAGTGGTAATGGAGGCATTTTTAATGTTTATTAGCGATAACTCTTCACTATCATCAGACAAAGCATCATCTTCTACATTTTTAAGTCTACTCACTTCATCGTCGCAAGAATACTCAGCATGGTCTAGTAGTTTAGGTTGACATATCGGCTGTTTCGGTATACTACCGGATGTAGATGGTATGGATAAATAATTTGCCGGAACACTTTTTCCAGGCTCCACATTAAGCTTCTTAAGTCGACCAACTTTCTTTGTTTGGTCCCCAGACCTCATATCTTTTAACACGTTGACGGACACATGTGAACAGGTGGAGATGCTTTTTGTGACACTATTGCAACTTCACTAAATTTTGCAATATTATAGTAACACTTATATAATATGTTATTTGACTTCTAAAAAAGCTGAATAATATAAAAAAAACAATAACGGCTATAGACGTCACTGTCACATACTAGACATTTTTCTATACATTTGTAACGTAGACGTCCATAGACGTCGGTATAAATAAAACACTAGAATTACGCAAATGTATTTTTTATTTGAAAACTAATGAAAATATCGAATAATAGCTAACGCCATACCACGTGCTGCATTCTGATTACTGACTGAAATACTAAATGCCAGAGGCCCGCAAAGGCGCCCCGCATAAACCGTTATGACGCCATGTTCTAGCTATCCCCACCTCTCACGTTAAATGCACAGAGTCAAATTAGTGTGCTTGATATGACACTTTACCGATTTACGATTCAAATCCGACGTCTGTAGAATTTGTTGCCGAGCTATGGAGGTATTATAAAAGACGTCCACAGACGTCCTTAAATTAAGGTGTCACGGAGCGCACATTGTCAATAACGTCTATAGACGTCATTGTCCGTCAACGGGTTAAAATATTTATTACCACGTCAGAATCTACATTAGTAACATTTGCTAATTCCTGTGATCTAGGTAATCTTTCTTTCGGTCTTGATGGGTCTACAGAATATAGCCCAGTTTTGGAAAATTCTGACACCAAATTGGACGAGCCCTTTTCTCCTGCTTCAAGTTTTTCTTGCAACTTGGATAAAAGGCTGGGAATGCATCTTTTGTTGATGACGGAAATTTACGACCAGCTGTCTTCTTCCAATTGCTTAGAGTGTCTCGCCAATAGTTTTTGAGTGGCGCGTAGAACGCAACGTCCAGCGGTTACATAACGTGTGTTACATTCGGTGGCAGACATATAAACGTAATATTTAATTCCTCGCACTTTTGGAGAACCTTCTCTAAAAATTGCAAGGAGAGGTTATCTCCTATAAGGACCTAAACAAAAATAAGTGGATCTAAAAGTTTGGAAAAACCAGATCCTACCTACCTATTGACCATCTTTATTCCGCAAGAATGGTACAACTACAGTAAAAAATCAATCCTCAAAGCATATACTGTCAAACCAGCCACTCTTAGAACGATTATACCTTGTGCCTGGAGGACCACCGACGGCCCATGAATCCCATAAATGATCAGCCTTGTAAACAACATATATTGAAAGAAGCTGTCCATCGGCTGTTCCCGCATACATCAGGCTAATTGCGGTTTTGGTAACATTAATTATTCTCTCTGGGTATCTGGTGCTCCTCTTATAAATGAATTTTTTAGACGCAGAGTCGTCTGTGAGATTTGTCTCGTCGAAATTAATAATTAGAGAAGGATCTGTCCCAGACAACATTTGGGATGCATTTTCAAAAAATCGATCCAACATATCTTCTGAAAGAGAGGCCCTTTTGGTTGATAAATTAGTCGAAAGGCGATTTGATATTTTATTTTTTTTTTTTTCGTTTGATAAAATTGACAGCCCAGTTTTTCCCCAGCATGTTGGCATTTATTATTCCATCCCGAACTTCTTTCTTATCGAGGTAACGTTTTACCATCATTCTCAAGTCAAATGGGTAGCCACATGAAGCAACCATGTTCAGGTTTTGTACAAAAACATTTTCTTCATCATCGTTAAACAGACTCGGTCTACCCGGGCGTTTTTGCTGCATATTTTGACCAATAAGTTTGCTCCCTAGCGTGGATTTGGGAATACCATACTTTTCGGCTGCGGCTCTAATATTTTGTTTTCGTTTTTTATTTCATCTAGGGATTTCGGTAAATTACTCTACGAATAGAAGTTATTTTTTTTTCCTTTTCGGCAATTACTCATTTTCCTTCGATAGTTTCGCACCATTTTTACAGCCTAGAGGCAAAAAACTCACTATTACCGGTCATATTCATGTTTTTTGCTGCCCCAATTAACCTGCCAACGTCCCAAATAACCCCATTGTTATGTCCAAAATTACCCCACCAAATAAAATAGCCTGTTAAAAATCTAACATGTAATATATCTTTACAGTATTTATGTTGGGTCATCTACAGTCGTCTAACAATTATTTACAACTATCAAAGTTACCTTATCACTAGCAGTCAAATTCCGAGAACAGAAAGTTGGGCACTATCATTTTTTACGTCGATTTTCACCTCACACTTCCATCAGTTAATTCAACGGACTGAAGCGAGTCATCACGTTCGCCCTAAACATGCTACCACGTGGTGCGGCCCACACATTTCCGCACATTTGGGTTAGACGTGCACCTGTTGTTATCTTTTTTCGTTAGATCCCAAAGAGCCCCGCAGTTCCCAATTAACCCCGTTTTACGGTACCTATAATAAGTATTTGAAAGTTGCAATTATTTATTTTTAGTATATTTGGGAAAGCTTATTAGTACATATCGATATTCAACTGGTAAAAAAACTGATGAAAGGTTACAAGAAACACAAGAAACTTTATCCACTATTAAAATCATTAAAATGTACACATGGGAAAGTTTTTTCAGTAATAAAATAAATGCGGCAAGAAAGTAAGTACCTATTATATCAATAATGATCCTCTAAATGTTATTATATATTTTTAAAAATAGACCTTTTAATGTTTTAATTTCTAATATATTAAAAATTATTAAAATGAATACAATTTTGGTTAACTATCCATGTTCATATTGAATATTATACATTTTATCTCTATATTATACAGATAATATTGAATATGAATTATTTGCTTTTTAGAGAAGAGGCCAAGAAAATCCTGATTTCATTTCACTTAAAAATGGTTCAAATTGTGCTAGGTATTCTATTTTCAAAGTTAGGCTTTTATATACTTATTATGGCATACATCCGAATGGGATACAATACAAATACAGCTTTAGTATTTTACATCAGCAACATGTTCAAAGATCTCGAGTACAACTTAGGAGGCCTCATACCGTATGGAATGGGAAGAGCAGCAGAATTGTTCTCAGCAATAAAAAGAATTAACCAAGTTATTTCGGCTGAAGAATTACCTCCGAAAATTGGTTCTGACCAACCAACAAATAACCCTTTCTTAGAATTAAAAGATGCAAGTGTAAAAATCAATAATAATTTCGTCCTCAGTAATGTATCCTTTCGAGTAGATTCTGGACTGATATTGGTTACTGGTAAAGTTGGATCTGGAAAAAGCTCGCTTTTAAAAGCCTTTTTACAAGATTACCCTCTATGTCAAGGTTCAATAATGTCAGATGGTAGAATTTCGTATGCATCTCAAGATCCCTGGTTGTTTCCATCATCTATTAAGCAAAATATAATTTTTGGAGAAAGATTTGATGAAAAAAGGTAAGAAATAATACCGTCAAATGGGGCGAATCGGGACTAAGGGGTGAATCGGGACATTATTAACATAAGCGGTAATCCTGTCTCGAGGTCAATGTTTTCAGCTCGGATAGTAGATAAAAATTAAAGTAGACATGCTGGATCTTGCATATATACCTGCAACCTGTTAGTTAGTGACGAATAGGGTGAAAAACAAGTGCCTTGAAAATCAAGAAAAAAAATCAGTTTTTTATTGCTGTAAAAACTTTATGTGGAAACCCCCTAAGGAATGAAGGTATGGGTCCGAAATTTTTAAATGTCATAGTTTAAAGTGTTTTATAAACACTAAAAAAAAATCAATTTAAAAAAAAAGGGGGGAGATACGATTTTTTAAGCAAAAAATTGATTTTTTAGGGGTGAATCGGGACAATGGTCCGAAAATACAAAAAAGTACCTGGAAGTAGAGGCTATCAAAACTATAGTGAACAAACGTTACAAACGACACTGAGGAGGGCAGATCATCCTGACACAAGAAGAAGAAGAACGACATTTGGTTTAGTTGATAGTATTAGCAGAGGAATGGGGTTATCCTTTTGATAAACTGGATGTTCGTTATGCTGTCAAGGGCTACTTGGACAGTAAAGGCGTAAGAGTAAACAAATTCCAAAATAATATGCCATGATTGGACTGGACAAATACTTTTTTATCGCGACATAAGAATGACTTTACACAGAGGCTGTGTGAAAATATAAAGAGGGCCCGTGCAGGTGTCTCGCACCAAACAGTAAATTCATATTTTGACAATTTGCAAACTCTATTAGAAAATGTAGAAGCCAACTCCATTGTCAACTATGACGAGACTTGCTTCGTTGATGACCCTGGACGAAAAAAAGTGATAGTAAGACGAAAAACACTCGACATCCTGAACGCATCATTGATTCGGCAAAAAGCTCCACATCGGTCATGTTTGCAGGAAGTGGTGGTGGTATTGTACTACCACCATTTATTGTCTATAAAAGTGAGCACATCTATGATACTTGGATGTCAAATGGGCCAAAAAGCGCACGCTACGGCAGAAATTCCAGTGGTTGGTTCGACCAGCCTCTCTTTGAAAACTGGTTCCCTATTTCAAATAGCAACCTGTTCCAAGAGTGTTAATTGGTGATAATTTTTGTAGTCACTCTGTGGCAAAATGACATAAAATTTGAATTTTTACCTCCTTCATCGACCCATCTGACCCAACCGTTGGACGTCGCGATTTTCGCTCCTTTGAAAAAGGTTGGCGACGTGTGCTGGAAGATTGGAAGAAAAAATATAAGGGCCCTATACCAAAGCAATATTTTCCATCATTGCTAAAAAAAAACCTTGATAATTTGGAAACGATGAGTGAAAACATTACAAAGGGATTTTTGGGCACAGGGCTTATTCCACTTGATAGAAATCAAGTTTTAAAGCGACTACCAAAACCCATAGATGAACATCACGACCCCAACCATTGGAGCGCTTCTATGATCGATTTTCTGAATGACACCAGGAATGCCTGTAAACCAACAGTCACGAAAAAGAGAAAGGTTGCTGTAGATCCAGGATATAGCGTATCAAAAGAATAATTTGCTCAAGCTGGCCCATCCTCGCCAAGGATTGAGACTGCGGTCGAAGACTACTTTGATGAGCTTGATGTTGTAAAGGAGGCATTAGATTCTTTATCATCTTCTGATGACGAAGAAGCTGACTTGGTTTTGGAAAATTTAAAAAAGATGATTTTGTTGAGATTCAGTATGAAACAGATGAGCAAGACAAATACTTTATTGGCCTTATCCAGAACGTAGTAGATGACGAGTTAATCACCGTTAAGTTTCTTCGCAAAAAAGAAAATTTTTCATTTCTCCACTCCTTGATAATGTCTGCGTAATAAACAAAGAACAAATTAAAAAATTGTTAGCACAGTTGACAGTTTTGCGAAGAGGTGGCTACGAGTTTACCAAGAAGGATAGCAAAAGAGCTTACTCAAATCAATAAAAACGTTCCTACCTCCCTATTTGTTATCTGCGATTTTTTTGCATTTGTGATTTTTTGTTTCTAAGAGTTTTTTCTTAAGTTTAAAAATGTTTCGTTACATGGGTTAAGATTTTTCTTTGTTGTATGTTAAATAAACGCTGATTTCACGTTATTTTGTCGTTTTTATCCCGTTTTTTTTTCTGCAACTTTTAAAAAAATATATTTTTTGTCCCGATACGCCCCATAACTAGGGTGTATCGGTCATTTCCATCAAAATAAATGGGGTGTCCCGATTGACCCCAAAGTGACAGCTGTGAATGAAGCTCTAACCGGGACCCAACTTTTGGCATTTACTTGGAGCCTCAATCTCATTTAGAAAAAACGTTATTTAGAAAAATATGTCAAAACTGTCACGATTCGCCTCATTTGACGGTATATTATAAAAATTATTACGTATTTTAAAATAAACTCTTAGCATTCATTTAAATAATACACCAATTTATCAACCATTGTAAATTAATTAGTAGACTCTCCTTATTTTTTTTATTTTTTTTTTTTTTTTTATTTGGTGTCATCGGCATCGACTGCTAAGGTCATTAGCCTCGTGTTCTGTGTAGGCATTGTTACTGTTTCCCAGCGCCACTTTAGGAACAGCACTGTTAACTAGAACCCAACAGTGAATGGTCGAGTGGGAAATCCTACCAAGGCATCAGAATTAATTTTAAATAATTAAATTAAATTAAAAAAATCCCGGCCAATGGTGGGATTCGAACCTGGGACCCTTGGACCCACAGGCAGAGACTCTACCACTGAGCCACCCACCCCTTCCCCTTATTTTTTATTGATTTCATTATGATTGACTCTTATTTTCCTAAATATTTGACCACGTTTCATGATAGAAATATGTACAAATATACAATATGTTTCATTTCAAACCCAACCAATCGAAATAACTTTCAATTTTACGTAAATTTAGGAAAATATTAGTTAGTTGTTCAAAAATGACAACAAAACATTCTAGTAAATGTTTTTTTAAGGTACCTTGAAGTAGTAAGAGTATGTGCTCTCGAATATGATTTAAAACTATTTGACAAGGGTGATGAAACGATAGTCTGCGACCGAGGGCTGAATCTAAGCAAAGGACAGCAAGCTAGAATAAATCTAGCAAGAGCTGTATACAAGGAAAGTGAAATATATTTATTGGACGATTCATTGACATCTTTAGATAGTCAGGTTCAAGAATATATCTTCAACGAATGTATAAAAAAGTTTTTAAAAACTAAAATATGTGTATTGGTGACCCAAAATGTTAATCAAATTAATGCTGCCGATAGCGTTGTCATTATGGATGATAGTAACATTAAATCATTTGGTAGCCCTAATGAGAAAATAATAGGCGAAGTTAACAAGGTTTTGACACAAGAAAATAGCGAAAAATCAATTGACGAAGAAGTTCAAATTAAAACTAAGGTTAGTTCTGATGACGAATTTGATAATGAAGAAACTAACTTATTGGAGGAAACTGAACAAACTAACAAGAAGAAAGTGTACGCGGAGTTGATTAGAAAAGGCAAGGTATCATTGGGTATATATAAGGAATATTTATTGTATGGAGGAGGAACTTTTATTTTGCTTTTGAATATGTTTTTCTTTACTTCAGCACAAGGGGCTGATAGTTTTTCCGATTATATTTTGGCTAAATGGTAAGTACATCAAATTTTTAATCATTCAAAAATTAATTTATTAATATATCACAGGGTATTTTGAAAATATTGCAAATAGTTAAGAATTAATGCATTTTTTAATTCGAATTTTTAATTTGTATCATTATTATAACCGGTTATGATTAAGTACGATGGCTTGTAGTTATATTTTATCAAAAAAGTGGTTGCCGTACAGGAATTATTGATCTTATGTAAAAAAATTCAGTCACAAAATACAGGTAACTGTTTATAAACTTTTGGACTAACCATAGTTTTCAGACGGTATAGTTTTGAAACTTAAATGATCGTGTGGAATCGATTGCCATGTTTGAAAATCCACATCGGATGCATTTTTTACATCTCGAGCGTTTTTTTATCCACATCGGACACATCTGTCCCATTACATTTACGCATACTAAATCACGTGATCAAAGACTTACTACATCTCAGATGCATCCGATGTGGATTCTCAAACGCGGCAGATGCCGTACATTTTTCAATGACAGAGGGTACTAAAATAGAGAGTTGCGCACTGGAGTGCATTCTGTTACCGCGCCCGGACGAAAAACTTTTCATCCTTGCCGTTCATAAAAATAGCGCGTTTCGGTCACACTCATGAGTAACAAGTTCTAAATCCTTTGAACGTTTGCCCTGGTACCCTATTCTTAATCTCAGAAGAGTGCTCCTACACTCACTGCTCTATCACCAGTGTTGCCAGATGACCAAAATCAAATTTTTTTCATGATTTTATCGTTCAAACTGACCTTACTAGTGTAACGTTATCTAAGGCTGGTTAATTTTAGAGTTTATAGGGTTAGGGTTGGGGTGATTTGATAATAATTTTATTGAATAAACATAAAAAAAGATAACACTTAACCTTTTCTTGTTTCAAAAATATTTTTTTCTTTTTGTAATCCTTTGATCTTCCATTTGTTTTTGTCTATATATGTTTTTAAAGATGTTAATGTCATTTTATCTGTAGGAGTGAAACTTAAATATCCATTACCCAAAGGATTTCCGGTGATGACCGGTTAAATTTTCTGAAACTTTGGTATTTTATTGTACTCAACCCAGTAACAAAAAATGTCAATAGGCTCAATACAATCCTGTCATTGGTTTTCGATATACAGGGTGTTGAAATTAAAAGTTGCTTATATTTTCGAAATTTTTATTTCCAAAATTACGAGCTAGATTGAATTTTTGTTGCATACACACACACGTTTACTAAATGTTTTATTATTACATTAGTACCTATGTACATGACATTTGTGCAGTGTTTTACGGCAATTGTTTATTTTACATTCAATTTCGGTTTTTTATATTGTCATATTATATATACTTTTTTATTTTTGCTAGGGTAGACAAGCAACATACTGTTCAAGTTCTTAGAAATGCTACACTATCAGATCAAGGAAATATAACCACAAATTCGACACTTAGCAATCTAGAAAGTGAATCTTCATTGACAATCAAGTTATATTCCGGAAGTATATTTTTGTTGGCCTTACTAAACTTGATCAGAACTTTTACGGTATTGGAATTAGGTAGAAGGGCTTCAGTAAATATTCACAAGACAATAATAAAAAAGATTACAAATGCTTGCATGTCATTCTTTGATACGCATTTTTTGGGAAATATATTGAACAGATTTTCGAACGACTTTAGTAATATTGATGAACAAGTGCCATTTGTAATATTTGAGTCGTTAAGAGTAAGTATATCTTTATAGATGCGTCTCCACCAAAAGAATATACAGCATCAAAATAAACTGCATTAAAGTAAGGTATACAGGTTTCGACAAACCTCTGTGGTAGTTTTGTAATAACTACTATTCAAATCATTTTTTTGTTTAAATGAAATGACTCAACATTTTTAGGTACTCTATAGTCACTAGTACTATTTATAAAATATTGTAATAAAATATACAACAACTCACAAATGTAAAATAACTACAAGCCAGCTTTCCTGTTTATGTTGCAGTAAGTTGCCTTGATGGAGACGTATCTTTAGGACCTGTTTTCATAAAAAAATTTAATTGCTTAGCTTAGCCACCCTGTAGTATGAAGTGATTCACAAAAAATGTGTCTACAGTAAGGATGATAAAATCATGCATCACGCAACAATCTGAATTTAATTCAGAGACGTACTTAGTTAATGCGGATTGCTTTCTTTGCCTACTTTAGAAACATTTTGGATCAATCGTAATTTATTTAAAACATTCTACAGTATCTGCTATTGAACGCTTTTCAATACGCTTTACTAATGTCAAAGAGAAAACTACAGCGAGTTAATTAGGGCGAGCAGGAAACGAAAACGTAGCCTGCCGGACCCGTAAGTATCTCTCTTGTTGCATGCCTATTCACATCACACAACGGAAACAGCAACGTTGAAATTATTCGTTTCCTGCTCGACAATTGCTGTCTGTAGTTTTCACTTTGACATAGCAAAGCGTTTTGGAAAGTGTTCCATAGCCGATACTGTATAAGTTGAGACTAGTATCAGCAGGACATTCTGAAACTGAAATAAGATTTCAAAAATTTGTTTTTTATCAAATACTGAAAAAATTACTACCTGATATATTGGCACCTGGCACAAGATAACACTGGTAAACAAAAATCCACTTGTTTTTTGTGACATGAACAAAACAAAGTGTTTATTATGTAAAAATTGCCACAAAAGCAGAAAATAGCTACAGATTTCTTCTATCACCTATAGTTTTTTTGCTATGAGGTATTTTTGTTTTTTAAGAATTAATTTAGAATTATTTTATTAACCAAAGAGTACTTTAAAATGTTACTGTTAAAATGTTTCGGCGATATTTTGTTTTTGGAGTATCCCTTAACAATGTCCAGCAGTAATCGGCAAGCAAACTGGCACTCCACTTGCCTTGGTACCGTTTTTCCATAGCAGAAATGTCTTGGTGGAACCGTTCCCCATGTTCGTCACTTACCGCCCCTAAATTTTCGGGGAAGAAATCCAGATGGGAGTCCAGAAAGTGAATTTTAAGGGACATGTTACAACCCATTTCTTTATAGGCAGTAAGTAGTTCAGTCACAAGATCTTTGTAATTGTCAGCTTTTACATTTCCAAGAAAATTTGCAACAACGCTTTTAAAAGCACTCCAGGCTCGTAGTTCAGTTTCATTGAGCATTTCCTCAAATGTTTTATCTTTCATTACTTCTCTTATTTGCGGACCCACAAATATGTCCTCCTTAATTTTTGCATCATTGATTCTTGGAAATTTTTGTTTCAGATACAAGAACCCTCTTTCATTTCTGTCCATTGCCTTAACAAACTTCCTCATTAAACCCAATTTAATATGCAAAGGTGGTAGTAATACCTTTTTGGGATCAACTAGAGGTTCATTGGTAACGTTTTTTTTTTTTCGGAGTTAGTACCTGACGTACTGGCCACTGCTTTTGTACATAATGACGGTCTCTCGCACGGCTGTCCTATTCGCAAAAGAAGCAACAATATTTCGTATATCCTAGTTGCATTCCAAGAAGAAGGGCTATTACTTTTAGGTCTCCACATATTGCCCAACCATACTCATGATAACGGATGTGCTCTAAAAGAACTCTCATATTCTCATATGATTCCTCCATATGAACCGCATGAGCTAAGGGCACAGATGGATATTCGTTACCGTTATAAACCAATACCGCCTTTAAACTAAGTTTGAAGGAATCAATGAATAGACGCCAATCACGTGGATCATGTTTCTGTCCTAGTGTGTTGAACAAAAGGTTAACTTCTGAACAGTATACTAGATCCCCTTCTTGAAGAAAGCAATTTGTGAGTTCTTTCTGCCTTTTTCTGTAAAAAGTAATCTTTACATCACTTTGGAAAAGATTCCAACCGTTTAGTCTTGGATGCTAAAAGTTCGGACTGCGATTTTGAAAGGCTTAGATCTCGAACTAAGTCATTAAGTTCACCCTGTGAAATTAGATACGGCGCTGTTGAACATCCTGGTAAATCAAATACAGGATTGGTTGTCATTTCCTTTGCGGTTTCTGTAACATCACTTAAAGAACCAGTCGATTCTATTTCTTCATCGAGACTCCAAGATTCTGGTGCTTTTGGAATAGGAAGTTATTCACTGTGTTTGACAGGTCTTAAAGCTGATGGTAAATTACAGTACTTAACCGTATGTTTAGACTTCGGTTCAATACCTTTAATATTCGTGAGGCAAAAATAGCAATCTGTAACATGGTCTTCAGGTTCTCTCCAAACTATTGGCACTGCGAAGGGCATTTTACGATTTAAACCTTTTAACCAAGCTGTTAACAATGTTACACAAGTTTTACAACAGATATGAGGGGCCGATGCTTTGTCTTGGACCCAACTTTAACACCAAAATACAGTTCGTAAGCTTTTAGCACAAGCGGAGTAAAATTACGTTTTTGCGATTTAAAAGTTATTTCTCCGCACACATAACAAAAACTGTTGGTACTATTTTTACGCACTGCTTAGGCATTGTACCGGTCTGAACCGGATAGATCCCTGATCATATGAAAATGTGAGATGATGCAATATAATGAAATTTTACGTATTATAAAATCTAAAGCCGCAGGTTACAGAATATCTGTGGGTGATAGAAAAATTCTGTTTTCTAATTTGAGTTTAGGGTATCAAACTGCATTAGAAGCACCTAAAAAATTTCATGTCATAAATTATGTGTCTATCAGTGTAATCATTAAAATTAAAAAATATGTTTTAGGTAACCTTTGAACTTGGTGGCATCTTGTTTATAATAGTAAACATTAGGAAATATTTTATAGTATATGCAATTGTGTTATTTTCGGTCCTTTTGATTTTAAGGCGACTGTATTTACCAACTGGTAGAAGTTTAAAACGATTAGAAGCAACAAGTAAGATTTTACAATTTTATTATTCATTCAGTACTTTTCAAATAGTTACCACGTATTTAAATTTGTTTGTTATTAAAAGTAATAATAACACTATTCTTGAAACCATTGTACGTGTAAAATAGAGTGGAATTTACCTTTTGGGAAGTACATGTACAATATACAATAGTTTAATAATTAGAATAGTATAGGCAAGGGCGGCTACACGGAAGGGAGGCCAAGGGGCCATGCCCCCCAAAGTTGATGTTCTTACAATCCATGAGCCTTTTATTAAAAAAATATGCTGAAAAGGAAATTGTTATTGCCAATGCCCCCCCCCCCCCCCCCTTTCACTTTAATAGTATTTGAAGTAGATGATAATAGGTGAAATTTGACTCGAGGGGATCTTACCTTTTAAAGCGTAATCCCAAATTACACACTGAAAGGTCAATTAATGAGGAGAGTCCGAGTTGGGTCCTAATCCGAGCAGGTATGTTTACGGACGGTTCTATTACAAATAGGTACGCACTACGGCCTAATTGGTTCCCTAAAATATTAAGATAATTCAATTTTAATACAACATCGTTGTCCCTTAGGATAGACATTTTTTCTAAATTTGATGGTAATCAGGTAATAAATTTGGGGGAAGGTATTTAATCTATTTTTATTATTGTTAATATAAGGTGTACCCCATCGTTATTAAGTTTATTTGCTATTAAAATTTGTTAGTTGTTTAGTTGCCTTGTTAGTGAGAGAAGGTACGTTAAAAAATGTTACCTAATTTCAAGGGAAAAAGGAAAATTGCTGTTACTGATTAACGGGTACAAATTTTGCTTCCAAAAAGACTTGAAAGATGGTGTAAAAAGGTGGAGATGTACATGCAAAGCCTTTGTAAAAACAATTGGAGAAAACCTCATCATCGAGGCAGCATTGGAACATAATCATGAAAAACAAGCAAATCATCTCTTAAGTCGCCAACTTTTGTCTCACTCCGTCAAGAGAGCTGTTGTGGATAATCCTAAAAAGAAACCTATGAAGCTAATACTTCAAGAATAATATAAATCTGATCTTAAATCAGTAACAACACGTAACATTACCAGAGCAAGAATAAATGCTTATCACGCCAGAACATCGATTTTGTATAAACTTCCCAAACACGTTCAAGAGTTTCAAGAAGTGGTAGAAGCCAACGCAGTAAAGACAAACGAATATACATAGAACCTTTGAATATTGTCCAAAAATGTTTTAAACCTTTTTACAATCAACGGTTTAAATAATGGCCATTACATTCCATTAGTATTTTGCCTATTACGTAATAAGTCGCAAAGCACCTACAAATTAATCTTTAAATTAAAAAAAAAATACTTTATGTTCCCAAATACCTACCATACTTCTATCCAGGAAACATTACTGTAGATTTTAAATATGCTATTCATTCTGCTATTACACAAGTATTTCCTCTCTCTAAAATAAAATGATGTACATTCCACTTATGACAAGCCATGGTCACAGTTTATAGCTAAAGAATCAGTTCGGACCGACTGGATGTTCTAAAATAACATCCACTCCAGGGATATAAATTCAGAAGGACTACTGTTATCACGTATTGTATTTGATTATAGTAAGAGAGCACACTGCAAATTTCGACCGTCATCGAAATGAAATATGCTCCAAAGGCATGTAACAACATTGTACTTTACCAAATTGCACATGTGCCAATCCCTATCCTGAGCAAAGTAGTTAAAAAAATGTATTTAATATTCCAAAAATCACATAAGATATGACAGCGACAATTGTGCTTTCCCTGAAAATTACAATCCTAATTCATTGTGAACCTAGTTTTAAACCTGAATTATTAATATTTTTTCCTACCGTTTAAACCATGTGTATGTATAAACCATTTCCAGAGATAGTCAATAATAATTATGAACTTTTGTTAGACAATTCTTTTTTAGTATATTGTGTCACAAGGGCATAAAATGAGCTTTAGCAGCCCACGGCTATTAGCTGCATGAGCGAGCAAAGCGAAGCGAGGACAGCTGATAGCTGAGGGCTGCTAAAGCGTTTTTCACCTACCATATGTGAAAATGAATCATATCAACCCTAAAAATATGGCCGAAAGTAACGTATATCGTCTCATGGATTCCTCTTGCAAGTTTAATGGAGTATTTGTAAATTCTTCGTCACTGTCTAAATGACTGTTCATGTTCACTAATAGACTAATACACTGACGTTTAATCAAAATTTATGTGAAACATCAAAATACGCAAGTGATAGTCAAAGGTATCTAGATATCTAGTGAATAACTACCATGGTATACATGGTGTAAGGATACAGGTGAAGCGGTGCGCAGGTTTTATGACGTCAACATCGGTATTGCCACGGCCGCCTATACACTGCCATGCCATTCCATGGCTTTGTTTACATTTTGTAATGATTGTCAAGAAGTTTAACTTTTATTTCCTAGTTCTATAATCATTATAAAACTGAAAATATATTTAGAAGAAAATAACAACTGCGTCAAATAACATCAAGTTATGCTCAATAATACTTACAAGAAAAGTCACTATAGGCAGATAGACGCTTGTACAAAAGTAATGCCAAATAAAAAAAATATTTTGTGCTTTTATACAAAAAAAGTAGGTAATTTATTTCGAATTTAGCCATGGTGTAAGGAATTTAGCCTAATATAGTTTCTCTCTGGCGTAAAAAAGATAGTGTTCATCAGAAACTGAATTTTTCCATCACAAAACTTGGAAGAGGATGTTACATCTAGGATTTAAATCTTCATACCTAGCATTGCTATCTGATAGATTGAGATCAAGATGATAGCCAAAACGTACCTAAACTTACAGAGACATTACCATTAAAAAGTTTTAGTGGCTCAGCAGGGATAAAAATTGGAACTAATAAAAGGCATACACAAATAACTAATTTAAATGTGAAACTGAAATATGTAGTGTACCCTGTATATTGGAAAAATGTTTAACCTCTTGCCAATTAATTAATAATAGGAAGTGCTGACTCATTAAATATGTTTAAAATGCAAGAAACTCTTGCTCAAAAAGGTATACTACAAAGTGGATAAATTTTTCTGATTCCTTGAATTAAGTAGTTCATTTTAATTTATGTGTATACTCCTGTATATATATTTCTCGATTGTCATATTTGTACTTAGGTTGTGCATTTTTGTTTTTATATTATATTTTGTCTTGATATTAGAATTTAAAAAATTTTAAAATAAAAAATTTCATTTATGAATAAGTATTTTGTTTGTTTCTTTTCCTTTGAATTTTAACTTATTTTATCTATCTTTGTTAATAAGAATGTAATTAATTCTTTAACAATAAATAATTTTGAATCGATTCAAGTAAACTTGTGTATAATGTTAACGAATGCTGAACAATAAAATTAAGGTGAAATGAATTTTATTATGATCAGTATATTTTTTTAGTCGCCAATTTTCTTAAATAATCAGTTTGGAAGTATGTGGTCACTTTTATAGATTATAAATGTAATAATTTAATTTTAAATTAGTCATCAAACATGGATATCAATAACTTGTATGCACAGATCAATTACTTTCTTGTATGGTTGGGTGCTGGTAAACCCCTTTATGTATTTAATAAATAGAAACACTTGGCAAAACATACTTTATTTTAATAAAAAGCACAGAGGTGTTATTTTAAATTGATTTATTTATGTTTAAAAATGGTTTATACATAATGTTTACTTCTTTATCTTGCTTAACACTTTATAATGTATATTTATTGTTCTAAATTTAAACATTTAGGCCAGTCTCTTAAGGTAGTAAACCCAGGTAAAGGATAATGAACAGTTCTTAAAATCTATAAGCCTTAGGACGAATGCTTCTTAGGGAGATTGTGGATGCTATGTCATCCGAACTTCAACGAATTCTTTTTTTATTTTCATTGTATAAAACATTTATTTGACCCGGAGTGAAACATTTACTTTACTTTCCTGAATTTCCACTTGAGAATTATTTTTCAACTGGCTAATTTCTTCTTTCAATGAAAGTATTTCTATATTTGATTTGTTGCATTTTTCAGTAATTTTGTTTAGTTCTTCACGAAGACTCTTAATAGTTTTCTCTAAAATAATAATTTAATTTTTAATATTGAAATAAAAGCAATTATCACTTCAAAGTGTAATATTTAATAAAAAAATTGTTTTGAAATGATTGTAATGTTAATTAGTATATGCTAAGTTGTGTAATTTTCTTTTCAAAGCCACATTTTTTGTTAATAAGGTAAATTTGTACATACGTTTCTAGTTCTGATGATACCAATATATTTTGAGTGTCTGTTTCCAAACTTTGATTCTCCTTGTCCTGGTCTGCAGTTGACAATTGTCTTTTTTTCAATGGGAGATTTTCAGTAGGAACTGCTGTTTGTTTTAAGTTTCTACCAGTCTTAGTGGAGTAGTTTAATAGCCTCTGTTGTAAGGGTATTTCAAAACTATCCTTCGAAAAATGTATGGAACAAATACAAGCTTAAAAAAGAAACAAGACATAAAATTAATCATATTCAAGTTAGGTTTGCAAAAATCATACCATTTTTCAAATTAATTGTATCTTTTCACCCTCAACCGTTGACCCAGGCTTTGGCTATATCTGTTTTCGGAAATCCAAAATACTTAATATTTGTTCTCTTTGTTTTTCTTAAATAGTTCTTGCTGCCAAACACTGCACAACCTGGCATTTTGTTAGTAACTACACACCCTAAAATATAGTAGATTTTAATGTATCAATAATATAATAATAATAATGATATATTAAAATAACAATAATGAATATAAACTATTTCTTTTATCTTTAAAATACAACAAAAATGTTACATAACCTAACTTTATATCAATTACACTACCAACTTAATTAGAAATTAATTTAATAATACGTACCTACCAATAATTTCTAAACAGGCCTATTGATATATAGAAATGATATTAAATATTAAGATAAATATATCTATAAACTTCTAAACACTACCAGGAAAATATTAGAATAACTTTAAAAGTCGCTTTTTAACATTGGAGACATAGGCAAAACAAAAATATGCTCCGCAGGTGACGTCATGCGCAAGAATGACCAAATTTCGTACCGCTTACCGCTTCACCTGTATTCTTCCACCATGATGGTATATAACTACAAAATCGGGCTGTTATGAGTTTAGCAGCCCATGGGACGATATACGTTGCTTTCGGTCATATTTTTAGAGTTGATATGATTCATTTTCACATATGGTAGGCGAAAAAACCATAATCATAGTAGTTTTTTTGTCGTTTCTGTGGCAATCTGTAAAAATGAATCAATCACAACAATAGGCATATAAACAAATTTTTCAATCAGCAAAAATGTATTCTTTTTTTTTACTCATTTTTAGCTACTAATTGTGGATAGATGTTTTTATGCGATGTTAAGAGGAAGAAAATGTTTCCTTTTAACGATATATATCAAGATATATTTGAAAACTCTAAGGGCAAACAAAATTAGCGCTGTCATGCCTTATGTGATTTTTTTAATATAAAATAATTTTTTTTTAATCACTTTGCTCAGGATTGGGGATGACACAGGTGCCATTTGGTAAAGTACAATGTTTTTTAATGCTTTTTGGGGTATATTTCATTGGACTATTATGATTTGATTCTGTATGCGCCAGGGATACAAATCCGAGTTGCGCAATGTATAAACTAAAACATTGAGATCAAAAGTGCCGACGCAGAGTGAGCGAACTGATTCTTTAGCTATAAACTGTGCCATGATTTAGGAAAATATAACAGTTTGGTTTGCATGCGAATATAAAAAACAAAATTAAGCATCAGAAATAACTAAATATTTAACATATATTTTTAAGATAGCAATTTTACCCGCAGAAGATGTAGGTGATTGTTTTGGTATTGATTTTACCTCAAAATGAGATAGTTATTAGGTTTTCTGATTATTTAGTAGATAATTACATTGATGAAAATTCCAAGTTTCCATTAATGCTTACAAGTCTTTTCATAACCAATTTAATTCATCATTTTATTCAGCCCGACCTTCACCAAAGTATGAAAGTGTTTTTGTGGAATCCTATGTAAAAATAAATAGTTTTCCAACGTTATAAAAGTAGAGAGCCCAAAAAACTAAATTAAAAACGCAGTTTATTTTATTTTAAATTTCACCACCATCCATTGTTCGTTTACCGTCATCGCAACTGTTTACACGAAGCATAGAAACAGTGTTGCCAGACGTAGCGGAATTCCGCTATTCGTAGCGCAATTTTATCAAGGTAGGGGCGGTAGCTCAAACGGAATTTGAAAAGAAATCTGCATCAGTACAAAAAATAATAAATCTTGTAGAAATTGTATAAACATTCTTTGTACCGTATATTATAAGGACGAGTTCAGTCAAATAACGTAAAAAATAGGTAACTTTTATGTTAGCGACATCCTGTGCCTTTTTTGATATCGTCCCAGTAAACATTTTGTGCAGGGTAATAAAAGGCCCAATAACGGTTATCCTCCAATTGCAATGATGGCTCTTTAACTTTTATAATTAAAAAGCCTGCATATATAGGTCACTACGGCCTACAGTTGGGCCAAAGTCTCTTAGCCATTAATCCAGTTAATAGGCCTCCATTTTCCATTTAATGTTTAAAAAAAATATATTGCCAAATATTGGCCTATTGATGGAAAGTTAACGGGAAATAGTTGTCCTTTTACCATATTAATACTGACTGCTCAATAAAAACTATGTGTCAGGCACATGATCAGACAGTATATTCGATAGTGCCTCTTTAACCAGTAGTACCGTTTGGACTATAAATTCTATACAAAAACCGAATGCATTTCAATATAGAATATTGTAGACATTTTATTTAATTCAGAGCTATATAATATAATAATACAGAAAAAATTTCTTCAAAAAAATTATTCATAAAATATTCTAAATTAATATGTAAAAGTAAAAAAAATACAAGGAATACTGAATAGTGAATACCAGCAATGCGAGACTGGCCTCATAGTACATGTCCATTCGTTGAGTATGTAACAAGCGATCATCTGTATCTCCAGCTATGAACTCGGGACGGAGCTCTCCTGGACTGTTGGAGTTGGGTCTGCGGCAGTTAAAAGCATTTTGACTTTTACCATACTTTTACCCAATACAGTTATTTGCCCTTCATAAGGCCATCATCAAGCAACATAACGCTGGGCCACTATCGAAATGCCAAAAATTAGGCTTTTAACTTTTAATCGTCGCATTCATTTTCCATTCAATTACAGCAAAAGGCCAGCAATATCCCGGCAATTTATTGTTTGTTGGGGTTAAGATGAAATTAGATTAAAATCACGGAACGTATAATATTTCTTCCGTGTTAAGATTTGACTTATTTTTTTTAATTTTTCGTCGTTCCACCAATTCACTTGTCACAAAAATGTTAAAAAAACTAATAAACTCAAACCCACTTTGGTTCTGTGAACATAAAACAAGCAAAATGTGACATATGACATGTTATATGACAAGGGACAGTAGTGCATAGCGGAACGTAGCGGAATTTTTCAATTTTTGTAGCGAATTTTTTCAATGACACCCCTGGCAACACTGCATAGAAACGTATATGGAAACGTATGATTAATTCTTAATCAAATGAAACTGTTTGATGACGGTGAGCACGGCCAGTGAGTAGATCATGCAATTATATAGTACCTAAGTAAATTAACAAGAGTAAATATTCAGAATACTTTAGCAGAGCGTAATATCACTCTGACATTTGTTTCTTAGATTGTCAGTGATGACAAAGTTAAATAATTTTCTATCAATATTTTGTTTATATGAAATATATGATCATCTTCGTTATGTCAATGTACCAGATTATTTTCTTTTTAACTTTAACATGCTGTATTTTAAAAATCCGCTGTAGAATTTGTTCTCTTAGTTCGGAAACACCTCGTATTTCAAACATTATGTTTATTTTTAGCCAGAAGTCCCATGGTTGGACATATTAATTCTTCTTTAGAGGGCTTGACAACAATCAGAGCTTATAAAATGGAAAAACAATTGATAGACGAATTTGATAGACATCAAGACTTGTTCACATCAGCACATTATATGTGGCAATGCACCACATCTGCATTTGGCTGTGCTATGGATTTCTTCTGTGCCATTTTTATATGTTGCATAGTTTTGTCTCTAGTCTTATTTGACACAGGTAAGTCAAGATTTTAAAGCTGATGTGTCGTTCTCGGTGCCTCACCCTGTATAATTTTAATGTTTTGTCAATGGATACTGAAAAGCCTATTGATAATGGAACTGCAAAACTCAAACAACTCTATTTAATTCTTTATATATGTGGTTACCAAATTGTATACCTCATATTTCAAAAACTGGTCATAGCAAACATATAAAACCTGTTTACATAATTTAATTCAGTCTTTTAGCTTATTAACCTAATAGCATAACTTTGTTTTTCTTCATTTTCAGATATCAGCGCCGGAGATGTTGGCCTAGCAATTTCCCAGGTAATAGCCCTTTCTGGTGAAGTAGAATGGGGTGTACGTCAATGGGCAGATCTTGAAAGTCTAATGACGTCTGTGGAACGCCTTTTAGAGTATACTCAGATAAAAACAGAACCTAAAGAAGGAAAAGAAATTGCAAATTGGCCAGAAAAAGGAGCGATTAACTATGAAAATGTTTCATTGACTTATAATGATAATGAAATGGTTTTAAAAAATTTAAACTTTAAAGTAAAACCGAACGAGAAGATCGGAATAGTTGGTAGAACCGGTGCTGGAAAATCCTCAATAATATCATCAATTTTTCGATTATATGAAGTCGAAGGAAACATTTTTATTGATGGGATAAATATTAAGGTTCTCGCTTTGGACTTTCTTAGAAAAAAATTGGCTATTATACCACAAGATCCCGTTCTATTTTCGGGAACTATCAGAACAAATTTAGATCCATTCCAAGAATTTTCTGACGAAGAATTATGGCAAGCTCTTGATAAAGTTAATGTTAAAGGGATAATTTCTGATTTAAACCAGAATGTGAAAAGTCATGTTTCAACATTCAGTTCTGGTCAGAGACAACTAATTTCTGTAGCTAGAGCAATTTTACGTAAAAGTAAAATACTTATCCTAGACGAGGCTACTGCTAACATGGATACGGAAACAGATGCAATGCTTCACAAAATTATTAACGAAAATTTTACAGATTGTTCAGTGATTACTATTGCCCATAGGTTGGAGACGATTTTGCACAATGATAGGGTCATGGTGTTAGATAGAGGGGAAATAAAGGAGTTTGACAAACCTGTGATACTATTGAAAAATAAAAATGGAATATTTTATAAGTTAGTTGAACAAGGTGGATTACTTAATTATTTAAGTTGACAAATTAATGACAAATTTTTTTAAATATATTTGTGTTTTATTTATTATTATAAAAAACGAGACAAGAAATTTGGATGACATGTGAATTTTCTTCGCTATTCTAAAATATTACATGTCCTAAAAAATTCTACACCAGTTTTAATTTTTTTTTATTTGAGTTTGCTCTAGTGTATTATTGATCAAATTTTTTTCTGAATCAGCATTTAAAATTGCACACTGCTCTAGTCTCGTTAAGTTTTTCATTATCTTCTTCATATCTTCTTCCTTTTTGATGCATTTTCGTTTTTGAACTAAAAAGTTGAAGAAACATTAATGATGATCAAAAATAATGATAATATAATGGAAGTTGGCTGTGAAATTTAAATGTTTTTAGTTGATACTTTAGCTACTTCCACAGAATTATATTTTAATCTAGAAACTAAAACTGAAAAAGGCATATAATAATTATTCTACAAATAAAAATATCAACTTGCTCTACTCACGCATTCAAGAAGTGCATATTATCTATCTCCAGACACAGTACAAGCTAAATATATTGGCTGCAAGAACCTCTAAACCATCACGTAGACACCTAGTACGAACAAACCACCTTCCTTCATACATATTACCTCCCATATTGCAGCATTTCTTTCTCTCTCAATTAACAAAGCTAATATAAATTTCACTCTCGTTGATGCTAGACCACTTGTTGGACACGCCCTCAAAATACAAGAAATGACGAGTTCCCCTCTCCTCATCGCCGGCAGCGATGCAGTTTTCTTTCCTTTTTGCTACAAACTCGTTAAACACTCCGAACCAGTGTTTCTCAAACTTTTTTGGCGAGGGAACCTTTTTGAAAAGCGAAAAAAGTCCTCAAGCAAAATCATATCCTCCTTCTTCTTAAAAAAAACGGTCCTCAAGTCAGGTCCCTCCCTGCTTCCTTTTTTTTTTCGCGGAGCACACTTTGAGTAACACTGCTTAAACCATAGAGGAAGGATGTAAATTAGAACTCAACTGTGAATGGTCGAGTGGGGAATCTTACCTATGCATTAGAATTCATATATAATTTACTAAATTACCTAAATAAAAATCTTGTCACCGATGGGATTCGAACCTGAGATCATTTGAACTTAAAGTCATGAATAACCCCCTTTAATTTGTTTTTTTTTTTAATTTTGTGTCATCGACGTCGACTACTAAGGCCATTAGCTTCGTGTTATGTGTAGGCTTTGTTACTGTTTCCCAGCGCCACTTTAGGAACAGCATTGTTCATTAAAACCCAACAGTGAATGGTCGAGTGGGGAATCCTACCAAGGCATCAGAATTAATTTTAAATAATTAAATTAAATTAAAAAATCCCTGCCAACGCGCAACGGTGGGATTCGAACCTGGGACCCTTGGATCCACAGGCAGAGACTCTACCACTGAGCCATTATAGTGTAAATTTGTTTAAATTTGCATTGTAAGTGTTTAATCTTATGTTTTGTTTGTATTTTTTAAAAAAGGCATGTCTCATATATGTGTTAGTAACTTGTGGGTCTTATGGGTCATTCAGGTAAAAACCATTATGAGACAAATAAGAAGAAACAGAAGAAGAGCGGAAATTTTTTCAAAATAAATACTTTGCGAAGGTTTACAAAAAATTTAATGTTTCTGCTACCTAAGTTTTGTTATTATTGGTATTTCCTGAAAATTTCCCAAAAATCGGACTAAAAATAAAGGCTTAGGATGACTTATAGATTTTCGAGGTGATGGTGGTGGTGGTGGTGGTGGTGGTGGTGGTGGTGGTGGTGGTTTGGTTTGCTCTTAATAGACAACTGGTAGTCACCTCTGCAATACAAGTTTAGAGCATTTACTATGATGACCTACCTCTATGTTCTATTTTTTTTAATACGGTTTGAAAGTAATACAACTTCTACAGCCCTAATACAAATTTCTTATCAATTTAATTTTAATAAAAAAAAAGAATAATAATTATATACACGAAGAGTAAAACAAAATTTATATATCTAGTCCCTTGCACTTTGACTATTTAATTCAAGCAAGTCATTTACAATTATCTCTCAATTACTCGATAAATTCTTAGTAATTTCTCAACAACTTCTTGGCAAATCTCCTAATTCATCTGTAATTCCATGCCAATTCCTACAATTCCATGCCAATTCCTACAATTCTCTGCCAATTCCTACAATGTCCTCTTAATTCCTCCTAATTCCTCTAAAAGCCTCTCAATTCCCCTCAATTTCTCTCAATTCCTCTCAATTCCTCTCAAGTCCTTTCAATTCCTCTTAATTCCTGTCAATTCCTCTCAATTCCTCTCAATTCCTCTCAATTTCTCTTAATTCCTCTCAATTCCTCTCAATTCCTCTAAATTAATCTAAATTCATCTCAATTCATCTCAATTCATCTCAATTCCTCTCAATTCATCTCAATCCCTCTCAATTCATCTCAAGTCCTCTTCTATCAGCTTGTAACTGCTTGTAACTGCTTGTAACTGCTTGTATCAGCTTGTAACTATATTTGTTGAACTACATTCTTAAAAATCTATCTATTGTTGTCTTTATAAACACGTTTATACAGACATCGTTGTACTTACCATGATTAGTTATTTTCTTACAAAGACCTAAGTTGTTCAAGTCTGGTTTTTCAGGAAAAAATTCACATAAAACTGGAAATTTTCTTTTACAGTCAACAACTCTCCACATTTTATTATCATCTAGGACAACGCAGTTATGTCCATCTGTATCTGATAAAGGATGTCCTGGTGCCCAAGATCTAAAACAAGATAACGTAAGTACGAATAATACACTTCCTTGCGAGTAAACCCCTGTAGTTCTAAAAGAAGAGCCTGTTTTAGGGATGGACGCTGAACAGCTATCTATACTCAAAAAGGCAAAGAGTAAAGTTCAGTACCATTTTCTCTTCTATTTGTCAACCGATTTTCTTTTTTTTTTTTTTTTTTTTTAGTTTTGTAATTAGTAGCTATTGACAAGCTTCAAATGTAGGTGGGGGTGAAACATTTCTTCATAATTTGAGTATTTTGAGATATGTATTGTATAGATAATTAAAAAATTATAAAAATGAATTCGTAGTCTGTCCAATCATGGGTTTAACCCAAATTGATTTACTGGATTTAGGAAACAGGGGTTAAACTATTAAATTTCTTAGATTTCAGTTTCGTGCAAATTTCACTAAATATTTTGACGAAAGTAGTCTTCAATCTAAATAAAGACTACTATTAACCATAGACAAAAACTTACCTGGAGAAAAGGGCATGGTTGAATTCGTTCTCATCTCCGAATTTTATTAATTATCGCTGCTTAAATTTTTTTTATTATTAACTGTTCTTGTGTGTTAAATGTCTCTAGTGCACTATGCACTATTTTAAAGGCTTGATATACTTTTCTCTAATTATAAAATATAAAAAATAAATATGTTTCTATCTTTTTCTCTTACTTGAACAGTGACTTTGATCAATACAATCACCAGCTCTCTTCCAATAACTAAACGTACTAGTAATAACAATAGAAAAACAGAAAATATCTTACCTAAAGTTACTACAACTTAATGGAAAATCCAATGAATTAACAAATTGTCCTTCTTGGTCTATGTCGTTTAATCCTACGTAAGCAACTTTATACCAATCAGTTAGAGTTTCATTAATTATCGTAGAAAGATATCTTGTTCTAATTTCCGAAGAAACATCAGCTAAATCGGCACCTATTTTTTGACAAAGATCAATGGAACTGATATAATTTTGCCTTTGAGAAATAGTACTGAATAGTCCAGTATTTTTTATGCAAGTACCATTTTGAGTGGCTACAAGTGAATTACAAGATTTGTTAAATTAGACCGAACAAATTAAGGATAAGGCTTCAATAGAAAACAATTAAAAATAGATAATTTTCAATCATGTGTATAAAAATATAAGCAATTGATTAAACTGATTATTTACCCGCATCTAAGGTGTTTAATATAAGGTGAGGATGTATGTGTTGGAATTAATTCGATATTGTTCTATCTAACAAAATGCTTTCACTTTCAAATAAAGCAAAGTAAGAATGAATCTATCCATTCTGAAGATTTGGTGAATATAATTTACCAGAAATAAGATACTCTGTTTTATGAGATGAACGTACCTTGCTAACGTTCTATTATGAATGTACGAAACGTCACATACTGTAAGAGAAATTCGAAGTATATGACGAAACGTACTCTTAGAATGGTAGTACTTGCTGTCATACATCAGTCAACAAATGATACTTGCTGAACATATGTCATCTCAGCAGGTCAGCAGTGTCATTCAAGATTGGTCCGGGCATCACTCCTGCACCCAGTGTCACCCTAACCACAGGGCTAAATGGGCTAAAGCCCTGGGGCGCCAGCCTTTTAGGGGTCGAGTGGGGAATCCTACCTATGCATTAGAATTGGAGCTCTTCCAGATAACGATTTCGTCCATAACTGCAGCTTTCATAATGGATGGAGACGGATATTTATCGTACGGTCGATATGAAAATAGCCGAGTCAACGACTGTATTGTACGGTACCGTACCGTCGCCGACTATCAGTTGCCTATGTAACTTTATGCAGGCTTTCATATAATGCTACAAAAATGTAAATTTCATGTTTAAATAATTGATTTGTTACTGTGTATAAAATGTTTGTACATTTCATGTTTTTAGTTACTAACACTCATAACGACCGATTTATCATTGTGCATTAAATTTCGTACAACTTGGCATCACTGCGGATCAATGTTCATCCCTTCATCGGAAGTTGTGTCTAGTTCAAGAAGCTTGTAACATACGTTGTACAGTAATCCTTACGTATTTCGTCATGAATATATAAATACATTACTAATACATTTTTTCACTGGTCTACAAGTTATTTGACCCACATATATACCAAATTAAAGAAAACGCTCGTTGAATAATCTTAGCAAATACAACTCGTGTACCTAATAATTCTCAAAATCGAGGAAATGTTATTTCGATAATCTTTATTTTACATACTTATATAATTTATCTTTGATAATAACGATTCTTTCAATATACAGGTATGGATATCTAATCGTGGACCATCTATTTTACAATGAATTGGACAAGGTATAACAGGACTATGCGTGAAACAAACAATGACCGCTGATTAGCGCATTACCTTTTCTGTGACTTAGATGGGTACGTTTAAATTTCCAAATCTGCGTTACCTTGTATACCTATAAATGTATAAAATATAATAGCAACCTGTCCAGTTTCCATAAGCACTATAATAATCAAAAGAAATATCTTCAACTAAGGTTGAGCTATTTGCTATTTCTGGACATCCAAGCACTTGACAGGATATCACAAATTCATTGCCAAATTTTCTAGAATCATTAGGGCTGAAATTAAATGCCAAACCATTTTTTTCTCTTGCAACTTTAACACATTCTTCAATTTTATTCACATTTGTCCAAAAGGTTATTGGTAACGTTGATCTATGACAACTTTTTATTTTAGAATAATTAAGTAGTCTGCTTTCGCTTCGACAATGCTTTTTTGTTTGCGTAGATATTAAAAAACACATAACAATGATTAGTTTTTTCATATCTCTTTGTGATATGAGAATATTGCAATCTACATACAATGCTAATAAAAGGATATGTCCATCCAAGTCAGTATTGGTAATTTTTAATTAGAAAATTGATTCACAGTAAACATGATAAAAGATTTTTTTATGATAATTGTGACAAAGTAATTGATAAACAGAAGAGAAAATAAGCCTTTAATTATTATACAGGATGTTCCAAAATTAGAGATACATATTTTAACAGTTCAAAATAAAAATAATACTCTCCCTGATTATGAGTGAATTTTAATCCCAAAAGCTGAGCTTGTTCGGGGAAGGGAATGTTCCTTTATCCATAAATGCATCATAAGAGAGCAATACCACTTTTAAAAAAACCCTTTGAGAAATGGTTTGCTGTCGATATTTTCACAACTACAATAAATACCTA
This sequence comes from Psylliodes chrysocephalus, assembly GCA_927349885.1. NCBI lineage: Eukaryota > Metazoa > Arthropoda > Insecta > Coleoptera > Chrysomelidae > Psylliodes > Psylliodes chrysocephalus. The sequence goes on along the minus strand of OV651815.1, from coordinate 79,561,722 downwards.
AAATTTTGGATTTCTCTTAAATTTGATATTCTGAAAGTGACTAGTTCAAAAATTATATCCTTCCAACTGAGACGCTGCTACTATTGTAAAAAATTACATATTATTTTTTTGAAGCAGTACTTATAAAACTCAACCTTTTTTACGACAAACAGATACTCTTGATTCACTTTGATAAGACTGACAGTTTTTTAACACAATAAACTAAGATAGCCATGAAAAACATAATTGTAGTTGTTTTTTTTTTAATGGTACTTCTATAAAATTACTGTTGTCGCGTCATCGGTAAAACAACCTAGTCTTACCAAATGCAAACGTTCAGGATTGAGAGCCACGGCGATGTGCTATCTGAAATATAAATCGCGTCGCTCGACGCAACGCTATCGTATCGCCACGCTCGCCGCTCCTACTCTAAACAAAGCTTAACGCACCAAAAATTAACAGCTATCCGTAAACTAGAACAAATTCAAACAACAGCATATCTCAACATAACAGGAGTCATGAAAACAACACCGACCAGAGCCATGGAAATCATTCTTAGTCTCACTTCCCTTGATATTTACATCAAGGAGGTTGCTCTGACGACAATGGAGTAGATTGGAGTAGAACCTGATGTAGGATCTGGTGAGGCAAGACCTCGCCTTTGGCAGGAGGCGCTCGATACGCTCCCACTGCTTCAAGTGAACATGGACTTCATCTCACCGAGATATATCTTCCATAAGCCATATATAAAGTTATAGCAGAACATAAGAAGAGCCGGAAGTGGTAGGTACGATTCATATCTACACCGATGGTTCTAAAACAAAACAAGGTTCCGGATGTGAAATATACTCCAGATTACCTAACCTAAATATAAAATGGGCTGTGAGCAATAGTGCTAGAGTAGTTTAAACAGAGCTAACGGGGATTCTCATAGCAGCAAAAGAAATCACCAGAAACAATATCACTGGAAGGAACATGCTCATCTATTTTGAAAGCAGACAAGCACTACTCACCCTGAACAGACCACGAATTTACTCAGGGTTAGTACTAGAATGTCACGAAGCTTTGGCCGAAGTATTTATCAACAATTTGGTCACCTTAAGATGGATCAAAGATCACGTCACATCAAATGGTAACCGTCTTGCTGATTCATTTGCCAAGAAAGCAGCCAACCAAATACTTTTTGAATCTGGCCCTTCTATTGGCCTGACAAAATCGGTAGTGACAGGCCTAATTAAAGAACATTCCCTTGTGAAATTCAAGAAAAGATGAGACAAAACAAGAAACTTCAGAGTTGCCAGGGAGCTCTTAAGTAATCCTGACAATACTGCAGCAAACAAATACTTGACTAGAGAGAATCTACGCCTAGTCACAGGTATTCCAAGTACGGAAGCATCTCCATATCATGGGGCTGTCAGAATCCGCACTTTGCAGAGGATGCGAACAAAAAGATGAAACCATCGAGCATATCCTTTACGATTGCTCGACGCTCTTATTTATTAGAAGATTTGTATTTGGCGAGTATCGGCTAACACCGGCCAATATAAGAGAAGCAACTCTTGGCGACGTTGTCACTACATTAAATATGTAGGCTGGCTCACGAGCTAGGAGGTGCCTATCATCTTTGGAGGATGCAGAATGGGTCTAGTGAGGCTTAAGTGCCGTGGAGGTAACCCACCCTCCACACGTTACAGAAGGCTTAACGCATTTTTGCTAGATCAACGACGATTTATTTTGTGGATTCATATGGTGTGTCAATATTTTCACGGAGCATTAGTTATAGTTGCATGGCATGACGAGTCCCAAATGCGGTGGTAAAATAAGCTCCTTGAATGACAAATCAGAGAGTTGGTCTTCGATCTCTAACTTTTCTAAAGTTTGTAAAAAAATGTCCGATGTTCCCAAAAATCACGTTAAAAACAGAAGATTTGGTGTTATAATCGGAATAATATAGACCTAAAAGTAGTTGTATATTTTCAAAATATCGATAACGTGGGACCAAATACCGATCCCTGTGGTATATCAGAATTAAACTCAATTTCTTTTGGATGACGTTTGTACTAGATTTCCAAATATGAAATCAAAATCCGAGAATACCGATCAAGGAGAAGCGACAGTAGATGTCGGTGCCTTTGATATCGGATGTACCTTTTTCACAGCATGACTTTGATTAATACACAACTTAGCACGCTGAGAAAACATGCCTATTTTCTACACTGAGCGAAATAGTTTGGCAAATTATCTGAAATTATTGTTATAGTCAGTCCATGCGCAAATGTTGCAATGTGATTTAATTACATTGAAGTAGTTAGAGTTAATAGCAATAGTGAAATTTCGGCACCAAAATATAATTCATTATGTAATAATTAATTATTTGTTATAAAAGTAAAAGACGTTTATTATTTTATACTTTATCTATAAAATTTGTTCAATATTTGGTTTATTTATTGTTAAAAATGTAATAAAAGCCCCATATTTAAATAAAATTACCTTTTCCTTAAGTAAAAATAAGGTAAATAAAATTAAGGGTGCCAAAACAAATTTAGGTAACAATTAAAAAGACATTAAGTTTGAGGGGTTTAACTAAATATTTGCAATGTGCATATATTTTCGAAGCATTTAGGTTTAAAAAGTACTTACATATTTTTAGAATTTCTAGATTTATATTATATTAAGAGGACTTTCAAGTTTATCACTCATTTCTGTAGAAACAAGTGTTTTCTCGCCAAGTTAAGCCAGATGTCATTTAATGTTTATGTATTTAGAGTTGAATACCTGGCCTGGCTATCACCCAGACAATACAAATATATCCATTAGACGTCTATTCGATATACAATTTTGGATGTCTAGACGTCCAAAAATGAGTTTTTTCTGGACTTCCGACATCCAATAGACGTCCAGTGAAGTATACAAATGGCCCACTTTTGACCATTTAGAAGACATCCAATTCTGGAATATATTTGGACGTCGAATACTGGACATTCAAAAAACGTCCAGGATTATATTTCCATTGAGACCACACCCCCATTTTTTTACAGAACCGCAACTCACCACACACTATTTTATATTATTAATAATGTGTTTATTATTTTCGCAAACCGCTATACACCATTTATTTATTTTTTTTATTAAAAATCGCTTGACCTGAGCAGAAATCGAATTCACGACACATCTATTATCGTTTTATGCTTTCAATCGCTAGACGAGCTCGACCAAGGAACCACTTCAAAACTTTTTTTTAGATACAGTTATAATTGAATAAGATTTCAAACTTCCGCTGATAGAATGAAATGCAATAGATTCAATTTCTCATTTTTTAATGACCAGTTATATTAAAAAAAAGAAGTATATATAGATGGGTATTATCTGGTAGGCTTAATAAATAATGACCTAAGATGGACGTTTACTAGACTTCAAAATACTACTAAACTTAAAATTAAGTCCAAAAACAGACGTTCTCTGGGTATCGATATTCAGCTGTCAATTTAATTAGCATAAACGGACGTACACTGGATGCCCAGATATGGACGTCCTGACCCTCAAATAGATCTAAAGTGGACGTACATTGGACTATGTGTGCTTTCTGGACATAGACGAATTTTTACAAATAGTACTTATTTAAGTATGCACCAATATTTCCAAAATCAACTCCAGTATGATTCATTCAATAAATGTAAATATGAATGGGCAAAACATCTTTATATTGACATAATTGTAACTTACAATTTAGCCATAATAAAGGGATTTCGCCCACTTTGACCAATCCTAATTGAAACATGCGGATTTATTATATTTTTTTAAATATAATTTCAAAATAAAATAAACAAAATCTGCAGTTCATTGTTTATTAAATTTATTTAAAAGAAGAAAAACATATATTTCACAAAATACAATACCTACATATGAAAAATAAAATGTCAAAAATGATTAAATCATTATAATTAATATTTATGCATGTGATAAAATTCTTAGTTTCCTAATAACTTTTTGGGCATATTTTATATCTGTATTAGAATACCTAAGTGTGTAAAAATATTCATCTTATTACTACACAAAACAAACACCAACAATATCATTTAACATTGCTCACGTACTAAACACAACTTGGACTGACTTTGACAGATAATATAATTTTGAGTGATACACAACTTATTTTCGCACATGCGCGTTACAAAACGGTACACTGAAAACACCAAGCTGTCGCTTCTCCTTGATCGGTATTCTCGGGTCAAAATAACAGACAGGCTAAAATAAACCTACTAGAATCATGACAAAATTTTGTTAACAAACAAACATAAGTCTTTCATAAGATTTATTCAGAAAAAGAAATATTTTAAATTTGGGTTTTTTATGAATTGATGCTTTTGAAGCAGATAATTGCAGTTTAAAAATCTAATGATGTACTGTCGTCTTCGTCCGCTGACTGCTCCTGTTCACTGGATTTTACGTTTTCTTCTTCGTCTCTGATAATTTCTTTTCCCTTCTTCTTGTTTTCTTTACCACCTTTTTCTTTTTCGTTGATTTTGTCTGCCTTCTTATTTGTCTTTGAATCTTCTTTTTTGTCTACAGGATTAACAATGGCTTTAGAGGAAGAGTGTTTCTTTAGGTCACCTATTACACCAACTGAAATTTTAGGTTTTTTATTCAAAATTGATGGTGAAGGAAGTGAGCTTTATTTTGATATATTTCAAATTATAGATTACCTGGTCTATCCAGTTTTGACTCTTTCTTAAGGCTAAGCGTACTACCTTCTCTTTTCGTTTCTTCTTTCGTTGTTGTAATTATCAAATTTTTGTCTTTATTGCCGTGTTCGTCCGTATAATTTAGTGATGGTGGTGGCGGTACGTGTTTAATTTTACTGTGCTGTGGTTGAACATAATCCGTCTCTGTCTTGATGGGTGTCACATTAATTCGTCTTATCAAAGCATTTTCGACTTTAACAAAAGTTTCTTCTGGCAAACCACTTGTATTTATCTACAAGCAAAATAGTATTAAAAAATGCCTAAATTTATAGAACAATATTTCTTATTATTTTGTGTTGTAGAATTATTATAGATTTACATAAAAAAGTACTAAATCGTTAATAGTCAAAAATAAAACTTACACTTTCAATTTTTAACGTAAATTTTGATAGACATAACTTTAGATCTCTAGTAGCAACTGCAATGTCTCGACGCAAGGTCTCAGGATCCAATGCTACTCCAGATTTTTCTTGAGCTCTCTCTATTAGCAAAGGTATTTCTGAATAAAAGTAAAAAATAAAATTGACATTGGAAATTTCTTTGATGAACCGTTCGGCTTGCTTCGGATTTTTTGGAAAATTCGCAATCACGAATCCTTTGTCGTTTGTTGAATCGGTAAGAGTTTCTTTTAGAAGATCTATTATTGTACTCTAGAAATATAAGCAATATCAAATACAAGGAGTCCATCTATAAATTGACAAATTTTAATAACTTTTAAATCTAGAACGGAAAAAGATATCGACATATACTTTTCACCAGAAAAAATTTTGTGGACATTGTTGCTACACGTAATTTTTTTCTGGAAAGTGCCAAAGTTGTAAAAAATATGCCAGTTTGTAGATTGACAAAAAATAGATTAAACAGTAGGTAAATATAAAATCCTCTGCAGAAAAAATTAATGACTTACATCGCTAACTTTCTTCTTTGATTTTAAAGCTTCATTAATAGTTTGAGCCCTCTTAGTTTCCTTACTGGCCTCTTCTCTTAACAAATCAGTAATATTAATGTATTCGAATTCGTATCTGTCCTTAATGAGTTGACCCAATGTCTTTTTGCCAGTATTTTGTTGTCCTGTAATCCAGATGATCGGCAAATTTTTGTTTCTTAGTCTTGTCATATCAAAGGTGACTTGAGATGGGGAATTCTAAAATAATAAACATAAAAACACAATTCGAAATTCGTTTATTCAATTTGAATACCGAATCTCAGCCGTTTGTTCTTATTACACGTCTTCAATTGGACTGGTAGAAATGTAGTATAGAAGAAAACATAGTTAACAAATAAGTAATGTTCGAAAATAGATACCTATAGAGCATTCAATATAAAAACCGATACATTGGTACCACACACACTAATAAAAATAATTAAATTTTATTTTGCAAATAAATGAATAAATTTAGAGGCATGGATTTCATTTTTATAAAATTGCATATTAAAAATGTATTTTTTATCATATCACAGTAGTAAATGTACTGTAGGCAGATTATTAACGGAATACTTTCTAGTGAATTTCATAATAAAAGTTGGCATCAAATGTGTCAGCTTTCAATTTTAATACATTGTTGTCAATTATTATTTGTTTTGTATTATTTTGCATCGATCGATTTCTTTTCAACAAATTATTTGTATTTTAGATTAAATTATTAACAAACTGTTCTTTTCAGAACAAATTTATCAGGAATTTAATAGTGGTGTTGGTTTATTGTGTATTTTTTCATTGAAAAATGCCAAAACAATTAAATAGTCGCTGAAAGGAACTAGTGGCTTCTCTAATAAATTATTTTGAGAAAGAACGTGATAATAATGGGCCTTTGTTACCTTTAACAGCTGTAAGAGAAGTGAGTTGATTAATAATGTATCACCGTCAAATTAATATAATGATTTTGTTTCAGCGTGTCGCAGAAGCACTTAATCTCAATTTTTCTACTCTTAGTTCTATTTCACAAGCTGTAAAGAACAGTGAAGTTCTAAAGTCACTACCAAAAAAGCGCCCTAGGCAAAAGAAAGTTACCAACACAAGAATTCTGAATACCAGTGCTATTCGAGATGTTATTTATAGCATGTACGAGTCTAGTAAGTGTATATGTACATATATAAATTATTATTAAACAATTAAAAATTATTGTATGATTTTAGAGGAGCATGTAAGTTTAGATTCTTTGTTGGTGAAACTTAATGAGAAGGAGTTGTTCAATGGATGTCGCACATCATTGCATACCTTATTATTAGAAATAGGTTTCAAATGGCAGAAAGATGAACCAAGGCGAGGTCTTATGGAACTTCCAGATATTGAAACGGGCAGAATTTTTAAGAAAATATACCAAAGAAAAGGAAGCAAATTTGTACCAGTTTGTTTTTATTGATGAGACTTGGATTTTCCAAAATGGCACCATAAACCGTTCTTGGCAAGACAGCAATAAAAAAGTGTAAAAAGTACAAAATTTGATGGTAAAAGGTTAATAAAAAAAACTAATGAATATATTATACATGTTAACTGTATATTGATCTTTTTTATAGATATATAATTCTTCATGCTGGAAACGAAAATGGATTTATTGATGGTGCCGAGGCCATATTTGCTTCAAAAAGCAATGATTATGATTATGACGTTGAGATGAATAATGAAAATTTTTTAAAATGGTTCGAAGAACAATTGCTTCGAAGCCTGCATGAACCATCTTTAATTGTAATGGACAATGCTTCATACCATAGCACATTGGCACACAAAACACCGAATAGTAATTCGACTAAAGTTCAAATTCAAGAGTGGTTGACTAATCAGAACATATCTTATTCAGTCACCATGTTTAAGGCTGAACTTTTGAACCTTGTTAGACGGTGAGTAATGGAATCTACTTTTTCTGTATTTTTTAAATGATTTTATTTTTTTAGTAATAAACCACCAAAAATATATGTAGCTGATATGCTGGCTGAACAGTATGGACATAAGGTGTTACGTCTTCCTCCTTACCATTGTATTTTTAATATAATAGAACTGATTTGAAGTATTTCAAAACAATATTATAACAGGCACATTGGTCGGGATGGAAAGACACAAAGAGATTGTATAGACATGTGGTCTGAAGCACTCCGAACCATTACCCCACAAATGTGGGCAAACAGTGTAAATTCTTTTAAATATGGACGTTTATAAACTAACTGAACATAATTATTTTTTATTGTAAATTAAATCAAGCCTAAATAAAATTTGTTTGTTTTTTCATCCTTAACCTAACCTTTTTTTGTCATTTTAAACCTCTTGTGCAAAATTTATTACTATTAAATTCAGTGTTTTTTTAAAACTTCAATTTAAACATTATCAATGACCTTCATTGGCTTTTATATAGAATTCGTTATACATTTAAAATTAATTGTTCCTAATAACATAGCCAAAAAAACATAACCTCATAATTTTAAAAATTCCTACATTCTTAGACTATTTTGGAGATTGGGCAACACTGCAAGGCTATGACTTCACAACTGATTGATGACGTGTATCGGTTTTTATATTGAATGCTCTATTTTTTGAGAGAAGCAAAATGAAAAGGAAACAAGGGCGGCTCCAGAGGGGGGGAGGTCTTGCCCCCCCCCCCCCCCCCCCCCGCCAAATTCTGTTGGTATCTTGGCAAAACTGGGCAATGTTTGCCGAATTTTATACAATATAGAGTATTCTAAACATCGATTTAGAATGAAATGGTATTTTAATAAAAGGGAAAGACATAAAAAACAACTGAAAATTTAGAAAAATGCCTGTTATGTATAAACGAATAGAGATCACAAATTGAAACTAAATCTACCGAAAAGATACAATAAAAAGTATTCTAAACATCGATTTAGAATGAAATGTTATTTTAATAAAAGGGAAAGACATAAAAACAAGTGAAAATTTAGAAAAATGCCCGTTATGTATAAATGAATAGAAATCACAAATTGAAACTAAAACTACCGAAAAGATACAATAAAAAGTATTCTAAACATTGATTTAGAATGAAATGTATCTTTGATTTAAATAACTCTGACTTTATCATTGAATTTTCTTTAAAACTAAACATGTTTTCGTTACAACTAGTGTTGTCAGACATCCCGCTTTAGGCGTAAGTATCCCACTTTTTACTTTGCTGGCATTCGTCAGGCTAAAGTACGAAAATGTCACGCTTTTAACCTAAATACCACGCTTTTTACTCAAATGCCACGCTTTTTAAAAACAAAGTTATCGTAAATCTGGCAACCCCTGCAAGTAATACAGGAAAATATTGTTTAGTTTTCTTGAAAACTAGGTTTAAAATTATATAGATTTTCTTATACAGAGATAAAAAATCGAAACAAGAAGTATCGAGAAGAAAATATATTTTTTAACATTATAGATTCGATTTATTGCATTAACAATTATGTTACGCACTAGTGCGTAAAGTTATGTTAATAACCGTAAACATTTATATACTTTTGATTTATTACAGATAGGTAATTAAATTTTTATACACGATGTGGCGTAAGAGATTAGTACTCTAGGCACTAGTAAAATATGTATACATAATGTGTGTCGAGTTATATGAGTTAATAGTGTAAGAAAGGGGCGCATAACAAAATTTTGCATTCAAATGCTTGACCATCTAGGATCGGACTTGCTTAAATGTGTGAAATAATGACTGTAGATGCACAGTGACGCCAATCAAACCCATTGTTACCTTTTTCTGGCGAGTATTGATTAATAAATAAATATTCGTATATTTTTTGATAAATTGAGTGCTAAAATTTAAATAATTTCTTTATATTTTCATAGTATTCAATCTCGCGCCAAAATTATTGCTATTGGTCTGTTTCTTGTTCATTCGCAATGTTACACCTGCTTATTTATATCCATAGTATAATAAGAAGCAGTACAAATCATGCTAAAAACATTTTTTTATAATCAAGTAATCATTACCGCTATTAAAAAATTTTGTAGTGGACCTCAGGTTTAATACCCGTTATTTTTTTATAAAATTAGCGTTCCCTAAGTATATTATACGTTCAGAATATTGTTTGTTACTCACGTGAAAAGTCAATGATTTAGCACTTAAGTATCACTTCCCAGTTACATTAGGTATGCTAAAACTGAAAAGGGATCGGTTACTTACATGGGAAACACAAGACATCAGATTGCCCATTTTACAATTTATTATGTGAATGTTAAAAATGAGCAAACTATTTATGTGAATGACGTTTATATCATGTTCCTGAAGGAAAGTCAAATAATAGCTGTCAATAGTAGTTGTTCAGATCAAAATTATTATTATTACTTATGAAGACTAGTCTTCATATTATTACTATTCTACTATATAGGGTCATTCTTCCTGGTTTACACTTTATATCGTAGTAATAATATTAGATGGAACTGAAACATTTTTTTTAAATAATATTTAAATAGAATTTAGTGTTTACGTCAAGTATTGATAACATGATCTATAAATCAGTAATTAATAATGTATTGTTTCCGATATACTCTAAAATGCTGCTAAAAAACTGTAACAATACTTACCCATGCGTAACATCATACTTTTGTGCATTGCCGTTAACACAGAGCGGATCGGCACAACTTTTTCAGACAATATAGACGCTATAAATAACTGAATTGAGCTGCTAGAAGATATAAACATCAAGTAGCTAGAACAATAATTGTGTAAAAAACTATTTTCAAAGATTACCATGATCAGACGCTGCATTCATGCCCAAAATATATCGCTACGAGATCGTCTGTTTAAATTGGAATTTTAACATTTTTGTCAAATTGATCCGTATTTATATAAATGTATTTTATGAAGAACATTGCTTTTGATGTATTATAAAAGTTCCTAAAATCATTAAAAATGGAACAACCAATAATTGAAAATAGATATAGAATCATAAAAAATTAAATAATATCTACGCAATAAAGTTGGAACTATATATTTTTACGCAGGTTTTCGGTATCTCAATTTATTTCAACAATTTCAACTCAACGTTTACAATAACTATACAACTGATAACATTAACGCCTAACGTCTATCATAAAACTGACTGCCTGCACACACACAGTATAACAGGCCCGAGTCGCGTAAAATCCCATCCTGTATAAACTGGATCGGATTCTGCGAGACCCATTCCATCCACCCCCTTGCAAGACGTCTGGCAAGGTCCTCAGTGAAAAATCATCAGATTTGTATGCCATGCCTACTAAAAGGGCATGTAGTATGACATACTATCAGTCAACGTCAGGATCACCGATTTATATTCGCGATTCAAGCTAAGTGATACGCCCTCTGGAGGAAATTTGTAGAAGGTCCCCATAAGTAGGATATCGTTCAGTGTTGCCAAAAGTAGCAAATATATGCTACGTCGTCGGATTTTAGCTCTTGAAGAAGTGGATAAGACCTTTTATTTAAGAATCAAAATTTGTGTATAGTAATATGTAATCATACTCTACATTTATTTAAGGATTTTTTTTTTATAAAACCGATTTATTTTATTGATTTTTTTTAAATTTCAGTTCATTTATTAATTTTGTTTTAAAATCAGTTCATCATTTGGCAACATTGGCGTTCGTTTTCATTGTTTACATTTTAATTGTATTAATTACAATTCGAGTTTTTTCTTGCTATTTAACTTTAAATTTGTTTATTTGTTATAATATGTGTGATAGTGTTTTTACATTAAAAATGAAATATGCGAAAAAGTCCCCAGAAAATTGCAATCTATATGGTGTTAATATCAAAATCAAAACTGAAGTATTTAATATTTTCTAAGTGCAAGTCGTAAAATTTTGTTTCTTACGATAAATAGATATTGTGATGTTTATTTATTTTAAAACAACAGTTTATTAATAATTTATTTAAACACTTATTTATTTTGTAACACTATTTTAATTTATATATATTTCGAATGTCTCTAAACTGTTCGCTATTTATCTTCACTGTCCATATAATAACTAACTCTGATGGTTCCTCCACCAATATTTATATACAAATTTAAAAAATTGGAGAATGTTCTAGTAAGTTCACATATTCTCTCCAATACACTAGAAACATTATCTCGTTCTTTCTCGAACATCATCGAAAGCACCTCCACCATAGTCGTCCCATAGGTTTGTTCTTAAAGGGATTAATTATGTATAATAAGCGGACAAGTTGAGCCTCAAAGGCCAAATAATACAGAGAGGGACTTGGAGTATTAGAGCATGGCTGAATAATGAAATGGCTCACATTACATTGCCCCTTCCTTAAGAGATAGTTCCTCCTGGAACTCTTACGAAACTAAAATGGAATGGTTGTATCTGCAATTGAACCCTGTTTTACAATTTCCAGTTGCATGGAAGTAACAAGGGACTGTCTTCGCTGTAACCTGGGCACTGGGCGAATGGCTGCAGACCAGTATTTGAACTCCGGTATCTTGAAAGATTATTTCCACCATGTTCCTAATGATCCTTCAATCCAGCTGATTTCCTTCTATCTTTGGCATGGCTAGTTTTTGTACATTTGACTCCCGTACGTGCTCCCTTAAACTAAGTAATGCTTCCCATACATCCTGATAGGCGGATCGATCTTGGAAGGTGTTCTTCGTTATTAAATAAAAAAGATACCGTGACCCGTCTTGAAGTTTCAAGGCTTTTCCAGGGACTGGTAACTGACATTGAAGTTCTACCAGTCGACCAAACTTCTTACGGAACACATATGCCAGTCCTCGCGCGTCGTTGATGCTGGCGGAAGTACTATGGACCAGCGAGTAGTCTTTCGGAAGCGATAGCAGATCTTGTTGTTGCTCGGTCGTAACACCATATCTGGCTTTTCCAGTACCTCCATATGCACCCATAAATTCTTCAAAGACAAGGTCTGGTGTTTCTCGAAGTTGGTTTACTTCTTCTTCATGGTCACCCTCAAATGGCGCCAGCCTGTTTTAGTGCACTACCTTTGGTTTACCGTTTGGGATCTTACTTATACGGTAAATGACATCATTTATTTTATTCTTGATGAGGTACGGACCTTCCCAAGACCTTTGAAGCTTCGGAGAATAACCCTTTTGTCTTTTTGGGTTATGGAGCCAGACTTTTTCGCCTTCCTTGAAACATCCCTCCGTAGCTTGAGTATCGTACCGTTTCTTCATCCTGTCGCTGGCGATTTGGAGATGCGAGCGAACTAATTCATGCATGTCGTCCATTCTTTGGTTTGGTCTTAAGGGGTTTAATTATGTAGAGGGACTTGGAGTATTAGAGCATGACTGAATAATGAAATGACTCACATTACAATATCTACAAATTCGCAATATTGAATTTTTGCATAACTTTGTTTAGAATCAAACTGTAATATGATTTGTGACGGTTTTATTACAATTTACATGTATACAAAGTACTACATAATTCACTTCATAATATAAGAATAAGTCGAGTAAGATTTTTAAATAAGTTCATAAATAATAAACGTTTGGTACCTGTAATGTCCTTTAAACCACATAACAAAACATGTCCTGGGTTTAGTAAATACATATTTCTAGATGTTCTTGTAGCAACCAATAGGTGAATATTTCCAACAAATTAAGTCATACACATGATAAATATTATATTTATGACGAAAGCACGAGACTTAAACTTAAAATTAACACTAAATGAAACTCAAAAACACTATTACAATGAGAATAGGGTTTATTCTGTAACAATTCCTTTATCCGTTAAAATATTGGCGGCCTTTAAAAATATTTTCGTATTCGCTAATTTACTTCTGTCATTATTTAAACGGATTTTTTAAGATATTCCTCTAATGTATTTTAAAGGAATCCGTTTAAATAATGACAGAAGTAATTTAGTAAATCCGAAAATATTTAAAAAAGGCCTTCAATATTTTAACGGATAAAGGAATTGTTACAGAATAGACCCCTGCATTACCTAAAAACAGTTAAAAAAAATCACATATACGAATTCCGCCCAAAACAAACACATGTAAATAAACAAACATCCTACTTATAGGTGACAAATGACAGGTGCGCGAAAATTAATTTGAATCGCGAATAGCTTTCTTTAACCTTCTCGAACTGTCCAGTTTTTTCTTGACGTAGAATGACATTTTTCTTCCTTCTTTTACTCGTACCTTTACTTATGACGACCGCAGCACGCTGTAGGGTTATGGGTGACGTATTTCTTCTTTTATTCACACGTTTCCTTAAACAGATGCAGGCTACTGCAGGGTGCTGTGTAACAATATTTTATTTGAGATATTAATTTTAGTTCAATATTTGTCATTATAGGTGCAGTATCGGCTATGGAACGTTTTCCAATACGTTTTACAAAAGTGTAAGTGAAAACTACAGAGTTACCATTAGCCCGAGCAGGAAACGAATAATATGGCAAACGTTATTACGCGGTCGTATAGTTGTAAACGAGCCAAATCAGTGTAACAGGGAATGAATAGGAAGTCGTATGTACTGTGCGAGAGGTCATAGAATAGGTAATGCGCCGCTTAGTGGCCGTTGTCTTTTTTAGTTTTATATTGACTTTTTCATATAAGTTTCTACATTTTTTTAGGACATTTTATTTTCCTTATTTCATGCTCAATAATTTTATGTATTAGTAACAAACAGAAATTATAGACCATAGTGAGATGCTGGCACATTATGACGAGTTCTAGAATATATAACGCTTCTTAATGATAACCAGACTATATCGACATGAAATCCCGTTCTAGCTTCTATCACCTATCGTAGGTTAAAATATTTCTATATTTGCGAAATCCGAATAAGCATTTGTAGATTCAATTTCGTATCAATTATCTAGGTACTAGTAGGACATTTTTTTATTTTTAAAATGTAAACAGCCAGCTGTAGTGGTGGTATCTCTCACTCTGGCTTACCGGTCTTCAAGCTTGCCTAAGGAAGAAGCATAAATTAGCTGACAACTGAGAATGGTCGTCTTTTGATTTCCGGCAACCGTAAGCTCTTCTCTCTTCTCCACCGACTATTGAGTGACCGTGATATTGTTAGACTGCTGAACAACCCCGTTTATTTTTCTAAGGTAGGAAACCGCATATTATTTTTTATTTACAAGTAGTTTGGGACACTCGTCCGACAAGTGAAAGAATTTTGATTCATGCCAAGCATTTTTCATTTCATCCCTTAATGGGAAACCGTTGGCAATCTCTTTTAAGAAGCGCCCAGTATTTTTCATGTAATTTTCTTTTTCTTTTATTTATTCATTCAATTATATTTGAATCATTCCGTTTCCCCATCAACAACTAATTATTAAACGAAGCCCGACGTTTTCTATCATAATTAATTCACACACCGTTTTGATCGGCTTTGGCAAGTCTCAAAATAATTTTTACTTTAACCAACGCATTCTCCTTCCAAACACCGCCCTGAAAATTATCATTCTCGTTCAACGAAATTGCCAGAGCGTCGATCGTTTCGAACTAAGATACAGAGGCGTTCCGAAAACTTTGATTTCATTTATTTTCTTACGTTTGATTACCGTCATATTTAATTCATTTATTTTTAAAATTAATTTTCCGTATACAGGGAGTTTCATAATTCCCGGACCGATTAGCTTTCTGTTCTAGCGAACCGTAATTATTTCCCAATATTTAATTAGTTTTCAATTGTAATAATTTATTTTTAATAAATTTTCCGAATACAGGGATCCATTAATATTTAATTATGTTTCAATTGTAATAAGTTATTTTTAATAAATTTTCCGAATACAGGGAGCCATTTATAATAGATAAAGGAACTAATATGGTATTAGAGCATTGTTTTAAAAATAGATATTTGATCTAAACCCGGAGAGGAATTGGTTTTTAATTTTAAAAGGTGACGTTTGACAATTTCAGGAGTAAAATTGAGCCGTTCTAAGGAAGAATGGATTCTTTCGGGTGATATATCTGGTAACTGATCCTGGGGAGGTTCATTGGTGAAAACTTTTGTGAAGGTATTAGCTAAAAGTTCAGCCGTTTCGAAATTATTTTGGCAGGGACTTCCATCTTCTTTGTTTAGTAAAGGAATGGATACTTTTGATGGCAGTGAAGATCTAATATATTTGTATAATTTTTTACAGTTTTGGCTGCATGCTATTGACTCTTCATATTCTTCTCGGGCCTCATTTATAAATTTCTTTAGGTCCTTGGAAAATTTTTTGTGATATTCTAGATCGACAATACTATTTGACCGCTTATATTTACGCCATAATTTACTTTTATGTCTAATCAAGGATATTAGTTCTCCGTTGATCCACGGTTTTAATTTATTTTTATAAAACACCTTTTTAGAGTATTGCATTTTATGAGTAGTAATAAAAATTGCGAACTTATTCTATACTTCTTCCGGATCTCCCGAGTCCCCCAATGTTTCTATCCAATCGATGGTAGATAAATGATGATTTAAGTTATCGAAATCGATGATTTCATAAGATGAAGTATGATCTTTGTGAGATGGGTTCTCTATGTTAAACTGTATACGACTTATGATAACTGCATGATCCGATATTCCTATCGGAGATTGAATGATAGGGTCAGTTAATAATTGTTTATCATTTACAAATAACAAATCTAGCGTGGAAGGAATATTGTTGACTCGGAATCGTGTTGGATCTGTTATAAGTTGTTGTAAATTAGAGCTTAGAACAAAGTTCAAAAATTTATTTTTTGAATTTACAACATCACTTGGAGTGAGAGTAACTGGCCACGAAATATCTCGGAAATTGAAATCACCAATAATAATGACATTTTCTAGTGAAGACAGATATTCAAGTTTTTCAATAAGGATTGTATCTTCAGCTAGTTGAGAGTCTCCGGGACGATAAATACAGACTAAATGAAGAGTAATAGAGCTAGAATAAATTTTTAAACCTAATAATTCCATATTAGGGACACTAATGTCAAGAGGAGTAACAAAGAAATGTTGTGTAATATCTGATGATAAATAAATACAGACACCTCCACCGCGACGGTCTCTTCGATCGCATCTGTATAGAGAATAATTCAAAATATCATACATAGAATCAGAATCATTTAAAGTTAACCATGTTTCTGTGATAAGAATGATCTTCGGTTTTAAATTTTGTACAAAGCATAATAATTCATTAAATTTAGAGTTGAGGATTGCCAAGTTCGTATATAGAAATAGCCAGTCGTAAAAACAAAATTTATCGAGATTATTGACGAAATTTCACGATCTTTGGGACATCATGTATATATTTTATAGTTAAGTCCTGCTCTCCATTATTTTTCTTTAACTCAAGTTCGGTCCTTAATTCTTTTAGGCATTCAATTTGATTGGGCGTTTTATCATCGATAATAGTTATTTTTTTAGTGGAGGCTTTTTCTAGAAGTTTCTTTTTGTTTCACAAAATATGCCTTGCGTCATATTCGTTATGCATTATCAGTTTGATCATTTTAGGAAATTTGGTATTGTCCTTGCCAACGCGGAAGAATGTAACCGGATTCTGATCACATTCTACAGTGTGCAAAATGTCTTGAATAATAGAATTATCATGATCTTTTTTAGTTTGAACATCTTCTACAATCTCCGGTACACCTCTTATAAAAACATTTCTCGCACGATTTATGCGATCAACTGCTTAATTTGCAATTTTATTAGTAAACTGCGGGGATGAAAAATAATCAACTGTAGATAGTTTACTTTCAATTGCTTCTAGCTTTCCATTTATAACGGTAGTTTTATCATCTATCTTGTCAATCTTTGATTGAAGACTAGCAAAAGATTCAAAATTAGATGTACAAGTATTGCACAGAATTTTTATACCACGCATCTTGTGCCTAGTAACGCGATCTTCTGCTCGCAAATCAGTACACGCTAAGTGTATGTCTTGCTTACAGGCATCGCACCACAATATATCCCCTATAGTAGTGCATCTCACTTGTTAAAGAGTTGGCACTAAGTTTGCAGCGCAAGAATGCGTCTGTGTCTGGCCGCTCAACTAACTCGATATGGCGGTAAATTCAAATATAATTTAAAGGCGAAATTTAAATTTCCCGCCAAAATTGTAAATTTTCAGCCGCGGAATGGCGGGAATTTTTAAATATATTCATTCGGCAATAATTATTGAGAAGTATATTGCATGTTCGATTAAACGAGCTGTAAATCCAGGCGCTATTTTTATTTTGATAGCTAAAAATAATACTAATTCTTTTATTATTAGCTATTACAATAAGAGCAGCATTTGGATTAACAACACATTTAAAAGAACATGTAATATACTTTTCAATTTTACCTAAATCACTTATTTTTTACCTATAGAGGTTAGATCTGAAAAAAAATTGGCTCTGGTAAAAAAACAAAAAATTGTATAAAGTATTTTATTTGAAAAATTATAAAACTTATTTAATATATTTTAAAGACGAAGATAACTCTAGCCATATCCATTTTACTGAAAAAAAAAAGAAACTATTAAATGAAATCATTTAGTTATTAAGAGATGTTTGTGATAATACAGTGGCAGCTATCGAATGTTGTACAATACGTTTTGCTAGTGTCCAAGTAAAAACTACAAAGAGTTAGCATTAGTGGGAGAAGGAATATAATACTATGAACGTAGCCAACCGGCTACGTGGGGATGCATCACACTGTGTGCCTGTTCATATTGCACAGCACACAAGGCAACATTCATATTATTCGTTTCCTGATCGAACTAATGCGCTAACTCTTTAGTTTTATTTTCGATTCTAGCCAAGCGTATTGGAAAGTGTTCATTAGCCGATACTGTATATAAATGCTAACATCAATAAGTGAAATAAAAAATTTTAGTTTAAATGGACATCTACTTCGAAAAAAGTAAATTATTATACTTGAATTTTAAAGGCTGTTGCCACTGGAAAACTATTATCTAGGGCTTGGATGACAGCCATAGGACTCCCTCCTTGAATCGTGTCCATAGGAAAGCATAAGATCATAGTTAAATTATAATATTAAGAGGGTAGGTATTAACTGAAAAATTATTACAAACTTACCTCAAAATTGGCACCTACATTAAAAGAAGGGAAAACGGAAACATACAATTGTTATACTTGAATTTTAAAGGCTTTTTCCACTGGAAAAGTATTATCTAGGGCGCAGACCCTTGGATGACAGCCATAGATAGCAATCCCTCCTCGATTCCTCTTTTTCTGAGTTTGTTGTACGTTTTGTTTCCCATATTAAATAAGAAAGCACTTAATACAACAACACAAATCACAATAAATATCGCTGAAACAAAATTAATATTAAATTTCGTAGAAGAAAAAATCAAAAAATTATCACTTGTCAACACTGACACTTCACGCTTCACTTATAAAAACTCAACGCTAAAGAATGAAAGATGATTCGAAATAGAAATTATTAACTGGTATCTCTTTCTTTTATAAGTATCTAAACAAAGAGAAGGAGTGGGAGTGAGTAACGCTCCGATCAGATTGTTTTGAATTCGTCGTCAACCAATGAACGTGCCGAAGTCAAAAATCAATAACGATACTAGCGCCATGAGACCTGTGTCTGGCCGCAGCGTAACTCAAAGCCATTTCTTGAATCCCAGTTACATTACTATAGGGGATATATTGTGCATCGCACTGAATTTTTGATTCTCGCTCGGCGATTGTCTTTGAACAGTTTGCACAGCTGTACATAGTGGGAGTAGAAATTATTGATTTTTGACTGACCTTGATATATGCAGGTAACAGGTAAACACAAACTCAGGTTTATGATGCACTTTTTAAAATTATAAGAAGCACTACTTGTACTGTTAACTAAATGTAAACACTTTGTAAGATTAGAGAATTTTCTATAACTTTTAAACTATTAAAAACTTGATTACAATTCTTCACAAAAATTGCGCCTGTCTAGGATTCAACAATTTGAGGATATTCGACAGAATATTGATAAAAAGAATCAGGAACTATAGAACTATATCGGGTGCCATAAGAACTTTGCTTAAAATATGAGATGCTTACTTCACACACCCTAAGTTTGGTCAATTCAACTTATTTTGAGCCCATAAATCTGTGGTAGCCCCATGTACACGCAATTTTCGGACTACATATATTTTAAAGTACTCTAAATTTTAGCCTCTAACAAATAAAAATATAAATAAATATAAATATAATCATTAATATATCTGACTATATTTAAATAAAATGTAATTTAATGTGTAGGTTTTGCATGTGTCCTTACATTTTGTATATCAATGTTATATTTAAGTAAAAACCTACTATCTATTTTGTTTTAATGAGGGACTTAAATTATTTTCACTTATTACCAGTTTAAATGTGAATTGTATATTGAAAGAGTTCAATATGGTGAGTACAAATCATTTTTGACAAAGAGAATATTAGTAATTAGATTAAAATAGTACTTTCATAAGAAACGTATTTTTATATGGTTATTCAAATTTTATAGTAAATTATTTTTGTTTTTTGCTGCTTTACTTTTACAGCAACATCAAAAGAATATACCGGTGACTTCTCGCGAGAGCAAAAATGTTTTAAGGATTTTCTAATATAAAATTGTATTTGTATGCGTGCTACTGGGAATACTTCGTGATATTATGTGTCTTGATAATGCTACAACGATAAGGCAGCCATCTACAAAGACGTTCAAGAAACAAGGTGGGAAATCGTTTCATTTAAAAACTACTAAATATTTAATAAAACAAAAAGAAGTAAATTTTCATAGATTTAATATAGGTTTTTTCGAAATTCCTTTCAAACATTTTTAAAATAATACTTTTGTAAGGTTTACAAAAATTCAAGGTTTCTCCATCCTAAGTTTTGTTATTATTGGTATTTGCTGAAAATTTCACAAAAATTATAAGTTTTCGTGGTTTTCGGTTTGCTCTTAATATGATGATACAACAGGCCCTTTTTTTCTTGTTTAAGGCTTCCTGCAGAAAACCCTTTTTAGATAATTTACGTTCTTTTAGTAAAGTCCTTCGACTTACTCTTGGTCTTGGTTGTGTTTTATGCTTATATGAAACCATCTCATGTCTTTAAATGTATAGTGGGCAGAGCTGCAATTAATTTAATTGTTAATGGTAATTGCAAAATATTGTACAAAAATCCTACCATTTCAATTAAGTGGTTCAGTGCAAGAGGTGTCTTTTAACCAGTAAAATTTCAAAACAACCGGTCTTCGTATTTAATTATTTTAAAATTATTTCTGCGCCTATTCCTTAAAATTATTCGACAGCTTAAAGTGCCCTGGTCGCCATTTATTCACTTTTAATAAATTGTTGTTGTTAACCCAGACAGCACACCAAATTCTTTGGATATCTACTGAACATCCCAATATCCACTGAATGTCCAGTCCATGCAAATGTCAATAAATAATAGTAATTATATAGCAAATTATTAAAAAATTACGCCATTGTGCTCGCCATTGTGGCTAATAGTACCGTTCAGATATTTAAAATTATTTTTTTTAAGGTGTATGCAATATCCCATGGACATCTACTAAATATATCAAAGTCTAGGCGCGAACGCAAACCATCGTGGATATCCACTAGATGTTATTTGATTCTGCTTACTAAGTATAGATGGCGATACCACTATCGCATCTACTCATGCTCGACCCGCCGTAATTGAGTTCGATCGAAATGTGTGTCCTAATCACTCCATTAGAGACTGGAGTCGAGAATTTTCATTTATTGCTGAAGAGTCCTAATAAGGATGACTTTCTCCTTAGTGGGCAAAATCAAAGGCAGAGTGTTGAAAATATTTCGAGTGTTATATTTTTATCTCTGCTATTTTCTCTCGACGTTATTCAATAATTATTGGTTATTTATGAACCTCTACTAAAGATACCCATAAAATATTTTGCTGAATATCCGAATATCTTCTATATCCTGGGATATAGACGGACATTTGGTTGGATATCCATATTGGATATATTGAATATCCACAAAATATATTCTGTGGATATCTCTGTGATTTCTTGTATTTTCTGGAAAATACCCATTAGATATTTTGCCGAATATCCATTAGGATATTTTCTATATCCTGGATATAGACGGACATTTGGATATGCATATTAGATCCACGGAATATTTCTGATATCCTGTGGATATACTGGATATCCACAAAAGATATTCTGCGGATATCTCTGGGATTTGGTGTGTTGTCTGGGAATTCTGGTACTGAACCACTCAATTTAGGTTCAATCTTCATGATTCGCGCCCGAATATCATCTAGAAAATCGTTTTTTTAATAATAACACTGCATATAAAATATTCACAGTTTTAACATTGATCTAATATTTTCTAAAACAACATTGCGTCCATTTTTTGTGCAAATGATAATGATATCCTTTTTTCTGATGATTTTTGTTAGTAAAAATTATATTTGCAAACAGCAACACTACAGCTCGCTCCAGGCACGCTAAAACTTCAAAATATTTCAGAATATAAACAAAATGTGGTGCGAGTTCGGCCCGGAGACAAATTAAAACTAACCTAAATCGTGACAAAATTAATACTTAATTGAAACGTCAATCTCAACTTATTGTCTGTTCTTCCTTTTAAAATTGATTCTTACGATTTTCAGAAATCAAGTTAACATAAATGATGTAATGTATAACAAATTGCCTAATTTCACGAAATTTATAATTTTTCATTTAGTATAATTAAAAAAGGAAAAAATTATAAATCATTGACTTAATCATCTATTTTTTTTTTTTTTTTAATTAGATTAAATAAACATTTTGTTTCAACACATAATTCCAGTCTCAATCCAAGAAATGATTAAGAGGATAACAATAATTATTTAACAGAATGGTTGTCATTTTAAACAATTAGATTAGATTAGAGTTTTATGGAACCTCCTCATTAGATCTGTTTTTACTTTTTTTCAGAATTCGTCCTTTTTACTCAAAAGACTGGGCAACTATCTAAAAACCACCTGCAGAATGCTGTCAACAGCAGAGGAGCAACATGTGATTACCAAAGAAATCGAAAACAAAGCTATAATAATTCTCAATCGACCAAAATCTTTAAACGCACTAGGGACCCTTTTAAACCAACAACTGACAAATTCCCTAAGGAAATGTATGCGAGAAAATTCTTTAATTATCTTAAAAGGTGCTGGAGATAACGCATTTAGCGCTGGAGGAGATTTAATCGAACTTAAAACTTCTTATGAAGAATCGCAATTGAAAAAGGTTGGAGAACTAGTGCAGATCCTTCACAATATTATATATTTAATTCATACTTCAAAAGTTCCTGTTATAGTTTTCATGAATGGTATTACTTTTGGTGGAGGAGCTGGCATAGCTTCCTTCGCTACCTACAAAATAGCAACAGAGAAAACTCAATTTGCAATGCCAGAATCGAAAATTGGTTTCCATCCAAACGTAGGAGGAACCTATTTCTTAAACAGAGCTAAAGGTAGACTTGGGTATTACCTAGGATTATCAGGAAATACATTAAAAGGATCTGATGTTTTACAAGCTGGCTTTGCTACCCACTACTGTTTAAGTAAAAATTTAGAAACATTAGAAAAAGCTATTCTCTATTCAAGCACAAAAGATAATACAAAAGAGATTATAGATGATATTTGTGAAAGGAATATCCCTTATTTTAGTTTAGCTTCTGTAATGGATACCATAGACCGGTGTTTTTCAGCTCCTACAGTTGAGGACATTTTTAAAAAATTAGATGAAGATGGGTCTGATTGGTCCAGAAAAACTGTTAAAAAGTTGAGGAAATATTCGCCGACTTCTTTGAAAGTAATATTGAGACAGTTGCAAAAAGGTAAACATTTTGATTTGGAGGAATGTTTAGTCATGGAAACCAACTTGACCGTGAATTTTTATAAATTTCCTGATGTGCTAGAAGGTGAGTTTATTGCATAACAAAGTGTTAAAAAAAACATAAAATAGTTATATTTCACGGTCTAGAGCAGAGGTTCCCAACCTTTTCCGGACCGGCGCCCCCTTTAGAAGAAAAAATTTCCAACGTCTCTCCGAAACATGAAACATGTAAAAAGTTATGACAAAAAATTTATTTTTTTTACAGAAATCTAAATAAAAAACAAGTGGTAATTTTTTTATAATGAACTATTCAAATATTGTTGCATATTATCGGTACCTTATTCATCTGCTTATTTATTTATTAAAAATCATAAAGTAGAAATTAATAAAATGACAACCAAATCTCTCTGATTTTACAAAAAAATAGAAAGTGACAATTTTTAAATCATCGTATT
Source organism: Psylliodes chrysocephalus (assembly GCA_927349885.1). Taxonomy (NCBI): domain Eukaryota; kingdom Metazoa; phylum Arthropoda; class Insecta; order Coleoptera; family Chrysomelidae; genus Psylliodes; species Psylliodes chrysocephalus. The sequence goes on along the minus strand of OV651815.1, from coordinate 79,537,820 downwards.
TAATTTTCTACTGATAGATATAAGAAAGATAAGGATGCATAGGTATCCACTGGCGTAATAAAGTTTAAGTTTGAGGGTAGTGGTAATATTTGGGACCTTATTTTTGATAATAATACATTTTGGTAGGTGCTTATAAAAAGTTAGTTTTAAAAATTACCCCCTGTATATACGCCCCTGTGCATATCAGATTCCCAAAAAAATTAATCTGATTTACCCTAAAGTGAAAACTAAAGGTAATTCAAATTAAGATTTCCCGCAAGTTGTCGATCAGCTGCTTTGGCCGAAGAAGGTAACCTACATAATCTTCATATTTCTATTTTTGTCAATTATTGTCTCATCTGTATATAGGTACCATCATAAAAATAATGTATTGTAACTGAAGGAGGGTAGGTATCCAATGGCTTTAATGTATAATTTTAAAGATAAAATTTCTCAAAATCAATCCCACACAAATAAATTTTATAAAAAGTGAATTGACAACCGCTTTCTGCCTTAGACCATCATCAGGTCTACAAGAATTGAAGAAAACAGGTGTTAAATGGTTATATATAAATAAAAATTATAATAGTATCTACATAACTATGTAATAACTGATACCTAAGCACATACAATACTGAGAACGTCTCCAAAATAATTAAAATGTAAATGGTTAATACTGAGCACCAACTTGGGCAAGAAACAATCCACAACATGTAGGGAAGACACAATTATATTAATCATTCTGAAGATGCTCTCAGCATTGTATGCACTTACACTTACATATATATTGAAACGTTTGTTTAATTTATTTATAGTTTATTTATTTAAAACACTTTATTTATTTAAAACACTTTATTTCTAATTTATTTAAAACTTACTAATTAATTTATATAATACTTAGACACTAACTCACCAATCTAATTTAATTCTAATTTATTTATTACAATTTGTCTGTACTGTCCAACACTTAAAATGAATCTTCCTTTCTATCGGCAAACTCGCGCTATTTATACAAAGCCAGCTCTGTACCAGACCAGTAGTTTCTAGGTGAACTGCCTTTATATGACTCAACGGCCACGTACCGCTTTTTCTGGTAGCTTCTCGAAGCATGCGTTTGTCTCTGTCCTGCGAATCGAAACATAGACAAAGCGGCTTGCAATGGCTGAGCGGAACAGGGTTGGCTTAGGCGTTCTCACAACAATATGTATAACCATTTAACAGCTTTTTTTCTTCTTTACTTGTAGACCAAGTGGATAATGGTGTCATATTTTTTCAAAAAATGATTTTTATAGCCTAAAATACTTAAAATATACTATATTTTTTGTTTGTGATAGTTCTGATTTCCAATTTTGATAAATAACGGCTATGCATCAGATAGGAAGGTATCACGAGCCATATATCATAATGCAACTGTAAAACTTTAAACTTGTTTTTCTCGAAATAATATTTTTGTGACATGACACTCGGATGACACCTTTATCCACTTGTGCCTTCAATAATAAAATGTTTGATTAATTTTGACTAATAATTTTGACTAATAACAAAAATAATCTGCATTGTAATGAATATTACAATACAGATTTTGTCTAGACATTAATTAGTACCTTAGTACCTATACAAATAAAAAGGAGATTAGATAGAAAATATGTCGTTATGGGAAATTTTTAATAATGGCAAAGATATGTATTTTTGCTTAATAAATAATACCATTTCAAGTAGGTATTGTTAAAATGGAAAAAAAAAATGATACTTAACATGATTTAATGTGAAAAAACACACACAGGTTGTTTTTTTATTTAAACCTTCATAACAAATAAGCAACAAAAAAATCAAACATTAAAAATAACTGACTGAAAGTGAAGATTTTCAGCAAAATCACTGGCAAAAATATAGGAAAACCTAAATAATTAAAAAATTTGTCGATTAAAGCGTTTAAAAGCGCACAAAAGGCACCAATGTATAACTTAAAACAAAATGCTTAAACAAAAGTTGTATGAGCACAGATATCGTGAACACACACAATATTGAAAATGCACGTTCTGTGTGTTGATTGAAAATTAAACCATAGATACATACAAATTAATATTTGGGTTTAATTTACATTAGCAATTTAAAATACTAACATTAAATTTGTTAGCTTTTTAAGTATTCCAAAATATTAACGTAAATATTTATAATTGGGAAAATAGATAGAACACAAAATATTAATTTAAATGTATATGGTTTAATTCCCAATGAACTTAATGAAAATAACTAAAATGAGTACACTATAAAGTGTTTCTAAACTCAATCCAATACAATCGTTTGTACCAGGATTGCGTAATAATTCGCGTTACATGCCATGCGAATGCTACAAATTCTATACTCTCATCACATTACAAATAAGCGTGAATCGTCTTAGTATAGCCTCTGATGTGGCACACTTAAGTTTTAAACATCTACGCACCTACAGTTGATGTTAAGTCCACAAGTGAGCGGCCAGAATTGCTGGCTCGCCTGGCTGCTTTAGTTGTTTTATCTTTGTTCAGTAGCGTACACGGTTTGAAAAATTTTATTTTTCGGTGTTTCTGTTAAATTTTGATTTGTGTTATATGAGATGCTCTCTGGAGACCTTTTGAGGTAGATGTAGATGCTGGAGTCATAATTTTACATGCCAGAAATGAAAATGGCTTTGTAGCAAACGCTTCGCTACTTTCAGCAAAATAGGTCAATAAAGCTCTGCTGGATTATCATGAAGATATGAATGCAGCAGTTTTTAAGAACTGGTTTGCTGAACAACTTTTACCGAATATTCCACCTAATTCAGTCATTATAATGGACAATGCGCCATATCATTCCCGGCAAATTCACAAGAAGCCAAGTAGTGACTCTAAGAAATCAGATATATCAAAGTATTTAAAAGATAATAACATTGATAGTCCTGCTTTCGTAAAAACAAAACCACAATTGTTACAAATTGTTAAAAGTAAGAATATTCCAATACAGTATTGATAATTTTGCAAAAGATGATGGTCATACTGTATTGAGGTTACCACCTTAATATTGTGTACTTAATCCAATTGAATTAGTTTGGTCTTCAGTTAAACAAAAACTGAGACGTAATAATTTTGCACCTACCTTAACAAATGTGATTTGGAAAATATTAATAGCATTTTTAAAGACCCGTCTTTGACTGACGTTTAGAAAAACTGCATTAGTCACATTCTAAAGAGGAAAAAAAATATATTTTACCTTCTATAGCTCCAGTAGTTATATATACAAACCTCGATTCCTCGACAGATGGTTCAGATTTAGATTCGAATTAACTTTTTTATTTGTCATTATTGGTAATCCGAGAGTCATCAAATTAATTCATTGTTAACATTTTATTAGTTCGCATTCATTTAGTTCTTTTAAAAAATTAATTTTTCTAAATTATTTTATAGTTTTGTATTATTTGCAAAGAATTTATTTTCCTTTATGGTTTTCGCTTTGAAATTTCATTTTCCGGAAGAAAAAAAAACGAAATAGGTTCAAAAAAGGGATCAGTTCACGTCTGGTACCCTGTTTCAACCAAACCCCCTTACAGGCAGGTACATTTTACTCGTCTATTTACGTTTTATAATTTAATATTCAGTTGTAGCAAGTTAACGAGCTATAATAATGATTTTTTTTTTAAGTTTCAAGTAGGACTTCAATTAAGTTCATCTCTCTAAATAACGGCGTATAACGCCGTCCAATTTATAATCATTCGATCGCCTTTTAACGAATACTTTCTCGTATTTATAAAAATATTAAATTTATAAAATGAGGTATCTACGCCTGTGACAGATCAAACAAAATTGTCGGCAAGAGTTCGGAACGAGTTTAATGGAAGAACTATACACAATTATTAATTTAATTTATTTAATTTTAATAATAAAATTGATACGCCCATGTGCGCGGTCCCTTTGAAGTCGGTACTAATCGGTTATTCCGTTGTGTTGGATTGTGTCTAGAAAGACTATCATAGCTGTGACCACAGCTGATATAATAAAAACAAATCTGCACTGCATTGCTTGGATTTATGATGAGGGAAATAACATAAACTACAATGAAAACGAATATAATTACTTGATAGCGTTTGTTTTTGCAATCGAACCTATCTTTTCGTTTGTCGTTACCTGTTGAAGTCGAAGTCTGCATGAACAGACGAAGATTTTGTGAAAAAGTTTTTGATTAAGAATGTTTAAATATGTTTGTTCATTTGAAGATGTATGTATGTAGTTTTTTTACAATTCATAATGGATTATTTGCTCCTCAAAAATATTTTTGAGCACACGACCACTCTTTTGACGTTGGCGTTTTTATTTTATTCAAAGAACAGAAGAAGAGTGAGTTAACAATGAAAACGTTTCTAGATTCAACTTGTCTGGTGAATGAAAAATTCTAGCTTTGCATCTGGCTTGAAAAAATAAAATGGAGAAAATGAAGTTTAAAGTTAAAGACCACTTTTAAGCTTCTTAATAAATGTGATGTGACTATTTTTATGGGCAGATATTTTGACTTTTAAAAGACATTACCACTTTTTAGCTATAAAAAAATATGTAAAATGATGGATTGTATGCATTAAGCACTATAACTCAATTTAGCTTAAAATTGGAGACCACTTTTAAGCGAAGCACGGCAGTACGCTTCACTGGACAGCCATGGCTACGTGACTTTTCGCTCGCGCGTTTGCAGGTGTCTCGTGACGGCGGAGTTTTCTATGAGGTTTTGTTTTTATTTAAGCGCGTGGCTGTTCAGGAGCGTATTTAGATTTACGGTTAAAAATATGTATGTTTTGAACACGCAATGGTCGGATAGTATATCGCGAGATTTTATTAACTGAAAACGGAAAATCTAATTATTTTAAATACCTATTTAAAAAAATATAAAATTTACTTTTAGGGACTAGAACTGCGCTTATCGATAAAGGTGATATACCTCATTGGAATCCATCCAAATTAGAAGATGTTACAGAGGAATTAATAGATAAACATTTTGAAGAATGCATGGGTGAAGAACAAAGAAGATTGTTTCGTAATTTGCAAATAAATCTAAATTGAAATATATAAGAAAGAATAATACAATATTAATATTTTTTCATTAAGCGATATTAAAAAACGACTATATCGTTAATGTGGAACTTTAACTTTAAAAATACATCAATACTTGTACAATGTAAGTAACAAAATAAAAAACTAATGACCAATTTATTTTTATTATGATGGGCTATAAAAATCAAATTTTTTTTATTACTCCATTTTAAACTTTTAAAGTACTTTTGCCGTCCAGATATCACTGGAGGCCAAAGAAATAATTGGTAAAGTTAAAAATGTTATATCTTATATGTGACGTGTACCAATAAACACAGATAATTTAAATTTTATTGTCAAAAAATGTGTACTTTTATTTTCCTATTAATCCCATCTCTGTGAGTATTGTAGGAATAGTGAAATAGAAACATAATTATGTATCTGTTCTTTATTTTAACAATTCTGGACAATACATGACTTGTGCCGCGTTTGAATATCCACATCGGTTGCATCTGAGATGTAGTAAATCTTTGATCACGTGATTCAGTATACGTAAATGTAATATACGTATCAAGCTAGCAGAGCACCTTTCGATTTTTCACATTCTGAATACGCCACAATTTTAGGCTCATTTTAGGCTAATTTTATACCAACATAAAAAATTTTCCGCTCCTTTTTTTATAGGAAAAATTAGGTGCTCTGCTAGCTTGATATCAAGCTAGCGGAGCACCTTTAGATTTTTCACATTCTGAGTACGCCATAATTTTAGGCTTATTTTAGGCTAATTTTATACCAATCTAAAAAAAATTCCGCTCCTTTCGTTATAAAAAAATAGGTACTCTGCTGGCTTGACAACAGACACTTATTGCGTTTTCCTATAAAAAATTTAGCAATGTAAAAAATGATAACGGCATAATTTTAGACTTATTTTAAGCTAATTCTATACAAATATAAAAAAAATGTCTACTCTTGTCTTTATTAGAAAAAATAGATGTACTCTAACTTGACAATACAAGTTTATAGGATTTTTCGATTTTCGATTGCTGGAACTTAAAAAGGGACACGGCATAATTTTAGGCTTATTTTAGGCTAATTTATACCAACAAACAAAAATGTCCGCTACTTTCTTTTTATGAAAAATTGGGGATTCGGCTAGCTTGAGCTATATCAAGCTTCGTTTTTTAAATTTTGATAACGCTATATTTTTAGGTTAATTTTAGGCTCATATTAGGTTAATTTTATACTAGCAAAAGATTTCCGCTCCTTTATAGAAAAAATTTTAATATAAAAAACATCTAACTACTATTAATTTAATATTATGTCAGGGAAATTATTGTAATAGTTTTCATTCTAACTTTATAAAATATTGTTAATTATTTATAAATATGTATATTGTGCTTATAAGTGAATATTATGGGTTAAGTTAATAACTTAATGTTTTTTCTATAGTTTTTGGGTCCTTTCCGTTTTGTACTTATTCCTAATAATTAAAATAAATTTAATCAAAGTAACAAATTAAATATCAAGAAAAATATTACTTGCACATTGGCAACATTGTTTAATTTATCACATATCAGCTGTTATCTCCGCATCATTTATTATTAGAATTACATACTCGGGTACGTCCTTGGCACTTATCGTCGATTGAGTATTAGAAAAATGTTAAGAAAAGTCAGATTTTTGGGAGGCACGTAAGATTTGTAATGCCTATAGTTCTTCTATGGCCTATAGCGCCCCGGTCTGACACTCGCGCTTTTGTGATTTCGTTGGATACGTATCTTAGCACACTTTAATAACAAATTCAGTCACCAATTTGCACTTTGGCTCTAGGATTATTACACAAGTAAATGTAGTACTGAAATGTATTTGTGAGAAGTAGATACTTACTCAATCATTTTTAATTTACTGCCCAGTACTAGATACCGAATAGCTACATTAAAAATGTCTTTAAAATGTATTAGATGAATAATGGAAATGGATCACTATATTATTTAAACCATAGAAGCTTGAGAAATTGAAGAAACGAGAACATATTATAACCTCAATTTATAACTTGAGATAAAAGGAATAAAACAAACATCAAAATGCATAAGGTAAGTAGGTATCTACCTCTGTCGTCAGGTAACAAATTTAATAATATACCTACCTGTTTTTATGTTAACACAAAATTTACAGACGTTGTTAACCTTCACATTTAATGTATTTAAAATTCCTTTTTTATTTTGTTTGTAAAAGTAACCTAATGTAGTTTAATTGTGACAATTTTTTCGGGAATAGTGTACGTAGTCTGTTATTTTTAAGTTGCCTTTGTAAGTACCTACATGATTACTTTTATTTATTTTTAATGAAACCCTGTTCAGCATTAAATACTTACAAACAATAATACTGACCCTGAATAATTGTAGGTCCCCCATTTATTTTGAGTATCTATTTACTATAACTAGTAAAGAAAGCAGTGGCGGCTCGTGGGCACTAGCGGCAGTGGGGCACACACTGGAAAGGAATCCCGGGATTCGTTTTTCCCTTAGGAAAACAAGTTCTCCGCTTAATGAAAATTAAATATATTTCAAAACAAATTAAATATTACAAAATTGAAGACTAACTAGGTACCGCTGCAGTTGTATACTATTTCTTATAGTTGAAGTCCATTCTTCTGGATTTTTGGCTAGCGAAGTGATCGATGACTAGATTATTAAAATTTGGAATTGACCGAATACGTTTTTTTTTTTTCGATGGATAACATGGCTAACGCGCACAATCTATCTTGGCACATAGTGTTCCTTAAAAATGTTTTAATACATTTTAGTGTCGAAAAACATCTTTCACTCTCCACTGTGATTATGGGAATTGTACACAGGATAGTTAGCAGCTCCACAGATTCCGAAAATGTAATTGTCAAATTGTTCTCAAAAAACATTTGTAATAACGGTACGGTCCCATTGTGTTGCACAAAGGCATCTCGTGTGTAAATTATGGACAGTTCGTTTTTGAATTTTAAGCTGTTTACGTTTGGAAATAAACTACACACAGTTTTAACGTCCTCATTTGGAAAACAACCTCGGTAGTCTTTAAATTTTTCACTATCAAATAAACTTGCAATTGTTAGGTGGGTAGTAAAACTAAAACGTTCATTTACCTGCACTACTATTGTATCACAAATTTCCTTACATATCCTTAAATTAGGAATGGGGTCCTCCTTTTCAACAAACCGTCTCTCCTTGCTTGTACTTGGACCTGATTGGGTGTTGTCGTTTAAGTTTAGTTGTTGTGGATCTTGTTGTGATTGCCATTCTTCATGAATTAGCGTGTTTATATTATTTCTAATATTTTGAATAGCTGCTGCAAAATTTGATGATGTGTTTATCTTAACATTGAGAGCAACGAGCTGTCTACTCTGCAGTTGATCAAAAAGTATATCGTAATTTGGCATTATTTTGCTGAAGAAAAATAACCAGAAACTAAAATCTGTCTTTCAAAATTTATCAACCCTTTAGTCTGATTAATAGTTTTTTATCGAATTCTGTGTTCATAATTTCTTGTAGGAGCATTTTAAAGCGTACGACTCTGAAGGTGTTTGGCAATTTAAAATCTCCTCGAAAAAGTCAGACAAAACCAAAAGAAAAATTAAAATTTTGTCCCATTTATAAATATTATTGATTTTTTTTCTTCATATTTTTGACTGCTTTATAAAAAAAAGTTATTTTTCTTTGTAGTTTTATTTCTTAACTATTCCAATGGTCCAACTAACGTTTTTTAATAATCACAATAAATAAATTATTATCATGGTCCAACAAACGCGCACCTTAAGCCGAAACCGGCATCGCCTTTTTGAGGAAACCGGTAAAAATGCTGCTGCGTACATTCGTATCTGGTCTAGGTAATCTGTGCCATGGGTACAGCACGTCACGATGAGGACAGCGCCCCGCTTGTGACGTATAATCCATCGCATGTGCTCATCTGTTGCTAAGCGATATTGCTGTTGTCCTTATTTTTCGCATCATAATGAGAGAGAAAACAACAGAGGCACACATTTACTGTGCCCTGTGCCCACTTAATTTCGGAATTCTCGGAACGTCGCTCAACGCCCAGTCGTCCAGTGTCATGTCAACGCGGTTTGCGCTGAATATTAGATAAAATAATAATAGGCATTGAGGAAAATATAAAATATGTAAGTTATTTTGTGTTTGTTTATTATACTAGGGCACGTGCCCAAGTGCCCTTACGGGCAAACCGCCACTGAAGGAAGGTATAAGTTAAGCATTATTTCTTTTTCGGCAGTTCTTTACGTTTTAGGGTCCCCTGAATCTGATTTGACCATTTTCGCGATGGTGTCTGTGTGGAAAACAGCTTCTTTTAAATTGAACGGGAAAATGTAAAATAATTTTTAATTATGAAAAAGCCATTGGTCCGTCACTGTTAAAGCTGAAAATTATGTTTACATTGAAAAATATATACCTTTATTAACTGTCACAACGTACTAAATATCATTGAAATATCCAACGCGGTTACGAAAATATTAATTAATTTCCTTTTTTTTTAAACTTTAGCATCCCGAATTTTCGGAACGGAATATTTTTGAACAATTTACAAGCAAAATACATTAATTTTTCATGTATAGTCACACCCTTCAATGTTCGCATATCATTATGGAACACCCTGTTTAATTAGAATAACTTAATATTTGATTTTTTCAGATAAATTGTTTAAACTTTTTAACTGATCTAGTAAAAATTTTAAAAAATTTAGTCAAACTGTTTTCTCTGTAATGTTTGTTTCGTTTTTTTTTTTAGAATTCTTCTTTTCTACTCACCAGGCTGAGCAAATATCTAAAAAGCGCCTGCAGAATGCTCTCAACTGCAGAAAATCAACATGTGCTTACCAAAGAAGTGGGAGATAAAGCTGTCATAATCCTCAATCGTCCCAAATCTTTAAACGCTCTAGGAACCATTTTAAACAGACAACTGACAGAGTCCTTAAGGAAATGTATCAACGAAAAATCTTTAATTATCTTGAAAGGTGCTGGAGATAAAGCATTCAGCGCAGGAGGGGACTTATTAGAAGTTAAAGCTTATTTTGAAGATGGTCAATGGAAAAAGCTTACAGAACTAATAGTCGACCTTAATATTAATATTTATTTAATTCATACTTCAAAAGTTCCTGTAATAGCGTTCATGAATGGCATCACATTTGGTGGAGGAGCTGGCATATCTTCTTTCGCTACTTACAAAATAGCAACAGAGAACACACAGTTTGCGATGCCAGAATCAAAAATAGCTTTTCACCCAAATTCCGGAGGAACATATTTTTTAAATAGAGCGAAAGGTAGACTTGGTTACTACCTAGGATTAACTGGAAATACACTTAAAGGATCTGATGTATTTCAAGCAGGTTTTGCAACTCACTACTGCTTGAGTAAGAATTTGGAAACATTGGAAAAAGCTATTCTTTATTCAAGCAAGCAAGATAGTATTAACGAGATTATAGATGATATTTGTGAAAGGAATATTCCTGATTTTAGTTTAGCTCCTGTGATGGATAGCATAAACCGATGTTTTGCTGCTCCTACAGTTGAGGATATTTTAAAAAAATTAGATGAAGATGGAACTGATTGGGCCAAGAAGACTGTTGAAAATTTGAGAAAATATTCGCCGACATCGTTGAAAGTAATATTAAGACAGTTGCAAAAAGGCAGACATTTTAATTTGGAGGAATGTTTAGTTATGGAAAGTAATTTGACTGTGAATTTTTATCATTTTCCAGATGTAATAGAAGGTGAGTTTATGGTAAAATAGGTATTTAAAAATAATAGAAACATATTGCGTTTTTCTAACGCAGGTTAAGTTATTTTTTTAGCTCTAAGAAATTTTATTTTGAACTTACAATACTGGTTTACTCGAATGAGGTTGTAACAAGAATTATATTAATTATATAGGTAATTGTTTTTAGGAACTAGAACAACTCTAATAAATAAAGGTGAAATAGCTCAATGGAATCCTTCACGATTAGAATCTGTTACGGAGGAATTAATAAACCAACATTTTGAAGAAAGTGCGGGTGAAGAACAAAGAAAAATGCTACGTAAGTTGCAAATAAATGTAAATTCAAAAATATAAGATTAATAATTATAATAATGCTTTTATTTCCAACACCCAATGACAGAAAATAAATGATTTGCAAATATAAGAAGAAGAAATAAAAAAATAACATAAGGAAATGCATAAAAAAAAGTACAAAATATTAATTATTAGTCATTTAGTTCATTACAAGCTTTTAAGACGATGATAATTTTGACGAGAAAAAAGAAAATACTTTATATCTGGAAATATTTAATTGAAAAGAATTGCCCAGACATCAATAATTGATGATATTCAAAGCGAGTTCCAATTTTTAGACATCTTCAGGTTTCGAAATTTTTCTGTACAGTTTTAAGAAGATCATTAATAAATATAAGGTATAATTGTAGTAATCCTAAGTTGGACCTTTGTTGTACACCTAAAGTAGCTACATTATACTTGTAAATTATACATACCAAACTCTACAAATTAACTTATTTACAAACACCCTGTAAATCTTAATACAATGGTGCAGCTAGAATTACTTATTACTGTAATGTGAGTTGCCTATGGTTAACCCTTTATTCATCGAATATTCATACTTAAGAAAGTCACCGCAGTAGCGTATCCAGTTTACTTTTATATTGATAAACAAAATTTAAATTTGATAGCTGTAATAGCTGTAATCACTAGAATATATACAGAGAGATCTCGTTAATTGATGATTTTCGATATAGGAACATGGACCCTTAAAAAGAGGATTTGAGGGTTCTATTTTCAAAGTATGTAATCTCCAAATGAACAAATTTTACAGGAAACTGTAAAGACTTAAATAAATTGAAAGATAAATTAATTCGAGATTTTGTATTGCTGAGGTATCAGTTATGCATTTTTGACATTTTTGATCCAAATACAGTGCAAAATTAAACTATATTTTTATTTGGAGATTGTACACTTTGAAAATAACATAATAAAGATTGTACACTCCAACTAATTTCATATAATTTATTATCTTTATAAGAAGCTTTATTTAGTGAAAATCGTTCGTTTTGAAACTATGTAGATTTTCTACATTAAAAAGCATAAGTTAAATTATACAATTTGCTACAAACTAATGCTGTATTCTAATTCAGCGGGAAAAATTATATAAAAAACATACTTTACCCCAAAATTCTCTAAGTTGGAGATTGTAAAATTTTAAACTGGACCGACCCCTCATTTAATTACCGCGATACACAGTGTTAATAAAAGTTTAAAATCATAAAATTCAAAATTTGCCAAAGACACCTAAATATATTTTTTTTCAATTTGGTGACGAATATGCTCTTTAAGTAATATTTAAACATAAACATAAACATAAACAACTTTTTACGCCACAGAACAAACATTTTTTATTTTTTTATTTTAAAAAAATAAGAAAAATATTTTATGAAGCTAAAATAAATGGTGTAATTCTAATCTAGTATTGTCTAGTAAGCATGTGTCAAATTTGTAATAGTTCGTATATTTGACAAGATCTTGGTAAAACAAATTTGAAAAAAAAACATATTTAGACGTTCTTCATTTATGGAAAATTTTAAATTTTGATTTAAAGCTTTTAACATCGTGTATCTCAGTAACTAAGCTCTTTAAGAGTTTATGTTCCGATATCAACAGATAGGCCTTTTCATCACAATTTTTTTTTTGTTGGCCTGCGTCAGTATTAGCCATCTTTTTCGTACTGTTTTTGTAAACAAGCATGTTAAAATGTCCACGTGAAAAAAATTATAATCGATAAATATTAATTTTAAGTGTATTCGTTTAAAAAATGGGATAAAAAAAGTAAAGTAATAAGTGTCTTAATTCAAAACTCAATTTTTGCAATCAATTAATTATGTTATCTTTACGGAAAGGAAAAACTAAACGGTATTGTTATGAGTATGTAAAAGTGACAAACGGTATAAATTATTATTTTATAAAAAGACTTGCCTACAATATCGTAAAAAAACTATCAAATCATTAGGCAAAATACATATTAAAACATGTTCAAAATGAGAATTATGAGTGAAAAAATGTGGTCGAAGTGACAAAGGTTTTCGATCGATTCATGGATGATGTTACTAAAGATACTTATATTTGTTCACTACATTTTCATGGAGAAAGTGGTTCAACAGAAGAAAATCCTTGTCTGGTATTACACAATATTTTTTAATATTAAATACTACTTCGGTATACACAGTAATATTATTAAAAATGTCATGTTGATCCTTAAAATTTTAAATAAATTATCTTGTTAATTATACTCGTGATTAACTTTCATATTAAAGTGTTTTTGCAATTTTAAATAGTTGGTTGGGATAATTAATTAGAATAGAGTTATAATTATTATTTATTTTCATTAATTTTTTACACAGTTAATATGTATTAAAACCTAACCTCTCAATCACCACACTTTTTCCTTGTTCCGAACGTCCACATCACTTCAAGAACCTTTTTAGTTGCTCACAACTATGTGCTTCCAACGATTTTTTCTAATGATTGATTTGTATGTAGAGATAATATTGCTTTTCCAGCCATTGTTGATCAAAATAATACGTAACTTTTAAATTGGCGCTATTTCAACATGACAGCTGCGCTTGCGCTCATCACATGGTGAAAAGGCCTATTTATCAGGATATCAACAAACTCGAGGAGATCACATCAAACCAGATTTAAAGATTCGACTGAACCGAGATCCAGCTCACTGATCCAAATCTTTCAACTCATCCAGATTCGTTGACCCAGATCTTCAAAATAATCCGGATTGCAATACGAAACAAGCCGTAAACAGAAAGTCCTACACCGCTTCGCGGCATATCGTCGTCAGAACAGCTTTATGAATTCCAAAGTTACCCTAGGTTCTGAGAGAGGTCTTGGGTAATTCGTTGTTAATTATTAATACGGACAGTTATAAATTAATTACTAAAATTTTAGAAAATTAATTTCGCGTATCATCATCTCTTTATTTTTAAACCACCATTTTCGGTTATTGAGATACAGACACTGATTATAATATATAAACCAATTTTAACATTTTGTAACTTCTTCGTTTTCTGATGAAAAAAAAAAATAAAAATCTTCATTTACCTACACCTAACTTGATTTTCTAGATAATTTAAATATCGATTTTCAAGTTTTTAACACTCTCTGTTTTTGAGATTAGCCTGCCCTATTACCTAGTATGTATAATAAATATGGATTGATTTTTAGGAACTTACATAGCATATGTCTCACACAATTTACAGCACATTCAAATTCGAAAAAAATCATAAGAGGTAAATTAGAAAAAGCGACAAATGTCCCCACTATACCTCTACCTACCTTCTTCCTACAGTCTACTCAATTGTGGGTAGGGTTGTCGTCGATTTAAATTTGTCGTTTTTTTTTTTAATAGTTTTCTTTATGATAGATAACAGTCTGATAATTTTGGTACAATCGTTCTTCCGTTTCAGAAATCCCATATACCTAATGTTCCAGAATGAATTAATTCCTATTTTATTATTTAAATATTCGCGCTTTGTCTCAAATCGCTTACTTAAAACTTTGGCCCACACATGCGCTTCGTCTGACTGTAAGACAAAAGCGCCGTTGGACGAGAAGAAGACCTACAGCAATTGCCCCGACAATAACGCTTTATGGTGTGTATGTGCCGTTAAATCCGCTATTATAAAATCCTGTATAATAAACGTTATTATATAAACTGTGTAACCGGGCCCGGTCTTGGCTACTGGACTAATACTACCACCTACTTCATCCGACGAACAATATGATGCAACACAGAAGGTAAGCGCGTTTGAGACACGTTTATCTTATTTTTTTCGACTGTTACAATCAGCCCCTTTTTACGTAATATTCCAATCATTCTATTACACCTAATTAATTTTAAGTAGGGACACCCTGTAAAGATATTAAATTATTATATTTCATCATTAGCATGCGATTGAAAACACGCCACTGCACTGTTATTCGTTTCCCACAATAAAAACTATAATTTCCCGTACATTACATCAAGCAAAAACAACACAACACATCGCACATCTCATGGTCGCCCACACAGCGTTGCCAGACTGGGAGATTTACCTCCAACTTTGATTTTTTATTCATTTTGAAAAATTTCTGGTGACACTTTTGTTGTACAGTATTACTATTTAGTGGGGTATTTAATATGGCGCCTGGTTGAAACACTGGTAATTTATTTTAAGGTGGTTTAAGCATGAAATGAAATCGATTAAGTTTTTTGCAGTCATATTTAAAAAGCACCATTTCAAATGTACCATTTCTCTTTGAAGGAAGAATCTGTTTTGAACATGTTTAAACATTAATCTAATAATTACTCAGTTTTGTATTTTTTATGCATTTTGCGTTATTCAAATGTTCAAACTTATTTATTTTTTTAAAAATTTACCTTCTTGTTTGCAGCTTTACATACTTTTAATATTTTTTGTTGTATCAACCTTTTTATATAGTAATTAAAGTTCTTGGGGTTTTTCTATTGAATTATGAATTTTTTTTAGGGAATTTTTATTATGAGGTTGCGGTGGATTTTTATTGTAGATTGGGATAAATAAACATAATGGTTCTGGCAACCCTGTGACCCATAGTCCACAGTTCTGTAAAAGTGATAAGAATAATTTTGAATTTTCGTATCTAGGAATAAAACAGAATCAAAAATAAATATGTAGAAAATATTAATAATATAGGTGCTTACTTATAAAATTCATTTTTTAAAATGTTAAAAAAAGTAAGTAAAAAAATTTATAATTTAAAAAATGCTTCTTTCTGATTATATTTTAACTCGGAAAAGCGTTGTTTTTCATCTAGTAAAGTTACAGCATAGTTATCACAGACTCGGAGCTCTCTTTGTAGGTACCTACTTTAGAAATATATTTTTTGTGGATGGCTCTTTAATATACCGGGTGTTCAAATTAAAGTGTTACAGTTAAATACCGCCGAAAATATACATTTTAGAAAAAAAGTTTCAGACAAAAGTTTTATAGTTTTTTGGGGGAAACATTTTGGCTAAACTCATTTTTTTATAGCTGACCATAATATGGCAATATCGAGGTGGACTTTGTT
The DNA here is from genome assembly GCA_927349885.1 of Psylliodes chrysocephalus. Lineage (NCBI taxonomy): Eukaryota > Metazoa > Arthropoda > Insecta > Coleoptera > Chrysomelidae > Psylliodes > Psylliodes chrysocephalus. The sequence continues at coordinate 79,521,658 of OV651815.1, read as the reverse complement.
TTTTTAAATTGGATCCTCATCTTTTTTTTCCATATTCTTAAAGTACATAAAAAATAAGAAACTTTTGAGGGAAATATTTTTTTTATTGGACTTTTTTGAGTAACAGCTACTTTAAAATTTTGCTGGTCGAAAAAAAAGTTAGCCATATTATGGTTAGCCATAAAAAACGATTTTAGCCAAAATTGTTTCCTTACAAAACTATAAAACTTTCGTCTGAAACATTCTTTTTATAAAAGGCGGTAATTAGCTAATTTTAAACATTTAGAAGTTATTAATAAAATATAACTATTGTCGTGCGATCGTCTGAAAACCGACCCTGTTCTCTGTCTACCTTCATCTCGCGCCGCTGGCCATATCAAAGACTCGACTTGAATGTTTTCTCTCGTAGAATTTCCAGAACTTCTAGTCAGGATTGTATTTTTCTAGGTTATTACATTTTTGTAGAAATAGCGCGACTTTGTCGATAGAAGTTTAAGTTTGAATATAAATGTTTTCAAGTTAAAGTGAAATATTTTTAAATAAATTAGAACTGTGAAATATAAATGGTGCTTAAGTATAAAAAATAATCAGTAACTAGTATAAATAAATAAATTATAAATAAACTATTTTTAAATTAAACAATCGTTATACCGTTATACAATTTTATAAATAATTAACACAAAGATTTGATTTTATGACTCCCTGCCGTTTTTTTAAAAGGTTTTTAGAACAATATTTCAGAGGATCAGTCCCCATATATTTTGCAATCATATACATTTTACTAATTTAATATTTGACTTACTAAATTATAAGTTTACGTAACAATTGACAATTAAATTGGTTTTTAGAAAGTGTTATTAAAATTTACGTTATATTTGTAAATATAGACGAACATCTAGTTGACTTTCATTATGTATCGATGATTCTCTACTAGAATCACTAATTTTTAATTAAAAGTAAGCTAAATAATTATAATTTTTAAAAAAAAATGTATTTTTCAGGTCTCTGTCGCCATACTAACAAGAAAAACTAATTTCTTAAAAACTATTAATCAATTTTCCACCAACCAGCCACATGTACTCACTAAAGAAATTGGCGACAAAGCCTTAATAATTCTCAATCGGCCAAAAAACCTAAATGCTATGTCCGACAAATCGCTTGAAGAATTAATCATTTCATTAAGAAACCTAGAAAACAAGAAATCTCTAGTTATACTAAAATCTGCATGTGAAAAAGCATTCAGTGTAGGAGGAGACTTGATAAAACTAGCAGCAGCTGGTGAAAAAAATGATACTAAATATCTCGAAGATGTCGTTATGTTTTTAAATGTGAATATTTATTTAATTTATAAATATAAAATTCCTATAGTAGCCTTAATGGATGGTTACACAATGGGAGGTGGAATGGGAATCTGCGCATTTGCACCATTTCGAATTGCGACTGAAAGAACAATATTTGCTATGCCTGAGGTCAAGCTAGGTTTCCATCCTAATGCTGCAGCTACACATTTCTTTAATAGAACCAAAAATAAACTTGGTTACTACTTAGCTTTAACTGGTAGCAATCTTAGAGGATCTGATGTTTTAAAAGCTGGTTTTGCTACACATTACTGCCATAGTAAAAACTTGAAAAGATTAGAAGAATCAATTTTAAATTGCTCAGATACTGATCATATTAAAAGCATTATTGATGGCATTTGCGAAAAAACTGTACCAGAACTTTCTTTAAATCCTGTATTCAATAATATTGAGAATTGTTTCTCAGGACCCACAGTTGAAAAAATTATTTCAAGATTGAAGGACGACGGTTCAAGTTTGGCTAGAGAAACTCTTAATACATTAAATAAATATTCGCCAACTTCTTTAAAAGTGATATTGAAGCAGTTACAAATAGGTCGGAATATGAATTTGGCAGATATATTAATTATGGAAAGCAACATTACTGTAAATTTTTATTCTTTTCCTGATGTTATCGAAGGTAAGTTTTTGTTGTAATATTTTAATAAATATTTATCTTTCTTGTAATATTATTTTCAAGGTACAAGAATTGTTCTTAAAGACAAAAGTGATACTCCTATATGGAAACCACCTAAATTAGAAGATGTAACTGAAGAAATAATAAACAGTCATTTTAAACCTGTTGGAGAAGCTAAGCAAAAAAGATTATTGGCCGAATTAACAAATTGGAAAGAATAAATAAACTGTGTCCTGGTATTAAAAATTATTGTTCATATTTTAAGCAAAATATGACAATAAAATAATAAAATCTCAAAACAAAAATGTGCACTTAAAAGTTTTACTCCCTCTTATCTTCGTTATATTGATTAAGATATTGGAAGGACTTTTTTTTAACATTGGAGTAAGAACTAATTCAATTATTCTATGACGTCCTATCGCACTTCAAGTTTTTCGGGAAATGACATTAAATCGCAATTTATTTTTTATTTTTAAATGAAAAGTGACCACTTATTTGCCAGAAAACTACTGGTCACACCCATATTTGGTAAAAAATTTGAAATCATCTTAAATAATCCACTAATTGAATATCAAGAGAATTCTATTGTGACCAATATGTGGAAGCTAATTTTATTAATAATTTAATTTACAATATAAGAAAACATATTTTAATGACACAAATTGTGCAAATCTCTAACGCTAAGAAATGCAAACTTCAATCGTAATCAACTAAAATCACACTTTACAATACGTAACAGTTTTTATTCCGTTAGAGGGGGTTAAAATCATATATCATTAAGAAAATTAAGTTGTAAATAAATTAGTGAATATAGCGTAAATACATAATAAACTGGTTAAATTAACAAAAACGTTACATTGGTGTCAGAAGTTAGGTTACTGAAAATAAATAGAAACTGTGCGATTCAAAAATGATGGAGGTGCGTCGAGAATTAGAGAAACATGAACTAGAAACGACGGGGAAATTGATAAAACAATAGAAGTGAGGATTTGGATCCGGAAACATTTCTATTTTCTGATGATGCTTCTGCTATAATTTCTTTAATTTCTGTTCTCTATAAAAAATAAAGTTTCTTCTATGGAGGCAAATATAAAGAGATGGAAAAAATAGTGGACAGAGAAAAAAGGAATAGTAAATGATTAAACTTTTGTGTACCTACTTCAGAAATAGAAGTTTTAACACTTTAATCTTGGGAATTTTTTGGCACTTGTACTTTTTGACAATTAAATTTTTTTCGAATTACGGCATATTTTGCAATATGTAGTCATGAAAAAATGACGCCTATATATTTTGAGGTAATTATTTTCTACCAAAAATTAAATCTTAGAACGTTTGTATTTTTAAAAATGAAATTAGAAATAAAAGTATTTATTTCACAAATATTCAGAACAACCTAGTGTTTTCTTGTAAGCACATTCTGCACCGTTTTAATATAAAAAATCGTATATTTTAGAAAATAATTGGTTTCTACCCAAAGAGGTTATAATCTAAGTTTCTACCTTAGACTAAATCTATAAAAATAAGAAAATCTGAAACAAAAACTAAACACAAAAATTCTCATTTCGAAAACGGTTCTGTAAATTACTTGTTTACGACCGAGACAAAACATAAACATCGTATTTATTAGATGAAAAAACTGCGCAGATTGAACCCCGCTTTTCGTCTTTGATTTTTATGGATGATCAATCTATATAACTATAAAACATTGGGTTGTGATGCGAACGCACCTACTCCAATAGAATATGGAGCTAGATTAAACGAATGAAGCCTAGTAGCGGTCCTCTTTGACGTTTGAAGGTTCTGTTTTTTTATTGACATTGACATTTTGAGAAAGTGCTAGTCATTTTATATGAAAGGAATTAATTCATTTCTATATTCAATAGTTTTTGTGTAAAAAATCAAACGAGCATAAAAATGGTGCTTGAAAGTACTATGATATGTGTGGACAACAGTGATTACATGAGAAATGGAGATTTCCTACCCAGCAGATTACAAGCCCAGCAAGATGCCGTAAATTTAGTGTGTCACTCTAAAACAAGATCTAATCCAGAAAATAATGTTGGTTTGCTGACTTTAGCAAAAGTGGAAGTATTGGCAACTTTAACAAGTGATGTGGGCCGTATTTTATCTAAGCTGCACCAGGTTCAACCACACGGTGAAATAAATTTACACACTGGAATAAGAATAGCTCACTTGGCTCTCAAACATCGTCAAGGAAAAAATCACAAAATGCGTATTGTAGCTTTTGTAGGCAGTCCTGTAGCTAGTGAAGAAAAAGAGTTAGTTAAACTAGCTAAAAAACTTAAGAAAGAGAAAGTTAATGTTGATGTTGTCAGCTTTGGAGAAGATGGTTCTAATGCAGATGCTCTTACAACTTTTGTCAATACTCTAAATGGTAAAGATGGTACTAGTAGTCATTTAGTAACTGTCCCTCCAGGTCCTCATTTATCTGATGCCTTGATTTCTTCACCAATTATTCAAGGAGAAGATGGTAGTGGTGCAAATATAGGAGGTTCTGGATTTGAATTTGGAGTAGATCCTAATGAAGATCCTGAATTAGCTCTTGCCCTTCGTGTGTCCATGGAAGAGCAAAGGCAAAGACAGGAGGATGATGCACGTAAAGCTAAAGATGTATCTAGTACTGAGGCTGGTATAAAATCTGAGGTAATTAAGGAAGAACCTAATGAAGAGGTTCTATTAGAGAGAGCTTTAGCAATGTCTATGGAGCAAGGTGATGACCAGAATGTAACCATCACTAGACCTTCTGTTGATTTTGCTAACATGACTGAAGAAGAACAAATTGCTTTTGCTATGCAAATGTCTATGCAAGATGCACAAGAAAGTTCAGCCAGTGCATCTGCTTCAAAAGATGAACCTATGGAAGTCGAAGGGGATGAAGACTATTCTGAAGTTATGAATGATCCTGCCTTTCTACAAAGTGTTTTAGAAAATTTACCTGGTGTTGATCCTCAGTCGGAAGCAATTCGCCAAGCTGTCGGAAGTCTTAAGGACAAAAAAAAAGATGACAAATCGGATGATAAACAGAAAAAATAGATTAGTTCATATTAGTTTTCTCTATTTGATTATATTTACAATTTAAATTTCTTTCAATAATAATAAATGTTTGTATGCTTCAAAAGTAATTTTTATTAAAATTTCTTAAGATTTATTGTTTTTGATATCTAGGCAATATATTGGATACAAATTTTAATGTTTTTTTTTTAAGTTTTAAGGTGAAAACTGATATTTTTATAAGGAGCTTGGTTTTAAAAAATGGCAGTTGGCATTAAAGTCTACGAAATTAAGTTACCAACTGATTTTTTTTTAAGTTTATGAGGCTCAAGTCAATAATTTTAGGCGTCTTGTTATATTGTAGGCTTTGTAATTGCTTCTCAGCACCACTTTAGCAGTAGCCATAAAAATTTAAAAATGATATCAAGTGAGTAACTCATGTTGCAAAAAATATGCAGGGATATATTACTAATCTATTCAAGTATTGTATATTTCCATAGTGGCTGAAAGCTTGCATCCAAAAGTGAGTTACCTTTGAGTCAATATTAATTTTAAAACAAATGTGTCATTATCATTAATTGAATCCTATTTAAAAAATTGATATCAGACTGTAGCCTACAATAATTGCAAGTCTGACTTTAATCTAATTAAACATAGTGTTCCACAAGGCTCTGTTCTTGGCCCTCTGTTATTTATCATTTATATTAATGACTTGCCTAGTTTTATACGACCTTATAATTATGTATTGTTTGCAGATGATACGTCTTACATCTACTCTGATAAAAATGTCTCAAATCCTATGAAGATTTCTAACGACAGATTCTAAATCGAAATTGTGGTTTATGGCCAACAAACTTCAATTAAATGAGGACAATACAGAAAGTCTTTACTTTTCTAATAATATTCCTAGAGTGAGTTCAGATAGTGTTAATCTACTTTGGTATATATAGATAGTAACATATCTTGGTGTGATCACGTGGATCATCTAAGAAATAAATTGGCTAGCCCCCTTTTTATCCGTCAGTTAAAGAATATTACAAGTTTTCAAACTCTAAAAACAACATATTTTGGTCTGTTTCACTCCCACATCGGCTATGGAATTATTCTCTGGGGCAACTCTGTTGGTGCAGCTGAGATCTTTAAGTTGCATAAAAGAGCAATAAGGCTATTAGCTAGTGTGGGTTTTCGTGAACATTGTCAACCGTTGTTTAAAAAAACTTCATATAATGCATCTGCCAACATTATATCTATTTGCTGTTTTGACTGAAATTCACAGACAGAGTAATAGTTTAACAAGACAATCCGATTTGCACAATATTATGATACTAGACAGGCAGACAATATTTGAACTAATCATTTTTGTTTAACCAAGTCAAAGAATAATTCGCTGGGCTATAGCATATACAATCTATTACCCCAAGATCTCAAAACGCCTGGTACTAATCAGTTTAAAAAGCAATTAAAAGCATTTTTGTTGAGTTATTGCTTCTACTCTGTCAATGAATACGTGAAGCACTTATGGCTTCCATGAAGTATATTTAATTTGAATTTTTTTCCTCTCGTAACAATTACACACTGAAAATTTATTAATATATATACACACACCTATTTTTTATGTTTGTGTGTTTTTTAGTTTTACTATTTATATGAATGTTTTTTTGTGTAGGTACTATATATGTTTTTAAATTTCGATTTTACTCAGACTTGCTACAAACGTAAATTAATGTAATGTAGTTAAATAAACGAATCTAAAATCTACAGATTGGAAGGTTTTTGATTCTGCAAAACTGTATCCAGTTCAATTTATTACTAAAGTTACCAGTCATTTAATGGCACATTAAAAAATAATGTATCATCCTGTATATTATTTAATTTCATTAAAATGTTCTGACAATCCAGTAATCTTCTTAGTATTTAAAAAGTTGAAATTTGTTTACTTGACTTGTTCCTAAGTCTAAAATGGAAAGTCAAGAAACTGAAGTGCCTGTATCAGTTCCTGCAAGTGTACAAGAAATATATGCTTCAAAATGTACAAAGTGTAAGTCATTATTTTATATTATTATTTATAATTGATAAACTGATTGTTTGTAGTCGACCCCTTATGGGTACAAGTGCTGATTAATTTAAGAATGAAATATTCTAAATTATTCACGCGACGACGGAATTCTGCATCTGAAGGCTGGAAGTAAGATTTGTAGAATGTAAATTTCATTTTTTTGCTATAATCTTTAATTTTTAGACTAGTTTTTGAGGAACTTAAAGAATCTGGTGCACCAGAATATATTTCTATCACTAAGATTAAGAAGAAATGGATGAATTTAATGACTCGATATAGGGTATTTTAATGAGAGGTTTTAGGATTAAGTATAAAGTGTTATTTACACTAACCACAAATAAATCATAATTATTATATTTGCACACTTATGATACTAATTAATATCCTATACAGGTGATTTAAATTTGGACAAATTACAAAAAAATTATAACATTGCTCTAAAAATATACCTATTTATATCATATACCTCGATATTTTTCCACATAGGTTGTTGACACACAGCTCTGCCTTCCTAAGCCAAAAAAATGTATATCTCAGTCGAAGAGAATTTCGAAAAAAACAAATTTTCTAAATGTTGTTTAAATTGTTTCTTGTTCTTGGATATTACTTTTGATGTTTTTGTGGCGTATAAGAATATACAGCCATTTAGGTAAGTAATAATGGCATATCCCTAAGTCTTTTAGTACATACAAATGAAGTTAAGATGTGTAAATTTTTCTTAGGTTTTGTTTTAATGTTCTGAGTGAGGTATGTATATTTTTCGTAGTTCAATTTAGATACTGCTTTTTGGCTTAGGAGGGCAGAGCTGTACCTGTACATAATACAGGGTGACAACTTTAAAAACAATGGCTATATCTCATTATCAGAAAAGAAAAACTTAATAAAACAATTAACTTTGTAGGTACCTACTTACTCATGGGCCTGGTCTAAAAATATTTAATTTAGATAAAAATAACATTTTTTTAATAAGTTTTTCATTATTATGTACTATTGAATAGGATTTAACTAATAATAATAATGTTTATTCTTTCTTTCAATACATATACAATTTTTTGTTAATATTATTTATACAAAATTAGAAAAAGAAAAAATACAGATTACATTTCACAAGTTAGAAAGTAATTTTAAAAAAACCGACTTCAAAATCATGCAGATGACCATAATAATTCAGATTTTTATTTTCTCAAAGATCATCAGATCCTGACCAATTGTATATGGAACTACCCCTGAGGTATCCCCTTTCAAACAAAAAAGATCTTAGAAATCAGACAACGTGGTAAAGAATTATCACTGAAAATACTTAAAAAATTAAGAGTGATGATTTTCTTATGGATCGCATTATTAGATCTTGACCAAATTTATATGGGACCACCCCTGAGGTGCCATCATAGAAATCGGACGACGTAGAAAACAATAATCGCTGGACATACATAAAAAAATATATATTCCGACGAATTGAGAACCTCCTCCTTTTTTGAAGTCTGTTAAAAAGTACAAAAAAATAGAGAATATTCTATTATGTATATTAGATTAACATAAGATATAAATTAGGTCCATTGAAACCATACAAATTAGGACAATTGAAAAACATTTTTACTAGCTTTCCAATGATGTCAAGTAGGGGTTTCTATTTTTTGTTGGTGAGGTTAAGTGGTACATACAGGGTTGAATTCTATATTTCATGAGACAGCAATTTTAAGTTTTTTAATTGTCATCCCGTATGTATAGGTATCCTTATACCGGGTGTCACTGTATTCGACCAACTTTGTCATAAATCAAAAATGCCTTTAAATCTTTTTATTCAAATTTAGTAAGCAATGTGAGCTTTGAAAGTAATATTTTGGGCATACACTAACTTTTGAAAAAACCAATGGCGAGCTATCAGGGTTAGTGTCCACTTTTATTCCCTATGTTTTTACATCACTGGAACAATTTTTTTTATTTTTTTAAAATTTCTTGTTAATTTTTAGCTAAAAAGAGTAATAACTGTCTATGGAGTTAAAATGATACAATGTAGAAATTTGCTTCCTAAACAAAAGTCTGCATGTACTTAGATAATTTGTAAAAATTATATATTTCTAAATTCTAATCTAGTAGGCCTGTGACAAATTTTTAATAGTTCGTATATTTAAGATCTTACAGGATCAAATTTTAAAAAAGATATTTAAAGATGTTTTTGATTGACAAATTTTGAATTGATTTAAAAATTTTAACACTCTGTATTTCAGTAACTAAGCCGCCTCTAAGGGTTCATATTCGTATATTAAAATTAATCAATTAACGAGATCTCAAGGGTAGAGCATTGTCGGTTGAATATAGTGACACCCTGTATATAAAATCGTTCGACCTGACTGACATAGGTTTATTAACCGACTTCAAAAAAGGAGGAGGTTCTCAATTCGTCGCGATTTTTTTTTATGTACGTTCAGCGATAATTTTTTACCACGGTGTCCGATTTCAATAATTCTTTTTTTGTTAGAAAAGGGCTACTTCAGGGGTGGTACCATATAAATTTGGTCAAAATCTAATAATTGGGTCCATGAGAAAATCCTCAAACTCTTCATTTTTTATGTATGTTTAGCGATAATGCTTTACCACCTTGTCCGATTTATATGATTCTTTTTTTGTTAGTAAGGGGGTACCTCAGGGGTGGTCCCATATAAATTTGGTTAAGATGTGGTGATGGCATCTGCACGTTTTTGAAGTCGGTTTTTTAAATTTTTAATTTCTAATACTTGTTTTATAACGTAAGCTTCCGCTAAAAAAGGATTTTTGGAAATTTCAACTTGAAGGGAGGGGTGAGAACTTTGTAGGACTGTTGTATTCAGTATTGTACTGTACTATAGTACAACAAAACGAGTCTTTGGAGAATTTTTGTTTGTAAATTATCAAAAACCTGATAGTAATTATGATTTATAATATGTATTTATTTTTCCATATTATTGAGCAGTATTTCTTTATTTTTTATATATTATATTTGTAGCAAATAAAAAATACTACATTAAATCCAGAAACTATCACCTGGCCCTATTATGAACAGATGGATAGAGCATTTGGTAAAGAAACGGAGACCGATTATGAGGGAAAGTTTGCTGATTCGTCTCTTAATCAGTCAATTACTAATGGTAATGAAACTAGATGTATTAATTTGTTTGTTGTACAAGACGATAAAAATTGTTAGGTACCGTAGATGCATAAGTGGGGATAGTTTGGGGCCAGGAACATGTCATCTTTCAAAAACATGCTACTTGTGTTCAAATCAATCTATATTTGAGAGGGCCAATAAATAATCTCACATTAGTGTCGATGGTGTAACTCGTACATACAAACTGAAATAAATAGCTTTTTTAGGAAATGCCCAATTTTATGTAACGATATAAGTTTCTCCCACAAAACACATGATTTTGGAGTCACTCATTTCATTTTTTTATACCTGTAAGAGGTTTTCTCGCTACTTAGAAAATAGTGTATTTAGTTGTGAAGCCATATGCTCGGAAATTACTCGGGCGCCGTTATATTCATATTCAAGCCTTCGATGCAGCTTGCAAAAGAAATCGAGTAGTTTCAGATAGTTATGGAAAATTCCAAGTCAAGTTGTCAGATTATATACTCCTATTGAGAGTATCAATAACGGATAAAGGGGTCTATTCTGTAACAATTCCTTTATATTTAACGGCCTTTAAAAATATTGGCGACCTTTAAAAATATGTTCGTATTCGTTACGAAAACATTTTTAAAGGCCGTTAAATATAAAGGAATTGTAGACCCCTATGGGGTCTATTCGGTAACAATTCCTTTATATTTTAACGATATTTTAGTATTCACTAACTTACTTCTGTCATTATTTAAACGGATTCCTTTAAAATAGTCCTCAAATAACAATCATTTTTAAAGGGATGTTAAAATTCACCTTTAATTTTTAACGGTTTTGAGTTGAAAATTGAGGATTTGTATGGTTATGTTTTCAAACTAGTTCAAATAAATCTTAAATGCGATGTACTCAAGTGTTCTCCTACTATTTTTAAGGGAATCCGTTAAAATAAATAATTTTTAACCAGCCTTTAAAATTTGTGTATACAGAATACCATTTTTGGTTAAAAAAATTAACGGGCCGCTAAAAGTTTAATTTTTAAAGGCCTCTAAATTTTAACGGATGTGTTACAGAATAGACCCCTTTAACCGTTATATTCTAAGATACGAAGTAAGGCCGACCTTCACCCATATGTTTAATGGATAAAAGGTATTTTTTATTAAATAAAAATATGTTAATAAATACTGCAAATGGGTTGCTTAAGAAAATACTGTCAAGACTATTTTTTTTTCTTAAAGTGAAATAAAAAACTACACCCTATAAAGTATCCACCAGATGCTTTGACTATGTCCAAAATTAATTTTTCCCTTTATCCTTTTTTGAGTTTTCAAAATTCGAAATTTGCACTTTTTCTCAAATACGGCCCATTCAAAAATTATATATAGAATGACATCCCTATCAACTTTTATCATGATTTCTATACTTTTCTTATCTGTATACAGAAAGGAAAGTAAAAAATAGCCTTGACATTATTTTTTTAGGCAACCCATTTGCGATATTCATTAACATATTTTATTTAATAAAAAATACCTTTAAACAGATGGGTGAAGGTCGACCTTGCTTCGTATCCTGTAAAAATAGGGTTGTTTAATATCCGCAATTATAAGCCAAGCGGGTAAAATTAACAAATGTATTGCTTACAAAAGCTAATTATAATTTTCTCGTGAATTATATTTCGAAAAAATGTTATTTAAAAAATGTACTTAATTTTTTGGAGTTCTTACTAATTAAGAAAAATAAGCCATTGTGCGCAATTATTGTTGAGTCATATGAAAACATGACTTTAAATGTCAAAATTAAAAATATTTTAATTTAAGCAGATCAAAATATACATATAAACTATTGATCCCTCTACATTTTTTTACATATAAAGGCTGTATGTCACGTTACTAAATTAAGTACTAAATTTAGAACTAAATTAATGCATTTTTTTAAGTACTAAAAAAATGTACGTTGCAAACAGCAAATTTAGTACTAAATTTAGTACTAAAAAAAGTCATTAATTAATTAGAACTTGTTCTATTTTCTACTAAATTTAGTACTAAAAGTGCGTCGAAATGTTGCGCAGAAGTTTTTCACAGAAAAAATTGACACGACGGTATTTTCTGTACCATTTTGTTTTTAATTAGCGAAAATTTTGCATTATCGACTTGAATAAAGTTCGCTTGTTTAATTTTGTAGATTTTATTGTGTTTTTTTCGTGGTTTATAGTAGCATTGCTGTATTTGGTTGTTGTCATGTCAAATTGATAATAAAAACACCATTTTACTTCACTTGTCTATTTTACCCAGAATATTTCATTTCTCTGCTTAATTCACGTATTAATACGTCAATGCGCGTGCGCCTATAGTTAATTTAGTACTAAAAATTGGTATCGTTGCAAACGGAAAAAAATATTTTTAGTTCTAAATTTAGTACTAAATTAATGACTTAATTTAGTGCTAAGTTTAGTACTTAATTTAGTATCGTGACATACAGCCTTAAAAACGAAATGTATTATTTAAAGGTAAAGAAAACGATATAAACGTAATAATCTATTAAATTTAAATGATTTTAATGAATAAATAAAAATGCAAATATTTACTAAATCTTTTCTTTTAGATGAAAGACAATCTTTTATGAAAAAATTAATAGAATTAAGGTATATACATAGGCACTTATTTACTGGAAGAAAATATACTGCAAGGGACGGTTGGATGTAAGTTAATAAATAGTATATTACTACATAGGTGAAAAGTTTTTGTTTTCGCCAAGGTTCGTATCATACTTTATTTAAAACCACTTTTAAATTAAATCATATTGTTATTCACGATTTAAAGGTTATTTTCCAGTATTTAGAACTTTCTGTTTGGCCCCTATCTTGATGTTCTATTTGGAAACTTGCACGGCCTCGGCGAGCATTATTTGTAATTCTAGAGGATTTTGAGCATCCAATTTACATGCATATGGATTTTTATAGCTTTTTAAACTCATAATTTCAACTAAATTGTCATTGAAATGTTATTCATAATCGAAGACCATAACTTCTAAAGGGTCTAAGTGCCAAAATTTAAAAAATATACATTTTTGCATAAAAATGTTTGATATACCAACCCTAAAGATATCCAAATGGTTCTAAGTGCTTTTTCAAAGAAATCCATTTATTGTAGTGGGATAAACTTGGCGAATATATATGTCCGTATATGATGTGTATAATTTTTATTTAACTCATAACGGTTTTCTATGCTTCTGTCACTTAGGCCCTTTTGAAGTTATAGTCTTCAATTATTAATAATTTACTTAAATAATACACAATACAATCCAATAAATACGGGACTCTAGAACACAAATTAAATTCAGCCTCATTCAAAGAATGTGTGCGCCTTTGAGGATACATTTTTGTCTTCCACTCAATCACAACCAGTGATTGTGTAGTACAGATCAGTGATCAGTTTCTAGCTCATCGCACAGTTCTTTCCGATTTTTTCTTTTGGAGCCGAATAATAATCTTCACAGATCTTGTTTCTTTTAATATTCCGCCTTATTTCCGTCTTTTGTTATTCGCTCCTTTTTGTCTGAAGCTGCACTGGAATGAAACCATGGCACTTGAATCTTTTCACAATGTGTTAACAACAATTTAAAAGAATTTTATAAAAATAAACCAAACCTCACAAAAGGGGGTAAAATTTTTCTACATCTTAGATGACACATTTAAGAATCAATTTATCTCTTGTCACTCCTTTTAGAAGTACTAAGATATAAATAATAATTATTTTCTCTGGCCGAGAAACTTATGAAAAATTAGATTATTATCATTATATTATTAGGCTACATTTTACTTAAAATTCTCAAAAATAATAAAGATACCTTCTCACCTACCTACAAATTATTTGGAAATTCCCAAATAAATTTTTCAAAATTACCCTTGCAAAATAATGAAAACTATTTTTGAACTCACAAAGTAAAAAATTGAAAAAACTCTGTCCTGGAAAGGATTCGCACCCTTCCACATTCTTGTTACACATCTGTGTAACAGTCAAATGGAATAAATTCAGTAGCTCAATTACTGTGCATATTTATAAAAATTCCTGAAACACTTCAATTTTAAATTATAAAATGACATCTGCAACGTGAAAATCTCACACCTACCTTCAACCCCTTTCAAGTGACAGTTTCAACCCCCAAATTTCTAAATAGGAAAAGCTTGTGATACCTCATTTGAAAGATATCGATAATGGTGGGTGAGGTTTTCCTCACCTGTAAGTCAAATGGCACCATAAATCATCTTTCAAGTCGCCCCGGAGCGCCACGGCAAATAATAATAATAATAATAATAATAATAATAATAATAATAATAGCCGTCCCTTCCCCTACACAAGTCGTTCAGTCAACTTCAGGGGTTGAAATTCACTCGTAACGGGGTAAATTAGGGAGAGTATTATTATTATTCTCTATTCAAAAATGCTGCGATTTTAGAATTTATTGCAAAAATTAACAGAAAAGTTTCGTTCTTGATATGTTGAAAATGCACGGAAGTCCTGGCAGCATCCTGATCATAAATAAAATTGTATTCTAACGTTAATCAAAATATAAGGCGTGACCAATGTAATCGCAAACATTATTCTTCTTCTTCTTAAAAACAATAAACTAAATCGGGTGGTTTAGTCATCATAAGAAAAAGTCTAATAGCGTAAGATCAGGTGATCGTGCTGGCCATTCTATCGATCCTCGCCTCCCTATCCACCGATTTGGAAATATTAGGTTGAGGTTCTGCTGGACATTGTTTTGGTAATGTAGTGGTGCTCTATCCTGCTGTAACCATATCATATTCGCCGGAACTGTTGGGTTTACTTGACTAGGATATAAATTTGCCGTTAGCACGAAATTATTTTGAAGCAGTGTTAATAGTAGGAGAGCCCACTGCAAATTGCGGCCCTAATCTGATAACGAAATTAAATATGTAACAACATTGTACTTTATCAAACGGCACATGTGCCAACAGTAGCGTACCCACGGGGGTCAGGATAGTGACTGGCACAGGTGCCATTTGGTAAAGTACAATGTTTTTGCATGCCTTTGAGACATATTTCAGTTCATTATCAGATGACAGCCAAAATTTGCAGTGGGTTTTTGGGCTATAAATAATTATCTCCATTCAAATTGTCATCAATGAAAAAGGTACCAATGACATGGTTTCCAACTATCCCTGCACAAATATTAATCTTTTCAGGGTATTGGTGTATGTCCATGTTCTTCTCACATCCAGTGGAGAATTTTCATGAGTCCAGTAGCTTTGAAGATTAGTATGGCAGTGAAGAGGAAAAGTGCATTGTTATCTAACATTTTCTCACGAAAATGCGTTCTTCTATCAAAATCGTCTTCCACGAGCTCCTGAATTAGTATCAATTTATAGGGATGCATTTTATTTTCTTCTAATATTCGAGTGATCAATGTATGGCTGACACCATTACATCCAATTTGGTATCATTAGTCAGTCTAAGAGCTCGAACTTGGCCAAATTGTTTTTCAATTTTACTAATTATCCCTTGAGATGAAGATGTCAAATCGGAATTTTTTTTCTTGAAATAAGCTAAAAACTTCGATTTGTGTTTGTGCTGGTTCCATGAAAAAACTACGCAGGGCAAAATGGCCCAGGACAAAATAGCGTAGGACATGAAAGCACATGACAAAATAAAAAAAACATAGCCACACTGTAGGTTAGGTAGATTGGTTAATTTTTTTTTAATTATAGTACTGGAATATTTTGTCACGCACTTTTATGACCTGCACTATTTTGTATTTACGCCATTTTGTCATGAGGCCGATCGTGTTTTATATTCGTAACCAATCGTTTGTAAAATTATTTTATGTATTTCTGTCAAATAAACCATGTGACTGAACTGTAGTTTATAAATTCAATTGACACGTACAACACTTACAGCAATTAATGTCATGCAGTTACAATCACACTGCAAGTTGCTAAGGCGTTTTAAACTACATGTTAATACCGTCGAAAAAGGCCACTGCTGAACAAGAACGAACCAGAGTGTTGTAACAAATTTCATTGATCAGATGATTTTTTTCAGTTAATATTTGCAATAAATTTGAAAACCACAAGAGAGAATGAATATACCTTTAAAATGAGGTATTACAAACTCCTACTTCCTTTTTACAAATTTAGGGGTTGCAACTGTCATAAAAAGGGTTGAAGGTAGGGGTGAAATTTTATAATCTAAAAATGTACGTGTTTCGGGATTGAACTACTGAATTTATTCCATTTGGCTGTTACACACACTGTAACATAAGGAATAGAGCAGTTTAAAGTGTCACCATATTTTCTTTCAGTCCACATGTAAAATAAAAGACAATGGTAATTTTGAAACTTTTAAAAAGTCCAAATGTGGTTATAAATAAAATTATTTTTTCAATAAAGGCAATGCTGTTTTGAAGAAAAAAATAATTATTCATTTTCAAACTTACTGTTTGGTTTGATTTTGTTTAAGCACCCTGTATACAATTTTTTGACATAAATGTCATAATAATCATATGCATTTTTTTAATTAAACTTAAATTTCACCATAAATCATAAAATAAAAAATAGTGGGTGGGTGGACTGAATACTATATTTCTTTGTTAGGATAATTCAGTCTCTTCTACAGTGCCAAGGCAAATATTCAATAGATCAATTAAGTAAATGTTGGCAAAATTTAGTACAACGCTACAAACAATTGGCTAAAGGAGAATCAACAGAAAACATAACTTGGCCATATTTTGAACATATGCACAAGTGGTTTAAGGAAAATAAAATACAAGACTTAAAAATGGAAGCAGATATTACTGAAAATATAGAATGTGAAGATAAAGATGAGGAAAAAGATGACGTTGAAAACACCCAGCCGAAAAATACATCTTCTGGAGAGTTTTTAGTAAAAAATAATCTTTCTTTAGACCGGATTAAAATTCAGTTGCTGACCGAAATAAAAGCACAACAGGAAAAGAACCATTTAATAGTTATGGAAAGTTTGAAAAGTATTGGTAATCAGTTAAACAATTTGAAAAATGATGACTTTAATAATGAGCACCTAGGCGTTAAGGACATGGAATAGTATTAATAGTTAGTTTTAAATGTAATATATTTTTTACATTAATATAACAGTAATGTCATTAAATTTTTTAATTTTAATTTGGAAATGAAATACTAATTTTTTAGTTTTCTTGAAACCTTTTTTTAAAGTTATTACTGATGACCAGTTCTAAATGATTGGAATTTGTTAATTTTGATTTTAAAAAATTTGAAAATAAAGATAAATTAACAAACATGTAATTTCTATTCATTGTTTATGAATACTTCACACTTACAATATATTAAATATTTTATAAAAATTTCATTATAATTAGTACAAGGTGAATACTTAAAAACTTCAGCTTGAGCTAGGAATGGTGAATTGAAATTTCTAAATTTCTAGTGCTGCCAAAGATTCTTCTATATCAGAAACCTGATTCTCTGAATATCTTTCCTTAATTTCTTTAAGCACCCAATCCAGAATTTTCTGAGCAGCATCCTTTTTTTTACCAGTTACTACTTTCTGAGTATTCAGCATAGCAGATGTAGTCTAAAAATAGAAAATTGAACTGTATTTGTGTGTTACAAAAAAAAATTAACACTAACCAATGGCGGCTCGTAACCAAAATATTTGGGGGTTCACAATGACAATATAACTACTCAGCCAAGCTATACAGAGCAACAGTTGTCCTCAAGATAACCTAATTTATTTATTTATTTACGGGAAAGCCCATTTGAGAAATAAATTACAATTTCAAAATTATAATTAAAATGTAGTGAAATATATATGGTGCTGAAATACAATCATGGTATAATTCATAAAATAGGTTAAGATTTTAAAAGATTTAAAAGACAAAAGACAATAAGGTTGAATAAAATATTTACATTAAACATTAAAAATTAAAGATCAAAAATTAAAGCTCAGTACTAAGTAATTGCTTTATAAATTTATGAAAGGGGGTGTTAAATATCTCAAGATCTTTATGAGTGTTGGCTAATCTTAACATTCTTGGAATACAGCTGCTAAAAGTATGGTTTAAACAATAAAAAGGTACATAAAATGTTTGTTGCTGTACGAGTTGAGCGAGCGTGTTGGAACATAAAGATTTATTTTTGTTAGAAGTTCAGTACAGCTGCATCTGCCTTTGATAATTTTGAAAAGTAATGTCAGGTCTCTGTTTCCTCCTAGTTTCCAAAGAGGGGATATTTAGAAAATTCTCTATCAAATCATACTCGCAAAGGACACCCAATTTATAAGCTATGTATTTAAGAAATTTATGTTGCACATTTTCTATGTTTTTGCTGTGCGTTATGTAATGTGGAGACCAGACAGAAGAGCAATAATCTAGGTGAGGTCGGACTAGTGAACAATAAAGGACTTTAATTGCAGTTGTGTCAGTAAAATCATGTGTTAGCCTTTTGATAAAACCTAACATTTTTATGGATAGCCTTAGGTATGTGTCGATTGAAGCTTAAAGTGGGATCTAGAATAACTCCAAGGTCTTTAATTTGATTAACAGACATGACCATTTAAGTTATAATCAAAAGTAGTAGTTGGTACATGGGATCGAAAGGAACACCAGTTTGATAGATTATCAAGGTCAGACTGAAGCCAGAGGGCATCATAAATGGTTTTAATAGGAAAACTTTTAAATCATCTGCAAACAATAGTGCTTTGCCATACTGAAAACAATGAATGATGGCATTTATAAATAAGTGGTCTTCAACCTTATAGTTGAATTTAACATTCAAGGAAAGATTTTTGTTATCCCTTAGTTTCTTGTTTAAATATTTACTACAAGTTTATATTTAATACTTTTCATAAATTTTCACTAAATAAATATGAAAAAAATTAAACCTCTTTTTGTTCCCTCTTTATAAAAATATATACCTACCCTTAGTTATAAGGTCAATAAGCCCAGAGCTTCAGTACAAGTGGGCTTTGAACCACGCCCTAATTCAGATAGATAGATAGATAGATATAAGGTCAATAAAAGTTAAGTTTTGCACAATCCTTACCAAATATATTCCATACAGTGCCCTCATATTCTTAGGATTCAATTTTAATGACTGGTAATAATAAGTTCTAGCCACTTCTATATTTTCTAATCCGCCCTGGCTGTACTTAATGTCAGCATATCTTTGGTGTAACAAGTGATTATGTGGATTATGCAAAATTAGCTCTTCTACACAAAATGCTGCTTTACTGTAATCAAATTCAGAAATATACAATTCGCTTAGTTCTTGCCATGCTTCAACATCTGCCATAAAACTAAAAATATATAAAGTATAATAAACTAAGATTCATATAATTTCATAAAAATTACATTTTCAGATATTCTGTTAACTCTTTGATAGCTTCAGTATTCCTCCCAAGAGCCTTACACATTGCAATTTTCCTTTTTCTGGCTGAACTGTTTGTACCATCATGTTTAATGACATTATTTAAAATTTGCAATGCTCTATTATAATTATCATCAGCTTCATATAACATAGATTCCAATATTTGAACCCTGCAGCTATTTGGGAATTCATTATAGAGCCCTTTAATACATGTTTCCGCTACTTTTAATTGAAAACAATCTAGTGCTGCTATACATACTTGTTCCAATATTACATGCTCTAAAACGATTTAATTAGTAATGCAAAAGCACATTATTATTATTATTATTATTATTACTTACTTTCTTTTCCAAGTTTATCTATATTTGAACCAATGGAATTTATCCAAATCTGAACCACTTCTCTACTGTTTCGATCATTATTTTCTCTAAACTGTCTTAAATTTTCCAAATCCTCTGTAGGGAACAAATAAAAAATTTAAAAACCAAATACACAGACAAAAAGGGAACTTACTTTTGAAATTGCCCATTTCAAAGTTAAAAGGAAATTATTAATCGTAGTCTTCTTTAATGGTTTATATGGTATATTATTATAAATATGGTTTCTTGTTTTTGGTTTATTTTTCCCAACCACATAAAAAAGTGCAGATCCTGATCCATAGACTGCACAGAACATAGACTGGATATGGATTATGGATCCCATAAAACATAGAACAGTAAAGAATTCGTCACCGTGACAGAAACAAAAGTCAATACGTCAAGTGGAAGTCACAAAAGGTGAGTTCGGATTTCGGATCAATGAACTGCATTGGGATTCTCATCTTCCAATTAGGCATTCCAACGACCTATCAAACAATAGGTGCCAGTGGGAAATTCTTGTATATCTAAGGGGGTAGCGACATAGTCTTGCAACTTGGACGCTATTTTTATTCGAAGTAGTAGTCGTCAAGCCTGGCAATTTATGAAGAAATGTATATGTGGGTTTTTTAAATATTATTTTTATTGTGTTTGACATAAAATATTTAAATGTAATCCATTATTCAAGATTTTACGTAAAGTAGATAGAATACACCGTATGTCGCCACCCTTAGATATACCAAACCTGCCCACTGGCAATTCATTTGTTTGGAATGCCTAATACGGCATGTGTTGAGAAGCATATCTTTGTTCCACTGAATGTAATGTCTCTGTCTATTCGATTCGTTACGTGTTGAGTTCGCACATAAAAGGTTTTTCGTTCACTGTTGGGGCAGGCTACACCAGTGTCAATTATACCACCTTATTTACCTAGAAGTTTACTTCCTCCTTATTCCTTATACACATGTCGAGTGTAATTCACTCCTGCTAAATAGCTGGTGGAGAAAATATCCACCAGTGGATACCACATCGCCGACAGAAAGGTATAGTGTATATAGTGAGTTTAACACCGGGGCCTCGATTCTCGACTTGTAGGAACCTTTTCCTATAGGAATTTGTGACACTTTCCTATATGTAGGGAAATGTCATAAATTTTCGATGTATATAAAAATGTCAAAAATTCCTATAGGAAAATATTCCTACGAGTCGAGAATCGACCCCCGGGCCAAACGAAAGGTTTAGTGTCCGTTGGTGTAGTTCATTCTTACACCAGTGGGACGAACGAAAGAAACTTATAAACAGAACTCAGAAACAGAACTCAGCTGAGTCGAACTTGGGTAAGTGGAGTAAGTCGTCCTTGAACTAAAACTATAACCGAATTTGATTTTAGTTCAACGACGACTTATCATAGATATGGAGCTTACCCAAGTCCAACTCAGCTGATTTCTTACGGACAGAGTGAACAGAGCTTGAATAAACGACCGCACCTAATCTGGCCTCTGTATGTGCTGACCACGTGCATCAAGTGTAGTGCACGAAGGCCACCGTGGCACAAGGCTAATGCGAAATAAACATCACATCTGTCACTGTCACTTACAACAATAAAATTTTGAAGTTTGCATGGTAATAGAAATAATATATTTAAATATTTTTATTGTGTTTTTGCTAATAACTTTTCAAGCCGTTTATCACTGTATTGTTTACATTTGTAAGTTGTTTTTTGAAATGGATCCTGAGGAAGCCAAATTTATGAGAACGTAAGTTTTGAATTAAACTTAAAATTGTCCTTTAAAATATTTTCCTGATCTTTTGTAGAGAACGTAAACCAGGATCAGTAGATGTTCACCCAAATATTGACGCGATTTGTTTAAATTATGATTTGGATATTCAGATTCTAGCATCCAAAGAAAATGTTCTTTATGGAGAGAAAAAGGTACCACTAGATTCATAATTGTATTGAAAACAAGATATTTAATGCCATCCCATTACAAAAAAACAACAAGATATTTACCATACACAACAATTACTTCTTGAACTATTTGCTTATTTAAACAGGTTTGGTTTAGTATATCTTATAATTACTGTTTTAAATTATTTTAGAGTCTAAAAAAGATTATTGAATTACCTATGATTAACAGTAGAACTGATTGCCATGCACTGTCCAAAGAAGTTGTTAATCAATGTGAACTTATTCACCATTCACGTTTACCTGAAGTTGAACAAATTATCTACTACTTAAAGAAACGAAAAATGCAAAATGGCAATAGAGGTAAGAATAAGCTTGAAAGTTGTGGTGTTAATTTATAGTTCTAAAAGTTTATTTTTATACAAACATTGGATAGCCAGAGAATGATTATTATAGTTTACCAACTATTATTAGTATTTTTGTATGTTAGAACATAAAAGTGAATGGTCAAATGGGGAATTCTACCTGGGTATGAGAAATAATTATGAATTTAAAAAAATCTGACCTTAGTGGGATTTGAACTAAAAATACCAAATTAGTGTTATAAAATCGTTTATTTCTGTTCTTTCACAATTTCAACATTATCGTCTTCAAAATATTTCCCTCCAAGATCCCTACACCACTCCATGCGACATTTAAATTGGCCATAGCAGTACCTAATCTTAACCATATTTTTGAGAACAAGCTTTTTCAGGGTCTTTGTCACTTTTTCTTTGACAGCTCTTTACTGTCTTAAATATGGTACCTTTCAGTGCTGATTGGGTATTAAAAAAGAGACATGATGTGAGATTCAGTAATTAGGATAAATATGCTAATACAGGACTTTGCCAAAACATCTTGACAGACATTTGGGTTGCAGTTTTGTCCTGGTGAAGAAACCATGGCATTTTTTTTTTGACCTTGTCGCCCTCACAGTTGTTTTTAGCCACACCTCTTATGTAAGACTCTAAAATACTGTCCTTTTTAAAGCAGTCCTTGAGTTGCTTATTTTGTATAATATATTGTTTGCTTACTAATCATTAATGGGTATTAAGTTCAATAAATATTTATTTTCACAAAACATTTCTTTTGAACTTGAGGTAGTTTTACATGTAATATTTTACTTAGGAAACTCTGCAATGTTGGGAGATGGAGACAAAATTGTAGCAGAAAAAATATCCAATGGGGTGCAAGAAGCAAATTATAATAGTTTATCTGATTATATTGACCTCTTGTATGAGGGTATGTCAGAAAAAATCAAAGGTGCCCAGCTTATTCAATTATTAGCAAGAGATACAGAAAATTTGGAAGCACTAGCAACAAATGGTAAGAAACTAACACATGTAAACTCAGTTTAAACTTATAAAAGTAGTTACTGATCTAATTCAAAAAGCATTACTCCTATTCTTTATACACAAACTTAGATATTTCATCAAAACACATCTAAAGAAAATTGTCCTTTACTAATAAATAGTTATATTACATTACGAGTGTGGAAAGTGACATTTTTCACACGAGCGGGAAATATTGTTGCACGAGGCACAAGCCGAGTGTGGAAATCACTTTTCACACAAGTGATGTACAATATTTTTCCTAGGGCCACAAAATAATTTCATCAAAAAATGTAAAACCAGCTTCTTATTATTATAATAATTAAAATGTATTTAAAAAAATAATCAACAGTCATTGTATTTATTCAATTTTCATATTTTTCGCAACAAAAATAAAAAAAAATTCTGCAACCACCAAGTTTTGAATGTGGGCCCGCGGGCCCGTCGTGTAAGCCAAAGTTCAAATTGCAACTACTCTACAACCTGAGCTAATGGGTCTTATGTCAAATGCACTTTTAATTCGATTTTAAGTTTAAACAGAATAAAAAGCCAAAATAATGAGATGTATGTAGTTATTTTAAAATTATTTTAATAATTGTTAAAAATAAATATCTAGGATCTAAGTTAATCGTCAATTTTAATAATTTAATAAATCGATATTACTGTTAATATGGACATTACATAAATCAAAATAGAAATGATGCGTTTGACATTATGTGACAGCTGATGCGGAAATGTAAAACGAGGTTTATATTATAATAAATAAAATGAATTTAAAAAAACAATAGTAATCGTATTTATTCAATTTTCATATTTTCTAAACAAAAAAAAAAATCTGCCCCCGCAAGGATTTGAACGCGGTCGCTCGCCAGGTCTCAAATGGCAAAGTTAATAAAGTTTGATACTCTACCATCTGAGCTAATAGGCCTTGCGTCAATTGATTGATTTAATGGCTTATGTATTTAACCAGAATAAAAAGCAAACATAACTTAGGGGGCGTCCATTAATTACGTGAGGTGTTCAAGGGGGGAGGGGATCAAGCTAAATCTTTCCAAATCTCACTTGGGGGAGAGGAGGTCTTTTAAATGTGACGTATTTTTTTTTCTAGTAGAAAACGGTGTAAAATTGCGTGAAAATTAAATTAAAATAAAGAATGTTTCTAGAAATTTTTAGTCTTAAATAAAAGTAATAAAATATATTGGGTTTGTTTTTTTAATAATCCAACGCATTTACACCCAAAACACAAATTTTGAAAAATTTCACGAGAGATTAGGGGAGGGGGGAGGGAGTTGAGGAAAATCTTACGAAATCTCACCAGGGGGGGAGAGGGGGTCAAAAAATCCTCAAAAATACCTTACGTAATTAATGGACGCCCCCTTAGTTATTTTAATATTATTTTAATAATAATTGTTAAAGATAAATATCTAGGATCTAATTTACAACAATTTCCATAATTTAACAATCATATCGATTTTAGTATTAATATGGACATTACATAGATCAAAATAGAAATGATGCGTTCGACATTTTGTGACAGCTGATGCGGAAAGTAGCATATTCGGCACATGGGTGGAAAGTAAATTCTTATTCATATGCGTGAGATATGAGGCACTTTCCATAAGACTATATAGTGTGATATGTGTCACTTTCCTAATTGGTCGTAGGAAAAATAGTTTACAATTTACCAAATTTATTTTTAGAACCTTGTTTTGATGTTAATATATCTATGAGTGGTGAGGTTTTCTCAATCTATTGAGTCAAATGATGCCATCAAAAATTTCTAAATTAGCCGTTTAAGTTTGGTAGGATTCTAATTAGCACACTAACTAATATTGACATTTTCTCCATAGTCCTGGTAATGTTGTTTCTGCAGGATCCACCCTTATCAATACATATGTCTAGATATTTCAGACAGACTTTGGGTTGTATTCTTGGTCCTCTTATTTATTGTAACTACATGGACCGAAGTTCATTTACAAATATATATTGCATGATTTACAAAAGGCCAGTATAAAATTAACAAGTATAGAAGATCTAAGTAATAAGTTTACAATAAAAAGAAAATAAATATATACTAAAAATAGAAAACGGTTTAAGCACCATTATGAAATCAAGAGGACAATGATCTTAATTCTTTTTTAAATAACTTAATGTCCACAAAGAAATCTAAGTCTTGCACAATATCGTTCGACATTTTTATTATTCTGGACAAAAAGGAATGAGATTCATAGTTTGTTCTATGAGCAACTTCCTCAAAGGTTTTCATTGATTGAGTAGATCTCGGAGGTACATGTAGGCCAATGTTGCTCAAAAGAAGAGCAGCAGGATTTGTGATCATTAATCAAGTTATATAGAAGCAAAATATCTTTGAAATCGCGCCGAAGATGTAAGGGGTCAATTCCAAGATCTAATTAAAGAGATTCATATATGTGATCAGTTAAGTGCATTTTATAAGCGTAAAATTTCAAAAATGTATGTTGAACCTACTCAGTTTTATTAATGTAAATGTTATACTGAGGAGACCAAACACATGATGCATATTCAAGGTGAGGCCTGACCAGAGTTCAATATAATAACTTTAAAGTGTAACCTTCTGTGAAATCAGCATATAGGAATTGCCTCTCGGTTCGTAAAAAATCCTGCCGGTGGGCAAAGACGCAGAGAGGTGTCTTAATATATTAAAAATATATTAAAATATATTAAAAATATATATACTTATTTTATCAGTGTCCAAAATGAATTTGGTAGAAATTTCTATCGTTGTTTCAGAATTTGGTGGGAAAGTGTAAAGATTATTTTTATGTACCTGAGTCAGGTACACAATATACAGTGTGTCTACTTAAGTTGGAACCATATGGAAAACATTTTTATTATTGATTTTAGGAAAAAAAGTTATTCTTGATAAAAAGTCCTGCATGACTTAAAACTTAAAATACAGTCATCAGATATCAAATTTTTCAAGTCGTATACGAGATTTGTCAAAAAATATGAATTTTGCTCAAGAGTAAAGTACGTTTATTTTTTTACAAAATCGAAAATTTTCATTAATAAATTTGCTAAATTCTTCACAAACATCAACAAAAGGAAAGCGTATCATGTTTATAGTAGCTAACGTAATTTATAATGTTTTCAGATATTTACAATCAATGTGTAGAGTGTAGTGTTTATAAAAAATAAGAAAATCTGTTTTTTCAGATAGATTGGTGTAATTGCATATTTGAATGTAATATTCAATTCTAATCAACTTTTCTTAATGAAAATTTTCGATTTTGTCAAAAATAAACGTATTTTACTCTTGAGCAAAATTCATATTTTTTGACAAACCTCGTATACGGCTTGAAAAATTTGATATGTGATGACTGTATTTTAGGTTTTGGGTCATGCAGGACTTTTTATCAAGAATAACTTTTTTTCCTAAAATCAATAATAAAAATGTTTTCCATATGGTTTCATCTTAAGTAGACACACTGTATATGCTTCATTATGCCGTTAAGAATTTTACTTTCTAATCGAATAAAACCAAATTTTGGTTAATGTTATCAGAAAGTAAGATAGTATATCTATGAATTAGAACAAATATAATAGTGTATTTATTATATAAATAAATTTATATAGAACTTATGGCACACACATATCAAATAATCATTTTTACTTTTTTAAATTCGATAAAAACTTGTTATAATAAAATTTTCAAATTTAAAATAGGTGCCTGAATATGATTCTGTATTATAATCCACTGTAAGTGTATGATTTACAACCACTCATCCAGTCATTTTAACAATGTTGCCAAACTTTTTTGGTGTACATTTTCCCACCGAATTTGGAGGCAACTATAATTTTTATATTTTGATGTTGGCTCCTTTTTTATCTGTTTGATTTTTAATATTTTTCAGAAACTTTAATCAGTGCATTGGGACGTGTTTTGAGAGAAGATTGGAAGAGAAGTATTTCTCTAAGTACTCATTTAGTATTTACATTTTTTTGTTTTTCTATGTATTCGTGCTTCCATGATGTTATTCTGAAGTGTAAGGTATGTTGGGTCAAAAATAAAAAATACCGTTATTAAAAATTATCCTAAAACTTATTTGTCAATGTTTAAGGTGGGCTCAATATGCATGGACATAATTGACTATGAATTGCGACGGTATGATCGATGGAAAGCGGATTTTGAGGGTTCTGAGGCACCGTCAGACATACCAATTGTTCGAAAACCTTGCCCAAGTAGTGCTAGCATGTCTGATATACCTCGAAGTCGTATTCCAGAACCTGTACGTCCAAAATCTGGAAATTTTTCAGATAGTAATATAAGTCAAATTATGGAAGGTAAATTATTGTTTATCAAAATAATTTAAATAACCAAAATATTTTAAATTATACAGGTAGTGTTTATGATGATCTCACAACGTCCATGGAGGGAATAGACGATAGAAAACTCACGGATGAACAGAAATTGAAAAGATTTCGGACTTTAGTCAAGAAACAAGAACATTTACTCCGTGTAGCATTTTACTTATTACTAAACATTTCTGAAGATGAAGTTGTCGAAGAAAAAATGTCAAAGCGAAACATCATTGGTCTCTTGGCAAAGGCTTTAGAAAGAGAAAACGATGATTTGCTTATTTTAGTCATTACATTCCTAAAAAAATTGTCAATAATGCAGTGCAACAAAGAAACGATTGTAGGAAACTCAAATGTAATTGAAAAATTACCTCGAATGTTGAATTCCAATAGCGCTGATTTAGTTCATTTAACTTTAAAGTTGCTGTTCAATATGTCTTTTGATCACAAGGCTAGGTACAAGATGATTAAAGCTGGTCTGTTGCCGAAAATTATGAGCCTTTTAAGTGAGTTTCTGGTCTAAAATTTGTACAAAAATATGAAGAAATTTCTACATGTAATTTACTATTATTTTTTTAGGCGATGATAAACATCAAGAGGTTGTACTTAAAATATTGTACCATCTCAGTTATGAAGATGAAGTAAAACATAATTTTGTTGATTGTATCGGATTGGTAAGTCTATTTTTTTGTGCTTAGAAATATTGGGAGTACATAAAGTAAAAAGTATTAATACCAAGAAATCTTCATTTTTTTACCTTTGTAATTTTAGATTACTGATATGCTTTTATTGAATGTTGGGAATGAACAAGACAAAACCATGGTGGCATTATGCATAAATTTAGCTACTGATACATCTAACGCGCAACATATAATTAAAAAGAACAGATTGCAAGCTTTAATTATGAGAGCATTCACTTACCAAGACGCGATGCTGATGAAAATGTTGAGAAATATTTCTGAAAATTCATCTTCAGCTGCAGCGTTCATTGTAAGTAATATATTTTTATTTTACAAGTTTCATGGCAACAATAATAAAAAAATATATATAGTGTCAAAAAAATAGGCCGCTATTAGAGATCAGTAAAACTCAAATGAGGAAACATAGACGAATTTAGACTTTCACAAGTGGCCACAAACATTAGAGATGCTGTTAAGACTTTAGTTAAAATGTGCTATTCCTGTACCATTGTATATTTGAATCTCCCCCTACCCTGGATGAAAATGACGCGTGCCCAAAATAAGTGCAATTGAAACATTTTTCATCCCTCCTGAACATTTTGTCAAAATGGACTTGGCTGGTTTGTGCCCCTCGATTTTAGAGAAAATAATGACATTTTAAATTTGGACAATCAGTTTTAGGTCACTTTATTCTTTTGTATATATTTTAGACCAGTCATTTAATAATAATTATAATAATTGCCATTATTTGGGGGTGGGTTGGCTCCGTGGTTGGAGTCATGACTCTGAGATCGAAAGGGCTCGGGTTCGAATCCCGACGGTAACAGGATTTTTATTTAATTTAATAAATTAAATATCAATTCTAAAGCATAGGTATGATTCCCCACTCGGCCAATCACTGTTGGGTTCTAATTACAGTGCTGTTTCAAAAATGGTGCTGGGAAACAGTAACAATGCATACACAGAACATGAGGTTAATAACCAGAGCAAAAAATAGCCATTATTGCCCAACAAATATAAATCTCTTTACAGGGCAACCCAACAAATAATAATATACTAAAAGTGACAAATATGTGAATATTATAAAAAACAATAATTACAAAATTAATATAAAAGATAACAGAGATAACAAAAAAAAAGAACAAAAATAACAAAAAATTATCATATTCATTTATTTAAAAATAAAAATTACAAACTAGTTTTTTTTTAAGTAAATTTTTTATTGAAGTATGTTCCACAAACCTAACAGATGCTTAGGGGCAGATCCGACAATATTAGAACTTATAATACTATAAAGTTTTGAACGCACTAGAGCTTTATTGGCATATAAAGACAAATATGACGTGCTGGCGCGTCAGTGGCACTAAAAGTGTAAATATATGTTTTTAAATACTTTTTATTATGTATGTATCAATTGATCAGTCAAAATATACTTTATTGTCAGAGAAAACCAATTCTATTGACAGCTTTAAAATATAAATATATATCAATAATTGAGTACGAATGTGTAAAGAAAGGTCCTTTATTGGCGACCGATTTCGAAGTGATTACTTTATCATCAGACACACTTAAATGGAAAGTCATGGAGTCAATGTATTGAAAGAAGAAAATTATTTAATACAAAAATAAAAATTGAGCAAAACAAAATAAAAGGGGGAAATTAATAATAATTTGACTTGCCATGACATTATGGATATAAGTTTTCAAGGAAGCCTTGATTGTATATTTTCGAATAGTACATAATAACCTGAGATTTTTTGATGATATTCGGAAATCTTTTGTTATCTTTGGCTTTTTCTTCTCAGCTTCAATTTAAATGATAGAAAAATTTCTTTCAAAATTTTTAGATATAATTTTATGAATTATTGAAATAGGATCAGAGATATGCAAACAATTGAACTAGTTGGATTTTTCACAGTGTGATCTGAATTTGTTATAGTTTTTTTCTACAATGTATTCTACCATGTCTAAATATCTTTTTCCCTTGTATTTTGTAATTGTATGAGAAAGAATACATTTATCTATACAGCGAATTTCATTTAAAACTATCCACCCTAAATAATTTTAAAGGTGATGCTTTCATGAAAAAATATAAAAACTGGTTAAAAATCATATGAAGGGGACGTCTTTTTGCTCATGTATACTACTTGTAACTTTCACCATGGCCACCCCATGTTTTTTTTTTTTAATGGAACACCCTGAATATAATTGCATTCTTCTATTCTCCTCTAATATTAGATTCCAAAAATGTTATGCGATTTTGTTCAAGCTCTTTCTCTTCCCCCCTTTTTTTTCTCTTTTATTATTTTCCTATGACGTCTTTGTTTAGACATTTTTTTTTGCTTATTTTTGTATTTTTTCATAAAAGCCTCACCTGTAAAATTATTTGAGATGGATAGTTTTCATTGACATTCCATTTATATCACAGTTAAAGCATAAACTGTGTGAATGTATACATTCACTAGTTAATGTATAACTAACTGAAAAAATCAAAGTTCAGTAGATCACACTTTTAACTAGTAAATCCAACCTGACTTAGTAAAAGTATGAATACAATAAACTCATCGGGAAACTTTGACTTTCTCATCGTTTCAAAAAATACCGTTTCACAAAGTAAATCGACAAGCGACTGTAATCTAACGGATAAAGCTTCGGCTTTCCATACAAAAAAATTTGGCTCTACGCCTTAAAGGTTAGGTAAATTAAGATTCGGATTTCTTTTTTTTTTTTTTTTTTTTTTTTTTTTCTTGATGTCTCTTGGTTCCTTTTCTATTTCTCTATTATGTGCAGAGTTGGGTAGGATACATGAAAAAAGTATCCGAGTACCGGATACGGATACTTGCAATGTATCCGGATACTTTTTAGGATACTTTCACCTAAAAAGTACTCGGATACAAGTATCCGGATACTTTTTTCGGATACTTTAAAGGATACTTTTACGGATACTTTTAAAGTGAGTTAAAATAATGTTTTTATGCCAATTGTTATAATTATGAAATAAGATTGATTACGAGTAACAATAAACAATACTAGGCATAAATTATCGAAAATGGAAAGCGATATAATAGAGACAGGAAAAAACTACTCAATAAATTGTTTATTATTTTTAATCTGTGAATATAAAACATTAAAACAAAGTGAACAATAAAACATAACGGTGCGTGTAAATAAAACGAGTCGCGCCTGAACCGCGCCAAAAACCAGCCAGTATCGTGTCCATATAAATCTAACGAAATAAGCTCGTTGTTGGTGCGACTTGTCATATTTATACAACCTTTCGATAGTCTCGTCAGTGTCAGATGTATTCGACAATCCATTTTTTGTGGATCCTCCGACGAGCGGTACTTGGTAGGGTCGAGAGCGTCGAAAAGAGTGAGAGATTGCTGAATGTTTCGTTCTGGCATAGGCAAATTAGGCTCGTATACTTTATTGATGTTAATAACGACATAAATAACATATGATCAGTAACATTATGAGCAACAACGTCATACATGTATTTTGTCGACTACATTTTAAGAACTAATAATGTAATTAGACATTTTACAAAACAAAAAAATTCTAGGTACCTACACCTACTTACCTTTGCGTATAGTTAGGCACTAAAACTGATACAGAAAGTTTAGTTATATTGAACTATATAAAAACACAGGAACAACCGTCTCTTGTGTTTGCCAACTGAAACATAACTGAGCTAATGGAAACTCCACAAATTCGTGACGCTAACACCGGACAAGGGTTTGCAGGATTTTTCCTGTAAAAACGTGCCGCAAGATGCTGAATCCCAACTGTCTATATACTGGGTGAATCGTCAAATTCATCCTTGGCGATGAGAAATATGGACTGGATCAGTTACGATTGTGGTAAATAATTTAAAAGTATCCGAATGCCGAAAAAAGTATCCGGTATCCGGATACTTACAAATTTGGTCACGGATACGGATACCGGATACAAAATTTGAAAAGTATCCGGATACAGCTTTCGGATACACATAAAGTATCCGGATACTGTATCCGGATACAGAAGTATCCGGATACTACCCAACTCTGATTATGTGTCAGTATAAAGAAGTGCTACTGTAATCAAAAATTTAAGAACTTTGATTTCCAACTAAAAAAATTGTATTACTCTCTCAAAATGTATAGTCTAAACCTTCTATGTAAATAATATATTTTAATTTTCTTAGGAATTCGTTGGTGACATAGCAAAAGCAGTAGTAGAGTCCAAAGATGATGACTTTATTAGGGAATGTGTTGGAATTTTAAGTAATCTTCATTTGCCTGACCTCGATTGGGCTGAAATATTTAAACATTTTGATATGATAAGGTGGACGAAAAACATAATTACAAGTAACAACAGCGACGCTGAGTTAGTATTACATGTAAGTCAAACCAAAAATTTAAATATAAAATCACATTTAAAACATATTTCAGGTTATCGTTCTTTTGGGTACGGCATCAACTGATGAAGGTTGCTCAAATTTGTTCTGTGAAACTAATATTTTAGCATTACTTATTGATTTGCTGAAGACACATCAAGAAGATGATGAAATCGTGCTTCAAATTGTTTATGTATTCCTTATAGCTTTGTCTCATGGTTCAAATATTGATTACATTGTAAATAAAACTGGTACGTGTTTCTTATGTATTTTTATAGCGTCTCTATTTTGTTTCTTTTTTTTTTTTGTAGAAGCACCAGCTTACTTAATCGATTTGCTTCAAGACAACAATAAAATTATTAGAAAATTATGCAATACTTGCCTTAATATAATTTCTGAATATGATAAAACCTGGGCGGAAAGAATCAGAATTGAAAAATTCCGTAATCATAACCAACAATGGTTGACAATGGTGGATACTCAGCAGTTGGATAGTGAAGAAGAAGATGAGGATGAGCTGCCTCCCTATCTAAATACTGAATATCTTAGTACTGCTGTTGTACCTCCGTTATCAGGTATTATAATAATGTCTTAGTATACATATACAGGGTGATTAATTAAGAATGGGCAGCCTCTGCACTACAGATAGTAAGAACCAAAATATGAAAATTTAGCCCAACATGCCTTATAAAAATGTTGCTGGTTCAAGGAGAAATGTTTATTTTAAAACTTCTCAATAACTTTATAAGTTTTAACAGCATGAACATAAAATTTGGTATTTTTAGGTTTTCTGACATGAGAAATACGAATTTGTAACTTATTTTGTGACTGCTCAAAGAGGGCGCTAGTGGCATCCTGTTACTTCAGTAAATTATATTTTCTTTGTCCATTAAAATCTGAAAGCCCATTCAATTTTACATAAAAAATGTACTCTATTTTAAATTATCTAGATATATTGGTGTAGCGACTTGGAAGCACTACATACTAACTCCAACTCATATATCGACATTCACGTCACACATAATTAATCTTACCTTTTTTGGCAGCTTAGCGGGAGGCAAGATTTAATAGCACCCACCTAACTACTTGACGACCTCGGTTACCAGGCATTTATATATACAATTGTCATTATTATATTTTCATGATGGATTTACTTATTTTATTATATATTCACATACACCCTCTTACTAACTGCCGTTTTATTTTACAAGATGGGATTCGAATATTAATAGATCCCACAATCGGTTTTTGCGTTTTTCACTCTTAAAAAGATATGTTTTTCTTATAAATTTTTTATGAAGTGAGTAAAGTGACGTTAAAAAAAGACATTATCTATCTCAATACACTTTACAACCTTTGAATATTAAACAAAACGTGTATATTTTCTTTAATTGCATTCATGACTTGTTTTATTTTGCAACTCGTCGATCGAATTATTTTGTTCTTTATAAACTATTTTATTTGTGACCATATTGAAAAATCAAATAGGTTTAAAACTGGACTACAAGGTGGCCATAAAAAATTGACTTTCACTGCCAATCCAACGATCAACGATGGAGAAAAATATTGATTTAGATATTGGCACATAGGCAGAGAATAATAGCTTTGTTCGCGGTAACAATCCTGAACCGAATTATAACTAACAGTAACGATTTCGCATGCGCAGTAGTTAAAAAGCGTTCTTGGAACAAAAAGAACTGAATTATTGGTTCTATCCTGCGTTCGCGGTAAAATTATTATTGGTTTTGAACCGCTTGACTATACCTACCTGAAACACCGAGATATAATAGGGATTGTGCGCGCGTTAAAAATTCAGAATTGATAATGAATCGGGCATGCGCTCAAAGTATGGATTATTAATTCATAATCAGTTCAGGATTGTTGCCGCGAACGAAGGTAATGTGGTGGCGCCCCATGGCCTTAGGGCGAGTAGAACATCTTCGTGTAGTTCATTTAAATGTTCAAGCAAGTTTAAATAAATAGTTCGAATTAGATGATATACTGTCAGATAGCAACAGGTTTAGGTGCCCCATTTTTGCATGCAAGCCTCGAAGAGTACATCGATTTTAAGTAGAATGAAAGGAAATTTACGAATGGTTCCTGGGGATAACATGGAAAATTCTATTTTACTTCACAAAAATTAAAGATATTTTATTGCCCATATTTTCATGCAAACCGTGTTCACTAAATGAATAATAAAACTAGGCTTCGGAAAACCAAAGGCTTTATTGTTGCAAGTGGCTAAAGGGTTAAAATAAGGGCGTAATCTTGTAAGGAAACAAATCGAGAATTTAACCGATTTTTCCACACAAGCCCATCGAATGTATAAAAACGTATATCGTCACTAATCCGAAAAACATTTTGGGGTCGGAAAATTTTTATGTTAAGAAAAATCGATTTTTCCATGTGTTATCCCCAAGAGGCACTCTTAAATTTCCTTTCATTCTACTCAATACTCAACATCGATGTACTTTTCAACCCTCTTTGCCAAAGTAAGCCATCGGAAATGACCTACTTTTCCTGGATTAGTTCGCTAAATCTGCAGGACATTGGCCAAAGGATATTGTAAAGCAAATTATGTAAAGATATTCTGATCAGTACTTAAGTGGCAAAAATCTACTTCAGGTAATTTACAGTCAATAACTTTATACTGGCAAATTTTCACATTGAACTATAAGCTTGCCCAAAGGACCTGAAAACGGCATAAAGCTAGCAGATGAATCATAAAGGATGTCCTAAATTCAAGTTGAGTGATGTCCCCATTTTTTGATCATGTGCTGACTATCGTTCCGTAACACTCCACTGCCAGTAAGCCTGGCAGGCCATAGTCATTTTCTTGTAAAAAGTCAACTACTCTTCGAAGTAGCTCTTTTGCTGATCCTGATGAAGGTATTGCATAACCTATAAACACTGAACGTGGCTCTTGTACCAAATTATATATGTTCTTCAACTAACGTTTTTATATGAGGTCTACCATCTTATTTCTTCAATACTCAATGCTTTGTCTTTTCGACCATCAAAGTATATAGTTTTTATAGGTTGATAATTTATAGAATTCATAATTATATTTCTTGAAATTTCTCGTGTTCTTCGTAACTTATTTTTGTTTATTACTTGCACTGAACTTTCTTTTGTTACTTTTGCAACATCTTGTAAAAAGCTGTAGCCACCCACTGCTGCTGCAGATCCGTCTTATAATCGATATACTTTGGCGAGTGTAGGAAGTTTGAGTGTATTTTTGCGAGTTTCTATTTTATTTATAGAGTCCAGAGTTGGGTCGGATACAGGAAAAAAGTATCCGAGTACCGGATACGGATACTTACAATGTATCCGGTTACTTTTTAGGATACTTTCACCTAAAAAGTACTCGGATACAAGTATCCGGATACTTTAAAGGATACTTTTACGGATACTTTTAAAGTAAGTTAAAATAATGTTTTCATACCAAAAGTTATAATTATTATGCAATAAGATTGAATACGAGTAACAATAAACAATACTAGGCATAAATAAATTATCAAAAATAGATAGCGATATAATAGAAACAGGAAAAAAACTACTCAATAAATTGTTTATTATTTTTATTCTGTGAATATAAAACATTAAAACAAAATGAACAATAAAACATAAAGGTGCGTGTAAATAAAACGAGTCGCGCCTGAACCGCGCCAAAAACCAGCCAGTGTCGTGTCCATATAAATCTAATGATTAAGCTATTATTATATCATTTTACTTTTAATATTTTTATTAAATGGAAGTAATAACCTGCTGATTTTATTTATATTTATTTGTCAAGCGATTTAAATGAAATTTTGGAGAGACATTTTACACGAAATTCTATATTCTCTTTTATTTTTACATTTTTTTTATCTAAGCTGATTTTTCGAGATTTTTTTTTTTAATTATATCATTTTAAAAAAACTGGATTTTAAACAAAATAGATACTGAAATTACATG
This sequence comes from Psylliodes chrysocephalus, assembly GCA_927349885.1. Classification (NCBI taxonomy): domain Eukaryota; kingdom Metazoa; phylum Arthropoda; class Insecta; order Coleoptera; family Chrysomelidae; genus Psylliodes; species Psylliodes chrysocephalus. The sequence continues at coordinate 79,485,179 of OV651815.1, read as the reverse complement.
AACTATCTTTAAATTCCAAATGTCTACTCTTTTTCTATTAAGAGGAATCTATTCTCCTATTCTTTACTTGATTTTTATTTCTCAAGCGATATATAAATGTATTTTGTTTACACATTTTATGCGAAATTCTAAGACACAATTGCAATATTGTGTCTTAAATATTGTAATATTGAAAAATGCGTATTTTATTTCTAATTATACAGGGTAGCTGAAAGTATTTAGATTATATATTTTAATAGAGATAATATGGATTGGATCAGTTACGATTGTGGTAAATAATTTAAAAGTATCCGAATGCCGAAAAAAGTATCCAGTATCCGGATACTTACAAATTTGGTCACGGATACCGGATACAAAATTTGAAAAGTATCCGGGTACAGCTTTCGGATACACATAAAGTATCCGGATACTATCCAACTCTGATAGTTTTTAGAAGTTGTTACAATTTAAGTGTTTAAAACTCATAAATAAGGGTCGTGGATGGGGCACTAGGATATAATAACTCAATTACCCTGAAATTAGAAATTTGGGCACCACCGTATTTGATATACTAGCGCCCTCTATGAGCAGTCACAAAATAAAATACAAACTATATTTCTCATGTCAGAAAACCTAAAACTACAAATTTTTATGTTAAAACTGAAAATTTTTTAAATAAAATTTTACTCTTGAGTATCTCCTAAACCAGCAACATTTTTAATTAATCACCCTGTAGAACATTTTATATTGTTATGTTTATTTTTAAATTATTTTATGTATTTCAGACTTACATGATGCAGCAGAAACTGAAATCATTTCAGATAAAGATTTAGAATGTGATTATTTTGATAACAATGAGGAAGAAGAAGAGTAAGTTTTATAGTTTTTTTTTTTTTGAGCACGATCACTTTCCAAAGTGACCAATGTGACAGAAAGTGACAAAGTCACTATTGAATGTGACCGGTATATTCCCAACCGTTCACGTCCTTATTGTTCTACCCTAGAAATTTGTGTTTTTAACTTGAGCATTGAAGGTCAACAATGGTATAAGTTGGTCATATTATATTGAATATCCAGAAAACTATTTGGTATCGTAACGATTTATAAATAACCGATCAAATAGTACTCAACATATTTGGTATCGTTAAAGAGCTCATAAAGAATTATTTCCAAAAATACCATTTTTGTCCATGAATGAAAATGACCGCATAAGTGACAACTCACTTTGTATGATCACCTACCGATTTATAAATGACTGATCATTTGCCAACACAAATATTTTATTTTTGTTTCAGTATGATTCAAGAGTTTGATTTCGAAGCAATGTAAGCATAAAGTATTTTATATTAAAATAAACCCATGGATGCTTGAGGGTAGCACAAATCCAGAATATTCTAGTCATTTTTCAATATTTATGTAACCATATTTAAGCAAATATAAATTATTAACACTTATACACCATCTTATTTCCATCACTTAAAAAATTATGGACTATACTGTCATTATCAATATATTCTAAACGAAAGAATGAAACCGAAAACAAATACCACATATATTTAATGATCTTAAATAGGCTTGTTAAGCACAAAAAATTTTGAATTAAAAAATAATGACAGTGTAAAACATGAACATGGATTCATGGTGTTGAATGATGATATTGTGTACAATACAATAAATTGGAATTAAGAAAAAAGAAATAGAGGAAAAAGACATGTAAAAAAACTAAAATAAAACAATCTCGTTAGGCAAAAAAGACTATTGTAATTGAACGAAAATTAATAATATGGACTTAGTTATAACCACTAGTATCTTAAGCAAACGATTGTGTGTGAATTTGAATATCGTCAGGGAGTATTAACAAAATTTAACCACATTTGCGATTGTGGGTAATTTAATCATTCTTTAAAATATTTTCTGGATTCTGAATCCATAGACGAGTACATAGTAGACAACAAAGTCATGTATTGGACACATCAGATTTTTTTGAAGGAAAGAAGATAAAAATAACCAACTGAATTGTTTTTATGTATATTAAGTATGAAAAGTTAGTAGCTCAAGTAGATTTTGACAACTATATGCCTAGGCTTTGTGGTGTAGGTGGCTCCCCTACCTGGGCAGATAGGGGAGCCACCACAAAGAGAGGGCTCTCTTTGGACCCGGCCCTGACAATTTATATCTTTTACTGTTACACTAATTTGCATTGACAATATTTATTTGAACAAAACGATATCTTAACTAGAACTCTATACTCTAACGGCAAAACTTATAGTTCTGGCGCTCCAGACTTGCTATCGAACATTCTAACGTCCTTCGACTAACAATCGCTGTTTCGGGCATAGGCACCTGCACCAGAATTGTTTTTATATGATTCGTAAACATTCATGGGAGAGTCCATAATTTATAATGGACGGTTCATTTAAACTGATGACGAGCATGGGCATCTCATTGACTTATTTTATCGAATATTCTTGGAAACTGAAAAAATGGAAGCCGTAAAAGGCCCAAATAAGGTAGAGATGGACTTAAGCGATTAGATCAAAACCGGACTGGTCGAAAATGGCTTTAGATATCGAGCAGTTTGAAATATTTGTTAAATTATACTCACCCAAAATAAACACAAACTTAAGTTTAGCCGGAACCAATGAAGAAAGAAAACTAGGTACCTCTTATTTGAACTAATAGCGTTTTCCATTGGCGGGCACTGAATATGAGCTGAAGTTAATAGCCGCGATCATGAACGAAAATTGCCGTGTTTTTATCAGTGAACTGTATATATAGTTCACTGGTTTTTATTCATTCACTTTGAATAAAAACATGTATTTATGATTTAAAAACATGGCAGTTGTTATTATTGGCAGAGCTGGATAACTCCTACTTAAAAAGTAATCACTTTTTTTGCATGTAATTGTATTTAAGTACTCTTTTTCTTATAGTAATTTGAAATTGTAATTGCTACAAAATTTGTGGAGGAATTGTACTTTGTAATTATATTATTTAAATTTACATTTTCTAATCACAATTACTCTTAAATACGTGTTTACGATATGCACGTGGTAAAAAAACAACAAATTTCCTGTTTGAACGGGTCACTAGAGCTCGGACTCGCATCCATCTCATTTGTTTGAATGCATTTGACGAAAGCGCTGTGCCGTGGAAAAAACCTCAGTGAAGTAGTGAAATTATTGAACTCAAAATAATAACAGTAAGAGGTAAGTAGATGTATATACCCTTATTTATAAGACGTATTTTGTATTTATATTATAAACATAATATATGTTACATAAACTAGACGAGAGATCAAATTTTATTTAAAAGAAAGGTTTATTTTAATAAAAGCCGGATACGGAAACAAACAAATCCATAGGCCGTTATTTTATTCCACATAGACAAATTTGCTAGATGATTAAAAAATCTACTGGCTCTACTCCGCTCCGGAAGGTACTTTTCAAACGTAGCAAAAAACAGTCAGGGTCCGATATTTCCTTACCACTACAGAACTAGCCACAGCAACTATTAGATCAGGGGTAGTATTCTCGAATCACGAATACCGACATTCGCATACGTGTTTTACAATGTGTCTCACTCTGTTGAACGAAAACCAAGTGAGACAAATCATAAATCTCGCATGCGAATCTATATTCGTGACTCGAGAATACCAATGAACTGGAGTGGGGTAGAAAGCCAATGTGCATATTGTATTAATATAACAAGATGCGACTCTATGGGCGCAGCCATTTTTATTTCTCATCTCACTCGGGAGTATTTATAATAACCATTTTCTGTTTCACATTGTTATTGTTCAATCCACATGCTGGTGGATCAGACAATAACAAAGTGAAATAGAAAATGGTTGTTATAAATACTCCCGAGTGAGAGGAAAAATAACCTGTCTTTGCCCATAGAGTCGCATCTCAAACCTATTGACAAGCATTCTACCCCACTCCAGTTCATTGGAGAATACTACCCCAGGGCCCGTATTTATAAACAAAACTCAGCTGAGTTGGACTTGGGTAAGTCGTCCTTGAACGAAAATCGAAGTTCGGTTATATCTCGTGAATTTAGAGATGGGTAGTAACAAATCCGTAAATGAACATAACAGTTACAGATTTGCTAATAGCCACCTCTAAATTCTAGTGTAACACCGGAACCACCTCGAACTATAGAGACGTTGTAATCGAACTTCGATTTTAGTTCAAGGACGACTTACCCAAGTCCGACTCACATAAAATCTGTTTATAAATATGGGCCTAGGTCCGTATTTATAAACAGAACTAAGCTGAGTCGAACTTGGGTAAGTTGTCCTTGAACTAAAATCGAAGTTCGGTTATAACGCCTCTAAAGTTCCAGGTGGTTCCGGTGTTACACGGGAATTTAGAGATGGATATTAGCAAATCTGTAACTGTTACGTACATTTACGGATTTGTTACTACCCATCTCTAAATTTACGCGATATAACCGAACTTCGATTTTCGTTCAAGGACAACTCAGCTGAGTTCTATTTACAAATACGGACGTAAAATTGAAATAAAGAAGAAGATTTTTGTACCCGTGGCTGTTTACTTTCTATAAGGCCATTATTATTATGTTATTTATAAATTGCACATGGTTCGAAGAGCAAAAAGGCATAGCAAATGTTTACAATAAATGAAATAAAAACAAAATATTAGAATAAATAATCATAATGAATAAATCATGGCGGACTTATTTACTGTGGTTTGCCCAAGAGCATACAGAATTCAGATTTGCAGTAATTTTTAAATACTAGTTTTTACCTTTTTCTATTTCATAAGTATTTTTTTGTTTTAGGAAATTAAGTCATTATTATCTCTCCTTAAAATTGAAATGAAGTTTATTGAAGAACCAAAAGATATTGTAAGTAGGAAGGTATTTTTCAAAACGTTTACGAGTAAATGCATTTTTTATTGCAGGAACCTTACTGGATTGTCCAATTTAACTCAGAAAGTGATGTAAAACTTTTAGCAAGTAGATCTGTTTCCCTTAGGAATTGTTTAGAACTTTGGGCACATGCAAAAACAATCCCAGACTTGCATAATAAATTAAAAAACTATCCAATTAATTCATTAAAACCTTATTTTCAGCCTAATAAATCATTTAAAATTGAGGTGGAGACTTTTTGTAGGCATTTTACTCAAAAGGAAAAAGTTAATAAGTTAGAGGTAAATTTTGAATGGTTTAACTTTTAAATTATTGTTTGTTTATAATTTGCTATTTTTGTTGCATTTGTTTATTCACATTGGATGCACCTGAGATATTGTGATTCTTTGAAAATCAACTGTTAAATTTAGTCATTTTTATCGACTTCTTGTCAGTATCCTTGGAAAAAGGTTTACAAATCGATTCTGTCTATACTGACTTTTCCAAATATTTTGACAGGGTTAACCATACTCTTAATTCAAAAACTTAAAAAATATGGTCTGGGTGGGGTATTACTGCAATGGATTGGTAGCTATCTTAATAATAGAACTCAAATGGTTAGAGCTAATCACCACTATTCTAACTTATTTCAAGTAACATCTGGGGTCACGTCTACGACTCTTACTATTTAACTTATTGGTGATATAATTCATTGTATCCCTAACAGCAAAGCTTTATTATTTGACAAATTTTCCAAATTAATAAAACCCATGATGATGTAGACTTCACTGTGACCTCGATAATTTATTAGAATGGTGTTCTTTAAATGACATGGACATAAATGCCATATCATGTGTTTTTACTGTTCCCACCTCCAACTATATCTTAAATGGGCATATCTTAGATTCTTTTTATCAAATTAAAGACCTTGGAATTATTCTTGATCCCACTTCAAGCTTTAACACATCTACTGCTGTCCACAAATCCATGAAAATGTTGGGTTTTATCAAAAGGTTGTCCCATAATTTTACCAACACAACTGCAATTAAAGTTCTTTATTGTTTGGCTAGTCAGACACCACCTTGACTATTGCTCTTCTGTTTGGTCTCCATACTACATAACATAGTAGGAAAATAGACAACAGCACAACTTTCTCAGAGATATCTTTTAAATTGGGTGTTTATTGTGAATATGAAAGAAAAGTTTCTGAGCATCATCTCCTTGGAAACTATGGAAAAACAGAGAGACCTTACTTTGCTTTTTAATATTATAAATAGTAGATGCAATTGTCCTGAACTTCTTGAGAAAATAAATCTTTTTGTTCAAACTCCAACTAGGCAACTGCAAACATTTTATATACCTTTATAGATCAAACCAAGCTTTAACAGCTGCATTTCAAGAATGCTTAGATTAGCTAACTTGCACAATGATCTCAGGCTGTTCAATATTCCCTTTTCATCATTCAAAACTCAATTACTGAGCTATAATTCTAATTTTTTGTTGTGTATTTTCTTTTTTAACCTTCAACTAACCTATTTTGTTATTTTAAACGTTCCTAGTTTATATGACATGTATAATGTCTTTGTTGCACTACAGCACCATAAATATTTGTGATTTTTTAAATTGTAATTTGTAATTGAAACAGGCTTGCCTATAAATAAATAGATTCAAGATACATAAATGTAGTTGAAGCAGATGGGTTTGATGAATATAAAAAGAAAAGTAAATCCAAAACTATAAATTACACAACAGAGGTCACTCTCAAATGGCAAGCAAACAGATCAAAAATAAAAGGCAATTGTCATATCGGTTCGCACTTTATGTGGGTTTAAACAAACTTTCATATATGGTTTGAATAGTCAAATTATCTTTAGATAGGGAATGTTAGCTACTTAAATGTCTAATCAGACGGTTTGTTGTATGTGTTTTAACATTGTGAACCTTATATCTATTATTGATATATTTACTGGATGCCGTATCTTATCTGAGTATATTAATTTCAGTATTTTTATATTTCTTCAGATATTATATGCGCCTTATATGTCTTCCATTGCAGTGCATATTATGGAAATATAATAATGTCTCTCTTAACATGATTTTCTTTATATATTCATGATCTGCAGAAGTTAAATGTCATTGTACCTATTTTAAAATTGTTATTTAAAATATATTCGAACAAAATTTGTTAAGTATATTGTTTTAGACATTCGATTATTTACCTCTTTGTGGACCAGTAAATTTGAATAATCCTGACATCACTTTGCAATATATTGAATATTATGGTACTAGAGCCAACGATCCACCAGAGTTACCATATGATGTATTTTTTGGTAGATGGGTAAGTAAAAACATGATACAATTTAGTACTTAATAAATATATATGAGGTTATGTCATGGAACAACAAGTGAAAAATAATAAAGCTGAAAAAAAGTGTAATTATTGCAAAAAAAAGGTGGTAGATAGCGTGGATTGTTACAAGTGTAAAGCGAGTTATCGCCAAAGTTGTGCAGACCACATTTCTACTACTTTAGTACAAAAATCTGTTATACTTAGCTTAAATAAGAATATATTTTTTTATTTTTTTTTAAGTCAAAATGGTGAAACCTCAAAAATACATGTATAAGAAAAAGTGTGCACACACACAGTACTTTAAGTACAATCGTGCACTAGAGTAGCAGTTTTCATTTTAAATATTATTTAGAGGTGACCTCAATTTAGGAATTAAGTAGTTAAGTAATAGAGTGATTTATCTTCTCTTGTTCCTAAAGATAATTAATTATATTACTGTTTAATATAAATGTAAACTACTACATAAATAAATAAAAAGTAAATAATCATTAAATTTTTACTACAATGTTATTTTTTAAATTTTATTGTATGCCAAAGCAGCTCTTAAGATGTTTACATTTTATTAGTACATCGGGCCGTGTAAAGCCACCTCATTTTCAGATCTATTGTGGATATGCTTTGATCATTTGCTAAAGCACTGTCTAGTTTGCTCTTTTCTGGTAGACTACATAAACTATGGATAGCCCTTGAGGTGCAAGAAATCTTAGTCCTGATAAACATTTACAGTAGCACAACTATTGCAACTGATTTAAATCTGTTGCCTTGGTTCTCAGAAAAAGTTACTTTGATTTCAATGGGGCGACAAAACAACTCACCTACTAAAAACCGAAATGTAAACACTAATTTACTGTAGATAGTCCCGAGCTGGCTCATTCGCAGGTGTTTAATATTAATATAAATTCTTTAGCAATTACCCCTACGAAATAATGAAAATCATTTTTGAACCCCCAAAATGAAAACAAATTAATCGAAAAAATTCCTATTTGTAGGTTTCAAGCGGTTTGCGCCAATTGATTAAAAAATTATCACTAAAAACGAGAAAATTTATAGGTAATACAAGTATGGATGCACAACTATCGTTGCTAATGGCAAATCAAGCAAAAATTAAAGTTGGTGACATTGTATTAGATCCATTTGTTGGATCTGGTTCACTGCTAGTAGCAGCTGCACAGTTCGGAGGTTATGTCTTAGGAACAGACATTGATTATTTGATGCTCCATGGAAGAACAAGACCTTCAAGAATAAAACAGAAGGTAAAAATAATTTTGGTTAAATTTATTTGCAATTATCTATACAGATATAAAAATTGCAATAATTTCATCGGAAGACATTGCGGTGCAAGAGCTTTGCGCCATCTATAATAATAATTTTTTCATCAATGATATTTCGAGTGTAATTAAAGAGCAGTTTTTACTGTATGCAGATGATTTAAAATTATACAAGCGTGTGACAAGTATTGGCGACTGTGAACAACTTCACATGAACTTAAATCTAGTGGTTGAATGGTGTAATAATAATAAACTTGAACTTAATCCAATTAAATGTAAAGTTATGTCTTTTTCTTTAAAAACCGACCAAATAAAGTATAATTATTTAATAGATAATGTCTCACTTCAGCGACCAGATACTTTTACAGATCTTGGGGTAATTTTTGATCCCGGATTGACCTTTATATGTCACATAGATAAAATGATTGAAAAATCGTATCGTATGTATGGTTTTATAACTCGCTGCACCAGGGATTTCATAGATGTAGCCACATTAAAAACGTTATATTACTCTCTTATAAGATCAAAGCTTGAGTATGCGTCGTCTGGAGTCCATTTTACCAACTTCACACGGATCGAATTGAAGCAGTTCAAAAGCGGTTTCTAAAATTACTGTGTTTAAAGGAGGACGGTGTTTATCCACCAATCGGAATACCAAACCAAAATCTTCTTCAAAGATATCACTTTTTAAGCCTCATAAAAAGACGTGAATACCATTGTTATGTGTTAGGTTTCAAAATTGTTAACGGTTTAATTGATTCTCCTGAACTGTTGAGAAAAATTGATATCTGCATTCCGAGAGTATCCTCTAGAAATTCTAACATATTTCACATATCTGTACCTCGCACAAATGTTCTGAAAAATTCTCCATTTCATACTATTAGCTATTCTAGCTATTCATACTATTGTGAATAGCGTGAGTAGTGACATTGATATCTTCTCATGCAACCTCAGGGAAATAAAATGTCATTTCCTAACAAAAAATTGTACTGTATTGTATTTTACCTACTAGCTGTTTACTAATTTTTGTATATTTTGTACCACTTAGTCTATATAATGTATGTGTTCTTTTATTCCTGCTCTGTAATTGGGATTGCCTGTAGAGCATTGTAATAAATAAATAAATGTTTATTCATTAAAAAAAAAATAAAAATATTACATATTTTTGTATTTTGAATATTTTTTCTTTATATTGATATTTAAGGAGTCGAATAAATCCATTTATGTCCTTGTAGGATGCGCATGGGTATTCGACTACTTTATATCATAATAAAATTACAATAATAAATGATAAATTTTAAAACAGATGTGCACACTTAAAAAAAAATTATAATTACATTATATATAAAATATTTTTAATAGAGCTTAAATGTGTAAGATTGTTAAATATATTTGTATTATATCGCTTCGCAATTTCGGATCCGACCACTAATCACTCAAAAATTGCATGAATTAAAGTTAATTGAGTATTTAATAAAAAAATTTTGATAATTTGCTTGAATAAATGTTTTGAGTTTATCGTCAATAAATACAATTTGTACATATCTGGAATAAAGTTGTAAATTTTACTTATTAAGAAATTAAAATGTCTTTGTCCAATCGATTTATTTGCCAGGTAAGTTTGCACATGACCTTGTTGTTTAATTCTGGTGTTATATTTATGATTAATTTTTTTTAAAATGTTTTTATTTTTATAAGTGTACATAAGTGATGTGTAAACATATAACTGTTTGATATCAAATATATTTATTTCAGAGAAAAGGGCATCCGACGGATATCGAGTTTTTTTATTGTGTATAATTTTTAATATTCTCTTTTGTAGTATTTCTAATTTGTTTGTGTGATTCTTTGTTGTAGCGCCCCACGATAAGATAGCATATTGAATGCGACTTTGAACTAAGGTATAGTATAATAGTCTGAGATGAGATATATTTAACAGTTTTTTCAGGTAATTAAATTTAAATAAAAGTGTTCTTAGATTATTTGTTACATTATTAATGTGCTTATCCCATCGCAGGTAACAATCCAGTGTGATGCCTAGATACTTCATGCTGCCAGTAATATGTATTGATATTTGTTGGTAATTAGAGTTTATATTTATGACATCGTAGACAGGGAGATTATTTTCATAACTAGTAAAGGGCATAAAAAATATTTTTGAAAAATTAATGGTCAGATACCTATGACTAAACCATTCAATTATTTTTGCAAGGCCATATTCAGTTTTTTGTTTTAGATCATCCCAATTTTCAGCTTCATATAATATGGCCGTATCATCTGCAAAACTAATTATGTGACCATTACTTTGTACATTGAATAAATCATTTAGATATAGCGAAAAAAGGGTTGGTCCTAATACGGTTCCTTGGGGTACACCGTAGGTTAAAGTTCTAGAATTGCTATACGATGTTCCAATTTTAACAATTTGCTCTCTGCCTGATAAATAATTTTTAAAAAGTTTCAGGGGAGTACCACGCGATAATTTGCTACGTTTTTTTTGTCACCTTTTTTATGAATTGGAACAACTATCGTTTTTTTTAAATTATCAGGGATATGACCTTCGATAAAAATCCGATTGATTAAGTGCGTTAACACCGGTAATATACCTGGTAATATTTATTTTACTGTTTCTGCTTGCACCCCATCGAAACCTGGGGATTTTTTATTTTTTGAGGATTTAATATATTTTTTTATTTCTTCCTCAGTTGTGGGTCTCAAAAAAAATGAGTTTTGCGTAATATTTTGAAAAGGAAAAGGTGTATTTGGAGTCACGATTTGTTCTGCTAGGTTTTTACCCACCTCTGAAAAATAATCATTAAACTCTTCAGCTATTTTTTCTGGTTTTGTTTCAATTTTCTTTTTTTGTGTTTGTATTGCTGTTATTTCTTTTTTCTCATTGGAATTCTTTCCCTGTAACTGATTTATTACGTTCCACAATCCCTTTGAACTAAATTGGTTTTCTTCAATTTTTTTTGTGTAGTAATCTTTTTTAGATTTTTTTATTAGTTGATTGGTCAAGGTTCTATATATCTTAATTTTTTTGATAGGTTTTCAAAATCATCTTTATGTTCCTTATGTAGCCTATTTCTTTCACTAATTGAATTTACTATACCTTGAGTTATCCATTCTTTTCGTTTTTTTAAAAACTGTTTTTGATTAATTATGTAGGAATTTTTCTGAATAAGTTCATCAATAGTTTCTGAAAAATAGTTACATTTTGCATTTATATCAGTTAAGTTATAAAACAATGACCAATCAAAGTTTTTACAATCTAAATTTAATTGTTTATAATTAATACGCTTTAAAATTTTATGTTTCTCTATTTTTTCCGTGTATAAAGGAAAATATGCAAATTTAGCTCGATGATCGGTAATTCTAGTATCATAAATAACCGCTCTACAGTTCTTAATATCGTTGTAATTATTTGTTTGAAAAATATGTGGTCTATACAACTTTTTGAATTACCCTGTATTCGAGTATATTTATTAATTAGTGATACAAAGTTGAATTCCGCAAAATTATCTAAGTAATTTGATACCAAATCTGAATTTTTTTTGATATTTATATTAATATCGCCTACAAAAATGTGTCTGTTAATATTTAAGTTTCTATGTGTTTCTTCCAGATATGTACAAAGGTGATCTACGAACTCTTCTTCTTTTACAGGTGGAGGTTTATACAATGATGTTATTAATATTTTATTTGAATTATTTATATTTATTGTGGCTTGTATGGCTTTACAAGGTCCTATTTGGATTATTTCAGATGTATGTATTAACGTTTTTTTAATATATATTATTACTCCATCGTGGCTATTTATATCACCCTCGTTATAAACTATGTCATAGTCAATCAATTTAAATATATCGATATCGGAAATATAAAATGCTTCTGTGAGAACGATACAGTCAAAACTGAAACTGAGTTGCGATAGAAATATTTTAAGGTTATCCAGATTTTTATTTAGACTACAAATGTTTTGGTGAAAAAGTTTAACATTTTTGGATTGAGTTCTTGATGTAACTTATTAATTTCCTGCACATTCTTAAGCTCTTCTGTTTCAATTGGCTCATAGTTAATGTCTCTTAGATAAGGATCCATATCAAATATAATAATTTATATATATATAATTTTAAATTAAAACCAATATTATTTAATATGACTATCAGTTTACATAGCAGATAATAGAAGCAGGATTTTATTTCAAAGGAAATTCTGTAAATTATCTTTTCGGCAATCTGTTTTAGCTGTATGGGCTGTTTTCCACTAGCACTATCTGGCTTGCTAAGAAGGGCGTGTTAGGCCTCTTATGGCTGATTATTAGGTAAAATAAAAACTTTTAAAAACGAAAAACTGGCACTGGGTAGATTGTGAAAAACTGAGCACATACAACAATAGAAGAAGACAAGGAGAAAAGAAATTTATGCTGACGCCATAACCTTGGACAGATTGCTGAAACGATACATATACAGTTTCCCTTTGAAATAAAATCGTGCTTCTATTACTTGCTATGTTAACTGATATATGGCAAAAGCTCTTTCAATGACCTTGCAACGGCAATATGTCTTCCAATGAAAACATATTCTACAAGAATAATGAGAGATAAGCTCCTTACTTCCAAATCCAGTTTTATTTACAGTTAGCCATAAGGCAATGTCACTTGATGGATAGCCTTCATTTCTCAATATTTTCTCAGAATTTGCACAATGTACAAAAAAATTCAACAACTTGTAAAATATTATTTTGAGGACCATATTCGAAAATCTGTATACAGTCTTGGCAAGATCAAACCTTCGGTCCTGCTTTGCTTGTGTTGAAATGAATTTATGGACACCCTTAAAAAGAGTCTCGCTCATATTTCTACATGAGTTCATTACGTCAATAATTTTTTTAACGTTTTGAATAATTTTAAAACACTAGCACCCGGTTGCTATAATATTCATTCAAATGTATGTGACCGAAAATTTTTGACAGAACTTGAGAATGTGAACTGTTGAATGACATGAAGGCCAAATTACTCACATTTTAATAAAGTTCATTAACTATTAACAGATTTAACAAGCATTCTTGCAACTGTGTGAATATATTGCTCAAGTCTTTGTTAAAAATATAAAAATTTTAGGTTAGAGAACAGGATGAGAGTATTAGAGCCAACATGCAGCAGTATAATTTGGGCCATAGGTACTTAGATGTATTAGTCAATGATTTTTCAGTACCTTTCTGGAAAGATGAATTTAAATTTGATGCCATCATTACAGATCGTAAGATGTAATTGAATTTTTTATTCCAACAAAATTTACGTTCAACTAGTTTTTAGCCCCATACGGAATAAGAGAAGCCACTGAAAAGATTGGAACTACCAAACAAAACTATAAGGTGAAAGAAGAACATTTATCGACACACGTTCCAGCTAAGATAGATTATGGAATATCTAATATATACAGGGACTTATTGCTATTTGCTGCGAAGCATCTTAAAGTTGGTGGTTGTGTGGTTTGTTGGTTTCCAGTATTTAGGTAGGTTGATTATATAAGGAGACTGGTTTTAAATGTAAAATGCTTCGTTAAAATTGGCTGAATTTTTGGCTTCTTAACCAAAAGCTCTCATTCCATACTAATTTGGTCCGTCAGCCCGTTTTTAAATGACCCTTTTTTTAAATAAATAAAAAAACTTTTTTTAATCAGTGACTTATGTACAAAACAATATTTTTAAAAGTTATCACACACGCATGGGACTTGAAAATTACCAACTTTTTAAACAATAGATCAATGTTTTGTATTTTTTAATTCCTATCAATTTCTATAGTTTTAAGATTGTCACTGAACATATATAAAAAAAGAATTAATGTCAGTTAAACATAGTTATTTATTTTTTTTAAATTTTAGTTTGTCAATTTTTTTGTTTTATTTTGGAAATAGGTTGTTTTGTTTAATAAATATTATGTTGGAAAATATTTTATTTTTCAACTGCGTTAGGGCATGCTTTCAGGTTCAGAATGTTTTAAGATTATTCTGAGGTAGTTGTTCGATTATTGGATGGTTTTGGGTAAATATTTTAGGAATTTATTTATAGGTTTTTAGAATAAATTAGATTGCAAGAAAATATTAATAAACTTTTCACTCAGCTGTTAAATTATGTACTAAAAGCCGAAAATATAGAAATAAGACATTTAGGCATCTAAGTAAAAGTTTTCTTCTTTATTTAGTCATCTGTTATTTCTTTGGCGCAGTATGATTTCACTTTGGGCGTTACAACATTTGGATTTTTTTGAGAATAAAATGAAACTATGAAATAGTAGGGACCCTGTATGAGTGATCCACAAAAAAATTATTTTTAAAGTACAGCTTGAAACAAATTCACGTATGTGTATAATTTTTAAAGTGTAAGTTCTGATTCAATTCAATTTTTTGTGGATCATTATTACAAAACTGAATCATTTTTAAACTTTGAATTTTATATAATTTAAGAACTGATTTTAGAGAGGACTATAATGAAAAATGCTTACCCTCACATCCCTGTTTTACCCTAACTGGCAACTGTGAACAGGGTTTGTCAAAAGTTACTTCTAGGAGATTATTGACATTTGAAAAGATTAGAGAGCCGACTGCTGAAGAATTACAGTTTTTTGAATCAGAAATATCTGACTTCAGAGAAAGGTATTATATTGCCAGAGAAGAAACTAGGAAGGATAGGAGAATGAAAGAAGCTAAAACTAGGCAAGAAAATAGAGAAAAATATGAAAAAACAAACAATAATTAATGTTTTTTTATTTTTAATAAATCTTTTTTACTTATCGTCTATTTTTAGTTTTAAAATTCTTTTTGCTTTTTGATTTATTTGCAAAATTTCCTCCAATAGGTCTTTGGTCCCTATTCTTTGAATTAATTTTGTCTTTATTAAGTTTATTTTTTCCTCTAAATGTGGTTTTAAACTCTTTTTTCTTCTCATTAGTATGCGACTTTTTATATGTAGATTTGTTGTCCGTCTCATGTACTTTCATCTTTTTACTTTTATAGTGTAAAGGGGCATACTTTCTTTTAACTCCAGTCTTAGATGGAAACAAGTCTAAAAATAAAAAAATTAGATTCATAAAATATATGAATTTACTGATTCAAAAACTACCTTTATCGGGATCTTTGCCTACATCATCTTTATAATATTGAATATCATCATCTTCCTCCTGATTATATGCAGTATCTTCTTCAGCTGTTTTAGGATAAATTCCTTTTCTTTGCATACCCTTAATTGATTGATCCTTTAATTTCTGTTTAGTTTCATCCTTTGCCTTTTTATTAGCTTCTTGTGTTTTCTTCCTCTTTTCTTTTAATTTTCTGAAACAATATTAAAATTAAACTACACTGCGCGTCAGAGAAAACGGGCCACCTAAAAAAAAAATACGAAATAATTCATCTTTTTAAATATATCTTATATTTAACAATAAATCTATTGTGTATTAAGTCAGTTATTGTTTTACCGTGTTATCCGATGTTACCATAAGTTACAAACGAAAAGAAAGCAAAAAAATTGAGAAATCATAAATTTATTGAAAAATTACAGTTTACTTTGCAATAATGAAATTAAGAAGCAAGAAATGACTTTTCAATACGGCGTATTGCCACCCCGATTCTGTATGACACTCATCGTTCGATTTGGCATAGAAATCAGCAAGGTCTGAATGTTTGCTTGAGGAAAAGTGGTCCATTCCTCAATAAGGGCCAGGGACAGGTAACTCAAATGGAAAAACATGAGGAAGGTAATTTAATACCACTCCAGTTAACGGAATGGCGCTCGTATCGTAATGTCATGTCAGTTATCAGCTCGTCAAACGTAGAGAAATTAAAATGGCTATGGAATTTTGATTCACCTAGAATCTAGATTTATTTTTCAAAAGATGGGAAGATGGATTTCAGCAACAAACAATAAAGCACTCCCAGATATTGGTAGTGATTCAATTTATACCACATTAAATATGAAGTCGTCATATTAAGGATAACCAAATAATTTGTAATAAGTATCTTAAGAAAAATCACTCTTTGGCATAAGTAATATTTACAAACTTGTTTTTGATTCAGTGTTAAAATAATTGGTTTGTTATTTAAATTTCTTTTTGTTTTCAGTTTTTAAATGATCATTGTTGTAAAGAAAATGTTGGACCTCCAAAATACCCTGTCGATCGATGAAATACTTATGTCTCAGCCATCAATATCAAAAATTGATTCAATGCCATTGACATCAAACAAGAAAACACTAGTAAAAAAGGATGATGCTTCAATTTTTTTTTTTCAAACTTATTTGCCACTCCAAGTAGCAAAACTTTTATAAAGGTCTTCAGCACTTACATATATGCTGATTTTGTAAAAGAAAACATTTTTGATAGGTTTGTTTTATAAATATTTCATTATTTAAATGGTGTAAATGCATATTTGTTTGAGTATTTCCATGTTTAAATAGACAAATTTTATGATGCGGCGTTAATTTATTGTAATAAAAATAAAATAAATTGCATTTTATTTCAAGTTTGAAATTAATGCAAAAATATAATGAAGTAAAATCAAATAAAGATAGGCAAAATATTTGACCAGTTTCAAATCACAAAACGGTAAATATGTTTATGATTTGAAACTAGTCAATTTTTTTTGCTTTATTTGATTTTCTTCACTACATTTTTGCGCTACTACAAAGTTAAATTTCAAAAAGCCCGCTCGTGGCGGCCATATTGAATTTTAGTACCACTCCAATTTGATAGATGGCAGCACATCGACTCATAATTTTACCATTGAGTTTCCCATCTATTCACATTACGTAATCTATGATAAGGGCCAATCGAAGCTCTTCGCGTGTTGTTGGAATAGGATGCCACGTTTTACACGCCTTTTGAGCTGCTCCCAAACATGCTAAATTGAATTAATATCCGGGCTTAGAGGAGGCCACCCTTGCCATGTGTGGTCGCTCGTTATTGCCAACAAACCCAGCATATGGCATTACATGCTCTTCTAGGATCTCGGTTATGTATCGTCATGATGTGAATGCGCCTCTGTCAATAATGAGATCCGTGTGTACCTCAAAAGAAATTCCTACCCAAAACATTACTGAGTCACCCCCAAAAGCAACTCGAGGTGACCGAGTACAGGCAGCATAACTTTCTCCAGCTCTTCTGTAAACCTTAATTCGGCCATCTTTTTCATATATGCACATTCTACACTCATCTGTGAACAGTACATTTTTCCAATCATTCAGTGTCCAATTCATATGTTCGCGAGCAAAAGCAAGTCTGCGTCTTTTGTGTGCTGCAGTAAGCAAGGGTCCTGTAGCTGGACTGCAAGCTGTTAAATCACTTTCTCTTAAAATTTGCCGAACAGTAGAAGTACTGACGGCTGTTCCATAAGCTTGCTGAAGACTGCTTTGGAGCATTCTAGCAGTTTGCGTTCGGTCTCGTAAAGCAGCAATGGTGAGAAAGCTATCCTCCCTGGCTGTTGTTTTTTTTAGGACCCGAACCGGGTCGCCATTGATAAGAGCCGGTCGTAAGAAACCGTTGGTGTGTTTTTTTGCACACATTTACATTTAATTGTCTCGCTACATTCCGTAGACTTGCTCCATGTTATAATCTGAATAGCTTATAGATATTTTTTATCCATTATTAAGGATTACACTTTACAAAGACCAGTGTAGTACAAAAATACCTTCAATACTCTTTAGAACACAATACAAGTTCATAAAGTTCTGAGAAAAGTCACTTTCATGAAAATTTGTTTATGATCTTTACAGGGTTGGCATGACTTCGCAAGTACGCAAACTAACCCGTTCTACGTAATTAAAAAATAAGAAACTTAACAAGACAGATAGTTTCATACATTTTTTGGGTGGACTTTTTCTCTGATACACAGTGTATACATGTGTCCTTTTTTTACAATTTGTTGGAATCGCTGTTTCACCGACGCGCCATTGAACGCCTTGTATTGAATTTGTTTTATTTGTGGTTAATCATTAAAAAAAATAATAGTTGACAGTTTGGATTAAAATTTGTCTTCATATTTTATTTGACTGTAACTCAAGGGCGGTTCCAGGGAAGGGCCCTCGATCCTTTTATTAAAGAAAAAAAAATTGCCGAAAAAATAAAGAATAATATATCTACTATATTATCACAATTATTATTTGTAGTACACTACCATACAGTGAACCTTAGAAACTTAAATAAGGAAGTTCGTAAATTTTAAAACTATAAAATTAAAGGAAATTTTTAATTTCTATATGTACCATTTATTTTAATGTATTTTTTCATATTATCATGTTATTTAATTTTAATAGTATCTCCAGGGTAAAAAATCAGGAAACAAATCTAAACAAAAATCATTATTAGCAAAACACGAAACCAATTATACAGTGCGAAAGTAAAGTGTTACCTCCCCAATTAACTTTAGTACTTAATGAAAATTCATACAGGTCAAATCCTGTTTATGAAGTGAGAGAACTGCGAAAAGCCTTCACAAACTTATGTCCCTGCTCGAGACACATTCTTTCCTGCCTCAGCTCTTTTAATAATCGGATCTTTAACTATATCCTTCATAAATTTAAATTTATTTAACCCATAGAATGGATAATTAAAAACTATTTCAAATGAGCTAATAGTCAACCTCTGTTGCCATTTAAAGTTTTCAAGAGAGTATCTACCCTGTACCAATGGAAAATCACCTTTTCTTGCATATTTACAATACAGAAGTTAGTGGGATGGGGAGAGGGGAAGGAACACAACTTTCGCAATATATAAAAATGTTTTTAATATATGATAATAAAGGTTTGCTTAGACTTGTTTTTTTTTACCCAAGAGATACTACATAAATCAAACTGTAAATTAGTTAGTCTTTTTCCTTTACAAGACTAAAAATAATAAGCACTACTATGATATATTTACAATTTCACAAGTTCAATTTGAATATAGTACTTACTATTTATAGTCCTAGTGAAAATGAAACCCCTACCCCTTCCCCAAATATTCTTCCTTGCTGTACCTATGTACCTTATTTTTTGGTTTGTCTCACAATAGGACAAATAATTAATTCCTGCAATCCAGCTCTCATTTGTCACATATAATCGAAAAAATCTGATGTGTCCAACACATGACTTTCCTGTCTAGTTATTACAGGCCTTTTCTGGTTATCCGTTTTTGAATTTTCTTCAAAATTCGAAATTTAGACTTTTTCTCAAATATCTCAAATACAGTCCATTTAGAGAAATTATGCGTGGAACAAGAATTATAGAGTATGATATCACAAACAACTTTTATTTGAATAATTTTCTAAAAAATTTTTGTTACATTTTATCAACATTTTGAAAATATTTTGTTTAGAAAAAAAAATTATAGAGAATAATAGAAGTAATTTTTATTTTCTTCTCCAAACGCAAATAACATATATTTCATAAAATATAAAACGACCCTCAATAAAGTACCCCCCCCCCCCCAGATGTTCCGACTCTGCCCAAAATCTAATCTTTTCACAGATAATTTTTTACATTTTGTCAAATACAGACCATTTAAGGAAAATTTTGTATAGAGCAAAAATTATAGAGAATATTGAGGTACGTTTACATCTGACATTTATTGCATAAGATTTATGCTTGACAGTTGTTTAGTCCAGTGTAAACACTCAATAATATGTCTTCGAGAGAAATTTTTGTGTTTACACTGGACTAAACAACTGTCAGACATAAATCTCATGCAATAAATGCCAGATGTAAACATATCTTAAGAAGTAACTTTTATTTGAAGAATTTTCTTCTCCAAACGTAAATAACAGATTATTCCATAAAATATAGAAACGACCCCCTATAAAGTACCTCCCCCAGATGTTCAGACTCTGCCCAAAATATAATCAGTTCACCGCAATCCAGAATAAAGCTTAAGTTTAAAATTTGGTATTTTTCTCTATTCTTTCATGAGTTATCGAGTATACAGACACACACACATCATCTCAAAAATAGTCAAAACAAATTCAGGGGCCCCATAACGTAAAAATCCGTCGAAAACTTGAGGTCAAAAAAATATCATAATTCCTATACTTTCCTTATCTGTATACAGACAGAAAGTAAAAACCATAAATTGAAACAGATTGATTGGCGTTATCAATTGCAGCAACTTTGAATAAAAATAACATTGTTAGTTCATACATAGATGGAAGAAAAAATACCAGAATATACTGTACTGATTCCAATTCTACCACAACAGTTGAATAAAAGGACACAGGTCATTCAAATACTACTAAATATTAGCGTAAAAATGGATATGGTATTACCTTTTTTGTTCTCTTTTTATTTCTATTTCTTCTTTTTCTCCTTCAGTTTTATGTATCAACTCATGGTATAGAACTTCTCCATCTAGAAGACCATCTTCAATTTTTATCAACTGTAAAGTTAGTCTTGGACCTAATTCACTTAGCCTTATAGCAGATTTCCCAGATTCCACATTTCCTCTAGATGCTATTTTTTGTGCTAAAACCACATGATTTTGTGGATCATCTTCAGCTTCGCTCTCAGACATCATGCCTGCCCTTAAGAAAACATAGTTTAGGGATATTTTTCCTTTAAAATTTTAAGTATTTACCTTGTAAAAAATTCTGTAATATCATTACAGTTAGCTAGATTAGGAACTTTTCCTTGCACTACTTTTTTGACACCCCTAGATACACCAACAGGAGCAATTTTAATATTATAATGTCTAAAATCTATTAATTTAGTAGTAGGATTATAATTTAATAAAACACATCTTCGAATTGTGTTCAAATCAACTTTTGGCAAATTTATGGTTGGAAACATGTTTTGCAACATAGTAGCCATCATTTTAAAGTGTAATCCCTCACCACTAAAACTGTTTAAAACGATTAAAGGGGAATGCTTAAAAGCTGCATCAACCACTCTTTGTTTTTTTAGAGAAGATATAACATCCCTAGCTAAAGCAAAATTGTGTATTTTAAAAGTTAAAGTAGGTCCTCTAGGTAATCGCATTATTTTTAAATACATTCCTAGATCTGTTCGTGAAAAAATTGATAAATGGGACACATGTAATGGACCAGCAATTGAAACAAAGTCCTTAATAGTATTTTTCTTTCTTTCCTAAAATAAAAATACTTGTTAAAAAAAAGAGACTAATTATAAAGTGTATTAATTTTAATACTTTTAAGTCTTTTGCTGTAAACGGTTCCATAACTTTCCTAAAATCTTTAGTCAACTCTAAAGTATTTCCTCCTGATATTCCTCGATGAATAACAAAGGAATGTGGTGCTTGAACAAGATCATTAGATTCGATATTTTGATTTAAGTTTTTTTTAACGGAACGCCCTCGTCTCTTTTTGCCCATTTTTAAAATTTCTTGTAAATAAAACACGCGTGTTAACCTTTCACCTGATTAAAAAGTTAGGTTAAAATTATAGAAAAATAAAAAACTAAGCTCAAAAAAGGAAGAAGAAGAAGGTTTGTCAGTTGTCATTTTTGATCGTTTGACAGGAAGATGTGATGTAAGCTTCGAATCAAGATCGTTTCTCGATATGGCGGATATTTATTTCCGGTATCCTGCGATATAAATGCATAAAATAAAAAATTACCAATCAACCTAAATTATTATATACAGGTCGATGCCTGCGAATATATTTAGTATTTTTGGTTTATTTCCGTCAGAAATATTTCCAATTAGAAAAATATAAACCTTAGGAAAAAGAAAAGCTATTATTCATCCTACTAGTGTCAAGCCGATATATATTTGCTGGCACATACTTTTGCCGCGTTTGAGAATCCACATCCGATGCATTTTTTACATCTCGAGCGTTTTTTTATCCACATCGGACACATCTACTACATCTACATCTGCGTTTGTTTATCCCAGATGTACCTGTTCAGATTACATTTTTTACATCTCGATTTGAAATGAGATGTGAATGAGATGTTCGTTCCATGCTAGAAAGTAAGTGTTCTGTGAAGCCTTGTTTGTCAATTTTTCCTTTGTTTATGCTAGCATCACATACTTTTGCCGCGTTTGAGAATCCACATCGGATGCATCTGAGATGTTGCGAATTTTTTATCACGTGATAGAGAATTAGATCTGAATGTAGATGTAATAAACAAACGCTCTAGACTTTATTTGGTCACGTGATAAAATGTCAAAGACTATCATGGAAGAAGTTTATACTTATTAAATTTGACTTTTGAAACTACAAATCAACCTAAATTTGAAATATAAACAAAAATTAAACAAACTAATCACTTTTATATTCATGCTAGCATAAACAAAGGATAAATTGACAAACAAGGCTTCACAAAACACTTACTTTTTGGCATGGAACGAACATCTCATTCACATCTCATTCCAAATCGAGATGTAAAAAATGTAATCTGAACAGGTACATCTGGGATAAACAAACGCAGATGTAGATGTAGTAGATGTGTCCGATGTGGATAAAAAAACGCTCGAGATGTAAAAAATGCATCCGATGTGGATTCTCAAACGCAGCATTTGATTACTATACGAGGCAAGAGAGAGGTCCGACACGCCCAACATAGGGCGCGGCCATTTTGAACCCTGTGACACAGTTTACAGCTAAAGAATCAGATCGCTCACTCTGCGTCGGCACTTTGGATCTCAATGTTTCAGTTTATACACTGCGCAACTCGGATAATACAATATATGGCAACCGCCTATAATAAAACAGCAGTCTTCTGCGTATCCTGAATTTGTATCGCTGGAGTGGATGTTATTTTTGAACTTTCAACGGATCCGAGTGAGCTAACTGATTCTTTAGCAATAAACTGTGACTCAAAAAAAAATAATATTCACTGACAGCAGCAAGCAAAATATCAGATGCGTTTTAATCATCTGCTTCCGGAATTGTTGGTTTAGTCGTTTTAAACTGTCAGATTAAAACAAGAAAACCGACAATTCCGAAGCAGAAGCGGATGATTAAAACGCACCTATTAAAAATATTGCGCCAAGATGTAGGCAACACGTAATAAGGGTTCAAAATGGCGGAGTTTTCTATCTCCTTTTAAAAGGCACTCAGAAAGCTGCGCAGTGCGACCATTATCCGTATAGTAAAAGAAAATCAAAGTATGTGTTTGCTGGTGTTAATAATATCCCGGGTGACGAGGCTGACATCCACTAGCAGGATCAGGGACGTACTAAAAACAACAAACAAAAAACTTTTACCACTATATCATGATGAACACCTCTCAAAATTCTTACGTCGGATTAGCTGCATACTGTATACAGATAAGGAAAGTATAGGAATCATGATTTTTTTCGACCTCCAGTTTTCGACGGATTTTTACGTTTTGGGGTCCCCTGAATCCGTTTTGACTATTTTTGGGATGATGTCTGTATGTGTGTGCGCGTGCGGTGTGCGTGCGTGCGTGCATGTGTGTGTGTGTGTGTGTGTGTGTGTGTGTGTGTGTGTGTGTGTGTGTGTGTGTGTGTGTGTGTGTGTGTGTGTGTGTGTGTGTATGTGTGTATGTGTGTGTGTGTGTGTGTGTGTCTGTCTGTCTGTATCCACCATAACTCATGAACCGATACAAAGAACGGTGAACTGATTAGATTTTGGGCAGAGTCGGAACATTTGGGGGGTACTTTATTGGTGGTCATTTTTATATTTTATGAAATATATCCGTTATTTACGTTTGGAGAAGAAAATTCTTTAAATAAAAGTTACTTATAAAATTATTATCTATAATTTTTGTTCTATACAAAATTTTCCTAAAATGGTCCGTATTCGAGAAATTTGACAAAATGTAAAAAAAAATATTTTTTTATAAAAATTGTTAACATAAAAGTTGTTTGTAATATAATTCTCTATAATTTTTATTCCATACATAATTTGTCTAAAATGGACCGTATTCGAGATATTTGAGAAAATGTGTAAATTTCGAATTTTGAATAAAACTCAAAAACGGATAAAGGAAAAAACATTAAATTTTAAACTTAAGTTTTGTTTTGGCCTGAGGTGAAATTATTAGATTTTGGACGAAGGCGGAACATTTGGGGGGTAATTTATGGGAGGCCGTTTTTATATTTTATGGAATATATCTGTTATTTATGTTTGGAGAAGAAAATTGTTCAGATAAAAAATACTTACAATATTATTATCTATAATTTTGGTTTTATACAATTTTTTTTTTAAAATGGTCCGTATTCGAGAATTTTGACAAAATGTTTAAATTGTTTAAATAAAAGTTATTTGTGATATCGATCTCTATAATTTTTGTTTTTTTTATGATTTTTCTAAAATGGACCGTATTGGAAAAATTGAAGGAAAAGTGCTAAATTTAAATTTTTCAGTATTTTTGTTTTCAATGAATATCTATAGAAAAATGTTTCGAGTTAGATGTATGTGGAAAATGTATATATTTAGTTTATCCTCTAAACATTTATAGAGGTGCTACAATAGGTTGTAAAAAATAACCGGGAAAAGCCTATATAATAACTAGATAGGAAAGTCATGTGTTGGACACATCAGATTTTCTTAAATTAAAAGAAACAGTATTGCTCGTGTGTATTCGACCACCAAAACGTGGTACGCGTATTAAAAAGTTGAATTTTGTTTTGCAAAAATATAAGAGTACGTTTGACGCAAACTAAATAAGGCCCGTATTTATAAACAGAACTTACGTGAGTGGGACTTGGGTAAGTCGTCCTTGAACTAAAATCGAAGTTCGGTTACAACGTCTCTAAAGTTCTAGGTGGTTCTGGTGTTCGACTGGAATTTAGAGATGGCTATTAGCAAATATGTAACTGTTATGTACATTTACGGATTTGTTAATACCCATCTCTAAATTCACGCGATATAACAGAACTTCGATTTTCGTTCAAGGACAACTCAGCTGAGTTTTGTTTATAAATACGGGCCTAAGTGTTTTGTGGCAAACCTAAACATTTTAACTTTAGATTAACCCTTAGCATCCTTAAGACCGATTCCACCGTTGTGTTAAACGAACTTTAAAATGAAATTTTTACATTCACAATGTCATTTTAATCTCCGTTTAACACAACGGTGGAATCAGCCCTTAGACAAGGAAAGAGAGAGGACGCGTAATAATTATATCAAGCACTCGTAGTATTCTGTGCCAATTATCGATTGGCCGCCATTATTTTGGTGCTAAGCATTTCGGCGACACCATAGCTTTTTACTCGTGTTTATTTGTGATTTTTAATTAAACAACATTTGAAAATTAGTTTGTTACAATGGTTTATTGTATTGCATATCAGTGTAAAAGTCGTAGTTACAAGAATAACCAGGTATTACGTTTTACAGGTAAATAATAAACATCAAGTCATTTATACTTTATATATTTTCTTATATTTTTCATTTTATTTGGTTATTATACAGCTTGATATTTATGTATTGTACATGTCTCACTCCAGAGTAATAAATGTTACCCTTCAAGTTGGTTTATTTTATTTAATTTTTGTATTAATGATATTAAAAGCTAAAAGGGCAATATTTTTTCCAGTGGCGTGTCGTACAATTCTAAATATTAACTTTTATCAATTACTGAATGAATCTACTTTTCAAAATAACGGATTGGTTAATAGACATAATTTGCATTATTAAAACACCAAAACAAACATCAATTTAGAATGGTAGATCGACAAAACCGATGTTCGTTAAAGTTTATGGTGGAATGATAGGAAGACGGTTGGTGAGGCCCTATTTTTTTGATTTTAATTGTAATAATTTTTTTTTTATTTTTAAAGAAAGATTCTTGGAATCTTCTTTTGGATATTAGACGAAAAATGTGGCTGCAGCTAGGTGGTGCTCCCGCCCATTTATCGCATAATGTCAGGACATATTTAAACCAAAAATTTCCTGAAAAATGGATAGGAAGAAGAGACCAAAAGTAATCGCCCACTGGATCACCGGATTAACCACTCTAATTTTTTTTCTTTTGGGGATTAAAAATGTAGTTTGTCACCACCGCCGACGATATGAAAACACGCATTTGTGATGCGTTTGCTATTATTAATTTAGAGAATTTAAGTAATGTAAAAAATAAAAAAGTCATTGACAATAAATGGACATTATTTTGAACATTTATTGTAAATTTTAAATTTACTAACAAATAAATATGTTTATTTAATAGCTTTGTTAAAATTAAACTATTAATAGATATTTTAAATTTATTGATAATAGTTTTAAAAATAGTAGATATGGGGTATAGGGAACCTTTTAACGTAAATAAAATTTCCTTCATATTGGTACCTTAAAATACAGTGTTTCCAAAAAGGTAAATCAAACGAGGGTGGTCCTTAGGATCTCACAAGAGTATTTTATTTTACACAGAGTGTTTCATTTAAATTAACGCAGTGATTAAAACATTTTACTGTAAGAAAACTTCAAATTGCAAACACCCTGTATATTTTTTGAATATTCTATTAATTCTGATAAAAAGTTACATTTTGTAAGGAACTTCCAAAAATTCGTTATTTAATTATTTTGTAATCAAGAGTAATTAGTTTCGAAAACACTACATTTTCAAAAAATGTCAAATCGGTATTTATCAAAGATACTAATAGGAAAGCTTTATTAAATTAAGATTATTTTTAAGAGTAGAACTTTAAATTAAAAGAAAATGTAGGATGTCCCATTTAAAAATTGTAACTTTATATTGGTATTCTGGTAATATAATTTTAATATGTAGCTGCCATTGAGTTGTATATTTGTTCCGAAGTAATTTTTAATAGGTACCAGTTTACCCACCAGGCTCCTTCCCGTTGAGCGTGCGGCACCTTTTGTATACATATTTTTCTTGTGTCATATTTACTGTTCCTTATTTACTTTAATTTTTATGCTTTGAACTTGCTTTATGCTCCAAAAAATCAATAAAGTACTAATAACATAAATAAAAGTGCCTTGTTTAATTTCCAACATGTTACGCCTCTGTCAAATAGCATTTGGTGTCAGAATGGAACACGATTTCCTGCGACGTTACGAGTCCTCTCTTATGCCTAGTCTAAGGTTTGACCTTACAGTAACATAATATGACAATTGTATTTACAAAAAATGTGTCCTGTGAAGTAAACATTTGAAGTTTGAATATTCTGATTGTTCTTTATAGTTCTAAAATGAGTAATATGGAAGAAATACATCTATCGGATTTTCCCAAGATTTGTCGTATTTGTTTAAACAACGCAAACATACAACCAATCAATAATTCTTTAATAAGAATATTTAAACAGATAATGGGAACGGAGGTATATGGTTCAATTCCAAGAAATATGTATATTATAATTCAAATAACGGATATAATACATATTTTTTATTTGTTTTAGTTTTTTTCTGAAGAATATTTACCTAAAAATGTATGTAGCGATTGCAGTCTTAAGTTAGAAGACATCATTACTTTTATAAAAATTTATAAAAAAAATGATTCCAAGCTTAAAACTATTCTCAGGAATAAATTTAATTATAGTCAGATACAAAATGATCATAAAAAAACCCAGCCAGTAAGTGAAAACTCTGTCGAAGATAATGAAATAAATATGGAAACAGAGTTTGAAATTGAAGAACAAAATAAAGAATTGAATCTTGATAAACAATATCAAATACATGATACAATTGATTTAAGTCAAGAAAATGATGTTGATAACATTGAAATTATCTGTAACACATGTGGTAGAACATTTCTGAATGTAAAAGATCTATTTAACCATGAAAGATTTAATCCAAAATGTAATGAAGGGAATAAAATGAATACTTGTAATCTTAAAAACAGGTGTTCATATACAACAGCTACACCAAAAAAGATGAAAAAATATGAATTAAAGCAAGATAATATTAATTTAATAAACTTAAAAACTGACTGCGACAGTTGCAAAAGAAAGTTTATATCTGACAAGGAGCTGTCAAATCATAAGAGGTTTAATCCAACTTGTAGAAAAGAACTTATTAATGAAGAAATTGAAAATGTACAGAAAAATATAATGATGAATCAGCTGATTATAGGTAATTTTGTTTTTTAGGTAATATGTTTACTATTATTAATCAAGGATTTATATATTTTTCTAATGAAAAAAAATAATTGTTAGATTATTATGTTTTTTTAGAAGACACGGTACAAAAATCTGGAAGTTCATTGTTGCCATTAAAAGATGTTATAAACGACACAAAAAATTTGTATCCCTGCACCCAATGTGGTAAATCTTTTAAAAATAGATGGTCCTACGAAAGACACACAAAGAGTCATACTGGAGAAAGACCACATATTTGCAATATCTGTAAAAGAGGATTTAGGCAAAAAGCTCATCTTAAAGATCATTTAAGAATTCATAGTGGTGAGAAGCCTTATCAATGTTTTATTTGTAAAAGAAGTTTCAGGCATCTGTCGACTATTAGTAAACACCAGCATAAGCACATTGAAGTATCTTGAATATATAATTTAATTGCCTAATTCAATAATGTATTATTTTTTTAGGACGCTGTTAAAAAATGTTTCTATGCACTGTTACTGTTGTGATGATTGTTTTTTAACTTGAATAAAGCATGTTTCGTTGAAGAGTAAATACCTATGTCATTTTTAAAATCTATTAAGCACAGTTTTTTTGCCAGATGAGGCTGCACTCGCGTTGATTACAATATAATAATTCTCTCTCTAATTCACCCCCTTACGAGTGAATTTTTACCCCACAAGCTGAGTTTGTCCGGGTAAGGGACGCATATTATATTATTATTTGCCGTGGGGCTCCGGGGCGACTTAAAGATGATTGATGGTG
Organism: Psylliodes chrysocephalus; assembly: GCA_927349885.1. Classification (NCBI taxonomy): domain Eukaryota; kingdom Metazoa; phylum Arthropoda; class Insecta; order Coleoptera; family Chrysomelidae; genus Psylliodes; species Psylliodes chrysocephalus. Next base: position 79,455,964 of record OV651815.1, on the reverse strand, counting down.
CCATCTGACTTAGGTCGCTGCTCGCTCCACTGTAACTTGAAAGTTTCTGGTTTCCATCACGCTCACGATACATAAGTACCGGTATCGGTATATTCCAATGAACTGGAGTGGGGTAGAATCACATACTTTGATCGCACTTCGCAGCTTTCTAAGTGCCTTTTAAAACACATACTTTGATTTTCTTCTGACTATACGGAGAATGGTCGCACTGCGCAGCTTTCTGAGTGCCTTTTAAAAGGAGATAGAAAACTCCGCCATTTTGAACCCTTATTACGTGTTGCCTACATCTTGGCGCAATAATTTTAATAGGTGCGTTTTAATCATCCGCTTCTGCTTTGGAATTGTCGGTTTTCTTGTTTTAATCTGACAGGTTAAAACGACTAAACCTATGTAATTAATCACATACTTTGATTACTATACGAGGCAAGAGAGAGGTCCGACACGCCCAACATAGGGCGCGGCCATTTTGAACCCTGTGACACAGTTTACAGCTAAAGAATCAGATCGCTCACTCTGCGTCGGCACTTTTGATCTCAATGTTTCAGTTTATATACTGTGCAACTCGGATAATACAATATATGACAATCGCCTATAATAAAACAGCAGTATTCTGCGTATCCTGAATTTGTATCCCTGGAGTGGATGTTATTTTGGAACTTTCAACTGGTCCGAGTGAGCTAACTGATTCTTTAGCAATAAACTGTGACTTCAAAAATAATATTCACTGACACTGACAGCAGCAAGCAAAATATCAGGTGCGTTTTAATCATCCGCTTGCTTCCGGAATTGTCGGTTTAGTCGTTTTAACCTGTCAGATTAAAACAAGAAAACCGACAATTCCGAAGCAGAAGTGGATGATTAAAACGCACCTATTAAAAATATTGCGCCAAGATGTAGGCAACACGTAATAAGGGTTCAAAATGGCGGAGTTTTCTATCTCCTTTTAAAAGGCACTCAGAAAGCTGCGCAGTGCGACCATTCTCCGTATAGTAAAAGAAAATCAAAGTATGTGATATTAATGGTTAATATCACATACTTTGATTACTATACGAGGCAAGAGAGAGGTCCGACACGCCCAACATAGGGCGCGGCCATTTTGAACCCTGTGACACAGTTTACAGCTAAAGAATCAGATCGCTCACTCTGCGTCGGCACTTTGGATCTCAATGTTTCAGTTTATACACTGTGCAACTCGGATAATACAATATATGACAACCGCCTATAATAAAACAGCAGTCTTCTGCGTATCCTGAATTTGTATCCCTGGAGTGGATGTTATTTTGGAACTTTCAACTGGTCCGAGTATCGGTTTCAGTGTCAGTGAATATTATTTTTGAAGTCACAGTTTATTGCTAAAGAATCAGTTAGCTCCACATACTTGTAAAAGAAAATCAAAGTATGTGGTTAGCTCACTCGGACCAGTTGAAAGTTCCAAAATAACATCCACTCCAGGGATACAAATTCAGGATACGCAGAAGACTGCTGTTTTATTATAGGCGGTTGTCGTATATTGTATTATCGGAGTTGCACAGTGTATAAACTGAAACATTGAGATCAAAAGTGCCGACGCAGAGTGAGCGATCCGATTCTTTAGCTGTAAACTGTGTCACAGGGTTCAAAATGGCCGCGCCCTATGTTGGGCGTATAGTAATCAAAGTATGTGCTTTTAAAAGGAGAGAAAACTTCGCCATTTTGATCCTTTATTACGTGTTGCCTACATCTTGGCGCAATATTTTTAATAGGTGCGTTTTAATCATCTGCTTCTGCTTAGGAATTGTCGGTTTTCTTGTTTTAATCTGACAGATTAAAACGACTAAACCGACAATTCCGGAAGAAGAAGCGGGTGATTAAAACGCACTTGATATTTATTGCTAAAGAATCCACTCCAGAGATACAAATTCAGGATACGCAGAAGACTGGCGGTTGTTATATTATAGGAAAATTGAGATCAAAAGTGCCAACGCAGAGTGAGCGATCTGATTCTTTAGCTATAAACTGTGGCATAGGAATCAAAATGGCCGCGCCCTATGTTGGGCGTGTCGGACCTCTCTCTTGCACAGTATAGTAATCTATAGGTTCTTTCGTTCGCTGTTGGTGTAGTGTCCACCAGTGTAAATTACACCAGTTACACCACCTTATTTACCCTAATTTACTTCCTCCTTATTCCTTATACACATGTCGAGTGTAATTCACACCTGCTAAATAGCTGGTAGAGAAAATATCCACCAGTATACACCACATCGCCGATAGGAAGGTATAGTGGGTTTTACACCGGGCCAAATGAAAGGTATGGGTGTACGTTGGTGTAGCTCATTCCTACACCAGTGGGACGAACGAAAGAACCTAAAGTATGTGCCAGGGGCTGGTAACTCAAATGGAAAAACATGAGGTTGGTAATTTAGTACCACTCCAATTAACGGGATGGCGCTCGTATCGAAATGTCATGTCAGTTGTCAGCTCGTCAAAACTTCAAACTTTGAGAAATTAAAATGGCTTTTGTATTTGAAGGTGTACAAAGGTGTATTGAATTTTGATTTATCTAGAATCTAGATTTATTTTTCGACACTTTCCAATTTTAAGCATGTTTTCAAACGATGGGAAGATGGATGTCAGTAACAAACAATAAAGCACTCCCAGATATTGGTAGTGATGCAATTTATACCACATTAAATATGCAGTCGTCATATTAAGGATAAGCAAATAATTTGTAATGTCTTAAAGAAAAATGCACCATCACTGTTTGGTACTAACGGTAAGTAATATTTACAAACTTGTTTTTGATTCAGTGTTAAAATAATTGGTTTGTTATTTAAATTTCTTTTTGTTTTCAGTTTTTAAATGATCATTGTTGTAAAGAAAATGTTGGCCCTCCAAAATAGCCTGTCAATCGATGAAATATTTGAGCCTCAGCCATCAATATCAAAAATTGATTCAATGCAATTGATATCAAACAAGAAAAGACCCTAAAATCTTCAACGGTCCAAACGTGTGTAAGTTTAATTTATGCTCAAAAGTTAAATTCATTTATCACAGTGCCCACATGATAAATAAAAATTTGATGACTACAAGTGTTGTATAAATGAATCAAGAAAACAATTATCGGATGAGGAAATGCTCCTCAACCTAACTAGTCGACTCAATAACCGTATGGCAAATTTTATCCACACTCAAATTTTTCTGGATAGTAAAAAAGGATGATGCTTCAACTTCAATTTTTTAAAACTTATTTGCCACTCCAAGTCGCAAAACTTTTATAAAGGACTTGAGCACTTATATATGCTGATTTTGTTACAGAAAACATTTTTGATGGGTTTGTTTTATAAATATTTAATTATTTAAATGGTGTAAATGCATATTTGTTTGAGTATTTCCATGTTTAAATAGACAAATTATATGATGCGGCGTTAATTTACTGTAATAAAAAAAATAAAATAATTTGCATTTTATTTCAAGTTTGAAATTAATGCAAAAATATAATGAAGTAAAATCAAATAAAGATATAAATTGGCAAAATATTTGACTAATTTCAAATCACAAAACAGCCAATATGGTTGTTTTATGATTTGAAACTAGTCAAATATTTTTCCAATTTTTTGCTTTATTTGATTTTCTTCATTATATTTTTGCGCTACTACAAAGTTAAATTTCAAAAAAGCCCGCTTGTGGCGGCCATATTGAATTTTAGTACCACTCCAATTTGATAGATGGCAGCACATCGACTCAAAATTTTACCATTGAGTTTCCCATCTATTCACATTAGTAATCCATGGTATGTGCGATCAACAATAATCAAGCCGCATAGCGAGGTGATATTTGACACTTCGGCGCCCACATGTGCGTATTGAAATGCGCTAAAAAGGATCATCAAAATTAAATTTAAGAAAATCACTTAAAAATGATTTTTGATTAATACGCAGCTGAAACAAATGTTCCAATAATAATAATAATTATTATTTTTTTTTTTCATTTATTATTATTAAAATAGGGCATTATTAATAAAAAATAATATAATTTATCATAGTACGGCCGTGAAAAACGTAACGTAAAATGCTCGAAATTGATAGTCTGGCGTCCAAATTGTCATGCTCACAGACCGTTTTTTTAACCCATGTCGGCTTAGAAATGAGGAGTAGGGTTTATGTCATATAGCCCTAGTTTAATATCAAGGTCGGTGACCTAGGTCCATATTTATAAACAGAACTTAGCTGAGTCGGACTCACAAATGCTGCGTTTGATGCTGCGTTTGAGAATCCACATCGGATGCATCTGAGATGTAAAAAATCTTTGATCACGTGATTCAGTATACGTAAATGTAATGGGACAGATGTGTCCGATGTGGATAAAAAAACGCTCGAGATGTAAAAAATGCATCCGATGTGGATTCTCAAACGCAGCATGTGTTTTGCAATAATTTTGGTGCTACCTGTGGGTGCTACGTTGAAAACTTCGAGAAAAACTTCATTGATTCACCATGCATCTGCATCATAAAAAGACAAACGGGTATAACAACTAATTGATAATCAATTTATCACTGGACTAGATTCCGAAATCATTTTTCACATAAGAGAGTAATACACAAAGCAGTGGAGTAATACCACCATCTGTATTTGGAAGGAAAATACCTATTTATCATTGAATACAATACCTACATTACATTTGTCCTCGGTTTAAAAGACATTTATAAAATATATTATTTTAGTGTTAATAAAATGTAATATCCTAGTCTCTACTTCACATTTAAATTATTGATAGGTATTTTAAAGATTTGAGAGTAAGTATTCCTTAAATATGTATTATTATTTGTATTTATTTTTATCTAATAATATTTATTTAAGTTATTAATAAACATATTTTAAGAATGTTCTATTTTATTATTTATTGATATATCTTATATTTAGTTAATAATAATATGCAGAACCAACTCTCCACATCAGACCCCTGCTTAAAACAAATTAATTCCTCAAATTTGGTATAATCGACCTAAATTATTTTGTAAAATAAAAGTTTCGAACTGACTAGTTCCATTCTTTATTTTATAAAATAATTTATGTGGAAATCATTTAAAATTTAATTTAAAACTACTACCTACTCCTAAAAATTACAATTTGAATTTACCGCCATCTGTCAATTGTCATTTTAGTTCCAGCTCCAAACACAAGGTGGCGCTAATTTGGTTTAGAAGTTTAACATTGGCGTGGGGTCTCTAGAAGATACGTGCTTTGTGGTCGGACTTGGGTAAGTCGTCCTTGAACTAAAATCGAAGTTCGATTACAACGTCTCTAAAGTTCCAGGTGGTTCCGGTGTTACACTGGAATTTAGAGATGGATATTAACAAATATGTAACTGTTAAGTACATGTACGGATTTGTTACTACCCATATCTAAATTCACGCGATATAACTGAACTTCGATTTTCCTTCAAGGGGGTCGATTCTCGACTCGTAGGAATTTTTTCCTATAGGAATTTTTGACATTTTTCTACACATCGGAAATTTATGACATTTGTCTACATGTAGAAAAGTGTCACAAATTCCTATAGGAAAAGGTTCCTACAAGTCGAGAATCGACCCAAAGGGCGACTAGCTGAGTTCTGTTTATAAAAGCGGACCTAAATGAAGGTCTTTGGAATAAACCGAACGCTAAAGGGGCCGTTTGGAGTTAAAGGAGGAATGGAACTGGGTCTGTCCGAACTTACCAATACGAAGGTTTGAAGCGGTGTCATTCACTTGACAACTGTCAAAACTAAAAAAAAATAATTCCCAGTTCCCCAGCTTTTTGATGTTTGGAGCTGGTAGTAATTTGTGATTTGTATTCCATTTTTATCCATCCATTGACCCCGTTGAAATAAACGGTACTTAAATAAGGGCTGGAGTCAAAAATAATGGTGAAATAACACTTAAAATCAAGAAAATGATGATTTCATAATTGAAAACCGTAAGTATTTTAAATATCTTTGTTTTTTAACATAATTTTTGTATGGTACCTTGTTATAATTTTACTGTCAAAATAAATATTTTTGTGTACTTACTAATTTTAATTTGTCGTGCGATTAAAGACTATTCTACTATAATTTTTACAATGTAAATATTCTAATCATTGATTTTGTTGTACAGATCAATACATGAGGCAGGTATAAGGCACTTTCCTAGTTGCCATTGACCATATTAGGCTTTGGGAATTTGCAGCAAAAATGGATTCAATTAATATTGTTTGTCCTGTGTGCACTCTATATCTAAGACCAGGAATAACTCTAAAGGAGCATTTGACTTCACACCCTAAACAAAAAGTGATTGAAGCATTAGTCAAACTAGCAAGTGTAGATGAGCCACCTAAAAGTCAAAATGTCACATCTACCTCAAGTTTTTCACCACCATTGAGTTCTGCTGGCACTAGTACTAGTCAGGTAAATTCAACAGTTGCCAACCCATCATGGAACCAGTCTACACCAGTTCAACTTGGGCCACCTTCACATATGAACTCATTACATGGCAATCATGTGTTTATTTATCAACAAAGCATGAGTACATCTGCTCCGCAGGGTAATGTTTTACAGGTTAATCCTATGTCACAACAGTATGTGTACCACCCTGCTGTTTTTAGTCCTCAGATGATGCCTTATATGTATCAACAGCAGCAGGTAATTTTAGCTAGCAACTCAGTACATCCCCAAATTAGAGCATTGCCTTTTGAATTATCCGATAGTGAAGCTACAGATGTGCCTGAAGTAGCCACTATTGAAAATAACAATGAAAGTCAAAAACAAACCCCCACTGAAATTGAAAAAGACACGATCGAAAATGGGGTATTTTCATCCGAAAGACAGGCTGAGGAATCACCGAATAAAACTATAACAAAGAAGGAATTGGATAGTCTTCATCATGAACATGAAATAAAAACCATGGAGGATTTTGAGCAAGAACAGACTCAAGTAAATGAAATCCCTCCTGAAGAATATCATGATAGTGCAGATGAAAATGATTTAGATATCACAGAGAGGGAAGAACTTGTAGCATCTCCTTATTCAGAACATGCAGATTGGAAAGATGACTCTGAACTAAGTAAAGCATGTCAAACTCAACAGGCAAGTACTCATTCCCCAACTTCACCAGTTATAGCAAGGGAACATCTAGTAGAAAATGAGAACCAATTTGCAAATGTAGATCAGCCTGAATACTTTTACTTAGATCCTCAAAGTGGGCATTACACTGAGAACTTTCAAGAACAAGAAAACAATGAAACTCCACCTTATAGTGTACACAAAAAAACTGACAATTATGAACAGTCTGAGCCAATATATACATCGGCCAATATATTGCATGGTAATGATCATTTAGATTTTATGAATTTAGATGATATTGTTATTATAGGCGAATTTAATTCAAATCCAGTTGCATCACAGGTTGAACATTTTGAAAATACATTACATGATAGACCTCGAGTTCTTATGACTATTGGGGAAATTCCTGACCATCAAAAGATTGACTGCCTTGAATCAAGAGATTTTGAAGAAAGCATGTCCAGAAGTAGTTCTCATGTTAATATAAGATCTGATGAAAGAATGCCTGCACGTGGTGAACTATCTGGCCAAGAAAGTTTAGGTGGTAATAGTGATATCTCGAATTGGAATAGACTACATTATCAAGAAGGTGGTTCTTATGAAATAATTGAACATGAATCTTGGCAAGCTTCAGATAGTGAAAGTATTGACACACCTTCAATGAAAAGGCAGAATTCTACTCAAGTATCTTGTGAACAAAATGGTTACGATGACAATGACTTGCCTACTATAATAGGATATTCTGGACCACCTCTTAACTTTAAATGTTCTACATGTGGAGAAGACTTTGCCAGTTCTAAAGATAGAAAAGAACATGAATTAGAAAATCATCCAGAAAAATCAAAATGTACCATAATTGGAAGTGAAATTGGCAAAAAAAATGTAAAAAAACTTGTAATAAGGGCAAAATCTGAGAGCACTAAAACTGAACCCAATTTTGATAACATCTTTACAAATAAATTAAAACTGGAAAGTCAAGGTGAAGTAGTAACAGGGGAGTCTGCATCTTTAGAAACTCCTGTTAAAACAGATGAACCTCCAGTAGAGCTTGCAGATATTAAAACAATATGTCCCATTTGTGAATGTGTTCTAGAAAATGCCAAATGTTTGAAACAACATAAACTTGAAATGCACAAAGAAACGGCTACAGTCAAGCATAAGTGTTTAACATGTGGAGAGGTCTTTCCGAATGAATATAAATACACAGATCATTTAAAGGTTCATCCTTTGGAGTGCAGGCTTTGTGGAAAATTATTCTATAGGAAGCAGAACATCAGGTTGCATATGAAGAGACACTTAGGTTTGAAACCTTATAAATGCGAGATATGTGAAAAGTCATTTGTTACTAGACAGAAACATGATGAGCACAAAAATATTCATACAGGTAAGTTTTTGTATATTTTCTATTAAACTTTTTTTTATGAATTGGATTGAAGGAATTAGGTATGTTTGGTAGCAACTCAATAAAGAATAAAAGTATGTAGGAAATTAAGGAATTAATTCCTGTAACAGCCAAATGGAATAAATTCAGTAGCTCAATTACTGTGCATATTTATAAAAAATCTCGAAACACGTTAATTTTAGATCATAAAATGACATCCTACAAAGTGAAAATTTCACCTCTACCTTGAAATCCCCAAATTTGTAAATATTTTGAGTAATGAAACATAGAATGAAATGAAACATGAACAAATGCAATTTAAATGATATTGTAGTTTGAAAATGTATCTATATTATAGGGTTCTATTTCTATTATACCTAATATCCTTTACCTCCTTGAATCTCTTGGTACTCGGTATGATTTTAAATCTATTCAGTAATTTATTGCATGCATGCATGAAATTGAAGAAACACAAAAACATTCTAAACAATATGATACATTTAACTGGGAATGGAGAACCCAAAGATGGTTACCCAAAAGTAACACATAAGAAAAGAAAGAAAATAAAAAGGGGATAAAGAATTTGCAGCAGATAGGAAAGTATATATTACATTAAAAGAAATAATACTGATAATAACATAAGCACCTTTATAAAAAATCAAGATCAATTTAAAAATGCAGATCTGGTTGTGAAAGATTTACTAACTCAGGAGTTGCTAAATAAATGTTTTATGTTTAGCATCGATTGGACTCATAAAGAGGAAATATATAAATTGTCTTCTTGGTCAAAAAATTTGCCTTTAAGAGATTCAATTTTAAATAGTACCATTTATCTACAACAAAGATCTAATGGAAAATTCTACAATATAATGTATACAGCCTTGGAAATTGGCCTAAATGAGACATCAGCCCTATCCGAATACTTTAATAATTTTGATATAATTTGGTAGATTGAACACTGACAAACATATCGTCACGTCAATGTTATTAAATTACCTAAAAAACTAACTTCATGTTTTTGTTGTCCAGAGGAGTCGCTATTTACTGTTCATCAAATTTAACAACAAAGCCAATTAAGAATATCAACTTATTATCTGAATCCAAGCAGTTTGAATGTTGTGGAATAGAAATCAACAACAGAAAACCTATATTGACACTACTATGTATTTATCATCCACCAGATGTCGATTCAAACATTCTTTTTTTAAACAACTTAAGTATATTAGATTTAATTTTTTGCAAAAACAGACTCTTTTATAGTAGGTGATTTTAACATTATCTTAAAAAAGGATTGTGAAATTACTTGAAATTTTAAAAACTTAGTTTATCCCTTTACAGTATTAGATAGTAAATACTTGCAGTGATGGTATATATATGTCATGCATTAATAATATTACTAATTTGCCAGTTCCATATGATATATTCAATTTTTTACTGGAATATCGAATCAATCAACTCAATTTATAACTTATAAAATTAAAAAATCTGAAAGTATACAAAAACTCAGTCTTCTCTCAGAGTGCGATAAATAATTTTTGTAATGACATCAGTATGGAAAAATAATAATAAATACATAAGGTTTGGTAAACATGCGGCAGAAATGCAAGGGGTTATTCTATGGACTATGCTAAGAATATTTTGTTATTTGATAATTTGTTAAAAAAAAACCCACTTTGTTTCGAAGATACAGGGTATGTGAGGGCAGTCAATGATGAGAAGATTTAATGCTTGTATCCAAGCTGGAGGAAGTGATTTTGAACATTTATTGTAGATTAGGCAACTTAACAGGTACTTTTTGATAATAAAATGTTGTTACCGTCGAAATTTTGTTCAGCCTATATCTTCGATACAAAGTGGGTTTTCACAAATCATCAAATAACAAAATATTCTTAGTCAAGGAATAACCTCTTGCATTTTTGCCTCATGTTTACCAAAAACTCTGTATAATGTGTTTATAAACACTTTTTTATGTTTTCTACTTTAATACACACTTCTTTTATACTTTAATACACTTCTTATTTAAAAATGTTAAAAAATTCAAACCTAAAAATCCAATAAATAATTAAATACGCAGAATAATGTGTTTTGAATGTTATTTAAAGCTTTTTAGTTTCAATTGCATTATTTTTGTGCTTTAGTTAGGTATTTTGACCATAATTAAATGAATTTAAATTATTTTGTATTTATTGAGCATCTTAATACTGAAAACGATTAATTGAACTGTTTTATAGTCATTATTTATCATATTAACTTAATTGTTCTAGTTTTACCCTAAAATTTTTATTTTTGATAAATAAACATGTTTTTCAGTAATATAAAGCAGAATAACGTGTTTTGAATGTATCTTTAATGAGCCTAACATCCATGATCTTGTTCCTTGTGGTCTGAAATGGAAATTTAGACTAATTTGGCTTAATATTAATTAATATTAGTAAATATATTAACTAACAGTTCTAAATATGGTGTTATTCTGGTGTATTCATTTACTGGGTTTACTAGATTAAAAGATAAGAACAGTGCCAACAAGTCAATACCATCCTTACATGTAACTTTCATTTCAATATTAAAGTCACCTGCAATAAACACCATTTTATTTTCTTTATGTATTTGGTCTAGGATATTTTCTGAATTTTTCATGATTGGCCCTGGAGACCTATAAATTAAAACTATAATAATTTCGTAACCATCTATACTGCACTTCGGTGGCGGCACATTAAACTTTTGAATGCGACACTTTTAGGCCAAATTGTAGGCTTATAAATTTCTTCCTTGAAATTCCAGTCGTGTCAGTTCACTGGTTGGTAATTCTTCAATGACAATATTAGCATTTTTCATTGCACCTTGCTTTTGTATAAATTTTCTTTATGTCCTCATCTATTGTGTCTTTTTATTCTATATAAGTATAACTACACTTTCCTTTCATCACCAAAATATTTTTCACCTCCTACTGTTTGATTTTCCCCATATAATTTTGTTACTCCTGGTCTTTTTCTATTTCTTCTGTGTATCACTGTTTCATATGCATCATTCTATTAGGCATTCCAACGACCTGTCAAACAATAAGTACCAGTGGGAAATTCTTGTATATCTATCCTAACGACATAGTCTTGCATCTTGGTCGAAATAGTAGTTGCCAAATCTACCTATTTATGAAGTAATGTATAAGCGGGTTTTTTAAATATTATTTTTATTGTCTTTGACATAAAATATTTAAACGTAATCCATTATTTTACGTATAGTAGATAGAATACATCCTATGTCACAACCCTTAGATATACCAAACCTTCCCACTGGCAATTCATTTGTTTGGAATGCCTAATTGTTGAGACAAATTAATTATTTCGTTTGCCTCTTCTATTAGTTACCTTTGGATTCTCTTTTTTATTGCTGATTCCACTACTTGTTTTTGTTTACTTAGATCAGTGTTTATTTGTATAAGGTGATAAGTCCTCTAACAAAAGAGTATCGCATTTTCAGTTACAGTTGTGCTTTGTTGCTGCTTAACAGCATAAACTTTATTAAGGTGCGTTTACACGAGTACATGAAGTCACTTTGAAAAAATTAATATTACGTTTTACATTATAAATAAATTTCCCAGCTGAACATTGGTTTTTAGCGTTTTTAGAGTTTTTAAAGATACTCCAAAACAGGTTTTAATTCGTAAAACAGATTCATTGTTAAAAAAAATATATTATTACAAAAGGCACAGAAAATATTTATTGGATAACTCATATACATTTTTTTAATCAATATAATTTTCCTCACAACTGGACTTTGATTCAAACTCATCACTACTTGCTGTTGTACCTAAATTAATAATAATTGGTTCTAGATCGGAAACGATTATGTTTTTAGTGTCTTACAAATTGTCCCACTTATTATTGGTAACATTATTCAAAGCTTCTGACCAAGTCTGAAATACATCTTCCGGTGACGACTTTGTTGTTAAAATTTGTTGATTTGGCAGTAATATGGAGGAGTTCTTAATATTTTATGCCCATATTCCTCAACATATCTATCTAGGTGGAATTCTTTTCATGATAGATTTTGATGTACAACTTCCCAAATCTGATATTTCATACCATTGATTGGATAATTAATATTCTTTTCCTGCAACCATTTTACTGTTTTAACTTTTGTCCAACTTAACATGGAATTGGTTCCATGTGCCGTGAATGATAACTGGCATTATGGCTTATAATCAAAGAACGATGATCCAGACTAGGTATAAATTTCATCCTAAACCATTTTTAAAAATTTTCTGTGTTCATATTATTATGGTAATCCCCGCTTTTTGTTTGACTCTTAAATATGAGGTCTGCATTTTTTATAAACCATTCTTCTTTGCCACCATGGACAATTATGTATTGAATTCCATGTCGTTTTTAACTTGCAGTAGCCATCGTTCCATCTTGCCAACTTTTTCTGTCACTTCCTTTGCTATATACCCACGTCTCATATATAAATACGGGCTTATAGTTACCCAGCTCTATTTCCTTCTTAAAATTTTTCAAAAACGACTTTTTTAACTGAATCGATGTTCGTTCCAATAAAAAAGTGTCAATTTATTACTTCTTTTAAAGTGAAAGCCAATTTTTCGATTCCATGTATTAATTGATCGTGCAGAACATTTCACATCAGACATCGAAAATCGTTTATGTAATGATTTCATTGCTTTTTTTCTCAATAATATTGCCTGTTGTACCCACCGAGACGCCACTGGACCCAATAACTTCAACCTAGTTAGGGCTAAATAAGCGCCTTATTACTTCAATTAACTGTACCTTTAAACCAAATCATTTTAAGGATATTTATGAAATTTATAAAATATCCATTTTTTTTTTAACTTTAACACCCTGTATCTCAGTAACGAAGCAACTCCAAACATGTTTATAGGAACTTTTTTTTATAAAACGAAATAAGGAATCACCCTCTGAAGTTTCGTACCGTATTTAGGAAACGTCCTGTATAGGTATTTTTTCAATCGTTATCTATTTCTTTGTTGCTGGTACCTTATTTCAACATCATTTAATAGTTTTTTAAATACTTTGTTTCCATTGAAATTCACTGCATTTTAGAATTATCTTCAATAGGGGTTTCACATTTTTTTTGTCTTTTAAATTTAGGTTGTAGTTAATATTTTCATCACTACAATTTTTTCGTCGAGAACAGGTAATGAAAAATTTCACTTTTTTTTGTAACTTTTCCATTATAATTGCAAGTAAATATCGCACTGCTACTTAACGATGCGTTCGTGTTAGTTGCCATCTTGGCCAAGGAATTTGAGGCATTGCACATTATCAATGGTCTGTTTGCTGAGAACAAGATCATTAAAAGCAAGTTTAAATGAAACTACATTTGTTATTTTGGTATTAAAGCTTAAGCAGTTCACACCAGTCTTTAATAAAATTGTTCTGAAATCACTTGAAATATAGTTTTTAAGATCTTCAACATCTTTTCCATTCCAAAGAACTGTGGTATCATCAGCAAATATTGTAAAGTTTCCAGATATTTCAACTTTAATTAAATCGTTAATAAATAGCAAGAAAAGAACTGGTCCTAAAACAGATCCTTGTAAATTTTAGTACACTAGTTCGCTTACGATTTTGGCATTAGTTTTTTTTTTTAGTTAGGTAATAACACCTAGTTCTTATATTTGGTTCGTTATAAGGGCTCATTTGAATCGGAAAAATTCTAGAGATTGTTATAAGGTAAAAAATAAGGCCATTGAAATTAGGATTATGAACTATTGTAAAAAATTGTAAAAAAATGTTTTGGTATTATTTTAGGTGATGCTCCAATAAAATGTAACTTATGTAATGAAAAATTTAGAAGACATTCCAACTTGATTCAACACAGAAACCGCCATCATTTCCAATTAAAGAAAAAAATCAAAGATTACATTTGCCAATGCGGGGAGATCTTCCATTCAAAGAAAAAATTAGCCTGGCACAAAGAAATTCATGATTCCAAACCTAAAGCTTGCAGCCAGTGCAGTGAAAAATTTCTTCATATGTCAAGTTTAACTAGACACATGCGTAGGGCTCACAACGAAAATTTCCTTCCAGAAGAAACTCGTCAAAATGAAAATGTTGAGTGTCCAATATGTAAGGGTACTTATTTAAAATCATCATTGGAAGTTCACATAAAAACCCACAGTGGCACTAGGCCCTATGCTTGTTTAATGTGCAATAAAGACTTTACAACAAAGTGGAATCTAAAACAACATAAATGGACACATGCTAGTAGAACATCAAAGCCTTTTAAATGCGATTTGTGTAAAGCAGCTTTTATACGCGAGTCTGATTTTACCGCACATGTAAATTCACATAAGAGTGTTCGCCCTTACACTTGCAATCATTGTGGGGCGCAATTTATAAGAAAGTACAATTGCCTTCGGCATGTGAAAGAACATGAAAACAGTAAGACTTTTAATTGCAAAGTGTGTGGGAAGAAATTCCACAGGTCTTATTACCTTAAAGACCATATGCGAGTTCATACTGGCGTAAGACCCTATACCTGTCACATTTGTGGTAAAACTTCGACCACTAAGTCAAATCATAATAAACATGTACAAATTCATCATGCCAGAGAACCAGTTAGTACTGAAAATTAGGTCAATGGATGGATAAAGGACCGGGCACATTTTTTTATGGAAAAATGACTTTCTATCAAATTTTCTGAAAGGTTGATACGTTTTAGAACTCGACATATCAACATTTCAGAAAATTACGGAAATCAATTTTTCCATAATAGTTTGGGAAGTAACGACAGATTTCAATGAACCATTTTCGCAAGCTTTATTTTTATTTTACAACAGAGGTTAGTGAGAGAGTTGCAATTCCAGTAAAAAAAAAATGATAAAATAAAACGCTGTGACTAGGTACACGCGAAAGGTCATCAAACGTTGAATTACGCGCCCGAGTTATCTACATTAGTTACGATTAAAAAGGCGATTCCCATAATAATACTCGCGTATCGGGGACAACACTAATGATTTGTAATTGCTGTGGTGGGAGGTGTTTGTGTGAATGCGTCTTGTTTGTTTTCATTTACGCCCTGACAAGCAGTAGTATTTTATAAACCTTAGAAGCAAATTTCACATACATGAACAAATAATAATAATGCCATGACAACAAGAAGTCGTAGCAATGACTTCTCATAGGGTGGCGGCTTCGCCGCCACCAAAAAATTTCAATCCTTACCTGGCTACGCCGACGGGCAGAAACACCAACGGCCTGGACACAGTTCACCTACTCTGTCAAAAGGAGACCGATGTACAAATAAAACGCATACGACATGCGAACTACAAATCATTAGTGTTGTCCCCGATACGCGAGTCATAATAATGCCATAGGGCATGACGTTTCGCGTGTATATAATTTTTGAATTGCGTACAAGTTAGCGTGTACCTAGACCCTGTGAAAATAAAATCATTTTTGCATGCCTGAAACTTGGTATGCACGTTGATATGAACATAAAAAGTTTAGAAAATATCGTCTTCCACCTGAATTATACAACAAACTACGTCTTCCACCCACATAAATAAGCGCAAGAAAAATATACAAAAAATATATTCGCAAAGGTGAAATTAAGTGTGATGCTTATTTTTATAGTAAGAAAGATACAAATAATAGTCTTCTACCTATAAAACACAACGAAGGTCATCTTCCAATCTGATAAAGGAGGTCTCCACAGCTGGAACATACTATCTTTACCAGTTCAAAAGAAATTCATTGTTGTAAAATGCTAAGAGATACCCCTTAACGACCCTTAACAAATTTCAGATTTACACTTATAATACTTATATTATTTTATAATAGCCACATTATTCGGAATCACAAGAATTGTTGCCAGAAATTCAAGAACTGATTTTAGATATATCTAATGTGCTGATTCTAAAACTGCCAGCAGATCTTTTCTATCGACTCCAATTTTTGAGATGCAGGCTAATTGAATTTAGTTCTAATAAAAAGCAAAGATAAGTAAATATCTCTTTAAAGTTCAAAATAGAAGTTTCTTACTCAAAATTAGAATCTAATTAGCCAAATATATACATGAAATTGTCCGTGAACCAACCTTGCTATATCTGGTTAAGCGGCATTAGCAGAAATTTAATTTCTGTTGATATAATAATAATGTTTATTCATAATAAAAAAAATATATACAATAATTAAAAATACATACAATCAATCCAATTGGATGAATAAACCAAAAAATATCCACTGAAGTATTATAAATACTTGTTTGTGGTAAAAAAAATATGATTATTAAAAGAACATATTTAAATACATATATTAGAAATGCATTAAATAAAAACTTGATAAAATATATAATAATTTTAAGTTATACATTTTTTTTTTTAAATTTTTTTTTATATATATTTTTTTTTTTTTTTTTTTTTTTTTTTACTAGGCTACATAAAATATTAATTAAAATCATTGAAAGAATAGACTAAGAGAAAAATTTTTATTTTCTATTTTGTTCTTGTTCAACTCTCTATTATTTTATGAATATCTGTTCTTTCACTTTCTTTTATGAAGAGTGTAAGTTGCTTTTTAAAGCTCTTATAAGAAGTTTCCTCTGTTATTCTCTGTGGTAAGTAATTGAACAGTTTTGGACCTAAATATACATAGCTTCTTTGTCCTACAGATTTCGAAGTTATTGGTATACAGTGTAAGTGTTTTGTTCTTGTTTGATATTGATGGCTTAATCTGGTAAGTTCATTTTTGTTTTTATACTGTTGACACCCTAGCTGGATACTATATAATTGCCTAATATCTAACATTTGTGATTCACTATAGAGAAGATTGCTTGAATGTCTTGCTGTTTTATTGAATATTATTCGAAGAAACCGTTTTTGAGAGACTTCAAGTGCACGAAGGTAAGTTCTTGATATGCCAATCCAGATTATAAAATCGCCATGCGTTACCGTTTTCGATGATGGTGGGTGGGGTTTTCCGGGTTTTCCTCACCTGTAAGTCAAATGGCGCCATCAATCATCTTTAAGTCGCCCCGGAGCGCCACGGAAAATAATAATAATAATAGCCGTCCCTTCCCCTATACAAGGCGCTGAGTCAGATTCAGAGATTAAAATTCACTCGTAAGGGGGTGAATTAGGGAGAGTATTATTATTATATTATTTTATACTTGGAATTGCCTATGATCCGATCTTTCTATTCCTGCTTAATCCCCACTAATTAATCTTAGAAACATTGTACCATCTGCCTACCTTTACCCTTCTCGATTTAGTATATTATTGAGTTTTTACAAGTAAAGTTGTGCTATCATTTTGTGTAAATTTTCGTCTTTTTATAGTGTTAAAAGTAAAACAATGGCATCCTCAAGCAGACGTAGATGTGTAAACCATTGTTATGAATACAATTAAAAAAAAGAAACTATTTCTGACTTTGTGAAAAGGGCTTATCTTGCCTATTTTGGAGTTCATTTGGGAGACCAGGATAAATCTTGAGTTCAACATGTGTTGAATATTTTGCGACAGTGGACAATTTGAAAGAGGAAATGCCCAAAGTTTGGTGTACCATTGGTTTGGAGGGAACCACGAAACCATTATAATGACTGCTATTTTTGTCTCGTTAATATTAAAGGCAAGAATAGGAACAATAGACACAAATGGACATATCCTAATCTAAATTCGGCAAGAAGACCTGTACTACTGCACTCGGAAAAAATACCCATTACATCCTTCAGCAGCCTTCCTGAACTCCCGGGAAATGATACCGAAACATCAACGTCTGAAGAAGTTTAAAAAATTCAATCCGAAAACGACAGCGAATTTGAAGCAGATTTAACAACTCAGCGTTTCAATCAATAAGACCTGAACAATCTCATAAGAGACCTATACCTCTCAAAGAAGTCTGCTAAATTACTTGCATCCAGATTAAAAGAAAAGAACCTTCTTTATCCAGGCATTAATATTACATTTTATGGTAAAAGAAAATGATCTGCTGCCCTTTTTCACTAGGGAAAATAACCTGGTATTCTGTAGCGATAAAAATCGGTTTGTCAGAAAACACTCCAGACGATTGGCGCCTTTTTATTGACAGTTTAAAATGTGTCCTTTTACATGATGGTAACAAATATGGCTCCATTCCTATTGGTCAGTCTACTACCATGAAAGAGGAATATGAAACAATAGCACTTGTTTTGAAAAAAAGAAAAAAAAAATAAATCAGACATCAGTGGGCAATTTGTGTTGATTTAAAAATGACAAACTTTTTCCTTGGACAGCAAAGCGGATATACAAAATATCCCTGTTTTTTATGTGTTTGGAGCAGCAGATCTAAAAATTAGCACTGGGTTTACAGAAATAGGCATTTAAGAGGTTATAGTTCAGGGAAAACAAAACGTAATCAACGAACCTTTGGTTATGAAAAAATAATCTTATGCATATCAAGTTGGGGTTTATGAAGCAGCTTTAAATCGAGATGGAAATTGTTTTAGGTACTTGTTACGTAAGAAGTACAGTTTTGTGAAAAACTTCAAAACCACAGAGCTGGGCTGCAAGAAAGAATGGAGCTAAGAATCCATCGCGCTTGCAACCGAAAGACGTGCTATTCAGTGGTACACGGACGGTTCCAAAACCATAGAAGGAACTGGAATAGGAGTGTATGGGCCGAGAACCAAGCACTCCAAAAGCTTGGGAAAATACCCAAGCATCTTCCAGGCGGAAATTCACGCCATCGAGAAGTGTATCCAGTTTAACATCGAGAGAGATTATCATCATGTCCGATAGTCAAGCAGCCATCAAAGCGCTGAGTTCTTACGTAATCAGCTCAAAAATGGTATGGAGATGCCTAGAACAATTGAATGAGCTAGGCGAGAAAAATAGAGTTACTCTCACTTGGGTCCCGGGACATAACGGGGTACAGGGTAACGAAATTGCAGATAGTCTTGCAAGGATAGGGGCTCAAACACCCTTTGTAGGACCTGAGCCGTTCTGAGGTATCAGCAGTAACATAATAGAAGAGATTAAAAAAGAATTGGGTAGTAGAAGAACCGATAATTGGAACAATCTCTTGGGGCTGAAACAGGCCAA
This sequence comes from Psylliodes chrysocephalus, assembly GCA_927349885.1. Classification (NCBI taxonomy): domain Eukaryota; kingdom Metazoa; phylum Arthropoda; class Insecta; order Coleoptera; family Chrysomelidae; genus Psylliodes; species Psylliodes chrysocephalus. Next base: position 79,436,468 of record OV651815.1, on the reverse strand, counting down.
GATACTTCTGGGTGAATATAACCAAAAAAGATCGGAAGCCTGCCTCTGCCTGAGCAAGAACAGGCTACGTATTGTAACAGGGATCCTTACCGGACACTGCCGACTAAAAGGACACCTAAGTAAACTGAGAGTAGTAGAGGATAGTGAGTGCAGATTCTGTGAGGAGGAGGACGAAACCTCCATTCACATCCTAACTGAATGTGTAGCACTCCAGAATCCAAGGGCACTATATCTAGGAGGATATCAAATAGAAGAGGGAGACTTACCTAACTTGAAGCCACTTCAAATCCTACACTTCCTTGAGAAAATAGGATTGGAAGGGTCGCTATAGGCATTGAGACATTTCCTTAGTGCAGTGGCGACAGAAGGGGGCACAATAGATCTTTTAGGTCGCAGTGTATTAACACCCCATTATCAACATAACATACGTAAGTTTCCTGGGATTAGCACGGAAAAACTAAAAGCTGGTATATTTGATGGTCCTCAAATAAGGGAACTTATTAAAGATCCACAATTTACCACATTTAATGCTTGGTGTTCATTTGTTTAAAAGTAGTACATAATTTTGTTGGGAATCATAAAACAGAATTACAAAGAATTAGAAGATCGATATCAAGGACGCTGGAATAGCCACATGATGGCCGACTACTGTTGATGCCTTTAGCGGGATTACCCTAGTAAAATCAATGCTAGAAAGTGGTATAAAAGAATTTTTTTTGGTGATAAGTGATTAATGTGAGTATGAATGTATGTGAATCTACTTTTTGTAATAAATACTGAACTCCATGTATTTTTTTAACTAGCAATTCGCGATTCAAATTTTCGCGCGCCTGTCATTTGTCACCTATAAGTAGGATATTTGTTTATTTACATGTGTTTGTTTTGGGCGGATTTTGTATTTGTGATTTTTTAACTGTTTTTAGATAATATTCTCATTGTAATAGTGTTTTTGAATTTTCATTTAGTGTTAATTTAAGTTTAGTTCTCGTGCTTTCGTCATAAATATAATATTTATCATATGTATGACTTAATTTGTTGGAAATATTCACCTATTGGTTGCTACAAGAACATCTAGAAATATGTATCTACTAAACCAATGACATGTTTTATTATGTGTAATAATCGGCACAAATTTTACAGTAAAATTAATTCAAGGCTTAACATCTCGAATCTCGACAAATATTGATCTTAGCGATTTGGGTCTTAGGACATTTTTTGTAGTAAATTAAATATCCTACAACTTTGTCATTTTTTCTGTAACTCTTCTCAATTATGACATAGGGTCGATTTAGTGACCCGTACTACCTGGCCGATGTGAGTTACGACATCGCCGCAATAGACACTTTTGTAGAGCGTTCATTTTGGAGAAATTCATGTCTATGGTAGAAATAATACCATGAAATGCCGCTAAGCTATAGAAATCTGAAGAAAAAACCGTAATTTTACGTGTATTTTAAATGGAAAATCTTTGCATGCCTTCGAGGACTTAATATTAAGGGCTCAAACTTTCAGGGAACTTTTTTTGGGGTATTTTCAACAAAATTTCAGGACTGGAGCGAAAATAAAAAAAATAGTCGAAAAAAAAATCACCCTAATGTACGCTAAAATAATTTTTTAAATTGTCATAAATTACTTTTTTTAACTATGACCATAGTTCCGAAAGGTAATTTATTTTCTAAATGTTTTGGTAATATTACTTTAATCAATACTCAATCAAAAACAATTACGTACAATTTAATCTCATAATTACCGAAGAATAACTGTGTCCAGAAAAATCTGTTGTTAGATACATTTGACGCAATAAAGTATCTATCGTGATTACAGAAATAACGAGCTATTATATATATTACCTTGCTTTAAAATTGATTCTGAACCATTTATTTGAAAAAAATTATTTATATTATGGTGCTTTTAAGGTGATTACAGCGCCGCTGATAATTTTCGAAAATTACCTATATCTCGAAAAGTTATTTTGTTAAAAAATTCAAATTTGGAAAAATAAATTATCTAGAATGCTCATATTTTTGAAGTTTCCAAGAAAAACAATCAAGGAGCATTAAATTTCTCTTAATGAAAATACGAGAATCCCTAAATAACACTTTAAAATATAATCCCCAAATTTTAGCTTCTAATGAAGTTTTAATAACTTTTTAATGATTTTTTAAAACTGGTCAAAATTAGTGGCTAAAAGGACACTTTAAGTGCTGCCTCATCGTATCGTACACTCTCAGTCAACATTCGTAATAATTTGTTCTCGCTAAATATATTATCTCGCTCACATCCATCCGTAATACTGTAGATATTTTATTTCCGAATCTGTATACAGACTAGGCAATATAAATCTTTCAGATCTTCTTTGCCTGTATCAGAGTGAACAACTCTAGGCGATCGCACATGCATTAGAAGAAGCGATATATCGTCGATGCTTCCATATCACGCTTCAGTCGGTGCATTTATTGAAATGAAAAACAAAAATTGTTAACACGCGCCGCATGTGGAGCGCACCTTTATCAGCTTGGAAGATGGGTCTTCGTTGTATTGTATCGGTGGAAGACTATTATTTTAGCTACTATAAAAATAAGCATCACACTTGGTTTCACCTTTGCGACTATACATTTATTTAAATATTTTTTTGCGCCTATTTATGTGGGTGGAAGATGTACTTTGTTATAGAATTTAAGTGGAAGACGATATTTTTATGCACGTGAAAATGAATTTTTTTTATTTTTTTTCTGGATTTGCAATTCCCTGTTTTAACTGATACAAAAAAATTATGCTTGCGAAAATGACCCGGATATTTCTGTCGTTACCTCCTGGTCTATTAGAAAGGTGCCTCGTCCTTAACATAAAGCTATTTTCGCGGAACCGATCCTGAACATATTCTGAAAGCTAAGGTGAAAATTGCATAATATAACTGGATTTGTATTGTTTAAATGTTTATGTAGGTGTGTAGGCTTTACCTTAGCGTTAAGAATACGTTCAGGATCGGTTTTGCGAAAATAGCTAATAGAGGATGAGCTTTTCAATATTTTTTGCTCCGTAACCGTAGAAATAATATAGAAGACCAATATAAATTGAACATTTAAGCAGAAATTGAAACCTACTGTGCACAAAAACGCGTCTCTGCACAGGACTTCGCAGAATAGTGTGTCTATAAGTATGCGCAGTATGCATGACTTGTCCCTGTAGTGTTGTCAGGTATATTAAACCTGACATAAAATAATTACAGAATTAATTTATTTTTAAATTAATGATTTAAACAGTTTATGAAATATCGCAACAAAATAACGTATAAACATTTAAATAATCAACTGATAATATTTATGTGTAATTACATGTACACAAATATAATTAGAGACATGTTCATCATGCGATCACCCATATATAATATTGACTTGGCAACACCGCTCAAATCGGGAATTCAAAGGCTGTATGACGCTTACCTTTACAGGACCGTTTCCTTATTTACAATCTTTCAGTTTATAGAACGCATCTGTTTGTGATATTTTGGTTGGCTTTTGGTTTTATTAATTAATTACACGGTATTAATAGCATCCCAAGTAATATTTTTAGATTTATCAAAGTATACAAGGTAACCATAAAACCCTTTTTAAAGACACTGATAAAACCGCGACATAGCCTTAGGGCTGCTATAAATCTCCTTTACGAGTAAAAGGGAGAATCCTATAACGGTTCTTAGGAGTATTTTTAAAACAATATCTTGAGACTAATTAGACTTAAGACAAAATCCGTAAGAGTATATTAAGAATTTTATTAAACCATTTTTAAATATTTTTTAAGATAATGATAATAAGTGGGATATACATAAAAACTTTACAAAACTAATCAGTTTTAAGAGAATTAAATTTTAAAATGTTTTATCTTTATTCTGTTTTATCATACTCTCTGACAGAATGATTTTGTAAACATGTTGGGAAGACTGCCATATTAGAAATTAATTATTATATAGTGTAAGTTTAATTTGTTTAGTTACACTTGTTATTTCTTTAATTTTCAAACACATACCAAAGTACTGTTAAAAGTGGGCAAAGTGGGTCGTAATAAATGATAGGCCTTACAATATATGAAATATACATGAAAAAGGATTATACGGATTCTAATCTATTTACCGAAAGTTATTTAATAGAAAATAATATTGTAAATATCGAATATATAGCACTATAAAATGATTACATTTGTATTCGATATGTTTTTCATATAAAATATCACATTTTGTATTTTTCAAATTATTTCATGGAAGTGACTATTTAACCGCCAATATAAATCCTATTGTAGATTTGTCTTTGCATGGTTATTTGTCATCGTCAGAAAACCATTTTCAATTGCGCATACTACCTACTGGACTATTAGAAACAAACTTTGTGTTTAATCATAAATTACTTTAGGCGAAGCAAGAGTTGTATAACATTATATCATAGTATATTCCAATATAAATTACATTTACCCTAGTGGAATTAGCTGTAGACATGTTTGACAAATTTGACATTATGTGGTTAAACGCAGTAAACTCAATCATAAATAATAAATTTACTGTCACTGGTACAATGTTGTCATTGACACACTGTTGTCATTGACACACTGTCACTGTCTTTGGTACACAAAATACGTCATTACTAAAATCGAAAGATTTTAGAATTATTTGAACTTTGACCATAATTTATTTGAATATTCTTTAGGTACAGGTCTGGTATACAGGTACTATTTTACATGATATGTGGTTAAACAGCTACTGCCATATTTAAAATGGAGGATTTCCTCATTGTGTTCTATCTATACCTAAAAACGACATTAGCTTATAAAACTAATAAAGCAAAAAAAATACTTTTTAGGACTTTCCAGTTTTAAAAAGCTCCTGCTACACTTTTTAAAGCGTTTCATAAAACAATAGTAAAAACGAAAACCTCAATAAAACATTCATAAGTTCAATCAGACGGGCATAACCTAACCTCACTCTTGAGCTTCTTATTTACTCTACGAACAAGTCATTCAAAATATAAAAATTAGTAATAATATATTAACCATTTTTCTCTTTCACTGATCATTTCCAGAATATTAGGAGCCTAGGAATGTTTTGATATTTGTTAAACAATGGAACACAATGAACTTATTAAACACTGAGGAAAAGGAGAAACATATACATTTTTTTTTTCATTCTCTATGGAAATTACCACTTTTCTTTATTTTCAACGTCAACATAATGTGATTGGGTTGAAAAGCTAGGTTATGCTCTAAAACAAACTTTAATTCTTATTAATACTATGTAGTTTTAAAAGAGCCCTATGGTTTACTAGATTAAATAAATTATAAGAGTTGTGTTGTAAAATTGTAGAAAAAGTACCTAAAAGGTTCTGGGATCAATTTAATTTAAAGTATAATCCTAAAACACTTTTTAAAACTAAGTTTTAAAATCTACTTAAGATAACTGCTAAAAAGTATGCCTCTTTAACACCAAACACACCTTAGGAGTATCTTAAAACTAAATAGTTTTAAAATTACTTATTAATTAACCCTTACAGGACAGCGATAAAGCATAGTTTACTTTGGGATAAACTAGTTTTCTTAAACAGATTTAAAGGAATCTATAAAACCAAGTAATAAGATCAATTTATCCTGCAGTCCTATTAGCAAAAAAAATTGTAATAAAATAATTGTTAATTTTTATGCTTTTACAAAATCCTAATAAAACATAAATAAAACTTTATTCTCTTAAAAATGTTACTTGGGATCCTACTACTATATAAATACGAATTATTGCTCAATCACGTCAGAACGGCTGAACGAATCTAGATGAAGTTTGGCACAGAGTTAGTTATATAGTCTGGAATAGACCATAGGCTACTTAAAGTCATATGGAAGTATCGATTTTTTTTAAAGTTAAGTAGGAACTTGAAAATTGGAATTATAGCTACTCCTCACAAATAAATAATGACGTGTTTCAGGGTTTTTGGATTGTCATAATTTAAGGGAAGAAAGGGGAGGGGAAAGTTTGTATGGGGTATCGATATTTTTAAACATATGATCTTGAAAATTGGAATTGTAGCTACTCATCATAAATAAAGAAATGTTTCAGGGTTTTAAATTTTTTGTCTAAATATGTATACCTACCTACGATTATGTAAATAAAGACCTGTTTATATACAGGCTGTCCAGAGACGGGGAACATTATCTGAATCTGACAAACAAATGAATGTATTTTGTTAAAAATTGCTAAAAGTAGTAAACAGGTTTTTCCATCTAAAATACTTTGAAGTAGATGTAAAATATATTATTTTAAATGGGGTGCGACTTCTTTTATTCCCGATACTGACAGAACATGAAATTTTAGGGTCATTTTGTATAATAAAGTGTTATAGCTAAAATTGGTAATATATGTATGTATAAAATTAAACTTATTTTCAAAGAAAAAAATTTAACATTGCGCGTATTAAAATAATATTTATTTGAGCTCAAATTTGAAAGTAATTGAATTATGATGAAGAAATTAGTATTATCCTTTATTGTACAGGGTGAGAAAAAAATGTTTACATTTTGATTTAACAAAACATCAATATCTTTAATTTTATAATTTGATACTTTATGTTTTATTATTTTTATTCTATTATATTTTACGACCAAAATAAGTAGAATTCATGTCAATTTTTCTATACTTAACTTGAAGATTACCTTCCAGTACTGTCAAAATATCGACTTTAAAATATTTGATTTGAATTAAATTGATCGAAAACTGTGCATAAATTGATTTGGGATATTCATGTTGTTTCTAGTATGCAGTATCAAACTTTTATACGGACCTAAAAGACCCTGTTAAGCGGGCTTAAAACATACAAAATATGTGCTATGAAGAAACAAAAATTTTCAAGAAAATATAGCAGAAGTATTTAATTTTGTATCTTGATAGATGCAGATTCCTTCTTCGAATAATTGAAAATTAAAACGCATTGCATTAAATTTACTTGTAGCAAATATAGCTAAATCGAAACCATCTAAGACGTCAGATCACAGGCAAAATCCCGTAATTCAAATTTTGTCATATCTATTGATTCTGAAAAATTTGAAATAAAATGGGAGGTTGAAATATTAAAAACTCAGAAACAAAATAAGATATCAAATTGAAATCTTCAGAAAAAATTAAGCTTTATAAAAAAAATAAAATTGTAGGGAAGGGGGTTTAAAATATTTAAAAAAATTCTAACTCAAATACAAAGAATAATATCGACTTAAAATGTTTAGCAAAAATCAAGCTCTATAAGGAGACAAAGACTATTGATTTAAAAAAAAATGTGAACAAAATGGGGGGTTAAGGGGGGTTTAAATAAAAAAAAAATAGAAATCAAACACCAAAAGCGATATCAAAATGAAATGTTTAGTAAAAAATCAAGCTCTATAAAAGAATGAGGCCTTTTCATTAAAAAGGGGGAATAAGGGATGTTAAAATATAGAACAAAAATACTAACTAACGGAATAAAAAAGATATCAAATTAAAATTTTAGAAAAAATCAAGCTTTATAAGGGGATGAAGCATATTGATTCTGAAAAAAAATTTCTAATTGAAAATGGGGGTTAAGGGGGTGTCTGTTAAACTGTGAAGCGTATAATATAGAATGCTAAGCAATATATATATTAATTCTAGTTTTAATATTGAAAACCGTCCATGAAGTGTGGCTAGGAGTTAAAAAGACGTCTTAAGAAACGGAGTTGTTTTAAAGTACTCGAAAAATAACTTTAGACTATTGGTATCTAAACCACATGTTATCATTGACTTACCTAGAAATTTTCTTTAAAACTGAACATATTTACAGGTTTTCTATGGGGTTACAACCCCTACAACTAACAAGAAAATAATGAAACACATCAAACTTGCAAAATATTGTTTAGTTTTCTTGAAAACACAATTATATTTTGTATGTAATATATTCACGTGACATAGTGGCAAGATACAAAGTTAAAACGATTTTTAAGAATTTTCTTTTAACGATTTTGTAAAAGAAAAATTGCGAAATTGTCCAGATAAACAGCTTTTGAGATATGACCAGACGCGCCGCCCTTAACAATGACTTTTAGAACCATGTTGGCTTGAACTTTTTTATATAGAAATACATCTAAAAATGTATGACTGCTAACCTGAAACATCTTGTATGTATTCTATCAACATAAAACTTGAGACGGTCCTGTCCAAGTAGCCACCGTTATGCGCCTGCGCTCCGACACACTATTTGCTTCTTATAGTTTCACTTTTGATGTATGGAATTGGCTTTCTATACTATTTTTGTGGCCTTAACTAGTTTTTTCTTATTTTTTAATTTTTTTCTTTTTTTATATTTAATAACAAAGGAAATGTTAATTTTTATTTTAAAAAGCAGACCTGTTTTAATGAAACGGTATTTTAACGAGTCGTGCATTGTAAGAAGAATAGGCATATAATAATTAATTTTTTTAAAAGAAATATGTACTGTATATTTGGTTTTAAAAAGTGCTTGTAAGTTAAAAAATAAGTCAAATAGGCTAGCATACAAAGGTAATTTTTTGTTATCATAAATGTACAATGTATTGACATTTTTATTGATACTCATCCTCTTTAGAAAGAAAAGCATGTGGCAAATCATTATAAAGATAATAATATATGTGATTGTGTTTTTTGCAGGAGCGTGCCGAGAGTCTTGGGGGCCCACTCGCATGATTTTTCTTGGGGCCCCCACACAGACTAAAAAATAAGTAAACAGAAAATATGGCTCGTTGGAGAATAAATGAAATGATTTTACGTTAGAAAAAACCAATGCGTCCGATGGTTGCAAAAATGCGAAATCTGTAACATTTTTTACTGACATAAGTAGAAAAATATATTTTGTGAGAATACCCTGATTAATTTGGGAGCCTCCGAATAACCGGGGACCCTCCCGCACCGCGGTCCCTGCGGGCACGTCAATAAAAAAAATGTATTAAAGACCATAACAGAAAATATGGCTCGTTGGAGTATAAATTAAATGATTTTACATTAAAAAAACAATGCATCCGATGATTGCAAAAATTGCGAAATCTGTAACATTTTTTACTGACATGTGAAAAATGTATATTGTGTGAGGATACCCTGATTAATCGGTCCCTGCGGGTCCGTCAGGGACGCCACTGGTTTTTTGAAACTAGCAAGTAAGTTGGAATATGTTATTTATTTACTAATTTTTTAACTAAATCTTGTGGAAAAGTTTGATATTATCCTTGTAAGATAAATTAAAAATATGTATTAACAAAATTTGTAGGGTTGTTTGAGGGCCACATTTTAAAATTACATAGAGGTATACAGAGTCTTGAGTCACCCTGTTTACTAATAAGCATAGAATAAAAATATTACTAAAAAAAAGTAATACTTGATATTACAAAACTCGTGTAGGTGAAAAAACTATTTTTCCACAGTATGCAATTGACTACAGCGAGTTTAGTTTTGATTTACTTACAATTTTCATATAAAAATCCCAATATCTTTTAGAGTACTTACCTTATATAACCTAGGGAAACCATATATTAAAAGAATAGAAAAAATAAGAGTAATCTTAATCTAAATTGATAAACTGGCGTTCTGGTTAAAAAAAAAACATGTTTGGTTCGTACCTGATTCATGCAACACCCGTATATCTATGTAATTATAAAATATGGCCCTCAAGTCACCCTATACATTTTGTTAATACATGTTTTTAATATCTTTTATAACAAGGAGGCTATCAAACTTTTCCACAAGATTGCTACGCCCTGCATAAAATGATTTTCCATAAAAAATGGATTATTAACGATTTCCCTATTAAAAAGAATAATGTAAAATTAAATTTACTTCACGTGAATATCTACAAAATGGGCTGATTTAAGGTGTCAAAGAGAAACTACATACAGTTTACTGTTTCATAGTTAAATGTCATATATTAACTGTTAATAATGGACACCCAGGCGATTTCCAATGATCTATGGTCTTTAACCGAAATTTATTTATTACCTAGTCATACCTTTGAAATCACTATGTAATCTTTTGCATTTTTGTTTGGCGAGTTATCTTTCAATAAATGCTAGTATTGTAACCAAAATTAAAATTTCAGCACACAGAACTCACATAATTGTTATGCAATTCTTAGATTGTCGTCCTTATACACGATGTCACAAGGATGGCTTAAACAAATGTTTCTAAAGTAGGCCTTGAAAAAAGTGTCACGGACATTACTACTTGTCTTGTGGTTTAGCAAAGCAAAAAGAATCGAGTATTTTTTAAATGTGACTTTGTGAGGGCTTTACTTTTTATTGTCAATGTTATAGATGGACTGAAGCTATAGAATGCTCAAATAAAATTACAAGATAGCTAGATTGGATTCTATTATAATCAACAAAATTAAGTAGTAATGAGATTACAATTGAATTAAGTTTTAAATTTCGTATTGATATTTAATTGCATTTTGCAGTTGTAATTTGGTTTTGCGGATTTAATATATTAATGCAAGGTTGCAGTTTATGCTTAATACATTTCCTAGATAATATAATTCGAGATAATAATAGTCCCTTTATTTTTACATAAACTTAAATATGTAAAAGTTAGATTCGTACCTTAAGTTGTAAAAAAAATGTCCAGAGTCTTAAGAAAAAAGATTAGCAAAAACGATAAAGTAAGGTAACTGCACCAATAATTGACACTATTAGACGCTGATTTGTATTAAATACTTAATTATTTTCACCAATAACAAAAAAATTTAAGCATATAATACGATTTTTTCTTGTAGTTTATAGTTTCTTGAGTTCATTAGTTATGTATTTTTAGTTCTAATAATTTTGCTTTTCATGAAATAAATATTATAAAAAAGTGTTTTGAAGTACCAGTCATTGACACTTGATTTTTTCCATGTACCAGTAATTGACACACCAATTATTGACACAAGGAACATTTTTTTATTATACTTTTAATTTTGAATACACTAAGTAAATAAAAATAAACAGCAAATTCATAACACAAAAAATGAAAATTTATGGGTGCTTTAGGCTTCAAAAATATCAATATTTTTTGAAAATACATATTTTATTCTGTCGCCGACATTGTGTAGTTCCGGTTGGGATAACTTTTTTATGATATCCTCTATCTTGATTGTTGAAATATCACTATCAACAAGTTTGAAGGTATTCGTTTCATTTGTTGATTTAAGGGATATAACTTCAATATCGTTTCGGGAATATTTTTTCTGAACCACACAGATATAGTAGTCTATTCTGTATCATGCAGTTGCTAGCTAGCAAGTGGCTCAGACCAAGGTCAGTCGTTATGTTACCACTTTGAAAAAATCGGAATTCTCTAAAGTAAAATCTATAACAACTAGTGGTTATAAAAGTGGATTTCGAGTGACTTAGAAGCAGTCAAATATTTTTGGTGCTTAAAGCATAACAACTACTTGCTGAGAAAGAAATATAGGCCCTTGGATAATAAATATTTAAATATATCTAGAAATTAATAGGAGATATGTTTATTGATAAGATAATCGGTACTTCTATCTAATTTTTTGTAATGATTTGTTTTAAAAATAAAGTAGGACTTCAGCACAGCTTACTATTTACTGCTTGTAATCTGTATCTGTAAGAGGTGTGTCCCCTTACATTAGTTAGGCCCTAATAGCCTCATTATGCATCCTTCACATGCTGCCTTTCAGGTGAGATTTATATAGGGATGACTACCTCTCAGATCGTCAAAAGACCTGCAGATCTACTCGAGATAAAATTGCATAATACATTTATTTGCTGTATTAAGTTTTTTTAATTTCAAGCCAGTCCAACAAAATGTAACCATTTCCAAATTATAAAATTACACTTCACTTGACGTCCCGGCACTTCCGACTCGAAGGTTAAGTTGTTAAAAGCCTGATCTACACCATACTTACAAGTTGTATTATTTTTATAGCAACCGTATAACAACTTTGACAAAAGTAGCTATTCTAGTATTCACGGTTGCTATAAAGTTTTATGTGTGGTGTAAACCAGGCTTTTAACAACTTAACCTTGAAGTCAGGAGAGACAGGACCAATGAGGTTTATTTCTTCCCGTCATTGATGTTACGTGAAATATAATTTATCATTTGAGACTGATTTGAAATTAAAAAAAAGTCATAAATATGTCGTAGGTGTAAACTTTCATCAAGACAGTAAAATTTAAATGTGCAATTTTATCGCAAGGAGACATGCAGGCCTTTTGATGATCTAAGAGGTGGTTCCTATAGACAGCTCTCAGTGACGTTAGGGCCGATTCCACCGTTGTGTTAAACGGAGATTAAAATGACATTGTTAATGTAAAAATGTCATTTCAAACTTCGTTTAACACAACGGTGGAATCGGTCCTTATAATATCAACCAGCAGACATTTTGGAGAGCTGAGAGACAGGTCTTAAATTCCCGTGAAGGATGCACAATGGGCCTATTGGGGCCTAAGTGACATGGAGGGTCACTCATCCTTACATATACAGTTCGCAAGGAGTAAAAAAGCCTTTGCTGAAATCTTACTTCACTCCTAAATCAAACTATTAGAGAAAATAATATATCTATTTACTTCTGAGATATCTATTATTCTATCAGTAAATATACCTTTCATTAATTTCTTGGTCTATTAAAATATTTATTATCCAGGGTCCATAATATTTCTTTCTTAGTAACTAGTTGTTAGGCTAAACCATCAAGAATATTTGGTTGCTTCCAAATAACTCTGAATCCACTTTTGTAACCACTAGTTGTTACAGATTTTACTTAGAGAATCCTAATTTTCTCAAAATGGTAATACAACAACGTGACCTTGATCATAACAACTTGGTCGGTAGCATAACTGTATGATACAGCATAGACTAATTTAGAAATCGTGAATTCTAGAATAGCTACTTTTGTCAAAGTTGTTATATACAGTTGCTATGAAAGTGGTAAGATAGCGAGTGGTTAGAACGTTGCCAGATAACAACTATAGTTACAGAATTGACCCCATAACTATAAAAAAAAATTTTCTCTTTCCTCCTAAGAATTTCGCTAAAATAAAATCTACATGGATATCGTCCTATTTGATTGGTATTTCGTTCTCTTCTTCATTTTCTAAATTGATACTGACATCATCAATACTGTCTCCACTTTCTATCCATTCTTCGTTTTCGGATGAATTGTCAGAACTTTCCCTCTTTACTGACTTAGCCTTGTTTTGTATTTTTATAATTTTTTCTTCCCTTTTTCGCTTTCTCTCTTCTGCCCGTTTTTGTTGTTCTTCTTGTTTTCTCTTTTTCTCAGGATCCTTTTTTATGTGGTATTTTTGCCAAATTTCTGACGTAATAGCACAAGGAATTTGCTCTTTATTTTTTTTTTGTTTTTTACTTTTTCCGGCCAAAACAAGGCTTTTTTAAGTGGAGTGGGAACTTATTTCTTTAAAGATCAATACATTGAACGGCGTTGTATTTTCGAATGAATTTAAAGGAGATCTATCACTTTGTGATACAGTAGGAAGTGTAATATTGACATCAGAATGTATAACAATTTTTAATGGGGTCATATCAGAATCAACTCTTTGTTGTTGAAGGCCAGAAGGTCCTTGTCTCGAGTTGTCTAATATGTTTTCTACAAGATCATTTTCTTTCTTGTTGCAATTTTGGTTCTCAATTTATTTGTTTTCTAATGGTTCAACACCTAAAGCGGATTCTATTTTATTTTTTTTTTTTTATTGTGTTCCATACATTAAATAGTGACACGTCTTCCATATTACCTGTCCATGCAGTATCAAAATTTGTTCGAAAGTTTTTTAATTTTTCTGAGGGATAACATTTTTCCAAAACTGCCAACCCTTCTATTATCCTGTTTTGATTAACTTCTGTCGACGGGTTTGAAATTTTTGAAAATTTTACATTTTCTACATTAAACGGCGAAAGTCCACATGCCCTAAATCCAAGTTGAATTGTTTTATCTGTAACGTTGGATAACGCTTCCTCAAACACTTTTCCGAAATTTTCTTTTCGCAATATTTTTCCGTGATTTTCGATGTGCCAATCTCTTACAGATTTTTTCCAAAATTGTTTTAGCGGCTTAAATACAGCCACATCCATAGGTTGAATTAAATGTGTAGAGTTTGGATACAATGCAAAAAGTTCTATTTCGTTTTTTGAACAAAACTTTGATAGGTGTAATGTCATGTGCGACACATGACCGTCAATAAACATAATAATAGGTCTCTCAATTTTTTTCTCATCTAGCCATGGTACAAACACATTTGTTATATTTTCAAAAAAAGTTGCTCCACACATCCATCCACTTTCGGAACGGCCTATTCCCCAACTTTTATTGATACTGGCAGCTACATGACTTGGAATGCGTTCATATTTAAACACCACCATGGGAGGAGCTAGTGTCCCAGCGGCATTGGCGGTGACTAATACAGTTAAATTTTCTTTCTCGTCGTTGGTTCCAGCATTGTATACACTTTTATCCCCTTTTCGTGCAAGGACTTTATCACCTTTTGGTTGAAGAAAAAAAGCACTCTCATCAGAGTTGAATACTCTGGAAGGATCCTCCGTTGCGACAAATACATTTTTTGACTGCAAGTATTTTTTCACTTCCCAAAACCATTGTCGCAATTGTTGTTCAGTAACTTTTTCGCGGGCTGGTGTTAAATTTTATGCAACTCTTTCGCTTAAATTTGGATGCCTTTTCAAAAACGACTCGTACCATTTTCGACCTGGTCTCGAATCAGTGAAAGGGTATGGTCGTTTACTTTCTTTAACGATAAACTGGACACTGTCTAGTAATTGCTCTTTGCCTACTGGATGGTGCACTTTTGCTAGAGAAAGTATCCACTGTTCGACAAGAGTTTCTTCATTGATTGTGAGGATGGTACTTGGTCCCATTCGGCAATGTATAGGTAGCTTTCCTGTTGATTTATAAAGTAACGTTGTTCGTGGAACAAAGTAAGTTTTAGCAGCTGTAGCTACTGGCATCCCTCTTGCTATAGCAGCAAGAGCTTCATCCAACTGAGCCTCTGTATAATTTTTTTTAGGTGCCATAACTAATAAAAAACGTGTTCCAGTTATTGACACTTCTACCAATAATTGACACCCCTGTCAATGACTGGAACCAAAAGGCTGTTAGATCTCATATTTAAATGGTATTTTGCAGACTTTTTAGACAGTATGACAACAGTGTATATCAGTATTTGCTTGTGGACCAGTGATTGACGGGGTATGTCAATAACTGTAACATACTGGTTTTGTTTGTTCCAATTATTGACACTTTAACAAAAATGCGGTTTTAGGATTTAAATGCATAAAAACCAGTAAAAACCCATCAGCGTTGTTTAATACACCCCCAGGAATAGTTTAAATAAATTTAACATGAAGTGATAAGAAGTAGATATATTCAATTTGGTATACTGACCTTATGACATGTCTTAACATAAACACTCTATCACTGCACGTGCTCTTTTCACCATTTTGTAACTGACCGTGGTGCCACCTAACATCTGTTACGTAGGCTACACGGTTGCCAAATATTCTAAAAATACCGATGTTTAAGATAAATTTCTCATATATAGTCTAATATTCTTATTTTTGAAGAATAATTGAGCAAGTGTCAATTACTGGAACACTGTCAATTATTGGTGCACTTACCTTACCCTGTATTTTGGATATGGTACCTGAAACTAAGTAATCTCGAGTTATTTGGAATCGCCTAGGTGTCCGCGTATCGCTCAAATCGCTGTTTTCTGGGGTTCACTTATAAGATGGGTAATTAAAGGGAGATTACAATACGTATGTACATTTATCTATGAAAAACCCTGTATAATTTAAAGAAAAGCCATTGTACAATATTTGTAGGTTACTCTAAGGGGTATTTTTAGCTTTGAAGAATATTTTTAATTCTTTACTTTTGGAAATCTTCAAAGGTGTAAAAAAAACTTCAATTAGAATCTGCAAATATTTTGTATACCATTAAATACAATTTTTTTCTGAAAATTTATTGGTATTGCTCCAGGCGAGCGTTTTGCATATATTTTCAATTCACTAAAGTCCGTATTAAATTTATAGATCGAGACAAAAGTGATTCGATCTTATAAAATACATTTTTTTTGTCTATAAATACGGATCCACTAAACATTCTAGTAGCTGAAAATGATTTTGATTCTTTACACCTTCGTTTTCCAAAATTTTCGTACAATCCGACAACTTTCACTTTGGTAAATCGAGCGAATCGAGATTTTTACTGTTTTGTTTTACTAATGACTACCCAGGGGTTCGCTAATTTATTCCAATTTTTATAAGAGGATAGCAAATAAAAAATATTTTTTTATGAAGAAAAAAATTTTACTTCTATGATATTTTATGTTAAAATCAAAATTAAGAACCTTTTAAGTTTACTGGTTGTTTTCGTTTTTGATTGAACTCAAATTCCGATGCAAAGGTCATACGATTTCTTTACATAGATTTATTTAAAACATTTTTTTAACTAGTTAATGACTGCAAAAAAAAATAAGTTTCTTAGAATAATAATATAAAGAATCCATTAAAATCATTTTCAGCTACAGTCCGGTCAATGTATTTTTTAAGTAAGTTTGTAGGGGTAAATCACTCACCTACTCCTATAATGTATTAGTTCATAATATATTTTTTGGGTTACTTTATTTTATAATACAACTTTTTAGGCGGAATTTATGCCAGGAATTTTTTCGTTATTATTTAGAAATTAGATTATCAAAAGTACATAGTTGTAATCTTAAACTATGAAATTGCAAATGTTTACATTTTCTTTAGTTATAACTTGTACGTCAATTGCAAGAAATATTGTTAATCATTATTTGTTAACAAAATTTCGTGCAATTGAAAAAAATATAAGTAGCAAAACTGTGATTATTTTTACTTTATTCAATTATTTTCAACCTTATCTCATAGCATAGGCGTAACCAGGTTGACCGTATATGGGAGGTGATTACGACAACCGGGTAGGTCTGAGGGATATGGAATAGCCCCCAGGGAGAAGGGGGGGGGGGGCGATCCGAGGTGATTAATTATCTATTTATAAAAGTTAAATGTTGATTGATAATATGTTAAAATTGACAGTCAGAATTTTCTATTTAAGAAAAACTTTAGTTTAGTGCAAGGAAAAAAAGGACATCTGGCAATTAAAATTATTTATTTAAAAGAAATTTTCAACATTATTGGCAAACAAATACTTTTAATAGTGGTATGGTAGTTCACTGGCTTAAAACAAAGGATAGTTGTTCTTGAAAGTAATCTGAATATCAACCGGCAAGACGTTTCAGCTAGATGATTCAGCACTTCATCTGAAGAGATAATTATTTCTTTGTGGACGTTCAGCATTGTTAAACCCTTTAATCTCTGTTGTCCTGTTACGTTCCTCAAATAGTTTTTTAACCTCCGAAGAGTTGAAAATTTCCTTTCACTGGTACTTGTTAAAACAGGAAGTGTTACCAGGATTTTTAACAACTTGTGTATCGAAGGGAATATTTCCTTGTTACAAGCAGTGAAATAAGCAAAAACTTTCTGTGATATTTTCAGTTCTTTTACTCTTTTTTTATTACAGGCAGAGTTCACCAACCGCTGACTTTTCTAGTTTGCAAATCTTGCTCGTAAAATGGATCAGTTTCTTTAGCTGGCCCTCTTGTACTTCTGTTACGGGTTCAGAGTCTGGCATAATATACATGAAGCTGCTAAACAACTTTTCTAGTTTTAGGAACCTTGTTTTTGAGTTCAGTTCCAAAATGATCCAAAAACGGAAATAAGATGGAAACTCTAAAGTAAGCCTCAGTAGAATCTACATTTATATTACATTTGACAGAGTCTCGGTTTCTTGAAATCCGAACCAAACAGTTCACCCATCTCTTTTGCTCTGATCTCTTGAATTTTGTCCTTAAGTCGGTTTACTATCTTCATGGCAGCTAGTAAATCAATGTCTTCAAGCATAGAGGAAGGCGCAGCGAGAATACTTTTACCAACACCTGTAAGCTGATGAGAAACGACGAATTTACAATGGCACAATGAAGTTGGGCTGCTGATGAATGTCGTGTCAGCATCTTCCTACATTGAAATTTGTTATAAAGCATGATGGATACCTGGTAACATTTCCTCAAGAAGAAGAATTGAGTCATGACGTTCTACCCGACGTGTAGGGCACAATTGTTTTAATCTAGTGGATTTAGATTAAGGACTTTTTTTTTCAATTGTCCTGTTTTAAGACTTCAGTTCTTTTAGGAGTGTTAAAAAATGTGTAAAGTTTAGTGGACGACAGTTTCTTATGTCTGCTTCAAGAACTGCTTTATAGCCAGGTTTAAACTGGGAGATGTTTCCTGCACACATGCTTGTGCTCCATTGAATTTACCACTCATTGATCGTCGTAGCCTTGTCCCAGCAAATACTGGGTTTTGACATCAAACTGCTCAAGTGATTGTAATATAACCTTAGCTGATTCATTCCCAATCACATCGTAAACAGGTACAAACTGCAAAAAAGCCTTCTCTGATTTTGTTGACATATACATCAACTGATAACTGTTCTACAGGGTTGAAATGTCCGTCGTTTCATCTGCAAGAACAGAAAAACACTGCGCCAAAGTTACCATACCTACTACTTTTCTTAACATATCATTAGAAGCATTTATGATTTCATTTTGCGTTTTTGGAGCTAGGAAGAGAGTAGTCCCTAAATGATTCTTCAGATACGCATCTCCAGAATTATATCGAAATTGCAAAAGTGCATGAAAATTTCCCTCATTTTCTGTTGGCTCTTCTTCTAAATCAAGATTCCCCCAATCCCTATGGGCTCAGAGAGCGATACCCTGTCGACCACAAAACAACTGTCTCGATGATGGGTACTGAGTTTCTGTTCTCTAATATTTGCTTTTGTAGGGCAGAGTATTGGTGTTGTTCAACTGTTGGTTGTTTTTACAAATCAATAGATAAAAATGAATATATCTTAAAATATTTAAGTGCTAAAAAATTTAGATACTTAAAAAAGATTATTACATACTTATGATTAGTTAAAAACATAATGTGCACATGTAAAATTTTAAATAAATATATATATATAAGCACGTTTTTTAAAAAATATAAAATAAATGATTAAAAGATGGTTAGTTGGGAGTGATTCAACTACTCATTTATATCAAATAAAGTCAGCAATATATTGATAATTTATTGTAGCTTGAGCTTGACATTTTCATAGGTGTTGAAAACAAGTTATTCTTGGGAGAGCGTATTTGAACATGAATATAGAGCACAATTTTATTTTTTTACAATGGGGGGGGGGGGGGAGTCATAGCCCTTTCTTGGTTACGCCTATGTCTCGTATAATAAATTGTTGGTAACTTTAGGTGGATTTGCCGAAAGGAAGTTAACACCTTTGTCTTAGAGTGCTAACTAAACAAATATCTCAATATTTCAAATTTTTAATTTATAAGCCATAAATATGTTTTACTTAAAATGTTAAGCTAATGAAATATTAATTCTGAAGGGCTAAAAAATGGTTTGAATCATACAGAAAAAAATTACGTTTCATTCTTAAGGGACTATAGTAATGGGATAAGACAAAAATCATATTTTTTTTGTAACTTGCATTATTAGTATTTTTAATATTAAGAAAACTGTCAGATTACAAAGTTTTTACTTCGTACTATTAGTTTTAAAGACTGTAATATTATTTAAACAGTTTTAATTGTTATTTTATGTATATACATAATTGTTAATTTGTAATGTGTTATTCACACAAATTAATATAAACTTTTGTAAATATTAAATTAATTTTACATTTTTAGGTGTGCAATTTACTTTTTGTATTAATTAATACAAATAAAAAATATATTTATACCAAAGTAATTTTTTTTATTTTTCCTTTTGAGGTTACAAATATTTTTGGACACCCTTTAAATAAGAACTTTTTACATAACATTTTTAATTTTTATTTAAATTTAATTCTGCAATATATGGAGTTAATACATTAAAGTTTTTTTCGTATTCACTGTTTTTACTATTTTCCCAAGATTGCATTTGCTTTAAAATCATTTCACAATCAAATTCGGCTAATACTTTAAGACTCCTAGTAGCAGCATCCTAAAACAAATTATTAGAATCTAATACGCATTTAAATTTAAAAAAGTATACCTGCAATGGAACTGGTTGTTTATCACTTAGGTACAAGCAGATACAATTAAAAACTTTATTCATATTTGTGTCGTCTATATCTAAATTGACTACAACCATTGCGAGGTTATCCAGAATTCTAATTTGGAGCTTATATGCCTGCGAATACCTGTATGCAGAACCTTTATCCTTCAAGTAACTCTGTTTCAATAATGTTTCCATTAATTCTAATATATTAGGAAGAACTTCCCTACAAAAAATAAAAAAACATCAACTACTTCTAATTCTTAACAGTTTCGTTTTAAGATTAGAATAACATAAAAAATGTGATTATTTCGAGGTTTTGGCGCTTTTTAAATACTGCCAATTACGTACTGATATCAGTTTTTTTGTAGTAACCAGTTTTTATTGATCTTAAGGTAAACATGTTAGTGTATCTGTAAGTTAAATCTCACTAGGCCCATTGTGTATCCTGCAGGGGTATATAGAATCTGTTTCTCAACTCGGCAAAAGCCTGCTGGTTATTGCCGAGAGGTGTCAAAAACCATTTATATACATCCAGTATATCGCAAATATTATAATTCATTTTTTTTCACCAACAAGCAATCGTTATCAGACGATGCTGCGTCACTAAACAGTGCCGG
Organism: Psylliodes chrysocephalus; assembly: GCA_927349885.1. Lineage (NCBI taxonomy): Eukaryota > Metazoa > Arthropoda > Insecta > Coleoptera > Chrysomelidae > Psylliodes > Psylliodes chrysocephalus. The sequence continues at coordinate 79,415,688 of OV651815.1, read as the reverse complement.
TGTTATTTCCAATGTTGAAATAATTTTTTGCTTAATTAGTTTTAATTTTCACAAACATATTACGTTTAGCGTTGGTCTCACAGGTAATTTTAATCAGTCTTAAAATACAGATATAGGTAGGTATATAAATACAGTTCAAGGAAAGGTATTGTTGAATGTATTTTCAACAGATGTCCATATCATATTTTTTGATCAATCCAATGTGGTCGACAGTAATTGGTTGCATTATTTCTTATTCGAGCAGGTTGACAAAATGTGCCATTCCACTAAAAAATTGTATAGCTCTTTTTTGTAGAAACAATAAAAAAACAGTATTGAATAACTCACAACTACAACCTCTCCAAAATGCAATTCCATATAACTTAAATGGGTCTCAACTAGACGTAATATACTTTTAGCTGGTTTAAAATCTATCTCTTTTGCCACAGTTAACTGCAAAACATCCAGAAGAAAATTTTTTGTTTAGCAATTCTATATGATTCTCACATTTCTAATAATTGTCTAAATTAATGCACATAAGTTTTGTTTTCTATTAATTTATTTAACCACGGCCTATTTCTAATTACGAAGTTTAAACATCGATGGTGGTGAGCACGCTACTCCCAAATAGCAGAAATTTTGCCGAATCCATGAACTCGGGACAGACAGCTTTATATCTTCTCCGAATGCTATACCTCGTACTCATACTTATATAGCGCCTGCTAGCTGTGGTATATGCAACTACGCGGACAATTTTTGCTTTTATAGGTACGCCGTTTTTCCTTGGATAGTCATACAAACAATTACTAACTACGTACGACCCTGCTTGACTGCAGATATCGATACACAATAGTAAACTGGCTAGCCCGGCTGCTGCCCCAGAAGTTTTATTATATCAGTGTTATGACTTTCTATAAGGGTAAGTATTTTTTTTTCTTTTTATATTTAGACAAAAAATAGTTGCGAGTCGCGCCATGCTTTGATTTTCTTAATGTTACAAGATATTCTATTATAAAGAACCCAGGGGTCATTGCTTTGACATAAAATCGTAGTGTCATCACCAAATACAGTGAAAATACTTGCAATCTTAAGTTTATGTAAAGAAGGAATAAAATGTAACTCGATACAGAACCCTGAGTGACTCCCAACTTTTATCTAAAACTTGAGAGTCCTTAATAGTTCTTACAATTTGCTTAGTTTCCGAAAGTTTTTGCAACAATACTGTATGATTGACACAATCAAACGTATGCTAGTTCAAGATAAAATATCGTAATAAAAAAAAAGTAGGCGGCGGAGAAGGCGATCCAGTCCTGATAATTGATATAGGCAACCAATAATGCATATGTGTAATTTTCCATGGATTTTCTCCAAAAACTGGTGGTGGCGTAACGGCTGTAAGTGTTCTAGTTGTCTATTTTTTAGGACTTACTTCGACTTTCTCCAGCGATTTTATAGGGCATTAGATGAACCTATAGGTACTCTATTTTTTTAGTGTGTCAATTATCAACTGCGAAGTAAAAAATAAAAAAAAAAACTTGGAAAACATGAATATGTCTAAATTCATATTTACATATAACGCGGATTAACAGCATTTGCATTATTTTAAAGTACAACACAGCTCTGAACTAATCACATGTTTAATGTTATTTCAAACATTGAAACAAAACTGTTTAAAAATCATTGGTTTCGTGTTTTGAAGTAAACCAATCACATGATGTAAAATTACTTACTTTACGGTTCTCATTCTAATAAACTCTTTTGCTAGTCTAGCTAAAGTCACCAAAAGTTGAAAACTATAATTTATTATCAAAGGATCATTGTATTCCTTGAAACGATGTACCAAAGGTGACCAAATTAGATGAACAATTGGTAAAAGCTCGTTTTCCCAATCTCTAATCACTTCCAGACCATCTGAGAGGATTTCTAATACCAACAATTTCCGTAATCTGTCTTTGGATGGCAGGAAATGTAAACTACGTATTAATATGTCTACTGTAAGCTTGACTTCTAAAGGAGGATCCGGTTTTATATATTCGTCAACTAAAACTTTAAATGTTAAAACAGTACACATACTATATATATAGAGAAATTTTAAGTGTAATGAATTTAATAAAAGAAAAACTAAACATGGTAGATTTTTACAAAAACTTCTTGAAACAGTTGAAGAAGTTGTACTTCAAACATTTGAAGAAGTTGTAATTCAAAACAATTGACGTGTAATTTTTAATTTTAAAATAAAAGTATTTGTGAAATATACCAATGTATTTTAATAATATGGATTTTCACCAAGTAAAGGCCGAAACTATCAAGAATGTAATGAATTTTTGTACCAACGGAATTTCTGTTTTTTTTTTCGTTTGTTTAAAATATACTGCATCAGAAATAAAATATTTATCATAATATGTAAAAGTTTCGTTTATGAAATACATACAGGGTGTTAAACAAAAAAATTGGGTATTTTATAAATATCATTAATATCCTTAAACTGATTTGGTTTAAATTTGGTACAATTATTTGAAGTAATAAGGCGCTTATTTAGCCCTAACTAGATTGAAATTATTGGGTCCAATGGCGACTCAGTGGGCACGACAGCTAATATTATTAAGAAAAAAGTACGCAACTGACTTCTTTGTAGTTTTTGTATTTTTAAGCAACTAAAATACAACTTTTTGGTCTCCTGTGTTTTCTTTTATCTAACTTCGTTTTCGAGAAAAAAAAAACTACCTCATTATAAAAACTATCTATCCATGGACGACATAAAATGAAAGCCAAAAATTAACAATTTCGATCTTAATGTAAATGAGGAAAATGACCACCTTGTGATAAAATACATGACTGCAATCGATTTGTTATCGATTGTCTGACATGTTCAAAAATACCTGGAGTATTTTTTATGACATTGCGATTGTCAATTATCGATTCCTCAAGTCATTCACATCTAGTGCAGGAGTTTTATAAACAAGAGCTGACCAATTTTGAGGTCCTGTACGTCCAATCCAGCAATTAGAGTAGGTGATGTTGAGATGCTGACTAGCTAAAATGACTAAAATGAGCTGCAGCCCCGTCGTGCATAAACCACATATTGGCTCTTACATGTAAGGGTACAAACATTCAGCGAACATTATTACTGAAAACGACTTTCTCTAACAACGTGGGGATTTTCATCGGCCCAAAAATGGTCATTCTGAAAATTCATAATAGCATCTCGTGAAAAATTTGTCTCGCCCGAAAATAAAATATTTGGTAAAAAATTAAAATTGTGTGTCATCGTATGAATCACCACAGGAGATTTCTTGTTAGAACTTTCCAAACGGTTTTTGGGCTGACTTCAAACTGCAATGCAATCTTTCTAAGGATCTTCTTCTATTGCATGAAGTATAGCTTCTTCTAGTAAGATGCACACATTAAAAAAACGTTGCAAAAAATCTGTCATTACTGGTTAGTCTATAATTTGTTTATTAAAATGCAAAAAATCGAATTTTGCCCTTCATTACCTTCAGGTTCTTCATTCTCCTCATTTTCAAACTCTTCTCCTTTTTTTCTATCTTCTTCATATAATTCTTCTGCTGTTTTTCCCGTATCGATATCGTCAGTTATTTCATCTGCACCAGTTACTTTAAAGTCTTCATATTCTTTAATTTTTTGGGCCCTGGACTTAAATGGTTCTTCTTTAATTTCAATATTTAGCCATCTTTTAAGAGATTTGACAAACATTTTGAAAACTTCTAGAAAGGCGTTGGTGTTTTTTTCTTTGTATTTATCACATGATTGAACAAGAACCTCAAAAAGTAATTTTTATGTATTTTGTGGGATATATTTGAAAATACATACTTCTCGAATGGTGTACGCCAAGTATTGCAACACATCCATACTACTGTATCTAAGAACAACGGACAGTACTGATAAAACATTTGTTTTATCATCAGATCTATTTAGTTTCCGTTCTACATGGTAAGTAAAATAATCAATATTTTTGGTGATTAGATCCGTCACATCTGAATAACCACAGGCTACAGTTACGTTTGTTAAAGTTGAAAGACCTGCTGATCGTATTAGATAGTGACTGCTTCCTAAAAATAATTGAAATATTTAATAAAAATCCTTACTTAATCCATAATAAAAAAAAAAACAATTTTCAGCTAATTTTCGATCAATATAAATATGCAGGGTATCCCAGAACATGTGGGCAATCTTCCGGATTCAGATAGAAGACATAAAGATAACATAAGTTCCTATAATTTTGCTCTATATTATATATACACTTACCTGCTTTTTCTAATACAATATATAGAATTTTTAGCATAAATTGTTGGAAGTGATCTCTAAGAATTAATGCAATCTTTCCAATTCCTTCAACTAACAAACATATTTGTACAGTATTGTGTTGAACTTCTGCCAAAGTTAATTCACAATCATCTCCATCTACTGATACTACTGGAATTTGCCAGTAACGAGTGTCTATATAAGTGTCAATAATATTTTTTATTATATCTGTGTTAACTTTCTCCGAATTTACACCTAAAATAAATAAGTAAAAAAGTTAATTCACTTTTATAAAAAAAAAAAAAAAATATGAATTATATTACCTGCGATAACTCCATTCAATACAAAAATAGCTTCTTTTCTATGACCCTGGTCGTCCATAATTATATCGAGTAAAAAATCACTGACCATTCTAAAAGAATCGAATTTTCCTAATAGGCTACATAATTTTTCCAATTTCATTCTAACTAAATCCCCGTTAAAATAGACGAATTTTTTCCATGGATGATTAGAATTTGTATTTTGATTTAAGTCTAAAATTTTACACTACAATAATTAAAGAGTAATCTAAAGTAAGCCATGGCTGATAAAGACAGATATACGAGTCAGGTCTGTGATAATTTCAGACGGCTCTGAATTAAGTCCAAACTGACACTTAAGAAGAATTGAACGATCAGATATACGTGACTTTTTTCAGAAGGACTACTTTAGAAACATTTTTTGTGAATCATTCGATATATACTTTCTTTCGAAAAAAACTACCAAACATCAATTAAATGGAGAAGCCATGTTTCTATATAACCCATATTAGCCATGGGATATTGATTGATAGTTGAACCAGTTTGGTTTTTCTCGGACCTTGATAAGGTTCTGTAAGTCATATCTTCTGGAAAGACAGCAATTTGTTTTTCATAACGGTTATTCTTCACAAGTGTACTTCCCAAAATCAAGTGTCTCTCAAAGTTCAAATCTTGTACCGTTGCTATTTTTGTTATTTATTAATGATCTCAATCACTATTTAAATTCTTATAGACTTATTTATGCAGAAACTATAAAATATACCTTTTAGTACTAGGCATGTATGACTGTTTAGCGCTTCAGCAGGACCTGAACAGATTATCAGATTGGTGCATACAAAATAGGTTAATGCTAAATGCATCTAAGTGTAAAGTGATGTTATACACCAGAAAAAGATCTATATATTTCTATTATAATATTAATGGTTTAGTTTTGTCACATTGTTTGTTTATTTATTGAGTTTTGTTGAGCATATTAATATGAAGATTTCTGATGCAAATAAAATGTATGGTTTTGTTATACGAAACTGTCGTGAATTCAAGGACATTGGAGCATTAAAAAAATTATACTTTTCATACATCTGCACTAAACTTGAGTACTTTTTAACTATCTGGTATCCCTACTATATTATTCACATGACTAGTGCTGAATATGTTCAAAGGAAGTTTTTGAAATATTTAGCATTCAAAGTAAAGGTGTCAACCATACGAGAAGAATCGGTTATCAGCTACTTTTGGATAGTTTTAACATCGAAAGTCTTGCATTTCGGAGAAGTCTAGCTTCATTGACTTGTTTATGTAAAATCACGAATGGATTAATTGACTGTCCTGCTATTTTAGCTAAAATTAATTTAATGTTATAATAACAGACATCATTTAACTTTTTACTGTAATAGATCTAGAACAAATAATCTATTATGTGTAATAATTTTAACTTACATTATAATTCTTCAGATATCTTCACAGTCTGGAAAGTATTAAAGAAATTGCTTGTACCAATTTCATGACAATGCTTAAAAATGTATCTTTTTTGTATCCTTTTTTGTTATATTTTATATTGTTTTTGATAATATACATACAGGGTTGGGCAAAATTGGTGGAACACCCGATTTGTGGTTCAATTATGAATTGTTTTGAAAATTATCCCGAATAATAAAGTTTTTTGTGAATTTTATGTACTATTTAATGACGCTTGGAGATTTTCATCTAACATATTTATCAAGATATGACGTCATCGGATAAAATTTTAAATGAATCACCCTATATATTTTTTTATTTAATAAAAAATAATTACTTTACATCACTACACTTAAATTTAAAATTTGCACTTATACGGATCATTTTAGAAAAATTACGAGTTTATATAGAACAAAAATTATGGAGAATAACATCACAAAGAAACTTTTATTTTAAGAATTTTCTTCTCCAAGCGTAAATAACAGATATATCCGATAACGTAGAAAAACGATCCTCTATAAAGTACCCCCAGATGTTCCGACTATGCCCAAATTCTAATCAGCTCTCCACAGGATGGATTAAAGCTTAAGTTTAAAATTTAATGTTTTTCTGTTTATCCGTTCATGAGTTATCGAGTATAAAGACACATACAGACATCATCACGAAAATGGTCAAGACGGGTTCAGGGGACCCCAAAACGTAAAAATTCGTCGAAAAAACTCATGATTCCTATACTTTCCTTATCTGCATACAGACAGGAAAATAAAAAGAATACTAAAAATCAAAGTAGTTTTCATACTAAATACCTTTTAAAGAATATTCTTCTAATAATCCAGTTGTACTCTTTTCTAGTTTGGATATATGGATAATGGTCATCAATAAACTGCTTAGATGACTCGAACATACCAAAACTTGATATAATTTGTGTTCTCCAAATAATTTCAAATATCCTATAAGCAGATTTAAAGATGTCAGTTGTTCCCTTTCATCTGCAAAAAAATATACAATGTTTACTCTTTTGTAGATTTTTCCGTCTAAATTTATAAAACAGTCTTAGTGTCTATTTGTACATTTGAAACTTTTGGTAAATCACAATCGAGGAAGTCTGCAGTTGAAAAAGATTACTGGATATGGAGCAGCAGATTCTCAAGGACAGATAACCTGAAGACGATAAATAATTGCTGTTAAGGTTAATACAGATTTGGGGACACCTTGGGTAATCTTAACATTAAGCAGGTTAGTGATAGGGGACGCGCTAGACACGAGACAGATGACATAACCAAACGTTATTCATCCACTATCGAAAGGCCAAGAGTAGGCTGTTATCTTTTAATCGTCACATTCATTCTACCTTCAATTACAGCAAAAGGCCAGCAATATCCCAACAATTTATTGTTTATTGGGTGCAGTCAAGAATGACTGTTTATAAGACTATTATTCAACCACATTTTAAACATTGTTCTATTCTGTTGTACACATCTGATTTAAATAAAATGGGAATCCTACAAAAACTGCAGAATCGCGACCCAGATGGATCTATTGTGACTAAAGTCTCTTTGTACTTAAAATTAAATATGAAACCTATGGTGAAAATTGTAACTGAGTTTACCAATTCCATTAAATTTCCTAGGAAGAGCATTTACACCATTAAAAAACCCATCTTCTAAACTTTCAAGCAATGTTTTTAAGTTATGAGAAGACAATTGATTGGATAAATTTTGCAATATTACATTATTTCTATTTGATATGTCTGAATCTTCATCTTCTGTTAGTATTATTACAATTTCTATCAAATGACGGGATGTCAGAGGCATAGTTCTGAAAAAAAAATACAGTAGCTATACGTATTATAAACTCATTTATTAATAAAATTTACCCTAAACAATTTTCAAGAATAACTGCACAGAGCTCTGTTAATTCAGAACGGACTTTATGGTGGGAATGATGTGTTAATTTCATAATTTCCAGAACCAAATGTTGTAATTTTTTGTCTGTGTCTTTATACCACTGTGAAGAAAGTTTTGTATTATGTAAATGTTCGTTAATTTCTTTATTATTTGACCATTTCTTTTTGGTAGTTTTTTCTTTTTCAGAGTTATATCGAATGTTTATTTCTGAAATATTTAATATTGTAACAGAAGAGTTGTAGTCTTGCATTAGGAGAGTCACAATTCTACCCCATGCTTTTAGAGCCACCTAAAATATAAGAAAATATTAAAAAAATATATTAAATACAAAATATCAAATATTTAAATGATAAAAAAACAAGTGTTCATTTACTCAAATGCGGTTTTCTAAAATATGGATTAAAAGTACATACCGATTTTACTAAATAAAATTACTAATTTTAAGTGTGCAAGACTACTAAAATTTGTCCATAGTACAAAGAAAAAATATGCTGTTGTTATTCACCGTTAACTATCTTTAGAATATATATAATAAATATTGTAAAAATAAATTAAATATAAAAACAAGGACAGTTATTAGTTTTTATTATAATTACCATAGGAATTTTGTGTCCAACTTTCTCATCTTCTAAAGCAATTTGCTTTAAACCACTAGCAACTCCTGGAAGAAAGAACAAAAATACTTCTGCCACTTGTTTTCTAATGACTATGTCTTTAAAATCTTCATCACGAAATATTCTGGCTAGGCACATTATACATTCTATTGCAGCTATCCTAAAAACGAATTTTTAAAGGGAAGAGACATTAAATATTACATTGAAAGACATTTACAAAGTATCCATCCTTAGGGAGCTGAGCAGTGAAAGTGTTAAACAGATGACATTTTCTCACCTTAAGTTTTTTAATTGTTCATTTTTGGCAATTTCTATTGATGCATACAGCATCTGGCAAAGTTTTGGAGCATTAGCTTTGGTGTACAATTCAAAAATAAGTTCAGAAGACACTGATTTAGTTAAAGATTTTGTACATTCTATTATACTAAGTTTATACTCTTCCTGAACTGGTAAAACTGAAAATTATATTAATTAATTTTAAAATCAATTAAAACTAAGCTTTACCTTTGTGTTCTATGTGGTCATATACTTCAAATAGGAGAAAGGCATACATGTTAAAAAACAGTCCCAATTTATCGATCGTAGACTTTTCAAACAATGTTTGAAAAGTATTAATGATTATATGCTTTTCATTTAAGCTGAAACTAATTTTATATATTGAATAAAACAGAAAATGTACAAGCAGGGCATTAATGTTATACTATAACTTGGGCAAGTACACTTATATTATGACAAAAATATAAAGGCAACAATTTAAAATTACCTTGTTTTATTTTCAGAAATACTCCTCAAAACAGGATAAAAAGTGGATAGTACTGTTGGCTGTATTACTTTGACAAAAGAATTTGGTGAATCTTGAATTAAAACATTTAGTTTTTTCACACTTTCAATATCCTTCGGACTTTGAATTAATTTTCTACATAATTTCTTCAATTCAGAGAATGTTTCAAAGTTTGGCAAATTTACATCCATTTTAAATAGGCCGCCTTTATGTAAAATGTCAATAACCTGTTGTTAAGGTTATGTTTGTATTCTTTAGATGTTTGGACAGACTGAAAGTTTTTGTGTCAATTTGTGTAGTTTTTGTACAATATAATATGATGATAAAAGGTAAGAAAATGCAACTAAAAATTAATGATTAGTCGATTAGCCACTTATTACTAATATTTATTTGCTGATTTCTAAATAAACACTTTCATACATTATAGATATTTAGTTAAGATCATTGCAGATGTAGAATATACACTGTTACTACCCCTTTTTTAGGTATATATAATTATCAGACAATCACTTGAATCTGTATCTCAAAATAAATATTCTTTCTTTAAATAATTTCAATCAAAATCAAAACTTTTTGGTATCTGTCAAATCTGTCAATATCTTCTTCTTCACTTCTTCTCTTTTGTAACAGATGTGTCCGTGTTTACGTAAATACAGAAACATATGTAATATCACAAGTAGGTCTGAAAATATCGTTCCATCTATACAATTTGTATAAATGGAACGATATTTTCAGAAGTGGTGTAGCGGTGCAGCTCAGTGCTACACTTTCGATGCAAAGGAAAAGACCTATAATCCATAACTATCAATAAATAAAAAATAAGTAGGTTGTTATAGGTATAAAACCATATTTCTTATATTCTTTAACAACAATTACACAACTGATAGCATTAACATGTAACGTCTATCATAAAACTGAAGTCAGGATCATCCTTATATAGCTTTCTCGAACTGTCGTCTAGAATCACATACTTTGATTTTGTTTTACTCACATACTTTGATTTTCTTTTACTATACGGAGAATGGTCGCACTGCGCAGCTTTCTGAGTGCCTTTTAAAAGGAGATAGAAAACTCCGCCATTTTGAACCCTTATTACGTGTTGCCTATATCTTGGCGCAATATTTTTAATAGGTGCGTTTGAATCATCGGCGTCTGCTTCGGAATTGTCGGTTTTCTTGTTTTAATCTGACAGGTTAAAACGACTAAACCGACAATTCCGGAAGCAGAAGCGGATGATTAAAACGCACCTGATATTTTGCTTGCTGCTGTCAGTGTCAGTGAATATTATTTTTGAAGTCACAGTTTATTGCTAAAGAATTAGTTAGCTCACTCGGGCCAGTTGAAAGTTCCAAAATAACATCCACTCCAGGAATACAAATTCAGGATACGCAGAATACTGCTGTTTGATTATAGGCGGTTGTCATATATTGTATTATCCGAGTTGCACAGTGTATAAACTGAAACATTGAGATCAAAAGGGCAGACGCAGAGTGAGCGATCTGATTCTTTAGCTGTAAACTGTGTCACAGGGTTCAAAATGACCGCGCCCTATGTTGGGCGTGTCGGACCTCTCTCTTGCCTCGTATAGTAATCAAAGTATGTGTCTAGAATATTCTTAACGGGTAATGACATTTCCAGACATTTCTGGACTATTCTATCTTCTTTTACTTGTACTTGTACTTTTACTTATGACGACCGCAGCACACTGTAGGGCGATGAGTTACATTCCACTTCTTTTTCTATTTGTACGTTTCCTGTAACACCTGCAGGCTACTGCAGGGTGCTGCGTAACAATATTCTACTTAGGCCCGTATTTATAAACAAAACTCAGCTGAGTCGGACTTGGGTAAGTCGTCCTTGAACTTAAATCGAAGTTCGGTTATATCGCGTGAATTTAGAGATGGGTAGTAACAAATCCGTAAATGAACATAACCACAAAGCACATAGAGGTTCCACGTGAATGACCAAGGTCAAAACCGACAATTGACATTTTTTATGCTATTTGCTCCAAACTCTAGATGGGGCTACTGGTAAAATTCTGATTTCTTACTCCATTTTTAAGCTTTATGGGAGAAAAACTTAACCAGAGACTCCAAAGATGTGACGTGTATTTATTTATGTTTTTGGTTAATCTCATTTTTCCGTCTGATTTTAGTGATTTTTTGTTGGCTTTGGCTTTTGGTTTCTGTTTATAGTTTCGTCTTAGTTATAACCTATTGTGTTTTGCAATAATTTTGGTGCTACCTGTGGGTGCTACGTTGAAAACTTCGAGAAAAACTTCATTGATTCACCATGCATCTGCATCATAAAAAGAAACGGGTATAACAACTAATTGATAATCAATTTATCACTGGACTAGATTCCGAAATCATTTTTCACATAAGAGAGTAATACACAAAGCAGTGGAGTAATACCACCATCTGTATTTGGAAGGAAAATACCTATTTATCATTGAATGAATAGTTAAAAGGATTCACCTTTTAATACAATACCTATATTACATTTGTCCTCGGTTTAAAAGACATTTATAAAATATATTATTTTAGTGTTAATAAAATGTAATATCCTAGTCTCTACTTCACATTTAAATTATTGATAGGTATTTTAAAGATTTGAGATTATATACCTATTTGCTGCAAGTAAGTATTCGTTAAATATGTATTATTATTTGTATTTATTTTTATCTAATAATATTATTTAAGTTATTAATAAACATATTTTAAGAATGTTCTATTTTATTGTTTATTGATATATCTTATATTTATTTAATAATAATATGCAGAACCAACTCTTCACATCAGACCCCTGCTTATAACAAATTAATTCCTCAAATTTGGTATAATCGACCTAAATTATTTTGTAAAATAAAAGTTTCGAACTTACTAGTTCCATTCTTTATTTTATAAAATACTTTATGTGGAAATCATTTAAAATTTAATTTAAAACTACTACCTACTCCTAAAAATTACAATTTGAATTTACCGCCATCTGTCAATTGTCATTTTAGTTCCAGCTCCAAACACAAGGTGGCGCCAATTTGGTTTAAAAGTTTAACATTGGCGTGGGGTCTCTAGAAGATACGTGCTTTGTGAACATAACAGTTACAGATTTGGTAATAGCCATCTCTAAATTCCAGTGTAACACCGGAACCACCTCGAACTATAGAGACGTTGTAACCGAACTTCGATTTTAGTTCAAGGACGACTTACCCAAGTCCGACTCACGTAAGTTCTGTTTATAAATAAGGGCATTAGGTTCGTACATTAGTTTTAAAAAAATCTAATATGTATATTTTATTGTTATTTAGTGGTGTTAATATTTTTATTTTTGGAATATTTTCTATGTTAAAGTTTTTATAATATCGGTAGTTTGATTTTTTGAAAGACGAGCTACAAAAAGCAAGGTAAAATTATGTAACGATTTTCATAAAATTTCAAATGTATTATTTTTTATTTGAATTATAAAGAGAAATATTATTGTGGGAATGGTTTAATATAAATATTTGTGGTTAGGGTACGGCCTCTGAGGCTGAATTCGGACCACACTTTGTTTATATCCTGAAATATTTTGAAATTTTGGCAAGTCTGCAACGAGTTTTAGTTTTTCTATAGCTTTCGAAAAATCGCAAAAGATAGCTTCTAACATTGTGACGAAGTCACTATATTTTAATTTGAATTAATTATAAAAATGTAAATTTTAATTAATTTCCATGGAGTTACGCTTTAAAGATCTCCCTTATGTTGAATTCCCTAGTCATTGCCGGTTCTAAACGGCTGAGCGAGCCCCGGTAGCTTAAAATATTCTCATTTGTACTGTAAAATCATATTAAAGATCGAATTTCATGCAAATTTATCTAAATTATTTGCGAAGGTGTGCGAGGGTCATTTTTTGTTGTCATCAGTAGTAAATAGTCCGAAAACTGGTGGTGGCTTCTCCCACTCCGAACTGGTGGAGGTGGAGCGCCTTGATTTAAGCTAATGTAGGCTTTTTCCAAAAGAGAATATAGCACCCATGGTGTTCTTTGATGCTTGGAACCCGAACTGGTAAGTAGATAAAATGTTTAGTAACAAATTCACAGAGCACTTAGTTTTTTTTTAGTTTTTTTTTTTTTTTTTTAAAAACAACCATACTATAATTTTAGGCTCTTAAAATATTATAAAACTTTTGGAAAATTTGTATTTTTAAATGTGGGTGATTTGCTAGCTTCGAACGAAGTCAGCAGAGCACCTCGCGTTTTTTATTTATTTTTTTTTAAATACTACCACACTTCATTTTTAGGCTATCGTCAGGCTTTTGAAATATTATAAAACTTTTCTAAAAAATTAGAATTTTTTAAATAATGTAAGGTGCATTGCTAGAACGAAGCCAACATATAACTTTTTAAGAGTTTTTTTTCAAAAAACAAATTATTCACATTTTTAGGCTATTTTTATGCTCTTGAAATATGAAACATTCCGAAAAAAATTTCGATTTAAAAAACGAATATTTTTTGGAATGTTTTATAATATTTCAAAAGTCTAAAAATAGCCTTAAAATGCGGCACGATTTGTTTCCAGAAAAAAAATTTAAAGTCAGCAAAGCATCTCGTATTTTTCTAAAAAATGGCAAATTTTTCGAAAAGTTTTATAATAGCCTAAAAATAGCCTAAAAATAAGGTGAGGTTGTTTTTAGAAAAAACAAAATTAAAAATCGAGGTGTTTTGCTGGCTTTGTTCGAAGCTAGCAGAGCACTTTGATTTTTGTAAAAAACAAGGAGCATTACATTTTTGAATAGGGCATAAAAATAGCCTTAAACTTGCCTAAAAATATGGTAGCAACTCAAATTTTCTTAGGTGCTCTTCATTGGCATATTTGAGAATGATACAGATCCCAAATAAAATTCACATAATTTAGGTAGGTTAGTAATGATTTCAAAATTGTTTAAAAATACAGACATAATAGCTTTGTTCGCGGTAAGAATGCTGAACCGAATTATTACTAACTGAAACGATTTCGCAGGCGCAGTAATTAAAAAGCGTTCGCGTAACAAAAAGAACTACTGGTTCTATCCTGCGTTCGCGGTAAAATTATTATTGATTTTGAACCACTTGTCTATACCTGAAACACCGAGATATAATAGGGATTGCGCGCGCGGTAAAAATTCAGAATTGATAATGATTCGGGCATGCGCTCAAAGTATGAATTAGTAATTCTGAATCAGTTCAGGATTGTTACCGCGAACGAAGCTATAAAACCTAACGAATAGTGATGATAAAACTGGTTCATTTTATACAGAGTGTTTTGAGACATGTCATTAAATATGGCTCATTTTAAAAAATTCAGTTAACTCTTTTTTTTTTCAAATGCAATACCCTGTATTATTTAAGCATTAAATTCATTATGAATTTACCTCTACAACGATACCAATATAATTTTTAAGAAAATTTTTAAACTAAAAGTTGTTTGCGATATCGATCTTTATAATTTTTGTTTCATACATGATTTCTTTAAAATAGACCGTAATGGAAAAATTTAAGGAAAAGTGTAAAATTTTAATTTTTCAGTATTTTCGTTGACAATGAATAAATATAAAAAATGTTTCGCCTAAGATGTATGTGGAATATTTATATATTTAGTTAGTTCATCCTCTGAACATTTACAGGGTGATACAATAGGTTGTACAAAATAACCGGAAAAGCCTGTAATAACTAGACAGGAAAATCATGTGTTGAACACATCAGATTTTTTATTTTGTTTGGCATTCCCTATACCCAAATATATTTTTCTCAATAGTTTGATTGTTTTATTATAAAAATTAACATTATTCTAATTCTAATTGGCTTTAGAAACGTTGGTCAGTTACAAAACTACAAATAGGTAGGTCTAATTGATTTTCATAATTCTTCAAATAAAACAATCCTATTTTCAACTTAACTCTGAAAATAAAAAATGTTTATGTCCTTATTATCATTAGTAGCGATATGTTGCAGAGTTTAAAACATCTAGATAGCTACTGGTAAAGCTGAAGGACTGTTACAGAGAGGCGTCTTGAATTAATTACGAATTAAACAGCAAACTTTATGACAATTAAAAGAAAAACAGTTAATTTTTGCGTTAATCCAGTTATCAGAAATAATTAATAGTTTTCTGTTCTCCCTACGTCACAAGTATTATAAACCATTATTAATAAACTAAAAAATACGTTTCGGTATAAGGAATTAAAAAAAAAAATAAATTAAAGAAATTAATTAATTCATTAATTAATTGATTGGTGCTATCCCATACAGGGTATTCCATTTAAAAAATTGAGAAAATCGTAACCTCGCGTTTTGACATCCCTATATACAACGCAGCAAATGAATGAAAACTGTTAAAATTGTTGGACGATGTGAAAACAATCAAATATGTGTAACTACTTACAGGATGTTTTGCGTTAAAAAAGTAAAAGTTTGAAGTTTTATCAGCCCCATGTTTATGGACCACCTTGTATATATAAGAATAATTGTTAAATATGGTCATACAACTTGTATATTAAAAATGTCTCGTATTTCCAATAATAAAACGGCTATCAATCAGTTAGACACTTATAACACACCCTGTATTATGTATAATTGGCTAACATGTTGTTATCGTTGGATAGGTAAATTTATAAAGAATTTTAAGCTAAAATAATATACGGGATGTTGCATTTGAAAAAATTAAAGAAATTGAACTTAAAAGTAGGCATATTTAAGACATGTTTCATTTCGAAACACTCTGTGTTTTAAACCATTTTACTACTTAAATTATGATAATTTAATTCGGGGTCTGCATTATTCTCCAATTTCACAAAAAGATAATTGCTTGGCAACTGTTCCAAAACTGAAATAAAATATAGGGTATTCCATTTAAAAGATTACATTTTTTTTGCTAGGAAAAAGTGTATATTCAAAAATATTTTTAAAATATGCCTTTTTCAGACCCAAAATACTTTTATTTGAAACTTGTTTGCATGTCTAACACAAACTGAAATATGGAGCAATACGCACTTAATGTATCTATATCTAATAATGATGGAGATATTGAACTTTTTCACACTAATGGATGCCCCTGTAGATATGAATTATATTTTTAATGCTTACATTTGAACAAATAAAGTAAAAATGTATTTTTTTGTATTTTTAACCTTTTTTTAATCTATTAATGCCAAATATTTAACTATTGATAGCATTAGCTTATTATTCATAAAAACAATAAATAATTTTAACATTGCATTTATTTCGAAATAAATATTATATTTATTTTATAAAGCAGTTCAATATACAAACATGATATAAAAGTACCAATATAACGTGGTAGATAAAAAATAACATTTAAAGAAAATAATTATGGACATTAAGAAGTCGATACATTTGTACCTACGTGGTTCATCTACAGTTAATGTAACGTACTAGTATTTTTTATGCGAACTCATTGAAACATAAAAAAATTAAAACAAAATGAGAATTTATAATAAATTTGTACAATATATGTAACAACAAACACGTCTTCGAGAATGAGATTAAACCTATTTATAAAATATTTTTATAATGTTGTTTAAACATACACTGCATACATTGTGACATACGAAAAATAAATATAGAGTTTCTTCATTAATAATTATTTAATTGTTTTTATCACATCAGGCTTATATCTCTCTCCTATTGAGAAAAAAGGAAGTGATTCTTTATCGCACCGCTGTCGTCATTGGCCTTGGAAAACTATCTTGTTGCTTCCTAACAAACCCCAAAACATTTTTAAAGGGCAATTGCATATGATAGTACGCGCAATAAGGCAGAGGATCCCACATAGCAAACAGAGCCTCCCGTCTGTCTAAAACTGTTCCTATCAGCCTCGTTACAGATTCAATAGATGGATTACTCACAGTATGCATTACAGTGGGTGGCATCTTGTAAACACCGTTGCCATTTATTAGTGGCCCGGAATTTTGTCTGCTAAAATGCCGACATGGCTTCCAAACGAGTCTAGGATGAACGTTTGTGTAGCAAATATACGGTAAAGATACTCCCACGCGACTACTTAAAGGTATAACACTACCAGATTCTTTACAAAGAACGAATCTAAAACTAATATGCCCCGATATGGGTCTTAATAAGTTAATTTTATTAAAAAAATTAGTAAGCCACTGGTTAATATCTTTGTTCTCCTCCGGAACTAGTTCATTATTATTTTTGTTCATCTTACACGTCACGTTAGCTATTACCTGTGATTCTTTAACAGTGGTGCAAGTTAAGTAGTGATTACCTTCTAAATTCTGCACTACAACCCACGGCTTTTGCTCACTTATATCATTGGGGATCTTCAAATCGCTTCTGCACAACGGAAGTAAAATTTTAGAACGTTCGCGTAAACCTCTTGGTCCAGCTGTAGACATAACATACAGTCCTCTTCGGATCGCTCCGGTATCGTACAATTTATAAACATCATCTTTTGAAGTTATTACATGGTATAGTGGTGTAGTTATTTGATTCTTTTGGCAGCGTTTTAAGACTTCTAGAGTGTCATCTAGAACCCAAACTTCTCTAATTCCAGGACAAAAACAGCTACACCCCAAAAGTTCTAAATGTGGTTTGGCTACGGCATCGTAGTATGCTGGAGTTGTTGCTGCAACGGGAATAAAGTAGACAACCTGTTCTTTATCGACGATTTCACATAGAGCTCGCACGTAGTTTTGTTGCTTATCGCTGGTTGGTCTGGGAACAGTGTAGAATTTGCTTACAGCCGTGGAATACTTCGCAAGAGCAAAAAGGCCTTCTACTTCGCAAACAACAACTCTTGCTCCAGCTGAGTAAAAATTTCTTGCTAAATGAAGTGCTTGTATTGTACTTCCACCACTTATCAGTACCGTTCTCTTTTTACTATTCTTAGATGTGTTCGGAGATAATAGTATGGATAGACAAATTTTGATAATAGTCAACGGTAGCTGCATCAATTGCGTAAAACACCATAACCACATCGATATCCATAGCATGGGAAGAGCGAAAATCAATTGCCGCCAAGCTTGTGGTAGAACAGCTATAAATATCGCTTTCACTAAGCGTAGAAGAAAACACGGATACCATCCAATTAGTTTCGAAAGCAAATTGTATAAAAAATCATCTTCGTCTTCTTCGTGAAAACTTAAAGTAGGACTTTGACTTCTGGAGTCCCTCATATCTGATCTAATAACGAATGGTTCTTGTATTACACTTCCCAAGCTGGATGCTCTTCGAAATCTCTTTCTAAGGGTATTATCAGGCGAAGAAGAGATTGGAGAAAAAGAAGTTGGAGATGATGAAGGGCTTTGTATGCCGGAACCGCTTGAAGAACTCCCGGCATGAATACTCTCATTGCTCGGCCATGACACTCGAGACAAACTTTCAGACAGCACAAACGGCATTGTACGCGCGTATTAACAATTTGAGATAATTAACACCGCGTTCACGCACTTCAAACTTTTCAAGTATATAACGACAGCTCAGTAAATTGAATAACCGGCACGTATTACCATCCGGCGATCTTATACACTGTAAAAGTGTACTCTGCCCTAGCCGAGTACCCCTTCTCTCGTTACATTTACACTAGCGGCAACATGATGTGTTGAGGTAGTCTTTTGTGGGGACACTTCGCTTATCTCAAATTAAATAAATGTTCTTATGATGATATAAATTGGTTTATAGAAGCGCCGAGTTATATTATCGTAATTTGATAAATGTTGTTTTTACCTTCAGGTTTGAAGCTTCAGATAAATAAATTATTGATCATTTGAGTTTGTTCAAATTAGAAAAATTAATTATACAATGTGTTCCATAAAGTTGGATCCATATGGGATTTTTTTAATATTACGATTGGAAAAAACGTCGTGAGCATTCACCTCTGCTTTTTTAAAAACTTAAAATAGTCCATATTAAAGTTTGCCTATGTACTGCTCGAAGCGCACGTTTTTTCCTACAATTCACAAAAAAAGTTCTGCATCGCTTATAAATTCGTGATAAAACATATTTTGAAAAATACAGGTGGTACAGAAAAATAGATATAGATTTTTTTTGAAAGTGATAATCAAGACCGTAATAATACTCATTTATAGATTCCCAAGTGATAAACAATATATTTTTTCTACGATCGTGCAAAAAGTGACTATTTTTTACTCTATATACAGTTCATCAAATTTCTAGAGGTGTTCGACGCCCAGACAGAGAACGCGCTACGTGTGACTAAGATAGCTATTGTACAGTCTGCTAAACAAGTTATTTTAAATAGTTTTTAATATTTTTAGGTAATTAAATTTTAAAAGTGTGGAATAGTTTAGGGATTAAATTGGTCTGATTGGACTTTCTTAGAACGTTTTTAAAAGCAGCTAAAGATAGTATGTAGAATTGAAAATAATTATTATGCCATAAAAGGTGTTTTGGAATTCCTTCAACCTTTTGAAATTGATAGGATAGCGGAAAATACCTATAATTTTTTTGTAGGCCTTTGTAAATCGTGGAAATAGTTTATATTTTATTTCTACCTTATTAAGGAAAATGGTACCTATTATTAATAACGGTTGTTTCTGAAACATTACTAAAATTTTCGAAATTTTGTTTTTCTACAAAATAATAAACTATACTATTTAGAAAAAAATTTATTTCTCTTATAATTTTATAAAAAATAACAGGGGAATATTTACATTTCTTGATCTATTAAACAAAACGATAAATTATCTCGACGAATGACACCATGTTCTAGTACGGAAGCTAGCTTTACATTTTTGTTGGTGGTTTCATGGGTTTCATATCAATTTTTTGTAATTGTAGTTTACACGTACATATACCTCTTAACACTTGTTTGCTTTATTAAAAAAGTGTGTTGTTGTGATTTACGTCGAAATAAGTCAAAAACAACTTGAAACCCCATATAAAATCAAAAAGGAGAAACAGAAAAAAAATGAGCCTGTAAATGAACACAACTCAGAAACAAAAATAGCTATCTAAGAATAAAAAAATAAAATTTGATTCTTGTGCAGCTTCATCTATATCAATAACTGTTTTTGGTTTTTTAATGGTTTTTCTTGGTGATGAAAATTCCGATATCTCACGGTTATCGATTCTTTTTTCTCTCCAGAAATGCGGACGACAGTGTTTTTAGATACTCCTGTGGCTGCAGCAACACGATCATTTACATTTTTAAATGGTATTGAAGGTGAATTAAAGTTTCCTTCTCTTCTCATAAACTCTATAACATTGGCTATTATTTCGCGAGATTGACTGTTAATCACGCGGCCTCTTAATTTGCTATTAAACTCCATACGTAGGTTCTATTAAACTGTAATGAGCAAAAAACAAACGAAAATAAAAGAAATGTTTTAGCGAAATTTACATCTGACATTTACGTCTGAATGAAATAGTGAAATACTTGATGCACAGAGTGTACTTTCATTGCGTAAATCCGTCGGGATGCCTGTCAGTAGTGCTTTCTCTGTCTAGCCGTCGAAAGCCTCTAGAAATTTGATGAACTGTACTGTGCCAAAAGTTTAATTTTTTGCACTAGTGCAAAAAGTAGCTTACTTTTGTGCACTAGTGCAAAAAAGTAACTTATTTTTTGCACTAGTGCAAAAAACACTTCGAATTGTCAGTCAATTTTTTGGAAAAAAATAAAAAAAGAACACAGCGCCGGGAATCGAACCCGAACTTCTCCGGTGGGTGGTAAACATCTTAGCCGTTAGGCCATCATGGGTTTTAAAGAAACGTTTCGCAAACCAAAATATATACAGTCACTTTATTACTGGAATTTGTGATTAAATTTCAAAAAGTAGAAATATATATTTTATCTACCCTTTTGTTAATACCAAATTCGCTTGTTAGATAGGAATGAAATAAAATACAGAATTGAAAGATTTTTTGCTCTAATTTTAATTAATGCAAATATTTCTTAATTTTCATAGTTACCTATGAATTATTTTGTAAATACCCTGAACTGTCAGAATATTTTCGTGTTACATCCAGTTACATCTGGAGTGCGTTTAGAAACCCCGCACGGCGCGTCTGACCACATGCATTAGAATAGGGCTCAGACGCGTCGTGCGGGGTTTCTAAACGCACTCCTGCGTATTTGCCTCTGTGTGTGTCAAATTAATAGTTTAAAGATTTATTAAGTTGTAAAGTTATTAAAAATGTTCAGTTCGGATAGTGAGGAAGAAACTATCAGTTTCTGTACTCCTCCAGATTTAGTGGAAAGAGCTAATGAAGCAACGGCAGATTTACTACCCAATAAATCAAAAAAAATTTATGAAGTATGTTATAAACGGTTCACAGAATGGTGTGAGACTAAATCTGTTGGAAATATTTCAGAAAACGTAGTACTTGCATATTTAAAAGAAAAGTCGGAAATACTGAAGCCATCGACTTTGTGGTCAGAGTACTCAATGCTAAAGCAGGCTACACTTTTAATAAACAATAATGTGGAAATTCGAAATTTTCAAAAATTAATTCCTTTTTTAAAGAAGAAGTCGGTAGGGTATCGCCCCAAAAAGTCCAAAGTTTTTTCAAGAGAGCAACTTGATAAGTTTTTAGTTGAAGCTCCCGACAGTAAATATTTAATGATGAAGGTAAAATATAAAAATAATCTTTTTTTAACTTTATACGTAGGTGTTTGTTTCTTTTAGATAGTTGCAGTATTTGGGATTGAAGGAGCATGCCGCAGGGATGAGTTACAGAAACTTACTTTAAATGATATAAATAACATGAATTCTATCATAACAGTAAAAATTCCCGACAGCAAGACCAACAAACCTCGATCATTTGTAATAAGCGGACAAATTAGATCCTTTAATTTTGTGGAAATGTATCGCAAATATGCATCCCTCCGTCCCCAATCAACAAGCCACAATAGATTTTTTATTAGATACTATGAAAATGTTCCGTTCAACCTGTTGGTGTAAACACTTTTGGCAAAATCCCAAGTGATATTGCCAAATATTTAAATATTGAAAACCCAATGGAATACACGGGACACTGCTTTCGCAGATCTTCTGCAACCTTACTAGTAGAATCCGGCGCAGATATATTAACTTTGAAACGGCACGGAGGGTGGAAATCCTCAACTGTAGCTGAGGGCTACATTGAGGAGTCTATTTCTAAAAAAACAGAAATAGCTGCTCAAATTCTTGAAGGTCAACCAAGTATCAGCACCGGAAGCTTCACAATACGAAAAAGAGGTGTTTCAAATGAAGAGCCAGTCAAAAATGAAACCAAAATTCAAAGAATTCAAAATATTGCTGGAAATGAAGTTTTTCCGTCACTAAACATAATAAACTGCAATAACTGCGACATTAAAATTGAAATAAACTCAAAAAAGTAAAATAAGAGATTTTTTGTTGTACCTTTTGTAAAATATTCTAATAAAATTTGATATAAGAGTATATTTTATTTCGATCGTAGAAAACATATTGTGTGCAACACGTGCAAAAAGCATATTTGTTGCACTCAGCATGATTGCAGCTTGAGACGAAGTCGAAAGCTGCAAACTTCATGCTTCGTGCAACAAAGATACACTTTTTGCACTAGTTACACAAATAACTATTTTTAAACACAAAACTGTTTCTCATGTGTGCTTTTTTATCTTACATTTCACAAAAAAAAATATATTCTTGATAAAAAGTTCTGCATCACTAAGGGTCGATTCCACCGTTTTGTTAAACGGAGATTAAAATGATATTGTTAATGTAAAAATGTCATTTTAAACTTCGTTTAACCCAACGGTGGAATCAGTCCTTAGCCAGTTTTTCAATCACAGTTTTAACTTTCGTTCACCTGAACTTTGATCGAATATAGAACCGAGATTAATATCAATAGTGTTTTTCAATCATGTCAGTATCAAGGTTCAGGTGGATATAAGTTTAATGTATATTGGTAGTTCTGAATCGAGGAACTTCTGACAAAAATGAATGCTCTATGTCAGTTTGACGTTTTTATAAAACAATCATTAACAATGGCCTTGTTCATCGTCGTCAAACATGTTTTAAAAGGCAGAGAAACACGTTTCGTAAGCGGTTAATATGACACTGAACGATCATTTTGTTTACAATTTGTTTTCTCAACCTCAAACATATCAAAAAAATTGATTGGCATTTGGACACAGAAGGTTATGTGTATTGTTATTGTTTCTTATTTTTTAATAGGTTTTGAGTTGAATTAATTTGTAGAGTTAATTAGAGTTTATACAGTGAGCACCATAAGTCTTACCCCCCCTATCTAACTCGTTACTGCAGTCTTGTTAGGAAAATCGCCGAGACACGTCGATTTTTGATTTCTACAATGTATATTTTTGTATGAATAGTTTACCCTTTTTTTTTTCTCTCCTGGGCTCGTCTGACTACAGCCGTATGCATAGTCGATCGCCAGCGACTCGCCAGCGATTCGCTGGCGATCCGCCGGCTAAAGCCCAAAAAGCTGGCGACTCGCCGGAGATTGTCACCGGAATGTCATTTCACGCAAGTTTTCATGTTCTTTTATAGGGAAAAATTTGATATTCGTTAATTATTTTTTGAGTTTTAAGAAATAAATCATGAATAAAATGCGAGAGATACCGGTGATAATCCCTATAAAAGAAAATAAAAACTTGCGTGAAATGACATTCCGGTGACAATCTCCGGCGAGACGCCACCTTTTTGGGCTTTCGCCGGCGGATCGCCAGCGAATCGCTGGCGAAACGCCGGAATGAATCTCTGGCGAGTCGCTGGAGATCGACTATGCATACGGCTGATGTGTCTCCGAATAACACTGAAGCCTATTGGCTTATTGTGTTTTACCCCATGTTAGTTCATAGCACCCACTCTATCACCTTTGTACCTTGTACAAGTTTGTACAGATCCTTGGGTGAGTGGGTTCTATATGTTGTTGGATCAACCTGGGGTTGTCCAAAAAGAGCCTGTCTTTTGCGATCTAGAGCTTCGCATTCGCACAGTATGTGTTTGGCCGTTTCTGGTTTCTTGTGACATAGTCGGCACATGAGTTCCCCATTGTACATGCCAATTTTGTTCAAGTGTCCCTTTACTGGGGCGTGCCTAGTCATGAACCCTGTTATCACTTTCAACTGGTTCCTATTCATTAAGAGTAGTTCTCCAGTTCTTTTGGGACATGGTCTGCCTATGAAGGCTTTTCTATGTGCCTGTTTTGGGGTGCTTCCCCAATAGTTGATATGTTGTTCCCGAATCCAGTCATTTATAAAACCCCGGACTGTACTTTTTGGTACTCCTGGGTTTGTGTCTGGTTCCGGTGTTTCTTCTGACCCTCTTTTTGCAAGTTCGTCAGCCTTTTCGTTGCCTTCGATCCCTTTGTGACCTGGCACCCAAAATAGTTTTACTCTATTACGGTCTGCCAGTGTTCTTAGTTCTTCGATGCATTCCCATACCAGCCTCGACGTAACTTTCTGACTCGATATGGCCTTAAGTGCCGCTTGGCTGTCTGACATTATTTGAATATGCTGATTTTCGACAGCTCTTTCATTGTTCGTTTTCGCACATTGCAAAATTGCGTATACCTCGGCCTGAAATACCGAGGAATGTATTCCTATAGCATAGCTATGGTTAGTATCAGGGTTTTTGGAGAATACTCCTGCCCCAGTGCCTTCGCAGTCTTAGATCCGTCTGTATACCAGGTTTGTTCCTGTCGTTGGGCATTGGGCTCCCTTATGGTGATCTCCGCTTTTTCCTGTATTAAAACCTCAAAGGGAGTATTAAAAGAGTACCTCTTGGTTAAGTGGTCTGATCTCATGTCTAGCACGTCTCCTGTCACTAACCTTGAGATACTCATGTGACCTGGCCTAATGTCAAGATTTCCCAGTGTATTCCCTTGTTGTTTCAGAATAACGGAAATTAACGTAGCGCACTCATCCTTAGAATTAAAATTCGGCCCTGCATGATTTCGGTTTTGGTTCAGACGCGAAGTAAGACTTTTTGCCATTAGAAGGTCACTGTTAGTCTAGTTGCTTTCCTATTTTGTGAGGTTTTGTTATTTTTAAACATTAATAAATCAACACGTAATGAAGCAAATTTCAAACTTTTTTGCACGGTTGAATAGAGAATAAAACCCCCTTTTAAATGAGCTATCACTCACCACCCCATGCCATTTAAATTTTTCGAAAGGGTTGCTACCCTCCAGTAAGGGATAAAATTAAGGGTAAACTAATCATGCAAAAATGTACATTGTAGAAATCAAAAATCGACCTGTCTCGGCGATTTTCCTAACAAGACCCCAGTAACGAGTTAGTTAGGGGGGGGTAAGACTTATGATGTTCACTGTATAGTATCCTTCTGTAAGTAGTTTAGATAATTTTACGGCGAAAAAAATTACAACTTGTATTATTTTGTGTTGTAAAGTCATGATGAATTTTTTAATGTGTCCTTGGATCTTCAATTCCAAATACTTAGCATACTAATGAATCAAAGATTTTGTAGCAGTCATTATATTATAGGTAAATTACATTTTTTTAAATACACGAATAAAGAACCTACTGTAATTAGATCATATTTTGAAGAGCGAAATGTTAATGCTATTTATTGTTTCATCAACTGTCTGATATACACCGATAAATTAAAATAAAGTAAAGGAACTCCTGCTCATGATACTGATAACATACATCTCAAAAAGTGATCTTTTTACATGTAACAAGAATAAACAATAATAGAGACAACAGCAAGTAGGACTTTATTATTTTCAACCCATACCTGGCTACGCCGACCGGCATAGACTCCAACGGCCTGGGCACAGCTCAAATTGTATATTGAAGAAATGAGTAAAAAAGTTCAATAATTACCATCAATAAAATCAAATAATTAGGTACATTAATCTTTTAATTTGCAAATAAAAATGATAAAAGGCAAATACCAAAGACCAGCTCATTAGAAATTTAAGGTTATATTTATTATAGTTTAAATGTCAAACCCAAACCTACTATATGTCAAAAGGATACCGATGTACAAATAATAAAATGCGTACAGCCAGCCGATGTACTGCTAGTCATTACCTTCAAAATAAGTGACAATACTGTCAAACTAATTTTCAGTATATTTTTTAGTTATTGAGATTAAACATACATTAAAATGGGTTATTCTTGTGTAGAATCGATAAATAATAGCATTTCTGTTTTTATTTCGTCTATAATTATAAATCATTTGTTAATTTAAATAAAACTATGTGAAGTCAATTTAATTACGAGTATTAAAGCATCAAAAATAAAAGAATAGGTGGTCCTGTGATTAGCGTTTTTGCCTTCTGAACGAAAGACTGTAGTTCGATTCTCGGATAGGGAAAAATGAACTGAACTATTTTCTTTTCTTTTTGTTTATTTTATTTTAAAAATTATTAAAAGTCATAAATTATTTGGTCTTAATAACCTAAAATATTTTTGTTATTTGTAAATTTTCGTTTGTGGGTCGTAGAAAAAATATACTCTACAACTCGAGTGGATTGTCCACATCGCACTCCGCCTGCGGCGTCGTGCTCAAATTTCGTCTTCGTGCGATATGGCCATATCCACTCTTGTTGCACAAACTACTATAGTCTTTGTCGGAAAAAAACTTAATATGATGTTTTTTTTAACGATTTTATCATTTGTTTTTTTTTACAGTGAAAATAAATACAATTTTAAAAAGTATTTAATCTTTACCTACAGAAGCATATTTTTTATTACATTAAAAATAAATACTTAAGTTTCTTTAAAAGTGAAGTACTATAAAGTACTACAAAACTTTTAAATGGAAAGATTTTTCGTCTGGAAAGTAGACTATATTTTTTCTACGATTTTACGAGTTATAAACACTTTTCAATTCTTTACATACATTAATTTTGCTAAAACCATTTTTCATTTACTTACCTTACTGAAAACATGTATCCGAATTGAAGTGATGTATACAGTGAGAAATGATTTATAAATCTATTTTTCGTATAACTTTCATATCGCATTAACAATTAATTCTAGCATGTCCAAAACTCTTCAATATATTTAATATTTTGTTTATTTATAAGTTTGTAGAAAAATAGTGTATGTACTTCGTGTGGGTATAATATTGATCCATTCTATACCACTACGTATTTGTAACTGCCCAATTTCACTGCTCAAGTACGTTTACTGAATTGGCAAACACAACAGTATAATTTTATTCTACTGAAATGTAGTTTTTCATCACATTGTGTTTTTTAAATAAAAACCCCTAAATATGTATATACAGATACTGTACCATTATTAAAATACCCTGAAGTTCTAGAAAATCATAAAATGATCACCCTATAAAGAAGAAAAACCCTCTTTCGAATATGTTATCCTAAGGGTCGGTTTTTCAATGTCCAGTCAAAGTGGCTGTTACGTAGCCGACAGCTATATTTAGCTGGCAGTCAAAGTCCCTGTTACCGATGGAATATGGATGGAAGTGTTTTTCATCACGAATTTAACTGCTAGCTACGTAGTCTAATACTTTTTATTTATTATTAGGCAGGTTGGCATTTCTGCTAATTTGTTAAATGGTTTTTATTGGATAATTTAAATTTTCCGTTTTACATATCGTGTCTTGTGTTGATCGTCACCGACCTTCACATAAAAATTGTTCTATTTTGCTTCCATTTTTCTTTAAGATCTTGTTATTTTCTGTTTTTGGGCAATTGGTGATTTAGAAAAAAGAGAAAATATCTAATTACGCGGAATCAGATAGAGCCCTACTATTGAAATTTGGTCATCTTACAAAATGTAAAAAAAAACGGAAGATGCAATATCACGGAAACGAAATGAGAAGGTTGCAGAATAATCTAAAATTTAATAATTCGGCATCAACTGCTATGGTTATTACCCCGTGTTCTGTGTAGGCTTTGTTACTGTTTCCCAGCGCCACTTTAGGAACAGCACTGTTAATTAGTACCCAACAGTGAATGGTAGGATTCCCCACTCGACCATTATTTACTGTTGGGTACTAATTAACAGTGTTGTTCCTAAAGTGGCGCTGGGAAACAGTTACAAAGTCTACACAGAACACGAGGCTAATAACCATAGCAGTTGATGCCGATGACACAAAAAACAAAAAAAAAATAAAATTCAGTTCATCGATATCGAAATAAATGGGCCGTTCCCTTACAACACACGGATTACACGGTCATCATTGATTAATATTCAATAATTTAAATAATTTATTTTTTGGCATCGTCGCTGTGAATATATTCAAAGAAACCCATTTTTCAGAAAAAAAATTAATAAAAATATTAACCTCTAAATTTAACAAACATCGTCTTACGCATGTACAATAAATAGCTGGCGGCTATCTGTACGAAATTACCACTTGCAAGTGTCGGTTACGGTTACAGTCAGAATAGCTGACGGCTATCGTATAACTGGAGGTCGAAAAACGTTTTGACAGTCAGTGGCTGACGGCTATCTCCGTAGCTGCCAGCTATCCTAAATAGCCGGAGATTGAAAAACCGGACCTAAATCTATGGTTGGTTTACTGACCAAGAATTTCGACAATATAATGCAGTAGTTTAAAATCTTATTGGAAATTATTCATCGAAACAATCCGGGATATCTCCAAGTTAAGTCTGGTCGCGTGATTCCGTGACAGCAATATAATGTTGATTTTTTTTCTTCATTCAATAATAACGCTTAATTTTTTTGATATTTCAATACTTTTTTGGCACGCATTATATAATTCCTTCGCTATTATGCATTACATAATTCTAAATGTGTTTACGGTTTAAGTAGACTTTTGTTAAAACTGAAACCTGGTTTTTTATTTATTTTAAAAGGGGTTTTATTGGTAAAAATTGAAAAAATTCAATAGGGAAGTTTATTTTATAGTAGGTGAGATGGACAAAAATTACATGCTAGGTTAAGTTAAAAGAATGATATTTCATCATTTTTTTTTACCTTTATCTGTATCAGCCAGTGAATCTACAATATTAATTCTCTCCTAGACTTCACTAATTTACGAGTGAACCCCTGAAGATCTGGGGAGGGATGGATATTATTATTCGTCTCATAATTTCATCGTTACTTTAACCAATGATTCTAAATGTATTATATCAAAATGAGAGGTTTCCGCAAATGTATGTAGTTAAACAGAGAGGTCAACAGATCCGTGAAACAAACAATGAGACTGCTTAAAACCGCTTTATTTTGTGTATCGCACATAAATAAGGCGTGACGTCACAAAGTAGGACGAGGCATACGAACTACGAAACCTTTTTAAACTCTAAATACATTTACAATTAGTTCTTGCAATTTTAAATAATAATTTAGTTTTACGACTAATTTATATTTTGTTTTTTGTTCCAGTGTCTAAAACTACTTCAAAATAGTCATGTGTTTTGTACCCAACTGTAAGTACTATGTAATGAGCAACAAATTTGTTAATTTTTTTATTTCATACAAAACCTGTTGAAAGGAAAAAATTGATTATTTTGATAACTACTTCGCTGCAAAAGTAGGGAAACTTTACGTCAACTATGTATGACTTTTCTTTCATACTATACAGCATTTCTCATTTGATCATCAATGACTCAGCACTTCAATGCATTTTCACCTTTTTTAATCCTTTTGTTGTCATTTTCAAAAAAAGGTATTTATGCTAGACAGTTATGTTTACGAAAAATATCTAAAAATATTAGTGAAATAAAATATAAACACAACACTAACATTACCTTAAAGTAACCAAATATTTAAGTCAGAAATCTCATTTTCGCCTAATTTTTAAATAAACAAATAATTAAAAATTTAAGTTTGCTTCAGCGTTATTATATGAAGGGGAACGTTTGGTTAATTTTTGTTTTATTTTAGGTTTCAAAACACAATGAGGCATTCCAACGACCTGTCAAAATGCCGACAAGTGGGAACTGACAGTTTAGATATGACAACACTGTGGGCCTGTTGTCATTGACAGGGTCAATGATACATACATAGTTATATAGATTGCTCAAAGAGAGTCGTTTGCGAGTGGCCATATTGCCTCGCAAATGTTCAAGAATCAGAATCAGTTTTGCAAAAATGTGTTTACAAGCCAATTTTCAGCCTTTAAATATAGTAAAAAAAATAATTACCGTCTTTTTTACTTTGAGCCATAAGCTTATGTCTATTTTGAAAAACATGGATGATCAAT
Organism: Psylliodes chrysocephalus; assembly: GCA_927349885.1. Taxonomy (NCBI): domain Eukaryota; kingdom Metazoa; phylum Arthropoda; class Insecta; order Coleoptera; family Chrysomelidae; genus Psylliodes; species Psylliodes chrysocephalus. Next base: position 79,385,276 of record OV651815.1, on the reverse strand, counting down.
CTATATAACTATTTAATTGACCCTGTCAAATCAACAGGCTTACAGGGTTACCATATAATAATCTGTCATAATCCACTAGTAAGACAATTTGGTTGGAATGCCTAATAGTAATAGATTGAAATAATTTTTGAATTGTAGTAATGACGTAATGACAAACCAAAATGAAATAGATCTAGTACAATTGTAACAACCCTGTTTTGTTTGATCGGGTCACTTTGAATTTGATCCAACGTTAGTGGATTTCTACTTTTTTATTTTTTTTTTTTTTTTCGTAGATCTTAGTAGCTTTCTATAGGTTTGTTTCAACAGCAGTACATAACTGTTCAGAATTTATGCACAAGTAGTGCGAAAAATAGACCAGTTAAATCGTACTGCTCATGCGCAGATAAATTCGGAACGGTTCTGTACTGCTTTTGGAACAAACCTAATAAATTAATAAAAAAATTCCAATTACTCAAATAAAACTTCCTATATAATTTATATAAATATTTTCTAATACATTTTTAAAATATATAGATCATAAAAATAATAATGTTGATATTCGCAGAAATCTTCTAATTTTACTGGACAGGCGTACTATAAATGATGTTATAATTTTTTATAAAATTATCAATGGTATTAGTCAAAGTCCAAATATTTTGTCTTAACTATATTTGAAACTACCTCAAAGAGATCTAAAAAATCCTAAACTTTTTCATCGGCCATTTGGTAAAACAAATTGTTCGCAAAACTCTCCACTGTGTAGAATATAGTAAGAAATGCAAACCACTTTGGTAATACCATTGAGGTGCGTCCTAACCAAATCAACACTGCCGATCGACTCTGTCTATCGACATTGTTGGTCAACAAGTCTACATAACTGCATCTGTCCCACATACTTTGATTTTCTTTACTATACGGCGCAAGATAGAGGTCCGACACGCCCAACATAGGGCCCGGCCATTTTGAACCCTATGCAACAGTTTATAGCTAAAGAATCAGATCGCTCACTCTGCGTCGGCACTTTTAATCTCAATGTTCCAGTTTATACACTGCGCAACTCGGATAATACAATATATAACAACCGCCTATAATAAAACAGCTGTCTTCTGCGTATCCTAAATTTGTATCCCTGGAGTGGATCTTATTTTGAAACTTTCAACTGGTCCGAGTGAGCTAACTGATTCTTTAGCAATAATCTGTGACTCAAAAAATAATATTCACTGACACTGACAGCCGCAAGCAAAATATCAGGTGCGTTTTAATCATCCGCTTCTGCTTCCGGAATTGTCGGTTTAGTCGTTTTAACTTGTCAAATTAAAACAAGAAAACCGACAATTCCGCGAAGCAGTAGCGGATGATTAAAACGCACCTATTAAAAATATTGCGCCAAGATGTAGGCAACACGTAATAAGGGTTCAAAATGGCGGAGTTTTCTATCTCCTTTTAAAAGGCACTCAGAAAGCTGCGCAGTGCGACCATTCTCCGTATAGTAAAAGAAAATCAAAGTATGTGATCTGTCCACACCAGAGTTGACAGAAATGTTTGTCGATCAGTCGAAATTAACATGTCAGACGAAGATAACATTATAGTTGCTTGTGTCATATATATATATATATATATATATATATATATATATATATATATATATATATATATATATATATATATATATATATATATATATATATATATAGTTTCTGATCTTATAGTTTTTGTTTTTTGAATCCCATAGATTTTTTCTCAGTTTGTATGCCTCAATAAAGGCTATGACTTTATCTTGTTCCCATTCCATTTCTTCAACCCAAACACAACGACAATGTAAACAAGGCAAGGCATTACTGAGTACTTAGTACTCAGTACTAACAGTTTGTCAAATGTCGAACGTCAAAAACATGTCCACACACTAAAGTCGATCGACTGCTCTTTCATGTTTACCGACAGGCGATGGAAAACAAATCGACATGTCGATCGATTTATTTTGTCGATCGACATCGTCGATTGCCGCGTACACACAAAGTCGACAACGTCGATAGACAGAGTCGATCGACAGTGTTGATTCCTTGAGGACGCACCTTTACTCTGGAGCCCTATATGTATGTGTGTATACAAAAAAGGTTAGACATATAAACAATTAAACTTTAAGCAGCCGTAGTTGTTAGCTCACCTTGTAGAACTAAAATTTTACCTTTCATTCGTATTGGCAACAAAATGTAGGTCATAATTAATGATTAAATGATAATTGATATAAATGATATGATATATAAATGACATAAATGCTATAAATGATTCTTTATCTCTAATTTAACTAAAATAGAAATTGAAGTCTCACTATCACTATTTAGAATTGTTAATGTCATTGTTCTAGATTTTATCTATATGTTATTTGTTTATATTTGTTTTACTTAGTGCTCTTTATTTTATTTTAATACTTATTATTATGTAAAAAAGTGTACAATACTGATCTTGGGGATACATATTATGGATCTCGATCTGTTGTATTCCTGAATGACCTAAATAAATAAATAAATGAAATAAAATAAGAAATAACCGCGTCTACTATTACTAGTTTAGTTGAGGATAAGAGGAAAGAATCGATAAAACACCTTCCGCCTTGCCAACAGCGATTAAAGGTGCTATGTCTGGAAATCGCTGATAGTAGTTGCTTAAACTATTAAATTTCCCGTAAATCTTCGACGTGTACCGGCACCGTCTGAATAACAGACGGTAATTAAACTTGTATGTCACTGTAAAAATAACAGTGGGGCGTAAAAATAATATTAGTTTTTATACTGTTATTTATTTTTTGTTTGTGAAATCTGGAGCTTGAGTCGTTGATATATAATATGTACCCTCCTACTATATCCTTTTTCTTAGTATTAATAATACAAAGCCCAATAAAAAATGAAAATTACCAGGTCGGTTTCCGTTTTTCCTTGGATATTTTAAACATTTTCATATATATTTAAAAGTATAATCAATTATAAGATAAGTATCTCTTTGGGCTATAAGACAAGGCCACCGAGAATCAAGTCAAACATAATCATATAAAATTTATGTACGACCGGGCATTAAAGTCCAGATTATAAATACGTTTTGCGGGCGTTAAGTGCCCCTTTATAGCCCGCGGACTACTTTACCGCCCGCGAACTACTTTACCGCCCGCGAACTATTTCTTTTATAATAACCTGCTCACAAAAATCGAAAAAGAAAAAATAATAGTTATTTATCATTAAAACGGTCGAACATAAAATTTTACATATTTGTTAATAAATTATCATTAAAAGGGACGTGCATAAAATTTTGTATGTATTTCAGGCGTAAACAGCGTTTATGGACCTTAGGTGTTAAAAGCCCTCGCCTAGCGACTCGGGCTCTTACTTAAACGTTGCGGTCGGTAAATTCCTGTTTACGCCCTTGATACATAAATAACTATCAGCATCTTTTGTGTATTCATTACAATTCAACGAACAATTAGTATTAAATTAAAAATTCCTAAAGTAATCAAAGAAGAAAAAGAAAAATTATATAAAGAAAACTTATATATATTATTATATAATAATTAGACTTGAAGATATTTTTTAGATTAGGAGATCTTCAATATTAAATATAATAAAAATCAATGATCAACAAAACTTTTCAATAGCAAACATGGTAAAAAAGGAATAATTTTCTAACTACATTTTGAGAAAAAACATATTCATACTTCGTAACTGAAATTGGGCAACAAGAAAGAAATGTAATTTTTATTTTAGTGACAATTTGGAAAAATACCCATTATGTAAAAACGAATAGAGATAAAAAATTGAAACTAGAACTATCAAAAGAAAATAAAATTCTATACAATATTAGTATTCTTAACATCGATTTAGTGCATTAATAATTATTTTACGTACTAGTAAGTGAAGTTATATTAACAACCGCAAATAGTAGTTTGTGCAACAAGAGTGGATATGATGGCCATATCGCACGAAGACGAAATTTGAGAAATTGTTTTAGAACGATGTGGACAATCCACTTGAATTGTACAGTATATTTTTTTATTTTCCCCCATCCGAGAATCGAACTCCAATCCTCTGCGTGGAAGGCAAGAACGCTAACCACAAGACCACCTACTCTTTTATTTTTGTTTCTTTAATACTCGTAATTAAATTGACTTCATGTTGTTTTATTTAAATTAACAAATTATTTATAATTAGACGAAATAAAAAAGAAATGCTATTATTTATTGATTTTACACAAGAATTACCCATTTTAATGTATGTTTAATATCAATAACTAAAAAATATACTGACAATTAGTTTGACAAAATTGTCACTTTTTTAAAATTTTAAAAATAAAAGCAGTCGGTTGATCATTTATGAACGGTGATTGGCGGATTTCATTTTTTTGCAGTGTTCTCTACCTAGAATGGATATAAAATATATTCGTTCAGTTGAAGGCAATAGCATACTTTTTCGTTTTGTAATCTGTGCGTAAATAAGGTAATATCCATGTGGGTGTAGAATAAATTCATATTAAATCCTTTTATACTTTTGATTTATTTCCGATAATCAGAGTTTGTGGCGTAAGGTAATTTTACTTTAGGCACTAGTAAAATATGTACCTATATTATGTAGTCGAGGTATATGAATTATTAGTGTAAGAAAGGGACGCATACAAAATTCTGCAGGCAAACGCTTGGCCACACAGGATCGGGTCTGGACAGAACATTCACTTGTGAAATTTAAGGAAAGATGGGATGAAACAAGAAACTGCAAAGTTACCCGAGAATTTTTAAGTTATTTTGACAACACTACAACAAACAAATACTTGAATATGAATAGACATCGCCAAGTACGAAAGGATCTCCACAGCCTGGGCTAGTCAGAATCCGCAACTATGCAGGAGGTGCGAATAAGAAGATGATACGATCGAGCATATCCTCTACGATTGCCCGACGCTCTCATATATTAGAAGATTTGTGAGAATAGGCTAACACTGGCGGATATAAGAGAAGCACCTCTTTGCGATGTAGTCAGTAGGGCGTCACGTTTTAGGCGTATTTTTCCACGCTTGGAGGAAGCACAATGGGCCTAGTCAGCCCTAAATACTATGGGGTTACCGACGTTACAGATACAGATTACCTCTTTTTCGAAGATTTAAAAAAAGAAAAGATTAGAGACGACATTAAACCTTGACCTTAACTTTTTTAATAAAATGAAATTTTTACGATCTAGAATTACAATTATTATTTACAGTATTTAGTGTACATCTACCTATTCAAAAAAAAAAAATGCAACAAATGTTTTTTAGATTTCTTATTTTCAATTTTCATTTCATTTTGTATGTGTAAATAAATAAAAAAAATATATTCAGGGTACTCAGTCTCTAACCCTATTAGATAGACTAAATGGTTGCTATGCTGTGACATAACAAAAATGTATATGAAGAATAAATAATTAATGTTTCAACTAAATTCGAACGCCGCCGCTGCTTTTAAAACAATTCCAAATTGTCATTCATAAATAATAATAGATCGATTGCGACGAATTATATGTAAATTAATATAATGTAAACACATACATTAATTATACCAAAAATTTGAACGAAAACATTAATAAATGTTTCTATTATTTATTAAGTGAACTTTGAAAAGTTGCGATAATGTTGATTCAAAAGTCGAGATAAAGGTTTAAAAATATAATTTAACATAAAAATTTAACATATAATTTCAAATATAAAATATAATTTAACTAAGTTATAGTGACTTTTAATATTACAGGGTGTCATATTAAGAATGGAAATAGAACAACTAAAGATTCTCCGATAAAAAATGAGACGCTTAAAAAATGTTCACTTGTTACGAGCCTGTATAGTCCAATAAGATGTCTGAAATTCGTGAAATAATAAGAAATGATCGATGGATTTGTATTCTACACATCGCATTTAGGAGTAAGAAAAAAACATTCGAATTACAATTTTTCAGTGGTGAAAAAGAAGTTTGATACACCCTGATGTTGCTCCAGTGATGTTTATTTATTCCCGCATATATAAATCTAGGTATATATCTTTCGCCAACAAAACTATTTTTCATGGAATATTTTGTAGAGTATAATCACGCAAAAATAGTAGTGTTATTAAATTTGTAAAACAATTAGATATAAACAAGGTAATCTGATACTAAATAGGTCGGTTCACGCAACATCATAGCCCAACATACAGACATATTTAGTTACATTTAGATTACTGATTAGATAGTACGGGTTAATGTACCTATTATAAGTGTTAAAATATTAATAATGTTGATTTACTCTAGATTTGTTACCCTTTTACTTGGTTAAAATTAAGAAAATAAGGATTTACCGTTTTCTTGAAGGCTGTATTAAGTAAATAAGAATACAAAAATTATGCTAAATGAAAAAAATCTTTTTAATTTATTAAATTTTAAATATTGTGAACAATTATGTTCGTACATGTGATGTACATTATTAGCACAAGAAAGTTTTATTAAACAAATAATGTAAAACCAGGAAATCTGACTGTAGGGGTTCAATCAAAATGTGGCTGGTTCTGTTTAGATATCTTCTACACCTAGATATTTATTTTTCACAATAATTATACTAGTTTTAAAATAACTACATATTATACAAGGTTATAAATAAGGGATATATTTTAGTTTATGTATTTTTAACAAATTAAGTTACCAACACGATGTTTTTTTTTTAAATAAGTATTATTGCACCTGCGCTATAAATCTATCAGCAATTTTATCTTAACCTAGAAACGGGAGTACCGTCAAAGTATCTGAATTGTTGATGTGTAAAATTACTGGATGGCGCCATCAAAAATATCCTTGGGCCTAAACCTATCCTATGACTTTTAAGATACAGAGTTTTGAAGTTAAAAATCACAAATTTTTTAAAATGGACATGAAAAATCACCCTTAAATATTTTGTACTGTCAATATACACGTACTATAATCAAAATATTGTCACTTACAGGGTGATTGATGATTTTCCGATAAAGTAGGTATTTCCAAAAAAATACCACCATCAAAGTCACTCAATATTTTTTGATATTGTATAGTTCTCGTATGTACTCGTTCGAAATTCTTATTGGTAAAATTGGATCCTATGACTAGTTTTCCAAATATAACTTAATATGTATCTTATTGTGAATTTTAAACAATAAATATACATGGTGTTTCGCATAAATACCGACACAGAACAGGTGCGTGTTGAAAACCCCAAAAATAAGATGATTTACCGCAATTTACCTCTATACCAAGTTGTACCCCTAAGGATTTACGGAAGCCTAAGGTTGGACCATAAATTTAACAGATTCAAATGAGAAAGTGATTTTTGTATTAACATTGTCATATGTATTGATTTAATTATTGTCGTTTCTCTCGAAAAATATTATGTTTATTAAAAAATAAAAAGAGTAAAAAAAGTTTTAAAATAAAATTTTGCATAAAATGAAATTAAAATTTAAAAAATCGGCCGATGGATAAAAAGTTATGCATATATAAGGGATAATTACCCCAAAACAACCCCTTAAAATATTTCAATTAATTCTTACTCACCCACAAATTAAGACTCATGAAGCGCCTAAATTTAGTTAAACGGTTGCGGAGATATTAATTTTTTCCAAATTTATGGCCCCACTTTAGGCTTCCGTAAATCCTTCGGGTACAACTTGGTATAGAGGTAAATTGCGTTAAATCATCATATTTTGGGGTGCCAAACACGCACCTATTTTGTGTGGGCACTTATGCGGAACACCCTGTATATTGGCTTTAGTAGATATGTTCCTGAGAAATACTTAAATATTTTGACACATTCTGTTAGATTAGGAATGTACAATGTACTGCCTTGTACTATTTGGAGGCAGACAACAAATTTCGTACTTACAGGGTGATCACAATTGAATATGTAATGTAAAAAATCAACAAGAAATGTTGAAATTGTTGCCAAAGAATAGAAACTAATTGCCTTGTAAGTTGCTAATTGTTTATTAAGTCCACATACAGGGTCATACATGAAATGAATTGTGTTCGGTCTACAGATTTATTTGGCTCGAGCATTCACAAAAGTGCTTCTTTATATTGTATATTTAAATTAAATTGTTGGCTTCTTTCCGCGTCACCCATGAAGCAAAAAGCCCCCAATACATTTTTTAAGTCGCATCCCCTTTTTATCATAAAAGTGTGTCGCGATCGACTTGTTGTCATAGGTGTACTCTAAGGGGGAAAAAGGGGTGTGAAATGCATACTATGTTTGGTCACTATGTTTCGATAAGTAAAATATATGTTCAAAACTATTTTTATTTTTTAACTCACTTATTAAGTTTTCGAGATATAGGCTCATGAAGTCCGGTGACAAGTGTAACACCAGTGTTGCCAACCTCTGGGAATTTTCCCATATTGTGGGAATTTTCCCATATCATGAGAATTTTTACTGCAAAAATATGGAAATGGAAAATAGGGAAAAAATGAAAATTAACTTAAAATATGGAAATTCTTTTTGACAATGTTGATTTTTGGGGAAAAACATTAAAATAAACTTAAAATATGGTAGTTCGGCTCGACCACGTTGTTTTTGGTCTTCGTCTTGGGAGTACTCATTACCCGCAATCTTATACTATTTATTCTTTGTTTGTGGTTTTCTGAGCAGGACCGACTAGAGGGGGGGGGGGTAGCCGGGACCACTTCCCAGGGACCTGGCTCAAATGGGGGCCGGGCAGCGGTGGTGTTTGATACTTTCAGAAATTTGACACAAGAGGGGGAAGTCCTTACCGGTTTTATTTTTTTAGAGGAATTCAAGTAGAGGAGGAGAAATTTTTGCTTGAGGACCTTTTTTTTTGAGAAATATTCAAGCAGAGGAGGAGAGAAATTTTAGCCCGAGGACTTTTTTAGAGGAATTCAAGAGGAGATAAATTTTTGCTTAAGGACCTTTTCGAGGAGAAATTTTTGCGTAAAGGAGGAGGATAAATTTTTGTTTGATGACCTTTTGTTATTTAATGTTTTATAAAATTGTCGCGGGGCCATATCTGGAGAATTGTCCTAGGGCTCGGTCTGGCTCTGGGCGGCTCTGTTTCTGAATGAATGTTTTGTGTTGTACGTGTCTGAGGGTCGATTCTTGGGTAGTAGGAATCTTTTCCTTTAGGAATTTTTGACATTTTCCTATGATAGGAAAATCATGATTTTTTTTTTACAAAACAAAGCTAGGTACTTGTGTTACACTTAAAATCAAGAAAGAACAAACTATTTGAAAAGTATGTATTCATTTAAAGAACAAAATAGTTATTAAATGTTTATGGTTCACACTGACTGACTATTTAACAAAAAATATATATAATTTTTATTTTACAATTTTTTACAAGAAGTAGTTTTATTTTTTTAATTTACATTGTTTTACCATAGAGTATTTTTATTTTACTATAACGTTTATTTTCAAGTTTAAATACGTTTTTATAAAATAAAATGTATATTTTTTTAAATGAAAACGAACGTAGGAAAAATTGGGAGAATAATAAAATTTTGTGTGGAAAAATGGGAATTTGCTTGCGCATGTGTGGGAATTTCTGTTAAAAGTGATTGGTAATACTGCGCAACACATAAATCAAAATGTACTGTTCTGGGTGGGTGGAGATCACAGTGTCAGGTTGTCATAATTCTAGGAATTTATGATACCCCAAATTTATTGACAAATTGCCAAAATGCATTAAACAATTGCTAGAAAGTTTTGTCTTCTACACTCGCTTCAAAGTTCATGGTGCACGGAATTCTACTCCAGACATTACGAGCGATCGACGATCGACCAAAATTAGCCTCGCGATCGACTTGTTGGCCACCCCTGCCCTATAGGATGGTCACAGTTGAACTTGCAAGGTGAAAAACTCAACAACATGAAATTATTGAACATTTTTTGAGAATTTTTTTGACATCAATTTCTTCAACTAGCTCATGTTAAATGGATAATGTTATCAAGCCATTTAGCTTTTCCTCGATAGTTGTAGAGCATAAAAAATATTTGTTTAACTTTAATTTGTGAAGACTTCTTTCTCCACCTGCCACACTTATTGAAAGAGCAGGCAAGATTTTTAAAACTATACCGAACTTTGGAGCAAAATCTAGCTTTGTAATTAATTCTTTCTTTTTTATTTAGTAAGGCCAAAACAGATATAATCTTGTCTGCCAGGTTCAACGCGTTTATGTCTGATACGTTCCCATCAGTTAATACTATTTCTAGATCTTTATTTTAGTAAGTTATTTTGAAGGGTATCTTTTAAATCATAAATATTGTATAAAAATTGGAAATAGTTGCTGTAGGTACTGATCAAATTAAACAACCTTGATATAAGTGCATTGATACCTGATTGATATTTCAAAGTATTCCTTTAATTTTTGAGGTGCTCCTTCTTTTACCAAAAACTATATTTCGGCTTCTGATAAGCTAGTTGGTTAGGAACACGAATCTGAATTTATTATCGAGCAAATGTCTCTTCTTTGGTTTCCCTGGAGTAGATTCTTTGGATATCCCTATGGATCTGGAGGAGGCTCCACTTGTGCAATATCGGTAGCTTGGTTGGTAGTAATGGCTTCATGTTAATATCTGTGTGTCGTTCCTTGTAGGTAACTTTTTGAATTTGAACTTGCTTCCTTTGTACTGAGCACCCGATAATCTTTTACGTCTATCAGACATTCTAAAAACAATTAAAATGTTTTAATAAAAAAATTGTGTTTTTTTAAACGAAACAGAGGCGTTTTCGAAAGTTTTAAGGCGAGATTTTGTTAGCTTTGCTTAGGGTAAATTGTTAAAAATTATTTCAATATTTTTTTATGTTCTCGTATAACAATAATTTTAGTCTTTGCGCACCTTTAATTCTTTTTATTAAAGAAAAACAAGTGAGATTCAAATTTACAAAAACTTAAATGTACATTTTGTTAAATAATGTATTTTCTCAGTTTGATCATTGATCGTTGTCTTTCAGGAACTAATAATAATTGTTCATATTATTTTACAAAGTTATTGAAATAAATTTTATTCCAGTTTCAATTAAGCTTTATTGATTTTGCAAAAAATTTCACAAGTTTAAAAATTATTATTAAAACTTCGATATTTCCAATAAGATAATAAATATTTATAACAATTCGTTGAAATTTGAGTTATCTAATTAATTATTGTTTTGTTTTTTATAGTATTTATATTATTTTAGGGTCATATACATTCATAGGTCATTATACTGTATACTGTGTACGTCATTTTTATTAAAAAAAATAAAACATTCAAAATATTTTTTTGAATGATATAAAACATGGATACCTACTATTTTTGTTATGGTTACAGGAATTGTGCAATTGAACAAAATGCTTACTTTGATTCTCCCACTATTTGAAAATCCTTGAAATAAAACATATAATGCAAGTAATTATTTTGATAATAGTAGATATCAGGTGTATAAATTGTAAGAAATAAATAACATTTTGTTCTCAAAAAACTACTTATTTGAAAATTTCCAGGACATTAACGAATTCAAAGAATATATAACATTTAATTCAAAAAAAACTTTTAAATATTTATTTTTTACTTTTATTTACAATTATATAAAAAAATCAAGTTTTTCTTTGTAGCCCGTTAGACAAAGTAGATTTTTAAATTTGCAAGATTGTATTGTCGTAAGTGACATAAAATTATACAAATTTATAGTTATCTCGGTTTGATATATTGAAAAAACTGTTTACAGATTTAATTATATAGGACGATATCATAAGAAGTGTGCAAAAATGTATTCTCAATTATTATTAGGCAAAAACTTAAGGATTCTAATGATTTTCAAATCATAATTATACCATAAGTAGTAAGTGAGATAATTAATAAAAAAATAATATCATGTCACCATTTGCCTGGCTACCTGTAGTTCCCACGGCATTCTTATTTTTCATCCTTCCTAATTAATTCTTATAAGCATACATCGGAAAGAGTTGTCCACTAGTCAGCTAGGTGACTATCGTTTATAAAATGGATGATATAATACAAACGACGAAAAACTACTAGACTAATCCGTTGATTTATAATCAAGCTATTTTTTATTGCAATTATTCAGATTACCATTTGGTATTGAAACCAGTGCCAAACAGAAATACATACACACACATTCAGATTGTGTTTATTATTAAGCAGACAGAGCTGTCGTATCGGCTGCCGTCTTAGAAAGAAGGAGACAGCTGCTAATTTGAGTGGGGATGGCAGGGCTGGTATATCTAAGGGGGTCGCGACATAGGAGTCCATTTTGGACGCCATTTTTTTCGAAATAGTAGTTGCCCATTGATCTGGCAACCTGTAGTCGCCAGGTTTGCCAATATAAGAAAAAAATTCAATGTCTTTTTTTAAATGACATTTTCATTATAAAATGCCCATATTTTTTAGGATAAAATATTTCAATTTAATAAATTATTAATAATCTCACATGTACATAGAATACGTCGTGAAAAGTAGATCACTTTCAATTTCGTGCTGTTTTGGTTTGTTTATTTTAAAAGGTAATTGAAGAGATGAAGACAATTTTCTCGTAGATGAGGATGCATAACAAATTATGGCTCCCTTTTTTAGAGCTCCAGTCCCCTAAGTCTATTTATTTTAGGTCTTTTTAAATTATTGGTAGGTATTATTCACTTCATTTGTATGTTTTTATTTAATTTGAATAATTTTGTGTAATATCTTACAAAGGATGGCTTTGAAATACCTTTACAAGAGAGGTACTTTCCTAAAACTGACCGAACTTAGAAACTGAATACAGTTCTTAGAGAAAATCTCCAGTAAAAAATGTCTGCATGCAGAATAACAGTAGCATAGATTAACAAAGTGACAAGAGTTGGTCAAACCTAATATTTCAGAACAATAGTGTTAACAGCAGATTACAACAAGAACAACCAAAGTTTAGTAATCAACAAAATATTTCAGTATCTCCAGAATTATAAACATATGAAAACTATAATAAGAAACATGTATGGCTTCGAATAGGAAATTACCTAAATTAGCATATCTAGTGAATATTGTATTTAAAGAATATATTTTTAATCAAAACTTTTGTGCTTCTACTCCAATACTAACCATATAGAAATGCATATGCATTTTATAGATTCAGATCAAATGTACCCACAATTTATAAACATTATTAAACTAAAATAAAACATTTCAAATAACACCTGTTTTTTATTTATATAAAACATGTTAAATATATGTTTTTATTAAATACTTAAATTAGCCTCAACCACAAATTATTTTTTTGTTTTTACTTCTAGTGTAAAAGTGACTACTACAGTCTTTCAAGTTTATTATTTAAAGAGACCAGCTACTACAAAATATCCTATTGATGATAAGTAATTTCTCTTTTAATGGTTTTGCATTTATCAACATTTTACAACACTTTGTTTATATGAAACATCTATCTAGCTCTTAATTAAATCACATTTAAATCAAGTAATTACATTTTCATATTCAACTTATGTATTCTTATTAGAACTTAGTCACTTTTTTTTTAATTTGAATTTTTTGACTGGTAACTTCCATTCACCAAACCACAAACTAAGTCACTTAAAAATGATTAGAGAGAATATCATAAAGGTAAAATTCCTTCTTCTATTATGTTTTCCATGCAATTTTAGGTTGCAAACGTTTTTTCCAACATCTTTTTTACAATTATCCCAAGCAACACTATAAAAGATTTAAATCCTGGATTTACAGCATTCATTTTTGAGATGAGTGCAGTCACAATGCAGTTTCAGAGATAATTTTCACATGAATACTTATTTACCACAGCACAAACGCATGTACCTGTTTTTATAATACTATTACGGCAAGACAAACGATAACCGTGGATTTCGCCAAACGAACATCAGAAAAGTGTTGCCAACTTAAGCTGACTACTATTTCCCCCTAGCCTCAGTCACCCCCTCATCCATGGGTCTATGTCGCGACCCCCTTAGATATACCAGCCCTGTGGGGATGGTTTGTGCGAATATGTTCATTTGAGAATCAAGCATACGTTTTAAGAATGAATCACTATTTACTTCAACTACGCTTGCTTTAAACTGCTGTCACACTTCAAAATTAATTGCGTACTTTCCTGATAAGCACTATACAACTATAATAGTGTTCTTTAGAGCCTTGTAATAATAGTTTCCCATACTCTCTCATAATAATTTGACAACTAGGGGGATGACACCGTAAATGTTTACAATTCGATTTTTGTAAAATTAGTCTAGTAGTTTTTCGTCGTTGTATAATACAAATTGTGTAATGCACCTAGTGCTGTAAAAATTATTGCATATAAAGATAATATAAATTATGTCTTATGCAAGATAACTTAAAGACGACTTTGTGCTATCTGGGTATATAATGCACTTACTTATACATGCGTTACTAAGATCTAGTCTACAAGCACTTACATAAAGACGCCAAGTATTTCAGTACATCAAGTATGTGTCTTATGGTCTGTTCCAACAACGATCCGAAACCAGTCATTGTACCAGGATTCTGCGCAGTAGATTATTTAGGCGCCAAATTCATACTGCGCACAATCCTGGTGTCAATGACTGATTGATGTTGGAACAGACCTTATAAACTGAGAAATGGGCAGTGATTTATAAGTTGTTTTTGATCGTTGATCTTAATTATCTCGTGGGCGTACAAGGAAAATTCACCAAATCCATTTTTTTTGCAAATTTGCAATAACTGAAACGATGAAGTTTAGTTTTATTTAAAAAATCCATGACTACGGTTAATTTAATAATAATAAAAAAACTTGTTAATTTTCATTTTATTTTCCATTGCCTAATAAATATTGAAAAAGTATATAATTTTTGGAATTAATAATCTGATTAGATTAATCTTTTGATACTTTCCAAGAACACCCATATATGTACCCCACCCTGTACAACAAATAAAAAAGAAATTTTAAATAAACTGGATATAGATAAAATATTTTTTTATTGTATCCACTAATATGTTTGATATTTTAAATTTGTATATTGTATTCTTAAGTATGTACTTATACCAATTAATTTAAATAAAAATGAAATAAGAAATTCCAAGTGTGAAGGGTAAATACGATACCAACAAAAATTCAAAGTCCATGGTCTGGTTTTTGAATATCCTTTTAATTTCTATGTTGTATATATGAGTAGAATATTATGATAATAAGAATAATAATGTTTACTATTAATCGAGAAGAGTTGAAAATTTTTAGATAAATACACAATAAATAATTAAGTACATGATTACTTGATATGATATACAGGGTGATTCATTACAAATTGGAAATATTTCAACTATAGAATCCTGAGTTCAAATTATGAAGATTTAACCCAAATCACCTAAATAAAAAGTGTCTCCATTCTGAGTTGCAGGGTGTTTTGTTTAAAAATTTAAAAATTATTTCTGTCCAGTACTTTAAAACTATTTGACGTATTATTGTCATATTTGGCGAGAAGTGTAGATACTATACACCCTACTAAATTATGTTAAATAAACGTTTGTGGCTACCATCAGAGGCGTACGACAGGGGCAAGTGACTGGTTAATCTATCCCAAATTCTACACCACTGGCGGAATTGCAATTTTATCACAATTTTGTTCCGCGGCATTTTCATTTAATCGATTTTTTAAATTTTAGAACAATCACAATCTTAAGTGTCTGTAACAACAGCAATGACAGCATCCTACTAGATCGAGACAATTAAGCCAGACCAGAGCCAACTACACAAAACCTAAGCTTATTTTGAATATGTCGTACTATGAGAGCATGTATCCCGCCAAATATGACAATATTACGTCAAACAGTTTTAAATTACCGGGCACAAATAATTTTTAAATAAAACACTGTGTAACTCAAAAAGGAGACACATTTTTGTTAATACGGATTAAAGTTTACTTTGCGTAATAAATGTAATCCAATGTCCCAAAAAACACCGACATAATTATTAATCCACACTTAAAATATCTCGAAAAATAATAACTTTATCGCTATGAAGAAAGAGTACAATATTTACATAGGAAGTATTAGAGAATCGAAAAATTGTGATAAAATTGCAATTCCGCCAGTGGCGTAGAATTTAGGAAGGATTAAACCAGTCACTTGCCCCTGTCGTACGCCTCCGATGGTAGCCTGAAACGTTTATTTAACATAATTTAGTAGGGTGTATAGTATCTACACTTCCCGCCAAATATGACAATAATACGTCAAATAGTTTTAAAGTACTGGACAGAAATAATTTTTAAATTTTTAAACAAAACACCCTGTAATTCAGAATGGAGACACATTTTATCTAGTTGATTTGGGTAAAATCTTCATAATTTGAGCTCAGGATTCTATGAAACATCATCATCTATGAATCACCCTGTATAAATGTTGTAAGCTAATTTAGAATGTAGTTTCTTATTTATTACTGTCAGTGATAAGAAACCATTTAATTTAATTCTGAAAACTATATCAACATTTTATTTTAATACTCCTCTGAACTGTATTTATACTTACCTATGAAATGTTATTTTTGTAATTTTCTTGTTACCCACACTGTTTCTATTTGTGCAATTGCGCTTGGCACCACATACTTTGATTTTATTTTACTATACGGAGAATGGTCCCACTGCGCAGCTTTCTGAGTGCCTTTTAAAAGGAGATAGAAAACTCCGCCATTTTGATCCCTTATTACGTGTTGCCTACATCTTGGCGCAATATTTTTATTAGGTGCGTTTTAATCATCCGCTTCTGCTTCGGAATTGTCGGTTTTCTTGTTTTAATATGACAGGTTAAAACGACTAAACCGACAATTCCGGAAGCAGAAGCGGATGATTAAAACGCACCTGATATTTTGCTTGCTGCTGTCAGTGTCAGTGAATATTATTTTTGGAGTCACAGTTTATTGCTAAAGAATCAGTTATCTAACTCGGACCAGTTGAAAGTTCCAAAATAACATCCACTCCAGGGATACAAATTCAGGATACGCCGAAGACTCCTGTTTTATTATAGGCGATTGTCATATATTGTATTATTCGAGTTGCGCAGTGTATAAACTGAAACATTGAGATCAAAAGTGCCGACGCAGAGTGAGCGATCTGATTCTTTAGCTATAAACTGTGGCATAGGAATCAAAATGGCCGCGCCCTATGTTGGGCGTGTCGGACCTCTCTCTTGCACCGTATAGTAATCAAAGTATGTGGCTTGGCACACGACGCCATTGTTCTTTCATTGTTTTTGAGACGAATAGTTTATATAAACGTATATATTAATTATACTGAGATCAAACAATACATTAAAATACAAACTGTCACAAGTGAAGGAAGTCTAGTATCAATATGGCCGACGGGGTGACACTTTTGACCACTTGATTGCGTCTTCTTCCCTATTTTACCTCCATAATATACCCGATTCATATAACATAGACAGTCCAGAATCAATTACGAATGGAATTAGAACCAAGAGTTCAGTTTTAACTATTGCGCATGCGAACAGATACTATTAATTTAGAATCGATCCTGGATTCTTACCGCGAACGAAGCTTTATACCAGTGGCGTGCGGTGACATTTTTGGAAGGGGAAGCGATTGTATAAAAATACAGCAGGCCAGTAAGCACAGCGCCGCAGGTGAAAATTTTTCGCGGCGCATTTACCATTTTGTCAAAATCTTGCTTTTTTTTCCTCAGTACTACGGATATTCGAGATTGAGATTTTTGAAGAGTTACTATTACTTTATTACCTAGTTTAGTACTAGAAGCTATAAAAAAACTTACCATTGAAAAGCTTTCTTGGTTTATTTAAACGTAAAAAAAAACATTCAACTGAAGTTTTTTTTTTATTTTTTTCCAGCATTTTTCGCACAGTTGACACAGCAGTTGACATTTATTTATACCTAAGACCTATTCGCCTATCCTCAATGGCTGCAAATTTGTCTATAACATCGTAGTAAAATTTTGGATTTTCTGATAACTGTTTAACAAGCTGTTTTTCAATGGATATTAGGGGTAAATTAGAGAGTCTGTCTTCTCTTGTTGAATTTCGTATAAAACTATTACTGCGCTTTAAAGCTGAAAAACTTCGCTTAACTGACGCACTAGTGGCTGGGATGGTTAGTACTAATTCACACAACTTAACGACTTCACAAAGGGACTTATTTAACCAGTTGTTATAAGAAAATTTAACACATTAATGGACGTCTTTTTATCACTAATTTCAGTTGTTTCATAAACAACACTTAACTGGGACTTTAATGCTGGAATATCAAAAAAAATTCCATAATTTAATTTTAGTGAATTAAAAGCTTCCGATGGAAATTTTGATGAATCGTAGTTACTAATATTAAAATTGCACAATTCAACAAATTTTAATTCGTTAAAGTTTTGAAAATGAGAGTTCATTGTTGTAAAATATTCTCAAAAATTTCGTCTTATAATCGCCGACATTTATCAATTCTAATTCTCTTTCTTTCAGGTTCTAAGTCAATGTTTTGAGTCTTATTCCAAAAGTGTTCAAACTGATCTCGTTTTTTATTTATTTTATTTTTAAAATTATCAATTTGTTTAATGCAAAAGCCAATGTCATTTAACTTTGTAAAATGTCGAATAAAATATCAGTAAAAGGGAAAATCTCTGCAAAAATGTTAAGTAAAAAATTGAAATCAAAGTTTTGTTTGAGCCAATGCAAATACCCTTTAACGGCAGTAACAGTTTCAGCATCCCATGTTTTTTTATTATTGAAACACTGTTTTCACTAAACGTCTATTGTAGTTCCATCGCGTCGGAGCAACTTTTGGAAACCTTTTTTGAACGTGAATGTCCAAAGCGCGAGTTATTTTCGATGACTTTGAAAAGAAGGAAGCCAAACCACTAAGCGTCGAAAAGACAATTTTGCAATCTTTAATATTACCCATGCTTCGCGATAAAACCAAATTAAGCCTATGTGCTATACAGTGAACGAAAATTGCATGTTTAAACTTTTCTTTCACTTTAGCTTGAAGCCTAAAGCCTAAAAGCCTAAAAGGCCAGCCATTACGGCAGCACCATCGTAGCTCTGGGCAACAAGCTTAGAACCACATTCTAAATTTGAAATAATGTCACAAACAATTTTAAACAATGCATCTGCAGTTCGTTCGCTAGTGACGTCCAAAAATCCTTAGAATCGCTCTTGAGGAATGCCATCCAATATATATCGCACAACAATGGATAATTGACTTAAGTTTGCTACATCTGTGGTTTCATCAAAGCGCAATTGATACGAAAGGTGCTTTTTTTAATTTCACTTTTAATGTGATCCATCACAACGTCGGCAGTGCATTTAATTAAATCATTTTGGATTCTGTTTGAGGTACCTCAGAAAGTCGTCGAATCAATAAAATGATTTTTTAGGGTATAATCGTATTTTGCTAAAAAACTTAAAAGGTCCATGTAATTTCCTCGATTGGCGAATCCACTTGCTTCATTGTGACCCCTAAAACTTAGTTCATGCTCTCCCAGGAAACATTCATATTTAGAAATTAAGGCGGATTATTTATTTCTCCTCCTAAAGTTATGCGATCATTAGCTATTGAGAGATAATAATAAAAAAATAGTAATATTGGAACACTGTTTTGTAGGATTGCTTCGCAGACCCCACGTTGGGCGCCAATTTTATTAAGTTTTAAACTCCTTTTGTTTTACATAGTGGGCAAAGAAAAGGGTGATCTTTGATTCTGGCTAAATCAAATGAGCCACTTGGTATTCTAGTATTTATCGGAGAGTAGGAATGGGTTGAATTGAATCTTGTAGTTGGTGATAAATATTTAATGAGTAAACTATATAAAGAAAGAAAAAGAGGAAAAATAAGCTAAATAAGGATAATGTCCTGACCGTAGCAGAATTTTATATAAATAAAAATTTCCTTGGTTTAATCGGTCAAATGTTTTTATTTTCTAAACAATAGAAAATACAAACATTTGACCGATTAAACAAAGGAAATTTTTATTTATAGAAAAATAAGCTTTTCTCTGATATATCACTCGACCTAAGATGTCATTTAAAAAAATAAAGATGGCGGCGGTACGCTAAACATGCAAAATACAATCTCATTCATCACCCTACAATTTTATATTTATATTCATTCGTTTCAAAGGAAATACCTTGTTGCTAGACTTTTTCACTACCCTGTATAAGCAATCTCATCTAATACGTTCTTTTCTCAGTATTGTAAGGCCAGTCATTTTAATTAAAAATGTATATTTCGACTTTAAACTCAGAAATTACAAAAACGCAGCTTAGTGCAAATGTTTTGTCTAGAAATTGTCGAGAAAACCATTTTTATATGAATAATATTGACACACTAAGAATCCCATTATCAACAAACTTGTGGACTTTGCCGCCCGTTTCTCGGAAATCTCATGTTTTCCAATGTTAAAGAGATTTTATCTGGTGTCTCCAAACTTGAGTGTACTCATTTGTTTAGATAACGCGCTAAATTTTGATATTTCATAACTCGTAAACAAAATCATTTACAACTAATTCTGGTAATTTTATCCGGAAATTCGTTTATTCAGCCGCACGATCAATATTACTACTGTATTAAAAATATTACATATTTTGATGATAAGGTTGTCAAAAATATTTGAGCGAATTTTGCAGGGCGACTAGTGTTCTTTAGTACGACTGGCAATACTTTACTAATTCATATAATTCGTAAACAAGTCTGGGAACACGACCAAAGCAACGGTTCCAGACCCGTGCACTGCACTATCTTACAACGTGCTTTTAACCCCCTGTTACTTTGAACTGCAGACGATTAAACGATTAAAAGTTATTTTCTAGTTAAAAGATTATAAACTAAATTAAGTTCCTAGTATATATCCATTATTATTAATATTATCAGGGCCGATCCTAGGGTGTCGGCCGTCTGCGTGCAAATACCTAATCTGCTACCCCTCTAGAGAATTTTTCATATTTTGATTAATATTTAACATTGACTTTATAAACTCATTTACCTGTATAAGTATAAAAAGAAAAAACATTAATAAAAATGCAAATAAAATTTGAAGCGCAAAACTATATTTTTTGGCCAGTTAATAGGTTATGATAGCGACAAAATACTTCAACAAAAATAGAATAAAGCTGCTTGGCATTCTATAATATACTCTTCATAGTTAACAGACCCCCTTAACTCCTATTTTCAATCAGATTTTTTTTTGAATCAATAGGCTTTATCCACTTATAGAGCTTTATTTTTGCTAAAAATTTCAAGTTGATTTTATTTTTCCTTTTTGAGTTAGAATTTCTTTAAATATTTCAACCTCCCTTAACCTCTCATTTTATTCAGATTTTTTTCAGAGTCAATAGGCTTCATCCCCTTATATTTTCCCTGAATATTTCAATTTTATATCGTTTTTTTTTCTGAGTTAGGATTTTTTTAAAAATTCAACCCTCCTTCTCCCCCTTTTTATTCAGATTTTTTTTTTTTCAAAATCAATAGGCTTCAAGAGCTTAATTTTTACTAAAAATGTTCAGTTGATATTGCTTTTCATTTTTTGTTTCACTTAAAGATGTTAAACGACTTCTTTTTTTTTAGTAAATCCCATCGATTTGGGGACGCAGAAAAGTAATTATATAACACATATAAAAAAAAAAAACAGAAATTTTTGTATGAGCCGCACACGACACGTATAATGCTCTAGGATTGGTATCGAGAATCCGTTGAAGGTTGCCAGGTCGAAAAATCAAAAATCACTAGAAATATGTCCAACAAATCAGTAGATCGAATGAAAAATCACTAGATTTTTTTATATTAAATTTGTGTACCTATATTAACGTAGTAATATGCAAAAACTATCTATCCAATAGAAAAGATCGAATACTTTGCTAAGTTTGAAGTATCCGATACTTTGTGTATAAAAGATTGAATAACTTGCATACTTTGAAACAGCACTTTAAGTTGTGTAATGTTATGTAAAAGTAGTATGTATTTTAGAGAAATATTATGAAATATACTGCATCATATTATTTGTAGATAAATGGACTTTGGTAATTTTCAAGCAAAACATTGTAAATTCGAGAGACGCTAAAATGGTGGTTCCCACCTTATCGAAACTGAGGCACGCAAGGGTAAACTCGAAGCGTAACAAAAACGAGAAATGATTTAACTTTGAACGAAAGACCGAAAGCCGATAGTAGTATTAGGACGTTGAATTTTTTATTTTGTGAAACATTTGCATTACTTAGGTTCAACCATTGTAATATGATCTTGTTATTTTATCTATTTTTATAGTGTTTTAAGCTCATGATTTTGGGGAGTGGGTCAGGTTATTAAACAACTCGTATTACTTTGAAAAAGAATGTTGAGCGCCACTATATTTAAAACTTTCTAAACTTGACAATCGATTAGTGATGAAAATATAGAAAATCACTAACCATTCTTAGAGACTTACTTATTCAAATTTAAATGATTTATTAGAGACTTATCTGATATAAAGGAGGTAGTATTTCAGGTGTGACTGTAGAAGCCTTCTTCAAGAGGATTCGTATGAGATATGAGATATCACCAACTCTTCAAGTATAAATCTTCCTAAATAAACTTAAATCTCATAAACTTCTTAGATGACTCGAACTAAACCTCTTGATATACTTGAAATCAACTTCTGTAGCTGGAACTAAACTTCTAAGTTTCTATTCTTCTAAACGAACTCTTTCTACATAAAAATCAATATAATTCGCAATATCACAACTATAATACAAGAAGCCAATCTGACTTTCATGTATGGAAAGACATCACTAAAAGTTCCCAAAATATAATTTTTATTAAAGGTTTAAAAAATTTAATAGACTGCCTACAAAAATTAAAAAAGAAACAATAAATGTATTCAAAAATAACCTCAAACAATACTTGATAAATAAACAGAACGGATATACTTTCTTGTGATAATACTCTTTAAACCTGCCCTTTTTAAGTATTTCCCTTAATTTATTGTTATTTTACCCCTCGTTTTACTACTTACTATGTTTAAATTATTAATAGTTTTGAGACGATAGGTTATAGCAACGTATAGCCACAAAACTAGTTTTGTGTTAAAGTAGATCCATATGTAATTTACAAAGGCCTTCTTTTAAAATACAAATAAATGACAACTTTATAATTAAAATGAAAAACACAACAAAATACCTCGGTATCATAATTGATCAAAATTTGAAATGGGTTGATCACATTTAAAATCCCAAGGTAAGAAGATTCATTTTTAAATTTTATGAATTGAGGAAATTTATGACTAGGAGTTTACTAATTATTATTTACAATTCGCTGGTTGAATATGTAAACCAGCATTATATCCTACCTCTGTTTTATATAATAAAAAAGTGATTTTTATAAGAACATCTGTCTTGCTGTACCTTTATTTATGGAAAGCCTTAATTGAGATACACTACAAATTATTTGCAATAAATATCAAAAGAAGCATACATTTTTAAATAATTTGACATTTAAGAGCCATTCACACATCACAGTTGACATCTTGATACTTGACAGGCACAGCCAAGCATTATTATGATTTTTTCCATATAAAATGGCCGGTTAATTATTCTATGGGGTGGCGACAGAGAGCCAATAAATTTGATAAAGGTGATTTTGTGGCTAGGGGTGAAATAGTAGTACGCTTAAGTTAGCACCACCATAAAAAAGGAATTTTTAAGAAACCGCCTATATATTTTTCATAAATTGGTAGGCTTGGCGACTAATTTCGAATAAAAATAGGCTATAGTTGCAAATATGAAGGTCGCAACCCGCCTTAGAAATTTTATCTTTACTATCAACAGCTGTTGTTTGAGAATGATTGCAATTTATGGAATGTAAGAATGTTAGGAATGTTGACGTTAGAAATAATTGGAATTCCTAAAATTGTCACATAAGAAATTCATAAGCGGATTTTAAGAAAATTGATATTAAAGTAGTTAGGATGAACCGAAAATTCTGAAAATCAGTAGGTTTCTAAGTTAGAAGTAATTATTCAAGAAAATCAAAACCACAAGTCAATCAGAACTTTCGTTCTAGAGTTATTGTGCCGGCATATATACACGCAGGCGACCAGACGAAATATTTTTTTTGCATTTTCGGACACAAAAAAAGTTTTAAAAAATGGGGATAAGAAAATTTTTTCGTCTGCACGAATGCAATACTGAGGCCCCATAGAGAGGGCCGCAGTAATGGTATAATCGTACTAAATTGTCCCCTAATCTTCCCTTAATCAAAATATTTATCTTCCAAATTGATATGTTTAAACAATATTGGAATGAAATATGTTAACATAACAGTCAGTCCTCTCAAGACAGTCACAATGAACGGAGATTAAACATAGTCGAAACAGCTATACGGATTGTCACATCACTACCCCTGTTACCAAGGTATAATCATCAGCATTATTTCCGTAGATGCTTTTAACATTTATCTTTTATAGTCTATTTTTTAAATCAAAAAATTACCAGAAATAGGGTATTTAACTAAAGTTTTCACTGAATCGCTGGATTGGTTCAAAATTCACTAGATCTAGTGAAATTTCAATAGACCTGGCAACCTTAAATCCGTTTCTGATGCCCTAAATTTTTCGAGCCATTGTCGTAGCTCCGTCTCCGTATATCTTTAACCTCGAGCTAATAGAAAACTGCACAGATCTTCTCCAGTGGTATTAGTTACAGGAAAAATCCTAGAAAAAATTCTAAAATATCTACTTTATCATCAGTAGTATTCACACAATCAATTACAAACGTTATTTGTTCTGTGTGACTAATAGCTGGTCTAGAGTCGAGAATTATAGTGTAATATTTATCTTTTTTGATAATTCATTCATTACGAATAAATTCGGCTAAAATATTAATTATTTCATTTTGAAAATGCTGTCCTAAGTAGTGTGGAAAACGTGTTTTGATATCTTTATATTTACTGACATTATTAAGGTGTTCTAAAATAACTGGGTCAGTTTTAGGCAACATCTCTACTGCCTTTAAAAAAATAACATTATCTTTATGATAAAACTTCGTACTAGTTCCTCTGAATGCAAAATTTCGACTAGCTCCAGCAATCATTCTTTAAATGATAGCGCATCATCGCTTTTACCCTAGATTGTAAACATTTTTTGCTCCGCCTCAATTGTACATTTTTTTTTGCCAACCTTGTCATAATTTTGCACCACAATTTACGTGCTTATTAAAGCAATCCGAACAATGACGTCAATCAGAAAAGAAAATACTTACAAGTTGTGTTGAACTATCTTTACTCAACAATTTACTTGGAAAACGAAAAATACGATTTAGTTTTATAGAATAGCAGAGCCACACGCGATTTATTTTCTCCTCATAAAGTTTTGTTACAATAATATATTAACTTTATATATCAGAGCTTGCGTCTAATCCGGTAGTTCTGTTTTTTTTGCAGACTTGTTTATGATGTTGGGCTAATGAATAGTCGAAAAAACCGATATTTCGGTTTTTTTTTCTTCAGATTTTGACGATTATAATCCTAAAGGACTAGTTTTTAATAGTACTTTCTCAGAACGTTTTTAAAGTAGACTAAATATGCTACAATATGAGACTAGAATTGTCTCTGTAGATCCAATAGTTTCCAAGATAAAGCTTTTCAAAGTTTATCATTTTTTTCGAACTTCGCATTTTTTTGCAATAGTCTATCGTTCTAAATGAATTTTGACCCTGATTCTTCGTAACCCCTATTATACTATCGAAGACCTGTACGTTTTATAATGGAATGTTAAAAAAGAAAATGAGAAGTGTGAACGATGATGTTTAATGATAAGGTAAGTTAAGAATAATGAAATAAAACAGGTAAGTACGAAGAAGTTAATAGGTTTATTAGTTAGTAAATCGAATTATTCAAAATCAATAAATTAAGTTAATTTAGCCCTCTTGTAAGATCTCGATTGAGGTTCGTGCGTATCTGGATCGTCGTATCGGGATGGCATATGCCCATCAAGGGATGGTGATGTACCGTCTATGTCTTTTGCCCACAAGACATCCTCCATGTCGACATCGGACAAATCGTCGCCTTCTGGCTTATCAACTACTGCAACATCAGGTACGTTGTCACAGGAGGCCCCGCTGCAGTGCCTGCAGACTGATTATTTCAACCCTGCTTTCCTGAAGCTGTACGCGTTCCTACAACCCTTCTTGCAGCCGCAAGAAATCATGCACAAGAGGTGTTGTGGGGCTGCGTCTCTGGCCCTCATTTTGGGGTTGAGGCCTTCTGGCGTGGATATCCACCCCCAGGAAAGAGGGTTCAGTGTGACTCCCAACCACGCCTGTACCTGTAAGAAGATTGTACATGAGCAGTTAAATTGAAAATGATGAATGAGATGTAATGTGTATTAGTGAACTCAAGGACCAATTTGTACCTGATG
Source organism: Psylliodes chrysocephalus (assembly GCA_927349885.1). Taxonomy (NCBI): domain Eukaryota; kingdom Metazoa; phylum Arthropoda; class Insecta; order Coleoptera; family Chrysomelidae; genus Psylliodes; species Psylliodes chrysocephalus. The sequence continues at coordinate 79,358,903 of OV651815.1, read as the reverse complement.
ATTTGTCCGCAAGGAGTGAAATCGTGTAGGAGATAACCTGGTCAGTTTGAAGCTAGTTTGAATAGTTGGCACCGCAGCTCGTCAAGGTTGTTTGTGTTGGGGTTGCCTCCGTATTGAGCAATTATGACTCGCTCTCCTGCTGCTGCTATCTCGTCAGGTGAAGAGTTTGTGTCGAGAAAAATCGCAGCTTCCTTTTCAACGTTCGCATTTTTTTCGACCATGGACATAATTTGCTTCTTTCCTAAGCCAAAGATGCAGGATGTCGAGTCACAACCACTAAAGGCATGGATGAAGAGGAAAAGCTCTGGTTTCAATGAGGATTTTGAAGAAGCGATGCTGGAATACATGACATCTGATGCTTTGAATCTTCCACATTTGTTGTAAAAAAATTCACGTTGATTTTAGATCGCAATGAGGATGATCAGCAAGTCAATGTCCTCACCAACCACTACCACTATATCATAGGTAGAGGCAACAGTTACAGCTGTAGTGATGATGAGCCTATCAGCATCTTCTTCTGCTTGGAGTACTTGAATGTTGTGATTTCCCATTTTAGTTTTATCAGCAAGTTTATGAAGCGAATCTTCTTTTTGTCATTTGACAAGAATTTCTGTTGAGGAACCTGTGCCATGGTTTTCTCAAATCGATTATCTCTGGCGATGAGCACTCCGTCGGAGGTAATTGGAACTACATCCCGCTAGAGTTGTTCGAGTGACGTCTAAAATATTGCAAAAAATTGCGTAGTTCGAAAAAATGATGAATTTTGAAAAGCTTTATCTCGGAAACTATTGGGTCTTCAGAGACAATTCTAGTCTCATATTGTAGCAAATTTATTCTACTTAAAAACGTCCTGAAAACGTACTATCAAAAACTAGTCCTTTAGGGTTATAATCGCCAAAATATAATAAAAATCCGAAATTTTTGCGGTTTTTTCGATTTTTAACTTGGATTATTCATTGGACCAATATTTTAAACAAGTCTGCAAAAAATCAGAACTACCGTTTTTGGCGCAAAGTACCCCGTACTTTCAGGCGACAAGGTTACTGGACTATAATATGAGCAGCTAAATTTTCTATCACTCACATCGACCGGAAATTTTAAAATTTTCTACTTGTTTGTAACCATTTTGTACCAATAAATGAATTTTTTTTTTTTTTCGTTAAAATGTTAGACCAAGTTCCTGCATCATCTAGGGCTATTTGAGCAGAACCAGAACTCTCTTCCTCTTCGCTCTCATCTTCACATTCGGCTTCACTGAAAATGATTAATGATGATGATGATGATGATGATGATGATCTTGCCATTTCATCACCTTCATCGGCTGTGATATCTATTGATTATCGTCATTATAAGAGTACAACAAGATTGTGAGGGCAGAATTAGATGCCCAATGGCAAATCTAAAAATGGGAGAAGTTATCTCAGTTAATGGCTGAACTTCGATGCTATTATTCTATTTCTGTTTACTTGTGCAGTGTTGCCAAATTTATCTATTTTGAATGTTTGCCAGTGCGCATCTAATACTTGTCGTACTGTACTGCTGGATGTGGATGGTTGAGAGTAATCAAACTCTGCATTTTGATTCAAACCTTTTTGTTCAAGCTCAGTTTTTCCGGTTGTCTGAAATACTTTTTCAACGTTCCCACTTGTTTAGAGATTTCTTCCATTCTTCTCTTTTCTATAGAAGGCAACTGCCTCCCTTTTAGTCTCTCTGTTTCTGGAAGACATCTGGAAGAAAGGTAAGAAGAAGGATAATAAGTATACCATGACTCACAGATGCAAATACAAATAAAATTAAGAATTTTTCAGAAATTTTGAAATTTTTTCGAAAAGGGTTACCTTTAGCGTTGTTAGAGAAGTATACTATTTTTTTCTTAGAAAAAGTGAAATAATATGGGTTATTCATAATAAAGCCCAATTCCTTTTAAAAAGTTAGAGAAAATTATATAAAATAAATAATGATTCATAACGCTCTGAAATGCCGATGCCGCATCCCTTTAACTTTGCCGAAATAATTCAGTTTTAATCTATGAAGGAAACCGCTAAAATAAAGTATCTTTTGAGCATTAATCTGCCTGCTGCGTGCCGACCGTCGGCGTCGTATACATAAATAAGCTGAAGCATAGTGGAACGAAGCATCCTTAGGCGTCTCAAAAATATGCCCCTTGGTTAGGGCCGCTGAGAGCCAGGCCGAGCCCCGGGACAATTTTACAGGTCGGGCCCCGCGACAATTTTCCAGGTCGGGCCCCGCGACAATTTTATAAAAAATTAGGCCTTTTCAATATCACACTTATAAAAAAAATCTTCAGTTCTAAAAAAAGGTCATCAAGCAAAAGCTTCTAGGAGTAAAAAAAAGCCCCTTGTGCTCTTCTAAAAAATAAAAAACATCCTCACCTAAAGCTGCCGGGCCCCCATTTTAGCCCGGGCCCAGGGAATTTGTCCCGGCTACCCCCTCTTTTGTCGGCCCTGTCCTTGGTTTATTAGATAGAAATTTAAAATTTGGTATCCTTTTTATATGCCGTATTGCCGCCTCTGCCACGAATTTTGCCATCAAATGAAGGATATGTGTAATAAAAAGTAGACTAAAATAACCATGGTTAAAGAGCTTCCTTAAGACTAGTTCTAAACCTAACAAAAGTATAGGTAATTAATTCACCCAATGAATGGTGTTTTGTGTTGCCATTATCGCAGCTTTCAGTTGCCTGTGGAATCTCTCCACCATACCATTAATTTGTGGATGCGAAGAATTTGTATGAAAGTTCCGAGGAAATTTGTAAGTTCCGAATAAAACTTAAAATGAATTGGGTACCTTGGTCGGTAGTAATACATAAAGGTACACCAAAATGTGGAACACAAAGTTTTTGCAATCTCACTACTCACTAGTGGTAATGGTTTTTAGAGGGTACACCTCTGGCCAACGAGTTACACGGTCTACAATGGTTAGAAGATATTTATAATTTCTAGATGGGGCAAAAGGACTTATTATATCCATGTGGATGTGTTCGAATCTGCCCCTAAGGATATCAAATTTTCCGATTTCAAATTTGGTATGTTTCGTTATTTTTGCTCGTTGACAGTTTATACAGTGGTTGGACCATTGATTTATGTTTTTGGACATACGAGGCCAAAAATACTTTGATTGAATTAGTTTTTTAGTTTAATTTCTCTAAAACATGTTTAATGTCAAAAGAAAATCGAGACATTACTGTAAATGTCTTATTTGTCTGGGAGATTTTTCAGTTTTACTAAATAATGCGTTTATGAGAGGTTTCAAGGAAATATTGAAAATGATTGACAGCAAGGTATGCAGCTAAGAGCTCTTTTCTATCAAAAGTAGTTGCGGACGACGATAATTTTTTTGAAAAGAAAGCAATGGGCGTGCGACCAATTTGAAGCTAGGCGATAACGGACGACCAAAAGGTAGAAGTCTAATTTATCGTTTTTATTTTTGACAACCTTTTAAAATCTGACTTGACAATCTTCCTTTTTATATCCGTAACAACTAAGTACTAACAACAAGCTCCTACATAGACATTAATGCTATGCTGCGGAAAATCGGGACTTATTTAGTTTTTTAAATAACTATTTAAAATTCAGCATATTTATTCGACTTAGATAAGATAAATCCATTGGACTTTTTATTTTATTTAACTTTTGCACGTACAAGTATAGGTTATATTTCGCAATATTGCATACAAATTTTTAGAATTTTTAATGCGAAATAAAATATTACGGACCGAATTTCGGATCAACCTATAAATAATCTCTTGTTGCTTAGGAAGACTCGAAGTCTAACCACAATCCATTAAACAATTTATTATGCAACAATATCACACAAATAAATGAAATAATTAGTGTAATGATATTTTAACGAGAAATCGGGTTCATGGCGCCCAATCGGTCAAATAGAATTTCCTTTAAAAATGGTAATTTCGAAGCGAGGATCGTCTGACCCCGTAGCCGGTATCTTTCGACCCCAACGGCTCAGAGTCCATTCTACATCTGAGGATCATCGACTAATTGACACGTCTATCATCTAAAAGTAATGTATAATATATACAGGCCGAATAATAAATAAACATAAACATTCATAGGTTTTGGTTTTAAATCAGTGCAGTGGAATAATAATGACTTTTTCCACTGCAGCCCCTTTTACTTCAGCTCATGCCTAATTTTTTATTATAGTTTAACGTACTAACTTCTAAATTTATGTTAAAATTATACTGTATAAAATCGATAGTGCTATTTTCAATTTTTAATTTTTTATCTTTATTCGGCATTTTTCTTAATTTTCACTTGTTTATATCTTCCTACATTTCATTCTAAATCAATGTTAAGAATACTCTATAACAGGCCTTCACAACTGACATTTTCAAAAGACCAGTTCAACAAACCGTAGGTGCACGAGGGCCAAGAACGAATGTAAATTATTTTTTTTGTTCGGGGGAGGGGTGTTCAATTTTTCAACTCTATTTTTTTTTATATATATATATATAATGGACATTTTTCTAAATTTTGACTTGGTTTTATGTCTCTCCCTTAAATTAAAATATATTTAATCCTAAATCGATGTTGAGAATAATCTATAATATATAAAATTGTATTCTCTTTTCGATAGTTCTACTTCCAATTTTGTATCTCTATTCGTTATACTACATATTGGACATAGGACAATAGGTAAGTAACTGTATTTTTATAATTATTATCAATTTAGATATTACTTGTATTTTGCGAATAAAACAGTAAATACACACTGCAGAAACTGAACAAATAATAAAAATTATGCCATAGGTATTGTTATTTTATCTCCAGAAACGTTAAATTGTAACATAAAACTAAATATAACTAGGCTCCCCTCTGTAATTTGACAAACATGTGGTTAAAAAACTGACCACCATTTGAAGCCGGCGATATCCATTGCGTTCGGTCTGCCAAGTTCCTTTAATTCCTTTAACACTTTTAACTCCAAACGACCCTTTTAGCGTTCGGTTTAACCCGATTAGTGACAGTTTAACACACTTAAATGTCATTTAAGAGCACCCTAAAATTTGTCCCGCTCCAGCCCCTGACTATCCGAACTCGCCTATCATAGCACTTTAATGCTTTGATGTGGCCGACAGCGGTCTGCGCGTCAGAGAAAACGGGCCACCTAAAAAATTTACGAAACAATTCATCTTTTTAAATATAGCTTATTTTTATAACAATAAATCTATTATGTATTAAGTCAGTAATTGTTTTACCATGTTATCCGATGTTACCATAAGTCACAAACGAAAAGAAAGCAAAAAAAATTGAGAAACCATAAATTTATTGAAACATTACAGTTACAGTTTACTTTCCAATAATACAATTAAAGAGGCAATAAATGGTGAGGATTATTTTTCAATACGGCGTATTGCCACCCCGATTCTGGATGACACTCCTCATTCGATTTGGCATATAAATCAGCAAGGTCTGAATGTTTGCTTCAGGAAAAGTGGCCCATTCTTCAATAAGGTCAAACCGAAGCTCTTCGCGTGTTGTTGGAACAAGTATGCGACGTCTTACACGCCTTTTGAGCTGGTCCCAAACATGCTCAATAGGATTTAGATCCGGGTTTAGAAGAGGCCAATGGATTTTGGGAATACCAACCTCTTCAAGGTACTGTGTTACCATACTTGCCGTGTGTGGTCGTGCGTTATCCTGCATTAGCAGCAAATCATTGCCAACAAACCCAGCATATGGCATTACATGCTCCTCTAGAATATCTGTTATGTATCGTCGTGATGTTAATGCGCGTCTAGCAATAATAACGAGCTCTGTGTATGCCTCAGAAGAAATTCCTGCCCAAAACATTACTGAGCCACCCCCAAAAGCAACTCGTGGTGACCGAGTACAGGCAGCATAACCTTCGCCAGCTTTTCTGTAAACCTTATTTCGGTCATATTTTCCATATATGCACATTCTACACTCATCCGTGAATAGTACATTTTTCCAATCGTTCACTGTCCAATTCATATGTTCGCGAGCAAGAGCAAGTCTGCTCCATTTTCCAATAATGTTACAATCTGAATAGCTCTTCGATATTTTTCATACATTATTAAGGATTACACTTTACTCTACGAAGACCAGTGTAGTACAAAAATATTTTTAATACCTTTAGAACAAAATACAAATTCATAAAGTTCTCAAAACAGACACTTTCATCAAACTTAGTTGACGGGTAAAAAAGTATTCTGATAATTTTTTTGGTTTACTCGGTTCCGGAAATTTGTTTATGATCTTTACAGAGTCGGCAAGACTTCGCAAGTACGCAAACTAACCCGTTTTACGTAATTAAAAAATAAGAAACTTAACAAGATAGATAATTTCGTAATTTTTTTCTCTGGCGCGCAGTGTATATTAATACTTTTACAAAATAGCTTTGTCAACATCCAGCTAACTAAACCAAATGTTTTTCAGTTTTGCTAGGATACCAACAGTATTTGGCACCCTAAATTTTGGCGCCTGCATGTGTGACGTGCACTGCATGCTCGTTAGTAGCGGCCTTGGGCGAGCGCACCCGAAAGATAATAAAGTCACCACTATTTGCTGCCCTTAAATATCCACAATTAAGGACAAGCACTATATTTAATAAAATCAGATCCAGAACTTAAACGATCTGCGTATGCTCAGATGTCAAAATAAGTTAACTTGCAATATCTCTAATCACTGAAATATTAATGACCAATATAATTCTGGAAACAAATATAAATTTTTTCCTCTAAAAAACACTATAAAACAAAATATATATTATGTAAACTGTCTGTTTTTGTCTAGTTCCAATATTAAGAACACATGGATGGCGCTGCTGCTTTAATTTCAGATCCTTATAACTTTGAACACAAATAAAATCAAAAAGTTTTCTCAATTTTGTCGCTTCGCTGAAGAAAAATAATTCCAATGAATTAAAAAAAGTTTAGACTTTAGAACATTTAGAAAAGAAATTTTTCATTGTCATTAAAAATTTGACCTTGAGTATTTTTACTCGGTTTCTAGACATAACTATAAATATTTATTAAATGCTGTTCCTGTAGAGTAATTAAATTATTTAATTTTTATAATTAATTTATAAATATGTTGCAGGACGGAGAATGTCATCTCCTATCATGAGGTCAAAAATGAATTTCGTTCCTCCTACGTAAAATTTAGATAAGATTTTGCATCAACAATCTCAAGGATTAACAAGAACTTTAAATAGGTACATTTTTAAAAATTATTTGGTTTTACCAATTTCAATCTATTAAAAATCATTTTAATCTCACAAGATATGGTAAGTTTTATTTTTCGTCTGTTTTAGCCAGTTTGCATGTGTCTTGTAAATTTTTTTGAAAACTTGTTTCATTATTATTTTTCCATGATCTCTGATTGATTGTGTCATAAGCACAAAAACCGTCAAATTCATCAGACAACCATGATAAGAATTCCGAAAATTATCGACACTTTGATATCACTAGAAAAGTAACAATTTCTAGAAATGTAATTTTTAATGAAACGCCACCAGCTTTAGAATCTACAGTTACAGATACTTCTTATAATGATGATGATCAAGATGAAAATGAAGAACAAGATATCATTTTCACTCGTGCTGATAAGGGAAATACAGTACTTGTTATTAATAGTATAGATTACATCGACAATACTCTTTCATTTCTACAAGTTAGCCATAATTACAGCATACTTAAATTTGACCCAACAGAAAAATATCAAAAAGAACTAAAACTTAATATTCAGGATTCAACAGTAATACTTGATTCTAGGGAAAAATTCCAACTAATACAGATGAACCCCTTATCCAACACAATTTTATTCTTTATTTTATTTTATTTACTTTATTTTTGTCAACTATTTTCGACGGATCTTCTGTGATAATCATTCCTACATCTTTTAATACTGCACTATACTCTGTTTTTAAACTAAGAGGAGCGATTTGAATTTAAGTTGGCAATTCTGTAGACTTCTAATTGGTCAGATTGAAGTCAGTTTCACACATCACTTTTTAGCTACTGTTGACAGTTCTATTTTCGATTCTGACATTTTATAATTTAAGTTTTGTTATTGCTTTGATATCTCATCTTTTGCCGCGTTTGAGAATCCACATCGGATGCATTTTTTACATCTCGAGCGTTTTTTTATCCACATCGGACACATCTGTCCCATTACATTTACGTATACTGAATCACGTGATCAAAGATTTTTTACATCTCAGATGCATCCGATGTGGATTCTCAAACGCGGCAATTATTACTTAGTTTTTTATTTTATTTTTTTAATAACAGTTCTTTTCAAAACTTTAGTAAGCAATTGTATTGAATTTTTACGATTATGGATCCTTCTACATCGAATACTATTATAACAGTTCCTCGCGGAGTCCATCAAAACAACGAAAACGAATGAGTTTAGGCTATTCGTCTCTCAGAAAAGCAGTAAATAATAAATATGTACAAATAGGTATTGAATAATAATACGAAAACCAAAATTGTTGATGTTATATCCAAAATTTCTCAAGCTACCAGTAAGTTTTACTCATTACTTTCAAATTAAAAATAATATTAAATACTCAATATTTTTCTTACAGGTCAAAGTCAACTACTTACCGATTATTGAAATAATACCGCAATAATGGAACAATATCTAGTCTAAAAAGTATTTATGGAAGACGAGGAGTTCTAAAAACATTTGATTATGCTATTTGAAGATTAGTACACGATTTCTTTTTCAAAAATGAGTTATCTAGATTGAATAAAATTTTGCAAGAATTGAAATATTTAGATTTGCCACAAATATATTATTCATCTTTATATACTTTCTTGAGATATAATAACTAAGTAAGTTTGTATCTTTGACCAGTCAAATGTACTGTTTATTTATTATGTATATATTTTTTTAGATATTTGAAAAGAAATTGTCAAAGTGTATTGATAGAACACTATATACGTAGATTTAAAATCCATCAAACAATATAGAAAATAAAACAGACCAAGCTTCTACTTTGATGAAGATCATAATAAGGTTTATCAACAGGCCTGAAAAGCCAAAAGCAGGTGCCTTAATATACGTGCTAATTCTGAAGATTTGGTAGAAAATGCATTTACCTTGACGAGACGAAATCCGAAGTATTTTAGAATTGGTTTTCTACATTTTTTACAAAGTTTTCTAATTATGCTATGATTGTCATGGAAAATATATCATATCATAGTCGAAAAGTTGAAAAAATTCCTTTGTCAACAAGAAAATCTGACAGGAATGGTTACAAAACTAAAAATATTAAATTTACTTAAATATGAAGTGATATCAACTTTTACACCTAATTTGGCAACATAAAGATGCACATAATTTGAATGTTGTCGATGTAAAGGCTAAAGAAACCAATAAAGTTGTGTAGTGGCTGCCCCATATCACTGCGAGTTAAATCCCATAGAATTGATAGAGGCACAAATAAATCAGGTGGCAGCTAAAAACACAACGAATCTTCTGATGTAGATTAACATATTGAGTACTTAGTGTTTTTTGTTTCTGATTCAATGTAAATGTCAAGATGTACTTTGTCTTTTTACTTATTATGTTGTATAGGCACCTCTTATGTATTTTTGTTTTATTTTTCAAACTTTTATTATTAATTAAAATATTATAACAAATTTACAAAATAAAGATACTACTATTCATATGTTGTTTTTCTAACCCATATTAAAAAAAATTACAAAACTACAGTGTAGTATACAAAAATTGCAACTGCTCTCATTTTTATTGTAAAATTGTTGAATCTTGCACACATTTAAGCGCCAGTCTGTATTTAACTTAAAAATTCTTGTTCTGCAAGGTATAAGTGGTAAGAGTAGATTTGAGCAGCCGTTTTTGAGAAATCTGGATTTATAAAAAAGGCGTCCTTTAAATTTTACAATAAAAATGGGAGCAGCTTTAAATATTTTACCCCACAAACCCCTCCCAACCAAATATTTTAAAAATACATTATTAAAAAAATGATTTATGAAAAACTAAATTGAACTTTTAACACTCTGTATTTCTGAAATCATCCACTTTTGGACTGATATAAGTTGGGTTAAATTGTTATATTTAAGCCTCAGGAATGGTAGCATTTTTTCCGCAATATTATAAATGGGTAAATATTGCTTTTTTGGTGTTCTACTTAAAAAAAAAATACAACTTTATTACTAATTTTTTTTAAACTAAAAATTAATGAATTTCTAATCAAAATGATTAAAATATAACTAAATATTAAAGTAAATTTTATTGATTTGAAAATAAACCATTTACAAAATTTTTAATTAACATTTAAAACTACAAAATATTTTGGATATATTTAAAAGTGCTATTGCCATCTGAATATGTCCATAATTTGTGGCCTCCAAAACTTTCATTATTTAACCTAAAACAAATACCTTGTTTTATTATTTTAAATAAATAGCTTGGTACTTAAATAGTCAAAAGCATAAAGTGTTATCACTGTAACATTTGGTGTGGCACCCTTTTTTAAACATTAAATTGCTATATGTAAAAGGACTTTCCAAACAAGTGTCAAAAATATTCTCTAGATATAATGTAAAAATTGCTCATAAACGAAACCTTATTTTTAAATTTTAAACCCAAACTCAAGAAAGCAACTCAACTAAATGTAGTTTATAAAATAGACTGCAAATATTATAACTACACTTACACATATTAAACTCTGCGAATGTGTAAAAGGTGTATTTTAATTTAATCAACTAGTTGTAAGCTACCTACACACTATCACAAAATATGGGTTTCGTTCATGATCATTTTAAAGTGTTTATGTTCCTAAATGTTTTTTTAAATTTTAAAAAGCTGTGATTGCACCATAAGATTTCGAAACATATGTAGTGCTGAATTATTAAAAATATCTACCGATCATACTAAAGATATTTTATTTGTTTGTAAAAAATATATTAAATTGGGTGTAGGAAATCCTTCTGCTGACACAAAGTTACAAATTATCTTTTTTATGCCTTAATAATTTTTATTTAATTATTTGTCTATACAATAAATGATCATACAAAATTAAGATACATATTATCTTACCTGCAAATAAACATTTAGTTTTCGAGAGGCTTGAAGGATGTCTCAAAAAAAATATACCATCTGCTTTATATTGTATAAAAATATGTTTTCAAGAAGACCAAAGACATTCTGATACACAATGTGGAATTTAAGCAACAATTATAAATCCTATCTACAAAAAAACAGGAGAATGATGAAAACCATTATTATTATAGTAAAAGCTGGTACCATTGCACTTTCTTGGACTTCTACATACATTTAATAAGCTGTTGCCCACAAGTTTACACTTTAGACTGTTGAATATAACATCTTGTTAGTGGAGACAAAATTCGTATAGATTTGATTTATTTCATTTCAAAACACTTGTCTGCAAACATATCGTATCGTACTTCAGAACTTTGCTACATTTTACCTGAAGAAAGAACCCTTATTTAATTAGGAAATCCATACAACTAATGGTAATCTTGTAGTTTAATTTTAAGAAAAAATATTACAAATTAAATTATACCTATAAAGAAATATAAAAATAAACTTTATTTTTTTGTACCTGCTAAAATTCTTCATTTTAAATCTTTTCTTCAACTACATATTTTTCAGTCCCTCCTAAATATGTTTTGTAATAGGTAGGTAATAATAGGTGCTTAATTTCATTTCAACAAATAGAACTGGCATACCTACCTATTTTTCTAATTTTTCCATCAAATTGAAAAACCTACTATTTACTTTCTTTTCTATTATAATAGATATATAATTTTCTAATCACAGTTACTTATAAAACAATGAATAAAATATCGAATTAAAACTCTATGTTAAACTCAAAATGTAAATTATTTTGTATTTTGTTGGGAGACATTTTACTCAACTTACTCAATTTGGTCGCTGCTTGGGCGATTCTCTTCTCAACATACTGGTCCGAGCTGCGATATGAGACGAATAAGTAAGGAAAAAATAAAAGTACAACTAAAATACAATAATTATAAATCAAAAACGGAATGAGCACAATTTAGTGTCATCTTTATTCGTTGGTTATCTAAAACTTTGACTTCAATGAATTCATAACAAAGTTTTGAAATGTTTTTCTTGAGACAAATTCAAATTTACCGCTAAAATGATATCTAGTTACTTTTTTAGTTATTTTGCCCTGTGTAAATAGGACTTTCCAATTCGCTCCTCTTAGTTTAAAAACAGAGTATAGTAACCGTAGCAGCTGATCATATGTACCATATTTATCGCATACAAGACCTAACGTAGATAACTTTGTTCTCATTTAAGTGTTTTTTGAGGTAGAGGGTTAGTTTGGACTGATGAAGTCGTTGTAACAACCAACTAAGTTGGACCACCGCATGTCACCACTGTAACAACCTACTAGCCTAAAGACCATTTTTGTAACTACTGTTGTCAATATACTATTAAGGGATTAAGGCAGCACTGTTACCAGCCAGAAGGTCCTGGAGTCCAGAAGGAACATCCATTCACCAGTGGCAAATAAAAATAATAAACAAATTAAATTAAAAGAACAAAAAATATCCCTTAATAACATAGTCGAACGGTTCTTGGTAACTAGTTTTAGACTCTTCTAGTCCTTTAAGGGTGAATACGTCGAGGCTTTACAAATGCTCGGAATATTTCATAACTGGTTTTGGAAAGGGGAGGAGAGATTAATAATACTTTTTAAAACAGTAACAAATGTATATTTACAATAAGTATAAAATGACCAATAGTCTCAAGAATAAATGAATCAAGTTATATTTAGGGAATAAAGCACTATTTGATAATATATCCAAACTTTTAATTAAGATTTATGACAACTAGATATACACATTTTATTTAATTATATAGTTTGTATATATTAACAACTAAAAATAGCAGTGAAAACTTTAGCTATTTATTACTATAAAATATATGTAAAATGTAAAAATTGGCATTTATATGTAAATCAGTTAATTATCTCAAACAAAACACTTTAAAAAATAAGTTAAAGATATTTACCTATAGTTCACAAATCGCTGCACAAACTTTCCTTTACACATTAGGGTGTTTCGGGACTTAGGCATTAGCGGCGGAGGGGGCTTGAACCATGCTAGAGTGGAACCATGCTAGAGTGGAACATACTTAAAATCTTATGAGCAGATCGGGTCTCCCTTAGTACCAGACCCTCCCTTCCGTCGCCAAGGGACTTAGGGTCCCGAAAAGACCTTTATTACAACGAGAGTTATCGCCTTTCGGCAAGAGTTTTGCACCTCGGTCCTCACTCGAGTCTTTTTTCTTTCTGTCTAGTCTCTCTATTTAAATCCAAAACTTACGTGACAGTTGTACTTGTTAGAATGCCAACGTTCTACTTTGAATTCTTTAGTTCAATGTAAGCCATTGACTAGATTAATAACCTAATTGTTGATTTTATTGCAATACATGTTTTCTTTTGAATAATAATTTAAAACATTAAAGGAATACTTTTTTAGAATTTTTGGTAACTTTTTTATATTTTTAAATAATAATACCATTGATTACATCGTCATCTAAAGATGATTGACATTTTGAGGGGTCAGATTCTGATCCTGACAATAATGTAGTAATTTGGGAGGAACAGCTGGGTCTTAATAAATTGCAAGATTCTGATTCACATTTTTTTAGTCTTTCGATTTCTCTAGATTTCCTTTGTTTATTCGACAATATTTTCTTTGTTTTATCACGATGTACATTTCCTATGCTCATTTTCTTGATCGATCTTTGATCAGAAATAAAACTTTATTCCTTAGTAGGTACTTTCCGGGTCTTTTCACACATGCATGCAGAAAAATCGCATTTACAAGCAGCTATGTCAAGTAATTTTTTATGACATCGTAGCATTTTCAATATTACACATAGAGAGTAAGGGCATTAAATTAAACTATTTAGAGACACTTCAGATAACCTATTAAATGATCTATTGGATATTAATAACTCATCTTTATTAAATATCTCTTTACCTATTCTTAGTTTTCTGTGAGATAATCCCGGTAATGATAATACCTAATTGGAATTTTATTAATATATTTAAGTACTTTAGTTAGCTTACTTTGTATAGGTACGTATATATTAGACACCGGAATGTAAATTAGTCACAATGGGGCATGTTCAAAAATTTTGAAATTTTTTTGTGAATAATAGAGTTGAAAATAAAGCTACATTTATTTCTTATCTATTCATTTGCCAGAGTTATGAATTTTTTTAAATTTATCACGTCATTTGGAATAGACCAATAGGAGCTAGCGCCACAACGTTGCCGGTTAGAAGGTTTACGAGAAGTGGTGTACGTTCGTTTGTGTACTCCTTCTTACTTTTAGACTTCTAAAACATCGTTAAACAAATATCTTTCAAATATATAATATCAAATGTTTTTTGAAAGTATTATTTCTGTTTAAACTTTTACCATATTTAAAGTTTCATTGTTTGAAAAGTCACTTAATAATTCAGAAAATGGCAAAACGGCAGCACTGTGTGTGTCATCTGTCATAGTGTCTCAATCAAGAATTTATTTTGAATTTGAGTGTTTAATTTTATACTTTTTATAAATATTATGACCACGAAAAAGTGTTTTGTTCCAGAATGTGATAATGATTCACATTCATCTTCAAGAATATTTATTAGTGTTCCTAGAAATTTGGAAAGAAGAAAATCAACCTTCTACTAGCGATGGTTTTCGTCAACTTTTTAATAAAAATACACCGGATATTCAAGATGTACCAGCAATTTCTGCTAATTGTCTCCTTCAGGAATTTTAAAATGAGGCTACTATAAATTCTTAGGTATATGACCTAAAAACCCTTCTGGAAGAAAATCCAGAATCTCCTGAAAGTTTTGAAGATACCGAATTTATTCATCATTTTCTAGAAGAATTAGTGATAAAGAAATAATAGAAAAATGTGGGTATTTAAACAAACTGGTTCCTGGATCCCATATAATGGCAGATAGGGGGTTTAAGAATATTCAAGCATTACTTGAAAACATGGGATGCACTTTAGTAAGGCCACCTAGAGTATCACAGAATGAAAAAAGTTCTCCAGAAGATGTACAATTAAGTAACAGAATAGCATCTCTAAGAATACATGTGGAAAGAGTTATAAGAAGGGTTGGGAAATTTAACATGTTAAAACCACATTCCTGTGTGAATTTTAAGCAAGTACATTTACTTAGTAATATCTGCATAATTGCTTGTTAACTTACAAGAACCTATTTTGTAAGAGTAAATATTAATTTAATAAACTTTTTATTTGTTTTTTAATTTAATTTACCTAATTATCACATTTCAGGGATTATAATGAAGAGTTTTTAAACAGCCATTGTAATTTTTTTATAAAATTTTAACTTTTCGAGCAAATCAAAGCGGAATGAGTACCTGTATATGCATAGATTTTTTTGGCACTAAAACTTCCAAACCAAAGGCACCTATTTATAGTAGTTTAAAATGAAACATTTTAACAAAAACAGCCTATGTCACAGTGATAAATATTAAAAACAACCAAGTTCAGTTGAATGTGGTAGCAAAGTCTATTATATTCCAATAAGTCAGGTAACTACATGCTGGTGATAAATTTAAAAATATCACAATTCTTGCCACCTTTTTCAAAAAAGCAGCAAGTGTGCCTTCTTATCATTCCTTGACGAAAATGACAACAGTGATAAATGTGAAAAAAAAAAAAAATTTAATGTTGCTATTCGTTATTACGATAGTAAAACATGTTTGCAGTTCCCTTTATTTTTTATGAAAATCTAAGTAAAAACAACCAATGTCAAAGGGTTATAATTTTTTTCTGTCAAACCAAATATAGCACAAAATTAAAAATTGATCGTAGGTCAAGCTAAAGTAATAACTTTATTGATAGTAGCTTTAAAAAAGGAGAAAGAATAATACTGACTTAAGTTATTATTATTAACATTGGTGATTTTTAATAAAAACTCTTCAATTATTGTTTACAAACCTTTTAATAAAAAATGAGAAAAATGAAGTAAAAAACAATTTATTTACAAATAAAAAATATATATACAAATCCTAAGAATATAAAAGTACTGATTTATTTTCCTGTAGTGGATGAAGAGGTTTCTTTAACAATCTAGCCAAATCTAAATCAATATTTACGAATTTTGTTAAATTACAGCCTTTCCAATAACACTGAGTAGATGTTACAGATGGTTCCTCACTTCTTCTATGAAGCCACAGCAAAAAAGCTACATGTATACAGCCACCTAAAAAAAATAAAAGGGTTAGATATGCAGTTACAAAATAACTATATAACCAGCTACAAAATGGCTTATTTTATGTAACAAGACGAGCAGAGCTTTACTAGCTCTGAACGAATCCAGTAAAGAACCTCGGATTTTCAAAACTATTAAAAAAAAACAATCATACCACATTTTCACATTTTTGAAATATTATAGAGCTTTTCGAAAAAAACTGCTATTTTTAAAGGTACTTTTTTTTTTTAAACAGCTATGTCTCATTTTAGGCTATTGAGTATTATAAAATAAAAAATTACGGGATGCTTTGTTAGCTTCAAACGAATCCAGCAGAGCACTCCAGTTTACCACACCACGTTTTTTGGCTCCTAAAATATTATAAAATATTCGAAATTTGGCATTTTTAAAAAAATTCGCAATTCCTTGCTGACTTCAAAGTTTTTTTCTGAAAACAAATATACTTACCACATTTTTAGGATAGCCTAAACATGTGTCATAAGTAGTTGTTTTTATATATAAAAAGAAACTAATTAAAAAACTGAAGTGTCCTGCTGACTTTGTTCCAACAAAGCACCCTGTATTATTTAAAAATAGCAATTTTTTTAGTAAAGTTTTACAATATTTCAAGAGTCTAAAAATATCCTAAAAATGGGGTGTGGTTTTTAGAAAAAAGCTTTAAAAAACCGAATTGCTCTGCTGGCTTCTTTCGAAGGTAAGCAAGCACCATGTATTTTTTAAAAATATAATTTTTTTTTCGAAAAAAATTGATAATATTTCAAGAGCATAAAAATATGGTGTTGTTGTTTTTACAAAAAAAAACTTTATAAAACAGAGGTGCTCTGCTGACTTCGTTCGAAGCTATCAAAGCATTTTGAGTTTTGCACAAAACGAGGAGCATAAAATTTTTGAAAATGGCCTAAAAATATGGCATACGTTTTAACTCAAAAGTTCATAGGTGCTCTGCAGCATTCTTTGGTATCATAATTATTACTAGGTTCACTAACAAAATATATTTCTAGATCATTTTAACACTTGCTGCGATTACAAAGAATGTCTCTTTATAAGTCAGAATTGGAAAAAAATATTTATAGGAATAAAGGGCCTTATACACTGTTTATTATATGTGAATAAATACAAAAAGCATAAATATTACAAACCTTGAGATGCAGCATACTTTATGTTCAGGTGTAATTTGTCCCTTTACTGTTCAAGTATCTCCTTCTCTCTTAAGTTGTACATGGAAAAAGGCATTATCTCCATATTCTTGCTTGGCAGATCTAAAAATAAAACATTATTTAATAAAGTGATTAATTTTTTAGTATTTTCAAGAGCCCTACTCTAAACATTTGGCCTAATTATCAGATATTTTTACTAATTTTTATTATTTTTCTGTGTTCCAAATTATTTCATAAAACATAAACATATTTGTGTTCTTATTATCTCAATTTAGAAATATTATCATAGATTTTATCCATGTAAACATTAGACATGTGTAAAATAAATGTAAAAGAGTGTATGTATCATTACAAAAAGTAGTTATGCATATACAAAAATGTACTTAAATTACAATATTATTTACAACGATATGTAGCAAGTAGGTAATTTTCAACCAAATAAAAATAGTAGTAAAAGGTATATTTTTGAAAAAAAAAAACTGTTAGTGTTCAATAATCCTAATGGCCTGAGATAAATATTTTTTTTACTATAAGGTGTAGGTATTACCCCATATAAACTGTAACTACTATTAAAACAAATTATAAATAAAGTTTTATATACCTTTCTTTCTTTCTTTCTTTCTTAACAGGATTTAACTTTGGCACTTATAAACTGAGTATTGTTAAAAAAATGCAGTAGTCATATATTGGTTTATAATGAGTAAAACACTTGAATTAGCTTTTATAAATCCAGCTAACAAACTCACATTAATAATAAAATTAAACCAATTGGCAAAGACAAAAGAAATAAATTGAAAAACAACAACAACGAATGTTAGGTTAGGTAGTGTCAATTTTAAGTGTCACTAAGATGTGCGTTCACTTCGACATTCTGTGTGTCGGTTTGTTCGTTGGCTTGGTTTTGTATAACAAAAAAACTTCGACACAAGCTGATTGGTCTATTCCCGATGACGTATACATTTCAAATTTTAAATTTTAATTGGGCTTAATTTAAAAACTTTTGGCTTTTTTAACGAACTGATCATTTAGAATAACTTGTATAGCGACTAACTATTACAATATAATTTATAAAACAGCATATCTCACATGTGAACATGGTCCATTTACGTCCACAGAAAAATATTTGTTCTTCTCAAAGGTTAGAGCAGAATCTAGCTAGAGTAGATGTACCTAAAACGTTTGAGGAAGCTATTTCAAGTGAAAATTTTGAACAGTGGTGCAAGGCAATAGCAGAAGAATTAAACGCTCTGAATAAAAATAATACATGGACTTTCACTACTCTTCCCCCTAATAAAACAACCATAGACTCCAGATGGGTCTTTAGAGTTAAGAGACATCCTGATGGCTTGATATCCCGGTTCAAAGCTAGATTCTGTGCAAAAGGCTTCACTTTCAATAAAAAAAAGATTACTTTATTTCTTTAATGTTTAAAGTTTTTAAAACAGAAAAACACATGCAAAATTTTTTTAAAATATAGTTGTCTAATCTAAAATGATTTTGCGTCTTTCCCTTCTTTGTTTACTTATAATGAGATAATTATTTACTTATCCTTGTTAATTAAAAATGAGGCTGCGAACGTTTCTGTAGACACGTAACAATATGTCTACTGGCAGTTTGACCCAGACTTCAGCGGAAGAATTTGTTTGAAAATATTTATAGACTTTGCAGTAATAGTTCAAAAAGCAATATTGGAGACAAAATAATTATTATTTATAGTTTAATAGTATATAATATCTATGTTTTCTTACCTATTATAAGACTGAGTATACTATTTTTGTATTTTTTTAAATTATTGAATAACATTAGAAAAATCCCCATTTACAATAAATTGTATACAACAATCATTTACACGATAACACATTAATTTGCAACATTTTAAAAACAAACAAATACCAACACTCAAGTCAGTCAAATGACAAGTATTAAGTAATAGATAATTTAAAAAATTATAAAATATCAAAATTCATTAGGAATGATGAAATTTAAAAAAAAATTAATAATAAAATGCAATTTATTTTGATATTATGAAATTGAATTCATTAAATTGATACAGAGCCTAGCAGGTGTGCAGCGCGTGCACATCACGTGGGCGGTAGAATAAGGGGCAACCGCAGGCCGCATATAGTTTTATCAATCAAGCAACAGTTTTTAAAACTTATAATAAGTCGAATAAATATGCTTAATTTTAAAAAGTTATTGAAAAATCAAAATAAGTCCCGATTTCCCAAAAGCACAGCATAATTTAAGAATAATAGAATGTTAGTGTACATTGATCCATCGTCCGTTATTTGATAGCAAAATATTTTGCAGAGCCGGTTAGAAAATAATACCAAATTTGAAATTTCTATCTAAAAAAATAAGCAAGGAGCATAATTTTGAGATGTATCGTGCTGTGGCTTATTTATATACATCACGGTCGGCACGCGACTCGCAGATGGTCAAAAGAAATTAAGGACGCCACAGCACTTCCGGTTTTTGATTCAATGATTTAAATGTGAATTTTAGTTAATCCTTTCCTACGTAGATGTAGCTACACTCTTTAACCTCCATATTTTGTCCATTATATCGCAAAAATCGGCCAGCTAAATAATATACGCAACATACTCCTATTTTATGTTTTCAAATAAGTTGGTCTGGTGAAAAAGATTTGTCAACACCGCATATTTATTGAAATATATTATTAGGCAGTCTACCAATTCTTTAGCGAGGTTTTTCTCGTTTACGGTGAATTAAATATTTAGCTGTCTAATTAGGGTAGCAGCAGGTACTTGGGATAATCCGATTAAATAATAATCAAGAATTTGTTAGTAGCACTGACCTTCCCTAATCTATTATAAATAGGTAGGTATATTTACCCCTATTTCCAAATAATGATTGAAATAAATAAGTATATATATGGGCTATTTGTTTTATTTATTTTAGTTATGTGTATTTTTGATTTGTGTTCGTAAGTTTAATTTGAGTGTTTATTATATTTCCAGTATATTTTTATTATTTTTTGTTAATTTTACATTAACTGTGTAGTTTTTTTGTGTACTAAATTTGGGTGGTAAGTACCTATTACTATTATTAAACTATAATTTAAATTCATTATTTAAAAAAATATGGTTTGTGGATTGAAGTCTCCAAAAAAATCTATCGAAATCAGGTGTTAGGTCATTTTAACTTTATACCGAGTTCACCTGAAAATTTTGGATGGCTTTATTTTTGGTAAAATTTAAATTGGAATCTTGAATTTTTGGGGGTGAGGCAGTGCATCGAGGCAAGAAATTTCACATTCTTTTCATACATAGCTCCCTTGATTTTTCCTAGCAAATAAAATATTTTGCCAAAATTTTAAATTAAAATATTCTAAAAAGTATTCTTTGTAATTTTTTAATATGGATGTACTTAAAAGTGTGCTCTTTCATAATACTTTACAATAAATGCAGGGTACCATTGAAAATTTTGAGATAAGGGTAGGTTGATGCAAAGGGTGATAAAAGAATATGTGGAAGTACGATCCCTATGCACTGCTTCATATCTTAATAATTTAAAATTTAAGTTTAAACAAAAATAAACTAAACCGAAGGGCGGTAGGGGTAAATATTTTTGTTGAATAAACACATGTCCGAAATACAGGGAATTTTAACCAAAAGTTATAGCGTCTATTATATATTTACAATGTTGATACTTGCTTTGAATAAAGCAACTAAAAATACTACTTTATTGTCTCTTTATATTTTTGCGAATTTCTTTTCGCTTTCTGATAAACAAATAATATCTAAACTTTTGCATGCACGTCTCTGAAGCAACTAAAAATACATCTCAAAACGAAAGGCGCTATACAACAAAAAAAAATAAAAGACAACGAGTTGTATTTTATACCGTTTTATCAAAACCATTATAAAAATATACATGGTGATATTCTTTTTCAGCAGAAATCTAATAAAATTATATAATAACGCTGGATACACGCTAAAAGGTCCAAAAGATAATTTATTAAAATAGGTAACAACAAACTTTAAAAATTTCATTGAAATTAATTAAAATGTTTCGAGATATTCATTAAAATTTGAATTTTATTTAAAACTTTTGTCTTGGAAACGAAGAGTTTTCGGACATACATTTTTAGAACAAAAATTGTGTATTTTAGCGTCTCCTACCATCCTAAAAGATTGTCGGCATATATATGTATTTAGGGTGTTCCATTTAAAACGAACATTTTTTTTGATTCGTGCCAACTGCAAAACAATTTCTAATGAAAATTGAGGTATCACGAATTTTAAAGAGGATGCAGGTAAATATTTTACAACTCGTTTTATAAGTATGTATAAATTATATACTACGTTATATTATATGTATAATTTAAAATATTTTACTTTTAGGTTTCAATGGAGGACACTATTTTAATAGAAAGTAAAACAAGGGGACAGTGGGATAATCCTCAATACAGAAGTGAAAGACGAAACCGATTAACTGCATCTGTATTTGGGGAAGTTGTGAAGATGAGGAAAACTACTCCTTGTCATAACCTAGTAAAAAAAATCCTTTACGAAACCAATTTCACGTCAGAAGCCATGTTATATGGTAGAACTAATGAAAGTGTTGCTTTGCAATTATTTTGGAAGAGAAGAGCTTCTGCAAATATTAGAACATGCGGCATATTTGTAGACGAAGTGCATGGGTTTTTGGCAGCCTCTCCAGATGGTAATGTATAAGAAATAATATACATATACGTCATGTCATTTTATTAATCATATTAATTTTATTATTTTTTTATAGCTCTTTTAGGGGATAATGCCATTATTGAAATAAAATGCCTTCATAGTGTTCACAAATCAAAAAAAAAACACTTAGGCAAGCAGTAGAAAAAAAATCTACAATGTGCTTGGAAATAAAAAATAATATGCTGTCGTTAAAGCGAAATCATAACTACTATTACCAAGTGAGAATTTGAAATCATTTGCCTAAATATTTTTTCATCTTTCAATATTTTTATATTTGCACGAAAATAAAATTATTTAAATGTGTTTTTAGCGTTAAATAAAAATAATAGCAATTTTTTTTTTCAATTCATAATTTTTTTTTTTTTTTTTTTTTGATTCAAGGACAGCTCAATATTTGTAGAAAAGATATGTGTTTTTTTATAGTTTACATAAACGACGAACAACCCCTACATATAGAAGTCATTCTAAGAGACCAACATTTTTGGCAGAATAATGTTTTACCCAAATTACTAAATTTTTATAATCAGTATGTAATGCCAGAGATTGTGTACAGGAATATTCCAAAACGACTGAAAGCCAGAGAGGCCATTTGAAAAGAATATTTTGTTATTTATTTACATACCTATTTATTGAATTAAATAAAGCTTTTACTGGATACTTAGAAATTTTTCATTTTATCCTTCCTAATAAAAAACATTTTTGAAGAGTAAATGAAAGAGTCATGAGTGTTATTTTAACTGATTTTTTTTTTGAAACCATGAACTGGAGCAAAAAGATATCGGTGTCACTAATATCCTAATAAATATATTATTACATTACTGGCCTTCAAAGTAGCATCACTTTATTACATTGATGAATATTTCTCTCATGATAGTTAATATATTGAATAACCAACTCATGCCCATTTTGCCGAATTCACACTTTATTTACAAAAAAAAAACTCAGCATTCATTAAAAAAATTACATCTTTAGTACAAACTTTTGTTTTTCCTCGTATAAAGACATTTATTTTAAATATTGGTCAATTTTAATTTTAGACAAAGCACCAAATTTTATTAAAAATTCGTCTTAATAAGAAAACGTTAAAAAATGAGTCTCCCTGTATATATAATTTATATTTGTGTAAATTGTAAATAACCATATTAATATAGTTTTGTCTAAATTCAAGACAATTTTAAAATGTGGCAACACGGCGCCGAAGCTTTCGCTACTTTTGCTTCATCGGACATCTATAATTTAGGTCCTGAACTAAAAAACAACATGGACGTAGTGAAATTATCAATTTTAGATGAAATCGTATTTTGTACAGAACTTAAAAAGTACGCAACATTGATTATTAAAATTTGGCAAGAATATTCAGAAAAATATGTAGAATGCTATAAAGTGTTTTGAACTACATCTGTGACTATCACTTTTTTATATTTTTTAATAGTATTTAATAAATAGCAGGACAAATGAAAATGTCTCATTTCAATCATTAAACATTTTTCTATAATCTGCCAAAGTTTCATTAAAATCCATCCAGTGAAAAATAAGTTCTGTAAAAAATCGTAAACCTATGTTTTGACCACGTAAAATACACTGAAATGGCGCCCTTAAAGCGGTTTCCTTTGTATATAAAAATCTGAATTAGTTCGGCAAAGTTAAATAGATGCGGCATTGGCATTTTTCTGCTACTTTACCAGTATATACTAGGGATGTTTCTAAAGTTCTTGGAATTTAGCTATAATTTTATTTTGTTAATTTTCGTCAATATCACGATCTAATTTTTCAACATAAGCTCCATTTAACTGAATACATTTATCCCAACGATATTTTTTAAGCCGCCCTGAAAGAACTTTTTCGGTGTCTCTTCAATCCACCTATGTATGGCACGTTTTACGTCAGTTAAACTTTCAAATCGAACACCCCGTAAAGGTTTTTTCAAATCTAGTAACAGATGGTGATCACTGGGCGCAAAATCCGGGGAATAAGATGGGCGCGAAAGGAATTACCATCGTAAATCGTCTTGCATTATCCTGTTGCAATAACGGACGCTTATGTAACTTTCCAGACCGTCGCAGTGGTCCGAATAATAAATTCTAATATTTTACTTTAATTGTAATACCTTTCGCCAGATAATCCATAAAAATAATCCCTTTGCAATCCCAGAATACAGTAAGTATTACCTTTCCAACAGACGGAACTGCACGCGCTTTAAGTAGAGGCCCTTCTTCAGGTTTGCGCCATTCTTTGGATTGACTTTTGGTCTCAGGATTGAAATAAGGAATCCACGGGCTTTGAGCGCGGCGACCGAATCAAGAAATTCCGTAACGAAAATAAACTTATCACCCTCGAAAAATCGAAAAACCGAAAAATCGAAAAATCGTAAAATCGAAAAAGAAATTCCGTACGGAAAATAAACCTAACCTGAATAACCTGTATTGTAAGATAATAAAAATATTTTAAACAATATTAACTTCTCATTTATTCAATAAAAGAAAAAAAAATTGTTTTCTTATCGGTCACCACGCTCAAAAAGTGTAACTTGAATTAATATCAAAGAAAAACTTGAATTAATATCAAAGAAAAAAAAATACTGCATAAATAAAATAAATAAATAATTATAATTGCATAAGTTGATAAAAAATGCTATGCAATAGCTTTACCGCGGCATTCCCCGTGTGCCACACGTATTTTTATTTTATTAATTTGATCATTTTTTGATGTAATGTTCACTATATCCTATTTCATATTTTAAAGAAAAGTGTCTTCTATAAAAGCTCTTGATTGGATTTATAAGGGTGTTTTCTAATTAGGTAAAAAAATTGGGCCTATTTTTAAACTAATTTTGAAAAAAGGCTCATATAAACATGTGTCCTGATAATTCGTTTCGGAAATAAGTACAGAATCTTTAAAAATTGAAACTTTATTTTACATTTTTTTAAATTACGTTTGCAAAAAATAGATTTATTTACACAACTGGGTAGCCGACCGAGAAGTTTTTTAAGATTTTCTTTTTTACCCACCCTTAAAGAGTGTTGCGAATAATTATTTATTTGATGTAATTAGCTCTAACTTTTTTAACTTATGAATAACCCATGTTCTTACATTTTTTCTAAGTAAAAAAAAATAAGCAAATAGACAGGTTTGAAAAAATAATGATATACTTTAACAACGCTAAAGGTAAAATTTTTCGATAAATTTCAATATTTCTGAAAAAATCTTATTTAACTTTATTTGCATCAGTGCAGCGGCGGCTGGTAAACAAAAAATTGGGGGTTCATAATGACAGAATATAGAGCTCTGTACAGATTTAGGTAAAAAACATTCAGTGTTTATAATATACATTTCCAAAACACTGCGGTAAATAATCCACGAATATAACACCTTTAAAATCCCAAAAAAACTGTATTCATGATCTTACCAGCTGATGGAAAAACACGAAATTTTCGAGGGAGAGGGGAACCCCCATGTCGCCATTCCATTCTTGGTTTTTGTATTCTGGATCAAAGTGATGAACCCATATTTCGTTGACCGTAAGAAAATTTCTTTTAAATTCATCGGGATTCCTCCTAATGATCTCTAAATTTGTCTCCGCTGCAACCTGCATTCGTGGAACCCAACGGGCAGAGAGTTTCTTGAGACCCAATTTCTCATGTAAAATTTTTTCAACGCTTCCAACAGAAAACCTACATGTCTCTGCTAGAGCCTTGACTGTAATTCTTCTGTCATTTAATATCGTGGACTAAATTCTCAGTTTCTTTGGTCACCACAGTTTTGGGGGTCCTGCACTGCATGTTGACAGGACTCTCTTCCCAGTTGGAAATCTCGTGACCTTTATTACCTGGTACGAAGGGGCACCCAATACTTCTACCATGTCCTTATAAATTTATTGCGGTGATAACCTCTTTTTACAGAGGTACTTTATCGCACCTCTTTTCTCAATTTTGTCCATTTTTATAAAGTCACGCACACGAACTGATACGCTGATGCTAATTGGCACACACTAATATCAAACAATAAGCTTTTGCCTGACACTTCATTTACATTTGTCATTTCACACCAACCATGTTAGGGATAATAATTCGTGAACTATCCTCGTATTTTAGAATTTTTTCTATGTTTTTTTTCCATTAATTAATACCACTGGAGAAGGATCTGTGTAATTTTCTATTACAGAAGCTATTACTTTGTCTGCAGTTCGAGGTTAAAGTTATACGGAGTCAGGGCTACGACAATGGATCGAACATGTAAGAGAAGAAGAAGGAATTCTCGATATCAATCCTAGAACATTATACGTGCCGTGTGCGGCTAATACATTAAATATCGTCGTTAGTGACGCTCCCAGCTCCAGTGTGGAATTTCTCTTTTCTGATATGGTACAAGAGGTGTATAATTATTTTTTTGCCTCCCCATATCGATGAAACTTACTAAAAAAACATGTGAAAAGTCTAATTTTAAAACCGTTAAGTGAAACAAGGTGGGAAAGTCGTATCAATGCTATTAGACCTCTAAAACAAGACCTAAAAAACATAATTACCGCATTAGATACCATCAGAGACACGAAAACAAAAATGGGCGCTATATCAATAATTAAAAATCTTGAAATATTTCAATTTTTGTCTTCAATTTTAATTTGGCATGATTTATTATCAATAATTGATGTATTGAGTAAAATGCTTCAAAATCCTAAATAAAACATCGCGGAATACATTGAAGGCTTAGATAATCTTAAAAAATCTTTAGTTTCCCAAAGATCTGACGATAATTTTAAAATATTTATCGATTTAGCAACAACACTTGCTAGAGATTTAGGTACTGATCCTGAATTTCCTACCTCGAAACTCAGGAAAAAGGTTCGTTATTTGATTACAAGTGCAGCAATTTAACTGCTTTCTATTTTGCAAATCTTGATCACGCGATCTTACCTTATTTGAGTGCTATTAAATATTCTGCTGTCTGTATCAGTTTCACGACATTTCTAATGATGATCTCATGAAAGCCTGCATATAGACGGTTTACAACTCTTTAATAAAATAACTTCAATCAAAGATATTTTCCAGGTAAAAAACGGTCAATTGAGGTGTTAGAAAGTATAGTCAAAAATGATCTCATTTCTCGTTTTCAAAATTTTGCTCTAGTAATAATATCTCTATTGAATCCGAAATCTCTGAAAAAATTGATTTCACTGGAATTATTGACAAAATTGCTTCTCAGAAAGCCAGAAAATCTATTTTACATTTAATTATTAGGTAATATTTGTAGAAGAACTGATTTATATCCTTTTTCTTTGTTTTATGTAGCATTTACAAAACCAAACTTGTCAATATTACTGAAAAACGATAAATCGGGCAAAAGTGCAAAAAATAATAAAATATAAATTAGCGGGTGTCCATAAACATCCAAATCCTAAATTCTGTGTAGATTTCTCATAAGGAAATTAGGCAGTTAGGTCTTATGACATTTTCTACACACTGCTGAAGATCTGATCTTGCTATAAAGGATACCTAAGGATAGTGCGTAATTTTAACCCCAAATAACTAAGAAATAGTTATTGCCTTTCTGTAAAAAAAAAATGTTTCAAATTCGGTTACCGAATTAAAATTTAAATCTTATGTAATACGTAGCCTGCTTTGCGGCATAGTTGTTTATGATAATCCTTAATTGGCCTTTTTATGGAAATATTTAAACACTTCTTAGCAGCGTGATGATAATACTTTTCACTTAATGTTTACCGTTATTGTTTAATGAGAATAATATTGACCTGCGGGTAGGTCCGTGCATATTTGTATTATTTTAGGTACATTTAAAAATACAGACAGTTTAGTAACTGATAATTATTGATAACAATTATTTGAAATCATACGAACAGGACCGTACTGCGTAATTATGTTTAAAATTAATAATTGAGACTTTTAATACTCTTATTTTCAAGACACCGAATGTTTAAATATGACTTCAAATAGCATACAAAAATGCACAACTATAAAAGTTGTTTGGAAACGAACCATATGACAAACAGAAAATTGACCGAATTTGATATAGATTGTAATATAACCACTACTTTTACTTGAGGGCATTCTCAGATTTTTGGCATCATTGAATTCCGAAACAAGACTGACAAAGAGCTACTTACTTTCATAAACAAACGAAATGGCCGTGCTTCTAAGAGAGAAAGAGAATGAGCAGTGATTAGACAGCTGCTTTAAACCCTCGATGAAGATGCACATATAGGGGAAAGTAGCGACAATAAACAAATGAAATGTTACAAATATTTTTAATCCCTTGCGAAGTATTTTTATAAATGTGAAAAAAAGAAAATACTTTTCATTAGAAACTCACTTTAGTTATTGTACTAGATAAGGCTTCTTATCACAGCTGCCCATGTCCAGCAGGAAAGCGGATATGCAAAGCTGGTTTTGCAATAAAACAACATTTGCTAAGTAAATGCTTAAAGTGGAGTTAATTAATGGACTTTCTTAATAAAAATGTACGAGTTATAAACCACACCCGAATTACATGGGAAAATTACAAAAACTCATCATTCAGTGTCATAATTGCCAGCTCTAGGGCACGCAACGTCAAACTGCGGTAGAGCCCCAAGATGCTTAAAATGTGCAGGAGATCACACTACAAGGGCATGTGTGAAGTTCAGCGAGGAACCTGCACTCTGTGCAAACTGCCAAGGAGATCACCCCGCTAATTATAGCGGGTGTAAGCCAATGAGGTTGAATACTATGGAGATGACATGCCAAAAATAAACGACACCCCTTCCCCCACTCTTAGTGGTCATGTCATAGTTGTCAAAGAGCTGTCAGAACTTTGTTCAAATTTAAATATTTCGACGTTATTTCTATCTTAATAAGTGTTTTTTTTTATTAATTTGTATAAAAATCATGACTAAGTGTGCCAAAATTAATTGTAAAAACTCTTCAGTGAAAGAGCGTAAGAAAATATCTAATTTAAGTTTTCATAAGTAAGTATAAGGAGTGTACTTAGAATTTTTTTAGAATGCTTAACTTTTTTTTATTATAGGTTTCCAAAAGACCCACAATATCTCAAAATTTGGTCTAAATTTGTGGGGAAAGACCAATTTGAGCCTAAACCGAATAGCATGTTGTGCTCTATTCACTTCAAGGAAGAATTTTTTGATAAGAGTGAGTTTAGGGTCAGATTGAAGAAGAATGCTGTTCCGACAATAAATGAATGTTTAGTTAGTATACACTTTATTTACAATAAAACTTAAATAACTAACTTAGTAAAGAACATTGGCTTGACTAACTTTATAATAAAGACAAATAACTATATTAAAACTTAGATAACTATAATAAAACTTAAATAACTAACTTTATAATTAAACTTAAAAACCAACTATAATTAAACTTTTCTAAATATATAATCACTTACATTTCTGGATATGTTGTTTATTATTTAAAAAAGAAAATCATTTGTGAACAATGTCTAGATGCTTTAATAAGTAAAACTAGAGATTTGTTTCTATTTTCATTCATTGATATAAAGAATAAAAATGGTTTGCAATATCCATCGGAAGATGTAATAAACATTTGTTTAAAATGTGAAAAAATTATTAAAAATTATGAGAGACTAAGAAAAAAATATCAGTTGATATCATCAGCACATTAGTTTTAAAAGAATTCATAAATTCTAATGTCTTTTCGAATATTATGCAGCACAGTTTGGACCAGTTTGTGTTGGATAATCATAGAATATTATTAATCAAGTGCATAGTTGATAAATATGTTAGTATCCGACTAACATATCTCACTAAAACTAGAGTTAATAAAGCTGCTAGCATCAAAACAACAAAATAGTGTTGTTTAAAGGTCAATAAATATTTTTTTAAATAATAAATTTTTTTTGTAGTGTCTTATTAAGAATGGGACACAGAAAAACTGAAGAGTTACCTATAATTTTACCCAATTTGGCAAAAGTTTTTGGTGTCATAAGATACGTTTCACTTATTTGAACTATAATTATACATTTTTTGATATTTTTTTATGTAAATCATATAGGTACTTTTGTTGGGAACTTATAAGAAACTTCAAAATTAAAATGAAGAATATTCGCATTCTAAGCATAGTCTTATTTTTAATCAAACTCTTCAGTTGTTCTGTATCCCTTTCTCAATGAGACACCTTGTATATAAACTTGAACAATTTTATATTTTTCAAGTATGTACAATACAGGTGTATCAGAAATTAAAGTAAAAAGACAACTTATAACAAAGGTTTAAATTTAGTAATGTCAAGTCATCCTTGCACCCTAAAAAAGTACCAATGAAGAAATTATTCCTCCAATGCAACCAAACAGTTATTTTTAGGATAAGATTGTGTGTCAAATGTTATCCACAGCCACAGGGTTTCTTTTTAAATGGCATGACATTCAAAATTTTGGTCAAAACAATTTTCATCATGCACTTTTCTTGAAAATTCACAATGCTTTATTAGGATTAAAAACACCAGTTTCTAGAAACTTTTTCACTATAACACTAACAGTACTGATCAGAAAAAGTGGTTAAAATTTTTTTCTTTTTGTAATCACAAATCGCAACTGAATGCCTATTTTTAAAATAAATTATCAGTAGTAATACCACTAGAGGTCAAAAAATGTCCTGATATTAATTTGACCTCGCGTGGTATTCGGTAAGAAAATTCCACGCCGAATTATGGTTGAAAATTAAATATTTTTAAAATTTATTTTTCGTTTCTCAACAATGCAAATTATTTTCTCCAAGTCACCAGGAGTGCGTTTAGAAACCCCGCACGGCGCGTCTGACCACATGCATTAAAATAGGGTCCAGACACGCCGTGCGGGGTTTCTAAACGCACTCCAGTGAAACATAAAGGGTGTTGTCGCCTTGATTGTTGAGTTGTCATGGTAACTAAGTGAGACCCTAACCTCGAATATAATTTCAGTTTTGAAGTTGTCAAGCAGCCCGACGTAAAAAAATGTTTCGCTGCAATTATTTAGGCCTTCAAATTGCTTATTTCTACTCATTGTAGTTGCATGGGAATACCATTTGAAAATAGAAAATAGTATATTCTTTAATTTTACGTAAGTTTTGAATAACTACAAGTGGTAGAAAATTGTTTTTCTGCGTTTTTATTAACATGCGTTATGAGCGCTTTAAAATGGTATGAAATTCATAACCAGCGTCAGCAAGCATCAATCGTAGGAGGCTGTGATCATTGTATTTTGACAGTTCAAAACATTAAATAACTCGCGTTTTGTTGCGATAAAGAATATTGCACAGCAAGTAAAACCAACAAAATTACCTATTTGTTTAAAAATGAATCGATTTGAAAATCATACGCTATGCAAAATATGCGTGAAATTGTCTGATGTAATGATCAATCATTGCACCATGACTTACTTACTCGGATTAATAGAGGATTGTGGCTCCAACTTGAAAAACGAAAATTTGTTCCGAATTGTCCACGAATATTTGCACCTAAACTACGCAAAATTCAAAGTGCTGAATGGGAAAAAGGTGAATAAATTAGTGTCTAAATATTATATATATTTTATTAGACATAGACACATAATTCAAAGCATCCAAAGTCCTGCATTTTCGCCATTAAGAAGAAAAGAAGTGGCCGAAGAATATAGAAAACACCTTAGCATTGTAACTAAAATGTATCAAAACTAAACCTATTATGTGAACAAATAAAAACCAGTCTGTCAAAAATGGTCTGTTATTGTAAACGTCAAAAAATTTCCAGTATAATTCGCTGTTGGGTACCCCACGAGAAAAAAATGTCCACTAAAATACCTCCGTTGCCATGGTGATCTGTCAAAAACACGTATTTTGATTGGTTCAAAATTACAGGTGTGGAATTTTCTCTATAATTCCATTTGTATAGTTGTATGCTGTGCATCTGTGAGATTGTTGTTTATTATACATAGGTACCAATTGTAGAAATCTTTAGTAAGTACTTGCTTGCAATTTTAGTAATATATGTACCTACCCTATATAATTAATTATTTCAAACATAAATAAAACCAACAACTATTATCTGAGTCTTTTTAGTTCCGATTGGTTTTGATCATGGTTTTCTTCCATCTACTTTTAACCATAAAGTCATACCTATCTGAATTTTTGGTCTTTTTAAACTTTTGACTGTAGCGGGTCATATTTTTAATGTATGTCATCTGCAGCAGAAAGACCTACATGTTTTACATTTAAAAGTAATTAATTGACCTTTCTACAAACTCGGCTGTATTTTTACTGAAATATATTTATTCACAATTCACGTAGTGGTTTGGTTTTTGGTTTGGTAATTTGATGTCATAATTCTCCTCATTGTCAGATTTTGTCATTGGCAGCTTTGATCAAGACAAGAGAGTCCTTGAACGAAAAATCGTAGTTCGGGTTTTAGTTTTAAAGCACAAAGAGATTAACAAATCTGATGCACAGTGTTATTCGAACGTTGATTTTCGATCACACAGGTCATATATCGGACGGTTTCGGCGAAGACAGAACAATATAATAATATTAATCTCTTTTATGGTCTTGGCATTGGCTTGGTCGGAAAACGGTTAATAAATAATAGTAAATAGTGTAGAAGTCATAATTGCGCAATGTCATCAAATTAATTTCGAATCGATCATGTTGAAACAAATCTTAGGTAAGTAAGTCATTTAAAAGTTGTAATTCTGGATACGGACTTTAATTATATTTGAATACGACCCTGCTTAGTCAACCATTTAAGCTACACCCAGTGGGGTCATTTTTAATGAAACGAATCATATGCAAAACAATTGCCTCATGGCATCTCCATTAGTATTATACCTCCATGGTGTAAGCACTACGTCGAACGCATACAACGATTAGACGAGAGAAGAACCAAGCAGCCAGCCTCTAGATACATACCGGCGCCACAACCTAAAGAAAACCAATGGGAGAAGAGACAACAATCACAAGGGAGGTCAGCCTATCAAAGGAGGCAACCAAGAGAGGATTTCCCACCTCTCCCCACTCAAAGAAGTGAATTCAGGCAACAACCACCACTGCAGACTTCAACAACAGCCACAACCCAACGACAACAAACAGGGACAGGGGACCTTTTTGAGTTAAATAAAGAAATACGAGAACTAAACAGTATGGTGAATGTGGGAGCTCTCATACAAGCGGTATGACGTAATCAGACAGTGTAATAACCCCATGGAAATTGTAATTGCTTTTAATGACTTTACAGAAAACATTGACAAATACAACATACGGAATTAAATTCAACAATTCATGCAATGACAACTACAAAATATGTTTTTATAATGCAAACAGGATGCGAAACAAGAGAAATCTTGTTAGCAGTTTCATTCTTAGGCACAAATTTGACGTAATAGTGATATCAGAGACACACTTCTTACCTTCAGACAAATTCAAATTAAAAGGTTACAGAACAACAAGACAGGACAGACCAGTACAAGGACACGCATCAGGGGGGTAGCTATTTTAATAAAACATGAAATAACACATGTGGAAATGCCCTACGTAAACACACACGTAGAATACGTCATAGTCAAAATAGGTAACTTCACATTCATAGAGGTATACAACAAGCCGGGGGTAAGAATCTATGATAATGATTTACATAACATTATGTCGGCTGGGCACAGGGTCATCATGTTGGCCGACCTCAATTTTAAATATTGGGAGTGGGATGCAAATGTCACGGTAAACAACGCGAACGCAGTTATGTTGAAAAAATTCGCCGAAAATAATGACTTAGTCATCCACTACACGGACGAACCAACGCACTTCCCTGTTAACGGATACACTCTCAGTACACTGGATCTAGTAATCACAAAAAACTTCGCGCAATTGCATAACCTAAGAACGATAACAACACTGAGATCACGTACCAGTGTACTGTGAACTCAACCTAGGACGATTTTACGATTACTCTACAACAAACTGGAACTTGTACAGACGAACACTAGACCAAACAATAGTAATAAATAACAAGATAACAACGAGACAAGATTTAGAAAACTAGACAAAAAACTAACAGATGCCATTAATAAAGCCAGAGACCGGTCAACACAACTAAAAACTAGGACGACACATAGAGAAAACCTATCACAAGACATCTTAGACCTGATCAAGAACAAAAATAAAATTAGAAAGAGATGGCAACAACATAGGAGGGCCGAAGACAGAATTCAACTGCTAGACATAGCGAACACAATTGAATCACTCTTAAAAGAAATCAGAAATGAGTCATGGCCTAAGATTCTGTCGGAGGTCAATCCAAATGACAACTCAATATAGAAAGTTGCAAACTACTTCAAAAAACCGTACTCGCAACTTCCCATATTAGAGGACAACCACAATAACAAATACATCACAGACACAGAAAAAGGGAGAGCGTTCGGCGAACGCTTTCAACATAATTTCACGAATAGCATAGCGATTGAAGCAATTGAAGACATAGTAAATAACGTTTGGGAATTACCTCCCCAACCGGTATCAATAAATGACCTATCAACCCCTCAGGATATCAAAAATACAATAAAGAGGCTACGCAACAGGAAGGCCCCAGGCTCAGACGGCATATGTAACGTATTATTAAAAAAACTTAAGTAAAAAAGCAATATTACAATTAAATTACATTACAAACGTGATATTAAAGTTACAGCATTACCCAGATAACTTAAAAAATGCAAATATAATACCTATCCACAAAAAAGGCAAACCTAAAAAAATATAGATAGTTACCGACCCATTATGCTACTTAACGGTATCGCAAAAACAATTGACCCACTTTTACTCACGAGACTCAGAAAAATAACGGACGACAATCAAATTATCCCACGAGTTCAATATGGTTTTCGCCAGGGCCACAGTACAGTAGCGCAAATACTGCGAATAGCACATCATACTACAGAAGCGTTCAACAATAACAAACAGTTATAGTGGCCCTAGATACCGAAAAGGTCTTCGATACGGTTTGGACTCGTGGATTAATATACAAAATGCATATAAATGACTTCTCCGTTCACATTATAAAAATCATACATTCATGACAGAAAATTCTACATCAAAATAAATCTAACAAAAACAGTACCGTACACTGCTGAAGCGGGTGTACCTCAAGGATCGGTACTCTCGCCGTTTCTCTACACCATTATGACTCATGACATACCAGTGGGTAATGATGGGGTAGAGACGGCACTGTACGCCGACGATACCTGTTTATACAAGAGTTCAGATAATGCGGAAATTGCCAACAGAAGACTGGAAATCCTTATTAATAGAACGTTGATCCCCTATCTAGACGATAATAAAATGAGACTAAATACGGGTAAGACCGAAACCGCCTTATTTTCATAGACGAAATGATCAAATTATCACCAACCTCAAGGTCAAAAATGAGAGGGTAGAGGTCAAACCCTGTATCAACTAGTATCAAGTATCTTGGTTTTCATCTGGATAAGAGATTAACGTTCGGTAGGCACATAGATAACAGAATCTCAAAAGCTACATACATGATTAAAACACTGTATCCCATGCTACATAGAAACATTAAAAAACATTGAATAGCAGAATATTACTATACAAACAAATTATCAGGCCAATACTAACATATGGATGTCCGGTCTTCTGCTCAATGGCAGAGACACATTTCCAAAAACTCCAAAGAATTCAATACATGTGTCTTTGGCTAGTTCTAAGGGGCAATCGCTACAGCAGAATAACTGACATGCACACACAAGCAGGCATACCTCCTATAAAAGAATATGTAATCAAATTACCTGAGAAATTCTACCATAATTTTCTTCCTAGGGACGTTAAGTAAGACATTTTCAGCATAACAGTAGACAATTATGCCAATAGGAGGCATGGCTGCTTGCATAAAAACCTGACAATATTTAGACGTCGCTAGACACGTAAAGTAAATTCAAAGGTCAAAGCGACATAACCCCACGACGACGTAGATTTTACTGAACGACACAAGACACAACACAACACACCGCGACTGGTTTTCAGCTCGACGGCAAGACGTCGTGATTGGCTGACTTCCCGAATAGAAACCAAGAATTCCCCTTGATTTCTAGTTGGCTGGAAAACTACATTAGGACGTACGTCACTGGGTTGCACAAAATTCTACAGAAACAATAACAACACACATACATACAAAGGACTACCCTGTTTTTTTAGACGATTTTTCAGGGATTGCCACACAATTAAACTCAACAAAAATATCGATGCTCCCTAACTCACCATACTGTTCTGATAATGTCAAACGGCAAGGAGCAGAACAGCACAGCCTAAATATGAAGCAAGAAATGGAAATAATCGGCCAGACCGGCAAATCACACTACGTGCAGTAGGACTCTTTCTGCGAGGACGAAGATCCGCGGAAAAACGAAATGTATTTTCATTACCTTGAAATGTAGATAATAATGTATATAGTAATAAAAAGATTTTAAACTGAACTGAAACTGGAATTAATGGACTTTAAAAGAACAACTCCTTAAATATATGTATTATGTTGTCAACATAATGGCTCGTGATCGTGATATTACGTTACTAAGGCTTCCCTCTTATGCGAAGTCAATCTTTTTGATCTAATTTGGGCGAAAGTGAAAGGGATTGTGGCTGGAAAAAACACCGTTGAAAATACCCGACGTTCAATGTTTATTAAAAACCGGTATAGAACGTATAAAACCTAAAGATTGGCAGTATCCTATTTCTCAAGTAATGAAGGAAAAAATTAATTTGCGGCGCTTTAACGGTATGATTGAAACGGTATGATTGAAACGGTATTTGAACCTTTAGTCATAACTTTAAGTTTCGACGATAAAGACGATTCTAGTGATAGTTCTGTAGAATCAATGGATTACGATACTTTATGAATTCAGAAGTCATGTAAGTGATAGCTTAATTTACAAATTTTCAAAATAAATAAAATAAAATTATAAACATAGAGTATTATTACAACAAAAATAGATAACCAACATAATTTATCTATTAATTTTCACCAATACCAATTAAAATATTCAATTTTCTAATATAATGTTTCTACGCCAATGGAAGAAAATATTTGGGTAATGAACATGCACAGATGACTAGTATGGCACGTGATACCAATAGCTTCTGCAGTCATATGGCGCGTGATATTCATGTGATACCATTCATAATTCACCAGTACAATACGATAACGTACGATTAACTATATATAGCCAAAAAGCTGAAATCTATCAAAATAGTAGAAATCTACTAAATATGACAACGTTGGATCGAAGGACACCCAACGTTTGTAATTTACATGTGTTGCACAAAATGGTGCTAAACATAACGTGGTGGCAAACGGGCACACTGTTTCACGGATCTGTTGACCTCTCCTTTTAAGTACATGCATCCGCTGAAACCTCTCGCGCTCAATCTTCGTATTGCACCTTCAGACGCGATCATCCAGAGCGCAGTGGCGTACCAAAAAATAAAGATTGACATGTATGAAAATAATAAAAATAATAAAACTGAATTTATATTTTTATGTTATTTAGGTGATTTTAAAATAATGTGTTTTTATGGAATTTAACTGCACAAATAAACTAATGATAAAACCGCCCCTACCTTATACTTATCTCGGCTGGCCTATGGGATTGATCGAAAACAATTGATCGATAAATATTTTATCTAAAAGAAAAATTACCGAAAAGAAAAATGATCGTAAAGAACAATGATCGAAAATAGATTTGATAGAAAAAGCAATTGATCGAAAAACCAAATATACATAAAATTAGGAAAAATAAAAAACAACTAATTTACCTAGCCTGTGCGACCGAGGGCCATCGCTGGTTGATTCGCAAAAAAATTTATAAGAAATTAAAAAAAAAAAAACAAATATACCCAACCTGTGCGAGAGCAATCAGTTAAATTTAAGTGGATAGGTTAGGTAGATTAGTTAAGTTTTTTTTTTATTTTTCTTATTTTTGTATATTTTTTTTTGTAAAGCAACCCCCGACGGCTCCTGATCGCACAGGTTACGTAAATTTTAGTTAAGATTTTTTATTTTTCCTATTTTTGTATATTTTTTTGTGAAGCAACCCTCGATGACTCCAGGCCGCACAGGTTAGGTAAATTAATTAAGATTTTCTTATAAAAAAAAAACGAAACTTTAAATAATATTAATCATAATGCTTTAATCTCAATGACTATAAATTATTATTTAGCTCTAAAAATATTAATTTGTAAATTAACAGTATTGTTAAATGCGGCAGCTATCGTTTGAGTTTATCGAAAAATTTGCCATTAGTACCTAATTTGACGATAGCCGGAGTTTAGTATGCCGGGGATACTCCTAGCGATTAAACGAAGGTTGCATGGTGCCGTTTGATTTTTTTTTATATTTTACTATTTTTAATGTTGATTTTTGATATACTGTCCTTTCGATCTAATGCATTTTAGATCTATTGTTTTTTCGATAAAATGTTATTCGATATAATATATACAGGGTTGTTACGGATATATTTTTCAAAGTGTAGTGATCTGTAAAAAAATTGTGTAGCATTGTGCATCTACGAGTGATAGATGATGAAAGTGACAGTTGACAGCAATAATTAAAAGTAGCTTTGACGCATACGACACCGTTTGTCTAATTCGCGATTTATTTTTTGAGTTGTATTTCATTTTATTAGTTTAAATCGGCTATTATTAGTAGCCGCTAGATGGCACATGCAATCAGACCATTTTTTAGTAATTTTATTCGAATAAAGGAAAAACGGATATGATTGGTATTAATGGCTTATATGTACTTTTTTGTACAGTTTGTTAAAAAAGTGTAGCAAAACAATGAAATTGGCGATTGGGGTGCACCTGTGCAGTTTCTCGATGAAATGTGTAGCCTTTAACAACCCTGAATATATATGTCTTCGATCAAATGTTATTCGATAAAATATATTTTCGATCAAATATCTTTAGATAAAATGTATTTTAGATCAAATTTTCAATTCGATTATTTGTTTTTCGTTCAATTTTGTGCCACCCGGCCTATGTTATCCTCTTAATATGTCATTAATCCTTGGAGTAGATGCTTTTGTCCCAGGGGCGGTTCAATTAATTACAGCAATAACAATATATAATAAATTTTATTTTCTATTTTGTTTTAATTTTATTTTATAACATTTGTCCCAAAATAATTTCAAGTCCTCAATAAATTTCGTTTTTTTTTATTTTATTGTAATATAAATGTTAGGTATGTAAAGGCACTTACAAATCTGTACCTTCTCTTT
This sequence comes from Psylliodes chrysocephalus, assembly GCA_927349885.1. Lineage (NCBI taxonomy): Eukaryota > Metazoa > Arthropoda > Insecta > Coleoptera > Chrysomelidae > Psylliodes > Psylliodes chrysocephalus. The sequence goes on along the minus strand of OV651815.1, from coordinate 79,319,507 downwards.
TCAACCGACTTCAAAAAAAGGAGGAGGTTCTCAATTTGTCGAAATATTTTTTTATGTATGTTTAGCGATAATTAATTCTTTACCACGTTATCCCATTTTTATGATTCTTTTTTTGTTAGAACGTGGGTACTTCAGGGCTGGTCCAGATCTAATAATTGGGAACATGAGAACATCATCAAACTCTTCATTTTTTATGTATGTTTAGCGATAATAATTGTTTTTCGAATTGTCCGAATTCTATGATTTTTTTTATTGTTACAAAGGGGATAGGTACCTCAGGGGGATTACGTATATATGTGGTCAAGATCTGGTGATAATGGCTTTTGAAGTCGGTTTTTTAAAATTAGTTTTATAACTTGTTTTTAATAAATATTATTACTATTATTATCAACTGTTTTGTTTTGGTCTGTGCTCCACATTAAATTTTTTTATTCGGCCCTCAACCAAAAATTTGCCCTTGTCTGTTCTATATTATGAGTCTTTTTGATAATCGGTTTTTTATTTTATCCTTTTAAATTTAAAATCTATTTTAGTAAATATGTTGTCATGTATTCTCAGAGAATGACCTTTTAAGTAAATCTTTAATTTTAATTTTGTTTAAATTTTTACAGGAGATAATTATTGCGACAGAACATTTAAGAATAAAGAATTATTCAAATTCGTTTAGTCATCATTTTATCCTTTCAACGATATAAAATTGCAAATATCAACGAAAATTGATGAAATTTGAACTTTAGTGTATTATCACTAAAACTGGATTAGTAACACATTAAAAAACTCGAAATGTTTTTATTAAAAGATGTTGACCTGTGCCAATGAAGATAACGTTAATTAGAAGATATTGCAAAAAACACGCTTCAGCAAATCACATTTTCAAGATAAATTGTCTTTTGGAACCAATACTTTCTATTTTTAATAATAAAAAATTTGTTTTATCGAAAGATGTTCTTAGCTGTACATATTCCTCATAACCTTTCAATTTATAATGTTCACTGATGCAAAACTGTTTTATTTCTACAAGCTAGCAACAATAATTACAGCATACTAAAATTTGATCCAACAGAAAAATATCGTAAAGAACTAAAACGTATTATTCAGGATTCAACAGGGATTCTAGGGAAATATTAAACTAATACGTTGAACCCTCAATCACCACAACTTTATTCTTTAATTAAATTACACAAAGATTACTATCCTATTAGACCAGTTGTATCATTTGTTACGGCTATACAAGTAAATTTTCACATAAATTTATTAAACCTATACAAGAATAGTGCAAATTCCATTCAAAGTACAGTATAAAAAAAATCGGCAGAACTTCCCTCGATATAGAAATTGTAAAAGCAGGGAACTCCTAAGCACTTAAATTTTAATAATTTATTCACATTTCGTGGGCTTACTGGCAAAAGTGACCAAGTAAAATTTTATATGATTTGAGTTAATATGACCAAATCTCTTGGTAAAGTCAGATCTACCAAATAAAAAATGGCCAACTCATATTGATTGAGTTTATTTAGTACTTTCAGGTAGTGTAAATATGACTTGGGTGACTTTTTTTGTAGATTTGTCTTTAATAAGTGACTCGGTCATATTAACTCAAATCACATAAAATTTGACCTGGTTACTTTTGGCAGTAAGCTCACGATTTCTCTCTCCATTGATCTTCCTCTTGATACCACCTGAATTCTCACTTCGCGTCCTCTCGGTATTCTTCGTCACTATCACCGTTATTGAACAACAATGATTGGCTGCTTTTAAAATGGTCCAGGTACACAAACCAAAAGGACGATTTTTATTATTGCCATTCAAGCGTGTTCTTTTTTGATTAAATACGATTCCTTTCAGTGCCATTTGGAATTTTGAAAAGCTTATTTAGGAACTGTAATCTTTGACTTCTAAAATTCTCAGATACCAATTTTAGTCAAAATCTGCCGACTTTTAAACATAATTTTTATTTTAAAAACTGCTCGTCCTGTATATGACTTATCGGAAGTATAACTGAGTTTCAGCTAGACCAACGGAATTGGGAAACATGTTTTTCGTAATCTAGAGACCCTGAAACATGAAAATCTCAAATAATCTTGGAAGGTGACTTTTTCAAGATTACAATACTTCCCTTTTATAGAGGGAAGTAAAAAGAACAAAACAGAAACGGCTCGAACAATTTTAAATCAAATCAATATTGATAAATGTGTTGGTTTCAATGATCCATCATCTTCTGTCAGTAATCGTCATGATTCTGTACTTATTAATAGCAACAATAATTTTTTTTTAACAACCAGTAATCGCAATAATGTTACTGGCGCCATTAATATTTCAATTTCTAATGTTACTATTATCAATAAATAACATTTAACGAGTTCCTGCATAAATTGGATTTTTATTTAACAAGATGGCTTAAATACCGCACACTTGAAAGATCTTTTAATTGTGAACAATCTTGTCAATTCTGTTTTCAACAACTACAAAGAAAAGTTCTAAAAATCCCCTTTTCGTTTTCGGTGGTCCACCCTGTATACAGTGGTAGATAAACTATAGTATTCTTAGATCAACAAATGAAATATAGATATCTAAAAGGCGCCGTTTAACATAGGCTTTGTTTGAAGCCAGTATATAGGAACGTTTGACAGTTGTGATCTCCATGGGCATGTCAAATAGTTTTTTTATCCAAAGGATTGTTTTTGTAAATATTTGTCAAGGATAAATTTAAAGAAAAATGCAATTCAAAAATAAAATTTTATTTCACAAAAAATAAATTCTGCTATTTATTATTCAAATAAAGGGTATAAAAAAATTAGGTTTCAAATGATTATATTATTAATATTGTTTATAGGTAGATATAATAATAATAATTCATATTATAATTATTATTATTATTTTTGGAGTGTGGGTGGCTCAGTGGTAGTCTCTGCCTGCGGATCCAAGAGTCCCGGGTTCGAATCCCACCGTTGGCCGGGATTTTTTCATTTAATTTAATTATTTAAACTTAATTCTGATACCTAGGTAGGATTCCCTACTTGGCCATTGATTGTTGAGTTATAATTAACAGTGCTGTTTCTAAAGCGGCACTGGGAAACAGTAATAACGCCTACACAGAACACGAAGCTAATAACCTTAGTAATTTATGCCGATGACACCAAAAAAAAATATTATATTTCTTATAATCCAAATCAAAATAGCGTTACCAACACTGTCATTTTAACCCGGAGACTTCGTGTTTGGCAATCATTCTGTCACATAACTCTTAACTATTTTGATACGGCACTAGGATGTTTGGATAAGCAGATGTATTCCTAAATAAAATTATTTTTCCCCGGGTCAGCAGCGGCGCAATGTTGTCAACCCAAAATCAAAGGGTTTGTTGTATCGGTCGCGAACCGCATTATAACATTGTCCTCTTGAGCATATAGGCCTGGAAGTAGTTGTTTGTGTTATAAGGCGGCCGTACAAATCCAAAATAATAATCGGTAAGTGACGATCACCCTGTATTTTTTTGTTATTGCCTTCCAGTTGAGTTCAACTTCGGTCGTTTAATTTTTGTTTTTTTTTTTAAATTGTGTAATGTTAATTCTAAATATAATTAATCAGTAATATGGTTATATTGTTTTATTGTTTTACTTTGATTATATATGACCTGATATAACTTTTCAAAGTGAAAATTGTCCATATCTAGTCTATTTTTATTTATTTATTTATTTATTTATTTATTTATTTATTTATTTATTTATTTATTTATTTATTTATTTATTTATTTATTTATTTATTTATTTATTTATTTATTTATTTATTTATTTATTTATTTATTTATTTATTTATTTATTTATTTATTTATTTATTTATTTATTTATTTATTTATTTATTTATTTATTTATAATTTTGTTAAGGAATATAGTGGATGGCACAGATACATTTTACTATTCCATAATTAAATATCAATATTATTAATATAGAGACACCGCCGACGTTCAGACTTAGAAAATACAGTTGTCTAACTGCAAAAAAAGTTATACGTTCAATTCCATTACAGTTAAACGACTGTGTACGTTTAGCGCATAGTAGCCTTCGAGCAAATATATTCGGAGCTAGTATGGCATAAATATTTTATGCCTGGCATCGCTGCACAACGAGCACCTTTCGACTGGATTAATAATGAACAGCGTCTCCTATTGGCTGAACCGAGCTTTTCTCAAATTTCTATTTGTAGTAGCCCACGATAACCCGTAAAAAAAGCCGGTCAACGTGGACTGGGGTATCCAATCGTAAGTCTGTGATTTTGATCAACTAATGTTCTAATTGGTTATTCGGCATCGCCGTATCAAGTGAGCACATATTGACAATGTTTGTTTATCCAGTGTTGTATTCACGGATTTTTGGTTTATATAAAAAAATGGCTTTTTGGAGGCCTTTTGAAAGTGATAAAAATAATGTAATCCCTGATGGTATGTACATAATTATAATTTAAATTTTTTATAATAAGAGGATACAAATAATAGTTGTTCAAGCATTTTTCGTAACATCCTACATTGATTTTTAATATTCAATATAATATTTAAATACTTCAATTACATAAAATAGTAGATGCAATAATATAGTTTCATGGCGCGATTTTGATTACAAGTCGTGAATATTTATTTCGGATCAATTGCCTTTCAAGCTAAATTTAGTGATATTTAATAAATACGTATTCCTCTTGAAATATACAATTGACAGTTTCTAATTAAAACGTTACATACAATTAATTAGGTCCGTCATTGGGTTGTCGTTGTAGTTTATTATACGAGTCCTTTGAAAGAATATCTTTACCTTGAACTATACACAATCGACCCTTTTTTAGGCCCTCATCCTAATTTTTATATCTGAGCCCGTTTTTTAGCATTTTTTAGATTATCAATCTAATTTTAATCTATTTTTGTAATCTGTACTATTTTACATTTTCAATTTTCGAAATCATTAAATTTTTACATTAGATTCGTACTTTGCATTGTTAAATTGCTTAAAATGTTTTGACATATTTCGAACATCGGTCAATGATAAAAATTAATTAGGAATCATGATAAAAATTGTGAATTAAAAAAAAAAGGTTATCCATTTTTTAAAGAGAGTGCAATTAACCGATTTCATGTAATCATCTTATTAATTAACTCGTTTATATCTGCATCATTACAGTAAAATTTGTTAATGCATTACTGTATCGCAACGGCCTTTTGCCCCCGCCAACACATACTGAAAACTGTTACTATACTTAGGAAATCACGTTGACACTGAATGTACTTTAATGAAAATTATAGTTGGAAAAACAACTAAAGGTTATAGGTCCATTTTTCAAATACAAATATACTATTTTTGTAACAATTTTAATTAATTTGTTATATATTTAGAAATAATTACATTAAATATGGAAATAAAATAAATTTAATTAGAATAAATTAAAGTTTATTTTGAGTTTTAGAACTCCGATAAAAAACAGATTAAGTAATATAAGAAAATTGGCAATCTTAGATAGGTACCTAGTTATTAACAAGTTTTTTTCTACAAACGTCAGTAAAAGTATAATTATTTTTAACGCATGCTGTCAGTGCCATTTTATGACACTGATGTTAAAAATAAATCACTTTTAGCACTAGTGATAAAAGTGATTCGGTCGATATCCTTCACCCTTTCGCTTCAAAAAAGCCACAAGCTTGTAATATCTGCTTATGTCATGATTATTTATGTTCATCATCGAGTTTAACATAGAGTAATTCGACCAAAGCGTTGACGATTTCCATATTTTGGACTTTTCATCAAAGTATGCAAGAAGCACTTTTTCACTAGCCTCCTTGCCACTGACATTTTTTTGATCACACCATTTCAAGAAACGATCGTATGAAAACTCGTACTGTTGCTTTGACTTACTAGACAACAATTCAAAAGCAGCTTTATTGGCAGCTTCTTCAATTTCCGGTGGTAGAAATTCATTTTCTTGATAACTGTCCATCGAAAAACGAAGAAACGAGAAAGAATAATTCGTGATTTATTGACGTTAGTTGTCAACAAAGACAAATCAACAAATTCGGTTTTTGTTTGCCTTGGCAACTTGTTTCATGAATAGATTAGATGAAATTGTATTGGATTCAAAACTATAATCTCGAGGCTATTATTTTATCAATTAATTAATGTAAAATAGGTATGCGTTAATTTGGACTTTGAATGGTGTTTGTAGAAACCATGGGGTATGATATACGTGCTAAAAGTGATTTTATTTTGTCTTCGGCGTCGCGTTCCAAACTTCCCTTTTCACAAAATAAAACAATAACTTTTAGCACTTATATCATAAATAACTATTTTATTCTAACAAAATGATTATTGATTGATTATCAATGTCGTAACATTTGTAAACGGTTACTAAATAAATCAGTGAATGTAAATGGAAATTGAATTTTTGCATTTTTCAAAATAAATTATTTTTGGAACAATTTTGTCACAAAAAGTATGCATCAAGAAAACAAGAAATTGTTAATAGTATATTATTTAACAAATATATAATGTAGTAGTTTACTTTATCTACAACTGTATACAACAAGAAAAGACGGACAAAAGAATTCAAACGACGTGAAAACGAAAAGACTGAAAGGACATTAGAAAAGAAAACAATACCAAGAACATACGGACAAAGAATTCGAACGAAAAGTCAATAAACTCTGAAATTACATAATGGTAAAGAAATGGCTAATAAAAATCAATTTGTTGTCAAAGAAAAATTATTGTTGCTATTAATGAGTACAGAATCATGACGATTACTGGATCGTTCGGAGCAACACAATTATGATTATTGATTTGACTTAAAATTGTTCGAGCCGTTTCTATTTTGTTCTTTTTTGATTGAGGATGTACCCTTCTGCTGTGGAGACGGATTTCCAGCCTCCATGGCGTTTTAATGCTGTCATTGAAGCTATAGCATCAGCAACCAATATTGCAGATGAAAGCTTGAGGCATTGGCCAGTCTCAGGGTTTGGTAATTGTAAAAACGTTGCAATTTGCTTTCCCATTGCGCCAAACTTGTTTATGCTCAGCACTATCTACCTATAAACAATATTAACACTGTAATCATTTAAAACCTATTTTTTATAAATATCGTTTATTACATTTGAATAACAATTAGCAGAATTTATTTTTTGTAAAATATTTTTTCTTTTAATTAGTCCTTGACAAAATATTTACAATACAATCCTTTGGATTCTGATGAAAAACCTATTTGATACGTCTATGGAGATCACAACTGTCAAACGTTCCTATATACTGGCTTCAAACAAAGCCTATGTTAAACGACACCCGTTACTTATCTACATTTCATTTGTTTATCCGAGTTATACACAATAAAATGTGTCAAATACGCTAGTTTAGTGATGATGTAATTATGGTTCCACTGACAATTAAGTGACAGGCGATGACAGAGATTTGTTTATTTACTTTTTGTTTTGTTTACCTAATTTAAATAGTTTTTGAACTTTTATAAATATATTCATAAATAGATAACATGCATCAAGTATGTTATATTCGTTTAGTAACCAATTGTTTTTTTTTATTGTAAAATTAACATCTATAACCGGGTAGACTGTTTTCAGTGGCCCACGCAGTATATAAACATCGTTAATAATAATTGTACTTTAGTGTTAAATTGTTTTCTATAGTTCTGCTAAACTCAGGTTTTAAGTCATTCGTGCCAAAAGAAAAGCGGGCGACGGAAAATTAGCGACTCGGTCATTAATTTCAGGCGTCGTGCGAAGAGACTTCCTTCTAAATTTCGGCCTACATCTTCATATAAAAATATTATAAGCGCATTATAATATCGGGATGGTAGCGACTGGCACGCGGATAGACGCGCTCTCACAACGGGGATGAACCACATATCGAACGAGATTTATCCGAAGATAGCCAACACGGCTGATGGTTTGGTTTGTTTTCCTACACATTACTTGCTTTATTACAATTTGAATCGCCTACATTACCTGATAATTATAAGGGAATTTGTAATACTAAACTGGACTAAACTAAGTACTTTATAGGGGGTATTTTGCTAAATGAAGATATATTTCTGTTATTTATATTCTGCTATTATCTTTCATTATTAAAAATTAATTGAAATCTCCGATCTCAAATAATTTTTATAACAAATGTATAGAAAATCATCATATCAGTAATTTTTAATACAGCGCAAATGACGCGCAGCTACAAACATTTTTGCTTCTAATAACTAAAATTCTCCGACCTACCATGTACTTTTCGACAATTGTTTTTACCTCCGGTACCTGGGAGCTATACCCCTTATACCTCATATGAAATGCCGACGTAAAGTATAAATTATTTCATTAAAAATCTTCGGTTTATCTTTCTCCAAACTTTGTGGGTCTTACGGCCGGGGCCGGCTATTATAGAAGAAACTTTTTTAAATAAGAGTTAGATATTTATGATTTATCAGTCTGAGTACATAGTCAAGGGTAATATACCAAGACCTTGATAAAAATTCATAAGAAAAAATAATTAGGCTTACAGAATGATGCTATTTTTAAAGTATTAGGCTTTGATCACATTAGAGGTACGCTTGTGCAAGTAATTTGGTGGCGCGCGCGTGCGCAAGTTGGCGTGAGCAGCAATGTGCTCACACTAAATGCAAGCAGGTGCAAGTTAATTATTATAAACAGGTCAGTCAAAATGGAGATGTCAGACGATGAGGACGTTGTTTTGGAAAATGGTGTTTTAAAATTTTTATTTTTGGATGAGCAGGAAATCTGGACAGGGTGGATTAACGAGTATTTTTTAGACAGAGAGCAAGATGGGGAGTATGCACGAATATTTAACAATTTGCTTAGACAGCCTAATATGTTTTTGAATACTTTAGAATGATACCAGACACTTTTTATTATATATTAGGCAAAATCACTCCTAAAGTAAGGAGGCTACACAAATCAGGATCTCCACAACACTACACTATCACTGCCTTGATGGTCAGAAATCAACTGAGATCACGCACGCTTGCAATTAAAAAACAAATATTTTTGTTTCGGATAAAGCTTGCACAAGCGTGCACTTGCTTGTTGCGTGCAGTGTGAGCGGCGATGGACAAGCACCACTTGTTTATGTCGCTCTCCCGAGGATTTTGTTTCTATGTGCACGCTTGCGCACGCGCGTGCTACCAAATTACTTGCACAAGCATGCCTCTAATGTGATCGAAGCCTTAGAAATAAAGGTTCAAACATTGATTGACGTTGACAAAGATTGTACCCTCTGTATTGACGAAATGTCATTAAAGTCAAATTTATTTTACAACACTAGTCGAGACGAACTTGTTGGTTTTAAAGATATAGGGAAAGGCATAGAAGAATTTGATTAATGATTTTGCTCAACACGCCTTGGTAATTATGGTTAGAGGCCTCTATAATAATTGGAAACAGCCACTAGCATATTTTTTTTGTTACCGGCCAGTTTGAACCTTTGGAACTTAAAAATACAATAATTGATTGCATAGAGAAACTGAATAATTTAGGTTTAGTTGTAAACGCTGTTGTGAGTGACTTGGGATCTAATTTCGTACAGTTGTCGAGAGAACTGGGAGTCACTATCGATAACTCCGAAATAGAAGTGCGTTGCAAGAAAGTTATATATTTGTTTGACATTTGCCATTTAATAAAAGAGGCACGAAATAACTTATTAAAAAATGTTATTCATTTCGATAATATGAAAACTTCTTGGAGTTTTGTAGAAGCTTTTTATCAACGAGATAGCCAACAATTTTATAGATGTGCACCAAAATTAACACGGGCACATTTATTTCCCACTAACTTTCAAAAATTAAAGGTGAAACTGGCTACTCAAGTTTTAAGTCATACGGTAGTCAGTGGTATATTTAAGTCTTGGGGCCATTCCTAATGATGCAATAGGAACTATTGATTTCATTGAAAAATGCAATAATCTTTTTAATATTTTAAATTCCTACGATTTAAATGGAAATAATAAATATAAGAAAGTTTTTCAAGGTGAAATATTTTAAGTGGAATTTTTAAATAAGATGCTTATTTTTTAAAAGATATTGGGGTCTATTCTGTAACAATTCCTTTATATTTAACGGCCTTTAAAAATATTTTCTTCTTTACTTCTGTCATTATTTAAACGGATCTTTAAAATACATTAGAGGACTATCTTAAAGAAATCTGTTTAAATAATGACAGAAGTAAATTAACGAATACGAACATATTTTTAAAGGCCGCCAATATTTTTAAAGGCCGTTAAATATAAAGGAATTTTTACCGAATAGGCCCCATTGAACTATTTGACAAAGAGGGGAAGAATGTAACAGCCAAATCGAAATTCAAAAAATGTTGGATAGTAACTATCAATGGGTTGTTATTTGTTAAGTCTTTGGTCAAAATTGTCTGATAAAGGTTTTAAATATATTAAGACTAGACGGCTTAACAGTGATTGTCTTGAAATTTTTTTTGGATCTGTGAGTCAGCAAGGTGGAAATTCAATAAACCCCATACCAATCCAATTTGAACGGGAATTTAAAAAACTATTTTGCCAAAGTTATCTCCACTCTGGTAATATGAATTGTAAAGAGGATCTTGACAATCTTTCAATTAATTTTGACCCAAAAAAATGTTTTCCCATAAATTTTTATGTACCAGACACTGATACAAAAGCAATTGTACTTAACGATTATGATTATCGATTGGAGGATATGACTTTTCAAAATCCATTTAATTATGTATGTGAGTATGTAATTAAAAAATCATTGTGTATACATACATGTGATTTGTGTACAAAACTTTCAAAGGATTGTGAAGATTTGGACACAAGTCAGTTATTAACTTTTTTCAAAGCTTTTGATAACGACAGAAGCACATATGAAGGACTTGTACTCCAAGTAAAAATTTTATTCATTATATTTACCAATTAGAAAAAATATTTTTATCTCAATTTAGTGAGATATGTTTAACAACAGGGATATCTCACAAACTGTTAGATATTATGAAAGATATTGAATTAAAACATCCATGTTCAAACTTCCCTAAAATGTATGTTTTGAAAGTTTTTATTAGACAAGATTTTTTATACAATAAAATACATAGAGACATTAAAGAAAATAAAAGATAAAAACAATAAAACCCAAAGAAAAATGATTATACTTCCTCATTTGTAATATTTTTAATGTTATTTACTTTCTATTTTAAGTGTGTTTGTGTGTTTTTATTTTATTAAAAAATTACAGAGTTACTTAATGTGTTTTAATTTATTATACTTTCCCATTCAGATTTAATCAATAGCTTTTAATCAACTTACGATTCAGCGTAGAAAAAGTTAATAGGTAGGTGTTTGCAATAATGCATTCCAAAATATATCATATCATTATTATTATACTTTGCATCGCATTATATATTCATTTTGTCAAAGAAAATTTTATGCATTTTTATTTTAATCTTTTTCTCAGTGTGCAAATTTGAAACATTTTTCCCATCGTAAGCCTAAGTGAAAATAATGTCAACTGTCAATAAATAATTGGCTACCGCTACATCAAAGGAACCGACGCATGCTTTCGCTTCTGTACTAGTTATTATTCTGGGCTCTGATTCTGGGCTTATACCTCATCTGAAATGCCGAAAGTATAAATGATTTCATTAAAAATCTTCTGTTTATCTTTCTCCAAAGTTTACGGGTCTTACGGCCGGCTAAATAATGGTTAGGAGTATGTATTCCTCTTAAATAAATCCTATTCAAAAAAATTATATAAATATAATAATGATATCATACCTAATTTCGATTGCTTGCATTTTTTATTTTTTAAGTATTTCTACAGACTATCTTTAACGTTTAAAACAAATAAGTATTGATGTAGATACATTGTATAAAACTAAGGTATCGACTCTATCGTTTTGATTTCGTACCTTCCAGTGCTGTCTCTGGTATAAAAATTGTTTCACACACTATTGAATGATGTGCACATTATTCGACGGAACAAGGAAGTTTTCTTTGCACGACAATTTTTCAGGACAATCATTATCATCATAAAAAAAAGAAATGGTTTATTAGCCTGCTAACAAATAGCTATTAAGTTTTTATCTCCATCATTTATCCATCATTATGCGAGATAAAGACTTCATTTTTTTTTTTTTTAGTAGGAAATTTTGTGATTGCCACAATTTTTAAAAATCGATATTTCAATAATTATTTAAAATCCAAAGATATAGAGAAGCTAGATTTATTTCGGCGCATTGGTCGCTTAATTATACCGGGTGCGGTAAAAATACTTCCTATTTGAAAGATTGCCATGTACTATTGGCTTTATAACTGGCTTTCAATGTCAAGAAAGATTCAGTTAGGCATTTCAACCTCAGATAAACAAATGAAATACAGATAAGTAATGGTCTGGATTTGTTTGAAGCCAGTATCTACCCTTTTTTCTATTACTTTCTCTTTCTCCTGGGCCTTTGATATGATTCGTCTATTTTAAATAGCAGCGCCAAAATATAGTCACAACTGTCAACAAGCACTTGAGAATTGTTAGTTTTGTTTATACATTTTGTGTGATTTTATATTCCCGGGGCAAATTTTTAAAGTTCTAGTTTTTTTTTAACGAATTTTAATAGTTGTAAGTCTACAAATTACTATTCAATGTTTTTTCCCTAAAACATACATTTGGAGAAGTTCCACGTCGTTTCAAAGGTAAGTAAATAAAAAATATAGGTGGTATAAATATATTGTAAAATATTATTAGTAATTTTTTATGCAGGTTTTCAACAAACCTTGATGCAATGGAAATTTGGTTTCAAAACCTAGAATTAGGAACGGTTAAAGTTGATAAAATTAACAAAAACACTAAAATACATTGGAAACATTTTATAAATTATGATTTTGTTATAAATTCCGCCGAGAAATATGAATTTAAAGCTGGAATCAATTCCAATTTTATTTCTCAACTTGGTCTGTCTTCAAGTAAGTTATAATATAATTATGTAATGTACCTAATACAAATTATGCATACATTATAAACTTAGTGATTAAATTAAAAAAAAATAATGCTATATTGTACATCCTTCTTAACAAAGTAAAATAATTCTTAGTGCTCTCTGGAAAGAAAACATTTTATGAACAAATAAACTACTCGAAAGAGTTCCGTGCTGTCTCTTCTGAAAAAAATGTTAAATCTGGTCTGGCATGACCATTAAATGCTCAAATTCAATTTATCAGTACCACTACTTTTTCAGCTCTTATTTAAAAATAATGTTCATTAACTCTATTTCATATACAGGTTTCCGAACTTGGCGTCCAAATTTGTAGGGGTGGTAGTTCGCATAACTTGAGAGCGATTGTCAGATATTTGATTGCCGAGATCAATTATGACATAATTTCAACATATTCCCTCGTTAAGGTTCTTTCTTATTTGGTTTTTCTTATTTATTAGATATTATTCAATATTTTTTAATTGTATTACATTAATTTCTAATATTAGATTCCTTCTTATCATTCTAGCCATCTATATTTGCTTTCAGTAAACTTTAGGTAGATCCTCCTATACTAAATTACAGTCACCTTACCTTCTAATTAGGCAATGTTGCTACTCATCTTGATATTTGGTTATAAAAACTTAATTATTGAATTAACTTCATTAAGAATTTTAAGTTTACAATTTACATATGGGTGAGCATGGGCGCCGTTCAAAAAATTTCCAGGGAGCACACGCCCCAACTTTGCCATCGTGTGGCGGCGCCCATGTGGGTGAGCAATCTATATAAAACATAGACATCAATGGTATGATTGTGTGATCTGAACACATACTTTGATTACTATACGGTGCAAGAGAGAGGTCCGACACGCCCAACATAGGGCGCGGCCATTTTGATTCCTATGCCATAGTTTATAGCTAAAGAATCAGATCGCTCACTCTGCGTCGGCACTTTTGATTTCAATGTTCCAGTTTATACACTGCGCAACTCGGATAATACAATATATGACAACCGCCTATAATAAAACAGCAGTCTTCTGCGTATCCTGAATTTGTATCCCTGGAGTGGATGTTATTTTGGAACTTTCAACTGGTCCGAGTGAGCTAACTGATTCTTTAGCAATAAACTGTGACTCCAAAAATAATATTCACTGACACTGACAGCAGCAAGCAAAATATCAGGTGCGTTTTAATCATCCGCTTCTGCTTCCGGAATTGTCGGTTTAGTCGTTTTAACCTGTCAGATTAAAACAAGAAAACCGACAATTCCGAAGCAGAAGCGAATGATTAAAACGCACCTATTAAAAATATTGCGCCAAGATGTAGGCAACACGTAATAAGGGATCAAAATGGCGGAGTTTTCTATCTCCTTTTAAAAGGCACTTAGAAAGCTGCGCAGTGCGACCATTCTCCGTATAGTAAAAGAAAATCAAAGTATGTGGATCTGAATTATCGACTGCCACAACTTTCGGCGCCATTCTGGTACAGAAATGCCATCTTAATTTTATACATTTTAAGGGACACTATTTGTAAATCTGAAAGGGTTCTCCTCTACACTACTCTAAATCTCGTCAATAGGTTTGTTCCCAATTAGATGTTACGATTAGTTTGCAATTAGTACTTGAACTGACCTAAGCGCATGTCATACATGAACTACGTTACAAATTAGTAAAAAGTTTTGTTCTATTGGGAACGCTTATAATGGAAATTGTCATGAATGACATTAGAGGTTGGGTAAATTGTCCGAAAAAAGTATCAGTAGAATTTATAAAAATATTTATTATACATAATTATAAAAGGCATACCTAAAAAGTTTTCGTTTTTTTTCTGGGCTCTCCATACATTACAAAAAACTCGTCTTCTTCGTAATCACTAGAATCACTACTTGACAGAATAGTGTCTTCGTCGCTCATTTTTATAAAAATACCAACAATAACAATAATAATTATCTCTACACGAGTATTATTAGTCGCCAAATTATCAATAAAAAGTTGGGTTAAGTTTACCGAATGTAGATGGAGATCGTTTTGAGCATGCGTTAACTTTTCGTACATGCTTTTTAGCAAGGACTGTTTTGATCATCCGCAAACTAATTAATGTACTAGTTTGTGTTTATTGGGAACAGCCAACCCATCGTGCATGTACTATTCTACAAGTGATTGGGAACATTTTTTTGCTATTGCGCAATTGCAAACTATTCTCGTACAATCCAAACTGCGATTGGGAACAAACCTATTGTCAACTATCGATTGACAGATATTTTAATGCAATTTTGGAATTTGAAAATGAAAAAACCCCTAGTTCCCCCTACAAAATCATCAATACACTTGTTTTCGATAACCCAAACTTCGTAGATGTGAAGTCAATTTGATTCAGATTCTGCGTTTGCGTAAACACAAATTCTAATCTCAATCCCAGCTCTCTCAATTCTTCTTAAAGCCACCCCTGTGACATCTTGTAGAAAGACGATAATCTTTATGACTATACTAGAACACATTTCTAAGATCCTTCATTCGTTTACCAGTGTTAAGTTTTTTAATACGTACCGCCGATATTTTTGGTTTTACGTCGTAAAAGCATTAGTAAAAATATAGAAAAATTTGTCTTTTTTTCAATTTGTCTTTGTTTTTTAATTGAACTGTCAAAAAGGAACAGTAGAGCTATTTATGGTATTATAAAGAATTGTGGGATTATTTTAGAAAGCAACATATAAATTATAATTCAGTAATTCTTACTTTATTGGCAAAATTAATGCATTAAAATCGATAAGTATTGTTCCTATGTTACGTTCTTTGACAAAAGAAGTAAAGCCTTGATAAATTACTTTTTTGTATCTGTTGTTGAAAATGTTTTTTCAGTTGCGAGGCAATCGTTCGAAAGTGCTGATCGCTGAGATATTTTCGGTTTAATATTTTCGCAATTTTTTAGTTTGTGTCTTCAAAAATTACTCCCGGTACAGTGTTTTTTTCTTAAATAAAGAATATACCACTAAAGAGGTAAAAATGATGGTGGTTTTAACTTAGAAATATTTAATAAAGGGAATAAACATTTTAAAAAAACAATTATTCTTGTTGAGATCCGACAAAAAACACGAGATTATTTAGTTTTGGAATTGTGTTTGAGAAGAAGAACAAATACCTTATCATTGAACATAGTTTTTCGAATATTATAACATACGATAACTAATTGTGCTTATTTAACCTATTTCTTTTTTCGAAAAAATCAGGTTCTGTTCAAAAAAAAAAACAAAATATTGTCTAGAAGATATGCTAGTTAAAATGGACCTCGTTATACCTATTATCTCTATTTTTAATTATATATAAAACATTTAGTTCTCGTTTGCATTTTTTAATATCATTATTTGTCTTTAAGTATTTGTTTTTAGTTTTCTTTATTTCTTTTTTATTGTTAATAGGGAAATATTGATAAAATTTTTCGAGTATAATAATTTTGAAATAGTTCCATTGATGATTGACATCAGTTTTTAGTAAATTATATAATCTGTTCTATTGTATTCCTTCTAATGAATTTTTAAATATTTTTTTGTTTTTTCTTTACTAAAGTTTCTAATAGTTATTTTTGTATTAAGTGCGTAAAATGAGTGTTTTTTTAATGCCACATGGGAGTGTTAATTTTGGCCGAGACCGCAGGTAGAGGCCAAAAATTCTCTCGAATGTGCCATGAAAACACGAATTTTATACACGAAATACAAACAACATTTTTTGTACAACTGTCAATTCTAACGTTTCTGATCAGCAGCAACATGGAACATCTTCGGGAATTTATGTTGGAAGTAATTGTTCAAACTTTACTATCAATTATTATTCCAATAAATGATATTGTTTTATGATGAATAATCAATTAATAATTGACTCTGTTAAAAATAAATCCTTCAAAAAGTAATATTTCATGTTTATTTTGTGATTATTTTGGCAGTACAAAAAAAGTTCACATTTACGCATCAATTAGGCATTCCAAACTGAATGTCTACCAGTGGGTTCTGACGGGTTATGATATGGCAAAATTATGGCAACCCTGTAGGCCTGGTGATTTGACAAGGTCAATGAAATAGATAGTTACATAGATTGATCATCCATATTTTTCAAAATAAACATAAACTTATGCCTTGAAGTAAAAATGTAAGCAATTATTTTTTTTTAAATATCTAAAGGCTAAAAATTGGTTTTAAAACACATTTTTGCTAAACCGATTCAAATTAATAAATATTTGCCAGGCAATATGGCAGCTCGTAAACGACCAGCTTTGAGCAATCTATATAACTATATATGTATCATTGACCCTGTTAATGACAACATGACAACAGGGTTGCCATATCTAAACTGTCATTACCACTGATCTGTATTATTTTAGTCATTACCCACTGGTAGCCATTTGGACAGGTCGTTGGAATGCCTAATAGAGATGGAGAAATGTCAAGTTTTTTTGACAGTTGCACAAAAAAGTATTTTTTGTATCAATATGGCTATCTAATAAAATTTAAAATTTCTGCGCGGTGCTATTTAAAGAATGTAAAACAGTTACCTCAAAACCACCCTCAAAATTAGTAACAATGTTGTCTGTACAGGTACTACAGGTACGTGTTATTCTTGTTGGTTCAAAAATAGTATGGTGCAGATTATATACTTGTAATAAAGATAATAGGTCTTGTAAATAAAAAATATATGTTATAGTCACCCCTTAGTAAAATCCAAGCATTTTCAATTGTATTAAATAGGAGATCTTCAAGCCTTTCCAGGAATAATGTTACATTACCCCCTGACGGTCTATAGAAGCAAATGATTATTATTCTATTTCCATTATTTTTTGTTTTACAACTACAGCACCCAAAAATATTTTCGTTCTTTACACTGAAACTCATCCAACACACAGTACACTTCCTCCGTTAGAGTTTTCCGCTTTTCTACAGAAACTTGTTACTTGCCAGAATTCCTTGATATTATAATTTTTTAACTGATAACTTGATTTCCAATGTTTTGTGGCGCAAAAAAACTTACAGGAAGGTTCATTTTCTAGTAGAATTTCTATTTCGTCTTTACTGTTTATAATAGATGGTAGGTTTTGGTGTATGAATGAAGTTAAATTTTTTGTACATTGTTGGTTTTTAATTAATATTGACCCATGTTTTGGTTTTAAAAATTTTGTTTAGTTTCTGAGTAATTTACATAATTTCGATGTTTTATAATTTGTAAAATACACGCTGGGCAACAGAGCTCGGTAATTACATGAACTTTAAAAATAATTACAATTACAAAGTACTTTTTCAAAAAAGGACTTAATTATAAGTACAAAGTACATGTTGTAAAAATAGGAATTATATTGATTTAATTACAATTACATGAAAAAAGTAATTAGCAATTACTTTTATAATTACTTTGGCGATAAAACAACAAATTATGATAGAATTGAGGAACCATGAAGCAACCGGACCGGTACAAATAAAAATTTTAAATAGGTAATTCAAAGTGTCAAACTAACAGCCGTTTGCAATGACTTTCTTAATTATTCCTAAAAGTTAAAGATATCTTAAGGGCGGGTTGTATAAATCTTACTTAAAGTTAAACTCGGTTTGAGGTGACACATGACAAATTTTGTATGGCATAGTTACAGTCTAAATACTATTTAGCACTTAGGACTTGTTTTCCCAAACATTAGACTGCACATCGGAAATTGACATGTATTACCTAAAACTGAGCTTAGTTTTAAGTAAGCTTTATACAACCAGCCCTAAATGTATTGTTTTCTGTACCATTTGGGGTCTTCTTAACTTAAGGGAAAAGACAAAATCGATAAGTAGTATAAAAAATGGAACAGGTAAGTAAATAATAAAAATGTGTTCTTTTAAAAGTTTATTGATTTTCAACAAAAATACAAAAGTTCGTGTACCTTCGCCTAGGTACTTTTATATTTCACCTAATCTGAATTTTTGACCACCTCGTATTTGTTTTAATTAAATATTATGAGGTAGTAAATAAAAGAAATAGGATAGAAAGGAATAAGTTAACCATTTTGATCAATTATTATAAATAGTTTTGACAGAAAAAAATTCAAAATCTAAAAATCTCTATTTTTTTACAAATCAAGTCTGATAGATCAATGAAATTAGTCATTCAGGGAGAATCTGTGTGCCACAAAGCTTTAATACGCCACATTTTTTGGGACATACTAAGTATATATTTTAAAATAATTTTTAAAAGATGGCTTTCCTCATCGTATATACTTAAAAAATGGGAGCCATTTTAAAACTTTATCGATTCGCTATAAACGTCAGAGGCGTGGTAAATTATCCTGTATAATGTGTTATTGTTATTGACAAATTATACTGAAACTGAAATAGTAGTTTGTACAACAAGAGTGGATATGGAGTTGTACCTACAGTATATTTTTTCTACGACCTACTAACGAAAATCTATGATATTTTAGGTTATTGAGACAAAATAACTTATTTTAAAATAATGTTTTTTACTAATTCATAAAATAAAATAAACAAAAGAAAATTAGTCCCTTGTTCAGAGTTGAACCCGGGCTATTCGCATGGAAGGCAGATAATCAGTTCTCAGCTCCACCGCCACCTTTATGATTTTCGTTTTAATACTCGTAATTAAACTAGTTTTATATAGTTTGATTAAAATTTAATTTTTGATTCACATCCTAGCCCAAATAAAAATAAAAATGTTATTATTTATCGATTCTAAACAAAAATAACTCATTTAGTGTATATTTAATCTCAATAACTAAAAAATATACTGACAAATAGTTTGACAGAATAATTGTCACTTTTTTAAAATTTTAAAAATAATAGTAGTTTGGTATCTAAAATATGAACTGTGATTGGTAAATTTCATTTTTTAATAAGCTAATATCCCTGTAGGTGTAGAAAAATATGTTTTTTCTACGCCCTCATTTTAATGTAGAAAACTAGAATAATAACTAGAAGTACCTACGCAACGTAAATAAGTAGTTTGTAGTATTTACCCCATAAAAACTGCCATTTGTACCACTTCATACTATATTTCCTTAGTTTATAATGTTTATGCAACATAAATTATGTTTATAATATAAATACAAAATACGTCTTAGAAATAAGGATATCTGCATCTACTTGCCCCTTACTGTTATTATTTTGGGTTGAACAATTTCGCTGCTTCACGGCACAACGCTTTCCTCAAATGCATTTAAATGATATGGATGCGTTCCGAGCTCTAGTGACCGGTTCGAACAAGAAATTTTTTGTTTTTATTACATATGCATCTCATAAACACGCATTTAAAAGTAATTGTAATTAAAAAAATGTAATTGTACTTATAAATGTAATTGTAATTGGAAAAAAGTAATTGTAATTGGAAAAGTAATTGTACTTATGACAAGTAATTGTATTTAGACAATTTAAATAATATAAATTAATACAATTACAAAGTACAATTCCTTAACAGATTTTGCTGCAATTACAATTCCAAATCACTTTGAGAGAAAAAGTACTTAAATGCAATTACAAATTACATGAAAAAAAGTAATTGTAATTATTAATTACTTTTTAACTAGGAATTACCTAGCTCTGCTGGACAATTTATATCCCGTGCACTACCCAAGTAACATTTTAATCTGCATAGTTTGCTGCAAACCAATAATAAAAGGTCATATAAAACACAGTTTTGGACGCATTTATGCAGGTGACGTGATCTGCAAAACATTTTTATATGGCCTATATTTTACATACCACAGTTTGTTTATTACTTCTATGAAGGTTTAATGCAGACCTGCATTACTTCTGCATAATACCTTTAGTTGGTAGGTAATACCCTGCAATGCATATAATTTATCAGTCATACATAGTTTACTTTGGATGTATTATGCAGATCATGTGTAAGTAAAATTAAGATCTCTTAATTTGTTGTTATGCAGATAATGTGCAGGAACAAATATGTATTAATAAAAATAATGTGCACATTTTTTTCAATTGATTGAATTTATATATAATTCTATATCATTTTTATAATTAATTTAATTATTAATTTCATTTATAACTAGTAGCGCGATACAATTTTAACCTATTTTTTTTTTTGTTTTAACTTACCTTTAATAGGATTCGAACCTGCAACCAAGGTGTTTGAAATCTCTGGAACAGACGCCTTAACCAACTGAGCTACGACAACTTCTGTTAAATACTTTCGCTATTGTAAATTTAAGGTATAAATGTCAAATTAATATTAAATCTGGTTTTAATTAGGTAAGTAAATAAAATAATTTTTAAATTTAATGATAAAAGTACTTAATATTTCTTTACATGCAAAGAAATAAATAATTTTGCCTTCCTATTTACTTTTCGAACTGAATAACAATTTCTTGTAAGGCCTCTGCATATCAACATGTCAAACACTTGCAAAAGTACTGCAAATGATCTGCAATTGCAAATTTAATGTCTTGTAACCTAACCTTCAAAATCATCACGTGCGCGTGAAAGAAACTCGTGCAGATTGTTTATTTTGACTACAAAAAAATTTAATATGGAACTAACTGGAAAATACTGCATTATTCAGGAAAACAAAGGGAAAAATCAATCAATATTAAGTGTTGTACCCACTAAATGGATAAATTTAAAAGAGTGGAGTGATGGAAGTGACTTACTTTATTGGCCGCATAAAACAAACATTCATTTAACAAAATTGATGAAAGCAAGTCCAGATATAAAACCAAATGAAGATTTTATTCTTCTTAAATGTAGGTTGAAAAAAGCAGGGTTCAAAACATTTTATGAAGTAAGTAGTTGTTATTGTTGTAAAATTAACCTAGCATGTACAACTTCAAAATACACAGCACATAGCACATAGATCAGTAATGTTAATAATAGTATCTAATAATAATAATAATAATAATAAAGTGATTTATTGCGCCGTGACAAAAGGCTATTGAACGAGGCTCTTCGCCCTTCATTAAGGTTATTTTCCAAGAATTTTTTTCTACGGGGACGAGATACATTCTTCCACAAGAATATTTTAAAGTACTTTTCCTACGACCACTTAGGAAAGTGAAACATATCACACTATATAATATAGTCCTATCGAAAGTGCCCTATATCACACGCGTATGAATAAAAATTTACTTTCTACCCATGTGCGAATATATGCTACTTTCCGCACAGCTGCCTCAAAATGTCAAACACATCATTTTTATTTTAATCTATGTAATGTCCATATTAATATTAAAACCGATATGATTGTTAAATTATTAAAATTAGATCCTAGATATTTATCTTTAACAATTATTATATTATTAAAATAATTTTAAAATAACTAGGTACATTATGTTTGCTTTTTATTCTGGTTAAACACATAACCGATTAGAAATTCACTTGACGTAAGGCCTGTTAGCTCAGGTGGTAGAGTATCAAACTTTATCAACTTTGCCATTTGAGACGTGGCGGGCTCACGCGATCAAATCCTGGCGGAGGAAGATAATTTTTTTGTTCGTATTTTTATTTTATTTTTTTTGTTTTTTTGTTTTTTTTTTGTTTAAAAAAATATGATAATTATTGATTATTTTTTTTAAATACATTTTATTTATTATAATATAAACCTGGTTTTACATTTTTTGATGAAATTATTTTGTGGTCGTAGGAAAAATATTGTACATCACTTTTGTGTGAAAAGTGGTTTTTCACACTCGTAATAAAATATACTATATAGTATTACTACAGAATATACAGGGTTTTCATTTTTTTTAATTTTTAATTAATCTTAGTTTATATTGGGATTCCCAAAGAAAATCTAAATTAAGCTATAGTCTGTTTAATTTTAACAGTATATAATTTGTTAAAAGTTCATAATAAATTGCTTATATTTTACTTGACATTTTTAATTTTAGGCAAATAATGTTTTGGAGAATATGTTACAACAAAGTGAATCGGAACCTGACGACAGATCTCTGGTATATAATAAAAAAAAGAATAATAAATCACATAACTTAGATGATCAGTTTTTAAATCTAAGAGATAAACTACTTCCAGATATCCCTTCTAGAAATTCAAGTCCCGAATCTATTAACATTACAGCACAAGGAATCGTAGAATCAAATTTTTCTGAGATACAAAAAGAAAATGAAGGAGAACTTCTGTTTAGTGGTGATGTAAGTCAGTTAATTTTTCCAACAGATTTAAATACAAATAAAATAGATCTTCTCCAGGAGACACTAAATGCAAGAATTGATACACTTGAACAGAACATTCTCTTGAAGTTAGATAATATGTCCACAAATATAGACATGAAAGTTGAAAATATACACAAGATTCTAGCAAATATTAGCGCAAAATTAGATTTGATAGGATCTGGCGTATCTCAAAATGAACATGATCCGTATCAACCACCAACACGCTTATTTGATAAAATAGATAGTCTTGAACAAGCTGAAGAATTCGAGAAGAATCTTAGTGATGATGAATTCTTTAACTCAGTTGTAACTACAATTAAAGCTAAACATGGTACAGATGACTTTAGAAATTGCCGAACTGCAGCGCTACATCTTGTTGATTACTTTTGGACTAGGCAATTTTTTAACATAAGCTCATGGTCTGGACTGGGCAAAACTAAGGATAAAATTAGGTTTAAAAACTTTTTGAAAACTATAGATGTTTTCAAAGAATGTGTTTCCGTGTGTTGCCCTCGAGATGTGGAATGGACTGTATGCAAAAATGTAAAATTTTTACAAGATCAAATAAATAATTCGGGAAGTAGATTAAACAGAGATCAAAACCAAAGAACAGCAGCGTCCCGTTCTCGCATGAATACAAAAAAGAAATTGACTAATTATAAAGCTTCAACCAATAGAACGGAGGAGGAAGAAGAGGAGGATGAGAAGGAAATCGAATAAAATTATTTTTTAACTTTTATTTCATATTCCTATTTCTTTTTTTTTGAACAAAATACAAGTTTTTTTTTACTTTCCATTAAAAATTTGTTATTACCTTCTTAAGGATAAGAATAAAACATTTTTATTTTATTTATTTTTTATTATACGTACTTTCACATTTATAAAAATTCGTTTACAGGAAATGTATGATGCATAGGCACAAATACAGTTTTATCAAATACAACTACTGCTACTAGTTTACACAAAACATCTTTAAATGAATACTTCTCAAGATTATGAAAGTCGTGCCATTCAGTTTGAAATACATTCAAATGTGTTGAAAGTAAAGGATATTTAAAAAATTCTTTAACGTCTCTTAACTTTAGTCCAAATATACCGTTGGGGTTGACATATTCCATTGCTATAATATCTCTATTCCTGTTCATAAACCATTTGTTTTCAAAATTACTCCTTAATAGGAAACCTTCTCGTAATTCTACGTAGTGATATTTAGAAATATCATTTTTTACTGGGTATTTAAATAACGGATAAACGTCAATTTTCTTTTGGGAATTAATCTGACTTGATGTAATTTCAGAAAGCCTGTTTACTATTTGGCACAAAGGAAATCTTCCACTTCTTAGCATTAGCTTGATTTTATACAAATTATTTTCAAAAGGATACGAAGATAAAGTCGATAAATCACCAAAACGTTCCACTTCATCAACAATGTGATTTAAATTATGGATATTCATAGTTACGCTTCTGAATATTCTATAATTAGTTTTTACGAATGTGTCAAACAGTTGTCGAGCGATTGGCAAAAATCGGCGATAGTAATGTGTTGAACAAATAGTCACAGTACAAAATAAATTTAAAAAGTGTTTATAGTGTACTTCTGGTAAGTGAGGCTTTAATACAATGATTCCAATGTAATTAAGAAACACACTACACTCTGATGCTTTCCAGTGTGATAAATAATTTAGTCCTCGGACAGCTCTATGAAATTCCGCAGGAAGTTTAATTCCAACTAGAGTTCTAGATATGTCATCTAAAGTACCATTTGACCATTTTGATATAGTCATTCCAGGTTTTCCATTTTTATAGGCTTTTAGTAATGTTTTTGTGACACCTAAATGCAACAAGTGTAAAGAATCAGCAGTAATTATATCTTCTACCAAATCGATGGGCAATTTAAATAATGGCGTTGTAACAGGTAAATCAGCACAATATTGATAATGGTCTTTATATTCATAGGAACGAAAACCTGCATCAGTTCGTTTAGTAACATTTATGCGAGGAAAAATATTGCAGCCTGTTGTTCGAGAATAAAAACCGACTGTGCAACATTTTAAGCATCCGTTTTGGTTATTAAAATTGACAACACCTGAAAATTAAATTTAAGTAGAAACAGAGACACAGACCAATTAAAAAACTTATAAAAACCTTTAATAAAAGCTCGAGCGGGTGAGTCACATATAAAAGCCCGCACCGCAACAGTTAAATGATTCCCATTGATTAATAATCCTGAGCCTAATATAGAAATTGTTTCATCCACAAAAGGTTCAAGAAATTCTGTCACCAATTTAGGTTTTGATTTTCCATAAAAAAGTCCGATTATCATCGGTCGAATCTGTGGCATGGTATGGATATTAAATAAAATTGGCCAAAATTGATCAGTTCCATTTTCAAACAAGGGCAAACCATCAATACTAACGTTTATTTTAATGTTTAATGGTTTTTTTAGATCATAAAAACATTTTCGAAGACAAAACTCAAGTCCTTGATGCCAGTAATTTCCACCACTTATATTTTGAATGAATGCCTTTTGTCGCGGAGTTCCTGTAAATATTTTTTTTAAATATAGACCTAAGGGAGAGAAGTCTATACTTACCCATTAATGATCGAGGATCTTTAGGTAATCTTGAATTATATTCTTCATTTAACTTGCCCAATAATGGTTTTAAGGCAATCTGTGGAATATTGAATTCAATTGCCCAGTTCTTTAAAAATATTGCAATATTATTTTCACCAACATTTAAGTACTCATTGTTCGGCTTCGTCTCATCAAATATTGAGATATCCATATTCAAAAAATCATTTTCAAATACTTCGTGTACCAAAATTTCACATTCAGGATCAGCATCTGTTAACGTTGATATTTCTTTTAAATCATTTTGAAACTCATTGTTTAACAAAGGTTTCTGGATAATGTTGGTGGTACTTTCAGATAATGAAACATTTTCATCAGAAAACAGGGCATGATATGTTTGCACCTTCCGACGATACGTTCCACTGCGTTTAATTTTTCTCCATTTAGCTGCATTTTCCATTATTAATTATTGATGTGAATTACACACAATGTAGTAAAATAAATATGTTTCTTTAACTTAACATAACCTTCTGTTGACTGCTGAATGGGTGGGTAGTGACAGATCAACTTACTGCATGTTACCTGCATACTGATTCTGATTGACACATATCTTTGAATAAACCATTTAACAACGGTTTAATGCAGGTCTACCTCGTAACTACTCTGCAAATTAACTTTAGCAGATGACCTGCATTTAATTTGTGTCAGAAAATTGTTTACAGGGCGGTAAAACCTGCACAGGTTCTGCAAATTACCTAGACAAAATTATATTTCTTTTGCAGGCTATATGTAAATGAGGCCTGCTTTTGACTAGACGCTAATTAATTTATGCAGGGAGCATCTACTAGCAAAGTTAATATGCCGATCGTATGCAGAATATTTAAGTTCATCTAACACTAAAGATCATATGACAATATTGTGCAGACATATTCGACGTTTGTAGGTTATATAAAAGCAATATGCAGTTGGAAAAATTACTGCAGGCTATTTGCAAAGCATATGCAGTTAAATTATGCAGGTCTGAGTTACTTGGGTATGTTTTCTCTCAGATAGTCTTAGTTTTTTGCAATTTGAGCAATCTAGGCATACATTTTCTGAACATTTCCTGGTTTCATGTTCTACACCACACTTTGAACAACAATTTGGAGCATTACAATATTTAGCAACATGTCCAAAGTTACAACACTTGAAGCACATAGCAATATTATAGTACTGTTGAAAGTATAATTTAGTTAAATCGAAACTTATTTTTTTTATTTTTTATGAACCATTTAAATAGTTCTGGTTTCATTTTCAATACTCAATTTTCTTTTCTTTCTACAAGGTCTCTTTGTTACGTATCATATCTTCAATTACTTTTTCACCAAAACATATTTTGCTCTCTGGGTTTTGCTCAACTATTTCGTTAATAAACTCTTTTGGGTCATATCCTTTCTCAATTCCTGTAATTAATATCATTGGATCTGTGTTTTCTTTTTCCTTCAGTAAGAAACCTCCTTCCTTGACAAGTATGTTTTTTTATCTTAGTTTGCTGCTCGGTATTATGAAATGCCATTACCATTATCGTTTAACGTTTAACAATATTCCCGTAAATGTTTACTAGGCGTAATAGTACATACAAATACCTATAGATTGTGCCATGTATCTCGATTTTCGTAAATTTTGCACCCTCATCGTTTTTCCTGCCAGCTTCTGAAATTACTTTCGATCATAATGTAACACCATGTTTTCAATGTTTTCTCTTCTGATATGACAAACATCACATCATATTTTTGAACATTCCAAATAGATTTATTGGTATATTATATCCGAAAATGGGCTAATTAAATACTAATCAAAAACGCTAATTGTTCGACTGTTCTCACAATCCCACTTAAGAACAGTTTCTCTAGATCCAAGATTTTTTATACCAGC
Source organism: Psylliodes chrysocephalus (assembly GCA_927349885.1). NCBI lineage: Eukaryota > Metazoa > Arthropoda > Insecta > Coleoptera > Chrysomelidae > Psylliodes > Psylliodes chrysocephalus. The sequence continues at coordinate 79,291,884 of OV651815.1, read as the reverse complement.
TATGCCAGCTCTGTATTAAATTATTATAATATTATGTATTATATACTTTATATCTCCAAATTTTTCTAGATAAACTTAACTTCTATCACTAAATGGACAAGTGGCAATCGCAATTTATTTGTATAGGTATTTTTCTACTAACACAGATAATCTACTTACTTACTAATTATTTATAATCAGAAGGTCTTTCTCGTGTTTTCGTTATGCAAATGTTGCTATTTTTATCTATTATATTTTCCGATTCCATAAGAGTTTCCAAATGAAACGAAGTCGTGTCAATTGTTTTCTCTGATTTATATTTCGTGATCACGCTTATCGACCAAGATTATTTTGGGGGTTGTGCGTACCTACCTGCGTTGCTAGTTCAAAATTTATATTTTCTGAACGTAAATTTGCGACAGAATTTAAAATACAAAGTATTTAACATATTATATAAATATTTTAGATAAAAAAATGCCTACGTTTTGTTCGGGAAAATAAATACATTTTAACAAAGTAAGTGTGTTATCAAAACTAAATTGATTTGTATTGTAGATATTTGATTCCATACAACTATCATATCTTTAACCTAAAGAGGCAAAAAGCACGTTGTTGACAAGTAAACGGTTCAATGCAATTAAAATCAAATTTATTCACTTTCAACTATTTACAGTTCAGGGTTATTCTCACCCACCGTCATAGCCGCGACGTTGGCGTCGCCATTAAAATAGTAAATAAACAAAGTACTAATAATCTTATTCTTGTATTCTTGTAAATATATACCATCAATATACCTTTGCTGCTATGATTAGTCATGATAACTACTTTTATAACACCAATGGCATCGTTTAACGAAGTAACCGCATGTAAAATAGCTATGATAATTACCACTCTAGGGTGTCAAATGTAAATCAGATGTAATTAATATATATATACAAGCGAAAACCAAACAGTGCTATTATCAAGAACTTCTTCAACGTTTTAGACGCTAGTATCCATCAATTTTATCACATCTTGAACTGTCAAACGTCATTCCTCTTCTCTCTGTCACTCTAACCAATACAATTTAAATAGGGAAAGTACCAAGTATCATACATCATTGAAAAGGTAATTTTATAGAAGATTCAGGAATATGATTATTATCACCTTTCCTAAGATAATGCACTCACTAACCAACAGGAATGTTCTACAGGTGGTTAGTGGAAGATGCATAACATGCTCATAAAGCGAGAGGATGTCCACAGGGTGGGTATTGTCACTTCTATTGTGAAACAAGGTCCTCGACGCCCTCATAAGCCGTCTCAATAATGACAGTCTCTACACAGTGGCGTATCCAGATGTCCTGGTCATTCTGCAAACTACAACCTCCAGAGCTCCTAAACACAAAACTAAACTGTGCAACAAAGGTGAAGTACTTAAGTCTCACCGTTGACAGCAAGTTAACATGAAATTCAAACCTAGAAAATATTAAAAAAGCATACATTGCTTATGATCTAGGATCCCTCCCCCAGAGTCGTCACATGGCAGGTACGATTCATATCAAGGCTCAGGATGTGGAATATACTCCAGTTCCTTAACCTTAAACATAGATAACTGTGAGTAATAGCGCCAGTGTAGTTCAAAACGAGCTCACCGGGATGCTCATAGCAGCAAAAGAAGTTACCAGGAATTATATCACTGGAAGGAACATGCTCATCTATAAAGATAGAAGACAAGCACTACTTACTCTGGACAGACCACGAATTTAATCAGGGTTAGTACTAGAATGTCACGAAGCTTTGGCCTAAGTATCCATCATAACCTTGCAAGAATTTAAGATTTTAACTGAGAAGAATTCGCATACCTCATGCCAATCTGTTTATAAGATCGTTGAAGTGAAAAAGAGAAAACTTGTAATATATATCTATGATACTATAAAAAGAACATTATATTACGCCGATTGATACTACATTATGGCGACATATTGAGGTGATCGAAAACAGCGCGCGAAAATAAATTTTAATCAGCTCATGGCCAATCATCCATAATCCACACCACAATACGTCACGCGCGAACTCGTATCATGTAATATATCTCAAAGTTGACAACAACAAATACATGATTACATTATTCAACGCAGCATCATAAAATGCGGATCAATCAAAGGCGGAGAGTAATAAAACACAACGGTTCTGTTTACTCAGTTAATTTATAAAATATTAATTATATAAGATCTTTTTGAGTTTCAACCAGTACAGACCGAAATAATTTTAAATTTCATTTTCTTGAACTTATAGCGTAAGTTACGAATAAAACCATTCGTAAGTATTATAAAAATTGCAAAATATTATTATACGTTAAATAATGTAATTTAATATATTTTATATATTTGTATAGAATAAAAAATTAAGTCATCTTCTTTATTTATTAATTTCAAGTTAAAAAGACATCTTTCTGCAAAAATTTATCACATCATTACAACAGCAGACAGCAACAAAATCAAGAAAAATTTGTAAGGAAAACTAAGTATTTTCTCCACGTTTCTTTCACAGATAAGTCAGAAAACATGTAAATTAATATATTGTGAAACATTTGTTAAATACATTATTTAAAAGACTTATAGATTTTATTATTTTAGTAGCTTAGTTGATATTCTTGGGACAATGAATTATTTTAAAAAATATATATATACCCATTATATAAATATAATGCTTTAACCTAACTTTTTCTAATCAAACACTTTTTTAAATATACTGAAATATTGCAAATTCTTTATTAAAAACAAAATTATCTCATGTAATAAATATTCCCACTTTGCACCATCGAGCAATACTAAATTTCAGATCTATCCTATATGTACCCCTTATTCCGTATCTGTCCAATTTTTAATACTAGGTAGACGAGGAAGACAATATGGACTATTCCTCGGTACGAACACGAAACTTTTTGAGAAAGGATATTGTAGTAATATTTTTCAATCATTTTTATACCCGAATTTACTTTGCTAATTTAATAATTATGACTTTATATTACGTTCAATTTTAAAAATTATTTTTTGATCTTGTTAAGAAAATGATTTACTACAATTTAATAGTACCTAATATCGTTTAAAGAATAATGCATGTTTGATAATGTTAATTCTCTATTAAAAGTTGCCCTTTTTTAAAAAAATTTAATAAACTTTATAATTTTTTTTTGACGAAACGGGCCATTTTTTTAAAAAAGTATGCTAACCCGGGGCTAGTGCCACTTATCTTTGCACATAAAAAAATTATGGTATTATCTTTAAAATTGTGTCTTCTAGGATTAAACCAAAATGCCTATTTATATAAATTTCTTGCTATTATCAGCGGTCAGCGGAGCAATAACTCTTAACAATATAACGAAAATCAGTTTTCTTTACTTTGACATATTTTTAAATCCAATGAAAACAATACAGAGTGGAATAAAAATGGCAACTTTCATTAAGTTTATTCTGCCATCTATTTTAAACTACCAAAGTTCCAGTCGACTCTAGCTTAAAGAGACTCAATTAGACTGGCCACCTGGTAGTGGTCTCCTTTTGGTATCAAACAAATAAATGCATTGGGCTGACCTACTATGACTACTTATACAATGATACTAGGATATCTAAATACAATGCTATTACCGTTGTATGAAGAAATATAGTAGGGTAACCTTATGGACTTATCATTGGAGGACGATGGACATAGAATGTAGATGGCGATACTGTACTTATGTCCAAGTCAGGTCTTTAGGTCATGTCTGTGCTTGAGTATGAATTATAATTTAAAATCTTCTTTTTCATTTCTACTTGTCTTCGGTAATGTATTTTTATAGTTACAATTTACTATTTCAAATTATTACAAAAGCACAGAATACAGGGTATTTGAAGGTCACATAAAATGCGAAAATAATCGATATAATAAAATAAACCAGTTTTTGTTTGAAAAAGATTGAATTAGTTGAGATTGGGTGGAATTTTACTATAATAGGGAACATTTTTTTCTATATTGTGGTTGGATATTGGATATATCGCTGATGGTTAATTAAACTTGAGTTGTACGCTGTTAATTTATATTCACTTTTATTTAATGGTATCATTAAATTAAGAATAGGACATGAACAACTGAATATTATTGTTCAAAATGAGACGAATAGACGAAAATAAAAAATGTTTGGATAAAATGTTTGGATAAAATGTTCTGAAATACAGGATGTTAAGTTGAAAATTAAAAAAGTAATAATGGGTAAATATATAGGTAGTTATAATTTTATTATTCAATATAATTTTACTAAAATCGGCACTGACAAAATTTAACTAACAGATTTTTTTGCTGTTAGGTAAACTTATAACATAATACCAAACACGTTTAGTGAAATTATACTAAGTAATAAAAACATGCATGTAAGCCACTAATTTTCAGTTTTCAACTTTTGACACCATTTGAAAACGAATCGAGTACCAATTTATGGTAGGCACATTTAGGAGTATTATTTTCGAAAGGCAAAATTAAAAATTTTTCATTGTTTTTTTTTTTTTGTACATGGAAATACTTTGCTGCATGTCTGCTGCGTGTCCTACAATGATGAAGCTCTCAACGAAGGCGTCTTAAAAATAAATTATAGAAAATGCGAATGTTACATATTTGATTAGATAATTAACATTGACATAAACTTTCATTGCTCAGGACGTTAAGTGCTCAACTTTGGGTTTCGTAAAGATCAGTTACTGACTACTACTATTTTTTTCTGAACTGTTATCAAAATACTACAAAATTTAGCAGAAAGATTGCATTAATTATATTTTTCATATTTTTTCCAAAATAAGAAAGAATGTTTTTATATGTAATTGAATCTGGGTTGGGAAATCCAAACTTGAATGCTTAACGACTTAAGTCTTGAAGGCACTTATATCAAGTTAATTATCTAATCAAATATGTGACGTGGCTTTTTAAAATACCATCATTGTGCGCTCCACTGCGTGTCCATCTTCTACAAGAGAAAAAAGGAGGAAACATTTGTAAAGTTGCCTTGTACAAATGTGTACCAAAAGAGGGCAACTGGCTCTTGTAAGCCTTTTTCGTTTAATCGTCTCATTATTTTAACACTAAGCGCCAGCATGGGACATATATGTTAAAGTTAGTTTTAAGAACTTTTAACATTCAAATAAACAAAAACAATTTATAAATCTATTATTAAAATCCGTGTTGGAACAAAACATAAAATTGTTGAATTTGAAAGATATTATTCTAAAAATGGAAAGGATTTCAGTCGAGAGCCTATTGGACTGAATATTCAGTTTAAAATCGCTTTTCTGGCCTATAAATCTTCAATTGTTTCAAAACGAATAAAATAAAGTAGTTCTGTCTAAAACTAAAATAAATTTGCTATCTCGAAGTCCCCATCGATTATTTCCAAACTTTTCTTTAACGTCTTAGTTGTAAGTTTTATATTACATTTTCTTTAATTTGCTATTTCTGTGGAATCATTAATTTTCACTTGCATTATTGTTCTTCTGACAAAGCGAAATGTGACTCACGTTTTGCTTGATTGGCTTTAATTTTTGAGATAGTCAACCAGTCAAAATAAAAAAAATTCAAAAAATAATAAGACATTAATTTATTTATTTAATCAGTTTTGTCTGAGCTAACTGAAAGGCTGTATTCTATAAACAATGAAAAAGAGTGATTGTTGTTTTGAACTACTTAAAACCTTTTCACTCGAACGGCGTGCGTGATTCAATTTAAAAATACTTTCCAGAATAAAACCACGTGTTACAGTTTTGACTTCATTTATTACTAAACAGCCAAGTCATATACAAAAACATTAATCCAAAATCTAAATTAAAAGTAATAACAAATAGCCTATCTATTAGGGTCGGTAACCAAACATATAAACAGAATGGGCGGATTTTGTTCATACTTAACATTATACTCGCGCACTGACACTTAACCTGGATTAAATATAACTGTAAATACAAATATTTTACAAACAAATATACTTTTCCAAACAGTGATAAATTATATAAAAAAAATGTTTTTTTATAAGATTTTCTTTTATGTTCAAAGTTAGGACTTTATAATTATTGTGTCGTTCATAGAATTCTGTACTAAATAAGAGCACTGATTTTGGAAATAAATTTTAACCATTTTGGCAAGTTGCTGAACCTTGTAACATTGCATAATGAAATATAAAGACTAACTGAATATGTCTGCCACAGATAGACCACTTGTAGGTCTATTGATTTCGTCTTGAGCTATTCATAAAGAGTGGAGCTATTCCTAAAGAGTGGAGCTATTCCTAAAGAGTGGAGCTATTGAAAACTTCCTTTCAAGGTGATTTATTTCAACACTCAGAGCCAGCCGAGAGAACATTTTTTTCTTATATTCATGATCAACAGCCAAGATACATTTGAAAGTCGCTAATATATCACTGTGACTATTTTTTTTAATTTGTTTTCCAGTGTTGATTGATTTTTCCCTGATTAGTATGATTGTCTTGTTCCTTAACTCAATATCTTGCAAACTGTTGATAGCTTTGATGAAATTTTGTAGCAAAGCTTGTTCAAATTTTGAAAACTATAAAAATATTCAGCTATTTTTATGGTTATAAACTTTTCCAACACTTAGTCCAATTAGAGGTACTTAGATTACATGCAACATTTTCAGAAGCTTATTCCTTTTTTCTTTTCTACTTGGAACTTTTCAATTTATTTAAAACATTGGACATTGTTATAAGTTGTTATTAGGTATTCTTTGTTATTGTTTATATATTTTGACATAACCGTACATAACCAAAATATTGACCAAAGTCCTTAACCACTTTTTATCACCTTAATCCAAAAATTTTATTCGTACGGTTTTGTCAACTGGAATAAATTTTCATTATTATGTTTAATTTTTCATGTCTTTTATCATAAATTGTTATTTTTAAATAAATAAAGATGTTTTTAACTATAATAGGTAGGTGATAGAGGCCATGTGCCTGAACGAAAAGAAGACGTAGATGGCGTATCTGCATAGCATTAAAAATTGACTACTTCATTAAATCGTCACTAGATGCCGCTCGAGATTGCATCCAACACTTTTTACTGTTGCATTATCCTACTATATTATCTTCATACAACGCTATTACTAAATGGGTAACAAATTTCAGCACATCCACCAAAATTTAGAATAATTATTATATAACTAGTAAGGTCCTCCACCAAATTTTAAAATTTATTCTATTCTTATATAACATAATGGGAAACCTGGCTTCCAGATAAATGCAAAAAAATGATCTATTTTGCGTCACAGGTTTACTAGATAATTTATTTTCCCAAAATTTTAATTTTTTAACAAAATAATTTTTTGAGATAAAATTTTGAGAAAATTATGAGAGTTGCTATAATCACCTTAAAAGCACCATAATTTATAGCCTGAAATTATTAATTTTTGACACAAATAAATGGTTCAAAATCAATTTGAAAGCTTGGTAATAAATATTTTAGCTAATTTAGTTATTTCTGTAATTATTCGTCAGATGTATCTAACGACTGTGATTTTTCTGGATACAGCATTTTTTCTGTATTACAAAGATTTTGAAGTTTTTCAAAAGGTAATAAAACACCATTTCTAAAAATTATGAGATTTTTTTATAGATTTTATGTAATTGTTATTGGTTGAGCTTTAATTAAAGTAATATTTCCTAAAAATGTAGAAAATAATTTACCACTTATGCAATTTAACAGTTTTATTTTTGATTTTTTTCTTAAGTTTTTGAATTGGTTAGTATTTTGTATCAATAGGAAAAAACTAGAGAAAGGATTTTTCAAGTAATTTGGCTATGGGGGTCTGAGGTATCAGTTTATTTTGGAAAAGGGGCCTCTTGCCCAAAATAGTTTGGGAATCCCTATATTAAAAGAGTATTATTGTAGTGTGCTACTCTCGATAAGGTCGTTAAATAGTTTTGTCCCTGTTTAAATTATTTCGAATCAAGATATTGACGACGTTTTTTGCGATATTTGTAAACATTTTTCAACATGTTCCGTCCGTGTGAAGATAAAACTTTTCAAATTGTTAACAGACCTAATGAAGACATTATAGAGTGCATTAGTAAAAGTGATTGTTCTGAAGATATTGACATTTTGAATGTTGCTCCTCCGGCGACGCCGTTTGGTAATCAAACTATTCAGCGTTTGTGCACTAAGGTTGTTGTAAAAAATTGTTCTAAATGTTTACCAAAATGTTACAAAACTGTAGGGAAAGGAAGGGGCTATTGAAAAACGGCGTTTTTAACTGATATAACCGAAAGAACAATTTATCGTATTTTAAATGATAATAAAAGGTCTAAAAATGAACGAAAAAAAAATGATCATGTATATTTCCTATATTACTACGATGTAATCCATTTTTAAAGTGTTTTTATTAAGATATAAAATAGTTATTTATTAAAAAATATTAACAAATGCAAAAACCATTTGATTACAAATATTTGAATCCGGATCTGCCTAAGCTACAGTCTGTTCGTTATACTTACGCGGGTTTCGGATTAAAATTTTTATGAGTATTTCCAGGTAAGTACCCGAAAGTTTGTCCTGTTCTTTGGGGAAATATCAACTGGTTAAATGAAATGAAAAATAATGTACAACTTTTTAATTAAATAATAATGAAGAATCTTTTGTATAATTGAGAGCAGAATTAAACTTCTTCATTAATAAAGTCTAATGTGGCTATTATAAACCTAATAATAATTTTATATTACACTTCACACAGAAAATATGGTCTATGTATAATAAGAGGGCTATTTAACTCAAATAAAATATTTTCTAACATAAAAATTTGTTCCATGTAGAGAATTTCAAATGAAAAATAAAAAAATTGAACTTGCCAACAAAAATGAAAATCAGTCATTATCATCCAAAATATCATAATCGTCATCATCATCATCACTGTCATCACCATTAATTGTTATTATTATTCGACTTATTTCCTTTATTTTATTTTCACGAGTCCACCAATCTTCTATTAGTTTCTCGCACTTGGATATACAGTTCCGCCACACTTCTGGAGTTGCAATTGAGAGTGCTTTTCGTCAAGTTTCCCGAACTGCGTCGTCACTATAACCATTAGGCCCAATATGGTTGTCATAATATTGTTTTGCTATTCCCCATATATATTCGATGGGATTAAACTGGCAATGATACGGTGGCAGACGTAAAACTTGATGACCGTAACTTTCAATAATCTGATCCACAACAAAGATTTTTGCGTGTATATTTGCCAAGCGTAATAATTCTGATTTTAATATATATTGAGGAAATGGTATATGTTCCTTTGTCAACCATTCTTTAATTTTATCAACAGTCCAAGAATTCGTTGGACTTTTGTTTAATACTTCAGAATGGTAAGGTGCATTGTCTAAAATAATTACGCTGGGCTCACTTAAACCTGGGAGAAGTTTTTCATACAGCCATTTTACAAACATTTCTGTGTTCATATTATCGTGATAGTCACTGGATTTTGATTTAGATGAAAATATTAAATAAGCACCTTCTATAAAACCCGATTTCCCTCCTGCATGTAAAATTATGTGTCGCTTCCCTTCACCATCGGTACGTTTGATGGACTTTACGTTATCATCTTGCCATATTCTCTTGGTTGGTTGCCATATTCTCTAAATATATAAAATTCGCCCCTTCTTCTTTAAATTTAGAATATTTTCTTAGAAAGTTAATTCGTTTGTGCACGACAGAACTTGTTTCAGAAAGGGCCTTTCTGTTATCCTCCTTTTGAAATTTGAAATCCAAGTTATGTATCACTTGCCATAGACTTGTTCTGCCAATGTCGTCAAATTTTCTATCTATTAATTCCGAGAGAATTGTAATTAAGGTCACATGTTCCTTGTTGGCCCTCATTCGATAAATGGTATCACGAATTTCAAATTTCTTTCCATCTGGAATATCTTTCGTTTTCAATGATGGGCGAGTTTTGAGGTGATCTTCTTTCGCCAGTTCACTATTGTGATTTTGTAATACTCCTCTTAATTTGGTTTCACTAATTCCTAGAGCATCGCATACGCGTTGTTGTATAGACATTACCGGTTTTAAAGGATTGCCATTTTCTTTTTCATCCGTAAAATACTTATGTACACTACAAATTAGACTATCTACATCTAATACACGTCTAGGTATTTTTAAAATTTCCACTAAATTTGCAATATACACACAATGTCAACACTTTCGAAGAATCAATTCGACTGCAATATTTGTAGCAAATTTAGTACCTACCCTAATGTTATTTTAATTTAAATCTGACCATTAATTTAAATCTGACCATTAGGGCAATTTTACCCAATTTCTTGGGAATAGGCTTATTGGAACTGGTTTTCAATGAATAATTTGCATAATTATGTTAATCCGAAACCCGCGTAAGTATAGCGAACAGACTGTATATTATTTTTTAGGGCCACTCTATTAACCTGTGGTGAAAAATGGCTAGTCAGGTTATCGCCAACTACAACTGTTCGTGTTTCCGGTTCCTTGGTTGCTGTGGGGTAAGAGGCATTTAAAGAACCATTGCTCAAAAAGATTCATGTCGAACCATCCGGAAGGGCTGTTCCTATAAACAGTGCCAGGCGGTACACTAGTTTTCAACTAAATTGGCGCCTTTGTACACAACATTAGGCGAAAGAAGGTCTCCAGCTGCATTACCACAGACCACTATGCTGATACAGGACCGATAATAGTTTTGTACCCGTTCTACCCTACGAAAGTTTCTAGGAACAATGACCTTCTTTGCACCGGGATTATCGGCGATATTAGTTTCATCATAATTGTATAAGTTTTTGTTGCCGATGTCACCTAAAGCTTCGCTTATGTTGTCAAAAAACTGAATTATGTCTGCCCTATCTACGAAAAAACGCGATTTTTTAATATGTGTTGCGATTCGTGTGGAAAGATTGTTTTTTTTTAATAAATTTTTCGACAAAATCAGGTCCAGGATAATTGTCTTTGAAGATACGCACTGTTTTACCCTGTTTATCTAAGAATTTCTTGACTACTGCACGAATATCACACTTGGTTAATAGAAACCCCCATTTTGCCACTTGACATAATATGTCACGAATCACTTGTTGTTCACCGGCAGTGAGAACACTTGGATGACCTACCGACCGTTGGAGTCTACCAAAAGACTTATTTCGAAGAGTTATTCGTGGAATTTTGTAAACAATTGCTGCCCTTTTAACAGGCATTCCATCTTCAATGGCCTGAAGCGCATTTGTTAAATCTTCTTCCGAATAGTTTCTGTAATTCTGGATTCCCGGAGTTTTTTAACCGACTTCAAAAAAGGAGGAGGTTATCAATTCGTCGCGATATTTTTTTTTTTATGTATGTTCAGCGATTATTCTTTAACACGGTGTCCGATTTCAATGATTCTTTTTTTGTTAGAAAGGGGGTACTTCAGGGGTGGTCCCATATAAATTTAGTCAAAATCTAAAAATTGGGTCCATGAGAAAATCCTCAAACTCTTCATTTTTGATGTATGTTTAGCGATAATGCTTTACCACCTTGTCCGATTTATATGATTCTTTTTTTGTTAGAAAGGCACTACTTCAGGGGTAGTCCCATATAAATTTGGTCAAAATCTAAAAATTGGGTCCATGAGAAAATCCTCACTCTTCATTTTTTATGTATGTTTGCGATAATGCTTTACCACCTTGTCTGATTTATATGATTCTTTTTTTGTTAGTAAGCGGGTACCTCAGGGATGATCCCATATAAATTTGGTTAAGATGTGGTGAGGGCATCTGCACGTTTTTGAAGTCGGTTTTTTTAAATTTTTAATTTACACTTGTTGGTAGTGTCTTACCATATTTAATTACTTTGTACTTATAATAATAGCAGTATTAGTATGTAGCAAAAACACTAATTCCTAGAGCATCGCATACGCGTTGTTGTACAGACATTACCGATTTTAAAGGACCGCCATTTTCTTTTTCATCCGTAAAATACTATTACACTACAAATTAGACTATCTACATCTAACACACGTCTAGGCATTTTTAAAATTTCCAGTAAATTTATAATATACATACAATGTCAACACTTGCAAAGAATCAATTCAACTGCAATATTTGTAACAAATTTAGTACCTACCCTAATGTTATTTTAATTTAAATCTGACCAATTTCTTGGGAAGAGGCTTATTGGAACTGGTTGTCAATGACTAATTTGCATAATTTTGTTAATCCGAAACCCGCGTAAGTATGGCGAACAGACTGTATAGATAAGTGCAATCAATTATGAGAACGAGCCATGTTTTTGCCAAATATTAGAAATTCTATATATTAATGTTTAAAATTTTTAAAAAATTATTATACAAGGTTGTTCAAAAAGCTGATCTAAATGACTTCTTGATAGTTCAGTTAGCATGGCGTGTAAGTTCGCGTGCTGAAACATTGGTCGAGGGCACAGGGGGTAGTTTGTGGGTAAGTGGAGCGGTCGAGCGACAGAGGGGAAATGTTAAGGAACCTCCCAGCTGGTTCCCGCGCTCCAGTATACATCGCAGGCTCGGGCGCTGCGTCTCCCAACAACGAAGACGTCGAGCGTCTCATTAGACCGCGAATCGACGACCGCGACGTGTCCCACGCTCCGCCGCCTCAACCACCGCCTCCTGCGCTTTTTGTTGTGAAACGAACGACGGATTCGGACAAAATGCACAGAGTAAGTTTCAATTTTTTAAATTTAAATAAATATTTGAAAATTTGTATTATTTTTGGATTTAGGAGACATTCAAGATTTATTTACTAATAATATTCTGATAAATTTATTCGTATAAACCTCAAGTATAATATAAAATAAGATATATATAGTATGTGCCATAAAATTAAATCCATATGGGATTTTTTTAATATTACGATTAAAAAAACGCCGTAGGTCAATCATCTCTTCTTATTTAAAACTTAAAATAGCTCATATCAAAACTTGCATTTAAAAAAAATGTTTTGAACGATTCAAAAAAATACCGAATTTGACAGATAACTAATGAAGTACCTAGCCAACTTTAATATGGACTATTTTAAGAGGTGAATGCCCTACGACGTTTTTTTTTCCAATCGTAATGTCAAAAAAATCCCACATGGACCCAACTTTATGGAACACACTGTATAAAACTCGAAAAATGTTTGAAAACATTTTGTTGTTTCCTTAGAAATTATGCAAATTACCAAGTATACAACAAAATGTTCTGAAAAAATTGTCACTTCTTGTTGTTCTTATTGTCTCAAGACCATTCTAAACATGTAAAATTGAAAACATGGCGTTGACCATCATAATGAATAGAGATCGGAATATATTCAAAATGCATATATGCGATTCAACAGATTTGATTGATACAGTTTCCGATAAATGAAAAAATATTCCTGGTGGCATAGGTCTTAAAATTAGATAAAAATTAAATACTTTTTAGTTCTACAAACTTTTTTATTCCATTTCATTTATATAAATATACCTCTGTCCGTATTTATACAGTTTTGTTTGAGTTCAATTGAAAAATTCGTGCTTAACTTTTTTAAGATTGTTTGTTTGTTTATGGAAAACCGAGTCGTAAACCACTAATGTCAAAACGCATCCGTATTTCGGGAATCCTAAGATTCTTACGATTTCGCTGAAATCCACCTTAATATAAGACGATTTCGCCGATATCCCCATTTTATACAATCTCTGTGACTGTGATATCGGCGGAATCGTTTAATAATATTTCTAAAAACCTTACCACAAGGATAACTGACTAACTGCATCTAAAGCGAACTTGAGCTGGGTTTTTATTGGGACTAATCATAATAATGAGTACATGGATGAATGGAGGTTAGAAAGAGATGGTAAAAGATGTACCCCCTCTCCTCAACCCCTAACATTGAATTAAATTTGATAAAAAGTTACCACAAACGGTATCGGATTTGAAAAATCGCTAATCCTGAAGGTCCTGATCAGGATAATGGGACAAACTATTTAAATTATTGCATTGTCATCGGTCCTTGATAAGTGTGCAAAGTATCAAATCAATCCGACGTTTTTAAGGGGGTCAAAATTACGTTCAAAGATTCCGTTATATAGATACATACAAGCGTGTTAAAAACAATTAATATATTATCAATATGAATGTAGATATAGATTAAAATTTCTCCAATTTACTCGCACTCTTATATCCAAGTAGAAGACAATGACACTCTGGGAAACAGTAGCAAAGCCTACACAGAACATGAGGCTAATGACCTAAATAAAATAGTCTTATTATTTAATTTATACCTTTTGGTATGACACATATTTTCGAAGGTAATAGAACAAGGGAATTGAATATTTTAGATTTCTTCCGAAAAAGACTAAGAATTTTCGATAATCGTCAATTACAGAAGTTGCATTTGTTGAGATTATTAAACGAATATTTTCTATCGACTTTGTTTTTTATTTCTTGTAATTTAAATTACCAAATCTATTATTCAATATGGATGGATTTATTTTTTACTTGATTTATTTGACAGTGGCGTTTATGATTTTTGTAATTCGTAATTCATAAAAGAGGCCAATAGGTACAATGTATTAGTGTGACGTATCTGTAACGTGTGGAAGATGGGTTACCCCATCACACTTAGGCCTCACTAGGCTTATTGTTGCTTGAAAAAATAAACATTGAATTTAATTCGCTTTTTAAAAAATAAATATGTGGCTTGGAAATATTTTTATTTATGCTGTAATGTAACATAAATATAGGACAATTTATTGGAAGAGGATAAATTGTATAGTGTAACTTATTGCTATTTTAAAAATAACACAAAAATTGAATTTCCCAGGTTATAAAATAAAATGGACTTAAAAAAAAAGAATTTTAAACCTTTCGTACAAAAACTCATTACTTAAACTTTCGCCATAACTTCTCATTTATTTCTCTTTAATATTACTTGAATTGATTTCAGATCATTTTATTATAATTTTACCAAAATTTTAACTAGTAACGATAAATATCTAGTAGATTGTCATTATTTATCGATTTTTTTAATTAAATTTTTTCCTAATAACAAAAAAATATAATGACAATAAAATTAGTTGACAAAATTAAAAAATTAGTAATTTATATAACAAGAGCGTAGGTATATGAAGTTTGAGCACGACGCCATAAAAATTCAGATTGTGCAGTATATTTATTCTACAATCCTCAAACGAAAACGTACAATATTTCAAAATTAATTAAGGGGTTAAGATAAAATAACTATTTTAAAAATTTAATTAGACCTTATCCTAGATTTGAACCCCGCAACTTTCGCAAGAAAACTCACTACTCTGTCTCTGCATTAACGAGACAAACAACTTTTTTCTCTAATACTGATAATTAGATTGGTTTTAGCGTTAATTAAATTTACGATTTATTTGTAAATATAGACGAATATCTTGGGGAATGCTATTATTTATTTAAAGATTTATCACAAAAATCGCACATTTTTAATTATATTTATTCACAATAACTAAAAAATATAGTGACAATTCGTTTGGCAGAATTGTTACATATTTAAAATTAAAAAAGAATAGTAGTAACCAAGGTCACCAAATATGAACTGTGATTGGTGCATTTCATACCCGTAGAGTATCCTTTCTAGAATGAATATGGATTATATTCATTAAGTAGAATGCAATGGCATGCTTTTTACTTTCCTATCTGTATACAGATATAAGAAAAGTATAGGAATCATGATTTTTGGTTCTGTAGCCTGTGCTTAGAATTTATGTATAATATCCGTATGGGTGTAGAATATTTAGTTAGCGGACTACTAAACATTTGGTGGCTTTAATATACATTATAGAAAAGATATAACGTTATATCCGTTTACTAGACTGATCGTTGTTATAACGTCTCACAAACAAAAGCATCTAACGAATGTGGTTTATGGATAAAGCGTCGACGTTTCAAACAAGAGGACGTGGATTCACATTTATATTTTCTTCAATTTTGTCTTAGTTTTAATTACTGACTTCAGCGATAATTCTGTACTACGTTGTCCGATTTCTATGATTCATTTTGTTAGAAAGGGGATAGATACATCGGGGGTAGTTCCATATTGGTCAGAATCTGATAATCTTTGAGAAAATAAAAAAATTCAATTTTTAAGGAGATCTTCTTCTATCTGATTATGGGCTTAATCCGAGGACTATTCACCCAGGTTAAGTTATTTTTTTCAAATTTTGTTTCCACTGCACTTGATAATTAGTTTAAATATTCTTCTGTATTCTTGGCACAGAATATTTTATTTAATTTAGTATTATTTTTTAAAGTCGGATGGTCACTTTTACACTAGATATTTAGTGATTATTATTGAACTTCAGGGCTCCCGATTCGGAGACCGCCATTTCAATGTTGCCACGACGATGTCCAAATCGGAAGTCCTTCTTATATTCACATTTGTCAATAAATAATAAAATAAGAAATACCTATGTAATGTTAAGTTAAATCTGTGTTTCGCTGGAACCATTTTTCTAAAATTTCATTTAGTTTTTTCTGAACATGAAAAAATTTAAAATTGTCAAAATAATCGAAATTTTGCTACTTTTTTTCAGAGTAAGGAACATCACAGATTTAACCTATACGTACATATTTTTCGCCAAAAGTTTGCTTGGTTATAGGTAATTATTTCGCAAAGCTGCGTACAGACCATGCCAACGAACGGCATTAGCCCTTGGATCCTAAACATTTGTTGTCCCTCGTTAATATGTACATATGCATTTGTTGTTAAATCAAATATTCATTGGGGTACGTATGAGGAAGGAGTTTACGTGAAAACAATGGTCCAATTTGTTCGTTGTTACTCGTATGGACATCCGTCCATATTTCATTCGCTCGAATCGCCTAATTCTTTTGATGTTACCGCTACGATTCGGCTGGTCGGCAAACGCCAGCGAACCTTCGTTGGTATTCGCTAAACCGTATATAACGTACCAACGAAACCCCTGTCGGTATGTGTACTAATATACGTGAAATCATGAATGGATAATGGATTAAATTTAAATATATATGTTGAACACAATTAAAATATTATTTTTACAAATTTGATAATTGGTTTCAACGTGATTGGAATTGGTTTAGACTATTTGCTTTGGTCCTTAAAAAATCATATTTTATTTCTTTTACCATTTTTTAAGCTTTTATTTTTATTGTTTTTAAAGTTGCAACAACTGCTCGGATATATTTGAAATTGTCTACCCAATCTTAGACCTTAATCTTTTATCGTTTTCAAATTCATTTGGTACTAAAATTAAATGCAATTAAAGTCTCGCCTTAAGTAAATAACTCGAAAACTGGAAGATACATCGAATTTATAAATAGTGATAGAATCAACATTCATTATGTCATAATTATTGCTTCAAAGGATATTTTCAGTAATAATAATGTACAAATGTTAAATTAATCACTTTGTATATCACTTCGTTATGGATGTATATCTCGCAAAGTGCACATGCAACGGGAGTGACTCATAAGTAGGCACAACAAGGGGAGAAATTGAGTTCCAAAAGTGACCAATCCAAAAGTATACCCTTTTCAAATCAAATATTAATTACAGGAAACAATTCACTAGCAGGGGTGAAAAGTAAAATGATAATTGAAATTGGACGGGACTTTATTGTTGTGGTTTATATTCTAGTCAGATGTATCTATTATAATTTTTAATTTTCATTTCACTTACAATAGTGTGGGGATGTCAATAGATTAAGTATAAGGGGTTAAAGAAAAGGTCCTTTATTTCTCACAAGTCAAGGACCTTTTCTTTAACCCCTTATACTTAATCCCTACTACTCACATATGGCTGCCTTCACTCCAAAAGATGTCAATAGAGTCTAATCCTAGTCGCCAGGAGTCACACATCGATAAAAAATTATGATAGTAGATTTAAAAATCGTAATATTTTTAGATATATGTTTTGGAAATGTTCCTCATAAAAAAAAAATCTGTAACGAATCCGGTTGTATATGTTTGGAAATTTCTAAGAAATAATTCAAGATTTTTTTATCGAAATTATTTTGGTCGATCGATAAACTTTAATCAGTAACTTTTTGAGTTTTACAAAATTGTTGATAATTAACTCTTAATTTAGAAACAATGTTGTTCATTACAAAAAAATGTTTTTAATAATATTACTGAATTTTGTTAAAATGCCATCAAAAACAATGATGTACAGATAGATAGGCATAGCCAACACAACTTTTATTTATTTTTTTTTTGTATCTGCTAAATATATTGAATAATAATGATGATATAGGGTGGATAATTTATAATAAAAACCCTGTACATTTACCAAAAAAATCCGATGGATACATATTCATATTTTTGAAATATACCCCTCTATGAGATGACGTAAAAAACAGACATCATTATTTTTTAATGTGTGCAATTTTTAAAATAATGCGCATCTAACTCTATAAAATGGTATTACAAGTTATTAATCTGAACATCCAAGATAATTCTTGCCATTCTATGCATAAAGAGTAATTCATAGAAAAATGTTTTTAAAGTAGGCCAAAATTGACAAAGATAGATGTACGAGTCATGTCCGTGATAATTAGGTACGCACGCCTCTGAATTAACTCCAAAATCCCATTTAAAAAAGAAGAATTGTACGCTTCGACGTTTGTGGTTTTTTCATGGCCTACTTTAGAAACGTCTATTTGAGATATCTTAAATTTCAAACATTTTGAACGTTTAGAATATTTACAAAGGCTATTTTTCAAAATGATCTAAATTTTATATATTTTAATTAAATTTTTTGTTTCAGCCAACGGTTAAAAAACCGAAGCCACCCAAGATGGAAGGAAGAAGGCCACCTGTGTATAGTCCAAAATCTAGAACTGATGTAAGTACTTATTTGTTCTAAAATAAAACATAAAAATAATAAAATAATACATTTATTACATCAGAATATATTGAAATATCCCTCTAGTTATTACAGGCTTTTTCCGGTTATTTTGTACAACCTATTGTATCACCCCTATAAATGTTTTGAGGATGGAACTAAATACATATTATATTTTCCACACACGTCTCACTCGAAACATTTTTTATATATATTCATTACCAAGAAAATACCGAAAAAGTTTTATTTTATACTTTCCTCAAATTTATCCATTACGGTCCACTTTAGAGAAATCATGTATAGAGAATGACAAAGCATTTAAAAAATATTTTTTCTCCAAGCGTAAATAATATATATTTCATAAAGTAGAGCAACGACAACCTTGTAATAGACACTTTTATATATTGTATATTTTTGTAATGGGGGTGAACCCGTAAATAAATAAATAAAGTATCCCCCCAGATGTTCCGACTATGCCCAAAATTTAATCATTTCACCGCAGGTTGGATTAAAGCTTAAATTTTAAATTTGGTGTTTTTCTCTTTATTCGTTTTCCAAATTTTCACTTTTCCTTAAATATCTCGAATACGGTCTATTTTAGTGAAATCATATATGAGATAAGAATTATAGAGAATGACATCACAAATAATTTTATTAAAATCTTGCACTTTTTGTAAATTTCTCGAACACGGACCACTTTAGGAAAATTATGTATTGTGCAAAAATAGAGAATAACATCACAAGCAACTTTTATTTAAAGAATTTTCTTCTCAAAGCGTAAATAACAGATATATTACATAAAGCAGAAAAAACGACCTCTTATAAAGTATCCCCTAGCTCATTTGGTTATTTTCTGTTTATCCTCTCATAAGTTATCGAGTATACAGATACACAGATAGACACTCACAAACATCATCGCGAAAAAAATCTGTCGAAAACTCGAGGTCGAAAAAAATTATCCCTATACTTTCCTTATCTGTATACAGACAGGTTTAAGACCATGCCAAACCTTTTTTAATTAATAATAAAAAAAATTCAACATGACAATTTCCAACTTAAGTAGACATATTTTATATATTTTCCGAATTTTACCTCCATGGTGGCCGAAAATAGACAATAAGGCATTAAAAATATTAAATGTTTATCAGAAGTGTTTACTTATAGGTTAGTAGTGAAAGTGGTGGCAGAACGGATAGTGGGCGGCTGCGAGGAGATGGAGGCGGCGGAGGCAGCAGTGACGAAGATGCAACGTCTAAAGATCTTCGACAACGTCTTCAAGAAGAGGCCTCGCTTTATAAGAAACGCCTCGACACGTATAGGCAAGCTCAACAAAACCAAGCAGCGCTTGTTAGCAGGTTACAGGCAAAGGTACAATTTCAATTCTTATACTTAAAAACAAGAATTTAGAGTTAACTTACAATAATTATTAATACAAGCAGAAATGAATTCAAAATATTTTCATCATGAAAAATTGAATTCAC
This sequence comes from Psylliodes chrysocephalus, assembly GCA_927349885.1. Classification (NCBI taxonomy): domain Eukaryota; kingdom Metazoa; phylum Arthropoda; class Insecta; order Coleoptera; family Chrysomelidae; genus Psylliodes; species Psylliodes chrysocephalus. Next base: position 79,271,566 of record OV651815.1, on the reverse strand, counting down.
ACAACTTGCGCGTAAAGTCAACAAACCCATGCTGAAAATATGTATTTTATGTTTAAATCGTTGTTATGCTACCCTTTAACGATAGAAATGTTTGAATATATTATTTTCTGGAAAACATCTGAATATAACTATCAAATCCATGTATTGAATTCTATTTTCATTTGTAATATTTCAATAAGTACCACTTTTTTTAGAGATTAACTTATTCGCTGCCGGCGCGCTCCCAGATATAGAAACCTAGTCCCAATGTTGTTTTTCGGAACTTACTTCACCATTCTACATGTTTGCGTTTTTCCGAACGCACTTTAATATTGGACGTATGTGCAGCTGTCAAAAAAATTTGGTTACGTATGGTCAATTTTTCTTAGACCAGGGTAGCTATTCACTAAGTCATGGGAGCGCTCCCGATCGACGGCACCACAGCACAACTTGCTACAGCCATATCATTTACTAATGTAACTAACTATATTGTGAAATAAAGATTGAATATGTAACTTTACTTGCCTTATTTGAAATAAAAATAAATAAAATATAAAATTCTAACAAAAAAGAAACAAAATGTAAAATTCTTACTAAACAAAAAACGAACATAAACTAAACAAAAAGAAATAATAAATTAAATTAAAATCTGCTACTACAGCAACAGTTTATTTCTTTTAATATTTTATTTCTTTTAATATTTTATTTCTTTCCTCTTTTGCTATTGTTCTCCTTTGGTTGTCTAATAATGTTTCTTCTATTTTTAATATTTCTTCGTGGTACCGTCTTTTATCGTCCCTTATTGCTTCTAGGGTGCTTTTTCTTTTAATTGTTTTTTTGTTAAACTTTTCTTTTGGTTCTGCCTGTAGTTCTGCATCAGTTAAGATTGGTACTGGTTCTACATTTATGATGTCGTCGTTATTATACACCACATCGGGAGTTATATATTTTTTTTTCAAAAATTTTGTTCATTTTTGTTTCGTATTCGAAATATTTACGGCATCTACCGGTGGACTTTTGGTTATCGATGAATTTTTTATAATTGCGCTCCAAAACCCTTCACCGGTTTTGGCAGTGATTTGGTGTAATCAGTGGATTTTTTTTTTAATTCTTGACTAATTTTTATCCATAAACTTTTCATGTTTTTTATTTTAATTGTACCCACTTGTTTTACATACAAATGGTACAAATCCAATAAAATTTTGGATTCGTTAACGCTCCACTTATACCTATTCCACTTTTGGGGTTCCCGTCATTTCATCTAAAATAAGAATATTTTTTTTAATATAAATGTGTAACTAGATTTTTTCAGGCTTACCATGTTCTGCCATCATGGGACATCCCCTGAAGTTGATGGCAAGATTAAAAATCCCCCTAAAACTAAAATAATATTAGTAATCGCAAAATATATATGTTTCTCACCTTCAGTACTTATATTTCAGTTCATAACGCCGAGGCTATCGAGCATGAAAATCATAAAATAAATACTATTAGCTTTTATTTCTTCATTAATCATATAGCACATAAGTAAGAAGCCAGTAAACGTTCCTCTTTTTCTTAAAATTTAAGACCTCAGCTACCATGCTATGTCCAGTATACGTTGAGTACAAAAACCGTCCCAACTCGCCTTGCAACAAAATCAGTTTTATAACGATGCATATTATTGTCATGCGCATTAAACGGTAAAACTTCGGTTTCGCAGCTATTAGGGAACAGTACATAAACTGCAGTTGGGACAAATCTTCGTGTTGCACTCTGACATCAATGCTATTCGACATCCTCTATGCCAGAAATAATATTTTAAAGACTTTCACAAAAAATCTATTGAAACAATTTGCTAATTCAATTTTTTTCTCTAATAAGGACTTTTTGACCATTGTTTTCAACTTGAATACCAATAGCGAAATGGCTAGTTAATTGTTTTAGATTAATTTTTTCAAAGTTTGCCACATTAGACGAGGGTTGATTACGAGTATAATAAAATTTACTTTTATTTCCTTTAATACTATTAACTACAGCAGTACGTTTATTTTTATCATTTTGCCAATAAACATCATTGGAATTATTTTTAAATAACTTGTACGCATGAATCTCTCTCTTTGCTTAGTTTTCTAATTTGATCATCTTACCATGGTAGATCTTTTTTAAAAAAAAGTGACGGTTTTTAAAGGTGCAATATCATTTAAAATGTTTTCATAATTCTGTTTAATATTATTATAAAATCTTTTTTATAATTTGTGCTATTAAGTAAAAAATTAAAATTAATTAAATTTAAATTAATACTGAACATCTGTTTTTGTCAAGCTACTAATTTCTTTTTTGTTTATTGGTAAAAATAATTATTTCACTGTAAAAACATCAGATATTATGGAATGATCAGTAAGTTTAGGTTCATCCAAAACAGTTGCTAAGGTATTATCCTATTTTGTTAACACATAATCAATTAAGAATGCATTATATTTTTCTATTTTTATAGGTACTGCAATATAAGAAAAGATGCTCCGATCTGGAAGCACAAATGGTCCAAAATCCAATATACCTCGACCAACCATCTCAACCTTCATCTCTGCCAGTATATCCCATGACTCATACTCCTAGTTCGGCAATCGAACAAGCTCAACAACACCTCAGGGAAATCAGAGAGGAAAGAATCACCGATTTAGAGACTGCCTTGCTTAGGTTGCAGGAAGAACAAAGAAAGTAAGTTTCTCTCTTTTTCTAAATGCTTTTACCAATCTGTAAGTCTGATAAACTTTTGACACATTTTGTTTTTTTTGTACACAAAGAACGCTTTTTCAATCATTTGTTTTTATTTTTAGGTCAGAACGATTAATGCAGTTAAACGCATCATTAAGAGAACAATTAGAAGAATCTCATAGTACCAATGAAGCCTTAACAGCTGATCTACAAAAACTTACAAACGACTGGGAAAACCTTCGCGAAGAAATGATTATAAAAGAAGACGAGTGGAAAGATGAAGAACAGGCTTTCAACGACTATTACAGTACAGAACACAATAGACTTCTCAATCTTTGGAGAGATGTCGTTTCAGTTAAAAGATTGTTCACAGATATTCAGACGAGTACTGAAAGAGACTTGAACAAGATTAAATTCGACGTTTCTGGAATTACAAAAGAAATGATTATGGCGTGTAGCAGGATGGATAGTAATTTGTTCACTGAAAATATTTTTGGGGTAATTTTGAGTGTACCTTTGAACAGTATTCATTTTTCCCATTGCATTCAATTTTTTTTACAATGGTAAAAAAAAATAGTTTCAAAGAAACGTATACCAATAACTTTATAGAAAATTAAACGTTGAGTTTTTAATTATATTTTTTTTCCTTAATTTACTATATAACTAAAAATAGCAATCAGCAGGGAGAAAATTTGGTAATTTACATTTAAATATAATTTTATTATTTATTATTTTTAAATCTAATTATTCTACTTTTAAGGGTAAAGAAAAACAACAACTCGAACAGGAAGTAACGGAACTTCGATCTCAACTAGATTCTCTCAAACTTCATTTAGATACTCGTCAAAATGAATTGCAAATGAAAGATGATAAAATTCAACATTTAGAGAGAGACCTACATACACTTGTGAGTATTAATGAACATATTGAAACGTTATTATGCCTATTAAACAAAAAGTAATCACGTAAAAAAAACAATGAAAAGGAAAATTCTATTTTAAAATTTCTCAATATCTTTATAAGATTTAACAACATGAACATAACATTAGTGGCGGCTGGTAAGAGAGGGCGCTGGGGCGCCGTCCTCCCTGCGAGGAGTATAGCAGGAGTCATTTGCAAATCAGTATTTCCATATACTTAATAGGTAAATAAATGCAATAAAGTTTGTGAGCGAAAAATTTAATTAGCTACGGACGAGCCAGACCTATGCAATACGAATAGGAATAATACGGTTTTTCTCTATCATAATAAATGCGCGCTATAATTATTGTAAAGGCGTAGTACCAGCAGCCCATAGCGAATCGCTGGACGGTTGCTATATGGTTACCGACGATGTCAACTTGTAGCTCTGTTCTGGTTTTGAGAAATAACGATCCACAACTGTCGGGCTCAGTGTAGGAAGGAGGTGAAACATTTTTTTCATAATTGGGTTATTTTGAGATATTATAAAAAAATTCGAAGAGTAGACCGACCTCTTTCTCCCACCCCTTTTTTTCTACGTTATCTCGACTATTAATGATTATTTTCAATATGTTTCATGAGAGGGTGCAAGCTGAGGTCAGATATAGTAGAGCGATGGAGGTTTCCCACACACCCTTTTTTAGAGGCCTCAAGAGTAACCTCAAAATAATAATTTGAAATTAATCAGAATCGGTTTAACAAAAATGGTTAATTTATTATTAAATATCCGCATATAGGATAATATGTCTAATGTTTACGTTTCTTAAAATGTTCCAGAAAGAAAGATGTGCTGATGCAGAACACAGTTGTGGACAAGTGGTAAAAATGCAAGATGAAATCGACATTTTGCAAGGAGCACTCAGGGATATTGCTCATGCTTTAATTCAAGATGCCGAGAGCAAAGATTTAGAGATGCTTCAATCGACGCATCTTCATCTCAGCGCAGGAACTCCAATACCTCAAAAGTAAATGCGTAATTTTTTTGTCTTAACTGAAGATAAATATACAAAGATTTTAAAGATAGGCTTCGGGTAGAAGTTTTTTTAAACTGTTTATCGAATTCACTTTATGTGTAATCATAAGCAAATACTTCTTGAGAGCCCTTATCAAACTATCACCTCAGGAGGTCCTGATCATTTTAATTTAATTGTTAATTCACTTTTTCATCAATAGTTTTAAAATTTCATTGAGATTTCTATCTTAGAAGCCAATCAATGATAAAAAGCTTTGTATAAGTAAATTAAAACATTCATACTTACTTGTAGATCGCCAAAAAGATCGGCTCGCAGTATGACTTCCCCAGCAGCATTTGCTGAGAGTACGATATCAGCTGTGCAAGCCGCTCTTCATAAATATCAATCATTTATTCATGAACTACAGGTAAATCATTCATTCTTTCATCACCACTAAATTATATGCACACCTCTTGATTGCATTTAGGCGGTATCCCGCGCGTTTAAAATATTTGCAATGTCATTAGATTCCCTAATAAACTAAGTGACAAAAACTTCATATTTATATAATTGAAGGGGTAATCGATCATGAGTATTTTTCTTTTCTTCATGAACAATCAGTTTAAAAGAGGAACTATGCTGAATGGACTATAACATAACAACGCATCTGCGTAGAAACATTCAATAATGGTGTATACATTTTTCCATTTATTTAAAAACCATTATTGATGAAAATTCCCGCCTAAAATCACTCTATAACTACACATTGTTATAACGGTGCCAAATATTATATCCCAAAGGCGAATATTTTTAAAACATTTTGAGTTTTCTTCTCGTAATGCGTAGATAGTTTCAGTGGTTTGTATTTTGTTCTACTTGTCACTTGCCTTGTTTTAAAAATAGTTCTATAGGTATATATAATTGTATAGATTAATTTTAGTTTATAATTTTAATTTTATATACATATATGTCAGTTTGAATCTAAAATTAATCCATGATATCTACCTACCTTTGGTACAGTTGCGCATTGTAACAATAATGATTTTTTAATCTCAATTTTCTTCTAAATGCCTAAATAAATGGACAAATTAATATTTTCTTGTTGATTATTTCTATGTAAATAGGATTGAAAATCCCGATGCGTTGTTATAGTTCATTCAGCATAGTTTTTCTTCTAAACGTTCATTAAAATAAGAAAAATATATCCCTTCAAATATTTTAAAATAATTCATCCTTCATCGAAGGTGTACACGTACAGGTGAGATCAGAAGTCAAACAGATTTTTTAAAACATAATATGTATTACAGCGTTTTCAAATTGACTTATAGAGGGATTTTTTTACTTTTAATGTATTAATTATTAGAAGTCCGTGAATCTAAACTTGATGATAGTTTTTAATCCCTAACGACCTTTTCAAATTATATTTTGTACAATAATTAAATAAGAAGCCCTTTCTCCTTAGCATAAATCAATATTTTTGATTTTTTTTTATTACTACTAAATATTTCTTGATTATTGATTTTTATGTGATGCAGATCATTTTATGAAGAATATGTCTTTTTGTATAATTATTAATGAATAATTACCCATTTGATGCCAACTTTTTCAGACATACTGCATATTCGTTAAGTTCTCTAAAGCAAAGAATACCTACCCACAGTTTATAGCTAAAGAATCAGTTCGCTCACTCTGCGTCGGCACTTTTGATCTCAATGTTCCAGTTTATACATTGCGCAACTCGGATTTGTATCCCTGGCGCATACATAATCAAATCATAATAGCCCAAGAGCCAACTGCAAAGTTTTACCGCCATCTGATAATGAAATAAAATATACCCCAAAAGCTTGTAAAAACATTGTACTTTACCAAATGTCAACTGTGCCAATCCCAATCCTCAGCAAAGTGGTTAAAAAAAATGTTATATTAAAAATATCACATAAGGCATGACAGCGCTAATTTTGTTTGCCCTTAAAGTTTTCCAGATAATAACATATTCAAATATATCTTGATATATATCGTTAACGGGAAACATTTTCTTCCTCTTAACATCGCACAAAAACATCTACACACGATTAGTATGTAAAAATCATTAAAAATATGAATTAATTTTTGCTGATCTAAAAATGTATTTGTATGCCTATTGTTATGATTCATTTTTACGGGTTGCTATAGAAACGACAAAAAAAACTATGAATATGGTTTATAAGAATAATTGTCTAACAAGAGTTTATAATTTTTATTGACTTTCTCTGCAAATGGTTTATACAATGACATCCTTTTTCCTTTCACACATACACATGGTTTAAAAGGTAGGTAAAAATATTAATAATTCATGTTTAAAAGCTAGGTTCACAATTAATTAGGAATGTATTTTTCAGGGAAAACACAATTATCGCTGTCATGTCTTATGTGATTTTTTGAATATAAGATTGGCACAGGTGCAATTTGGTAAAGTACAATATTGTTACATGTCTTTGGAGCATATTTAATTTTGTTATCAGATGAAGGTCGTAATTTGTAGAGTCGCTCTCTTACTATAACCAATTAGACATTCCAACGACCTGTCAAACAATGGCTGCCAGCACAGAAGAAAGAACAATACAGAAAATAAAGTATTGGTCGGAACTTTTAAGTAGAAGGGACAGAAATATTTGACCTTCAGTTCCACCACAGAGATACTCTGAGAAAACGTAACTATTCACAGTACACGCGAACGTAGCTACACTGCGAAAATTACATTTGACCTTCAGTTCCACCACAAAGATAATCTGAGAAAACGAAACTATTTACAGTACACGCGAACGTAGTTACACTGCGAAAACTACATTTCTCTTTTAGAGAAATATGTCGACCCATGCAACGAAGACTATATGGTAGCTCATTTTTGAGAGTTTTTGAGTTATCAATATCCAGCGCATATATTTGCCATAAGCTTTGACTTAAATAAGTATCGTATGTGTAAACGAAGAGGTTAAGTAACCAGAAATACTACCATAAAATATGGTAAATCATTTTAGACCATAAAATACTACGAATACTATATTAGCTTAGATTTTCCCAAAACTAGAAATAATGAGTTACTACAGTCTTCGTTGCATGTGTCGGTGTGTCTTATTTTATGAAAATTTGCATGAATGCATAGAGGTCCCAAAAATAAAAATTATAAAGCTTTAAACAATAGATTATTTATATTATAAAAACGGTAAAAAAACAATTGAGAAACTATGTACTCAAATTATGTACATGTTATCTAAAAAAAGAATCACACACCTGACATATTTTGTTAAAACTATTACATGGTATTCATAACATAACAAAATCGTTTTAAGTGTTTAAAAATTAAAATAATTAAAATTGTTTACACAGATTTATAGAGCAAGCCTAATTTATAATACATAGATCTTTATTAAAAAAGCTACATCCTAATATACAACAAAAATGTAGAATAATTATATAAACCTGTACTTATAAAAAATAATAAATAATGAGTAATTATTTTTCTTCTTTTTTGCACCAAACAAACGTTTCCTTAACGTTGCAATCTTCAGTCGCAATCTCTGCTTTCTTGGAGTGTTTGATGATAACACACTACTCGTTTGAATTTGTGCTGTTACACAAGGTAGAGGAACAGATGGTTGACTATGCACTTATTCAATAGATTCTACTTCTGCTGAAGTTGAGGGTAGACACAAGTTGTCTTTGCCTTCTTCGCCATGAACAACAAATTCCTCTAAAAAAAAGAAAGAGAAACCAAATTTTTATTAGATAAACTGGTGTCAAGAAACATTTGTCAGAATTAAATGTTTGAGTCACACTTTTTAGCCAGATAAAATTTAAAATAATTTCATAAAATGTGAAAATATTTCTGTGCCTAGGAGGTAAACTGCACTATGTCAAAAACCATAACCAAAAATCCAAAACGATAAATAAAGACACGACAGGCAAAAAATATTGATTTTCTGACAGCGAGTCAGCGACAGCAGTGACAGTTTAGTTAATCTGCTACAAAAGTGTGCACTGTTGCATTTCGAACAAGTAACAAATCTACGATCTCTATCTAAGTTGTTGCAAACAGGAGCCTGGTTTCTTTATCTCTCGTTTTAATCGATTAAGGTACCAAACGGTTCACTTTTGACAATGCTCCACCTTGAAGAAGATGTGGCTTCGGTTGCTAGGTTCCTATTTTAGCCCTATGTTTCTTTTCTGTATTGTTATTTATCCTGTGCTGCCAGTGAGAAGGTCTGGTATATCTAAAGGGGTAGCGACATAAGTCTTGCATCTTGATGGCTTTTTTTATTCAAAATAATAGTCACCAAGCCTGCCAATTTCTGAAAAAATGTATGAGCGGCTTCTTTTTTTTTTTTTTTTGTTTCATCGGCATCAACTGCTATGGTTATTAGCCTCGTGTTCTGTGTAGGCTTTGTTACTGTTTCCCAGCGCCACTTTAGGAACAGCACTGTTAATTAGAACCCAACAGTGAATGGTCGAGTGGGGAATCCTACCAAGGCATCAGAATTAATTTTAAATAATTAAATTAAATGAAAAAATCCCGGCCAACGGTGGGATTCGATCCTGAGACCTTCCGATCTCAAAGTCATGACTCTAACCACTGAGCCAACCCACCCCCCAAAAGAGCGGCTTCTTATTTTTATTATTATTTTTATTGTGTTTGATATAAAATATTTAAATGTAATCCATTATTCATGATTTTACGTATTGTAAACAGAATACATCGTATGTCGCAACCCTTGGATTTATCAAATCTTCCCACTGGCAGTTGATTTGTTTGGAATGCCTAATACAATATATGACAACCGCCTATATTCAAACAGCAGTTTAGGAGCTCTGGAGGTTTTAATTCCATTTTCGTCATTTTCCTTGTAAAAAGGACCATTTCTGTCTTCTTGGGATTGATACCACCGATACCACTGTTCCATAATTGTTCTCAAAATTCCCTATTTGCAGAATGACCAGCTCATCTGCTTACGCTATTGTGTAGTAACTGTCAATATTATATCTATTTCGTTATTAAAATAATCTATTTTACATAATGAATATACTAAAAAATTTTTGTCTGTCATTGTTAATTTAGTATGTGTTTAATTCTTATAAACCAAATGACAGAAATTGATTAATTTTCATGTGTTTCCCAGTGTATTAAGTTACCATGTTTTTGATACATATGAAAACTTATTCAATTTCGCTTCTTGGGCAGGTATTTTTTGTCTAAAGCTATTAGAAATTTTATTAATCATGATGTTGTTTACCAATTAGGTTGACTGATTTTTATTAATAAGTGACAATATCACATTGTTATTGTTATATTATCGCCGTTTCACGCTGAAATATTGGTATCCACAAGAAAGTTGTTTCTTCTTTCATAAAGTTTGGTGCAAAAAATAGAAATGTGGTTCATATGATTCACCATTTAAAAGATCTTTTAATTGTCTAATGTCTATCCAATCCTATTATTACAATTATTTTTCTTGAAAGAAAAGTGAAGTGAGAAAAATCGGTTGAGATCTGAAAAACTAAAGTGCAATTTTGGAAATATGAAAATTAATAATCCCCAATTATTCCTATGAAATTGTTAGAAATACTTGATAAGTTATCTATTGTAATTTTTTTTAAATATATTTTTTTGAGTGTACAAACTTCATCCAAATGAACCGCATCAACAATATATGTATTTAAAAAAGAAATACTCACACAAGTGACGTCACAAGTAAACTATTCCGTTTACTTGTGACGTAATACGCGTTTGAAACTAAAAATTGACCAGTACCCGGTGTATACCTTTATATTATTACCAGTAATAATTTTATGATTCAAATTTGATTACTTATATTTTATATAAAATATCTGCAGGTCAAGCTCCAGTCTAATAAGGAGCAACTTTTGTTAGTTCGCAAACAATACGAGAATTCCGAAAACAACGTCGCCGCTTTAGAGAAGCGTGTCAAGGAACAAGTGGCTCAACTCGATACTTGTCGTGCTCAATGCTCACAACTGGCTCAAGACAGAGATCTCATTCAGAAAAATTTGGAAGCACTCAAATCCGAGAAAAATCAACTAGACAAAAATCGAATAGAAGTAAATGCCATTGTCGAATCTCTCCAACAAGACTACGAGAGATTGCAAAAATCGACCAATAAATTACAAAAAGAATTCGACAGTTTACAAGATGAGAAGATATTTATGCAGTCTGAGATTGATAGATTGAATCAAGAAGCCGATTTAAGAGAAATCACTTTAAGAGGCGAAGAAGATCGGTGCAGTAGAATGAGAGAGGAGTTACTAAATATCAGAGAAGAACTGCATAAATCTTATTTGTCGTACGATATGCTAGAAGCTCAAAAATTGGAATCTGATAATATGATAGCCAGCCTTGAAAAAGTCAAAGGTATTTAATTAATTGTTGAGTAGATACTTAATTAAAGGATCCCGCAGCTGAATTTTATATATGTTGCAGTTTTTCACCTTCCAATTAAAAGTGTCCATGGGTACAAAGTTCTCCTATGACAAGTTTTTGAGAGACATGGTATTGAACTTGTGAATTCTCAAAAATAGTTTAAGACATAAACGTAATTTTGCTGACATTCGTAAATAATAAATGTTATTGTTTGGCTCTCTTAAGTCCATTCATATTAGGGGTTTCACCTGGGAATGAAAGATAATAAGCTGGAAACTTGTGTACACCGTCATTTTGGCGTTTTAAAAATTGTCTAAAAAGTGTCATAAAATATCGTGTCTGCGTTGTAAGTTATTCAAGGTCAAAAGTCACAAACATTGATTTTTTGCGATTTTCTAGGTTTCTATAGTTCCAATAATGTTATTATAAAAATTGTAGAGCCTAAAATTTTTCACGCTACAGTTATTAGATATGTGTGTGTTAGGTCATTGTATTAAGAACATTTTTACGAATTTAATTTCACACTACAGTTAGGCTAAAGCGGTTCACAAAAGTAATGCATTTGAGTCGAACGACGGTACGCGCGGCGGTGTAGCGTCGCTTTCTCGCAGCGCAGTATAGTGTGAACAACTCCATTTATTTACATTACAGCATCCGCCGAGGCGGCGGCCGACTCGGCGAAAACAGCGGTGTGTGTCTTTAGCCTTATTGGGTACGTGTGTGTCAGATCATTGCTTTAAGAATACGTTTACGAGTTTTAGTACATACCTTAGTTTGTTCTCAAATTGTTACTAATAGTTTTAATAAAATAAATCTCTCGCTGTTGAGGTCATAAAAATGACGCGTTAGAGGTTCTTCGTCAGTAGGCGGCAATCCAGAATTTATGACGAGTGGCATTTTTAAAACATTCTTATTTATTTTAATATTTACATTACGAAATAAGATGTTTGTTGTGAGTTTCCTTGTATATTGTAGTTAAAACAGATCAGAATGTTATATTATGTGGACTCATGATAGGTAACATCCTAATATACAACAGAAATATAGAATAATTATATAAACATATGGTAGTTACTTATAAAAAACATTAAATGATTATTGTTTGTTTTTAAGAAAAAATTACACATCAATACAAACAATATTCTACACGACAATTTGGTATATTTTAACTATTTCTTATTTTATTTAAATCAGATGTGTACAATAGAGTAGGACAATATTCAAAATCTGGTTGAATAATAGTCTTATATACTATTATGTTTGTCTGCATAGTGAAGTAAAAAAAAAATTACAAATTCTTTAAAAAAAACATTTGTATGTAATTAAAATGACTATTAAGTGATAAATGATTATCTAACATGAATGCTAAACATTTAAATTCAGTTACTAGCTCAATTTTGACATTTCCAATTTTAATTTCAGTTTGATTTAAATCTAATACTCTGTATTTAAATAGTAAACAGCTTTTGTTTTATAAACATTTAGTTTTGGTTTAATAATTTTTTAATATCTAGTAATATTCTTTAAAAAATTGTTCAGTTTTTGAATAGCTATATCTAGATCATTATCACTAACCAATAACATTTGCGTCATTAGCAAAAACATGTTCATAATCACGTTCACTACAATTGCTGATATCATTAATATAGAGTAAGCATATAATACTTCCCTGAGAAACGCCATGTACTACATCAATTATTGATGTTGAAAAAGAATCATTAATTATTTTGGTTACCTGTTTTTTGTTTCCAATCGGATATAGTAGGTGTCTAAGGCGCTGGCATTCATTTGCGACCAATTTGTGATTGAGAGACACCCGTCTTCGAATTCTACAGAAGACCATGTGAATGTATTTGCATGGTTCTCTATAGAATTTGATGGATGCCGTTGTTGTCATTATTTTTAGCGCAGAACGATTTTTTAAACATGCAATTTTTCTACTTTAATTAAAAAAATTACCCACCCTGTACAGTTGTTTTCCAAAATTATTAGTCTCGTATTTTGTTAGTCACAAAATATTCTAGAGAAACCATAACTTTTAATATTTATGAATGTAAGCAAACATTAACGTCTTAAAATATTTTTGAAAATTATGAGAATTCACAAGTTCAACACGCTGTATCTCAAAAATTCAGGAGATTCGACTGAAAGCCATTTGCCCATAAGCAAACTGCGGGGTCCTTTTTTAATTGCAGTTGAATTGTTTTTTGACAAATACATATATTGTACTATTTGTTATCCATGTACAGAAACAGAAAACAAAATTTATTTGTATTTTTTTTTTTTTTAGCTGATTATGAAATGCAGCTCGACAAAGTCTTGGGAGAAAGTACAGACGTCCACGACTCTTTGGCTAAAAAAGATGCTATAGCGACTAATCTAGAATTGGACAAAAAGAAACTACTTGAAGATATTAAAAAGGTAATTATTGTAGTGTATATATCGTCAAGTCTCCCAGATAAAACACATTCAATTTCTATAAATGTTTTCCCTACGGCCCATAACGGACAATTCTGTAAATAGTTTTTTTTTAAATAATTTTTAAAGTACCTACTTGGTGTAATTTAATATGTTTTTTAATATGATCTTTATTTCTTAAAGCTAGGTAATGGATAAGATTAGAAGGAGCTCATGTTGAACCGACATACAAAATTATTTAATAAAATCTGTGTTAAACAAAAATATATTTTACCGAAAACATTTCATTTTATCGATCATATATCTTTTTTAGTTTAATGTCCAAAAATATTATTGATATACCTTTATCATACAGAATGTAAAAAATCCACATTAAGTTAAAAAATTATTAAATAACGATAAATTATTTAAAAAATATATTTCCAGAGGAATCCGCAGAAAAACAAAATTATATGAACTTTTCATTTTTTTTATATTTTATGTTCTATCTAAAACCAGAATATTGTCCACATATTCAAGGACAACCTGTATAATACAGATATGGCTAATGTTTTACCGATCGTCTACAATAACCAACCTATTGCACCTACCTCTATTTACATCAACCACGACCTTTAGCGCACATGAACAACAAAATTTTTCAACAGATTTCTAATAAAAGTGAAAAGGCAGTATTTTTCCATATGATCGGTAAAACACTAATCAGGTCTGTATATAGACAAGTGATTGTATAAAAATTTGCGATTCTTTCAGTTAGATGAGGACAAGAAAGCTCTACAACATCAGTGCAATGATCAACAAAGTGATATTCAATCACTAAGAAAAGAATTACTTCAAGCTGAACAACAGAAATTGGACATCGAATCCGATAAAGTATCACTTTCAGAAAAATGTAAATTTTTAGAAATCGACAAAGGAAAGGTACCTTCATAAAAGATCAGAAAACTGATGATTAACGATGACTAATCTTAAACATACTTATTTTTCAGATTGAAATAGAGCTGAACCAAGTAACAAGAGAAAGAAATGATCTCAGCAATCAGCTAAGTTTACTAGGTAGAAAAAGAGATGCGCTCAATGAAGAACTAGTCAGATGTCGACAGCGATTGGAACAAGCCAACGAAACCAACGCCAGAATCAATCGAAATTTAGAAGACTTGGTTAAAGAGTGTGAAGAAAAACAGGTGAATTTTTTCAATATATCTAATACTTTCTTTTTGGATTTTTGTTTAATTTTCTCCCGCTCTTTTTTTTTCTTTAATCGAAATACAATACATGTTGTAAAAAATGTACTAAATTGGGATATGGAGAGAGGGAGATAGGAACTGTCATTTCAGAAAAACTTATATACACGGTGAACCTGTCAGGGTAGTGGAGTGTCTGCCCATTTTTGTCATGCCAGGATTGTACTCAGTTTTTTACTAATTCAATAAAAGTATACATAAAAAACTAATACTTTTTACTTAAGTATTTTCGGTTCATGGTAAATACTAGATCTACTGTGTACGAAGCAGGCATGGATACTTCGGATCCTTCAGAATGGTTTTTAAAGATAAAAGATGCAGGAAGGAAGAAGAAGCAGAAGAAGAAAAGGAATGGCACAAGAGAGAGAGAGAGAGAGAGAGATATGCTTTATTGTCGTAAAAAAATTTACAAAAATTTTATAGACAAAGCGTGTAACTTAAATACTAAACATATTATAAAAATAACTAAACAGCAGAAAAAACAAACAGAAACAAACAGACAAAATAGGAATAACAATTGCAATGGATATGCAATATCCGTCATTATAATTATTCTAATTTAATTTTTAAATTTAAATTTAAACTTTAATATTTAATTATTTAATTAATGCCATTGTATGTGGAACTCAAATGTCTAAGGTACGTTATAAAATTCTGCTACTGTGTAATATGGTCTTTCTAGAAGAAAAGCTTTAGCCAGTCTTCGGAACTTATCGTATGTATTTATAGATTTTAATTGCATCGGAAGGTTATTATACAATTTTTTGGCATTGTAGGTAATGGAATGTTTTAATAGGTCAGAAGTGGGTATTGTTAAATAAACATCAGTCTCTAAATTTCTTGTAGGATATCTACGAGTCGGTCTTTCGGATAAATTTTGAATGTGCTTGCGAACTAAGCAGACGGATTCGAAAATAAATAGAGCAGGAAGGGTTAGAATTTTGAAATTTTTGAAGTAATTTTCGCAATGTGTCCTACTACTTAAACCAAATACATAGCGGATTGCTCTTTTTTGCAGTTTAAAAATAGATTCGAAAAGGTATAAGCTACAAGAACCCCAGAAAGGTAAACCATAGCGAAGGTGAGATTCGAATAAGGAAAAGTAGGTTATTAATGCAGTAGAAGGAGTCAGCTCTTTAGAAACCGATTTAATGGCAAAACATGCGGAGGATAATTTTTTTGCTAAGGTATCTATATGAGCAGACCATTTTAGAAGAAGGAAGAAGAGGAAAATGAAAGGCGCAGGAAAGAGGAAGAGGAGAAAAGGGAAAGGCGAGAAGAGGAGAAGGAATGGCGCAAATAGGAAGAAGTAGAAAAGACAATGCGCAGGAATGAAGAAGAAGAGGAAAACGAAATGCGCCGGAAGGAGGAAAGGGAAAGGCGAGAAGAGGAAAAAGAAAGGCGCAGAAAGAACGAGGGAAATAGAGAAGGAAGAGAGGCGTAGAAAAGCAGACGTGGAAGTTATGAATGGTTTGCTACAAATTCAAGAGAACCTTAAGCAAGAGTAGGCCAGCTTAACAATTGAGTAGATCTCTTTGCATAATAACAAGAGAATTTAAAAACTAATTTAGGACAGCATCATGAGAATCTAAAAACTAATTTAGAGAATTTAAAAACTAAATTAGAGCAACAATAAGAGAATTTAAAAATGAATTTAGAGCCACAACAAGATAATTTAAAAACTAATTTAGAACAACAGGAAAATTTAAAAGCTAATTTAGAGCAACAGCAAGATAATTTAAAAACTAATTTAGAACAATAAGAACAGGCTAGAGTAGAGTTGGAAGAACAAATAATTAGAACTGAAATGATTGAGTTAGAAAGAAGAATTCGTAACCTAGCTTCGGTAAGCAACATAAAGCTGAAAACAGTATCTCGTCTTCATCTATAACCGAACCATGCCACATTCGAAACCCAGCTTCACAAAACCATACTAGCAAGACCATTAAGCCATCCACGTTTGATGGTCGGGCAAGATGGGAAACGTATCGACTACACTTTGAAGCCACAGCCAGAACCAATGGCTGGGCCGAGAAAGAGCTGGTGGCTTCACTGACAGTGTCGCTGCGAGGACAGGCAGCAACCGTTTTATATTTACTTCCACAAGGGGAGCACAGTTATTCGTCTCTCGTCCAAGTCTTGGAGACAAGGTATGGCCAGCAGCATTTCAAACGGGTATTCCAAAGGCAGCTAAAGGTTCATAGTAAGAAACATAATAAGACTCTACAGGAATTGAGACCAATATAAAAAAATAGCTTCATCTGGCCTATCCACATGCGCTCAGAAATTTCCAGGAACAAATCGGCATACTGGCATTCATCGCTGGACTACAAGATGTGGAAATATAGTAAGCTCTTCGGCTACAACACCACAAGACGCGAGAAACTGATTGCAGCTCAGGAATATAAAGCAGCAAACCTAATATCTAGATCTCGCGCCAAATTGAGAGACATTAGATTCCAGGAAAGTGAAGAGGCCAATACTAATACCATTCCCCAACCTCTCTCGTAAATCTTACACATCCTGCAAAATATGAAACGAAACAGCCAAAATAGAAGCAGAAGATGATTCAACTGCGGAAGAGTCGGACACTTTTAATGTACCTGTAGAAGCAGGGCTTGTTCTATAAATCAAGAATTGGGGAATGAGGCCAGGAAGTCACCTAGATCAATCTACCAAAGCCCATCAGGAAATCCAACAAGAAATAATTACAGCAGTTATGTGCATCGAAAAGGTCGTCTCTTTAGCAACGCAGAAATTCTTTCCAGGCTACCCTGTTTAGAAGGATATAGCCGGTACTGTAAAAGGCTCGAAGAACAAGAGGAGCCGGTTGAAGAAGTTAGTCTTCAGGCAACCACCATCAAGCCAGGGGATGAAAAATACGGAATCACTCTTAAAAGCCTGAGAAAAAGAAAAAACACTATAATTCGCACAAAAATTGTTAATGAGTGGTAACAAGTAAATGTCAAATGTCACAATAATGCTCAGCTGCCACCCCTCCATTTTCCTGTCTCCCTTCTCCATATCTATAGTTTTTTAATTGCATTGTTGCCATATTTGTCGCTTTTTAAATGGAACACCTTGTATGTTGTTTAATTTTTTGATTCTACCATTCAATCCCAGTTCAACGATAAGGAAAACTTAATATTTTATGTTTTTTTTTATTATTATTGTATCTTTCATTTAAAAAAAACTAATGGAACTAGTATTTAGAAAAAAAAACGGTTAATCTTGATGTCTCAATAATCCAAAACTTATTGTTTAACAATTAATGCAAATTTTACCTTTTCTGACATTTTTTCTCACACTGCTTTATCTATTACATCAAACTTAATCTCACCACGACGCGTTTTTTTTATTTTTAAGTGCAATATTGACGCGATGGACAAAGAATTACAGCGATTACAAGAAATGTTGGCATCGATTAGAACAGAAAAAGAAACTCTAGAAGCAGTCCTTTTTGATACGCAAACCAATCTCGAAGCTACCGAAGACAAAAAAACACAACTAGAAAAAGAACAACAGGACTTGCTGGTAAAACAAGAAAAACTTAAAGCTCAAGTAGCTAAACTAACTAAAGACTTAGAACGATCCGAAAAGAAGTTTATAGAAGTTAAAACCAGTATGACACACTCTGCGGGAAATAAAGAAGTTGAATTTAAACAGACTCTGGATAAATTGAAGCAACAGAATGAAGATAATGTCAAAAAATTGACGGAAGAACGGGAACAAATTAGAAGTTCTTTGGAAAAGAGATTGCAGCAATCGTTACATAAGCTAGGAGGTGAAAAAGATGCAGAGATTCACCAATTGGTGGAGAGGATAGAAAATTTACAAAATCATATCGAAAATTTGTGTCAGCAACACGAAGAACTAATGTTAAGAGCTGAAAATGATAAACAACAAGCTTTATTAATCGGTAAGTTTCATAATATACTATTTTTTCATAAGTACAAAAAGGTACAGAAAATACTTAAAATACATAAATTATTGGCTCAATGACAAATACCTACCATTACTTATTATTAAATTTGTATTTAACTATAGTACCTACAAAATATTTATATTCATTTATTTTCCCAGATATTTTAGATTTTTTTAATAAAAATTATTTATTTTTCGTTTGACCTATTGGTATCTTAAAAAGTAAAAGCCGATTTTTATTCCAGCAAAATAAACCGTAGTTTATAGTCCATTAAAAAATACAAAGCTTCAAATATAATATACAGTCCTGGTGACGCAAGAAAGTTACAGAATTAAAAATCCACGAATTGGTTCGAAATGAACCAGTTGTGTGGCCACCGAGGTCGCCAGATATAATTCCTGGGGATTTTTTGTTTTTTCTATCTGAATTTTGAGTTTTTTTTAATCAGTTGTTTATTTTAATGCCTTTTACAGCAGTTGAAAAGAAGTATCAGCTTAGGAATGTATAGAGTTTTTCTCAACTATGACAATAATTGCCACTTTTTCTTATTGACCTCTGATCATAAAATTTTTTCAAATCTCTATAAAAACAACACATTGTGTCTAGTTTTTGTTTTTACAACATTAAACACTTACCGGTTCGGCTGAAAATTGAAGATTTCAAGGTCCCATTATTTTAAAATGGCTTTAGATAAGAGATCATTAACATAATATTACAATTAAGAATTTTGATAAAATGAAGAGATAAAAATGTATTATAATGCAGTCTGTTTACTGCTTTTGTTAAGGTGAAACATCTGTGTTCAGCAACGACTAATTTAGTTTAGTTTGTTAGTTATTCAGTTTCTGTTACAAATTAAATTAAAATAGGTATGTCGAAAAATACGTTCTGTAAACATAAGTGCAGGAATTAACACAATTAGATGTGTTCCAAAAAAGAAACAAACGTTTGTGAAAATTTGGAGTGAGGGTAGCCATATGTGAGTAGTAGGGATTAAGTGTAAGGGGTTAAAGAAAAGGTCCTTTATTTCTCACAAGTCAATTTAATTGGCGACCGGTTTCGAAGCTGTCACTTCATCATTAGGCACACCTAAATGGAATGTCAAGGAGTCAGTTGTAATAAAAAACAATTATAAAAGCATGAACGGACTTTAACATATACAAAATAACAGAAAAAACACAAAAGAAAGTTAAACAATAACCTTGACTCACCTTGACTATTTCCATAAAGGAAGCGCTACATAAAGTTTAACAAAACGAGTTAAAAAAGTCATATGTAATACAGTAGTATTTTTTAAAAAATATTTTAGGTTAGGTTAAACCGCGAGATGTATGTTTGAATAAATTAATTAAAACACATGTAAGACAATTATTAACTAAACAACACAAAATAGTTTTTACAAGCACAAACAGTTTAAAAATTTTTAAGGATATAACGTCAATTAATGAAAGTAAAAAGTAAAAAAAGTAAAAAGTAAAATTATCAGACTCTCAAGACATCTATCTAGATTTTTAACGAATCAATGTAGTAAACTGTAAATTTTAAATTTAGCGGATAAATAGTGTACTAACAAAGGTGTTATTTACTGAAAGTGAGTATAGGTGGCGGTGACAAAATTTATTGAAAGTAAAAATATCAAACTGGGAAATGAGAAAGCAAAAAATACTAACAAGAAAATTAGAACACTGAACAAGAAAATATGAAAATTCATATTACAGGGAAATTTGAAGCAGATAATCAAAAAAAAAAAATATCTGCTTCAAATTTCCCTTTTACATATGAATTTTCATATTTTCTTGTTCAGTGTTCTAATTTTCTTGTTAGTATTTTTTGCTTTCTCATTTCCCAGTTTGATATTTTTACTTTCAATAAATTTTGTCACCGCCACCTATACTCACTTTCAGTAAATAACACCTTTGTTAGTACACTATTTATCCGCTAAATTTAAAATTTACAGTTTACTACATTGATTCGTTAAAAATCTAGATAGATGTCTTGAGAGTCTGATAATTTTACTTTTTACTTTTTTACTTTTTACTTTCATTAATTGACGTTATATCCTTAAAAATTTTTAAACTGTTTGTGCTTGTAAAAACTATTTTGTGTTGTTTAGTTAATAATTGTCTTACATGTGTTTTAATTAATTTATTCAAACAGACATCTCGCGGTTTAACCTAACCTAAAATATTTTTTAAAAAATACTATTGTATTACATATGACTTTTTTAACTCGTTTTGTTAAACTTTATGTAGCGCTTCCTTTATGGAAATAGTCAAGGTGAGTCAAGGTTATTGTTTAACTTTCTTTTGTGTTTTTTCTGTTATTTTGTATATGTTAAAGTCCGTTCATGCTTTTATAATTGTTTTTTATTACAACTGACTCCTTGACATTCCATTTAGGTGTGCCTGATGATGAAGTGACAGCTTCGAAACCGGTCGCCAATTAAATTGACTTGTGAGAAATAAAGGACCTTTTCTTTAACCCCTTACACTTAGTTTATGAAAATGATTTCCCTACATAACATTCTACGTGCATGGTCCAATAAATGTACAAACATCCTTAGACGAAAACTGGATGTCCATAGGACATTCAAATGGGTATTATTCAAATTAATTGCAGTATTGAATTTAGCATGGATTTTAAATCTTTGACATCCGACTTATTAGGACATAATTTGTGATTATTAAACCGGACGTTCTGATAGCAAGATATTTTTCCGAAATGTTCAATTTAGGCTTATACAGGGTAACGAAAAAGTCTGACAACAGTCTGTGAAACGAATAAATGTATAATTATGAAATTGTAGAATGATAAATGCAACTGTATTTTTCAGTTTTTTTAGAGTTCATGTCAAATTTATGTAAAGTCTACTTGAATTTTTTTTTAATGGCAACGTAGGTCGAGTAATATATGGAAAAAAACTTATTTTTTTCCTCTTTTCAAGAATCCTAAAAAATTACCACAATATTAATTAAAAACCCTATAAAAAAAATTACGGTCCAGCGCCTTTATACCTTAGAATATATATACTCAGGAAGGAGGAATCCTAAACGACCTTGGAATCGCGATGGTATCTAATTTTGACAGTGAAAGTGACGAATGCGCTAGTTCAGTGTGATGTCATTTTGGTTCCACTGACATTTAATTCTAACAAAAACATCAATAAATTTGACATATACGTTTATACTGTTTTAAGTTTATTTCTAAATATTGTTTACAGGTCATAAATAATAGTTGAAAGGTATGTAATTGGTAACTAAACGATTGTATACTTGATGCATGTTATCTACTTACTTTAGGAATATATCTATACAAGTGAAAAAACGATATAATTTAGGTAAACAAAACGAACAAAACGCACTCAAAAAATCTACTGTCACTTTAATTGTCAGTGGAACCATAATTACATCATCACTGAACTAGCGCATATGGCGATTGTTTCCAGTCTACCAGTGACGTACTGTCATAAAGGGGCGTAGAAAAGAAAATAATAAATTCTCATTTGCATATTATCTAAATTTACCGATTTCGCACATTTTAACGAATTGCTATTTTCTTGCGAGAACTTTGCATTTTTTTTTTATTAACCTTCATTATGTGAATAAATTTTACTTTAAAATTGCATGTTGGGTGGGATAAATATAGGAAAATATTTTTGGGATAATTTATAGAGGGATTTCATTTGAAAAATAAAAGCAATAATGTATTTAAAAAAATATTGACTTTTTTACGTCTTTATTATGACAATGTCTTACTAATCTACATTTTACAAATTATTAAGGTTTGAAAAATAAATATGTTTTGTAGATATGCGTTAAAAAAAATTAAATACTTCTATTTAGGTCAAACACCGCTGTGCTATTTCTTTCTTAGATGTTTTTGTTGGAGTACATATAAAAATTTCTAATATCGAAGAAAATTTCTGATCATTTTATTACATAATATTATTAGTAATATTTTTGCAGGACAATTTTGCATAAGCAGGTAAAACACCTTTCCAAGAAAGGATCTTATAACGTAATAATGATTCTATGAGTGCAAAATAGATTATTTTTAAATGTACATTCAACGCACTTTTTGTATGCTTAGTCCAGTTAAGATGAGAGTCAATTTGTACTCTAAGGTTTTTGATATCATTTGTAATACTTACATGAAACTACTGAACGTTACCTTTTATTGTTTCTATAGGAAGAGGCCATATTTTTGTAACTGTATAATGAAGCAACATAAGTTTTATCAAATGTTTGTAAGTTTTTATAATTAAACCATTCGAAAAATTTTATAAGATCTGTTTCTATTAATAATTTTAATCAATTCCAGTTCTCTGCATTTTACAGAATAACTGTGTCGGCTGAATAACTTTCCATCTTTATTTAAACGACAAATTATTTAAAATAAAATTAAACAAGATAGGACCTAAGACAGTATCTTGAGGCATGCAATATGCTACTTATTTCTTTACTTGAGATATTATTAATTCTATTTGTGTTCGTTTTTGTAAATAATTTGTAATAAATTATATAGGGTGCATCACATTCATACAATAAACTTCTATTATATGAAAAAAACGACACATGATATAGTTAGTAAATAATTTATTTACTTATATACTTCAACCGGACCACTTTTATTGTTGGAACAGCTGTTGGTAGAAGTCTTATTCTTGGTATTGAGGTTCGATCAAAATAATTGCTTTAGAATGACGTGAACACAAAAAAATTAAGATATTTTGGCTCACAATTTGTTTGCTGCATAAACCCAAGCCATAACTTTGTTTTTTGAGAATCTTTAGGAAATCTGAAAATTGTCTACCTGGGATTAATTTATATAGTTTGTAAATCTAGAATCTTTAAGAAATCTGAAAATTGTTTACTTGCAATCAATTTATAAATCTAAATTGAACAATAATGTCATGAAATTCCTAAAGCCTACCCTGTGTCTAAAGCAAGCGCGACCTTCAGCTGGCCTCGACTCATGTTCGAGGCGACGGAATGTTCTGAGAATTCCGCTGAGGCTCGAGAAACGGGCGGAGTATGCCGTTGAATCAGAGATGGAATTTTCGAGAGCATCTGGAGACTTCTAGCAGCATAGTTGGACTTAATATAAATAGCCGACTCATCGTCGGGCCGTTTTTAGTTTAGTTCAGAGTATTGGAATGAAAAGTTAAAGTGTAGTAAATAAATTAGAATTATTAGTTACTATCTAAGTATTATATAAATTAATTAGTACGTCTGAAATAAATTGTAAATAGTGTGTTTTAAATAAATAAACTATAAATAAATTAGACTATCGTTACAATAATTTATTCATTTTAACAACCACATAAATATATTAAAATTGCATAAAAGAATTGTTTAAATAAAAGTATATATACCCTATGAACCATGAGACTACGCCTATGAACACAGTTGATCGTAGACGCGCTTACCATGTTTGTTTACAAATTTAAAACATTAAAAATTTTAAAAAGCTTTAATGTGGTTCGAAATTGAGAGAACAAAATACTTGCTTATGAAATGTAGATTATTCCTTTCTACTTTTAGCTGTGCTGCTATATCCACAAGACGAACAACTGACCATATTGTCTTGTTTGTCTTTTAACGCGGAAAATTTAAAATTAACAGTAATACTAAAACACTAAACACTTTTTAAAAATGTCTACAAAATATACGCTTGATAAAAGTTTAGAATTTTAGAAACCATTTCTCTTATGCTGATTAGTCATCCATAGTACAACATGGCTACCACTTCCGTCAGATCGATTAGATTAGCGCGGACATGGCATGCTCCTTCCTGACTATATATGTTCTAAGGTTTATACTTAATGAATTCCCATCAGTTAACACTATTTCTAGATCTGTACAATATTTTAGTAAGTCGTTTTGAGGAGTATCTTTTAAATTATAAATATTGTATAAAAACTGGAAATAGTTGCTGTGAGTACTAATCAAATCAAACCTGGATTCAAGTGCATATATATAGCTTGGTCTAATGTGAAAAATAAAACTCTTGTGCCTTATAATCAAAATCAATTTCTTCGGCGAGTTCTCAAACATCGCAAAGCATTTCATTAAAGGCCGTGTCCGATCTAAGATTCTTGAAAATATCTTTACAACTTTTCAAGAGTTTCATAGCAGGTGTGCTTACTTATTGAATTGATACAATTTTTATATCAAATTTTAATGGAGCATAAGAACTGAAATTGTTATTTCAAATTAATAGTTTAGAAGGCTCATCTCTTATAAAGTTGTCAATCTTCGAATTATTATAAAACAGCCAATAATTGATACCTCAGTACTTTTAATGCATCTATTCGATTTTATTAAAATGGTCCATCGAAAAGTGGATGAGGTAAAAATTGATATATTTTTTGGACCATATTAAAAAAATTGATGGATTCGAAGGATGTCTTTGCCATTAACGACCAAATTTAATAAGTGGATTAACGCTTTTATTCTAGATTGTACTCCCGATTTATCGCCTCTTATATTGGCCCCATTATCGTAAGCCTATCCCATCATATCCTGCAAATTTAATCCCAATATTTCAAGTATTAGAGTTGACAGTTCAGAGCCCGTCGATCTTTCAACCGGAAGGAAGCCTAAAAAGCTTTCATTAAGTTTATTGGAAACCTCATTGGGATTCGATTTGTCAGTGGATTAATATCTTACTAAATCTGTCATTTGCTCGATCTTGCTAACATCAAGAGAAGAGTACAATCTAGAATTATTGAATATTACGTGGGTCGATCAATAAGTACCCGTGTTTGAAAACAGATGGCGTTGCTGAGGGAAGTTAGCATTACTGTCGTGTACTGCCACCCTTCAAACGGTACCATGCAAAATTTCAAACTGATTCATAGCTTAGTTTTTATTCGGCAAACAGTTCTATCATCATACGCGTTTCGTGTTTCTCGATAAAATGCAAAAAGAGCAATATCGATCTGTAATTCGTTATTTATTTTTGGATCGAAAAACATGCGAAGAAATAAAAGCTAAGTTGGATGCTGTCTATGGAGACCTTTCACCATCTGTGACAACCGTGAGATATTGGTTCAACGAATTTAAAATTAGTCGTACATCTGTTTTTGATGAAGAGCGGCCACCTGGCAAACTGGGTTACCAAGGAAATCGTTGAAAAGGTTTACGCGTTTACGATATAATTCTCGCTGATCAACGAACTAAAGTGCGTGAGGTAGCAGAGGCCGTAGGTGTATCGTACGGAACGGAAATCAATAGTTACATATAAGAAATATGTCGACCCGATGGGTGCCGCAATTTCTCAACTGGACAACAAGCAGATCCGGTTGTCAATGTTAAAGTAGTGTTTGGACCTCTTTAATCAAAATTCGAAGAAGTTTTTGCGTCTAGTCATCACCGTTGATGAAACTGGGATACATTATAATAAGACAGACACCAAGCGACAGTAATGGATTATTCCGGGTGAAAATGCCCCGAAGAAGGCATAAACACTACCATCGGCGGAAAAGTCATGGCTACGATTTTTTGAGATACGAAGGGAATAATTCTCACGGACTTTTTGCAGAAAGGAACGATCATCGGACAGTACTACAATGAGTTATTGGACCAATTCGATAAGAAATTAAAGGAGACACGGCCCCATTTTACTAAGAACCCAGCCACCGTATTCACCCGACCTGCAACTTCTTTCTGTTCCCCAACATGAAAACATGGCCCAGGGGAAAATTCAGCTCAAACGAGGAGGTTATCGACGAGACAGAAGCATATTTTGAAGAGTTTGACAAATCATCTTTTTGGACGGGTTAAGGAAGTGACAGAAACGTTGGGAAAAGTTTATCGACCAAACGAAATTACGTTAAAAAAATGAAATATTTTGAAAAACTTGATTCTTCATTCCTAACATGGGTACTTGTTGATCGACCGTCGTATTTAGCTTTTTTAATCTCGCTAATAATGTGAGATGTTATATTTTCACTTAAAAGAATAATTATTTCATTTTAAATATCTTTTTCGAGATAGTGAACTTTAAGTTCCTCTGCAGAATGCTCTTCCATTACTGGATTAAACTGAGCAAGTAATTTATTAATTTGTAAAAAAAAATTACCGAAATCGTATAGTTTGTCACTCATAGCTCGGAGCTTGGAGGGATAAACAATTATTTTGAGCAAGCATTTTTTATTGTTGAAACAATTCGTAGGAGGTGCCAATCATTTATCTCCGAGGTAATGATTATTTGTTAGTGACTGTCAATCGTTTTATAGCACTGTATTTTTTGACTAAATTCAACCCAGATTTTTGACTTTGGATATGGTTTCATGTAGTTTTAAAGTCTTAGCGATGTGCTTCCAATATTCGAAATCTTCAGTAAAAAGAGAACTTAAAATGAACCAAAAAGTTTACAGCAAAAGCAATAAACACAGTTTTTTTTGTAGTTGAATAGACTTACCAGTTGCGCATGACTTTTTCACCATTTTTTGTTTCTCAAATAATAAAATGTGCTAAATCTTTGACCAGTATCATTACGAAAAACTGTACTCATTTAATGGTTGAGGTGTTACTTCTTTTACCAAAAAAATATATTTTGGCTTCTGATCAGCTAGTTGGTAAGTTACCCTGATCTGAATTTATTATCGTAGCAAATATATTTTCTTTGGATTCTTTTCGATTCTTTTTACTTTGTATTTAGCACCCCATAATATTTTATTTCCATCAGATATTCTGAAAACAATGTTTCAATGAAATATAATTGTTTTTTTTTAACGAACCAGACGCGTTTTCAAATATTTTTCGAATGTTCTAAGGCAATATTTTGTTGGCTTTATTTAGAGTATAAAAAAACACTTTTTATTCCATGTTCGACCTTTTGGTTTTAATCAAATCTTGAATATCTGAAGAAGGTTGAGCATGTTACCTAACAGAAATAAGAGAAAGACACTTTTGCTTATTTCTGTTAGGTAACATGCTCAAAGAAATTAATTTCATTGTAAGAAGAATTATAAACCTTTCAAAATGAGTCACTTTCTTTATCCAAATAAAAGGGGTAAATATAAAAAAAAAGAAAATAAAAAGAAAAGAGACTTCTTTTAAAACAAAATCGACGTGTCCCAGCAAAAAGTCATAATTTAACGATAACATGCTTAAAAAATAGTTATTTATTATACAAGGGAAAAAAGTATTAGATCTTAGCTCGATAGCTAAAATCTAATATTTTTCCCTTGTATAATACACTCTTTTATTCTGTAACGGGAAAAACGACGATTTAATATTCTAAAATATCTACCTTTTCTTATGTGTACATATATCCGGGAAAAAAGTACTCACTTTTTCGCGGAGACACACTTTTTTCCCTGAAAATAGGAAAAAAAGTAATTTCATAAAAAGTGACCTTTTGTTACCTGACAAGAGAGATAAAATGTCAAACTTTTTTTCTCGTCACATAAAAAAATAAATTTTAAATGGCCATGGCAAATTTAAAATTAAATATATTTTATCAAAAACTATTTAAACGATTTCTAAAAAAGATCGACCGTAGTAAGAAGAATTAAAAGCCCTTAAAAACAAGGTGCCACTATGCCCATATTATCTATCTAAACAAGAGGGGTAAAAATGACCCCTCATAGAAGGTGTATCCTACTGCATGAAACAAAGTGACCAAAAAAATTGACGGATTTGAGCGTTTTTCCAAAACTACCTTTTATGAAGCTATTTAAATATTTGTTTAGAAAAGCTGCCTTTTTTAATTATTGCCTACTCACCTTTACTTTTACAACACATTTTATGACATTTTAAAAAACTCGAGGCACATAATTTGTATGTAACGCACTCTACTTCACTAGTAACCAACCTGTAAGGCAATTATTGCATAAATAAAACAATCCTTTTATATTAGTAGCGTAAAAATCGTGTCACAGGCTGACTGGTTATTCGCGACCACGACACAAATTAAAACACACGGTAAAAAATTATTTTACAGTACTTTGTATATGTGTCCATTTATTTAAATTATAATAAAAATGATCATTTTTTTTACTTTCATTAGTTTATTATACTTGTAAGCGGTCTCCTTAAAATATTTTGATATTTTATTTATATTGCTCTGTATTTTTGGTACTTTCTCAACTCGTACGTTAGCAACTTGGTCGTGATGAAAAACTACCTAAATTCGTCGCAACTCGAGCGCCTTCCAAAAATGTGTGCCTGTGAGTTCGGAAATCGGGCGTCGACGGGGTATGAAATTTGACCATAGTTTCTGTACCCTGATTCTGATTAAAGTCTGATTCAGATAGGCTGAGTAATGACATCGTCTATATACTTAGTGAATTATCGAGAATTTAAGAGAAGTGAGTGACATTGCAGAACAAGCTTTGTTTTTAACAGATAGATGTATAGAAAAAAAATTATAGAGAACGATATCGGGATAATTTTGAAAATATTTGAAAATTTTGCACTTTTGTCAAATTTCTGAAATGTTCCTGAAATGTAAATTTATCCTGTAAATGTAATATTTTATAATAATATATCAGAAATAATATTTTGAAACTATTACAAATATAACATACTAATATTTCAGATATATATCTGACAACAGACACAAACTTCCAATTATTTAGAATATAGGGTTTTCTCTGGATATAGACTGAAATAAAATTATATTATTTAAAATGACTACATATATAACCCACCTTCTTCCTCTTCTAACAAATGAGAAATTTTTCAAATTTTGGCCATTTACAACATAACCATTTTGTAACCTTTTGTGTAACATTTATGAAACATTTTCAGTGAAATATTTAACTAAAATATTTCAGAAACTTGTGCTTGAAATGTTATATGTTTAAAACGTTTAAAAAATGTCTGAAACATTTGTGAAATAATGTGTTCCTTATGGAAAGTTGCTCCGACTATGCCCAATATCTAATAACTCATTAGAGGATGCATTCCCAGATAACACACCAAATCCCAGAGATATCCACAGAATATCTTTTGTGGATATCCAATATATCCACAGGATATCAGAAATATCCCGTGGATCTAATATGGATATCCAAATGTCCGTCTATATCCAGAATATAGAAGATATCCTATGGATATCCAGCAAAATATCTAATGGGTATCTTCCAGACAATACAAGAAATCCCACAGATATCCACAGAATAAATTTTGTGGATATCCAATATATCCAGTGGATCTAATATGGATATCCAAATCAAAGTATATTAACCGTTGAGTAGCGACATAAAGCGTCGGTGCCTTTGATCTTGGGTTGTGCAAATTTTCTTTGTCTCTCTTTTGACGTTATTGACGAAACGACACAGTAAAACACTGCCCGAATTATGAACTGGTCTTGAATGTGATGTTTACACTGCTCGACGTAATTTGAAGTAAAACTCTTTTGTAGTTTACATTTATAATAAAGGTTTGGTCATTAGGCAGTTTTATATTTATGAGTATTTAACTTATGTAGTAAATATAAAAATATATATCGCTATTGATAAATTTCAATTTTTTTACTTACGTCCGGATGAGCTAGAGACTTGAAAGTTGGTAGGTACACAGGGTTTTGATTTTTGATAACACTAGAAATTATTACTTATGGACCTTCTGATTTATTAATCGAGTTGTCTCAAACTTTAAATTTCGCGTTGTTTAAACATGTCGCTGAATACAATTTTTGACTAATAATGCGCTCCGTTACTCAAAACTTTTAATTCACGTTTAAAGTGTTTGACAGAGGTATCTGATTTGACAAGTTATTCATACAACAATATGGAAGTGATTTGTTATCACGAGACCTTGTCGAGCAATGTCGATAAGCACATGCATTTCCTGGCATAATGAAAAACCCACAAAACCCCAAAAAATCTTAACAAAAACACAATAAAAGAGCACTAATAAATCCACAACAACGAATTCCTATATCAGCTGCCGGACAAAAGTGAAAGGGGTTGTTTACATCTTTAAAAGACGTCTCGCCTCTCTATTCTGCGTCGGCGCACTAGAATTCGGTTCTCCAGCTGTCGCTACTCAACGCTTAATATACTTTGTCCAAATGTCCGTCTATATCCCAGGATATAGAAGATATTCGGATATTCAGCAAAATATTTTATGGGTATCTTTAGTAGAGGCACAGTTTATTGCTAAAGAATCAGTTAGCTCACTTGGACCAGTTGAATGTTCCAAAATAATATCCATTCCAGGGATACAAATTCAGGATGCGCAGATGACTGCTGTTTGAATATAGGCGGTTGTCATATATTTGATTGGTTATGATTTGATTCTGTATGCGCCAGGGATACAAATCCGAGTTGCGCAGTGTATAAACTGGAACGCAGACTGAGCGAACTGATTCTTTAGCTGTAAACTGTGGTAGAGGTTCATAAGTAACCAATGAATATTGAATAACGTCGAAAGAAAATAGCAGAGATAAAAAATATTTTCAACACTCAAAATATTTTCAACACTCTGCCTTTAATTTTGCCCCCTAAGGAGAAAGTCATTCTTATTAAGACTCTTCAGCAATAAATGGAAATTCTCGACTCCAGTCTCTAATGGAGTCTGACTGAGATACCAATTTCGATCGAACTCAATTACGGCGGGTTGAGCATGAGCACGAGCGAAAGTGGTATCGCCATCTA
This sequence comes from Psylliodes chrysocephalus, assembly GCA_927349885.1. Lineage (NCBI taxonomy): Eukaryota > Metazoa > Arthropoda > Insecta > Coleoptera > Chrysomelidae > Psylliodes > Psylliodes chrysocephalus. The sequence goes on along the minus strand of OV651815.1, from coordinate 79,240,362 downwards.
TACTTAGTAAGCAAAATCAAAAATTACATCTAGTGGATATCCACCATGGTTTGCGTTCGCGTCTAGACTTTAATATATTTAGTGGATGTCCATGGGATATTGAATACACCTTAAAAAAATTAATTTTAAATATCTGAACGGTACTATTAGCCACAATGGCGTAATTTTTTAATAATTTGCTATATATTACTATTATTTATGGAAATTTGCATGTCTATAAATTACATCTCATGGATATAAAATAGATATCCACCATGGACTGGACATTCAGTGGATATTGGGATGTCCACTAGATATCCAAAGGATTTGGTGTGCTGTCTGGGTTAAAGTTTAAATAAAGTTATTAGACATAAAAAGTTCTTCATGACTTAAAACCTAAAATTCAATCATCTGATACCAAATTTTATCAATCTATACGAAGTTTATCAAAAATAAAGATACTTTATTCTTGAGCAAAATTTATATTTTTTGACGAACATCGTATACGGCTCAAAAAATGTGATATCTGATGGTTGCATTTGAGATTTTAGACCATGCATAACTTTTCATGCTGATACATTTTTGTTTATAAAACTAATAATAAAAAAGTTTTCCATTTGTAGCCAACTTGCGTAGACAAATATATTAACATTTTATAAAAAGAAATTATTCTGTATAAAACCTTGGACACAAAACATAGATACCACCCTGATATGAAGATAATTCTTATTGCTCTAAAAATGGATAAATTAAAAATGAAATATCTAACCGAGGAAAGTTCACTATTATTTATCATTCTAATAAATTATAAAATAAAAATAAATTGTCATTTTCTCAATAAAAAATACAATTTCAAATGTCATAACAGTATAATGTAAAGACTATTTTAGCGGAAAAAGATAAATAAAAAATCTTGTTTTATGAAAGTTACAGTGAGATATAATATTTAAAAACTGGCAAACGCCTCTTGTACAGCACTCAGTATATAATTTTAATTTTAAGCCGAAAGGACCTTCTCAGGTAAAACTAAAGAGATGATATTCATTATATTACTATAATATAGGTACCGATCCTTGAACGCCCGAGTTGCGAACCTACCTGTAGCCTTATTACGCACAAATGCGAATAATTAAGTATTCCGCTCGAGTTGCGACGCACGATATAAGCATAAATCGTATTTTTAGCCGGGTCCAGATCAATAAATATTTACGTTTTGCATTGTATTTGACGCAATTTTGCTTGTATTCGTCAAAATAGTTCTAGATATAGACTGTGCGCCGCACAAAAAAACACGCAAATATTTGTGACAGATACAACACTCGCTATCCACCGGTCTGTCGGTTTTTCTGTCAACTTCAAAGAGATTTGCGTCGAACAACCCACCAATTTTATTTACCAACTACGCACGACGCACGAAAATGGATCGTAATAGATACACCAACACAACGCACATATTTGCGAGACAAAATCACAATAAACAAAATATTTGCGCCGCAAATATTTTTGTCGAATTCAACACACAACATTCAACACACAAATTTATTGAACTGGACCCGACTTTTGGTTCGGTTTTGGATTTGGTCTTAAATACACGAAAACTTTTTTCATCTTTCAAAACGTGTTTTTATTTAAAAACTACATACCTCAACATTCTTATATCGTTCTCATGATTGAGGATTTTTAAAATGAGTGGATACCTATTACTTAAAAGTACGTAAAACACAGGCACTACATGTTTCGGAAACATATGTAGTGCCTGTGTTTAAATTTTATAACCCATTTGCCACCTCCTAAGATTATTGCCCCGGACAAGGGCTTGGCTTGTCCGCAATTACTGCCGGTCCTGCCATGTACAATATTTGCATCTGAAACAAAAATTTTAAAGGAAACAATATTTAGTACCAAATATCTTGCAAGTTGTATAAGTTTTTAATTTTTAGAGACTGAAATATATTTAAGAAAAAAATATTTTTATACTTTAAAACATATCTGACTAACTATTCCTGTTTATTACTTTCATCTTTGGCCCTTATTTGATATTCGCAGGAATAAAAAACAATACTAATTAAAATAATACATAAAACTCAATTTGCGTTTATCATATTTTGAGTTCAGGCCTTTTTATACGAAAGTCTAGTGGTAAATATCTACGTCCACATACTATAGACACTAACACATTTTATTATTAAAAATAACTTGGCGTAATTAAAATGTTTTTTACAGCCAAACATATTTTTCATGAACCCTGTATCGTATCCAAAAAATCCTTTATTAAAATAAGATGTTCAAAAATAGGTGTCAACCATAAATTTAAATATTGTTAGTCGAAATCAAAAATAAATAACACGGTGATTTCATTCATGAAAATAGCTATTAAAATGATATCATCAAAACATTAGGGAAATGACTCGTATCTAAATATAATTTACATAAGAAAGCAGTCAGTATTTCGGCATTTTTAATTCGAATACCGTACAAATATGTTTTTTGTTTGTGATGAGACTAGTAAAAGGTAAATGACTTTTTACAGCTCATCATGATCACCAGGCCTTGCATGACCGGTTAGACACCACACGAAGAGAGCTTGAAGACGAAAGGGATTGTGTAGAAAGATTAAAAAGAGAGGCAAACAGCCGCTTCGAACAAGACAGAGCCAACATAAATAAGTTAAAAGAGGAATTAAGCAAATGCAAGACCAAATTAGATGAAACTAAAGCTAGAAACGAGGAGGACTTACACAAATTAGAACAGAGAATCGAAGAGACAAAAACCGAACGTGATAATTGCCAAAGCGAGGTGGAAAATTTGAAAATACAGTTGCAGTTAACTGAAAATAAAGCTGAAAGTGTTGGTAATCAATTACATGAAACTATTAGAAAATTAAAAGAAGGTAAGTCCAAGCTTCATGTTTTTCGTCCGTCATAAATAAATAAAAAAGGACATTCAAATTTAAAAATAAAAATGGTGTTGGTTGAAAAGTTATTTTAAATACATATTTTTTTAATTGTTTGGTTTTCTAGTTACTAAAGATCAAATCATTGTAGATGCATTTTATAATTTTTCAAATAATTCTGAATAGCAATAAAATTAAATGTTCCAATAAGCGCGCAATTTTTTCAGGTGGCATCATTGCTAAAAATTATAAACTATAATGCAGTGGCGTAGTAAGAAAATTTTTTAAAAATTATAAACTATAATGCAGTGGAAAAATGTTCGGGGGGATACATACATTAGAGTATAAAAAAGTTTCGGGGAGGGTTTCGTCCCCAAAATTCCCCGTTGCTTCGCCACTGCTATAATGTATTTAATATTTCATTAAAATTTAATATACCCTATTATTTTAGACTATATTTTAAATAAAAAATATTTATGTGTGATATTTGTTGTATTACATTTTTTTTAATATACAGGGTATCTTGAAACTCAGTTAAAATTTTTACACAATAATAATAATAATTTGGTAAATAAATGATTCTCACTTAAATTACTAAACCCTATTAATGTTTAAGGATGATAAAGCATAATATTCGCCAATCGTTAATCGTATACAGGGTGGGTCAACATAAGCAGAATTTAGTCTGTCATCGATGTCTATAGTACTTACATTGAAGGATAGAAAATTGAAAAAGTTGTAAAAAAACTCCCTCCCCCCCCCCCCATTCACTTATAGGAAACATGAGCTGGTTATTTCGAAACCAATGTATATAATGGGTACATGGATGGATAGAGGGTCGCCAGAAATGTTTTAGAAAAATAACTCCCCCCCCATTCTTTTTATTTATAAGAAATAAAAAAAATTACATTTTAGCGACAAGGTGCATAATTGGGGTGTATGAAAATTTTTCCCACCCATCCTTCAGTTTTTCATATTAGCCCCGCGCAGAATTTATTTTCGATTTTTCTATATTTTTGGATATGGTTGTATAAAGGACGAAAAGTTAATGCTCAAATTGAACTTTAACACCCCTCCCCTTCTCCCTCCTATCGCTAGAAAATTTGACATTTTTTTTTAAAAATTATGACTGGAACACTATTAAATTGGTGTTTAACCAATTGGAAGGGACCATTATGATTCCCAGAAGGAAAAGTCACTACCCCCTCCCAGAAATTGTGTGAAGGGGACAAATATTTTTTCATAATTTGAGTATTTTGACATATAGGTATAGATAATTAAAAACTAAAGATACATGTGGGTCGACCTGCCCCCACCCCTATTTTTTGGATCCGTTTTTAAGTCATTAACGATTTTTTTTGTTATATTTTACGCCGATGTGCCAGAACGTCAAGAATTACCCCCCACCCCACTTTTTGGAGTCCCCAATAGTAACCTCAAAGTGAAAATTTGGTTCACTTCTGCCATCGCAACGATTTGGTACCACAAACACCTCATTTAATTTTTTTATATGAAATTAAACTAGTTTCGCCCCTATCGTCGTAACAATCATAGACGACTTGCCCTTCAGGCCATTGAGTGAAGCTTTTGGTACCACAAACACCCCATTGTTTTTTTTTACATGAAATTCACCAGTTTCGCCCCCGTCGAGGAGTCCGAAGGACTCATTGCAACAGTCGTCGATGATTCCTTGGGACACATCGTAATTTATTTTCATCCTGTGCCACCTAAATTATTTGATTTTTTAAAATCTGTTTTCACAGCGATATGTACCTATATCAGAAAAGGCAACAATTTAAAAATAATTTCAATTATACAGGGTTCTCCAGGAAAGTGATACATATCAAAGTTAGGTTTTTTTAAACGGGACACCCTGTATTTTATTTTTGAATTGTCCTCTTTTTCCCATTAGAACCATATTAAATAGTATGCGATTATGCAGGGTATTTGATACGCTATAACCAATTTTATATAAAAATCGAATTGATTTTAATGACCTGTATTCAATATTAGTTAACATTTAATGCCGATGCACTACGTTTTTCAATTCGAATAAATTATGTACAGGATGAGTCAAAATTCAAATAAATCATTTTCTATTTTTTTAATTGACCACTCAGTATTTTATATCACCATTCGAAAGTACATTAATTAAAGTTTCATTTGAGTCAAGCATTTCCTATACCTAAAGTTAATAATATTGGGAAATTTTTAAATTTAAATGACAAAAAAAATAATTCACAAAATACTTTAATTTCAACCGCAATGAATATCATTATTATAGGTGTTTCAACTTCGCTCAAATATCATATAAAAACAAAAGAAAATATATGGCACCGAACTGTACGTAGTTATAAAAAATCCACCAGAGGTTGGTAAAAAATAATCTACCCTTTGACCAAAAAACCTAAATTTGATATGTATCATTTTTTTAAAGAGCCTTGTATAATTGATTCGATCTATATCTCGCTCTGAAAACAGATTTTTAAAAAATCGAATAGTTTTGGCTCTACAGACCGAGTTGTTACTGGTGGCCCACACTGTATATGTAACGTATCCGCATGATACAAAAGGTCAACTATCTCAAAACCCTGTATATAATTTTATGGTAGTTTGGCAATCGAATTTAGAAGCACCTTCTATTATTATTAAATTAGATCCGCCTAATATAGACTTAGAATAAACAACGTACAATATTAACAAGTTCATATTCTCATCCATTATTTATTATTTCTTATTTCCAAAACTTAATGAAATCATAAAAAAATCTCATCTCATTTACGTAAACATAAACATAACCAATTGTAATTATAATAAAAATGTGCAAATCTTTCAATCGTTCAACACATGCACTAACTGTTTATTATTTCAGCTGAAAATAATTCGGAATCTCTTAGAAAAGAGCTAACAGATACGAGACGACTTTTAACGGACGGCAACTTCGAGAAAGAGAAGTATCATAACACCAACAAAGAGCTCAGAGATCACATCAAGAAGACCGAAAGTGAAAAAAGGGAACAGGCTAGACAACTTGAAGATGCTTACAAGAATATATCAAGTAAGTACACAATAATTTTACGAGAAAAATACTGAATTTTCAAGTTTTTTAATTCTAATATTTACTTATACAGGGTCTCGTAACATTTCATGAGTACGCCATTCATAGATAAATTTATATCGATTATCAGTTCGATTTTTTTCCTATTTGCTAGCATTAAATTTGTTTGTTTCTTATAGTGAGTGATAGTATTTATATTAAAAATGAAATTTTGTTTCTTGAGATAAATGAATATCTACAAATTCACTGTATTCGGTTTTATTTCGTTTTATATTTATACAAAGTGCCACAAAGTTCACTTCATAATATAAGAATAAGGACACTTAGATTTTTAATTAAATTTTTCAATAATAAACATTAGGTACCTGAAATTTTTTTGTTTCCTTCTCACATCTGACCTACCTATATGTAAGCAAATATATAAAAGAATGTTAACTTTCAAACACTCTGTATTTTAACTTTAATATAAAAAACAACGAATAACGAATTATTTTAAATAAGAAAGAATGCCAAATTCTAAACATCATCAAAATCTGTTTTTTGTTCCAATATATATCTCTCGAAGTGGCGCCGTAGTGAAATAACAAATTGGTAATATCGTTTTTCTACACCCACATGGATATTAGCTTATCTACGCTCAGATTACAAACCGAAAAAGTATGCTATTGCGTTCAACTGAACGAATATATTTCATATCAATTTTAGGTAGTGAGAACACTGCAAAAAATGAAGTCAACCAATTACAGTTCATATTTTGGACACCCAACCACTATTATTTTTAAAATTTTAAATAAGTGATAATTCTGTCAAACTAATTGTCATTATATTTTTTGATTATTGGGATTAAATATACATTAAAGCGAAAGTTATTTTTGTGTAGAAACGATAAATAGCATTTTTATTTTTATTTGGTTAACATTTTTAAAATTTTTATCAAACTTTATGAAATTTAATTACGAGTATTAAAACTAAAATCACAAAAGTACCGTGGAGCTGTGGGCAGAACATCTGCCTTCCACGCGAATATCCCGGGTTTGAATTTGGGCTCGGAAATTTTTTTTTAAGTTTATTTTATTTTATAAATTAATAAAATTCATAAATTATTTTAAAATTAATTATTTTGTCTTAACAACCTAAAATATTTTTTTAAATTTGTAGGTTTTTGTTAGTGGGTCGTAGAAAAACTATACTGTACAACTCGAGTGGATTGTCCATATCTACTCTTGTTGCACAAACTACAATTTTCACTGAGCAGGTATACTAAATTGGTAGAATCCTGTAAATGGCCATATATTCGCTTATTTTGTTTTCTGTTTGTATAAACAGATTTTGATGTGAGAATGAGGTCCACTGATTGAAAGGGATAAATAATAAATAAAAATTAAAACGGTCCATTGAACTAAAATAAGTAAAAAAAATGGTTTTATGGTTAGGACCTTTAAAAGTTTTGCTCGTTAAAGTGAAATATTTAAACTATTACGCACATATAGTTTGTCAATTTAAAACTTCTCTTTGGCAATCGTTCTATGCAAGAATATTAAAAATAAACTACTTTATTTATAAAACAATATAATTATATTAAAACAATATAATTATATTAAAACAATATAATTATATTAAAAACTAAAAATCGAATTATTATATTTAACAGAACGTTCCAATTTGGTTTACTTTTTTTTATTCTCCTCTTATATCCGATTCCAGAGGTGAAACGTGAATCATTTGAAAGGTGCGTCTTTTGCATTTTTGTTTGCGCTCTTTCCCTTTCTTTCCTTTTCCCTTTTTTCTTTTCTATTTCTTTCCTAAGACGTCCCCCTTTATATGATTTTTGATTTTTGTATTTGTTTTTAAAAGTATCACCTTTAAAATTATTTAAAGTGGACTGTTCTCGAGTGGGTGAGAGCAGTGCGTTCAAACCTTACGAATTTTATGAAGATTTACAAATAATGATCCCAAATTTACCTGATTTCATTAAAGATGTAAAACAGCTGCTCCAATACATATTAGAAAATAAGTTGAAAGAAATTTATCCAAATATTTATATTGTCATTCAAATTTTGTTAACAGTACCAGTAAGTACAACTTCTGCTGAAAGGAGCTTTTTAAAATTAAAACTGATAAAAAATTAAGAAGTACAATGGGCCAGCAAAGACTTTCAGCATTGTCAATTTAATTTATTGAAGCAGATATAGCATCTAATCTGGATTATGGTATAGGAGTTTAGTAAAGCTAAAAGCAGGAAATTTATGTTTCTGTAATTCTTTACTGCTAGTAATAATTACTTAATAATATTAGTTAAAGTCTAAGAAATGTTAGCATTTTTATGAATTTTTATGAAGTTTCAATTTTATTTCTCTATATAAAATCCGTCTTCTTACGCCACCAGAGGGCCTCGCAAAAATGTATCTTGCCCACATAAAATTTAGGTCTTGCCCCGCCACTGCTTAATAACATATGATAAATAATATTATATTTATAACCAAATTAAAGAAACTAAACTTAAATTAACCTTAAATGAAACTCAAAAACACTATTATAACGATAATAATATCTAAAAACAATTAAAAAATCATAAATACTTATACGTAACAAATGACAGGCACGCGAAAATTAGTTTGAATCGCAAATAGAATCTACAGGTAAAATATTACCCATTCCTTATGAATAGAAAGCGGAATATATGCACCAAAATGTATTCATAATATTCACATATACGCTATCTGCCAACGAATACCTTCTAATATCCCTTAGAACAAATGCGTCTGAAAACTAGAAAGAGCCAGCGCTATATAGGGCAAGCAGGAAAGAAACAAAACCAACGATGCCAGCCTATACGGCCTGGCCAACGTTACAACGCGATCGGGTCGTATAAATGGTCCACTTAGCAATCCCCTCTAACAAAATAACTTGTTTTATTAGGTTTTTCTTTTTAAATTGGCACCCCGTATATAACTTAAAATAACAAAGTTAATAACCCTAATCACAATGCACTGAATAAATATACAACAATCATTCTTTTGAGCTCCGAAATCTACACAATGTGCAATAAATTGGATAGCAAAATGTTATCATTAATCATTTCCATCAAATTATAACGACCCATAACCACACTAACAAAATTATAATCAATATGAACATTACCATACACTTTCAGTTTTATCAATACTATTTAAAAATACTTACCAAGATAACGATATCTTACATCTCACCCACCCTAATTAAAAACAAATTAGAGATTAAATAATAATAATAATAATAATAATAATAATGATAATTTACTTAATCGTTGACGGTGTTTACGAAATCAATTCCTTGTTTTTAGATCTCGAAGATATCAAGGTGAATTTGGAAAACGAGAGAAATCGTTTACAAAACCAAATAAGAAGTTTAGAGACTGAACAATTGCAGATCGAACATAAAGTACAGACTATCCAAGACGAACTCCAACGCACCCAGGCGAATAGTAGCCAACAACAAACTGAAGAAAAGGAACTACAAGCTCGGTTGCTTAATGAAGTAGAGGAAAGGGAGAGAGCTCATCAGGAAGTACATCAGTTGAGAAAGCAGGTAAGCTTTTGACAATTTAAATTACTTTTTAAACTAGCCTTTTCCAATGGAGTTATATGCCAGAAAATTGCATTTTACAAGACTAGGCTGAATAGTGATCGTGATAGTGAATAGTTTAGTAATCTATGGATTTGTACCCTTCGAAACAGTCTGGGCGTCGATTCTCGAATCGTGCGATCTATCATTTCAAGCGATTACTTTTTTAGTGGATCAGTCATTTAGACCCATTCTTGAAATTATCACTTCTCTTAAAAATCAAGCGTATATCGGTCGCTTGGTTTGAAGTAAGAGAAGCGGTTCCCATCGTTTGAAATTCTTTCACGCGCATGCTCATATTGATAGATTGAAACGACGATGAAGTAAATGAACCTTTAAATTTATAAAATGACATATTTTTAATTTTATACTTAAAAAACAATACAATGGTATTCTTCGGAAACTGGGATAATGATTATAAAGATTTAATATTTAGACAAATTATCAAAAATGTTAAAGAAGTTGAAGAATTAATATTAACGACATTTCCTCCCATAAATCATCCCTTTCTTTGTATACATTCATAGGAAAATATTCTAGCATTTAAATTCTGTTTATTCTGTATACATTCGGCTTAGCATTTTTGTTTTGAATTTTGCTTACACTAATTTGTTTTGTGTGTCATACCTATCCATTATTATTGTAAATAAAATTTAAAATTTCCGTCTCGGCTTTACAAATTTAGACATGATTAAACATAAAAATTATTGACAGCTAAAAGCAAAAAAGTCAGAATTTATTGCTTACCACACTTACCATCTAGCAACAAATGTCACTTACTATATGCTTCGTAAGCGTTTTCGTATCTCTCTGATTTGTTCCGGAATCATGCCTTAGATAGTTTTTCTGCAGCTGACATCACTATGACATCTTATTTTCGTCATACCCAACGTCATCTATTTTACCCTCTGAAAACTAACATGATAATAACTGTAAAATAATTTGTCATACCCCAAATGACTTCATATTTAGACGTACCTATCACGACTAAATATGACATCCTTATGACGTTATTAGTCTTTATAACATCACATTTTTTTATTATTTAAACGTCATCTTTATGGCATTATATTTAACTTTTTTACTTCTTTTTAACTTTTGTACAGGAAATGCGAGTAGTTTGATAAAACAAAATTGTAAAATGAAATGAAATGTAATTAAAAAAAAATATATTAATTTAAAGAAATAAAAAATACTTGGGATCTGCTAATTAAAGTTCATTCAAAAAATAAATGTTTTACAAACTTGGCGTTAGTACAGTTTCTCATGAAATTTGTATGAGTGCCGCTATTTTATATGTTCCAAATATTTCATGAACCTGGAAACATTTTTGGAAACAGCCCATGAATCTAATAGACACCAAACCATTAAGGAACAGAGAAAATATAGATATGAAAATACTAAAAGACACATTTAATTTAAATTTAAATATTATTGTTGAATTTTTTAGTAAAACAGCGACACAAAACTCATTTCTATTCTTCGGCCCAAAAATCTTTAATGTTCTTAAAAAAAAGAAATAACCAATTTTAAAAGTTTTAAAAAATATATCAAAAATTACCCAGATAAATTTCCTTTCTACTGATTTTAGATTGTTTTTTATTTTTTAATAGTAATTACATGTATAATTACCGAGACTTTGCTTAATGTGTGCATCGTTTATTTAATAGCAAGCTAATACAAATAGAACAATGCAGTAGCCTTAATCTAGGTTAAAAAAAATAAAATTTAGAAATTACAATAAAAATTTTAAACCATTTACATTAAAATATACAAATAACAACAACACAATGAATAAAAAAAAGTGGATTATTAGCAGGTTCCTACACTACTTCTTTTGTTGTTCTAACATGTACCCTTTTAATTCCTCTTAAATATATTAAGCGAAGTAGCATTCTTAATTTCGTCCGGCAGTTCATTAAAGGCTTGAACTCCTTTAATACGCTAGTTCAGTGATGATGTATTTATGGTTCCACTGACAACTAAAGTGACAGTAGATTTTTTAAGTGCATTTTGTTCGTTTTGTTTACCTAAATTATATGGTTTTGTCACTTTTATAAATATATTCACAAAGTAAGTAGATAACATGCATCAAATATACAATCGTTTAGTTACCAATTACATACCTATTTTTTATGACCTGTAAACAATATTTAATAAACTAAAAACAGTAAAAACGTATATTATGTCAGATTTATTGATGTTTTTGTTAAAAGTTTGGTTAGAATTAAATGTCAGTGGAACTATGAACACTGAACTAGCGTCTGAATACTCTGAATTGACACTACTAGCCTGACGTATATGAAAGTTAGTGCGGCTTCTTGTATTGTATTCATGAAATTCAAAATTATATTTTAATTTGTCACGTAAATTTGTAAATACAGGAACATCACCAGTTTTTTTTTTAAATAAATATTAATGTTGGATAAAGAAAGTGATTTTTAACAGATAACCATTTTAATGTATTTAACATTAATGTTATATGTGTTCTTCTATCACAAGATAATATTACTCTCATTCCTATATTCTGAAGTTTCTGAAGTCTTCCAATTTCATTTTGGTTTAGTAAATACAAGATGGTTCCACAATAAGTGAAATGAGGTAAAATCAAGCTGTTATATAAAAGTAAAAGCGACCATTGATTTAGATGCTTAGATTGCCTACTTAAGTAGTTATTTTTAAATGCTATTGTTTTAATAATGTATGAAGCATGTTCCTTAAAAAACATTCTATTATCTACTATTACACTTAAGTATTTAATTTTTTTTACTAACTCGATTTTATCGTTTGCTATTTTAATATCATAATTATATTCATTGAAGTCATGGTATTGCTTGTCGTTTTCTATATTAATGAATTTCGTTTTATTTTTATTAATTTTTAATGAGTTGACGCAGCACCACTTATATACTGACTTCAGTGTTTCATTTATTACATTAATTATGTCGATAAGAGCATTTGATGCATAATACATTAAAGTATCATCTGCAAACAGATGAATGTTGCATCTATCAATAATAAATGAGATATCATCCATATACAATAAAAAAAGTAGGGGATCTAACATGCTACCTTGCGGTACACCACACTCGTTTGTAATTTCAGTAGATAAAATGTTATTTAATTTTAATTTTTGTTTTCTATTATCTAAATATCCTATCATCCATTTTAAAGTACTAGAAATGATACCAATACTTTCTAGTTTTCTAATAAGTAAAGAACGGTTAACAGTTTCAAATGCCCGCTGAAGATCTAAAAAACAGCGCCTGTTAATAATTTATTATTATGGTTTTCTTTCCACTCATCTTGAAATAGTACAATTAAAACTATTCAATTAAAAATTTGTTACATTGCCTTAAATACCAATTACATTATTGAAAACTCGTTAAAATGCTTCACAGGACTAAAAACCACAAGACAGGCCACGTAGGATATTTTATAATTATTATATTTTAGAAATAAGTAAAACATTTTTATGTATTTCAAATTTGTTGCAATAAATTGAAGTTGAATTGAAATTATGCACTTTCACTTTATGCTCAACGGTCAACGTCACAGATCAGACTCAAATTTATATAATGGACATTTTTTCAAATTTTCACTTGTTTTTTATGTCTTTCCCTTAAATAAAAATTACATTTCATTCTAAATCGATGTTAAAAATACTCTATATTGTATAAAACTGATTGTTTAGTTTAAATTTTTTTATCTCTTCGTTTTTACATAATGTGCATTTTTCTAAATTTTCACTTGTTTTTCAAGTCACTGTCTTAAATTAAAATTACGTTTTATTTTAAATTAATATTAAGAATACTCTATAAAATTATATTCTCTTTTCGATAGTTTAATTTTTTATCTCTTTTCTTTTTTACGTAATGGGCATTTTTCAAAATGTTCACTTCTTTTGTCTTCCTAAAATAAAAATTACATTTAATTCTAAATCAATGTTAAAATACTCTATACTGTAAAAAATTATATTCTCTTTTCGGTAGTTTTAGTTTCAATATTTTATCTCTATTCGTTTTTATATATTCGACATTTTCCAAATTTTCACTTGTTTTTTATGTCTCTCCCTGAAATTAAAATTACATTTTATTCTAAATCAATATAATCTAATTGAAGTGTTTTGTTATTTTGTATAAAAAATATGCATAGCAATTGAGCTACTGAATTTATTCCGTTTGGCTGTTACACACTGTATACATGTATAATACTTAATTTACTTAAAACAGGTTAGGTTAGGTTAAAACAGGTTGAAGTAAGCGCAATTTGAGTTTTTATAAGAAAAATCTACCAAATTAACAATATTTTGATCCCGTATTACCAGAAATTACATCAGCTTTTGAATATCAACAAACAATTATTTATATTTATCTACATATATTGCTTTATTATTGGATTACTTGGGAGTCAATACATTTTCTCATCTTAGATTTCAGAATTGGAAAGAAACCTGGAACAAACTCGTACAGAATTAAACAAAACAAGATCACATTATTCCCAATTGGAAGAGCAGTGGCACGCTAGGGAACAAGATCTTCTAGTACATTTAGAAGACAGTAAATCGAAAGAAAAAAGACTGGAAGACCAAAAACACAATTTAGAAGTCTGTCTAGTGGACGCTACACAACAAATACAAGAATTAAAGGTACGTAAAGTATAAAAAAAATATAAGAACAATATTTAGATGACTTAATTTTCTACAGTGTTTGGTAAACTGTGCAAACACGATAAAAATATTGTTCTTTTATAGATAAGATTAGATTTATTTTCTAATAAACAATCTTGGCACAACTAGTTAAATAAATTATTTATATTTCTTAAAGTCAGAAGTATTTTTGTTTCCAGAAATATTTAAAACAATCAAATTACATATTTTAGGCTAAACTTGGAGGTGCCGAAGGTAGAGTGCGAGCTCTAGAAAATCAACTGGTTCACCTAGATTCGTCAAAAAGAGATGTAGAACAAAAATTAAGTAGTGTTATTTCAACACTTCGCAGAATAGCAGGAGTACAATTAGATGGAACCGTTACGATGCCTTACAGATTATTAAGTCCATCTCGAAGATGGAGTCCCGCACGAAGTGGTAATAAATAAACTTTGAATTATATCAGTATCAAATGAACATTACCAAAGTGTAGAAGTTATTAAAATAATTTTTTTAAAAAAACTTACTATAATTAATTCCAAAATGTATCCAATATGGTCCTGTATAACTTTCGTTGAAAAATGTTGATTACATTCATGCGTTGTAAGAATCATTAACAATATATTCATATTCGAAACTGGTTCCTCTTTTAATATTAAAAATTATGAAATAAAAAAAGGTGAATAATTTTGTAAAAAATAAGTCTGCCTAATTGATCTTTACCGATGACACAAACTAAATTAAAAAAAAAATAGTTAAATTTTCAACTTTAAATAAGCATAAAACATAAATTAGCTTTAAGAAAATGTTAAATAGTATTCTCAAGATGATTTAACATATACGTACACGTTTATAAACTATTTTTACATCTTTTTCAGGTTACGACGATGGTAGGGATGGAACAATAGATATCGATCCAGAGGTTGTAAGAAAAGGTGTAAGAAATTTAATGCAACAAGTCGCCCAAATCGAGAGAGAAAGGGTACGCACATTTTGAAAATATCGACGAAAAATATAATAATTTATTTTTTACAGGATGATTATAAAATGCAAGTTCAGACGACGAAGAAACAACTAAATGAGGCGCAAGAGGGGTTAAATAAAGGAGATAACAAGCTGACCAAAGTGCTACAAAGTGTCCGAGCATTACAAGATGAAAAGTGTAATCTAGAGGCGAAACTTGGTCAGAAAAGCGTAGAACTTCAAGCTCAGGTAAATAACAATTAAAATATAACTGTACAAAAAAATTAATCAATTTAAATTATTTAACTACTATAATATAAAGAGTATAGAGTAACTAATGGGTCTTAGTAAAATATTGTTGTGGAAAAAGATACAGGCTGTTAAATGCGAAATTATTTTTTCTAATTTGGAAGAGGATTATTATAGACCGGGTGGCGCTGAACAAAGTTAGCCAACAAGTTCATACAAAACGTTGAATATATTTTATTAATATTAGAGTAATATTCAAAATACCTATATGGAAAACTCTGCCGTTCCTACTTGTTCATTTAAACTTAAAGGAGGGGGTTAAAACTTATTAAAAAGTGCATTTTAGTAAAGGTTATCCTGAATAATTCCATTGTAGTCCGAATGGTGGCCTACCTTAAGCCTTGTTCAGAGCGTATCGTTGCGATAGCGTTGAGTCGAACGATGGGATTGATATCGGAGAATACCGATCAAGGAGAAGCGACAACTTGGTGTTTTCAGTGAACCGTTTTGTAACACGCATGTGCGAAAATAAGTTGTGTATCACTCAAAATAATGTTATCTGTCAAATTCGGTCCAAGTTGTGTGAGCAATGTTGTTAAGTGATATTTTTTGGTGTTTGTTTTGTGTAGTAATGAGATAAAGATTTTTTACACACTTAGGTATTCTAATACAGATATAAAATATGCCAAAAAAATTATTAGGAAACTAAGAATGTTATCACATGCATAAATATTAAGTATAATGATTTAATCATTTTTGACATTTTATTTTTCATATGTAGGTATTGGATTTTGTAAAATATATGTTTCTCTTCTTTTAAATTAATTTAATAAACAATGAACTGCAGATTTTGTTTATTTTATTTTAAAATTATATAATAAATCCGCGTATTTCAATTAGGATTGTTCAAAGTGGGCGAAATCCCTTTATTATGGCTAAATTGTAAGTTACAATTATGTCAATATACTGGAGTTGATTTTGGAAATATTGGTACATACTTAAATAAGTACTATTTCTAAAAATTCGTCAATGCCCAGACAGCACACATAGTCCTATGGACGTCCACTTTAGATCCATTTGAAGGTCAGGACGTCCATATCCGGGCATCCAGTGTACGTCCGTTTATGCTAATTAATTTGACAGCTGAATATCGATACCCAGAGAACGTCTGTTTTTGGGCTTAATTTTAAGTTTAGTAGTATTTTGACGTCCAGTGGACGTTCATCTTAGGTCATTATTTATTAAGCCTACCAGATAATACCATCTATGTAATATAATTGGTCATTAAAAATTAAATTGAATCTATTGCATTTCATTCTATCAGCGGAAGTTTGAAATCTTATTCCATTATAACTATATCTAGTAAAAAGTTTTCAAGTGGTTCCTTGGTCGAGCTCGACTAGCGATTGAAAGCGTAAAACGATAATGGATGTGTCGTGAGTTCAATTCCTGCTCAGATCAAGCGAAGTTTGTTGGAACACGAATTCTAGACTGCGCAGAATCTCGACAGTACGTAAACTTATTTGGTTTATGTTGCAACAAACCTAATACAGGATATATCATATACATGAACAAATAGTAATAATGCCGTAATGCCGTGACAACAAGAAGGCGAAGTAACGACTTCTCGTAGGGTGGCGGCTTTGCCGCCACCATAAAATTTCAATCCACACCTGGCTACTCCGACCGGCATAAACACCAACGGCCTGGACACAGCTCATCTACTCTGTCAAAAGGAGACCGATGTACAAATAAAACGCGTACGACATGCGCACTACAAATGATAAGTGTTGTTCCCGGTACGCAAGTGGATAATACTTTTTTTAAACCCAATTACAAAAGTTTTCCCGTTTTAGCCTCAACAATACAAGCGACGCCTGAGAGGGCGTTATAATTAACTTTATATGGCCATTTTGACCAAGCTCCGTCAGCTATTACGATAATCAGACCCTTTCTATCTTGGTCAACATTTTCCAAATCTTTGGCAAAACGAAGTTCTTCCTGGCCTGCTTCTGCGTAGCAGTTTGAAGTATGGTGTCAGATACTAAATCATTGTGTTTAGCATACTGATAAAAAGAGATTGACGGAATGTTTAAAATTGAATGTTGTTCCCAATTCTGAATGTCCACTACCAGTACTTATAATGGCAAGCACAGCCGCAGAATTTATGTTTAAATTTAATTCCTGTCGTGGATCTTCAGAAAATATCTTTTTCAATATTACACATATTGCATTCAAAAACAAAGCAGCTTGCAAGACCTTTCTGTTTTTCTTTCATGAAAACCATTGACGAAAAATTACAATCTAAAGGCGTATGATCGTTAACACTTTAAATTTGTTGAAACATATGCATAATATCCACTATAATTCAAGAAGGTTTTGAGTTATTGTGCTATCTAAATCGGTTTCGATTTCCATTTCTAAAGGTTGTTCATCAGAAGAGTCATCCACAAGTTTATTATCTTCAAACGAGTCAGAGTGCTGAAAGAGAAGCTGCTAAAGGAGAACATTGATCTGCCACGATTGGGTTAGCATCATTATTTTTAAAGCCAGAAGTTGGATGTTACTGGATCTTCTAAGATATTTTCACTAGATTTTTCACTATAGTCCTCTTTCTATCTCTGAGTTTCAGAGTGAAATGTACATAATTTAAATATAAGTGTGAGACATTTTTTGTACAGTTTTGAGTCCGAAGTTTGTTGGAACACGAATTCTAGACTGCGCAGAATCCCGACAGTACGTAAACTTATTTGGTTTATGTTGCAACAAACCTAATACAGGATATATAGAAGTTCCACACACTTGGGACACCCTGTATATGGTAATCAAAACTGAATAATGTATCTCACGAAATCGCGGTCAAAACGCTAGTCCATAAACTTAATAAAAGTGTTTTTTAGACTCAAGCATTTGAGAAGAAAAAAGAAGAGGCAAAGCAAATGAGAGAAAAAGTTGTATCTTTGGAACTTAGCTTAAGTAGCAGCAATGAACAAAAGTTACAATATGAGGTGAGTATATTATTTTCTACCGTTTTGTAAGTATGATTTAATAATACAGAAATGTTTTCCTTCGTAAACAGCAATAAAGTAATAAAAAATGTTAAACTAGTAAAAAGAACAACAAAATATATTTTTTTTATAATTTGAGCACTACATATATATGTTTCGGAAAAAACATTTTTCCATATTCTGGAGCAGTCTATATTTATAAAAATGTGGGGGACGAATACAAAGTTTTATTTTTTTTAAACAGTAGAAGCTCCATTGTTCTATTTTACAGCGTGTGGTGTATTCGAAATATATAGTGGCTAAATTATAAAAAATAAAAACTATTTGACCGAAAATTCTACTACGGACAGAAAATTATCCTTAAAATACATATTACATTTATGCTACAATGTAGAAATTATAAAATCTTCTATTTCAAATTTAGTCGAGTAAATTCAGAACGTTAACTTCTTTCTCGAAGAAAAAAATTTAAAGTAGAATCAAATAAAATCTATTTTATTCCGGTACTCCATATCTCCAACTGTGAAACTGGATGTATGACTTTTGTTCGATAAAAACTGTAATAGTAATAGATGTAACTGTGTAAAAGAAGTGTTCTATTCGCTCAGTGCGAAGTCATGACAGGGAAAGCAAAAGCGATACTAGCACTAGCTGCGGATAATTCGTGCATTTTAGGGCGATATTTTGTATTTTTTGGCATATCAACTACATATACATAAAAAAAAACTGTTTTTTAGACTCAAGCATTTGAGAAGAAAAAAGAAGAGGCAAAGCAAAGTGTTGTAAATTGTAAAAATACTAGCAAAAAAAGCAGTGTAAATTATAAAAAAATTCAGTAGCAAAGTGGAAATTAAATCAAAGAAATAAATGAATAGCTGTACAATAAGAAGAAAAATTACCTTTATTTTTGTAACAATAACAGTAATAAACAATAAATTATCATTTAACGATGTTTTTCAACATTCCTTTAATCTAAAATGTTCAGCAAGATTTCTGCCTTTGATAATTATTGTATATGTGACTTACTGATAGGAAACCAGTTTTAATCATTCATTCTATGTTTTCTTTCGAATAAAAATGAATATATAAATAACAATCCTTCTGTTTATACATTTTAACTTCACGCTATTATTTAATGGTATATTTTTTATTTTGACAGAATAGGTTAATTCTTTAAAGGCAACTTATTAGACTTAGGCAACTTATCATACATTTTCCCGTAAATACTGTTGCCTGCCTATATTTTATTATTGATTTTTATTGATTATACTTAGTTTTTTTAGTTTAAACGATAAAAATATATAATAATAATAATAAATTAATGTTTCACTTGTTTTACAAATCCATATATTTTTTAATTACGAATTCTATTAAAAATTGTATTGTCAGTATACGCAAAAATAGCCCATTAGTATCTAAATGAGTTGGCGTTGCTGTCACGCACGGAGCGAATAGAATGCTAGTGCAAGAATTGTGTTAACACTATTGTAGAATTAGAAAACGAAAAATCAGGAGCTGAATCTGACACTCAATATTGAATGTATAAAATAGGAATAAAAATAAACTACAGATGTAATTATTCTTCTCATGTTTTAGCACATAATGCTTCGTTACTCCCCGACTATCCATTTCTTACTCATTACTCCGACGACGGTGTATTATAAAAAAAATAATAATAAGTCATGAATCGCAGATCAAAAATTCTTTCCCCAAAAAAATTTTACAACCTTTCTCTTTTTTTCATTTGCAGCATATACCGATATATTTTCAATAATAAAATAGTGTGTCGCATGTCGAAATTGCATGAACGGTGTAAAATGGAAGTCTTTCATTATTTTCGACAAAAAATATTGTAGTATCTAAAAATATTTTAATACTGTTAGAGGCGCATATGTTTCTACTTCATTTTAACAAAAAAATCAAATCGATACCCCTAATAGTTACTGAGATATAACTTTCTATTTTTTAAAAACCACTTGTTTCATAAAAATGCAAAATTTTACATTTTTTCAAAAATAAAAAAGTTCTGAACAGACAAGAAATGTCGTAAACTATTATTGTTAGAGGAAAATTGTGTAAGGAACACAGTTCTACATAAAAAAATATTTTGGCACAATTTAACGCCGATTTTATTCGACTACTATTTTAAATTACTTTTTCAGGATAAACTGGATAAAATGAAGGTAGCTCTGGATAGATTAGAAGCAGAAAAAAGAAGTCTTCAAGAAGAATTAAACAGAATCGAGAACCGATCGACTAAATTAGAACTGCAAAGAATGTCTGCTGAAGGCGATCTTCAAAGACTGCAGATGATGCTACAGGAGAAAGATTCAAATATTCAAGTAAGCACTTAGATATTTTTATTAAAATAGGTCATCCTAATATACAACAAAAATATAGAGTAATTATATAAACATATTAAATAATTATTATTAATTAGAATATTTGTTTTTTAAGTAAAAATTACACATTGAAATTACACATCAATACCAACAATAATCTATACAATTTGATATACAGGGTAGCTGTTAAAGATGGAACCAAACCTATAGTACTTAAACGGTTCAACATACAAATCCCAAAATTTCAGAATTTCAACTAAATATATTTGCGCATATTTTAGCCCAAAAATTATTTTTTTTATAATTACTACATTTTAAGCATTGCCGCCATCTTGATTTTTTTAAATAGCAACATAGGTCATGTGATTTACCATTTGAAAGGGTTTAACACCCTTATTACAAAAATGTATCACACATGGGGTCTAAACACAACAGAAAGGATATTATTAATAGGGAGCGTAGGAGGCTGTGCATTTGTGTTTAGACCCCATGTGTGATACATTTTTGTAATCAGGATGTTAAACACTTTCAAATGACCTGTTTCTATTTAAAAAAATCAAGATGGCGGCCATGCTCAAAATTTTGTAATTATAAAAAAAATAATTTTTGGGCTAAAATATGCGCAAATATATTTAGTTGAAATTCTGAAATTTTGGGTTTTGTATGTTGAACTGCACTATAGGTTTGGTTCCATCTTTAACAGCTACCCTGTATATCAACTTACCCTTAAATGGCCAAACGGACTTTTAAACAGAATAAGATTTGTAGAAAACTTAACATTTTCAGGTAGATTGTTATAATTAATAAATCCTTTAAAAATTTATGTTTTTGTATTAAATATTTTCGTTTGCTTGTTTACATACAAATTATACTGATGAATTTGATTATTAAAAATGATAAATTTGTTGAAATATGATGGTAAAAGATTACGTAACATTTTGTAAAGGTATTCCCTAGTTAAATATGTAAGGCTGCTTTCTATAGGTAAAACCATTTTAGAGTATTTAGCATTAAAGATATTGGTGTATACGTTATATTTCAAAATAATCCGATTCTGCAGTTTTTGTAGGGTTCTCATTTTATTTGAATCAGACGTCTACAATAGAGTAAGACAATACTCGAAATGTCGTTGAATAATAGTCTTATATACTGTTATTCTTGACTGCCGAGACATTATTAAAAAAAAAATTTCTTTAAAAACATTTTTTTGTAATTCAAATGACTATTAAATGATTATCTAACGTGAATCCTAAATATTTAAATGTCAAAATATCGGTATTTAGTAACACTAAAGTTAAAAGTATTACAATATCATTTAAAAAATGTAAATTAATAAAAAAGATTGAGAATAATAATAATAATAATAATAATTCTTTTTAGCTTTATGTTAGTCGAAATGTCATCCATCCACCTTAGACGTTTATGAGACACTCATAATGATATACATAATTATATAGATTGCTCATCCATCTATAAAAAAAGATTACGACAAGCGGATTGCAATGTGCACTGCTATATTGCCTTTCCTAGTGCCCACTAAATAGAACCATTCTAGTCAAAATGTGTTTCAAAATAAAATTTCAGCATTAAAGAAAGTAATTACTTACTTCAGATCACGTTTTTATGTATTTTTAAAGTTGAGTTTCCATGTAGTTAAATAATATTAAGAGATTTAAACAATTTTTATAAGGATGGATGTAAATAATTTTAGACCACTCTCATTTCAGAAATAACACTATACAAAACACATAATTGCAATATGTAATACAACTTTGAAAAGGTAATGTAATCCACTTTGATATGATATATAAACACATTTGGTAAGGGTTGTAATTGGACACTTATCTATTATTCTGAGTAATGTTTAATGGTAATGTTACTAAAAAAATTTACAAAAAATCACTGGATTTTTAATATTTTAAAGTTTGTTGCAATCTTTTTTGACAGTAAATGCAATGTATTAATTATTATTTGTTTATTTTAGTGATAAATGAGAAATAGTCAATACATTGTAAAGAAGGCCATAATATTTTTGTCAAATTGGACATTCTAATTTTACAGTAACGTTCTAATTAGTTTTAATTAACAGAATAAACCATTAATTATCTGTAAAATTATATTTATATAAAATGTTCATTTAAATATGTAAAAATTTTAATGACAAAAAACCCTAAAGATTCTAATTTCTAAACCGGTTCTGTAAATGATTTGTTTACAATTAAGTTCTCAAAATTGATACAAGATAGATAAAAAGAAAACTTTGCCCAGTGAAATACGCTTTTCGTCGTCTGATTTACATATGGATAAGCAATATATGTAATTATGTATATCATTGGATGTGAGACTCTAAGCAAAGAGTATAACTCTAAGTGTGCTCTGTAGAAATTTATAAAATTTCTTTATAGTCTAAGATCCGAAGTAAGGTCGACCTTCACCCATCTGTTTAATGGATGAAAGTTTATTTTTATTAAATAAAATGTGTTCATAAATATATCGCAAATGGGTTGCCTAAGAAAATACGATCCAGACTATTTATTTTCTTAAAGTAAAAAAAACGACACCCTGTAAAAGTCCAAACTTTAATCAGCTCACCGAGGGATGGATAAAAGCTTAAGTTTAAAATTTAGTGTTTTTCTCTTCATCCGTTTTTGAGTATCTTCAAAATTCGTAATTTGCACTTTTCCTCAAATATCTCAAATTAGGTCCATTTTAGGGAATTTATGTATATGGACAAAAAATGGCTGTGACCGTATTTTCCTAGGCAACCCATTTGCGGTATATTTAAAAACATATTTTATTTAATAAAAAAAAACTTTTATCCATTAAACAGTTAAGTGAAGTTCGACATTACTTACGGATCCGGACTATTACTATTGAATCAAATCCAGGTTTCCAAAGTGATGTGTTTGTACATCCGCGGATGCTACAAGTTTTTTCCATAATGATATTACGAAAATAGTTCGACTTTATTTAATTAATAATTACTAAACAGTAAATGCCGTATAAAACATTAATAAATCCCTCCATAAAGTTCACATTTTTGTCACCAGTTGGCGTTAAAGTCAAGACGCACGGTCCCTTTTCCAAATTATTATTATCTTTTTAGAAATTACAAGAGAAATGTGATCGTCAAAGTCGTTCCATTGCAAGTCTAGAAGAAAGGTGTGCGTCACTGAAATCTACAATAGATCAAATGACAGTTTCATTGGAAAAAGCTTCGGGATGCGAATCGGAACTAAAATCGGATATTCAAAGCTTACAAAAAGCTTTAATGGATACCACATCAGCATCGCACACAGGAGCAGAGCGACTCAAACAGGTGAATTAAAAAGAAATATTAAATTACAAGGGTGGGTTGTACAATGGGCAGTTAAAATTTAATCTTAGTTTAAACTGTGAACCTCATTGTACAATCATCGGTAATTTTATTGTTAACCTTCACCTGGCATGCTCATCATGAGTAACATACCTGGACTCGTGGGGTACGTACGAATCCCAGTGATAAAAATCTTTCTAAATATTGAAATATTGATTATTTTGTCTCAAAAAAATCAGAGATACTCTGTAGATACCACTTTAAACTGTAGAATAGTCCGAGTTGAAAAAATAAAGTTCAGCGTTCATACAAAATCCGGAAAACTTGAACGTACGTTAAATATAGCCAGTTAAAAATTAAACTCCTGTTAGTTAAACTAAGTTTACAGCATTCTTTGTACAACAATCCCTTATACTTACTTTTAATTTCCAGTTACAAAAACAACTAGCGAATAGTGAAAACGAACGTCGTGTTATCACAGAAAGGTTCGAAACAACTCAACAAAACTTGGCAGAAATGAGGCGTAACAATCAAATTCTACAAGACCAAGTAGCTAGGTTAAATAATGAACTTGCCAACAATGAAGTGCAACGTGCTGGTTTGGAGTCTCAATTGAGACTATCCCAGTGGCCTTCAGATACTGGATTAACGTCACATCATGAAGAAGAAATGAAAACGCAACTTCATTCAGTACAAAGAGAAAGAAACGAGTTGAGAGGAAAAATTGAATCATTAAATAATAAGGTACAAAAAAAAGTAAAAAAAAATGTATTATTTTGATTATGAACCTCTATTTTTTTTTTAATAGGTAAGACAAATGGAAAACGAAAATCGTAATTTAGAAAGACAAGTATCAAAAGTACCATCAACGATACGAAGCAAATCGTATGAACGGGAACCGCCGGAAAAATACGAATCAGAATCTTTTGCTAGCGAAAATAGAGACATGAGACTCCGGATTTCCCAATTAGAAGCCGAATTGGCCGAAAAAGAAGCGGAAATTCACAGACTGAGAAATCAGAGGCAAACATTGGATTCTAAATTCGATAGAGCCGAGATTGAGCGGTACAGAGCAGCCCAACTTCAAGCAGAACGGCTTTTAGAAGCGAGAGAACAGAGTCATCGGCAGCAAGTTGCTAGATTAGAGAATCAGGTATGAAAAATTGAAACGTAGCGAAAAGAAAAATTGGTTTGCATGAAGTTGTCTTTATTTGTTTTTAGGCGACAGTAATAAAAAATTACATTTTAAGGATTTATTAACATACCTAAAGTGCCACTTTTGGCATTTACTTTACGACCGCTTTAAAGTGTCAGTTTTTTGGCCATTTTTTATATACATAAGTTTATCATAATTCTGTGTAGTCAAAATCACATACTTTGATTACTATACGAGGCAAGAGAGAGGTCCGACACGCTCAACATAGGGCGCGGCCATTTTGAACCCTGTCACACAGTTTACAGCTAAAGAATCAGATCGCTCACTCTGCGTCGGCACTTTGGATCTCAGTGTTTCAGTTTATACACTGTGCAACTCGGATAATACAATATATGACAACCGCCTATAATAAAACAGCAGTCTTCTGCGTATCCTAAATTTGTATCCCTGGAGTGGATGTTATTTTGGAACTTTCAACTGATCCGAGTGAGCTAACTGATTCTTTAGCAATAAACTCCAAAAATATTATTCACTGACACTGACAGCAGCAAGCAAAATATCAGGTGCGTTTTAATCATCCGCTGCTGCTTCCGGAATTGTCGGTTTAGTCGTTTTAACCTGTCAGATTAAAACAAGAAAACCGACAATTCCGAAGCAGAAGCGGATGATTAAAACACACCTATTAAAAATATTGCGCCAAGATGTAGGCAACACGTAATAAGGGTTCAAAATGGCGGAGTTTTCTATCTCCTTTTAAAAGGCACTCAGAAAGCTGCGCAGTGCGACCATTCTCCGTATAGTAAAAGAAAATCAAAGCATGTGAGTCAAAATACATACTCTACTGTAATCAAAATATTGTCACTTACAGGGTGATTCATGATTCCGCAGATCTTTTTCAGTCAAAGTAGATATTTACACTGAACAAACATTATTCCATTACAAAAAGTTCATTATATGGTAGATCTAAGTAGTTAAGTATAAGGGTTTAAGAAAAGGTCCTTTATTTCTCACAAGTCAATTTTAATTGGCGACCGGTTTTGAAGCTATTGCTTCATCATCAGGCACACCTAAATGGAATGTCAAGGAGTCAGTAGTAATAAAAACAATTATAAAAGTATGAACGGACATTAACATATACAAAGTAACAGAAAAAACACAAAAGAAAATTAAACAATGACCTTGACTCACCTTGACTATTTCCATAAAGGAAGTGCTACATAAAGTTTAACAAAACGAGTTAAAAAAGTCATATAATACCTACAATAGTATTTTTTTAAAAATATATTTTTAGGTTAGGTTAAACCGCGAGATGTCTGATTGAATAAATTAATTAAAACACATGTAAGACAATTATTAACTAAACAACACAAAATAGTTTTTACAAGCACAAACAGTTAAAACTATGATGATGAAGCAATAGCTTCGAAACCGGTCGATAATTAAAATTGACTTGTGAGAAATAAAGGACCTTTTCTTAACCCCTTATACTTAATCCCTACTACTCACATATGGCTACCCTCACTCCAGATTTAAGTAGGATCTAGAGAAATGTATTAAGATCGGATTGTAGGTTTATTTGGCTTGAGTATTGCCATAGCTGCCTCTTTATATTGTATATTTAAATAATATCGTGAGCTGCTTTCCGCGCCACTCGTGAGGTAAAGCCCCAATACATTTTATTTTATGTTGTATGCCCTATAGGATTGTCACAGTTGAACTTGCAAGGTAAAAAATCAACAACATAAAATGATTGCCAAAGACTAGAAAATTAATTGCTTCCCAGTTCTTTGTTGAAAAAGCCTATAAAAATATACATGCATTAATATTTTAAATAGGCAATAACAAACTTTGTCAAACTGACATAGTTTTTGGAATAACTAGAAATTAAAACCATTTAATGGATCGTATGAATCATCTTTAAGTCGCCCCGTAGCGCCACAACAAATAATAATAATACCCGTCCCTTCCTCGGACATGCTTTGAGGTTAAAATTCACACGTTTAATATAAGAAACAAGAAAACCATTCTGAGTAAATTATTTTAATTTTTAGATAACTTTACTTCGAGATCAACTGAACCAAGAAATTAAACGAAGACAACAATACGTAATGAGAAGCAGCAAGGCGGGCAGAGAAATGCAACAATTACGTCAAGCGTTAGGTGATTCTTTGCGTACCGTATCACAAGACCCCTCTTTGGATGCCCTCCTTTTGGAACACGAGGCAAGGAAGCTAGATAACACATTATCGAACACTGCCAGTTTACCCTCCTCATTAGCTTTACCGTCTTCCTCGTATCGAAGGTCGACAACACCACAACCAAAGTAGGAAGATTTTTATGTATAGAAGTGCATAGAATTTTTGTACAGTCACATTGAATGTCATTTATTGATGTTGACTGAGAAATGTACCACAGGTTACGTATCGAAGCTGCTGTTGGTTACGCTTTACAATTCGTGCAGTTAATACAGACAATATAAAAATTCAGAAATTATTAGTTTTCGGCCAGTAAAAATTTCGTGACTGTATTTACATTCTATACATTTTCACGAGTTTTTATTAATTTGTACTTAAAAGTTTTACTTTCTGTTAAAACTTATTTCTCATTTACGAATAGTGTTTATTTGTGATTTCTCTTAGCCTTTTAGGTAGAGTTGCACCAAAGATTATTGAATGTTATTTATTTAATTCTAATATTTTATAATACCCCTATTGTCAAATTTACACTTCACTGCCATTTTATATATTAATAGTTGATTTTAATAACAAGAGGGATAACCTGTATTTTTTGTTCAACTCACTTAGTTAATTAACAAGTTAATGTTATTTATTTTTAGATTTTAATAACTATTGTTCTCCGTCCATTTTTTAAAAAACTAAGTATGCTTAAATAAATAATTGAACCACTAATGAATTTTTATTCTTTTTTCCGCTTTTATTTGGATGTAACAAAAAAAAAGTTTTTTATTTTAATGATAATTATATTGACAAACAAAAGCATTTCTACAGGGAAATATGACTTTTTAAAAGAGGTAAGTCACGAGCTGCAATTTTAGAACTCTGATCTCTGTATCAGAATAATAGAGGTATGGAAATTAATTTTGCGTTACTCTGTTATACAGTAACTTGACTAAGAAACTCAATTGTCCCGGGATTTTGACCTCCTTGTTTTTCTGTTATCTTGACACCAACATTTTATCAACGAAATTACAACTGTTGGTTCTCGAATCTTTGTAATAGAATAATAGAAGAGCGATAAGATATAGGAACAAAATTCTGCTCCTATCTTAATGGCACAACGTTACAGTAAACGATTTAAAATGTTTGGCTGGTATATGCTTCTGACTACCTGCTTGCCTTGAATGCTTTTTAAGAAATGAGCCTCAACTTTTAAACTAGTTCTGTTAGAAGGAAACAGGAGTAAGTATATAAAGTAACAAGCCAAAGACAAGAATCTTACTAAGCTTAGGTAAACATTCGACAGTATTCCAGGCAGACATAGCAATACATCATTGCGCAAAAGATGTATTAAGACAGAAGCTAAATGGAAAAACCATTGTGTGGGACTGTATGGAAGCCCCAACAGAGCTGGGTAGTCAAAAGAGACTAACCTTAGCCAGGGTACCAGGCAACAGAGGACATAAGGGCAATGAAGAGGCTGAATTACTAGCCCGAGAAGGAGCCTCAAAGGCTCTTATTGGCCCAGAACCCTTCTGTGGTGTCACAAAGACAACTATCAGAACATGCACAAAGCAGTGGATGTTTAAAAAATCTCAGGAGTTGTGGAAAAATTCACCAGGACAGAAAGTTCTTAAAAGGATCATCGCCTACACTCACTGAGAATCTACTAAGTCTTCATAGGAAGAATACTAGTAGGTCTACAGGGCATTGTAGGCTTAACAAACATGTATAATATCGGCCTGACAGAAGAAACCTTGCGCCGATTCTGTCAGGAAGAGGAGAAAACTGCAGAACACGTATTGTGCTACTGCGAAGGTCTAGCAAGACCGAGATTCCTTACATTTGGAGAATAAAAAGCAAGTGCAACTAGCTATGCTGGAGAACTACTTCCCAGTCTATGGAGTCTACTACAACCGAATTAGACAAGGTACTAAAGGTTATCCACAATAGATCTGAAAAGGTCGAGGTGGACGAGGCCACATGGCCCACAGTCCTAATTAAATCTACAAGGAAAAAGTATTTTTACGTCTACACGTTCCAGTTTATAGGTACACCAATTTTTTTAATACCAAAAATGATCAACGGAAGCCTTCAAAAATTTTTAACAAACATTGTTTCTGTCTCCGATTTCAATGCAAATTTGGGTACATATAAAAGACAGCCTGGTAAATTACGGGGTGAACTCATTATCTGAAAGGGATTTTTTTTTCTAATTTTCATCAGTTACTAATTATCGGATTTTTCTAGAATTTCGCACCAAGGTAGCGTCGGACAGATAGAATACTCTATGCCGTTCGTCCCTATATTAAACCGTTTAAGAGGTATTAAAATTTTATAATCCGTCGATTTTGCGTTACCCTGAATGGCAATGTCAAATTCATTAGAGAACCAATTTTGCGTTATCATAATTTATACATTAACTTGATTAAGGTACCTACTTTTCCCTTTTTTAATGTACCTCATACCTATTCGCCCTTCTATTATCCTTAAACCAAAATTTTATCCTCGAAATTGCAATTTTTGGAACTCTGTGATAACAGAATATACCAGTATGCAATGATGGTTACCAATATTTACATTATTTTTAAAGCCCAAAGGATATAAAAAAACAAGAAGACGATTAAAAAGACGTTTCTATTGAAAAATACCTAAATAATTATTATAGTCTCTTCTATTCCTCAATGTGTTATGGAATTATTTTTTGGGGAGGTTCACACTGGCAATACAAAAAATAGCAATTTGAATATTGACTAATCTGAAGCTTACAGAATCATATAGAGATCACTATAAAAATTATGATAATTATAGGAGCCAACTACAGAGTATTACAGATAGTATTATCTTTCATCTCTTTAACATAATACTTTTCACTCATATGCGCAGCAAGTGTTAAATAATTAAATAATAAGTTTTTGTCAAAGATCTTTACGTTTTGGGGTCTTCTGCATCAGTTTTAATTATTTTTTGGATAATGCGTTTATTTGTCACTGTCAACTCATTTTGCAATCAAAAATTGTTTCTAGTATTCATACCAAATGTCATCATGTAAATAATTCAATTTTTAGTTTGCTAACAGTTGCTTTAATAAAATTTTAAAATAAAATAAAAACTAATCAATTTCTTCATCAGAAGGTTCTCGAATTTCTAAATCGTTTTCTTCCTCGCTATCGACTTCCATTTTGGGTTCGTTGTTTTCTTTTTTACTTAAAGTCTCGCCCAAATGTGCCACGTACTGTAAGGTATATTTATTAAAATCACAACTGAAAAATAAAAGGAAGGTAAAAATATTAAACATTAATTTATGATTATTGTTGCTTACATTTTTGAAATTTGTTCATTTTTCCTTAAAAGACTTTTTTCAAGAGCTAACAATGTGGGCAATATTTTTTGAGCATTAATTTTTGGACCGTGAAATGTCAGAACATGCCGCGCCCAGCAAACATAGTATTCCAAATGCCTTGAATTCTCCAAAAAAGTTGCTATAACAACTAGTAACCGTTGGATATATTTTTCTTCTAGATCTCCAACCAATAATTCAACTAAAAAAAATTATCTGTTAATAAAATATCAAAATAAATTCAAATTTCTTACTATCTTTGATGGGAACGCTTTCAATGACTTCCTGTATTAGGTTTGTTTCATTTAACTTCAACGCCATCTTTAGAGCTGAAATAATATTTACGCAATAAGTAATTTAAACAAAAAAAAACAGGTATAAGAAAATTGTAGCAAACAAGACTATACTGCACTAGGGGAAACTGGACTGAGGAGAAGGGGGGGAAAGGTATCCTAGAGGATGATACTGTTCCAGCATTTACCTATTGTTATGAAAAATCATCTGAACAATACTCAACCAAACTGTTTTTACATTTTAAATATCTACCGTCTCATTATGGGTAGAAAAAGTATTGTATGAATCACGTAATTTTAGAAAATATTTACGAACAAGGTGTATTTGGCAAGAGTTTCATTTTCCATAAATATATTTCGGTTCACAGCCAATCATCTTAATTTCTGAGCGTACAGGTAATTTCACAAAAAATAATTTATAAAAATGCTTTAAAAAATAATTAATTGAAGTGTATAGAAGTTTTTATGTTAACCCATACTAAACTGAAAATATCGAGGTGAGATTTTAACTAGGTAGCTAGCCGATAATATTGTTACTCTGCACCCTGTAGTAACCTGTCATTATTATAGGTAAACGAACAAATAAAAGAAGAAGTGCAATGTCACCCATCCCCCTACAGTGTGCTGCGGTTGTTATAAGTACGAATAAAAGAAGACAGAACAGTCTAGAAATGTCTATAAATATTATTCCGTGTCTAGAAACATTTGAAAGTTTCAAGGGAGCTATATAAGGCGATAATTTTGATGTCACAGTTCAGTTTTATGATAGACGTTATATGTTAATAGTTGTAAAAGTTTGAGCTTGTAATAAACCGAGTTTATCAAAAACCAGTGTAACAATATTTGCCATATAACAAGTAATTCAAATGTGATATAAATCAAATGCATTATATATATGAAAACAAAAACTAGTTTTACTGAATAAAAATAACTTACCATTGCCATAGTCATTATCATGTATATAGTCTTTGATAGCTTTGGGAGTAATACCAATCTGTAGATCCCAAGGGTCGAACATATAGGAATTATTCAAACCATACAAAAGCAACCCTTCCGAAGTGGCCGCTGCCCAAGTTTGGCCTGTTGGTGAAAATTGCAAAGAAAATACTCTAACTTCGGGTTTTATGGTTCTTGCTGACATGTCACCTTTGCGTACACCTGGTAATTTAATGCTAACGTTTCCACCTTCTGTTTCTTCCCTTTCTTCAATCAAAGCAATATTATCGAATTCTGTAAGCTTTCTTCTGTTTATGAAATCCTTAAAGAGAAAATTGACCACTGTACTGTTTTTTCTTATAATATTGGTTTAATGTTTTTCATGTATAGTTTGTACAAAAAAATCACGATGCATGTAAATCTG
This sequence comes from Psylliodes chrysocephalus, assembly GCA_927349885.1. Taxonomy (NCBI): domain Eukaryota; kingdom Metazoa; phylum Arthropoda; class Insecta; order Coleoptera; family Chrysomelidae; genus Psylliodes; species Psylliodes chrysocephalus. Next base: position 79,207,977 of record OV651815.1, on the reverse strand, counting down.
GTAAAGTTGGGCCAGTTTGGACAAAGACGAGTATAGTAAAGGAGCCCACAGCAAAATGTTGGGTCTATCACTAGTATGGCTAAATTTTTATGGAGACGCAGGTAACATATTGTAGACCGTCGGCAGTCGCGCCAATATCGTTTACGTTTTACGTTATAAAAATCACCAGATAAGAAGGAAGAACAGTATGAAGTAATGAACAAGGTGACGAAAAAAATAGGAAATAGGGAGTACACTCCAAAAACTGGTAGCGTGAAAAGCGGACAATCTAGAGAAAGAAAAGGAAAACAAAGGACAGAAATGAAGTAAACGACTTCGCAAAAAACTGACAAGAAACAGAAACAAAAGAGATACAGAAAAGAAAAAATAGAAGAAAAAGCAGAAGTGATTCGAGAATAAGTACCTGAAAAATTAGAATCTGGAAAAATGAAAAAGATAAGGAAAGAACTCAGTAGATATGGCATATGTGACACAACAATTCAGGAAATAAGATAGGAAGGTAAACTCACAAAAAGACACGAAAATTAAGAGATACGACACAATAATCAGACAAATATTACCGTAAGTATGACAGTATGACAAAAAAGAGGAAAAAATCTAAGAATTATGAAAAAGAAAAATATGAGAGCAATATTACGACCAATTAAAACCACAGAAGAAGAATACAGAATTAGAACAAATGAGAAAATTAATAAAGAGCTAGAAAACATAAAAAAAATAAAATAATTCAGAGTTAGGATGGTTAAGACTTTTGGCAAGCAGGAAATGGATCATTGGTTCATTCAATGTGACAACTAGACCCAGGAGGTAGCAGAAGGCGTAGAAGATCCAGATCGGGATGGATGAAGGAAGTGAAAGAATATCTATGTAGGACAGGAGTGAATAATTCGAAAGAAAAAGTACAGAATAGTGCAAAATGGAAGGATATTGCAAAGAATGGGATTGATCCATCCAAAATGTGGATCTAGGGGCGTTTTTAGCAACTTTATATAAAAGGTATGTTCCAAGAACGGTCAGAAATGATTTGTGATTTGTTTCTGATCGTTGTCGAAACAGAACTATATAATCGCAAATTTGAGGGAATATTTCGTCATAACGGATACCCAGCAACCACGCAAACAAAATATATCTCTATGATTATGATATTAAAATCATTTAGGATTTTGGACATGCATTGAGATTTGTTTTGTATAAATTATAGCTGTCATCGTTAACTCAAACTCTTTTAATTTTAATTGCTTTTTTATTTCAAACGTACTATTTGCATTCTCTCGTCATTGATCTGATTTTGAAATTTATCTGGTTTAAATTAGGGTACCTATCCATTTCCAGTTATCTTAAAAAATGATGATTTAAGTACCCGACGTAAATATTATCGTTACTACCCTTTACAAATCGTTAAAACATTTTAGAGTTCCTAATTTTAAAATAAAATCTTGTGGGATTATAATTTGTTCTACAAATAAGTTTTTTTTTGATGTATTCCAATGAAAATAATTTATGTACATTATAGCACATGTATTTGTCATTTTCTATGTAATATTTCTTATGCATTTTTAACATTTTTTCGGGCTTCTGCCTGGATAGTCTGTAAATTATTAAAATAAATGATACTCACATCAACTGCATCTAAAGATCTGTTCTGTGTAATTTCGAATTTTTTAAGAATCAATGCCTCTTTAACATTGTAAATGCAGACATTTTTTGATTGGCCTCCAGCTATTAAAGACTCTCCATCAGCAGAGTAACACAGACTTGTGAACGACCTACAATAAAAAAAAAAAATGTATAATAGAGTATAATTTTTTGTCTGGCAAAGCCATATATTAAGAGGGACATAACGGCAACGACGATATTCCTGTTTTGAGTTGAATTTCAACTGTGTGTCGCTATTGTTGGTTGTATTCATTCACATTAAAACCGGATTCCAAACAGAATAAAATTTATTTATTCTTTATTAACGGGGATAGTCGCATCTCATACAAAAAATATAAAATATATAACTTTTATATGCTTAAAACTATCATTAATGAAATAAATAAATAAATAAATAAATAAATAAATAACTAACTAACATTGATTAAAAGAAACGTAACATAGTAAAAATAAATATTTCATAATTCATAAGTTACACATTTGCACATTACATCACCAGCCAATAAAACAATTTTTTAAAATATGTAAAAGAGAGGTGTTAATATAACTCGATAAAATAGTTTCCAGCACATTGACCTTTGGATTTTGTAACTCCTATACACGCTATACTTCCTGAGCGGCTTCATAACACCAAGTCGGACAAATTTTTTCATATACTTCACCCTGCGCGATGGGACATTTTCTGGTGTTGATATGTACCTGTAGTTGTAATGTGAATCGACGATTTTTTATATTACATTAACGATATCACATTTGTCCGACAAAAATCACGTGGCTTTGGGGAAGTTGATACATGTGTAGTTTTAATGTTAATGGACGGTTTTTTATATAACATTAACGAAATCACTATATCAGACAAAAAGCACGTGGCTTGGGGGAAGGGGTCCGACACCCCCACCTTGTCGCTATGGCGTCCCTAAGAAAGTTGATACATGCATGTCCGACAAAAATAATTATGTATAACATATATATTTAGTTCATGTAAGACAAAATAATAGTAATTTTAAAAAACCGACATCAAAATCGTGCTGATGCCCTTAAACATTGAGATTTTTTATTTTCTCGTAGATCATCAGATCCTGACCAATTCTATATGGAACTACCCCTGAGGTGATAAAGAATTATCGTGAAAATACATTAAAAATTAAAAGTTTGATGATTTTCTCATGGACCCAATTATTAAATCTAGACCAAATTTATACGGGACCATCCCTGAGGTATCCCTTTTCTAACAAGAAAGAATCAAAAACCGGGCAACGTAGTAAATAATTATCGCTGAACATACATAAAAAATATATATTCCGACGAATTAAGAACCTCCTCCTTTTTTGAAGTCTGTTAAAAATTGAGTATCAATGTCAGTCGGACAAGAAAGGCCAAAATATTGTGTAACCACATATCATACTCTATTATATATAATAATGTAACTCATGCTTTGAATGTTAGGTGACATAGGGTCACTTTAAAAAATATACAAATTTCAAGTACATTACCAGTAGTAATAATGAAGATTATAGATACAGCTAGAATTCTCCTCATTATGAGGAAGACCTTTTCTTTGGTTTGGATCAAAGGCCATCAAGGTATCATAGGTAATGAAACTGCAGACCAATTTGCAAAATTAGCTACAAACTCTGGAATACTATTAGATGAACCATTAATGCCATCATCGGATTTAAAATCTTTTTTAAGAAAAAATAATAAGAAAGCTGGCAAGAATTATATTCCAACTCAATAGTAGGAGTACGGTTTCGAGAGACAAATCCCAAAATTAGTAGAAAGCCATGGTTTATTGATATTTCAAATCGGCATATGATTAAAACTATAAACAGAATAAGATGTAAACATGGGCTATATCCAGAACACAAATTTAAGATAGGTTTGGCAGATTCCCCATTTTGTAATTGTAGGCAATTGGGTAATTTACAACATTTAATCTTTAGCTGTCCTAATTTTCAAAATCTAAAGAACCTGTAATTAACAGGAGCAACACTCCCCACCAACTTAGATGCGCTTTTATGTTCAAAAAATATAAAACTACTTGTTTTATATGAACATTTGAAAAAAATGAATCCAGATATTTAAAAAAAAATACAGATATAATAAATAATAATAAATAAAAAAAAACGAAAAAAAAAGAAAAAAAAGAAAAAAAAAAACAGAAAAACAAGACAAAAAAAACAAAAACGAAAAAAACAAAAACGAAAAAAACAAAAAAAAAAAAGAAATATATATATTTCTATAAATATACATATTTCTTTTTTTTTTTTTTTGTTTTTTTCGTTTTTGTTGTATTGTATTGTTGTAATTTGTGAAAATTGTAAGTAGGTTTAGATTCGTTTTAACAACATTAGCTCTGGCCAATTGATCTGTGATCAAGGCCATTATACAAAACACACATACACATAGGGCCATTGGCATCACTATACTCTGTTTTTAAACTAAGAGGAGCGATTTGAATTTAAGTTGGCAATTTTGTAGCCTTCTGATTGGTCAGATTACAGTCAGTTTCACACATTACTTTTTAGCATGAACATCAGCTAATAATTGCTATTGTTGACAGTTCTGACATTTTATAATTTGATATCTCATCCATTACTTAGTTTTTACTTTATTTCGTAAATAATAGTTCTTCAGTAAGCAATTGTATTGAAAATCTACAATTATGGATCCTTCTACACTGAGTACTATTAAAGGTAGCAATTCCTGAAAAGCCTTATAAGAAAGGGAAGACACCTTATTATTTTACATGCTGATTCTGAAGGTTTTGTAGAAAATGCATGATTGGTTTTCGAAGGTAAAAAGATGAGAGATTACCATGAAGATATGAATTCCGAAGTATTTTAGAAAAAAATAATTTTATTACTGATTTTTTAAAACTAAAAATTGATGAATTTCTAACCAAAATGATTAAAATGTAACTAAATATTCAAGCAAATTTTATTTATTAGAATAGAATAAAACTATTTACAAAATTGTTATAACATTTAAAACACCATCTACTACTTTAGGGATAATCTTAATTTGGCACAATGAGAACATTATTTTCACAAAAAATATTTTAAAAATACTTAAAATTAATACATGTAGTGTTATGAAAATGTTGGTTCCAATTTTCAAAACAAATTCTGACTCATAGGCCTGTAAACTTTTGAATGCCTTTATTTGCCCTCTAGCGTATTAACCATGGGTTAACACTAAATAAGCCATAATATCCACATTACTCATGGAAGAGATACCAGTTACTGTGTGATCCACTTGTCATTCACTGATTAACTTTTAGTTTTTATACCTATAACAAATATATCCTTAAAAATGTAAACAGATCTTTATATTTTATACTAACCTGGCTACATCTGGATATTCCATTAACAATTTTCTTAAATATTTAATATCCATTTTAAAAAGATCATAGTTATTCTCAAAAAGTCGATTTCAAAAGCAAGAAAAAAGTATTTCTGACATCAATCAACAACCATATTGAATTTAATTTGACAGTGACATTTCGTTTTAGACACACAATTCAGATCACAATAATGTGAAATTTGCGACCGTTGTCTGGGACCAATTAAAAAATTACTTCTATGACATTTATTCGTTTCTTAACCGCTCATTGGCCGTTCACCGATTAAGGCCGATAAAGATAATTATTTCATAAATTTTGAACACGACTATATTTCGAAACTCGCTCTTAGTAACAAATCTAGTTACTTTTCCCTGTGTAAATGCGTCTTTTCAATTCGCTCCTCCTAGTTTAAAAACAGAGTATAGTAGTTAAGAAATAAGAGAAGCTTAAAATGACATTGTCAATGGAAAAATGAAATTGTCAATGGAGAAATGTCATTTTAAGCTTGGCTTTTTTTAACAAGTAGTGTAAATTGAACATAATAAGTTAGAATTAATTGTAAAAATATAGTGATTATTACTGAACTAAATGTGACTAGAAAGAAATAAAAAGAAACGAATTGAATTAAGTTTATTTTAAATTAGTTGTTGTGATTATTCCTAGAGTTTTAAATAAAAGGTTAAAATTACAGTTTAAGTGAATTAAGGTAATTACCAGACTTTAGGTTCATCTCAAGAAGAATCTTTAGAATAAAATAAATACTATTTAGTGTATGCGTATCTATAATAAAATATACCTAGTAAATATCTAACATACTAACTTACTTGGCTTCTAACGATTTTTTGGCAGTTATAAGGTCAGTTTCAGATCTCCCACTTCCCAAATCATTTCTTCCTTCTATCGATGCGACTTGTTGGGAAGTTCGTAGATTGAAAGTGGATATTTGACCGTTCAAAGTTGCTACTGCTACTTCCTGACCGTCTGGTTTAAAAGCTAAGCTTATTCCGTCAGAAGCCAACATAACTGTTTCATGAGCAGAACCTTTTTCAATAGTATCCCATATTTTCATAGTTTTATCCCACGATACAGATACCATTACAGTACTGGTTAATGTAGGACTGAAGGCTAAGCTGGACTATAAAAAAATAAATGAAATTTCAAGAAGGTAAAATACGGTGTTATTTTAGATATGTTTAGGCATAAATTCTTCATTTTTCGTATACAGTGTGTAAGTTATGGAACCATATGAAAAACTTTTGCAGTACCAAAATAATGAAAAACTTTTGCAGTACCAAAATAATGAAAACCAAGAAAATCTGCCGAATATTCACAAAACATGTAAAACATGTAAAACTAATTACAATAAAAAAAATATTCAAAAATGCCACTAACACCGTAATTAAATAAACCACAAATTCAAGCAAAAATGTAAATTTTTGGAAAATGACTTAAGATAGTACAGACAGCTTTAGTGTTATCAAAACTATATCCTATATCTTTTTCAAAAATTTAAGAAAAAAGGATTTTTTATACTTTTTTGACACTCTTAGAAAGGACTTATTTCCAGACACATGTTTATATAAGATTTTTTCCTTATTTCGACACATATTTAAAATATTTTCCATTTCTCGCGAAACACCCCGTATACGTATAGTTTTTAATTTTTTTACTTTTGGATTTTTTTGAATATTTTTGAATTTCTTGAATTTTTTGAATTTTTTTAATTTTTTAAATTTTTTGAATTTTTTGAATTTTTTGAATTTTTTGAATTTTTTGAATTTTTTGAATTTTTTAAATTTTTTAAATTTTTTTGAATTTTTTGAGTTTTTTTAATTTTCTTTTATAATAATTATGTATTATATTTAAAATTTTTATTTAGGATAATTTTTATTACTTTTATACAGTACAGGTCTAAAGTCCCCCATTTATTTTTTGAACCGTAATTAATTGATATGAATCCATAAAAAAACTTTGATTTTAAACGAGAATAGTAGTGCCAAAAGCTAAAAATTTGTAGTAAGCCAACTGATAGCATTGAAAATTTAAAGCATAGTATTCGTTATGAGTAAAAAGAAAACATTTTATTTTTATTGATGTCATTGGAAAGGGTTTGGAACAAGCTTTCAAATGTATCACTTGCCATATGATCTATTTAAAATTATTTTCCAAAACAGCTTCCGTCCGCCAGTTTTAAAGATTACGTCATCTAATATCATTAAAGAGGTAGTATACATTCCTTGGTTGTTTCCCAAAATTACAAATTATTAACTTTTACGGTTAAAAAATAAATGGGGGGGGGGGGAGGGACTTTAGACCCGCACCCAAATTTATGTTTTATACACTTCCAGAGTCTCTATCAACTTTAATTATTTACAAGTAATTTTTATCTTTTTCACTATTGTATTATATTGAATTCTAAATAAAGTTTTATTATATTATATTAAATTATAACTTACTACAGGTCCTTCATGTCCAGCGAGCATTTCCAAAAGTCTACCCGTTTTGACAGACCATAAGTAAATTTCAAATATATCTTGACCACCAGCTGCTACAAATTCTCCACTACTATCGACAGCTACGCAAGAAAACTGAACAGGTCTGGTTGAAGTAAACGTTCTAAAATTACGATACCTAAAAAAAAGTAAAATTTATCATAACAAAATAAAGAACTAAAATTTCTTGAATGTTGTATACCTTATAATATCAAATGCTCTTACGGTACTATCGAGGGAAGCAGATACAAAAAATTTCTTATTTCCACTGAAAGCCACTGCAGTGACAGCATTGGTATGTTCACTAAATGTCACGAAACAAAAACCAGAATGAATATTCCACAATTTTACTTTACCGTCTTCGCCACCGGTTGCCAAAAGTTGTCCATCAGTCGAGTATGTAATGCAAGACATGTTGTTTGAGTGACCTTGTTGTTTTAAAACGTACGTTTCACCTAAAACATAAAAAAGCCTACATTAATCGAGGGTTCTGCAATAATGAATAGAAACACCAAAACTTTGCACATATAATTTGAAATTATTTATTTGATTTCAAAAATTTAAAAACCAGTTAAAAGGATAATAGAAGTACACAATTTGATGTTTTTTTATTTTTAACCGACTTCAAAAAAGGAGGAGGTTCTCAATTCGTCAGAATATTTTTTTTTGTATGTTCAGCGATCATTCTTTACTACGTTGTCCAATTTCTATGATTTGTTAGAAAAAGTTAATCTCAGGCATCTTTGATGTCCTATATAAATTTGGTCAAGATCTAATAATGGCGTCCATAAGAAAATCATCAAACTTTTCTTTTGTTTGGTATTTTCAGCGATGCTTATGTACCACGTTATCCCATATCTATGATTCTTTTTTTGTTATAAAGGGGATACCTCAGGAGTAGTTCCATATACAATTGGTCAGTATCGGATTAGTTAGGAGAAAATAAAAAACCTCAATTTTTAAAGATATCTGCACGATTTTGAAGTCGTTTTTTTAAAATTACTTTTATAACTATCATTTCATTATATTAAAAAAAAACATGTTTTTTTTCATTTTATTTATAAAAAATTAATAATTTTAAAAACATCAACTTATAGATATTTTTTTTAGATTTAAAAGGTTTTTACATTTGCAAAAACAATTCATTAAGGTTCAATAATATGCAACAAAATATGTAAAATGTGTCTAAAATTCTAGAATTCAGATATTGTTGTTAATGACGTGCTCGAGGAGAACGTCACAATCTATTATTTATTTATGGATTTCCAATACGTAAAGGAAAAAATATTATAAATTACATATTAATCTTAATTGATATAGTTAGTTAGCAGGTATAATCACAATTAAAACCAACAGACAATTTAAAATGGACAATTTAAAATAGACAATTTAAATATAGACACAATCCAAAAATAACAAAAAAGACAATTTAAGAAAATATAAATATAACAATGTAAAACATAATTTTTCTATAAAAATTAAACATAATTTTTTTACAAAAATTAAGAATTTTAATATAACGATTTTAAGGCATTCTTAAACCAACTTAAAGATTTGCAGAATATATCCAAAAGTCAATAATTATTATATTCACGAGGCAAACGAGATAATGGACTCTAATAAACATAATTGGTTGAGTATGATTGAATATAAAATAAAAGTCTATTTGTTGATTCTGGGCCGAGTATTGAAAGAAAATTGTGACAATATATTATGACAGTTCCCATGGCCATTAATCAATTTATATACAAATAATTTCCCCAGTTATACTATGTTAGAACTCATACTTATTGTTTGATAGTTGGTTTCGCCCCACCTATAACCCATCAGTCTTAAGAAATTGACGACGCATTGATAAAAAGGACACCGAACAACAGATCCATACTCAAGACCTGACCTAACAAATGATGAATATACAAGTCTTATACTGTTCAGAGGTAGATCTTTACTGTTTCTAAGTATAAAACCGATATTTTTAAATCTTATAGAATTTAATTTTTGTATGGCTCTTAAAGTGTAATTCTTTATCCATAATAATACAAAGCGTATATCAAAACAAACAAATTTTAAACACGTCAACAATATGTCGACAGTCCTAACCCTGATATAAGTGTGAAGAGGTTTTTTGAATGTACAATACTTGTTAAAATTAATTAAATTATTCCATGCTAAAAAAAAATGTTTATAGGTATTCAAATTTACGTGCTTCAGATTGTATTAAAATTTATTCGTTATTCAAAATTTATTTCCATTTTGTAAAATTATGTCTTATTTATTTGTTGCTTTTGATAACAAGTCGACAGGTGGGTACATAATAAAAGTTTTTTTAATTTTCCTAATAAAGTAATTAACTAATAAATTGTTTACAGTTATTAAAATTAACTAAACATTTTTTCCTTTTATTCACCTTTATAAACACACTTCGCAAGGAATTTAAAACCGTTCAGAGCATTTAATTTGTTTATTGTCGCTACTTTCCCCTATATTTGCATCTTCATCGAGACTCAAAAGCAGGTAGCTAATCCCTACTCACTATATTTCTCTCATAGAAGCACGGACATTTCGTTTGTTTATGAAAGTAAGGGTTCTTTGCCAGAGTCTTGTTTCAGAATCTGTTAATTCCGAGAAAAAATAATTAGGGAATAGTCTAGATAGATAGAGTAATGATAACCTTGTATTAAGAAAATATTAGTTTAGAAAATAAAATATTAACTTACTTTGCCACTCCCAAACTAATAACTGCCCTAATCCGCTACAACCTAGAGCGATCCAATCTCCAGTGTTGTTTAAAGATATTGAACTAATTTTTTGTTCGGAAATACTGAGAGAATGTATGATATTAACATCGGGTAACTCATGTATAAAAAAGGCGCCAGTAGAATACCCTAAAATTAAAACAAAAGTTATTCAAATTAAAATATTTTAGAATGTAAAATCTACCAGTTACTAAAATTTTGGTTTTTTTATGATACGCAGCAGAAGTAAGGACTGCCTCTTTATTTTCCTTTCTTACATCATCGGCCAAATAATGTCTAGCTAATCTTTTGTAAAAAAGTTTGCTGATGTCTTTATTCTGAGAGTCCTCGTCATTTACGTTCACTTCACTTAATGCTTTTGTGATTTCTTCTTCAGTTCTTTCCAGAGCTTTAGTTGCATCCACGTCATCTTCGTCAGATTCACTAGAGTTTCTCTATATAAATAACGTAGACGTTTTACTCATTAGTTCATAAATTAAAAAAATAGTGCCTATACAGGAAGTTCCCTAATAATATTCGAATATTTAAGGGTGTGAATCTACATGAAAAATTATTGCTAGTTTGCTTTATAAAAAAATAAAAACGGTTATATTGTCCGAGAAAATTAATGTAATTATTGAAGATTAAAAAAAAATAATATTTGTAAAGCAAACTATCACTAATTTTTCATGTAGATTTACACCCTCAAATATTCACATATTATTAAGGAACCCCCTCTGTATAAGTACTAAATATTATCAGTACACATTTTAAACTGAACACATTAATATTCGCTCCGTGCGCGACAGCAGCGCCAATTCGTTTTGGTACTAGGGGACTATTTCTGTGTATACTGACGTATACTACTACGTATACTGACGAAAAGTATATATGTTACTTTTAATAAAAGTATATGGATTTGTAAAACAAGTAAAACATTAATTTATTATTATTATATATTTTTATCGCTTAAATTAAAGAAAATTATGTATAATCAATAAAAATCAATAATAAAATATAGACAGGCAACAGTATTTACTGGAAAATGTATGAGAAATTGCATAAGTCTAACAAGTTGTCATTGAAGAATTAGATTATTCTGTCAAAATAAAAAAATACCATTTAATAATAGCGTGAAGTTAAAATGTATGAAAAAAGGATCGTTATTTATATTTTCATTTTTGTTTGAAAGAAAACATAGAATGAATGATTAAAACTGGTTTCCCATCAGTAAGTCACAAAATTGCATTCCAGCCACATATAATAATCAAAGGAAGAAATCATGAAATCTAGTCCTTGCTGAATGAACATTTAAGAATAAAGGGATATTAAAGAACATCGTAAAATGATAATTTATTTATTTAAAACCTTTCAAGTTTCTGATGTCTACTATTTCCAGCATTACTGTTATTTTTACAAAAATAAAGGTAATTTTTCTTCTTATTGTACACCTATCCATTTATTTCTTTGATTTAATTTCCACTTTGCTACTGAATTTTTTTATATAAGTTTCACTGTTTTTTTTGCTAGTATTTGTACAATTTTCAACACAGCAACTCCGGTTGCTCATTGTATTGTTTTTACCTACTTTTTTTGAAAAAAAGTAGAATGTATACGTGTATTTGATATGCCAAAATTACAAAATATCGCCCTAAAATGTACGAATTATCCGCAGCCAGCGCTAGTATCGCTTTTGCTTCCCTTTCCATGACTTCGCAAGGTAAACATTACCTTTTTCTTTTTCGAAGGAACCATGTCCAACGGAACCAAATCTTTAGGATCAATGCTACATTCCCAGATACAAGTTTGACCATTTTTACTAATTGTCGTAATGTCATAATTGTTTTCTTCAAAGAAACAGCCAACGATCGCATCTGTGTGATTACCCAAGGAGCATATCCGAAAATTTGCGTATCTAAAAAATATAAACACACTTTAGTTTATATACAGGGTGTTTCAGATTTAAGTACCGTAAACAGGAAAACCTGTAGATCTTAACTAATTATAAGAAAAGCTAAATATAATTTTCCTGTACACGTCCCAGTCTTAACTCTACAGGGCGATAAAGTGTATTCATAAATACATAATTTTATAAATAGCTGCCTAATAATAATAATAATAATCAAGAATACATTTTTGCGAAGTTTTTATAATATCGTACTATGTAGTTTTAAATCTGTAAACTCTTTTTTTTAGTATATCAAACCGAGATAACTATATAATTTTATACCAATTGCGACAATACAATCTTGAAAATAGAAAAATCTAACAAAGAAAAACTTGATTTTAAGAGAAATTATAATATCCCCTTTATCCGATTTTTAGACAACCAATACCACTCAAAACTAGAAATTAAAAACTTCAATTTTTCCTACTCAAAAAAATGTTTGCTATAAAATGCCAACAGAGTGATAGAAACGTGTCTGAAAAAACTCTACTATTTTGTAAAATCCATAGTTTTTAACTATTAAAATAAAAATTCAGAAACAAATCTCAAAACTCTCCCTAAGAATTATTAAGACCATCCCCAAAACCCAAAGTTGAAAATAAATACTTGGAAATTTGAAAAAGCCTGTCGCAGCCGGGAATCGAACCCAGACATCCTTGTATGCTAGACAAATGCCCTTTCTTCCAGACCATCACGACATTGAATGTCGAGATTCCTAGCCATACATTTTATGTGCTAGTTTGGGCCAGACGGCGTTCAAGCTTGTTCTCAAATACCGATGCTGTATAGAGGCATTTGAAGATAAAGATAAGTGCAATTAAATGATAAGTATAAAATTTTGTGAAATTAATTTGGAGGGTCAGTTTTATTTAGTACAGATTCGCAGGCTACACCAGAAGCTAGTTTAGAAAATTTAACATTTTGTTCACTAAAAATTCTTTGGATAATTGTTGTTTTTCAGTATAGTTTTGTAATATACTGCAATTAACTGTGTCATGATCTGACACTCTTGTATTAATAACATAACATTTTACCTTTTGTGTATCTATATTCGGACAAATGTAGTCTAGTAAGTTATTGTTTGTGGGTTCTTCTACATGCATGACTAAACTAAACCTATTTAATGAGTTTGTTAGTTTGTGGACGTTTGATTGAGCATAAGCTAAATAATTTAACTTAAAATCTCCAGGTAAAACTATTGCAGCACTTACTGGTAGTAGCTTTAAAAGTAATTCTACACCCAGTAAGAAATTATTGATATTATAACTGGGAGATCTATAAATGCAAATTAAATATAAATTTAAATTTTTGCAGTAAGCAGCTGAGATTTCCAATTCTTTTTTAATGTTTATGTTTTCAAATTTGTTGATTGCAATAAGAGGATTCGATTTAGAAAAGGTATGTTTACCAAGAATAAGAGATCTCCATAAGATTTAGACCAAAAGAATAAAGTTATGACACTGTAATTTTATCAATACAAACTCGGGCTCATTATAAGTTGCCAACAGCACCTCTAACCAAGCAATTTTATTTCTGATCGATCGAATGTTTAATAATATTAGGAATATACTTCTATTTGATCTAAAAAATTGCAAGTAGTATCTTCAATTTCATTAAGGTTAACAATTGTCATTACCATTAATTTTTTTGGCCCTTTCATTTGTTACGCTGTTCAATGACTTACATTTACAATAAACACGAAATACAAATTTCAAATTTTTAAATTTTTTGACACTTTCAATTTGTTTTACAAGTTTACAGCCTATTTCAGATTTATTTATTTTATTTTTATTATTACTATTGATATCTACATACATAATGTGACCTTCAGAGTAATCATTAAGATAATGAGCGTAGTCATAAAGTTTTACATTAAATTTTTCAATAAACTTATTTTTAAATTCATCATAAGATTTAATAACCAATATAAAGACGACTTGCATGTCTTAGCATCGGCGAAATGTTGGTCAGGGTATGTATTCTTCTTAAATAAAAAACTAGTGAATGAAGATAGCCTTAAAGGGACTAAAAGAGTATCTTTTACTAACAATAAATATATGGGTTCTACTCTTTTAGTAAAAAAGTAGTAACTTATTTTTCCATTGGTCTAGCAAAATTACAAGCATTTCCATGTACAAGACCATAGTAATATATTGCTTTTGGGAAATAATATTGTAAAAAACTTATTGGAGCGAAGAACAACACAATTACATCAGTGTGTATTTGTCCCATTCCCTATCCCATGAAGTAGATTCTTACTTATCAATTGGATATAGTTTAGTTGCCATATCCTTTGATCCTACTGCTAAGATTTTGGAATCAAAAGACCAATCAAGGCAGGTAGTTTCATCATAGGCTCCATGAAACACTCGTTCCATTATGAAAGCATTATATTCACCGGAATAGGGACCAGGTGCTTTAAATACAAAAACTAAAAAAATAAATAAAAATATTGAGGTCTTTTAGAACCAATGTAAATAATTACTTACCATTATTTTCTTTACAAACTGCAAAATGTTTCCCATCTGGGCTGAATTTAACACACCTAACTTTTCTTTTAAATCTATATTTGTGTATAATTGTCTGAGAAATCAGACTTATCATATGTGCTTCGCCTTCTTCATTTATAGCTATCAATGTGCATCCATTGGGACTTAAATCTAATGATGTATAATTATATCTACTCTCAACGGGTAATGTAGTTGATTTATTACTGAAATATAAAATAATAGATATCTATGAATAAACCTCAAAGTCCAAAAACCATCAACTATTTTAAATAAATAAACTTGTTATAGGACTAGTTTTGTCTTCATCAGACATGATCAGGTAAATTATTTTATTGACATAACCAGCCAATGAAAAGTATATCTATCTTTCCATTCAGTAACAGTAAGTTGAAGTGCTGATTCACATGAACGGTTAGATCTAAAACCAGATTAGTCACTAAAAAGTAATTTTTTTTTATATTCTAACATATGTTGGTAAACTACTAACTACTAGATAGTGCATTGACTTGTGACCATTTGTTTGCTAAATTAGATACAATTACTTTTAATTCTTGAGGATTTAATATTTTAAATTCGCTGCAACCACCTTCATCATAGTGATCAATGTGACAGGTAAACCCAACATCTTTTATGCCAGAAATAATATTTTCAACACTTTTCACAAAAAATCTATTAAAACAATTTGCTAATTCATTTTTTTATCTAATAAGGACTTTTTGACCATTGTTTTCAAATTTAATACCATTAGCGAAATAAGTAGTAAACTGTTTTGGATTTATTAAAGTTTTCCAGATTAAATGAGGGTTCCATCAATTTGATTATAATAAAATTGGCTTTTTTACTATAATACTATTAACAACAGCATTTACGTTTATTTTTAAATAACACATTAATATTCGCTCTGTGCGCGATAGCACCGCCAATTCGTTTTGGTACTAATGGACTATTTCTGTGTATACTGACAAATACAATTTTTAATAGAATTAGTAATTAAAAAGTATATATGTTAGTTTTAATAAAAGTATATGGATTTGTAAAACAAGTAAAGCATTTATTTATTATTATTATTATTATATATTTTTATCGCTTAAATTAAAGAAAATTATGTATAATCAATAATAAAATATAGGCAGGCAACAGTATTTACTGGAAAATGTATGAGAAGTTGCCTAAGGTCTAATAAGTTGTCATTGAAGAATTGGCCTATTCTGTCAAAATAAAAAAATACCATTTACTAATAGCGCGAAGTCAAAATGTAAGACCGTACAGATTCGGTAAGTTTGGGCTATTTTTTTTTTAATATGAGTAGATAATGTTTTATAATATTTACGATTTTGTCTATACATAAAAAAGGATCATTATTTATATTTTCATTTTTGTTTGAAAGAAAACACAGAATGAATGATTAAAACTAGTTTCCCATCAGTAAGTCACAAAATTGTATTCCAGCCACATATAATAATCAAAGGCAGAAATCTTGAAATTTAGTCCTTGCTGAATGAACATTTAAGAGTAAAGGGATATTAAAGAGCATCATAAAATGATAATTTATTGTTTATTTAAAACCTTTTAAGTTTCTGATGTCTACTATTTCCAGCATTACTGTTATTATTACAAAAATAAAGATAATTTTTCTTCTTATTGTACACCTATCTATTTATTTATTTGATTTAATTTCCACTTTGCTACTGAAATTTTTTATATAAGTTTTAATTTTTTTTGCTAGTATTTATACAATTTTCAACACAGCAACACCGGTTGCTTATTGTATTGTTTTTACCTACTTTTTTGAAAAAAAGTAAAATGTATACGTGTATTTGATATGCCAAAATTACAAAATATCGCCCTAAAATGCACGAATTATCCACAGCTAGCGCGTATCGCTTTTGCTTCCCTTGCCATGACTTCGCACGGAGTGAATAAAAACAGCGGTATTATAAAGTAATCAGTCTTAAATTTGGCAGAATACATGCTCCCCTCACATTTTTTATATGGGAATTGGGACGCCAAAAGACGTTCCTTCGTTTATCAGCGATATTAATTTAAACGCCAGACGGCGTCCTGCCACATTTGGCACGTCAGCGAAGACGCCGATCAGCGTCACTGTCCATTAACGTGTCATAAATTACAATTAATTAAATTTAAATTAATACTGAACAACTCTGTTTCTGTCAAGTTCCTAATTTTTTTATTTATTGGTAAAATTAATTCTTTCACTGTAAAAAACATTTAATAGATATTAAGGAATGATCAGTAAGATTAGGTTCATGCAAAACAGTTGCAAGGTATTATCCCAATTTGTTAACACATAGTCAATTAAGGTTATACTGCTAATGGTAATTCTTGTGAAAATATTTATATGTTGAGATATACTTACCATTCCTACTAAAAAGGACTTTAATCTTTTTGACATAAAATCCATCAGATAAAAAATTAAAATCATCAATGAACACTGTTACAAAACATTTCTTCACAAATATTTTCCAAATGATCCAAGAATGTAGCCTGACTTGCACTTGGTGAGAGATATAGACTGCCTATTACCCATACCACAATATGTAAGATAAAACTTACACCAATAATTATTTTTATGAACGAATGTTTTATAATTTGAAAATTAGATTCCTTTTCTTATATAAAAAACAATACCTTCTGTGTGTCTAGAGTCTGACTTACATCTAACAAGTGTATGATTATTAATTTCAATTTCAAAGTTGTTGATATCCTTTGTTTCACTAAGAAGAATCAATGCAAGATTGTTACAGCAAACACCTCTTATTAATCGAGTGTTATTTGCTAATAGACTTTCAATATTTAAATATAATTATATTTTAGTTTACCATTGTTAGAAGAGTTTGGGATTAATTTACTGACGATTTTAGGAATACAATTAATATATTTTATACATTTAGTATCATTACCTGCACTAATAATGGAGTCAAACTTTAATTCTTTGTAATAATTCCGCTGTTTAATCGTTTGGTCGGAATATATTTTAACTGAGGGAACTTTATCAATAAAATATATTTATTACTGCTTCCTTTGATGAAGCATTTAACAATTATTATATTGAATGTTTTGGGTAACAAAATGATTGACTTACTTTTTTAAATCAAATATAGTCACTCGGTTTCCAACTGGGCTGATTACAGAGTTTCCATCAGGAGTAAATAGCAAATCACCATTTCTGTAAACTGTCCCTAAGAGGTTTTGAAACTAAAATATTTAATTATCTTACTATTTGATTGTTTATTTTTGATTAACTATTTACCTTATATTGGAATTTCATTTTTTATAGGCACGTTATGTTATGTTTATTTATTTCATTCACAATTCACGAGACATCAAGCAATAAAATTTGAAAAGTTGGGTTATGTTTCTTGAGTTTCTTCTTCTTCCTCTAGTTCCTAAATAATGGCCTGACGTTAGGCACAATATAGCCCTTGTCCCTTGCCTTGGCACTCCTGTAGAAATGGCCAAAACATAGTAGGCATTGCAACGACCGGTAAGAACTTACGTGAGTCGGACTTGGGTAAGTCGTCCTTGAACTAAAATCGAAGTTCGGTTACAACGTCTCTAAAGTTCTAGGTGGCTTCGATGTTACACTGGAATTTAGAGATGGATATTAGCAAATATGTAACTTTTAAGTACATTTACGAATTTGTTACTACCCATCTCTAAATTCACGCGATATAACCGAACTTCGATTTTCGTTCAAGGACGACTTACCCAAGTTCGACTCAGCTGAGTTTTGTTTATAAATACCATACGGGCCTTAGGGTTGTAATGTCTTTGCTCCGAGCAATTGCTCGGAGTGTCTTTGGATATAGGCTATATTTGACATACTAAAAATCCGTTCTATCAAGGAGACCGGAAAAATGCATCCGATGTGGATTCTCATACTGCGTTTGAGAATCCACATCGGATGCATTTTTTACATCTCGAGCGTTTTTTTATCCACATCGGACACATCTGTCCCATTACATTTACGTATACTGCATCACGTGATCAAAGATTTTTTACATCTCAGATGCATCCGATGTGGATTCTCAAACGCAGCATGTATCTCAGATGCATCCGATGTGGATTCTCATGCCGCGTTTGAGAATCCACATCGGATGCATTTTTTACATCTCGAGCGTTTTTTTATCCACATCGGACACATCTGTCCCATTACAATTACGTATACTGAATCACGTGATCAAAGATTTACTACATCTCAGATGCATCCGATGTGGATTCACATGCCGCGTTTGAGACCTTCCCACTGGTAATTCATTTGTTTGGAATGCCTAATTGAACGATTTATTGTTCTTGAACGAACCAAGACATCGCACTCTTTTTGGTCGGAGCGTGTTTCCTGAACGCGCTCATGTGATGTGACAGGTGACAGAATATTTGACAATCCGGTAAACATACGAATTTTTGAAGAGCACAGGAGCACTTTCTAGAATTTTTTTTTTCTGTTCGGTTTATTATCAGTAAGCATACTTATTAGATATTATTTCTTTAAAAAAAGTAAGTGTAAAATAGTCTAGACCCAAGAGGCCGCAGTGTTCTGGACTAAATATAACCCTAAACTCAGATATTTTTATTAATATGAATTTCTAGGAAATTAACATTTAAACAAGAAATGGGAAATAGCGTAATTGGTAATAACAATCACTGTAGAGATAAAATGGCAAAACAATACACATCTGTTGATAAATTTGAGTTCCATGGTCTACTGGAAGAACAGGATTTAAACAATGGTTTAATTTTTAATGGCACCTTTATTCCTGATGAAATTTTAACTCAAATTTTAAGTTTTATACCTTCTAAACGGTTATTACCTTTAACATTAGTTTGTAAAAAATGGTGCAATATTATAAAATCTGAAATCTTCTGGATGGAAATTTATAATTATGATCATCCTAACAAAGCCAAACTTTTGCCTTGGTATGTTTACTACCTTTACTATACAACAGCTAATTTTAGTAATTTACTAAAGAACGGAAATGGACAAGAACAATTTGCTCATTGGGTGATATTGAAAAATTTAGGTGATCAATTCAAAATAGAAGATCCACCTTGTGGAACGATACCTCTGCCTGAAGGTGTTTCAGATTTTAATGGTCATACATGTTGCTTTGCTACATCATATTATGAATGTACCAAAATTCAGGTAAATATTTAAGGAGTGACCCATTACCAGAGTGTAACCAAATGGGATTTTTATAATATCTTTTTATAATTGCTATCAATTTAATTTGTAGGAAATAAATTTAGAGAAAAAAAGGCTTCTCAGATACATTATGAATAAATATAAACCACAAATTATCGCTTCTGAATGGACATCTCCTAGATTTGACTGTGGTTCAAAATATACACTAACATTCAAGGGATTCGGGGAAGACTATGTACCAACAAAATACACTGATGAATATATGTATCAAGACAATGTCTTATTTCAAGAAAGTAAATCTGTTATTTTTCAACAGTGGACAGATAAAGCGTGGGAAAAAGTAACTAAATTTTCAATATTTTAAAAAGATTGCTAATACAAACTAACTTTTAATATATAAAGATGAAATCAGACTGATCAAACGACCATCCAGTGTACAATATATTATTCGCTGATGGTTCTCATTAAATTACAAGGACTTGAAATTATGGATGGTTGAGAAGTCTTATTTCAACCTAACTACAACATATACTTGAAATATATTAATGTATTATTATTTTAGGTAGAAATAGTGTTAGAAAATTATCCTGATAATGTGAAGATGTTAGTTTTTGAACATGAAGGCAATGACACTCAGTTTTGGAAAGGGCACTATGGAAGTAAAATGGCAGGAGGTGTTGTAAGATTTGTGTTTGACAGTATACAACCTGAGAAAAAGACAAATTAGTGTTGAAAAGAGTTTTATTATAAAACCTTCCATGATATTTTCAAATATACATAAATAGAATAAAGGAATGAGGTGGGACACACTTAATTTTTTGAAATTATTATAAAATATTTGTGTTCAACAAATTAAAAAAAAAATCTGATGTGTCCAACATATGACTTTCCTGTCTAGTTATTACAGGTTTTTTTTTTTTTTTTGTTATTTTGTATAACTTATTGTATCACCCCTGTAAATGTCTTACTTGAAACATTTTTTATAAATCGTTGGTATACAAGAGAATGTGACTGTCCAAAATTTTACATTTTTTAGTTTGTAATGCCCATGTATCTCAAATTCAATATTATTTATTAGGAAAAAATGAACAACTTGAAAAATGCTTATAGTGGGTTGGCTCAGTGCTTAGAGTCATGACTCTGAGATCGGAAGGTCTTAGGATCGAATCCCACCGGAGGCAGGAATTTTTATTTAATTAAAAATAAAAAAAATAAATATTAATTCTAATGCATAGGTAGGATTCCCCACTCGACCATTCACTGTTGGGTTCTAATTAACAGTGCTGTTATTAAAGTGGCGCTGGGAAACAGTAACAAGGCCTACACAGAACACGAGGCTAATGGCCGTAGTAGTCGACGCCGATGACACCAAATTAAAAAAAAAAAAAATTTAAACTTCCATAATGAGCAAATAATTGATTTGATTTTATAATCATAAGCAAATCATTAAAATACTAATAACTCAAAACTACTTTCGGTGGGCTTGGTCACCTTCTTTTGTATACCGACGATATATTCATTACCAACGAAAACACCGGTTAATTAATTAATTTTTACCTTTCCTCAAATTTTTCTATTACGGTCCATTTTGGGAAAAATCATGTATAAAACAAAAATTCCAAGAATTATATCGCAATCAACTTTTATTGGAAAAATTTTCTTAAAATGTCAAATTTCTCGAATACGAACAATTAAAGGAAAATTATGTATAGGACAAAAATTATAGAATAAGATTACAAGCAACTTTTATTAAAATAATTTTCTTCTTCAAGTGTAAATAATTGATGTAGCCCCCAATGTTCCGACTAATCTAATCAGTTCACTGCAGGATGGATTAAACCTTATATGAATTTGGTGTTTTTCTCTTTATCCAATTCGAAATTGGAACTTTTTCTCAAATATCTCGTATTACTTTCATCTGAATTATTGTTGTCACTCCTTTCAAAAACTGGATCATCTATTAATGTTACCTTCGGGCCAAAAGATGCACCCAAAATTTGAATCTATTTTTCCCGGTAAAAAGGGCGTAAATCATTTTATCGCCATTTCAACGTTCTTTCTAGAGTTTGTAAAAAAAAGTTGCATATACATATAAATTCAGAAACAGTTTTGTTTTTAAATAACTGTGACGATAGTTTAATTTATTTATAGTTTATTTATTTAAAACACTGTTTACAATTTATTTATGACGTACTATTTAATTTATCTAATACTTAGACACTGACTAACAATTCTAATTTATTTATTACAATTTAACTTTTCATTCCAATACTCTGTACTAAACTATATACAACTGACTTCCGTCTTCGTACTCGCGATATTTATATCAAGCCAACTCTGTAACCATAATACTCTAGACGGTGTAGAATATCCTATTCCATCTCTATGAATCAACGTTACGTACCTACCGCGTCGAGAAGCGTCTGATTGTCTCTATATTGCCAGCGCGCCGCTAGATTCCATATCGCGGGAGTAAACAACGGACAGGGTAGGCTTTCGCGCGACATTGTCCCGTCCTTAAGAAATAGTTCCTCCTGTAACTAAAACTGAATGATTGTACCTGCAACTGGATTCTCTTACAATTTCCGGTTGCGTGGAAGTAACAAGGGACTGTCTTCTCTGTAACCTGGACACTGGGCGAATGGTCCAGCAATATCTAGGCCGATACTCTCAAATGGGCTACCAACGTTGTACTGCTTCATGGGAGCCTTCCATTTTCGCTGAGGTCCATTACTCATAGCACAGCTGGTACATTTCTTACACCAGTCCTTTACATCATCGGAACTATTCATCCAATAAAACCTTTCACGAACTCTCTGAAGGGTTTTCCTAATACCGAGATGTCCTCCTGATGGACTGTCATGTAACTGACGAAGTACTTCGGATACTCTACTCCTTGGAATGACCAACTGTCTTCTGTTCTCGGAACCATCATCATTTTCAAGTACTCGCTTTAATAAGCCGTCTTCCAGGATAAAGGAGTCCCACTGAGCCCAATATGATTTAACTACTGGAGAGAGTTTCGATACTTCTTGCCAAGTAGGTCGACGATTTTCCTCTTTCCATTCTCTTATCTTCTTTAAAACGGGATCGTTCTCTTGTTCTTCCCTAAGTTTGACAGGGACCCACTCATCGCTGACAATCGACGTTCTTCGTACTGTAACTTCTTTAACAGATGTGGCCAACCCTTTTCCATTCAGAGTTCCTTGACCAACACCTTCATTGCACTTCTGAAGTTCCGCCATGACAGGCGTTGCTTTCTCTACAGTTCCTTGCAACCGCCTTACTCTTATGGTTTCACTACTTTTAGGCAACACCGCTCCTTCCTGTACTGCCACCGGCACAGTTTTTCGATTCGTAGTGTTCTTTGGGTGTTTGCGCGAACTGCTTACTTTTCCCATTTCACCGCAATTCCAGCACCTAATAGTCTTCGGTTGCTTCTTAAGAGTTTTTATCATGTGAAACAATTGGTCCAATTTATTTCTCTGTTCTTCTTCTTTTACAGTCCTTGCTTCACTGTATCCACCAGAAGACAGCGTAGCCGCTTCATATTCAAGAGCAGCGGACAAGACATCGACCAATGTTTTGTGACGGGCTAAACGAAGTGTTCTTTGCATTTCATGGTCACGATGTCCATCTACAAATGCTTGAACAGCCAAACATTCAATCATGTATTCCGAAGCTGATGGGTAGGTAAATCGCACCATCTTCGCAATATCTAATTCGAATTCTTGAAGGCTCTCGTCACGTTTCTGTTTGCGATTCTTCAACCGTAATCTATACACCTGCTCCAAGTGTTCGTGACCATATCGCATGTTGAGCCTTTTCTTCAGTTGTTCAAAATCATCAGTCTCTTCCACGGGTATAGTCTGAAGGACATCTAAAGCGTCTCCTCGAAGGGCGACTGTCAGATTTACGCCTTTTCTCCTCCAGACCATTCGTTTGCCCTGTTTAAGGTAGTTGGTCCATGACATCTTTCCGTCGACTCCACCTCATGACACTTTATTTCACCGTCCTTGGTCGGGTCTGAATGTTCCAGTTCTTCTATCTTCTTTTCCATTTCCTTTATTTTCTCCTCGGCGGAAGACATTATTTTCTCCTCAACGGAAGACATCTTGTTTTCCACATCAGCAGAGATTTCATTTTTTAGAGAAGACAAGAAATTTCATCTTTTAAAGAAGAGATTTTGTTTTCCAAATCGGAAGAAATTTCGGTTTTTAAAGAAGATATGTCAGAAGATACCTTTCCTTCTAAGGAAGTAATGTCAGAAGAAGCTTTAGTTTTTAAGGAGGAGATATCATTTTTTATAGAAGAAACATCAGCAGTAATTTCAGTTTTCATAGAAGATATTTAGGTTTTAATATCGGAAGAAATTATAGAAGCATCATCCGAAAATAGAAACGTTTCCGGGTCCAAACCTTCGCTTTCCATTGCTTCTTTAAGCCGTTCTGCCAGTTCTGCTTTCTTCCCTGTCGTCTCCAACTCGCGATCTTCTAACTCCCGACGTAGCTCGGTCACTTTTAAATCACACAATCTTTTAGCCATTATTGTCCACTATTTATAGTTCCACTTCTAACACCAATGTGACGATAGTTTCATTTAATTATAGTTTATTTATTTAAAACACACTATTTACAATTTATTTATGACGTACTATTTAATTTATATAATACTTAGACACTGACTAACAATTCTAATTTATTTATTACAATTTAACTTTTCATTCCAATACTCTGTACTAAACTAAATTATATACAACTGACTTCCGTCTTCGTACTCACGATATTTATATCAAGCCAACTCTGTAACCAGAATACTCTAGACGGTGTGGAATATCCTAGACTTCCATCTCTATGACTCAACGTCACGTACCTACCACGTCGAGAAGCGTCTGATTGTCTGTATATTACCAGCGCGCCGCTAGACTCCATACCGCGGGAGTAAACAACAGACAGCGTAGGCTTCCGTGCGACATTGTCCCCTCCTTAAGAAATAGTTCCTCCTGGAACTAAAACTGAATGATTGTACCTGCAACTGGATTCTCTTACAATTTCCGGTTGCGTGGAAGTAACAAGGGACTGTCTTCGCTGTAACCTGGACACTTTCGCGCGACATAACGTCCAGTTCTTGTGCTCCATCCGAATCTAATGAAGAAAAAGCTGCAAATACCTTAAATGAGGAAAGTATAGAGATACTGATTTTTTTTAACCTCGAGTTCTCGACCGATCCTCTGAATATATTTTCACCCCTTCTATGGTGTCTGTCTGCATCCATGATAACTCCAAAACACATAAAGAGAAAAACATCAAAGATATTCGAGGAAAAGTGCAGAATTCGAATTTTTTCAATTGAAGATATAAAAAATGTTTCAAATAAAATGGGTAAAATTTTCATTTTTAATTTGTATTATAAGCAATTTAAATTAGATGGCTCCTGCTGAAAGGTCTGTACAGAACGCTAGCACAAATTTATTAAAATATGAGGATCTAGCCCAATTTACCTTAGTCAAAAAAGTTGATAGTTTCCAAATTACAGGGTGACAGTTATATAATTTTTTTATACTTTTCTTGATAACAGCATGATTTGCACGAAATTTTGTAATAGGGGTTTTTTGGGGTGTGACATTAAAATCTGCATATAGTTTTGATGCAAACTGTAGAAGGCGCCACCAGAAGCACTTTGCCTGCTTCTAAAGCAACTTTTCGACTTATTCAATATAATAATAATAATAATATAATAATAATAATGTTTATTCAAAAAGAAATAGTGTTTTACAAGAACAAGATAATGATAATACAATCAGATACAAATAAATAAATATATATAATTTAATTAACAAATTTTTATCGAATAAACATGGACCACCGTACGACTCGCTTATGACCTACACAGGTTGCGCGCGAGTTTTCTTGTTTAATTCCATTATTTAAATTCAATTTTTTTTTTTTTTTTTTTTTTTTTAGATATTATTGTACTTTTTAGTTCTAATTAATTTATGTCTCTTTCAATTAGAGAATGAATAATGGACCTTTCAACATTTAAAATAAATGATTTAATAAATGATTTTAGAAGATCTATTGAATTGATTGATATTAAATATATTTTATACACGTTCGGCAAAAAATTGTAGATTACGGTACTTAAAAAATTTAATGATCTCTGTCCTATGGTCTTGTTTCTTAGAGCAATTTGGGTATTCTCTTCAAGTCTATATCGGGTATTATAATTATGTTTAATTGTTTGAATTATGGATTTATTTTTATAAATATATATAACGACATTGAAAAAGTATGCTTGTCTAACATCCAATAGTGATGTTTCTTTAAATAGAGAATTAGATGGGTAAGTATTATTTTTATTATAAATTATTTTTAAGAATTTCTTTTGTATTACTTTTAATTTTTTCAGATGAGTTTTTGAAGCAGAACCCCATGATAAGATAGCATAGTTGATTCTGGATTCAACAAGTGAATGATACATTATTTTAAGATATGCCGGTTTTAGAATAGTTTTCATGTATTTTAACTTATATAATAAGGGTCTTAAATTATTTGTGATGTTATTTATATGTATGTCCCATTTAAGGTGGGAATCTATAGTTACGCCTAGGTATTTAATGTTATTTTTTAATTTTATTATTTTGGTTCCTGTCTTATTGATTTGCAGCTCGGAAAATTGGGGTAACGTATTTTTATAGCTACAGAATGGAATAAAAAAAGTTTTTTCATAATTAATCGTTAGCTGTTTACAGTCGAACCAGTCAGAAATATTATTAAAATCTTCCTCTATTCTTCCCTTTAGCTCTTGCCATGTATTACCTTGGTAGAATATCGCCGTATCATCAGCAAAGCCAATGATATTTCCTTTAGTTGTCAAGGAAAACAGGTTATTAATATAAATAGAGAATAGCGTTGGTCCCAAGACTGTACCCTGAGGCACTCCAAATTTAATTTTATTATTTTTACTGGTACAAGTTCCTATTCGAACAGCTTGTTCTCTGTCGTTTAAGTAACTTTTGAACAGATTTAAAGGGACTCCGCGAATTCCTATATCCTCCAAGGTCTCCAACAGCTGATTGTGAGATACAGTGTCAAAGGCCTTGGCGAGATCTAGGAATACGCATATACCACTAGACAGTGGCTTAGCTTATATTGGAACGGGGGGGGGGGGGGGGGCGATAGCCCTCCCGTCCTTTGCTTTCAGGGCACATTTGGCACCCCCAACAGAGGTTTGGGTGCCCTAAATCACCTCCGCCTTATAGCCCACGCTACGCCACTGCCATTACATATCATTAATTATACTTTTAATTCGCCAGTAAGTCGAATGTTATGTACATGTAATACGTTACAATGTAAAAATTGTATTATTTTTGGAATTATTAGTACTCTCAAAACATATTTAAATATACACACCAGCACGAAAAAAGGAGCACTTTTAGATATAAAAAAGAAATTGATTGTCTTTTGATATTTTATTGTTATAATAACTTACACACAAACAAAATAACATTTTTTTAAAGTAATTTTTAACAATCAACCGTTTATTGAAAATAAAAACTGAGTTTTAATAAACATTTACCAAAATAAAAATTGCATAATTTTATATCACCTGAAAGCGCATACTTGGCCTTGGGCAAATATTTATACAAACATATGTTTGACACCCAGTATTTTGCAAACTATCAATTTTTTGACTAAGGTAAATAAGCCTAGATCCTCATATTTTAAGTTGAAGAATTTGTGCTAGCCAAATTTTTTTGACCAGTCTGAAACCTGGATACGATGAGTTTCAATACGCAATAAAACAAAACATTTAAATTCAATTCTGTTAGAAATGGCTGCTCATAGCGACTCATACTACGTATACCTTTTTTCGACAAATGATGTCAAGAAACCAGACTTTTTAACTAGAAATTTAATATACCGAGACACAAAAAAGTTATGAAGCATTCAATTTTTCATCCTAAAACAAAACCCAAATTTCGTGCAAATCAAAACAGTATATTTGACACCCTTTAATTTGGAAACTATCAACTTTTTGACATAGTAAATTGGACTCGATATTCACATTTTAGCGTAATGAATTTGTGCTAGTGTTCTGTACAGACCTTTCAGGAATAATCAACAATATTTAGTGGCAAATGGATACAGTATATAAATGAAGCCAAAAATATGTGTTTGATAACTTTACTGGAAATTTTGGCACATTGATATAACAGTATTAAATGTTCTGCTGGCCCTGCATTCCATTAATCTATGTTATTATGAAATACAGGTGTAGGTATATAATGTAGATGTATACCAAAATGTTTATACTTTATTGACTAATATATAAGGTGCGTTTTAATCATCCGCTTCTGCTTCCGGAATTGTCGGTTTAGTCGTTTTAACCTGTCAGATTAAAACAAGAAAACCGACAATTCCGAAGCAGAAGCGGATGATTAAAACGCACCTATAATTTTGTTACCTGTAATTTAAAATAAGTTAAAAACTAATAAAAAATAGTGTGTGATATTGTCCTGTGATTGGCAAACA
Source organism: Psylliodes chrysocephalus (assembly GCA_927349885.1). Lineage (NCBI taxonomy): Eukaryota > Metazoa > Arthropoda > Insecta > Coleoptera > Chrysomelidae > Psylliodes > Psylliodes chrysocephalus. The sequence continues at coordinate 79,179,592 of OV651815.1, read as the reverse complement.
GAATCTATTACTTATAGTTTTATAAAAAACATTTTTTAGATAATAAATAAAAAATGCATTTAAAAAACTTAATCATACATTGGATAAAAATTACTTTATTTTAAATATGTTTATACTGATATAAATATAATTTATGGAATATTATTAATTATATTAATAAATCATAATATCAACAAGTTTTTTAATAATTATTTGCTAATTTTTTTAATTATATTCACAAAGGATCTTTAAATATTTACCGATCTGTAAATCCTTAAAAATAAAAACGTCGACAGCAGCAGCAGCATCAATCAATTTAATAACAGGGGAATGTGGTGTCCACTTGTTTGGAAAATGCATGAAGCCCTCCCTTTACATTGTATAAATTAATGTTATGATTAATTAGATGGCTTTGAACAATTTTTACAACCTTTTGAGAGTCATTTCCTCTACGGCACAATACCAAAACTAAAAAAATTGAACCACTTATTACAACTACTTGCTAGCAAAAAAGTAATAAATTTTATTTTAGCACTAGAAATTCATTTTTTGAATATTTAATTTTTCCGTTATTTTTATAAATAGATAATTTAACTGTTTTTTCTCGTTTTTTATTGTTAGAAGCAAAAGGGTTCAACTGACTTTTTTTAATGAGTTAAGTGCATATTTCGTTATTTAAAACTATTATTTTGTTGGTAGTAAAACGATACAAGTGATTTTTGATGTTTTAACCGAATCTATCAGCTGGTAGAAAAAGCATGTTATTGAAAAAGTGTAGTTTGTTCCAGGCAGAACGGTTCAAGTCTAACCCCTTCAATAATCTTAAAAACGTCTCTATAAATCTAAAGCAGTGGGTAAGGTAAATAATTTTCAATAGAAGCAAATAAATAGTCTTGCCGGTTTTTTTTTTGTTTATTGCAATTTGTAAAATTGTTAAACTTTTCACACAATGTGTTTTTGAAAAAAACAAAAGCTTTTTCTCATGTGTAAGAAACTTTTTAGGAGACACTGCTTAATATCGTTAACAACATTATCTGAATACACAATGTTGTTACCGACGTGCTCTTCGAGCACGTCGCAATCCATTACACAATGTGTTCCAAAAAGTTTTATACATATGAGAAAAAGTTTTGCATCACTTGGGAATCCATGACCAAGTATTATTATTTTCGTCTTGATTTTAAGTAATCAATAACTTCTAAAAAACACGTCCGTCGCAATCCATTGCACAGTGTCTTCCAAAAAGTTTTATATACATGAGAAAAAGTTTTATCTTAGGTTATCAAAACACCAAGAATTTCAGATCATTTTATACTTTTATCGAATGTGCTATTGAATAGTGATGACCTATCTGCTTTAGAAATTGAAAGCAGAGGTAAAGGACTTTTGATTAAATAAAATAGTAGTTTGTGCAACAAGAGTGGATGTGAACAATCCACTCGAGTTGTACAGTATATTTTCTCTACGACCCACTAACGAAAATTTACAATAAATCATTTTATTTTTCCCATCCGAGAATCGAACTCGAGTCTTCCCGTGTGGAAGGCAAGAACGCTACCACAAGACCACCTACTCTTTTATTTTTGTTGACTTCATATAGTTTTATTTAAAATAAATTATTTATAATTATAGACGAAAGAAAAACAGAATGCTATTATTTATCGATTCTACACAAGAATAACCCATTTCAAAGTATGTTTAATCTCAATAACTAAAAATATACTGACAATTAGTTTGACAGAATTGTCACTTATTTAAAATTTTAAAAATAATAGCAGTTGGTTGATCAAAATATGAACGGTGATTGGTGGATTTCATTTTTTTACAGTGTTCTCACTACCTAGAATGGATATGAAATATATTCGTTCAGTTGAAGGCAATAGCATACTTTTTCGTTTTGTAATCTGTGCGTAGATAAGCTAATATACATGTGAGTGTAGAAAAAAACAAATTTTCAATATTAGCATGGAACTATCGTATTTATGACATTAATGTAAAATATGATAATTTTGTAACAAATATTTTAAATGTATTAGATTCTGTAGCGCCAAAACAACAAATAAAAATATTTCCAAGATACAAAAAGTGGTGGAATGAAAAAGTAAAAGCTGTCACAAGGTACAGAGATCTTGCATATAAAAATTTTTCACTAAAAAAACAGAAAATAATTTAATAAATATAAAATAAGATAGAAATAGGGCCGTTAATGTAATTAGAACAGAAAAAAGTAAACACAGAGAAAAATATAATATTTACGAAAGTATTGGAAATTCCAAGGAAATCTCTTGAATGTCTGTTCCCAAAAAATAATAAATCAAATGATTTAATCGAAATGAACCAGAAAATACTTTGATTATAAAAAATATTTTTGGCATGCCAAATGCTCTCAATAAATTTTACATAGACAGTATTCAATCGATTTCTAATATGATTGATCATACAATATTAGATAATCAAATTTTAGACAGACACAGTGGACGGTGGATTCTTGAAAAGACATGCTTTTGCAATGAAAAATAAAAGTAGCACAGATGACATTAACCTTAATATTTTAAAAAACTACCAAATGCTTTAAAAATTGCTACGGTCCCTGTTCCTAAAATAAAGTTAGTTATTTAAGTCCTATTAGTATGTTAAGTTGTATCGAAAATATCCTTGAGCAGGTCGTTTATGAACAAATTGTCAATTTTTTAGAACATAAACTTATTACTAGAATACAATCGGGCTTCAGGAGCCAATAATAATAATAATAATACTATCCCTAATTCACCCACTTACGAGTGAATTTTAGCCACAAAAGCTGAGCATGTGCGGGGAAAGGGACGGCTATTATTATTAGTATTTGCCGTGGTGCTCCGGGGCGACTTAAAGATGATTGATGGTGCTATTTGAGTTACAGGTGAGGAAAACCCGGAAAACTTCACCCACCATCATCGAGACGGTAATGCATGGCGATTTTATAATCTGCATGTCATATCAACAGAAATTGAATTTCTATTAATATGGCACACATCAAATCCTATACCGAACCATGCAATTTAATTAAAAATCTACATGGTCTGGTCTGGGATTCGAAGCCCGGCAGTCTCGGACCATAAACTTGTCTATAAATGAATATAAGCGCGTTAGACTGCTATATAACCGACCTGTATAACTGCCAATCAGCTATTCAGTGTGTTTTATATGATTGGAAATATATTTTTGATAAAAACTATCTAACGTTCGCAGTTTTTATAGATCTTCAACGGGGAAATCTATTGATCAGAACCATTCGATAACAAAATTAAACAGTATGGGTATAGTAGAGCAAGCATTGGAGTGGTGTGTGGATTAACAGAAAACAAAGGTTAAAAGTAAATAACATCATAGCAGAATAAATTAACTATACAAAAGGAGTTCCATAGGGAAGCATATTAGGTTCCCTGTTATTTTTAGTTTATATCAATGACAATGACATTGTTGATGCACGTCGTTAACATCAATGTGCGAGGTAAATATATTTCAATAAACAACAATAAAAAAGGGCAAGACTCTCTATTAGTTTGGCTTTATTAAAAATTATTTACTTTATTTTTTACTCTAGATTTACAAGGATGTTTTTCACGTACTTAAAGATAAAAACAAGAAAACGAAAAAGCAGTTAGGAAATATAAGCCGCGACGATCTAAATTTGACCGAAACTCGCGAGCGCACTAAATAACGGGCTTAAGTTTTGCAACCGCTTCCACGGTATTTTCTTTTTGGAAAATTCGCGACCTTTCCAACAGTATTTAGTTTGACTACAAAAACGCGCCTAAAACGGGGCGTCTGACAACCCTATATAAAGATGATGTAGAAGGCATGTCATTTATTTGAAGTTTTAAAGTTTTTAAACAACGTTTTCCTCTCTTTAAATAATATGTCTATTTAAATAACGAATGAATTTTGTTTCACAAGGAAGTGTCTTTGATTTTTTTCTACGTTCATGCAAAAAACAAAACTTTATTGAAGTATATTTAGTGAAAAAACTGGTTCTTTATTGCACTTGTGCAATAAAATTGTTATTGCCCTCATCTGTCATTTTACTACAGCGTTTTATGATCATGACAAACATAAATATTCAAATCAACGCGAAATATTTAGTCCATTTTCATTTTCTGTGAGATTGTATTACGTTTTAAAAACAATTGTATAATATTAATATTGAAAATTGTACAAATTGTACATTTACTTTTAATATTAGTGGCAAAAACAACGTTTAAGCTTAATTATTGTTCATAACACAGTTGTTCCTAAAGTTTTGGTTAAATTATTTTTCTGAACATAGTTATAGTACTTTTTCAATGTTAATCGATGTTAATTATTAGTTATTAAATATTTTGCTATTAAGATACGCTTTTCATTCTTCTGCACTTAGTGTCGCCTATATAAAACAGTTTTTGGTTTTTGCATAAACGTAGAAAAAATATTGTATGCAACTCGTGCAAAAAGTGTTTATTGCACTCGACGTGTTGTCAATTTCACGTCGCGTGCAATAAACACTTACTTTTTGCACTTGTTGCATAAATAACTATTGTGTACGTATTGTTTAAAATTATCACACCATTCAGAAATCTAGACAAAAAGAGCTTCTATTTATTCATAAATATTCTTTTATTACATTTTCATCAGAGAACAAGACTATTTTCCACTCGTCAAGATGGTCCAAACTATTTTTAATAATATATCAACGATATGGTGAAACTTTTTAATTATAGAATACATTTATTTGCAAATGATATTCCTATTTATCAATCAAAGAGCATATACTTTTTCATTTAGAAATTTGTACTACTTTTTTGAAAGCAAGTGTAATTTTTCTTAGTTAAGTTGAAAAAATCTTACCATTTTTTGACAACTGAGTAGTATTAACGTCTAAAAATTTTATAAAATCTCCAATGTTATCCATAATTTTTGTATATGAATAATTAAGTGTTTTAGGTAAACAACACATTTTAAATTCTAACTCTGGCCTAACATCTACTACTAGAGTGTCATCTCTAAGTTTGTTAAAACATAAAATTTCAATTTCTTGCTCCGGTTTTACAATATTTATATCTGTCACCTAAAAATTATAATCAATTTGTAAAGCTGATTTAAATCTAAAATGTATTTTTTTAATCTTATACCTTATCATGTGCACTGGACCCACAAAATTGCTCATAATCTATTAGTGATGTAATTGTAGGAGCATCGCCACAAACTTCACATTTTATATTTCTTTGTTTTAGTTTTATATTTTGGAAAGTCGAGGCGATTCCATCAAATATAAGAAATCTTTTAGATAGCACAAATGGAGAATGTATTAAAATCTTTATAGTTTCTAAAGCTTGAAGAACTCCTATCACTCCAGTTACTAGAAAAAATAGGCAAACAATTTAATTTTCAGAGAGGAACTTTTCAAAATAATTTGAATTACCTGGTCCTAAAACACCTCCATCTCCACAATTAGTAACTGTCTGAGGTGGCGGAGGAATAGGAAAAATACATCTATAACAAGGACCATCTTTATAATGATAAACGGTCAGTTGACCTTCCATTTGAAGGGCACTACCAGATACAAGTGGAATATTGTTCAATACACAGGCATCGTTTAGAAGATATCTTGTAGCAACATTATCACTACCATCTATGATTACATCATATTTTGTTGCCTTTAATAGACGATTAATGGTTGTGCTGTTAACATGGTCTATAATTGGAATTATTTTTATGTTTCCATTTAGCCTAAGGAAAAATTGTTTTTAACTATCATTCCAAGATTAGCACAATATGCAATCTATTCTACTCATAAACAGTCAGGCAAATATGCAAAAGTGCATATGCATTTGGGTTGCCAGATCTTTGTAATGAAAAAGCGGGACAATGTCGTTTCAGCTTAATTTTGTTAGGAATTCAACCAAAACTTAAAAATGAGTACAAAAAACAAAATATTCTTTAATAGAATAACAAAATAAGCGGGATAGATTAACAAAAAGCGGGACTGTCTCTACTATGGCGGGACGTCTGGCAACCCTGATTTGCATATTTTAGACATTTTTTGTTTTTATTTAAAAAAAATGTATATAATACTTTCTTAAAACAAATTTATTCAAATACGTGTGCAAAATTGCCCAAATTGAGTAAACTAATAATTGGCCAATTGTTGTATTTACCGGCACAAATTGTGATTTCTTAAAAAGCTACAAACAGATATTCACTGTAAAATATAGAGCGTTTCATAAGGTCCATTAGGACTGACATGTTCTGTGAGTTTCCTGAAAACAGCCGATTTTGGACATATGTCGTTTTTATAAAAAGGTCTTCAGTTTTATTCTTATTTTAATGCCTTAACAATCCCTTTATACCTGAAAGTAGGAAATACCAAGACCTATTAGATTACCTATTTAGTCGATTAAGTCCCTCTTAATGTGTTTTGGATTAAATAACTGGTTTTACTGGTTGCATTTACTTAGATAATGTAAATTTCAAAGTAGTTTAGTTTATATTTTGAACTTGAACACTTACTTTTGGAGTTTACAAAGTGTCAAAAAGTTTTAGCGTGGTTCAAGCCAGATCCAGAATTGTTCATAGATTTGGAAAAAGTATTTGGCTCAGCATGCAGTAAAATTGTAAGTATGCCATTACAAGTAATAAGTACAAATATTTAAAATTACATATAAATTAATTTTAAACAAACACTTAGATATTTGAAAAATTCCTTTTAAAATAATTTGGCCCCATTTCTTTTTGTTGTATTAAAATAAAAATATAGTAGAAATATAAGGTATTTTGAAAATAATTTTAATTTGTATTATAATATGAATTTTCTGCCATTTTTCATTCAATTCATACAGTTTTGAGGCCCTAGACATTATTATACTCTTCACACAGTAATCTGTGAAGAGTATTAAGTATAGATTTGTGTGAAGCAATGTTAAGCTAAAATATACCTTTGTCCAAATTATCAAATGAAAATTTTCACAAGTTTCTTGAAAAACACCGCAAATGGAATATTCCAAGTGAAAGAAGCTTAAAAAAAGACACTGATTCTATATATTCTGCTGTACTAAATAAAATATAGGAGATAATTATTTTTATGTATGTGTGAGTGAATCAACTGATTCTTCCGGCCGTTACATCCTCAGTTACATCACACATTTATTAATTGGGCTCTTAAAAATGAACAAGCTTCTAAATCACATTTAATTGCTTGCAAGCAGCAAGATAGTTTAACAATTTTTTTTTTCTTTTTTTAGCTGTCTCCAATGAAAAATGTTTGGTCACTCTTTCAGATGCTGCACCTTACATGGTTTAAGCAGGCCAACATTTGAAAAACTTTTATCCATGTTTGGTACCTTAAGGCATCTATAAGAGCACAATTTTATAGAGAACATTTGCCGAATCTTCTTCTTTTACCACAACCTGTTACTAGATGGGAAACTTGGTTACAGGCTGTGTTTTATGAAGAAAATTTTGCTCAACTTAAGCCCACAATAATGGAATTAGCATCAACAACTTTCATCTAAAAAATTAAATTAAATTTTGTATCCTTCAGCTACAGGATACACATGTATCTTTATGGGTCAATTCAAAGACAATATATAATATATGTAAGCCAAAATCTGTAAAAAAATACATTACTTTATCTTACAGATTCTGTAGCTTATAGGATATTTCCCAGAATCCTACCATTAATTGAATCAATTAAATTAATAAAAATAATTGTATTATCTTGCAAAAATGTTGAGGGTCAAAGTGAAGACATTTTTAAGAAACAGTCAATAAAAATACTGGTTTTGTATTTCTATCTGAGGTTGCAAATGTTTTAACTGGGATGTTTGATGAAACAATAAATGTAGATGCAGAAGATCTAACTCATTTAAATATTCTCTGATAAATTTGGTGGATGTAGATCGGAGCTATTCTATTTGCAAACATAGGTATTCAGATAGTAGACGTTTGTGAGAAAATTTTGAAAAACATCTTCACATATAGTTTTTACAAATAAATATGTATAGATAATTTAATGAAGTAATGGTTTAAAAGTTTTATTTTATTATATTATAAAATTAATCTATATGAACGGTTTATGAAGTGCATAATTTGTTCAAATAATTGCATATAAATGCATATTTGACACAAATAATATGCAATATGCATATACCTATCTTACTTTTTGGTCTGCATATTTGCCCGACTCTGCTCATAATGTATATATATAAATTAAGTATGTATAATTATTTGTATACCTTTCTAATTTTTTAAAAGCAGAGTCTACTTTTGGAGTACCAATATCATTTTCAGAATGAAGCACTTGTCTATGAAGATTAGATAATTCTACTGCATCATAATCTATTATTGTAATTTCACCTAAAAAGTAATTCAGTAAATGTATTTATAATATTATAATGACTATGTTACCTATCCCTGCACTTGCCAAATATAAAGCTGCAGGACAACCTAATCCTCCAATGCCAACAATAAGAACTTTGCTGTTTTTTAGAGTTTCTTGTCCAGTTACAGTTATGTCAGGCATAATCATTTGACGACTATATCTTACAATTTCGTCGGTTGAGAGAATGTTATTATACGTGCAAATACCTTCCTTAATATAAAATTTAGAAATTAATAAACAAAAAGAAGTTTAACTTGAATATGTACTTACTTGTTTTTTATATAATGCATGCAATAATTGTTCTTTCTTATTAAGTTTTTCTTTTAATTCTGCAATTTCCTGTTTGAGTGTTTCAAGCTCACGATTTAAAGACATTTTCTTATATTTAAAATTTTCAATGTGGATAAACAAAACTTTTATTTTATTACCTACTACTGGTCTCGTATTCTCTTGTCTCCAGTTCTAACTTCTAACAGCACGTCTCTTATGATATGGCAACCCTGTGAACCTTGACAGGGTCAATGCTGTAGATTGTTATATAGACTGAGCATCCATCTACTTTCGAATATGAAGACTAGAGATAAGGAAACGAATCAGCATACTCCACATACTTTGATTTTCTTTTACTATACGGAGAATGGTCGCACTGCGCAGCTTTCTGAGTGCCTTTTAAAAGGAGATAGAAAACTCCGCCATTTTGAACCCTTATTACGTGTGGCCTACATCTTGGCGCAATATTTTTAATAGGTGCGTTTTAATCATCCCCTTCTGCTTCGGAATGGTCGGTTTTCTTGTTTTAATTTGACAAGTTAAAACGACTTAAACCGACAATTCCGGAAGCAGAAGCGGATGATTAAAACGCACCTGGGGACCTATTTTCAAAGTATGTGAGCACTCATTTCTCTCAAGATTCTCATCAGAAATGTCATACGTCAATGTGGAAATGTTGTTTTTAAAGGCATCGAGGATTAAAATTCTTAGGAAGATTTTAATTCTCTCTAAATAAACCGAGAGAAACAGTGAGTGAGTTCACAGTGGCCCTAAGAGCCCTAAAAATACGGTTTTACGTTGACGTATGACATTTCTCTTGAGAGAAATGAATTCTCTCGAGTTTGAAAATAGCCCCCCTGGGGACCTATTTTCAAACCGTGTGAGTACTCATTTCTCTCAAGATTCTCATCAGAAATGTCATACGTCAATGTGGAAACGCTGTTTTTAAAGGCCTCGAGGATTAAAATTCTTAGGAGGATATTAATTATCTCTAAATAAACCGTGAGAAACAATCAGTGAGTTCACACTGGCCCTTAGGACCCTAAAAATACTGTTTTACGTTGACGTATGACATTTCTCTCGAGAGAAATGAATTCTCTCGACTTTGAAAATAGCACCCCTGATATTTTGCTTGCGGCTGTCAGTGTCAGTGAATATTATTTTTTGAGTCACAGATTATTGCTAAAGAATCAGTTAGCTCACTCGGACCAGTTGAAAGTTTCAAAATAAGATCCACTCCAGGGATACAAATTTAGGATACGCAGAAGACAGCTGTTTTATTATAGGCGGTTGTTATATATTGTATTATCCGAGATCAAAAGTGCCGACGCAGAGTGAGCGATCTGATTCTTTAGCTATAAACTGTTGCATAGGGTTCAAAATGGCCGGGCCCTATGTTGGGCGTGTCGGACCTCTCTCTTGCGCCGTATAGTAAAGAAAATCAAAGTATGTGATGTGGCATACTCAAAATACGGTACCAAAAAACGCATGCTAATTGAGCTTCTATAATTAACCACAGGTGCGCTGGTACTGCATACGCTGTTCAAAATACATGGCTTCTTATGGGAATTATACATAATTTTGTTGAATTGAACTAATATATAGTTTTAAGAGTAAAATAAAACGCAGTGAACAGATTTTTGTTGTAATACAAGTATAAAAAAAAGATTTGGGAATGTACATGGTATTACCTGATCCTTTAATTTCAGCTTCCCCTTTTTATTTAACTAATGGTCGATTCCACCGTAGTGTTAAACGGAGATTAAAATGACATTGAATGTAAAAATGTCATTTTAAACTTCGTTTAACACAACGGTGGAATCGGTCCTTACACTACCATCAGTAAAAGTAGTCTCATAATATTTGATATCTTCTAAAAAGTATAGAACAGAAAGTGCTTTATCGGCAGGAGAAACGATATATATGCTGCCACTGTTCTAAACGTTTAGGGTGACATTTTTACATTAACAATGTCATTTTAATCTCCGTTTAACACAACGGTGGAATAGGTCCTTAGTATCCTATAAAAAACATTTAAAATGACACAATAGGGGTCAAAAAAAAAAAAAAATAACAGTAGCAACTCTTTATCTAACATTAAAACTCTATAAAAAATAAATTTTCTTTTCTAGTAAGTTCAATTTAATACATAATTATTGTTGTTTGTAAGTCAGCATCTACAGAGTGTTTCCGAATTTGGCGTCCAAATTTGTAGGGGTGGTAGTTCGCATAATTTGAGAGCGACTAACAGATTTCATTTTTCTAAAAAAATTATAATAAACAAAATAGAGCCATTATAAAAAAATCAAAAAGCGGGTCCTACCCTGAGCGCGTAGCGAAATAGTTGCCTGATCGGTTACTCATCGGGATTTACAACTCAAAAACAGATGTGATTTGCAAATTTCTCCCTCCTCCCGGCCGGTATCTAAAGACGTAGCCGATTGTTTTTCTAGTGCGATCGTAGCGCGCGCGAGTCGAGACGTTCCCATCGCTATGCAGGACCGTACCTGTTTAAAATTTTTAATTATTTTTATTTTAAATATTTTGGAAAAATGAAATCTGCGAATCGGTCTCAAATTATGCGAACTACCACCCCTACACATTTGGACGCCAAGTTCGGAAACACTGTAAAATTCTATATTATAGAAACTTGTAATAAAATAAACTACACTTTGTAAGATACATATATATTGTGACTAGTTTATATTAAATATTATCTTTAGACATGAATACATTATTTTACTTACATTAGAAGATTTAAAAAGACATTGAATTGATTTCTTCTTGTGTTTTCTTTAGTTTTACATTTGATTTTTATCCTGTTTTACAATCTTAAACAACGTAAATTTTGATTTGATGTTTTTTGTCACTCAAGTTACTTGTACTTTTTTCACATTATTGATTTTTTCACCATTTTTTTTTTAAATCACTTCATTTTACATTGACTTACATAGAAAATTGACTACGCTGTCATTAGACATATCAACTACAGTCAATTTCGCGAACATTATAAAAAGAAGGACGGAAATTTGAATTTTGACCATTGCCGATTCGCCTCCTTCTCTCTAGTCTTCATAGTTTCGACACAGAATACGGATATAATTATTCTGTGGTTTCGATAGACTCGCCCTTTCACTGTCTCTGATCAGATGAAGAAAGGGGTATCGTACTTCGCACCTAAAAACGTATAATGTTTCAGGAGGGTTTATTTTGATTTTCTAAAAAATGTTTCTTGATCAAACCTTAATAACATATGTTCAACTCACAAAGCATGCTTTGTGGTTCAACTAGTCTTCTGAATAAAAGGTAAAAAACCGTTCTGTATATTTTATTATAGATTAAAATAGCAGATCAAATTGGAGAAATAGTTTTGTAGTATTTGAAACAACGACAAAACACTACTAGACTTATCCATTCATTCAAAATTAAGTTCTTATTTATTTTACTCATTCAGATCCTGTTTTATATTACGAAGATAGAGATAGAGCTGTCGCATCGGCTACCGCATCAGAATAAGGAACGTGATGGCTGCTAAATGTTAATTTGAGTGGAGATGGAGGAGTGAGGGCATGCGTTTTATGAATGAATCGGTACTTTACGCCTACGATACTTGCCTTAGGACCGATTCCACCGTTGTGTTAAACGGAGATTAAAATGACATTATTAATGTAAAAATATCATTTTAAACTCCGTTTAACACAACGGTGGAATCGGTCCTTAGACTACTGGCACACTTCAACATTAACTGAACGTTGGAACGAAAAAAATTGAAATATACTTCCTTAATACAATTTTGAAAGCCTTTTGTGAGTTTTAGGGCTTTATGTTAAGTCTATAGCAAATTATAACCATAAACAATCCTTGTAACATCTCACACATACCTACAAGATAATTTGACAATTAAGTCTATAATACTGTAAATGTTTTCAATTTGATTTTTGTTAACGAAATTGTCTAATATATTTATATTTTGTGGACTGCATCTGAGATAAATTATAAATTATTTTCTATTTTAATCTTTAAATGCCGCGTTTGAGAATCCACATCGGATGCATTTTTTACATCTCGAGCGTTTTTTTATCCACATCGGACACATCTGTCCCATTACATTTACGTATACTGAATCACGTGATCAAAGATTTTTTACATCTCAGATGCATCCGATGTGGATTCTCAAACGCAGCAATTATACAAATTGTATGGATGGAACAATATTTTCAGAAGTGACGTAGCTCAGTGCTACACTGTCGATGCAAAGGAAAAGACCTATCCATTAGCCTTCTATTAGAATTACATTTTATAAAATTTCAGTGCCGTAACAAATACTAAACATACCCCTAACAAGCTTATGCCGTGAAGTAAAAATGTAGGTAATAAACGACCCGCTGAGTGATCTATATAACTATGTGTATCATTGATCACAACAAGGTTGCCATTTGCTGCGTTTGAGAATCCACATCGGATGCATTTTTTACATCTCGAGCGTTTTTTTATCCACATCGGACACATCTGTCCCATTACATTTACGTATACTGAATCACGTGATCAAAGATTTTTTACATCTCAGATGCATCCGATGTGGATTCTCAAACGCGGCAATTTATAACCTGTCAATACACATTTGCAGCATTTGACAGGACGTTAAAAAGTTACTAAATATACATTATGTTGAGTCTGCTTCTTCGTTCTATTTTATTTTGACAGTTCACTTAGTTTTGTTATGACAGTTTGACACTTTTGACAGTACTGTAAATAATAACAGTAAATATTTTTGTTTTTTTTTTCGTTCTTTAGGAAGGTTTTATTTATTAAGTCAATTTATATAGTCGTTTTATTTATTAAGTCATAAATTGTAAAGTCGTACTATTCTTTTACATTTATTTAAAAAATTAAATGGAATCTCAAAGTCTTTTAGGATCTCACAATTCAACGTTAAATAGCAGCGGTAGTACGGCTACAGTAACAGACGAGGAATGGACTGAAGACTCTAGTAGTAGCTCTTATTCTGATTCGGATAGGTACAGTTATCTTTTTTTATTAAATCTCTTACTTAAATCTACTGTTCTTTTTAGTACAATTCCAGAATGGGAACCTTATGTAGATGATTTTACAGGAGAGCTACTTTATATTGAATGCCACCCTTTTGTAGTACAAAATAAAGATACAAAAAATAAAACTGCATTACCAGAACCATTAACAAGAAATAATTTAAGACGTAGTACAAGGGGAAAATTTTTAAAACTTTTGAGACGAAGGGATAGCAAAAGAAAGAGCAAAAAGAATCAAAAATCTGTAGATATAAATGAAACCAATACTTCTAAGGTGAAATTTCAGGAGCTTCATGAAGGTAATGAATACCACACTTATGGAAAACTGCACTAGTTTCCCTATATTTAAATCTGGAAATTAAATTGAAATCGAAAACTTTAGGTCCATATCACTTTTATTAGCCCCTGTTAAATTATATGAACATATACTGTATGTAAGATTATATCAACATGTTGAAAGCAGTCTGATATCCTAGCAGCATGGTTTTGTCTCAAAAAAATGTGTCAGTACAAATTTGTTTAGTTTTGTAACTACAGCTTATGAAGCACTTGAAAACAAAATCCAACTTAATGTAATATTCACAGACTTTAAAAAAGCATTTGATAAGGTAAATCATGATGTCCTACTTTTAAAACTGAGTAAATTTGGTTTGACAAATAGTACTCTTACACTATTTAAGAGCTACCTAGAAAATAGATATTCAGTTGTTAAGCATAATGGGAACACATCAGGAAAATTTATAGCATATAGTGGAGTGCCACAGGGCTCCAATTTGGGACCCCTCCTTTTTTTAATTTTTACCAATGATTTACCATCTATGCTGAAGTTTACAGTCTTCTATTTGCCGATGATCTTAAAATTTTTAAAAAAATACAGACTGTTCGGGATTGTGTGAGTTTACAAAAAGATTTAGACAACATAAATGAACGGTGTTATAAAAATAAATTAAATTTCAATACAAAAAAATGTAGCAGTATGACAATAAGTAGAATGAAAAATCCTGTTATTTTCGATTACCTTATAAATGGAGAATTAATAGAACGACGTTCAGAGGTTAAAGACTTAGGTATAAACTACTATTGTGTTCTATCTTTTTCTAATCATGTAAACAATATAGTTAAGGCTGCTAATAGAATGCTGGGGTTCATAATTAGGCAAACTAGAAGTTTTACTAACATAGAATCTATAAAAATTCTTTATTATGCTCTATTTAGACAAAAACTTGAATTTGGAGCTGAGGTATGGATGGGGGAACATCCAACTAATCTATATGATATTGAAAAAATATAAAATAAATTTCTTAGATATCTTTATTTCAAAAAACTCCATATATACCCAGACTACAATATTGTTAGAACTGCAAACCTAAGAAAAGAATTTAATATACCTACCTTTCCTTCACACCAGAAGGAATATCATAATGTTGATGTTTTTATATAAAATTATTAACTGTAAAATTAACTCACCTGAGCTACTATACTTAATATGATTTAATGTACCTCCGAGGAGAATGAGACATCCATGTATGTTTAATATTCCTTTAGTTCTTACCACTGCCAGGTCATGTGACCATGCTCCGATTGGCAAATAATATTAACACTTGTATTGATGTAGACTGGACACTACCATTTAGTATGTTCCGAAAACTTATATTTAATTATTACATTACTCTTGATTAATTATTAATACTCTTAATTAATTTTAATACTAAATAAGTTGTAATATTAGTTGTAATTAGGTACCTACTGTTTATGATTAATATTTATGTATTATGATACTTTTATCCATGTAATAAGGCCGTTGGCCTGTTTGGATACAAATAAATAAAAAAATTACAGAAACATTTTCTTTTAGCACAAAGTCATTTAACTTATGAATTAATTAATGGTTATGATTATTTCTACTGTGTAATCCCAAACAAAGAACAACTTAAATAGGCAATATTTTATATTATATTTGTGGTAAGTTTCCTGGGATTATCAATAAATGAATAAAACAAAATAAAGTCTAACCCTTACGCTGCGGGTGTAGCATATATTATTAGTAATTTTTTGAGCACGAGATGTGCAGTTGTTACCTTTTTGCTGTAGTCGAATGTTTGCCTATAACCAAGATGGTATACCCCACTTATTTGCAACATGAAAGCCTTCATTTAGTACATCCACCTTATCAGGAGTGTACAAGTGAAGTACAGCTTCATAATAGCTCATGCTAAAATTGTTGTCCCAACTTTATATGAGTATCATACTTATGTTTTCTTTCTATTTCAATTCTTACAACCAACATAGAAAAATAGTGAAACATGTCACGATTCAAAATATTGTTTAGTTTTCTTGAAAGCTAGGTTTAAAATTATATAGATTTTTCTTATGAGAACACAATTATATTTTGTATGTGATATAGCTGTACTATTTCTATGCATTCAACACCTTTCTAGTGAAATACTAATAGGAGAGCTCATGAGAGGGGTGGAATGTCTATTATTATTTCAATGACGTTAAAAAAAATCTAATAAAAATAAACTTGGTCCTTTTATACTTCATCTTTCTTCTAGGTGAAGAAAAAGATGTTATGCTAGAAATAGATGCAGAAAACAGACATAATTTAAGTAGTGATAAGTCACTAGCAGAATCATTACTAGGGCTGATAGTGAGCACATTATCAGATGGAAATAGAGTAATGATAGCAGGATTCTCCTACGATAGTAAAGCTAGACAAGAAAGAAACATAAAAATTGGAGATTGGTTGAAAACCATAAACAACATAGAAGTAAACGTACAGAATTTGGATGACATTCTTCAAAAATTTATAAACAGAGATGATGTTCTTCTCAAGTTACAAAGAGTTGCTGGAATCGAGGTTACAAAAGACCCTCCGATAAATGAACTTAACATCGAATCGGATTTTGTAAGAGAACTACTGAATTCAAAATTGGACGAAGAACAGAGTTTATCTCAAATTCTGTGTAATCACCCTGTAGGGGTTGTATATATCGATACAGAAAGTTTAAAGGAAAGTAATCAAAACTGTGAAGATGTTATTTATTGTTTTCCAAAACCTTTTCAAAAGAATACTCTCGTTACATCTCGAGGAATGTTTATTACAATAAACCATTTGTTATTTGATCTAACTAAAAGTAGACCAAAAGTATCCACCATAAAATGCAATGGGCAGAGGGCTAATGTCGTCTTTACAAATATCGATAAAAAATTGTTCCTTTTAATGCTTCCTGAAAACAAAATTACCCAAAAAGAAATTTTGTTATTAAATAATGAAATAATAAGATTGTTGAAATTTTCTTATGAACATTTAGACAAATGTTTTACTTCGGAAAAGTACCTGCAACAAGTTGATAATTTATTTTTTAAACTATTTGCGAGAACTTTAAGTAATGGACTGTGGAGCACTACTGAACAATTTGGAGCGATGGATAATTCCGATGCAAAAAATAATTCACCACAATTCGAGCATGCTATGCCTGTGGCTCCTAGTTTATGTTTACCATATGAAGCTCAAGTACAAATAGATGATGCATTGTCGGAATTAGAAGCTAGCGATTATAGAGATTGGGTAAGATTATTTAGCACTGTAGTTTTGTTATTTTTTTATGGATATGATGTAAGGTCTTTTCCTTTGCATCGACAGTGTAGCACTGAGCTACGTCACTTCTGAAAATATTGTTCCATCCATACAATTTGTATAAATGGAACGATATTTTCAGAAGTGGTGTAGCTCAGTGCTACACTTTCGATGCAAAGGAAAAGACCTAATATATTCTACATACCTACCTCCCACCACATATATCTTCACAACTGACCTAGAACAGAAGTAAAAGTTGGAAATGCTTTTGCCAGTTCTCCCACTTTATACACATAAATTGACAGGTTGGCAGCGGATCTCACCGAAGTGGACGCGATACATTGGCGTACAAAATTATTTTATAGATGTTAATAACAATTTCGAGTAAATAGTTTAATAAATTGTGAATAGCTGTTGAAATTTTGTAAAATTATAATTTGAATATTATAATACATGTTTAATAATTATTTATAATCCATAAATACATGCGATTGTCCGGTTCCGCCGATAACAATTTAAAATTACTCATTCTATGAAACGACACTGGCAGGTAAACATTACTGTGAAATTCTCGGAGGCGCCCGACTATCCTTCCTCCATGCGCCCGACGTTTACCCCCTCTCTACCTACCAAAAGACTTTTCAACCTTTACTTTCTCTATACAACTGCGGCGTCAAGAATATTATATTTTATCAGTGAATAGCTATCTCCTATTATCTCTGTTAATGAAAAGTAGATAAGTTTACTATTTGGGGATTAGCTTTTGTTTTCCAAATATGATATAAAAGCCCTTAATTAATCTTTCATAACCTCTGCACATTGATACATTTTTTAGGATGCTGAAGACTATCAAATTTCGATTTTCTAACATTTTTATCAAAAAAACTTTTGAAAAATGTATATTTGTTAATCTTTTAGAATGAAGAACCGTTAGATTGCCAGAGGCTTTTTACAGTTTTGGGAAGTGCTCTATTCCATGCAGGTTACCTTTTGGCAACCCATTTTATACAAGACGATCTGGTAGATGTGTATTGTTTTTGTAAACAACAAGGACTATTTCATTTATCTAAAACGGAACCTGTCAAGTCATTGGTATTATGGAAGGAAGTATTTCCTTCTTCTTGCAACGTATCACAGAACACGACTATCAAAATACCTGATGGAAAAAGATATTTGCTTGTGGTTGAAAGTGGCAAGGTGAGAATAAACTTTTTAATGAAAAATTATGGCTACTAACTTTGTATCTGAATTTTTACTGAAACGTTTTACTATGTTTCGTTCAATGAAATACAAGGATTTGACAAAAATGAATTAATTACATGGTAGTGATATGACTTTCTCGATTTTAGTGTAAGAATGTAATACCTATTTTATATTCTCACACGTAAAATCGTTGAAGAATGAAGCTCATTCTTAAACGATTTGTGATGGCATTTTTGTTGCATTTCAGTTGACATGCACTAGAACAGAAGTAAAAGTTGGAAATGCTTTTGCCAGTTCTCCCACTTTATACACATAAATTGACAGGTTGGCAGCGGATCTCACCGAAGTGGACGCGATACGTTGGCGTACAAAATTATTTTATAGATGTTAATAACAATTTCGAGTAAACACTTTAATAAATTCTGAATAGCTGTTGAAATTTTGTAAAATTATGATTTGAATATTATAATACATGTTTAATAATTATTTATAATCCATAAATACATGCGATTGTCCGGTTCCGCCGATAACAATTTAAAATTACTTATTCTATGAAACAACACTGGCAGATAAACATTACTGCGAAATTCTCGGAGCCGCCCGACGTGGTTTGACGTTTACCCCCTCTCTACCTACCAAAAGACTTTTCAACTTTTACTTTCTCTATACTTTGCTCATAAATAAATTCATCAATAAATTCCACCTAACAGTTGGTTGGTAACTAACAGCCGTATGCATAGTCGATCGCCAGCGATTCATTTCGGCGTATCGCCAGCGATTCGCTGGCGATCGCCGGCGAAAGCTAAAAAAGCTGGCGACTCGCCGGAGATTGTCACCGGAATGTCATTTCACGCAAGTTTTCATGTTCTTTTATAGGGAAAAATTTGATATTCGTTCATTATTTTTTGAGTTTTAAGAAATGAATCATGAATAAAATGCGAGAGATACTGGTGATAATCCCTATAAAAGAAAATAAAAACTTGCGTGAAATGACATTCCGGTGACAATCTCCGGCGAGTCGCCACCTTCTTGGGCTTTCGCCGGCGGATCACCAGCGAATCGCTGGCGATACGCCGAAATGAATCTCTGGCGAGTCGCTGGCGATCGACTATGCATACGGCTGTAAGTGTTACCAACTGACAAATTTTGCGAAAAAATCCCCAACTATCAATGACCTCAAAAAAAAAAAAAAAAAAAAGGAAAATAAAGCCCAAAATCGAGAAAATAGTATAAAACACACGTTGCAGAAGGCTATTATCGCCCTCATTCCGTTCGTCCACTCGCTCCCTCATCGCTCGTGGCCAAATTTCGGATTCGTGGAGAAATATGCGGCCTTCTGCAACTTATATTTTAATATACTATTCTGGACCGCTATTCACTAACTGTGAGAGTAGTCGTGTCTCACAATTTGGCCTTACTGCGCATATCACTCTCCTACAATTATAAGACATTAGTGAACGGTGAGTAATAGTAAAGAGCCCACTATAAAATGTTGAGTCAATCACTAGTTTGGCTAAATTTTTATGGAAACATCGCGTAACATATTGTGCAATCGTTATCCGTCGGGAGCCGCGCCAATATCGTTTGCGTTTTACGTGCCACCCTCCACCCATCATTTTTTTGGATCAATAGATAATTAAATTTTCTATTTTGCGTTAAGAGTGACTGATGGGGTTGAAAGTGACTAGCACGTCGTTAACAAGAATATCTGAGTACACTTTGTTGTTAACGACGTACTCGAAGGGCACATCGCAATGTATTAATCAGTGTGTCCCAAAAAATTTAATATAAGAAAAAGTTTTGCTTTAAATATCTGAATACGCTTTGTTATTAACGACGTGCTCCTCGAGTACGTTGCAATTCATTACACAGGGTGTTCCAAAATGTTTTATACCTGCTATCAAAATCACACAGATAAACTGAACATAAGAAAAATCTAAAACAGATGAAACACTTATTTTTTGATACACAATTAAATTTTTTAATTCTGTATCTTTCTTATTTTAGAGTTGTTTTAAAAAAGTGATTTGAAAACTATGTTTATTTTAACGAGTATCAACTTAGGATATATTTTTTGAAGATTTCATTCTCGATTTGCCTTGTATATATTTTTCGGTGATTTCATTCTCATAGGATACAAAATATGTTTTATATTGTTAGGATATTTTGGCGGTGATAATGGAAGCAGCAGGCTGTACTGAACCACCGGAGGAGAATTTGGGACCAGATGCCTTTTACGTAGAAGAAGCTCAAGCCACTTTAGCACACATTCAAGAACTCGGTTTGAGCGAATTGTCCGAAAGAATTTTGTCATTAGAACCTCATCCGCAAATCGTCAGGCCTCTATCCCGTAATAACAAACGGAAAAGCGATTTATTAACATTTTCCCGGAGCAGTTTAAATTCTGGAAAAGTAAATATTTTTTATTTATTTATTTTTATTGTTCAATTACCTCATTTAAAGGAAAAAAATTGTTAATTTGACTTTGAGAAGTGTAAATGGTAGAAAAAATGATTATCTGAAGAACTTTGTACGATAATTTTTCAACGTAGACTTCCTTTAAAAAAAGTGTTTCGGATCGAAAAAAATTAAACTCGATACCTATTGGATTTTTTTTATTAAAAAAAGGGCGCTTCTTTAAGACAAAGATATAATTCACCAAATTTCATCAAAATTTTTGGAAAAATAAAAAACGAAAAAAAAAAATTCAACCGAACTTTTGCATTTTTATCGAACATTTTTAGATTATGTTAAAAGTGATCGTTACAAAAGTTTTAGATTTTTGCTTGATCTACAATTAAAACAACCTAAAACTTTACTTCACCCCCCCCCCCCCCCAACAACCAAAAACTTTACTTCAACCCCCCCCCCCCGGGTTGCTTGCATTCATTTATTTTTTTTTATCATACATTTTATTAACAATTTTTTTTCTCAAAGTTCAATTTGGTTGGACTACGAATAGTTATTTTTACTAAATAAAGGATTTTTTGGTTGTTTTTGAATGTATTTGTGATTATAATATATTTAGGACTTACCTAAAAAAAATGAAGTGACGTCAATTTTGAAAAAACGCAGTGCCGATACGAATCTCGTAGGTCCTTCTATTTCTTCCAATTCCCTTCAAGACGATTCCTGCGATGGACAGTCGGAAGGATCCGGAAGCCAAGGAGGCTACAGTGAAATCAGCGACGATTCTAGAAAGAATTTCAGAAGAGATTTAAAATACGATTCAAACGATGATGGATCTGACACTGATGAATATGGGGTAAAATATTTATGATTTATGGCAAATTTTGAATTTTGATCTAAAACTTTTAACACACTGTATCTTTGAAACTAAGCTCTTTAAGGGTTCATGTTCCTATATCAAAATTATAGTTTCACATACTAAAATTTGTGTTTAAATGAATACTTTTATCACTGGTCATAGATAAAAGTATTTATCCTATTACTGCAAAAAAAATGTGTACTATAAAATTTGTTACAGAAATAATTGTTTTAGGAGGGCAGTCATGTGAGCATTGCAAGTTTTGACGTTTCTGAAATGCGACAATATATATTGTCGGAAATAGAAGAATTTCAACCCCCTCAACTGACAGCCGGATCTGAAAATGTTTTATATCATTTTGTTCAACTGGATATCAATCAAGGCATATTATTGTGTCCACCGGAATCTCGTCAGCAAACTACTGCTTACAACTTGATAATAAATAATTTTAGAAGAATCTCTCTTGAGATACATTTCCTTTTTCAAAATACAATTAGATTTAAGGTAAACATAATTAGTATTTTTTATTTGTCATCGAGATAGAATGAATAATTTTATATTCACTGCATGATGTAATGATTGCCACTTGTACACGCCCTCCACACACAAGAATCGACGAATTGTACCTTTAAGTGTACTCATCGATTTAGTTTCTTATCAACTCACTCCGCTTTCAAACGTTCAATAATAAAGATGACTCGGGGTCGGAATGTTATCTATCGCTACACAATCACCCCAGTTTTAAGCTTTGACCAGTCAAGATGCCTCGGCATGTATCTCGCGTTACACAGACACTCAAGTTTTAACCGATCAGTAAAGATGCCTCAGAGTCGACATAATCTTGTTACACACACATTCCAACGTTGTCATTACATTTCCATGTCAAACATTCCATTTCGTTGTCGTCCTTATAGCGTGAGATTGACTTTCGCACAAGGACAAATACATTGTCGTTGTAATTAATTTGTGTTGTCGGGGTTTTGATTTATGGACAACAGGTTCCCTCTCAAGATAAACAGTCCACCAAATGTACCCAACATACAAGTGAAATTATATTAACACTTGTGCGAAATCTCTGCATGGATGTTAAATGAATAAAATGTTTCTATAATTCCAAGAATGACGAAAATTAGTCTAAATAAAAACAAATCTTCAAAACTTATAGGCTTTCTCAGGTTATTTTGTACAACCTATTGTATCGTATCTGTAAATGTTTAGAGGATGAATTAAATACATAAAGTTTCCCCATACATCTTACTCGAAAAATTTTTAATATATATTCATTCTCGAATACGTACTATTTTAGGAAAATGATGCATGAGACAAAAATTAGAAAGAATGGCATGATACATTTTTTTCTTCAAGTGTAAATAACATATATTCCATAAAGTAGAAAAACTACCCCCTATAAAGTACCCCCCCAGATGTTTTGACTATGCCCAACATATAATCAGTTCACCGCAGGATGGATTATAGCTTAAGTTTAAAATTTGGTTTTTCTGTTTATCCTTCATGAGTTATCAAGTATACAGACTCATACTTTTCTTTCGATACTGGGTAATTTATTACCTGATACTTTGCTTTTGATACTTCACTCATATCATTACTACTTTTGTTTTGATACTACTACTTTCGTTTCAATATTTTACTACTTTTGACATTACAATACATACAAAAAGTGTATTGTCGGATTACTTTATGGTATGTTATGTCAGCTTACCATATGACCTTTTTTTTTTTGGTTCTACACTCTTCCCAATATCGGTATCGATACTTTGGTTCCGATACCGGTATCGATACTTTACTGGCATCGCAACATCCCTAACTTCTCTATGTTTCTGACCACTCTAATAACATTGTCGACAGGCCTTAGTTTCATACCATCTATTTCTAAAATTGTAATGTATTAATATCACCATAAATAAACGTTTGTGTTTACTTGTGTATTCTCGGACAAATGTAATCTTTCAAGTTATATTTTCAAACATTATTTACATTTTAATTATCTTTTTTATTTATACAATTTTTTTAGAATATGCCTCCACAATATATTGCAAAATCAGTCATCAACAAGAGTCTGGTAGCTATAAAAGAACATGGAATTTTATTTGAATGTCCTTTTTTGGACGACCAAGAGAATAAAAAGTATTGGGTTTTGGGGTACGTTATTAATTTATGCATAAATTTAATTTTAATTGAGATTTGTTTTAGGAGACTGTTTTATACATCACGACCAAAGGAGTTATACGTCTGTTTTCAAGATGGTATTCCACAAAATCTAATAGAAATAGCTTTTAAAATAAATATGAGAAGTGTTACTTAATTCCAATATTTCTAGTTATTAAGAATTTATATTTTTATACTGTACTATATTTTAGATAATTATATACAATTAGATATATTTTAGGCATTTTTATTAAAACCACTGAGTAATTAAGAATATTTATTCTTGAAGTATAAGCTCTTTACAATATGTAACACAAAAGAAGTTAAAGTATTAACCATCTTAATCGTGCTTAATTAAAATAAAGGTTAATAACTGCTTTTGCCTAAACTATAATATTCCAAATGCAATGGTCATGTGATTTAATGGAAATTCAAACAATATACAATTAATTCTCAAATGACAATTGGTATTAAATTTAACAGAAAATACAAAAAGGTATAATTAATGGTTGAGATTCCAAAAGCATGTGAAAATTCTAAGTATATGCTTAAATTTTTAAAATATGAGAAATATTTTCTAAAGAAAAAAAAAAATGATAATGTTAAGTAGTTAACTAAAATCAACATCTAATTTTTGAGACATTGGAAGTATATTTCCAGTGAAAATAAATTAACAAAAATAAAATGATTTTAAAATGTATTTATTGTTAAGAAACTAAAACATTTCCTCTGGCTTCTGTTGATGATACAGGTTCATCTTGCTTGGGGTTGTCCAATCCCCTAAATTTGATATTGTGTTTTTCCCTATAATCATTGATTTCCTGTCCTTTTTTGGAAATTTGTTCATGGAGCTTTTCGATAAATTCTTTTAATTTTTCTTGATTTGTTATCAGTACTGGCAGAACATCTTTAACTTTTCTTTCTGTTAATATACCTCCAATTAACCGGAAACATTTTCTATCTTCGTTGACATTCTTTAAAGTTTCAATAACCATTCTGTAAAATTAGGATGAGGTTATAAATAGAAGTTATTACACATCGATATTTCCGCAAAAAATTAACATACAGTTACTGTTTTTACTTCATAGAGAATATCAGAATTAAATAATAGAGATAATTGTGATTCTGTTTAATCGAATTTAATAAAATACAACACATGAGGTAGTAGGTACTTACTTATGTTCATTCAAATCTAATTCAAATTCTGAAAGCTTTCCGGACAAAACTCTTTGTTCGGCTCTTAAATTTTGGAAACCGGCTAAGATTTCTTCTGGAGTTGGCCCCTTTTCAACTTTTTTCTTTGAATTACTAGCCATTTCTAATGTATTTCAAATTTTGCACAAAATCGGTTTTAACTTTTCTAATGGAGGATGTCAAATGTCAACAGCAAAAAACAATTGACAATCGTCTTTAGAATTTTATTTTCTACTTCTTCGTTTTCCTCAATTTGTAGTCTATACAGGCGCGTATTATTAGTTTCTGATAACAAGGTCCGGTTAAATCGCCAATATCATAAATACGTAATTTTGGATTCACTGAGAGTTAACCAAAATTGACTGTTTTTATTTTTTTATTAAATAATATTTGATTTGATTCATTGTTCTATTGTGAAGTCATCACTTCTCGGTCTCCTCGACGCTCGCTCGCTCGAGTTTCAAATCAAACACCCCTTAAGTGACTGACTTTTGACACTTGACGCCGACTGTTGACTTGACGTTGACAGATTTTATTGAAAATAGATAACTTTGGCGTCTACATTTTTGAAGCTATTAAATTACTTTTAATTGCTTTTATATTTTTAAATATAGGCATAATGTGATATAAACTTTATAGATGTAAGAACAAGACACTGTAAATTGCCATGATCCGGACTTTTCGATTTCCAATTTTGGGCACATTGCCCTTTAATTACACCGTTACATGACAGGGTAAAAATTTCCCATAGTTTATTAGTATTTTGTTAATAATAGTTTCAATTTTCAATTAGCCACTGAATTCTTGTTTTAGATAAAATTACTACTGATCTATGGGCAATGAGACTGCTAGAAATAATATGGAGACTGAATCAGTAAAATCAGAAAATAGTTCAAAATCAAGACGATCAAGAAGCCATAGAGATAGAAGTAGCAATTATAGACATCATTCTCATCGAAGTACCAGGTAAATTAAAACAAAGCCAAGATTATTACGATTTAACAACTTTTTTTTAGGAGTAGTAGATCAAGGCGGAACGAAGACATGGCTCCGTTTCAGACATCAGTGACCTTAACCCCTGATAATAGAGATGGGCAAGAAGTCATAGAAGTACAGATTCTTCCTCAAGATGATAACTGGGGTGAAAATACAACTGCTATTACTGGAAACACTTCCGATCAATCTGGTTCTGCTGAAGACGTCTGCAACTGGCCTGGAGAACCTGATACAGGTTTGGGTTTTATGTGTCAGAGATACATATCAACTAGTATAACATACATCTTGTCTTTTGTGGCATTTCTAAGTCCAATTGCTATGGTTGTTTTGCCTAAATTAGGTTTTTTCCCTGACCTTTCTTTGAGAATAGGACTTGCTGATAGTTCCAAGTTATTAGCATGTGGTGCTGAATGTAAAGGTCAGTTGGTATCTTTAGCGTTTAAAATGGCGATACTGGCCATAGGTGCTTGGGCAGTATTCTTAAGAAAACCTCAAGCCACATTACCAAGATTCTTCCTATTTAGAACAGGAATTTTGGTAGTAATAATGGTATGTACTTTCGCTTACTGGTTATTTTATATTGTCCAGGTGACTGAGACTGCAAGGGCAGCTACAACTCCAGAAGAAACAGTCGATTATAAGGCCTTAGTAGCTTATGCTTCAAGTTTGACTGATACATTATTATTCATTCACTACCTTGCTGTGGTTTTAGTAGAAATAAGACATATGCAACCAATGTATTACATCAAAGTTGTTAGGAGCCCTGATGGGGCTAGTAGCGCTTTTGGTATAGGTCAACTGAGTATCCAAAGAGCTGCAGTCTGGGTGCTCGAAAAATACTACACTGAATTTCCAATATATAATCCTTATTTAGAACGTATACCAGTATCTAAATCTCGAAAGACTTCTTCTAGCTTTAAGTTTTATGAGGTAGATGGTATAAATTCCTCTCAGATCCAGCAGTCTCAATCTCGGGCTATGCTAGCAGCACACGCTCGTAGACGAGATTCAAGTCACAATGAAAGATTTTATGAGGAACATGAGTATGACAGACGTGTGAAGAAACGTAGAGCAAGATTGATTACAGCAGCAGAAGAGGCATTTACTCATATCAAACGTTTACATAATGATCAAGTCTCTTCCATCCCTATGGATCCTCATGAAGCAGCGCAGGCTATATTTCCATCCATGGCAAGAGCTCTGCAGAAATACTTGAGAGTTACAAGACAGCAACCTCGACATTCAGTTGATAGTATTTTAAATCATTTAGCAACTTGTTTAAGCAATGATTTGACTCCAAAAGCTTTTCTCGAGCCTTACTTGGTATGCACACCAGTTTTACAGAATGAAAAAGAAAAGAAAGATGTCCAGACTTGGGCTTTGATCTGCGAAGAAATTTTAACGAGGCCAATTAGTGATGGCGTTTTTTTCCAATTAAGACAGAATGACGTATCTCTTTTGTGCAATATTAGGAAATTACCTCATTTCAATATTACTGAGGAAGTTGTTGATCCTAAAAGTAACAAATTTGTCTTGAGATTGAATTCAGAGACATCTGTATGACCAATAGAGTACTCGAGGTCCTGTGACAGACTGATTTGATTTGCATATCTGATTTGAAAGTAAATTTATCAAAATTTTAAATATATTCCTATGGTTTGTGTTTTCTTAATCATAAGTAATATTGAAGTGTCCTTTTGATATCAGTTCTATGAGAGTATTTGTGTAATATTTGCTATTTTGATAACTAATGGTAACTAAGAAATAATTTGCATAATGCATCTTGATTTTAGTAAATTCTGTCCAGAGCTGGTCAGTAATTGCCTCGAAAGTGCTTGAAAAATGTTTCAATCACAATAGTGTTTAGATAATGATATCTTATAAACAACTTTTATTTGAACAATTTTCTTAAAAATTCGAATTTTGCACTTTTTCTCAAATTTCTCGAATACGAACCATTTTAGGAAAATTATGTATTGGACAAAAATTATGGAGAACATTGCAAGCAACTTTTATTTGAAGACCTTTCTTTTCTAAGCATAAACATATATATTCTATAAAATAGAAAAACGACCTTCTATAAAGTACCCCCCAGATGTTCCGACTATGCTAAAAATCTAATTAGCTTACCGCATTTAAAATTTGGTGTTTCTCTGTATCCATTCATGAGTTATCGATTATACAGACACTTCAGGGGACTCGCAAAGTGTAAAAATCCGTCGAAAATTTGAGATCAAAAAAATCATGATTTCAAAACTTTCCTTATCTGTATACAGACAGGAAAGTAATAAGTGCTTGGTAATTGTTAATTGAATATCACATTTCAAGCCATTTAAAGTGATTGCAAGCACTCAAAAGAGCTTGCAAGCACAATTAGATTTTAGGTGCTAGCTTATGAAATATTATGTTTTTTGCATTTAATTTGTTGCTTTTCATTTTTATAGACGATACACAAATACCAGTTCCTGCACGTTAGTTTTATCCTCGTCACATAATATGACGTCACGTGGCATAAAAATCCGACGCATCTACATAGATAAATACAACTAACGAGATGTTTTCGATAATAAAAAACTAACATTACTTCATTGTTAAAGGTTTTTGTTTTTATGAAGTGAAAGTATAAGTACAAATATGCACAAATTTCATTTACATTTAGTCCATTTATTATTGCATCAAAAACAAAAATAAGATATGTGATAAAGTACAATGAGCAAAGACACTTCATTTTAAAGAAATACATCTTACATAAGTTCATAACAAAGAATGTCAAAAAATAATGCACAATTTGAACAAACAAGATTCGAGTAAAACCACTACACTATATCTCAGAATATTGTGGGGGATAATTTTTTTGAGAAAATGCAAATACTGATCCAAGTACCAGTTTTTTGGGGGTGTTCGGGAGAAGGCTCTTAGGAGGTAAACTGTTGTTCAAAAACACTAAATGCTTCAATTGTTTTTAAAATTCCAATTGCTTCATCCCGCTGTCTTCTTTTAGCTGATCGCAGATTATTTCTTATTGCCTTTTCTGGATTGCTGCGGGAAATTTGGGAATACAAAATAAAAACTACAATGGGTAATTTACAGATTTACTAATAATAATATTAGAACAAATTGAAATTTGTGACTACATAAAAGCAATTATTTCAAGCATGTTACCGAGTGTGAAACTATATGAAACAATCTATGCACAAGCCTACATTGCATTTTATTTATTTATTTTATTTATTTATTTACGGGTCAGAGCCCATTAAAACAATACAATTACAGATAATACATATTACATACATTAAATAGTAATAAAATCCTAAATAATAATAATAAATTAATTTAAATACATAAATATTAAAAACAATTAAAAATTACTCCTCACATATACATAAATGGATAGAAAAATCTGATGGAGAAGTAATCCATTCTACATTTAGTCTGTTAGCAGATCTTGTTGCTCTAGGAATAAAAGAGTGAGAACCATAATTTGTTCTATGAAAAGGTTGAGAGAATGTATTAATATTCCTAGTTACTCTAGAGGGTACAGAAAATCCAATTTGGGATAACAAGTATGGACAATCGGCAGATGAGTTAATAATGTTAAACAATATTTTAAGATCCCTTTGGTTTCTTCTGCTCAGAAGGGTCTCAAGATGACAAAGTGTGTGTAATTCGTCATAATTGTATCTGAAGTTGACCGGGACAATACCCGATTTAAATGCAACAATGCGTAAAAATTTTCTTTGAACCTGTTCTATATTATGGATTAGATATACATAAAAAGGATTCCATACAGAAGAAGCATATTCAATATAAGGTTAACTAAGGCACAATAAAGAATCTTTAAACACATCACATTATGAAAATCAGTAGTTCTTCTAAGGAAACCCAACATTCTTAATGCTTTATTAACTGAGGCTGTTATATGAGTTTGAAAAGAAAGGGTGGAGTCTAATATCACACCCAAATCTTTTACCTCTGTAATAGTATCCAGTGTTATGTCATTGATTTTATAGATATATTCAATAGGACTATGTTTTCTGTTGAAATTGATTGCATGACATTTACTTGTATTTAATTCCATTCCATTAGTACTACACCATTGGACCAAGTTATCCAAGTCTTTTTGAAGGCAAATACAATCACGTAAGGAATTTACACGCATGAATAATTTTAAATCATCAGCAAAGCAAAGGAACTGAGAATTCTTAAAACAATTTTGGATGTCATTGTTATATATATTAAAAAGTAGAGGTCCCAAATGTGAACCTTGAGGGACACCAGATGTAGTGGTAAAGCCAGAGGATAAGAAACCAGAAACACGAACAATTTGAATGCGGTTTGATATAAAGCATTCGATCCATTTCAGAAGATTACCACCAATGCCAATATTACTAAGCTTTCCAATCAAGCAATTGTGGTTAACTCTGTCGAATGCCTTTGAAAAATCAGTGTATATAGCATGAACTTGATCATTAGAATCCAAGGCATTCGATAAGTAATCAACATAAGACAAGTTAAGTTCAGTGGACTTTTTGGAGCGGAAACCAAACTGCCAAAGAGTTTAGGAATCACACTTTGAATGCATATTGGCCTGTAATTAGTTACATTTGATTTGTCGCTTGATTTGTAAATCGGTACAGTAAAACTTGATTTTCAGTAATTAGGAAACATTCCATTATGAAGTGAAACATTAAAGATAATATGCAGTGGACGGGATATAACATAACAACAAGTTTTCAATAAGGAAGGTGGCAAGCCATCAGGACCTGATCCCTTACTCATATCTAAACAGCTCAGATGTTCAAATATTTCTGAAATAGATATTTGATAATTTGCAACATTTAAATGGGTTGAATATGGTTTATCATAATTATGGCATGGTTGATTGCTATAGACTGAGCTAAAGTAATCCTGAAACATATTAGCTAAATCTGTACCCATAGAGCATCTAGTGTTGTTATAGTACATTTCGTTGGGTAACTCATTACTTTTTCTTTTTGAATTGACAAAATTCCAAAATGTTTTAATATCATTACCAACAGATGATTCAGTAAGTTTAATGTAATCATTGTAATTCTGTTTAGACTTAAGTTTACATTGAGAGCGCAAGTTAGAGAATACCATGTAGTCGTTAGAAGATCCACTAAATTTAAATCTAAGGTGTGCCTCCTTCTTTAGAATTATGAGATTTTTCAATTCAGGTGAAAACCATCTGGGAAATCGTCGAATGGATAATTTTTTCAATGGTACAAAGGAATGAATGACAGAGCATATTGTTCTCACAATTGATGTACATGTATTGCGAGCACATCTTCTTTTCTTTTTATCTTTGGTATGGTGCACCAAATGATCAATTCTGTCAAATCGAATATCATTGGATATTCGACTGTCGGCCGCTGATGATGGTGAGGTTGATCGTCTTTCAGTTCTTCTTGATTGCCCACGCATACCATATTTCGATAAATGTGTATTGGCTACTTCTCTTTTAAAATCTAATTGGGATGTTTTGTTCTTAGATTTATTATACAACACCCAACTGTTTTGGAGGGCAACATCAAGTGACCACGTAAAAATAGGCCAGTACCATTTTTTTCCACGTATGCCAATTCGGTAACAGGCCACATTTTGATCCATATGATCAGTTCCACCCAAAAATGAGTTGTACTTTGCTATTAATTTTGGCCTTCGAATTTGTTCATTGCGCTTGTTTCTGTGAAAATCTTTTGACTTGACGCACAGGTTGGGTGCCGCATGAAGAAAAAATTATCGTCACTACTGCGTTATCCATCCATCTAGCATACAATAGTCCATCTTGTCTTTTAATTGCTGTTTCAATATGACCACGTTCCTTTTTTTGAAATAAACTTACCCGCCTCGGTCCTCTTCTCCAGAATCCTCGTCCGTCTCTACTTTGAGATCTGGAGGCTCAACAAATATATCACCCTCAATGTCGTCGTCATATACCATCTCGAGTGCTTCAGAAAGAGAAAAACCTCTCCTAGACAAAAAATAGAGAATATAAAAATGTAGGTATTGCAAGCGCCTAGTGTTGCCATATGGCAACGCCTGGATTGACACATATATTGCTATGACATTTTTCAATTAAATATTTCATTTCATGCAAGAGCATCTTTGTTTATGTGTATGAAATACTTCTGCGATAGAAAAGTTTTATAAATATAGTCCACGTCTGGTATATAGTACTTACTTGAAGCGAATGTTCATTTTTCACATATCACAAAATAACGTCAGAAACAAATGCACCGTACAGCTCAACTACTCTGTATCGACTAAAATTGAACAGCTTCAGTGCTTACTGCACATCTCAGCAAGCCAACCGGCATAAATACCCCACCCCTGCATTATCTCATTTGCCGCAAATATTTTCTTTAAGAAGACAAGTGAGGTGTTGCCATATGGCAACACTAGGCGTTAATGGGTTAAGGCATGGTTAATTGCTATAGACTGAGCTAAAGTAATCCTTAAACATATTAGCTAAATCTGTAATTTATTCACAAAATTAAGTTAAAGTTTTGAGTAATTGGTGCTTGGTAATTAAATTGTGCAATGACTTTTCTCGGTAATTGTAAGCACTTAGAATTTCCGAATTTCCAAAGTGCTTGGTGCTTGAAGCACTTTTTTCGAGTGCTTTGTCCAGCTCTGATTCTGTCAATGTATTCTTAGTAAGAATATGTTAAAAAATGTAAAAGTTAAGTTAATTAAACCTTTTCTTCTACTCAAAAGAACTTCTTTTATTTAAAGAAATAGTAAAGAACATTTTCCAACAATAACGCAATAATGATTTTCCGTACTTAATTCTGTTGTCTTGTCTTTACTAGTTTCAAGAAGACCATTTATTTTTACCAGTGATAATGATGAAACCTTTAGAATAACGAAAAACGCACAAAATGTCACAATTATTACACATTCCTAAGATAAAAAAAAACATTGAAATAAATTTTAAATTACAAATATTTTCATATGTTACATTTTCTTTATTAGAGCACAACAATTTAATATTAAAAACGGGTACCACTTTTTTGACTGCATATTTATTTGAATCTTTTTTTAAAAACTGAATACTCACTAATATTTTAAGAGGCTACCGTTTTATCCCTGTTTTGTTTGTTAGATTTTAAGGAAAAATTAACATAAGCATAAACATTTTTGTAAAATATAGAATTTTTGATACTTTTTACATCCATATTTGTATCGCTCAATTTTTTGATATTATTTTTTATAATGTAAAGATTGTCATTATGCTTTGTATAGCTACTGCCATATTGTAATCTGTAGGTCGTTTAATAACTACTGTTATTGAATCATACAATAAAATTAATTTCCATTGAAGTTGTACTTATAATAGTATTCAGGGTTGGGCAAAATTGGCCCGAATAAAGTTTTTTTTATATATTATGCACTATTTAATGACTCTTGCCGATTTTCATTGTCTGTTATCAGATTACAATTGAATCACCCTATAATTATATTTTTTCTGATAGATCTTTTTTTTCTGAATTCATCAATGTAGGGGTTTAAAGGTCTCCGAGTTCATAATATAATAGAAAGTAAACATTTATTGTTTACCTTTATTTTATTATGATAAGGTAAGTTAGATACTATATTGATGGATTCAGAAAGAAAAGATCTATCTAAAAAAAATATTCATTTAAAATTTTATCCGATGGACGTCATTAAATAAAATATACGAAAAAATTTACTGGAGTCAATTTTCAGTACAATCTATAATTGAGCTACAAATCAGGTATTCCGCCAATTTTGCCCAACCCTGTATATTTTACCCTATTCAACAATAGGGAATATATAAAAATGTATTTTTAAACCAAAAATTTAGTTAAATATAATTAGGTAAATTATGTTTAATTAATTATTGAAATATGGTGTCTTCATATTTATACTTTTTTTATTTAAATATATATATTTATAACAAATGGATCTGAAAATGTACACTCAGATACATTATTTTATACAAAATGTATGCAATAATCGTATAGTAACTATTTATACATAAAAATGTTTGGAAAATCAGTATTTTAAAATTACTGAATGTACTTACTGTAGGTAGCTTTTTTTATGAATTATTGTTGTAAAGTTATATTAAAGTGTAGTTATTTAATAAATGTACTGATTTTTAAGGGAGTTTTTAATTTGAAAGGAAAAATATTTAAAAAAAGTAAAACATCAGTTTTTATGATAATGGTTTATTAACAAAGATATACAAAAAATAACAGTTTGGGAGTAGTGCTCAACAGATGGACTTATTTATTTTAAATTTTTCAAAGAAAGTCATTGTTCATAATTTTTTTTGCTTATTAAATAAATACGATTTACGTTGAAAAACTTCGATTTTGTTGTATGTACAGGGTGCGCAAAAAATTCAGTAATTATATTAAAAATTTTGAAGTAACATTTTTTAGATACGCTTTAATAAAAAACTTTTGACTTTTTGATAAATAAATTCTTACAAATCCTGCATTGGAGTGTGGAATTTTTTATTTTTGCATATCCACAATAATCCTCGAAATTATTTTTTTATAAAAAGGGGCAGTTTGCAACTTAAATTTAACAATTTAGTTGGCTACGCCTATGTTTCTTACCGTGAATAGAATTTAATTAACAAGCAAAAGAAATTATGTGATGAACGACTTAATTAAAAAAAAATATATTTTTACAAGTACAGTAGAGCGTCGATAATCCGGATTAATTGTGACCGGACCCTGTCCAGATTATCAAAATGTCCGAATTTTCGAAAATAACTAAAAAAGGTCGTTTGAGTTCATAAAAAGAAAACTTGTGATTAAATAATTGAGTAGATAAATAAAACCATTAATTAATATGAACCTATAATGTATTTACAAAATACTGTACAGTTTATACATTTTGTAGCGATTAAGACGACCCCGCTGTCTGTCACATAAACGCTGTTTGACAAATATATACGTATTTATTCACTTTTTTCACCGGAATTGAATCCGTATTATCGACGTTTTACTGTATAGTTAAGTCCATCTGGACCTGTTAACTTAATAAAAAAAAATACATAAAAATAGCTTAAAAACATTAAGGCAACTAACAATAATTTCTACTTACATTTTTAATATGAAACGAAAAAATTATTTTTTTTAGTCTTTATAATTAGCTATAAATCAATGCATTAGAAAAATATATTTGTAAAAAAATATATAGTCGAGCATATTTAAATCAAGTGGATTTAATTTTTTTGGTAAACGGTACTAAATTTTGGAGTAGCGCATAGTGCTCAATAAGATTAGTAGAGCAGCAAGGGAGTTATACCACATTGATAGGGACGGGGCATAGTAGACGGCGCTGTCACTGTTGAGAATTGAAACTTGAATAAGTGGTTTGCGACTCGGTGTTAAGCGATTCTAGATGGCGGCCATCGTTGACGTAGACAAGTGTAGATAAACGTTGAAGAGGATACTCATGCACAGTGCCAAAGCCAAAAGGCCATTACTTAACCATTTGAGACGTACATGTACATAGCTTTGATTTGATTAAACCGGAAAACATTGTCCTTAATTCTATTTTAAAGTACTTTTAATATTATTGGCGCCATCTCCTATTTAGTAGTGAAAGTAATTATCATTCTGTAAGTCGTTATAACGTTTACGTTAGCGAGTTAAAATTTGTGAAAGTATTAAGTTTTTCTACACCCGTATTATAATAATGCACTTATATGCCCATAATCCGTTTCATAATGATACCCATTATGATACAGATTTTTCATTACGATACAGATTTTTAATCAATAGAAACCTACAATTTTTCAATCAAGCATGCTGTTTGACGTTTGTCCTAGGTTCCTATGTAATTATTTTAGTTGTCAAAACGTATTAAATTTTCGTAGGTAGCTAAACTTCGATAATTATAATATTAAAATGTCTGATATTAGCGATATAGAAGACTCCTCCACACATATCGGAGAAAGCAGAAAATACAGTACAAAATATTTTACCGCAAAAATCTAGGGAAATACCAATACCTGAAGTAATACCATTAATTACAATTTTGTAGAATTTTTTATAGAAATACGAGTAATTACTGTTATTGTGTTCAATACCAATATAAATATAATATTTATAGGTCTTGATTATTTATCGGGTGTAGAAAAAATAGCGTATGCAACTCTCATGTAATGGTTATTAAAACACTCGCATAAACCATACGAAACTCGCCTTTGGCTCGTTTCGTATCCCGGTTAATGCTCGTGTATTAATAACCATCATTACATGATCGTTGCATAATATACTATTTTCTACACCCGTATTATAATAATGCACTTATATGCCCATAATCCGTTTCATAATGATACCCATTATGATACAGATTTTTCATTATGATACAGATTTTTAATCAATAGAAACCTACAATTTTTCAATCAAGCATGATGTTTGACGTTTGTCCTAAATTCCTATGTAATTGTTTTAGTTGTCAAAACGTATTAAATTTTCGTAGATAGCTAAACTTCGATAATTATAATATTAAAATGTCTGATATCAGCGATATAGAACACTCCTCCACACATATAGGAGAAAGGAGAAAATGCAGTACAAAATATTTTGCCCCAAAAATCTGTGGTAATACCAGTACCCAAGGTAATACCATTAATTACAATTTTGTAGAATTTTTTATAGAAATACGAGTAATTACTGTTATTGTGTTCAATACCAATATAAATAGAATATTTATAGGTCTTGATTATTTATCGGGTGTAGAAAAAATAGCGTATGCAACTCTCATGTAATGGTTATTAAAACACTCGCATAAACCATACGAAACTCGCCTTTGGCTCGTTTCGTATCCCGGTTAATGCTCGTGTATTAATAACCATCATTACATGATCGTTGCATAATATACTATTTTCTAGTTAATTTTTGTTAAAACAGATTCATAATTTTTGTTGCTATTTCTCTAAGCAGAAATTATACAGTATTACAGTTCTTTTCCTATAAAAATCGTGTTTATTCAAATGTACCTCTGCATGTACAAATAGTATGGAGTGTTTTATTATTATTGTACATCAGCATGTACGTATGGTCTAAAACAGCCATACTCAACCTGCGGCCCTCCAAGCTGTTCTGTGCGGCCCTCCAAGCTTTTTTGTTTGACCCCAAACGATTATTAGTAATTGAAATGGTTGACCTATAGTCCTGTCCTTGCGACTTTTGAAAGCAATAACACAACTAAAACAACAAGAGGACCTTTTTTTTAGAACATGGTGGCCCGTGTAGCATAACAAACAAATTTATGTGGCCCGGAGGAAAAAAAGGTCCAGTACAGTTGGTTCAGAATTAAACAAAAAATATAATTTAGAGAATCCGAGTCCTGCCCTTGTCATGCCCTAAAACTGATAGATTTTTTAGAAGATGGTAACATGTCAGATATTGGGAATATTGCACAACGAGGAACTGATGGATCTTTTTCACGATGCGGTATCTAGACCTTCTGAGGGCTATGAGTATAGCGCATTGAAAGTTTAGATTTTTAGGATTCTGAAATTGTTAAGCGTCTAGGAGCAGACTGTGTGACAGACTTGAAGCAGAACGGATGGAAAGTCAGAAAAATGAAGGCAACGAAAGTGAAGACGATGATTCAGATTGCCAATGTTCGCCATTTTCCTGAATATGATGCAAACAAGGAGGCCACCATGTGCAAGCACAGGAGTCACATTTTTTGCAGAAAATGTAATGTACATTATTTGTGTTTGATCAAGACTAGAAACTGTGGACTTTCATGTGCAATAACTTAAGTAAAAAGAATAATAACTTAAGTAAAAAGAATGGAATATTTTTATAAATAGTAATCTTCTATTGCAAATTTCTGTTACTGTCGGTACCACATGTACATACCTATGTACAAATTTTTTTTTGGTAATGAGAGGAATAAAATTTTGTTTTTTGTTTTATACCTTTAATTTCTTCTCTATCAATAGCAAAATACCATCAGAAAAATATTTTTATAAAAACACAAAAATCGGGTCTCAAAGGGTTAATATCTCTGCTACTATTGGTCCGAATCGAATGGATCAAACGGCAATATGAAGGATACGCAACGTAGATTAACGTTGAAAACAAAAATTATGCGCAGTAGCATTATTAAAAAGGCTTATCCGTATATCTCAGCTATTATTGGTTTGATTTAAACGAGACAAACGACACTATGAAGGAGACGTGACGTAAATTAACGTTGAATCTGACCAATAATATTAACTAATGCCCTTTTGGCTTTGCTTTTCGTTTATCTATCTTGTTCGCGTCATCGATGGACCCCATATTGGATCGCTCAGCCGAGTCGCAAACCACGTATCCATGTTCAATTATCAGTGGGGTAGCCAGCCTTGCGGGGTGGGGGGGGGCATACATTTAATGGGGCGCAACATACATTTTTATTTGCCAGGAAAAAAACGCAACACCCTGTATATACTCAAATATATTCAAAATATGTCTTGTTCAAATTCATATAACTTTTAATTGAATGCTCTTTGTGTATCTATAATACAAATTGATATATCGAGCAATTATGCACTAATGGGACACCCTGTATAATATATGAATATTTACACCTAATTTATCAGTATTTCCAATAGCATTCGTATAATAATTATTGTTCAATGTTATTTCGAATTTTCCATTTTTTCGTTGTACACTTCGGAATCGTATGCAAATCGATAAAACGTGATATTTTATCAAGAAATTTACTAAAAGAAGAACGCATACGTTTTTTAATTGTTTAAAGTGAATCAATAATTTTGCGACCTATCTTAGCGTATGCAAATATCTTAAACCCTTCCGAAATGTATGCAAACACTTTTTTTACATAGTCCAATTGCATACATTAAATAATTGTTCCCAGTAATTACAAAAGAAAGTACATGTTTAAAAAATTACCGCAACGCTTGTGCACGCCGCGATTTTATGCAAAATATTGTGGTCTATTTAAGAACAAAAATATTGCTGTGAAAAAGCATAAGTTTAATTATTGTTTTTCAATACCTCTTCTTTTTTACATGTTCAATTAACAATTTTGGGACGTACTACACGAAGGAGGCGTATGTAAATTATTTTCCGCGTTATATTTTTATTCAAATTTTAATAAAAAACGATTTGCATGCATTTACTAATCGTTTAAAATTATCCATTTTCAATACAAATTCAAATTTCGTTGGTGACACCGCTGCATGCGAGCACTCTTAGATAATTGGCTAGAAGTTAAAAATCTATTATATTCATAACTTAAAAGATGCATGCATAAAAACGTTGCACTTTCAATAATATTGATTTTAAAACGTAATGAATTTTTCGAAACCAGTTTCATGATGTTCAACATTATGCAACTGGTTGCGTAAAATATATCATTTTGACACTGATACTGTGGTCATGTCCCCTTTGCTACTTTACTAATATTTAATTGAAATACTGTTTTTATTCCATATTTTGAAACAACTTTTTGAACATTATTATTAACAATAAAATAATGTATTTTATAAAATGCTAGATAATTAAATTTCTATGTGTTTAGGGATAGGTGGAAATATACATTTTGTTGCTTTAAGCATGATCTGTAGTATGTGCTAAGCTGTAAGGTGAGTTTGGGCCTATTTTATGTTTATTAGCTATTCCATTAATTGGATACCTTAGAAGGTAAAATATTAACCCACAAAGCACTACACAAGACAATGATAATACTACTATCAGCACTCTATGACTTTTCTTTCCGTAAATGGCTGGAAAACATTCCAATAAATCGGAAGGCTCGATGTCTAGGATTTTTTTGTGTTTGAGTTCGCTTGGGTAATTACATCTAAAAAAAAGTATTACATTAGATAATTGTAGTTTAACCAATTTTCTTAGCTTCATAACAATATAATTTATACAGTGTTAAACATACAAAAGGAATAAATTCAGTAGCTTAAATACTGTGCATATTTATAAAAAATCCCGAAACACGTTAATTTTAGATCAAAAAATGACATCCTGCAACGTAAAAATTTCACTCCTATCTTCCACCCTCTTCGAGTGACACTTGCAACCCCCAAATTTGTAAATAGAAAGTAGGGGCTTGTGATACCTCATTTGAAAGGTATCTTAACTCAAAAATTCTATTCAAAAATGATGTGGTTCTAAAATTTATTGCAAAAAATTCCAGTACCAAAAATAAATTAATTACTAATAGAATTTCGTTCTTGATAATGTAAAAAAATAACAAAAAGCAGCAATCTTAATGTAGGAGATATTCAAAATGCATGCCTCGAATGTCCTGGTTAGGATGCTACCAGTACGTAAATAAAATTGTTTTATAACGTTAATCAACATATTATGAGGCGTGACCGATTTAATCGCAAACGTAATTTCCTAATTGATACAGAACTTTTTAGCAAGAACTTTTTTTTTGTGAAAAGTAAGATAAAACTTTTTCTCATGTATATAAAACTTTTTGGAACACACTGTGTAATGGATTGTGACGTGTCAAAGTGGATTCAGATATTGTTGTTAACAACATGCTCGAAGAATCTATTATCTATTATATAGTGTGTCCCAAACAATTTATACTGAAAAGAAAAAGTTACTTACTTCGCCTGTTCATATAATATTAATAAAGGACAGAAGGATGAGTATTGCAACTATGTTAAAAGAAATAAATTGGCTTTCAGTTCAGAATTATGTTCAGTACATGACTGGTATTTATTTATAAAATAAAAATGACATAGTACCATCGCATCAGATCTATTAGAAAAAATTCAATATAATTCGAAATATCACAACTAAAATACAAGAAGCCAATTTGACTTTCATGTATGGCAAGCCATCACTAAAAGTTCCCAAAATACAATTTTTATTAAAGGTTTAAAAAATTTAATAGACTGCCTACAGAAATTAAAAAAAAAAAAACAAATGTATTCAAAAGTAACCTCAAACAATACTTGATAAATAAACAGAACGGATATACTTTCTTGTGATAATACTCTTTAAACCTGCCCTTTTTAAGTATTTCCCTTAATTTATTGTTATTTTACCCCTCGTTTTACCCGCATTTATTATAAATTATTTCTATTTTGAGATCATGTACTTTATTGTAAAAAATTTCTTGATGTTATAATAATACTACTTACTATGTTTAAATTATTAATAGTTTTGCGACGATAGGTTATAGCAACTTATAGCCACAAAACTATTTTTGTGTTAAAGTAGATCCAAAGAGAGCAATGTAATTTACAAAGGCCTTCTTTCAACATACAAATAAATGACAACTTTATAATTAAAATAAAAAACAACAAAATACCTCGGTATCAAGGTAAGAAGATTCATTTTTAAATTTTATTTATTGAGGAAATTTATGACTAGAAGTTTACTAATTATTATTTACAATTCGCTGGTTGAATATGTAATCTAAAATCGTATAAAAAAAATTTTCTACAAAAAAACCAGCATTATACCCTACCTTTGTATAAGAACATTATATTATCTATCTTGCTGTGCCTTTATGGAAAGCCTGAATTGAGATATACTACAAATTATTTGCAATAAATATCAAAAGAAGTATACATTTTTAAATAATTTGACATTTAAGAGCCATTCACACATCACAGTTGACATCTTGATACTTGACAGGCACAGCCAAGCATTATTCTGATTTTTGCCAAATAAAATGGCCGGTTAATTATTCTATGGGGTTGCGACAGAGAGCCAATAAATTTGATGAAGGTGTTTTTGTGGCTAGGGGCGAAATAGTAGTACGCTTCAGTTAGCACCACCATAAAAAAGTCATTTTTAAGAAATTGCTTATATATTTTTCATAAATTGGCAGGCTTGGCTACTAATTTCGAATACAAATAGCCTCCAAAATGGCTATGATTGCAAGTATGAAGGTCACAACCCGCTTTAGAAATTTCACCTTTACTATCAACAGCTGTTGTTTGACAGGTCGTTAGAGAATGTTTGCAATTTATGGAATTTTAAGAATGTTAGGAATGTTGACTTAGAAATAATTAAAATTCCTAAAATTGTAACACAAGAAATGCATATGCGGATTTTAAGAAAATTGATTATAAAGTAGTTAGAATGAACCGAAAATTCTGAAAATCAATAAGGTTCTAAGTTAGAAGTAATTATTCGTGAAAATCAAAACTGCAAGTCAATCAGAACTTTCGTTCTAGAGTTATCGTGCCGGCATACATACATACAGACGACCAGACGAAATTTTTTTTTGCATTGTCGGACTGATTGGAAACATGAAAAAAAGTTTTAAAAAATGGAGGTAAGAAAATTTTTTCGTCTGCACGAATGCAATACTGAGGCATCATAGGAAGGGCTTCAGTAATAGGTGGTATCTTGGAAGAATAGAACTAGAGGAATTTTTTTGGAAGTTATTGAATACTTAAAATCAAGGCGAAAGTAATAATACTAGATAATGGATTCCCAGGTGGGTAACGCAGAACTTTTTATCAAGAATAATTGTTTTTTGAAAAAACAAAACCTTGGATGGATTTCTAAGTGAGGCAGAGCATTTTATCGAGTATCAAGAACATTTGATCGAATATCATTTTTTTTGTATATAATTTTTAACACATTGTATAATAGATTGCGATGTGCTCTTTGAGCACGTTGTTAACAACATCTGAATACATTTTGTTGTTAACAACGTGCTCTTAAGAGTGGTAATATTTAAGACTTTCTTTTTGATAATAATACTTTAATACCTATAAAAAGTTAGGTATAAAAATTCTTGGGGTAAATACCCTCATTACCCCCTGTATATGAGCCCCTGAATTGACCCAACATTTTTCAGAGAGCTCCTTTACTATATATTCATAGTTTTAATTTTAATGTTTATACAATAAAAATTACAAAATGTTATATTGAAGTGTATAAATAAATTCAAGACTTTATATTTCAAGCAAGATTTACAATCTTAGAACATAATTTATGAGTTAAGCGACCTACCTAAGTTCGTGAGGTTTGGACAATTCATCAGCAAAGTCTTGAAGCCAAAGAATATCGCAGTCACAATTCCATGGGTTATGTGTTAAATCAATATGATCCATATTTTTGAAGAAATACTTATAAGACTGGTTCAACGACTTCAATCCATTTCTAGCCAAAGATAAGAACTTTGGATGATGATCAATATCCTTCGAAGGTACATCGAAAGCTAATTCATTAAATTCCTTCAAATTTGGACAATCGTTAATATAAAGCTTCTCTAAAGCGAATAAATTGTAAAAAGCGTAATGGTGTATATCAGTTAGAGTATCCATTTCATTTAATTTGAGAACTTTCAAAGAGTGGTAGTTGAGGTATCTAGCAGAAATGAAAGTCAACTTATTTCCAGATAGATCTAAATATTCTAAAGTATACGGAACAGTAGGAATAACTGATAAATCATTATCGCATAAAGACAGTTTCTTCAAATCTACAAATTTATCAAAGTAACCACTAGGAAGTTCCATCAAGTTCAAACCGTTTATACTAAGTTGAGTTAAGTTTGATGTCAATCCTAATTTATCAGTTAAAACAGATTTGCTAGAGGTTAAAAATTCA
The DNA here is from genome assembly GCA_927349885.1 of Psylliodes chrysocephalus. Taxonomy (NCBI): domain Eukaryota; kingdom Metazoa; phylum Arthropoda; class Insecta; order Coleoptera; family Chrysomelidae; genus Psylliodes; species Psylliodes chrysocephalus. The sequence continues at coordinate 79,135,917 of OV651815.1, read as the reverse complement.
CCCATATAGTTGTAGCTCAAGTCTAGTTGGATAAGCTTAAATAAAGGATTAAATATGAAATCTGGTAAAGTATTTAAGTTATTGTAACTAAGATCCAGGAAATTTAGGGATTTAAGATTTTGAAATACTTCAGAATTATTAAAAGCACTGATAAAATTGTTACTTAGATCCAATTGTTGCAGGTTTGGAAGATTTTGGAAGAAATTAACGTCAATGTAAGTTATATTGTTATAACTAAGAATAAGTTCTTCTAAACTATTGCTGCTTAGAGCCTGTTTGGTTGGGTCCAAATTTTGTATTACATTGATAGAAAGATCCAGAATACTCAAACCATCTTCAATATTTTCTGGAATATTTTCTATTCCTCTTTCGGAGCAGTCAGCTGTTTGCATAGGTAGATGAGACTTGGTATTAGTAAATATTCTACAGTCACATTTTAATTTACTTGCGTTGGAACAAATCTCACTGTACACGTTTTCACAAAACACTAACACGAAGAGAAGAAGGAGTTTAAGCAACATTACGCTGTAGCGAATTGAAAATTGTACTCGAAAGGAATTCTTTATCAAAATGGGTGTCGTCGTCTTATCAGGTGCAAGGCAATCGTTCTAAATCAATGTGTTATTTATTTTTCGTTTCGTATTAGAGATATACTAATGATGATCTGGTATTTGCCAATATTCTTTATCTAAAGGTAAACCAAATAATGAATTATTTCTATATATCTACACTTCATAAAACTGATAGTTAATTAATTTTTTTATCTACTGGGCTTATAAAGGAGTTTCTGGAAATTGAGTAGGTACTTAATAAAAAAAAGATATTATATTTAAACCAACTTTTTGTTTTATCGGTTCTATTTATAGTTTAAAACCAATTATTTGTTCGCGTAATTTTTTTAAAAGTTTTAGTTATATACGAGGTAAAATGTAAGTACTTTTTTAAATAACCGATAGCATAATTTGAGCATGGTTATTTAGGCATTTTAATTGCTACTATTTAAAAAAAATATGTAAGATGACTACTTTGTGAATTAATAGTGGCGACTTGTCTATAGTGGCTACAGAGATACAGCCCCAGTACAAAGAGAAATCAATTTATATAAATATAAAGTGCTTCTCAAAAGTCCCCTCCCCCTCTTTTCTTTTGAAAGGTGATACTTAGACTGATGAAATTTGGAGGGTGAAAATGAACTATTGTAAGCTTCTCTACTATTGGTAATAGGTGACGTAAGAGGCATCGGTGACGTCACCAGATAACTGAAACCAATAATATTAAATGGGACCTTATGGCAAGTGACACCTCGTTTGAAATGTATTTAGAATACCTATTCAGTAATACTATTTTTTTTTGGATTTACGATGTTTTTGATGGTTAAAATAAATTAACATTAAAATTTGAGTTTCGCTTTTAATTAATACATATTTAAGAACAAGTTCTTATAATAATTGTTCAAAATGTGCTCCATCTACTTCCTGACAGTAAAATATCCTATTATTAAATTCTTGTCGGACTCGATTAAATGTGTCAGGAGAAATTGCCCTACATTCTTCAACAATTCGCTGTTTTAAAACGTCAGGAGCTGTAGCGTAAACTTTAGATTTAAGATATCCCCACAGAAAAAAATCTAGAGGTGTTAGGTCCGGTGACCGAGCTGGCCATTCTATTGGACCGCGTCGTCCAATCCATCTATCAGGATATTCCTCATCTAAATAACGTCTTACTGCAAAGTAATAGTGTGCAGGAGCACCATCTTGTTGGAACGTTATTTCCAAGTTACCAAATTCATCTGGATTATCTTCCAGAATTTGAAGAATTAATGCTTCAATTGCGTTTTCTAACATCTCCAGATATACCTCACCAGTTAAATTAGAGTTCAAAAAAAGAGGCCCGACTATGTGGTTTCCCAAAATACCTGCCCAGACATTTACTTTTAATGGGAACTGTGTATGTTTTTCACGAAACATGTGAGGATTTATGTCACTCCAATACCTCACATTTTGAGTATTAACATTTCCATTAAGGAAGAAAGTACTTTCGTCACTAAAACAAATTGTCCTTACATAGTCTGGCTGTTGGATAATTTTAGTGGACATATTTTCACAGAATTCCAGCCTTCGGTCAGGGTCGTCATCTGAAAGTTGATGCAACATTTTTAATTTGTTTTTGGTCAACACCCTGTGTACTGTACTATGACTAACTCCAAAGGTAGACGCTACTTGGGCTGTGGAAGAAGTAGGGTTTACTACAATTTCTGCAACTATATCAATTTGTTTATTAATACCAATATTTGGTCGACTTGATCGTTTGGCATCATGAACACTACCTGTTTGTTGAAACTTATGAAAAAGCTTCCTCAAATAAGTCCTCGATATAGGGTGATCGGGGTATCTCTCATTAAAAATGCGTTCCGCCGCATGAAAATTATTTCCACTTTCACCAATAATTTAGTTTGCTGTTACTTTGTCAGCTAAAGCACGTACCATTTTGTTTATGTAGATACTTAAACAATAATTAAACTAAAAATTCAAGATATTATCGCCATAGAAACGTCTATTAAAAACTTTCTGCTTTTTTGACAATCAACCATAGACGGACTTTTGAATCTTTATTAATTAAAAGAGAAACTCAAATTTTAGTGTATATTTATTTTAACCATTAAAAATATCGTAAATCCAAAAAAAATAAATAGTATGATTGAATAGATATTCTAAATACCTTTCAAATGAGGTGTCACTTGCCATAAGGTCCCATTTAATATTATTGGTTTCAGTTGTCTGGTGACGTCACCGATACCTATTACGTCACCTATTACCAATGGTAGAGAAGCTTACAATAGTTTATTTTCACCCTCCAAATTTTATCAGTCTAAGTATCACCGTTCAAAAGAAAAGAGGGGGAGGGGACTTTTGAGAAGCACTGTATAGTACTATACAGGGTGGTCCATATTTGTGGGATATATTAATTATTGGCTTTATTATTACGTTTTGAAAAAAATCCTTGAACAGGTCGATTTTTATTTCCAAAATGACATTTTCTAAACAAAATTATTTATCTCCCCCTTCAACCCCTTCGGAGTAAAAGTCACCCCTTTAATTTTTTTAAATAGAAAGGGGTAGCGTGTGATACCTCATTTTAAAGGGTTTTTAATTCCCTATTCAGCAGTATAAGATTTTTTGTTTTCTGTACATTTATATTCAAGAAACAATTTTTATTTTTAACTATTCTATTAATAATACTACAATTTAATGCTATTAAATGTTCAAAATGACTGCGGTTATTAAATTCTTGAAGAACATCTTGTATGACGTCCGGGCCAATTTTTTCAATTTCTTTGGTGATTCTTTCTTTTAATTCGTCAATAGTCTCTGGTCGATTTAAATACACTTGAGATTTTAAGTGGCCCCAGAGAAAATAATCAAGCGGCGTTAAATCGGGAGATCGAGGTGGCCATTCAATGGCTCCACGCCTGCCAATCCATCTGTTAGGAAATGCTTCATCCAAGTAGTCTCTCACTCCACGTGCAAAATGTGGTGGAGCACCATCTTGTTGGAACCAAATATTTCTATCTGTTTCATCTGGATTGTTATTATCAGGATACAGAACTTGTAATTGAGGTACCAAAAAATTTGTTAAAAAATATAAATATCCTTCACCTGTCAGAGAGTCATCAAAAAAGTAAGGCCCAATGATTTTATTTTCAATAATACCACACATTCACTTTTTTAGGAAACTAAGTGTAAGTCTCTATTATCCAATGAGGATTTTCTCTGCTCCAATAACGAGAATTGTGTCGGTTGACAGTACCATTTAAGAAAAACGTTGCTTCGTCCGAAAAACGTATTTTCTGTACAAACTGCACATCTGCCTGACGTCTGTTCATTATTTGTTCACAGAATTGTAGCCTTCGGTCTGGATCGTCCTCAGATAACTCCTGTACCAACTGAATTTTATTGGGATGGTACTTTTATTTGTGTAAAAAACGCAAAATTGTAGTTTTACTCACGTTGTGTTCGGCAGCAAATTGTCTAGTAGATTTATGCTGATTTTCTTCAAGGGTTATCATAACATCTAATCGTTTATCCTTATCAACTTCATGGGTTCTTCCTGCGTTACGAACTTGCTTCACATGCCCAGTACTACGAAATTTCTTTGCTACTTTGCTAACTGTAGACTGTGAAATATTATGTCCTGGATATTTATTATTAAATAATTCACATACCTCCCTATGCGTTCGTTTTCTATTGTCACAACCAAGCATTATTAAAATATCTATTCTCTGAGTTTCAAATAAATACGCCATAACGACTGTTCATAAAATTGAACTAATTAAATAGTATAAATTATAATTGTCAATTGTAAATAAATGTTCCTTGCTTATTCCCTTGTAGCAGAATCGCAAAAGTTTTTCATAAAAAGCTCGGTTTAACTTTTTATTGCCATTTTTTTACATGGTCTAAGATAAGATAGAAATATTATTAATAGAATAGTTCGGGAGGTGGTTAAAAGCTTTAAAAATAAAAATTGATGTTTCTTGAATATAAATGTACAAAAAAACAAAAATCTTATACTGCTGAATAGAGAATTAAAAACCATTTAAAATGAGGTATCACACGCTACCCCTTTCTATTTAAAAAAATTAAAGGGGTGACTTTTACTACGAAGGGTTAAAGGGGGAGATAAATAATTTAGTTCAGAAAATGTAATTTTAGAAATAAAAATCGAACTGTTCAAGGATTTTCCTCAAAACGTAATAATAAAGCCAATAATTAATATATTCCACAACTATGGACCACCCTGTATATACAAATCCCGTTTCACGACATCAGTGACGTTAGTCTTTCATCATAATACTACCAACTAACTAAAATGTCCCTAACTAAGCTAAGAATCCGAAAATATCATGAATATTCACGAGCATTCATGGACGTAGTCTTATTACTAAAAAACCGAGAAATGCAATGGCGGGAAGTCAATTAAAATGGCGCGGCGTCGCGTCGGTCCAGCAAAAAAAGGAAAAACATAATTTTTTATTTTTTTTATTAATAACTTTATCACAAATTATGTTACAAGAGATTAGATTAAATTTAATTAGGAATGGGGGCCATGTGCCCCCCCCCACCTCGACCTTTTCAGATCTATTGTGGATATCCTTTAACCCTTGTTTAGAAAAGCTTGTCTAGTTCGGTCTTTTGCAGTAGACTCCATAAACAAGGAAGTAGTTCTCCGGCTAGCTAGTTTCCCTTGGTTTTTCTTCTCCAGGTGTAAAGAATCTCAGTCTTGAAAGACCTTCGCAGTAGCACAATACGTATTCTGCAGTTTTTTCCTTTTCCTGCCAGAATCGCCAACACATAATATGAAGGAACGCCCTATATATTATGCTCCCTTGTATAATAAATCACTACAAAAAAAAATATATAGTTTCTGAATATAAGGCACCAGAAAATGACCGATATTATACATATCTTTGTTAAGCCTACAATGCCCTTTTAAAAGACATACTAGTGCTCTAGTATTTTTCCTATTATGTTTTAATAGCTGTCTTTGAGACACCACAGAAGGATTCTGGGCCAATAAGAGCCTCTGAGGCTTCTTCTCGGGCTAGTAAATCAGCCTCTTCATTGCCCTTATATCCTCTGTGACCTGATACCAAGACTATAAGGTTAGTCCATTTTGTCTACCTAGCTCTGTTAGGGATTCCAAACTGTACCGCACAAGCTTTGAGTGCACCAGAACTGAGTGCTTTTAACGTTGCTCAACTGTCTTAGAATATGACAATGGTTTTTCCATGTACCTTAGTACATGTATATGAGGCCTCCGTCTACTCTTCCCTGTCTGGCTTTTGAAACCTATACTGTGGGAGCATTTTGCCTGAAGACATTTACATTATTTGGTGGTTGGACTCTTTATAACTCTTTGTATAGCTCGTAGGTCCACGCAAATTGCTCAGGGGTGATATACCTTTGTGTAGTCTGTATGTGACTGACCTGGCTTCGCCTTGAATGAACATATGTAGTGGTGTTAGTATTAACATTACTTCTAGAGCAGCTGTTGGAGTCGTTCTCATGGCTCCCGTGGTACTCAGGCATGCTTGCCTTTGAATAAATACCGTTAAGCTGTCGAATAATTCCAGCTTACCAAGTCTTTGGCCACCATACCACCGACCTGTAGGTTATCATAAGCCTTAAAAATCTGGTATGTACCCATAGGGACATTTTTGGTTGTAGTCTCTAATTTTTTCCACACAACCTTCGATATACCAATCTATAAAAATAAGTTTTGTTTCATTTGAGCAGTCTGTAGTTTCATCGGCTTGAATAGCCACAAGCATAGAGCGTTCTTCTTCGCTCTTTAATTTTTCTTGTGTAACTGCTAAAATAGACTCTAGCAATTCGTTCTGTATTGTTTTGGAAACTCCTTTAAATACTGTACTATTTTTCAAATGTTTTTAAAAAATACTGTCTAGTTCCGAAACAAAATCTATTAATCCACGAAATATTCCAGGATTTTCCGATGACTCTGATTCATCATGTCCCGTAAAGCGAGTTCAAATGAACCGCAGAACTTTACACAGTCAATAATTTTGCTTAAAATAGGATATCTATTTTGCGTTACCTTATCATTATGGTCTTTTATAGATTTACGATAAGCACTACTTAATTGAGTTCTTATATCAACCGTCCAAGGCTACCGAAATTTATAGCATTGTTCAATATATATATGGTAGAAGAAGAATGTTTTGCTACCTTTTTTTTTTAAATGTTTTATGTCAGTAACGCCAGTTTTAGTCCATAACGAATCATCAGTTCAAAACAAAATAGGGAAAGGTTGCCTAAAATGGGATAGTGCCACTCACAGATTAACTAAATATGGCAACATCGTGCCATGACGTCAGAATTGTGCGCGTCGCTAGGGTAAAGGCTAATGACAATGAGACTAATGAGAGATAGAAATTCATTAGAGCAACATCGGCTGAAGTGAATGGTTTTCATTTTTTTATGCCAGAATTGTAAATTTTTAATGTTATATCTTAAGACCTGAAAGCTAGCAGGAGTAATATATCAATCGTTTCCAGTGATCTTTGTGTAGAGTATGGTCTTGGTTTTCATTGTTCTTCTAGAATTTGCTTAAAAAGTGACAACAAAAAATTTGAGGTTTAGTTTAAATCAGGTGTGGGTAAAATGGGAAATTAGTATTGTGGGTAAAATGGCGTATCCCGTTTTACCTAAATGAAATAAGCGTAGTTTATTTTATTCTATTTTTTTTTAGATGCCACACGTTTACAAAAGAAAGACTGATCAGCAATCGTGATCCGAGGAGTTAATGGCTAAAGCTTTAGAGGCCTTAGAAAACGTCACTTGTGGGTATTTAAAAGCTGCACAAAAGTATGGAGTGCCAAAATCTACTTTAGAGAGGAGATTTAAGGAGAAGAACAAACATGCCACTGGTTCTTCTAAATCGCTTGGGAGTAGAAAGGTTACATTTCCAATTGAATTGGAACAACAGTTAGTCGAATATATTAAGAACATGGAAGGTATGCTGTTTGTATTAACAACAAGAGGTCTAAGAAGCCTTGCTTATCAGCTCGCTATAAAAAATAATATCGTTCACTACTTTAATTACACAAAACAAATGGATGGATGGATGGCATTGGATTCGTTCTTTTTTAAAACGACACAATCTGTCAATTCGATTACCTGAAGCTACCTCTGCTGCACGAGCTAGGGGTTTTAACAAAGAAGCAGTGTCATCATTTTTCAATATTCTTGAGCCTCTTCAAGAAAAAAATAATTCCGGCCAGGGTCTTCAATGTGGATGAAATAGGCATAACGATGGTTCAGGGTCGTCCTTCAAAAGATATTGCACTTCGAGGTCAGAAACAAGTGGGTACCCTGACGTCTGCCGAACGTGAGGAGCTGTCTACAGCCGTAATTTGCATGAGTGAAAGTGGAATATTTGTCCCGCCTATGTTAATCATTCCTAGAGTTCGTATGAAGCCACAGTTTCTTGAGGGTGTTCCTCCAAGCACATTAACAGTTGCTCATAAATCTGGTTGGATGCAATTGGATCTATTTAATAAATGGTTTAATCATTTTCTCTCTCACATACAAGCATCAAGAAGTAATCCAGCATTACTTATTCTCGATGATCATAAAACACATACGCAAAATATTTCTATCAGACATAAAGCAAGAGAAAATGGTGTCACAATTTTATGTCTCCCACCACACTGTAGTCATCGACTCCAGCCTTTGGACGTGTCATTTATGGCCCCTCTAAGCACCTTTTATTCACAAGAAATGGAGATTTGGCTTAGAAATCACCCAGAGCGATGCATCACTGTAAGCGAAGTTCCTTCTTTATTTGGCAGAGCATATCTTCATGCTTTTACTCCGATAAATGCTATTAATGGATTTAAAAAACTGGACTGTACCCAGTGAACCACACTGTATTTACCGAGGATATGTTTATTGCAACACTTCCAACAGACAAACCACAATAACAGGATGATGTCGTACCATCTTCTTCCGATTCCGAAGATGGTCCACCTGAACATAACGCTAATTCGGAACGTACACGCGAAATTGAAACTAATAGAGAAGCTACACCCGAAAATGACCCTAATAGAGAATCTCTACCTAAACAAATAATGGATCTTCCAAAGAAATGTTCCGAGGTTGCCAAAAGAAGTGCTTTACATGATATGCCATCCACGAGCAAAGGTATAACTTTGATAAGTCCTGAAGAAATTGCTCCTTATCCCAAAGTTCGTAAGCTTGATATTCGAAAAACTACAAATAGAAAAAAAGGAGAAGCTGCCATTCTTACGAGGACCCCTTATAAGGAAGAATTAGAAAACTCTTTAAAGGAAAGAAATAAAAAAGTTAATGTTAAGAAGATAGCTTTAAAAACAAACATCAACTTACTGAATGAAGAAAAATCTAAAAAGCCTTTAATCAAAACGAAAAAATTACAAAAAAAAGAGCATTGAATCATCAGAAAGCGATGATGATGCGAAATGCTTTTACTGCAACAACAGGTATTCAAAAGATGGACGTGGCGAAGGATGGATACAATGTGTTAGTTGTAAAAATTGGGCACATGATACCTGTGCAGGAGTCGAAGATAATGAAGATTTCTTTGTTTGCGATTTATGTCGCAACTGACATTTCAAAATTTGTTCTTATTACATTACACAAATTACTTTTGATTTACCTACTTTTTGTATTAAAACATTTTTCACCATTTTTAACACTAATTTTTTTAACCCATTTTACCTCAACCATAGTTCCCATTTTACCCGCATTATGCGGGTAAACTGGGAAATTAACACTATTTTTTTGTGTGCAAAATAATACCATTATTTTTAAATTTTCAATTATCAGCTTAAATTATAACATTCCAAACACGTCGTTTTTAATTATGTCAAAATATGAACCACTAAATATGAAAACTTTTGCTTTTATAATTTTTGAAACCTTAGGTATCCCATTTTAGGCAACCTTCCCCTACAGGGAAAACAAAAAAACGCGTTCTTTACATTGCATCCACAAATCCAATCAGAAATTTTGTAAACAGTTGGCTTTAAATACCTGTTAATTTCTTCCCTCTGTCTTTTGTGGTGTGTTTTAGATCTAGAAGAGGTTTTGGACGTTCTTTTTCAATTATTGCTAAACGTCTTTCAAAAGTCATTGTGCCGCTTATCTTACACTGAAGTATTTCTTGCAAAGTCACAATGTTTAATACTTTACAATTAATAATTTTGACATTCTGTACGCCCATGAAACTCGAATGTATAGAGAAGAAATGTCATTACGGCAATTGGTATACCTTGTTGCTGTGTTGCCAATAGCAATTTTAAAAAATTCACTGATTTAGGTTTTAGCTGATTATTGTCTTTTATTTCTACATACAAAATGCCAAAAAACTAAATAATCGTTGCAGAAATAAACTTTAAAATAATATTAAAAAATTAAAAATGTTTCAATATTTGCTATAATAACAGCCATTAAATCTATTGGTGGTCTATTTATTCGAACTTTGATAATTAATTTTCAAGTAAATATAAAAGCTACAGAACCAACTTATCAGTTCTTGTGTGTAGAGTGTCCAACTCTCGATAATTACATTATCGAGTAGAATTTCGCTAAAAATTATATTTTGGCTATATTGAGTGGGAAACAGAAATGTTGCGATGCCAGAGTTAGAAAATATAGCGGAATGGAGTTTGGATTTGAGTCGTACTTGTGTACGTGACATTTACCACGTCTTGCAGAAAATATATTTAGCTGGTATTGTATCTTGAGCGAGATGAGATAGAAAATGTGCATTTTTGTAAACACAAATGGGTCTAACAAGGACAGTTTGGAGAATGTTGTTTAAATTTGAGAATGCAAATGTAAATTTCAATAATAATAATAAATTGACAAACTATTGCAATTATAAAATAACATAGATCAAGCTAGAATTTAATTTGTAATGATCCTTCTGGACTAATATTATAAGTTCTAAATTTCGTAACTAAACTAAGGACTTTTAAAAGTAGCCCTCTTCCGCTGTAGATTAGGCCATGAGCAACCACTGTGAATTAGATCCTTTATTCTTAAAATCAAAGACTAGAAAACGGCGATTATTTAAAAAAAAATGATTATAGTAGAAAAATTAGAATATAAAACACCTTGTATGATACATCCAAGGGGTATAGATATACTCTAGAGACTTCATTCTGGAAATTATTCAAATGAGACCTCCCCGAAGTCTACTTCGAAATCTTCGTTCGTTGTTACCACAAAAGTGCACGTGCCAGCGATTTCCAGATCACCCGTTAGTTCGTTTCTAGAATGAAAGGCTCTAATTGCTGAGATACATTATTGATGCGTTTCTCTGAAAGGGATCTCCAACCAGGACCGTTCGCAGAATAACAGCTTTAACGTGGATATAACAGCAACGTTTTATATTTGTGAAATACCTAAAAAGGAGAAATATTTAAAAAGAAATCGGGATAATCAAAGTTATTTTTTTGAATGTGGGTTTTAGTGTTCTTTAATAAACCTAAATAGAATTCTTCTCTAAAATAATCAGAAAACCAATAATTGACCCCATTTAAAATTACATGGGATTTCCTATGTCCCACTCGACGATGCAACACCCGTTATATAATTCACAAAAAAAGCGAGATCCAGCTGCACAGTGAACGTCAGAAAATACAGTTGTCAAATTGTAAAAACCTTAGAGCATATAAGGTAAAAACTATTAGGCATGGCCCCCCACTCTATAGGTTCTTTCGTTCGCTGTTGGTGCAGTATCCACCAGTGTAAATTACACAAGTTACATTACCTTATTTACCCTAGTTTACTTCCTCCTTATTCATTATACACATGTCGAGTGTAATTCACTCCTGCTAAATAGCTGGTGGAGAAAATATCCACCAGTGGACACCACATCGCTCACAGGAAGGTATAATGGGTTTTACACCGGGCCAAACGAAAGGTTTAAGGTCTGTTCGGGTTCTTTAAAATACATTGAAAACTATCAGAGGACTAGTTGACCAGTGGACAGTTTAATAGTTGTGTGCGACGTATACTTTAGAAATGAACTGTTCCACTAGTTCTCGGACGGTTTGCATCGAGTTTTAAGGAAACCCGAACAAACCTTTAGTGTCTGTTGGTGTAGTTCATTCCTACACCAGTGGGACGAACGAAAGAATCTTATGTATCTATCTATTTCATTGACCTTGTCAAATCACCAGGCCTACAGGGTTGCCATAACTTGGCCATATATCTCAAACCCACTGGTAGCCAGTTTGTTTGGAATGCCTAAATGTAATTTATTATTGACCGACCTCTCTTTAAAAACCAGCCTATTTACCTAATACGCTAGAATTAATTTATGCTCGGCAACTATGTACCTGTCTCAACGCACCGAGAGTTTTGCTGTAACCTTATTAGCTGATGATTAATTTATATTGGTTGTTTACTGGAACTTTTCGATCCTTATATGGTATGAGTATTCGATTTTACGCAAGGTTTCGTTTATTATATTGGTGTTAATTTAATTATTTTATTTTTATATTTATAATGATGGAATGGAGATTCTATTGTCCCAGAAGGTAGGTATATTTACTACTCTCATTTATTAGAGATTTGTATTTGGCGAGAATTGGGTAACACGTTGTCAACTACATTAAATCTGTAAGCTGGCTCATGAGCTAGGAGGTGCCTATCTACTTAAAGGGCTGCAAAATCGATCTAGTGAGGCCTAAGTGTTAAGGGTTTACCCACCCTTTACACGTTACAAATACAGATAATAGGTATATCACAAAGTAACGCAATTATACATGTGCGATACTATAAGCTACCTATAAAACACTGAACGATTAGACAAAAGTAGGTATGAAAGAATATCTCAAAGGTTCACCAGAATCTAAAACGCTGAAGGATTACACAAAAGTTGCTAAAGAATATAATAAAGTACCTACATCGCAAAGGTTCACTAGAAGCTAAAACGGTGAACGTTTGTTCAGAAGTAGGTAAAAAGTATATTTATATAAGGTATGTTTCAAAGGTTCCCTAGATTTTGATCTTGATGGCAGGTGTACGATGCTAAAGCCCCAAAGGGAGGGGTGCTATTACCTCTACTGTGGAACATGGTCCTCGACACCCTCATCAGCCGCCTCAATAATGACAGTCACTACACAATAGCATATGAAGATGATCTGGTCATTCTGCAAACAGGGAATTTTGAGGACATACTCTGCGAAAGAATGCAAGTAGCTCTCAAAATTATAGAACAGTCGTGTAAGGACCATTCACTGTCTATCAATCCTAAGAAGACTGAAATGGTCCTTTTCACAAGGAAAAGGATAAAAATGGAATTAAAACCTCCACAACTTCTAAACACAAAACTAAACTTTGCAAAAGAGGTGAAGTACTTATATCTCACCTTTGACAGCAAGTTAATATGGAACTCGCATTTAGAAAACAAAGTCAAAAGAGCATACATTGCCTATGAACAATGGCGCCGAATCATGGAGCGCACCTGGGGTTTCTCCCCCAGAATCGTCTCATGGACCTAAGCTAACATACGGTGCATTTGTCTGTGTACCGAAAACCCAAAAATTAACAACTATCCGTAAATTAGAACAATTTCAAAGAACAATGACACGCCTCTGCACGGTTGGAATAGAACCTTATGTAGGATCTGGTTAGGCGAGACGTGGCTTTTGGCAGGAGGCGCTCGATACGCTTCCACTGCTTTAAGCGAACTTGGACTCCATCTCACCGAGATATATCTTCCATAAGCCATATTAAGTTATAATAGAACAAATAGAAGAGCCGAAAGTGGCAGGTACGATTCATATCTACCCCGACGGTTCTATAACAAAAGAAGGCTCAGGATGTGGAGTATACTTCCGATTCTTAAACCTAAACATAAAATGGGCTGTGAGCAATAATGCCACTGTAGTTCAAACAGAGCTAACGGGAATTCCCATAGCAGCAAAAGTAATAACCATAAACAATATCACTGGAAGGAACATGCTCATCTATACAGATAGCAGACAAGCACTATTCACCCTGAACAGACCACGAATTTATTCAAGGTTGGTATTAGAATCTCACGAAGTTTTGGCCGAAGTATCTATCAATAACGTGGTCACCTTAAGATGGATCAAAGGTCACGCCACATCGAAAGGTAACCGTCTTGCTGATTCACTGGACAAGCAAGCAGCCAACCAAATACTTTTTGGATCTGGCCCTTCTATTGGCCTGACAAAATTGGTAGTGACAGACCTAATTAAAGAACATTCCCTTGAGCAATTCAAGGAAAGATGGGATGAAACAAGAAACTGCAGAGTTGCCAGGGAGCTTTTAATTTATCCTGACAACACTGCAGCAAACAAATACTTGACTATGACTAGACAGAATCTGCGCCTAGTCACAGGCATTCTGACTGGTCACTGCTAAGTACAAAAGCATCTCCATATCATGGGGCTGTCAGAATCAGCACTCTGCAGAGGGTGCGAACAAGAAGATGAGACCATCGAGAATATCCTCTACGATTGCTCGACGCTCTCAGTTATTAGAAGATTTGTGTTTGGCGAGTATCGGCTAACACCGGCCGATATGAGAGAAGCACCTCTTGGCGACGTTGTCAACTACATTAAATCTGTAGGCTAGATCACGAGCTAGGAGGTGCCTATCGTCTTAGGAGGATGCACAATGGGCCTAGTGAGGCCTAAGTGCCGTGGGGGTAACCCCACCCTCCACACGTTACAGATACAGAAGGTATGTTTCAAAGATTCCCTAGATTTTTATCATGATGGCAGGTGTACGATGCTAAAGCGGTGAATAATAATGAATCATTGAAACAACGAGTAGGTATATACTAGAGGATAGCTGAGTTCCCTGATTTCTTACCTGTAGACGCAGATCATTTAAAATGTACACAGATACAATATCTTTTTGAAATCAAGCCTTTTAACTTTTTTTGTGTAAAAACTCTTTTTTGCATAGATATGTACTTATATTTTTATTCTGCTCAAGTTTAAAGCGTTGCACTTATTTTTAAACTATTTTGACTTTATTTGTTATTTTAAATAAAACAACCAATGCTGGTGAATTGAAATTTTTTTGAATTTTTCAAATTTTATGCTTTTTTAAACACCTCTGTAGTATTTACGTTTTTTGCTTAGAATTATCATTCAGTACAAAGGAAACCTATAATATAATATTTTTAAAACGTATTTTTAGTAAAATTAAGAATATTATTACCCATAAATTAGTTTTGTAAATCTCTTTTATAAGTATTTGGTGTAAAATGTAGACAGTCATTGGGCATTGGGTCAATAGTGTCTTGTCGTTTACAACGATTTATCCGCCATTATTTTTTATTGTAGTCGAAATGATACTATCTAAATTATTTTGTATTCGGTACCTAATGAATAAAAAAATATATTAAATTTACACCAGGCGTTATTGTATAAACATAAACGAATGGCTACGTTCCAAATTCACAATGTGATGTTTACAGTACTTCTCGTGGATACTTTCTATAGCAAATTACATTATTACGTTTTGTTAACATAACAGGTAAGTTAAATAGGCAAGTAACAAATAGAAGTTTCGCGAGGTTTTGATTTCCCACAACCTCTCATGAACGTTGTGTAGTAATGTTATTACGTTCCCTTAAAACAACATCGTCGAAAGGCCTCGACAACATTATGTGCCAGCTGAGTGTATATTAATTACTCTTCTAATCACTGTCGACTTTACTTATCTAAATGTTAAATCGGAACCCCATCAAACAGTGAAACTAATTTACTATTTTTGTAATAGTAATTATTTTTGTAAACTAGTAATTCTCTTGATCATTAGAAAAGCTAAATGGTTAATATCTATATGAAATTTATTTTACCTTCACTCCGTTAATACCCATGGAAAACATTTTCCCCATGTATGCCGGTCCTGATTGAAAATGATCTCGATCTCATTGATAATGGCGTCAACGAACTCAGAATTTTCGCGAAGAGACTTGATCGTCGATGTAAATGACATTATAAATATTATAATTTCCCCAACGGGACGTTACCAACTGGAAAATTATCGTCTAAATTCGAATCGTCTTTTGTCAACAGAGTCGGTTTCAGATTTATTCCATTTTAAGAGTTTTCTTTTATAAATATATTTGAGTTTATAGTTGTTTATTAATTAAACGGCTATTATATTTAAATTGGATTAAGTGGACTATGTTTTTTATTATTAAAACATAAAACTTTTATTACACATTATTTTTATTTACAAAAGACGACACAGGAAAATACAACATGTAAAGACGCCATTTTCCTTCACATGCTTAACTCTCTTCGTCATCTTGCATAATACAAATTGCCTGCACATGTCAAGCCTGCGCATAATATCTTTTCTAAAAATAGGTGCTGCCAGTGGCGTGCTAGAATATTTAACAATAGTAAAGCTTCGGAGCTAATAGAGAGTCTTCCCCTCTTCCCAGCGCATCTACTCCCCCAAGGAAGGAAATTCCTCGTTTTTAATTGGCTTATTTAATCACCGTTGCCAAGTTTAATAACGCCTTTCTGACACTTTCTGACATGTCAAATTTTGCAGGCTTCTTTAATAAAGATTCCAAGAACTATTGAAAATTTTATTAAAACTGCCCTCTCACAAATATAATTCTCAATTAAGAGCTTTTGCTCTAACAATAAATTCTTATTCCCCAAAATGTTTTAGCTATGTAAGAGGAAAGTTTAACAAGATCTTACCAGACCCACAATATTAAAATGTCTATAGATGTCGAGAACACAGCAATTGCCTCAGGGTTGTCAGATCGGTCAGCTGAAATTCCCCAATCGAAATTTAAAAATCCCCTGAATTTCGGTCTTTTGAAAAAAAAAATCCACAAAATTTTTTTTGTCTGTTTGCTGATTTTTTCGAATAAATTAGGAATTATTTTTTTATACAAATAATTTTTACGCGTGCGCAAAACATGTAGTGCATCACAATAAAATTACATTCATGAAGTTTATTTAATGCCAAATAATTTTTACAAATTCACAAGGAATAGATAGATAGGTAATATAGCAAGAACGAAGCATAATAAGTAAAGGAGATCAATAACTTTTATTTGCTGATCTCTCATATTTTGTCTCATATATACTATATAGGTACCTACATAAAAATATAATAAGAATAAGAAGATACTTGATAAGATATAATAATACTTATGATTAATTATTAATTTCGGCAAATATATTCAATATAGCTTCATTTTCTTCTCGATTTTCCTTATTAGTATTATACATATTAGCATTAAATTTGTTTAATATATTTTCACTTAGCACAAAACTGATACAACCATTGTTCATAAGATGGAACCGCAGTCTAATTATGGAATCTGCACTACTAATTGCTAGTCGGTTTGGCAACTTCTTTTTAATAAAATTTGCAAGTGAAAATGCTCTTTCCACAGCAGCATTGGAAAATGGTAGCGAAAGAAGAGCTAGTGCTAATTTAGATATCCTTTCAAACCGATTTTCATCCAAGGCATTTTTGTTTTCGGACACTTCAACCCAAAAAGATTCAGCTATTTCTGGATGCTCCCATTCTACTCGATGAAGAGCATTCCATTCACTGACTAGCATCAACGTCCTCATTGATTAATGACTTGAATCTGGTAGCTAAAGTTGTAATATCAGGTCTTCTAACTTGGCTCGTCGCGTTTTCAGGAGTTAACAAGTTTATTTTTTCGAGAACTTCAATGTTGAACGGTAATCGAGATTGAATTTGGTAACAAAGTTCAATTAAAAAATGTCTACACCTTTCTTGGACGCAGGATACATCGTTCCTCTCTATTCCCACTTGTGCTTTATGAAATGAGTAACCAAAATTGATAATGGTTGCGCTCATGACGTAGTCCTTGAAATTGAAAGAAAATATATCTTTATCAAGAACTTTTTAAGACGCATTGGAGGTATAAGAATACTTAAGTAATTCCTGAGCAAGTGCAAGAGGTCTTCCATTAATTTAAGAGAATTAGCTTGGTCACATTGGAAAGCTGTATTAAGGGCAGTTAGTTCTCTCAAAGTTTTCTTCAGAAAAACCATGTACAGGTAATTTTTGTTGTGATGTATAGCATCTTTCTCTATCTTTGGTTAGCTGAAAGGGCAGTTTTAGAACATCTCACTGATCCAATATTTTATTTATGGCATTAAAACGTGCCAACCATCTAGTTCCCCTTAATTTATTAATTTTTGTTGGCGCTGCTTCATTCATTACTTCATACAATTTTTTATATTTAATCTGACGCTTAGAACTGCAACGAAACCAATTGTGAGATTCTTTTATTAAAAAATCTAAATGTTTGGGAAGTGATTGAAAAGAATGCTCAGCAGCCAAGTGGAGAGAGTGGAAAACACACTTAATTACCACTAAATCTCGATTTGTCATAGATTTTACATGAGTCGAAAAAGAATTGTGTTTTCCAACCATGACATTAGCACCGTCTACGCCAATCCCAATTAAGTTTTCCATTGGGAGACTGTCTTTAAGAAGTTGACTCCTCATTGTTTCAGCTAATGTCAAAGCATCTCCTGCGGTAATTTCCATTAATCTGTAAAAGGTCGTAATTATTTTTCTTTTGAGTTTGTTATAATATTTAATCATAAGACACATAATTTTGGTACAGTCGATGGCCGTGCTTTCATCAATTATCAGAGAAAAACTCAGTAATTTTTTTGCTGGGACCAGCGTTATACTTTTTCTCAGACTCAAGATGTTTTCTTGATTTTCTGTGCAACAAAAGATCTTTCTTATGTGCAATTAATGAACACTTGCAAACTTTACAAAAACCCCTTTTATCGTCTTCAGGGTCCGGCATAAGCCATCCTATTAAAAATATACTATAATTGGTATACGAATATTAAACCGAAGATAAAACTTACCCCTTAATTCACTATTTTGTTCCCAAACACTTCTGTACTTATTCGCCATTATTTTTATTATATTCGCTGTGTGCATTTGGCTTGGAGGGGATAGATTGAGCTATCGCAGCGCCTATGGTGGCAGGAGTCGGCGATTGTCCACATCATCGTAGTAGCGCGGCAGCGTGTTGTGGGTCTCGTGTTGGGTATTAAAATGAGTCGTCGTTATTGTAGTGTTGTCGAGTGTAAAAACACTAGCAAAAATAGTGCGTGTAAGTTTTATACGTTTCCAACCGCATCACATAAATTGGAGCAAAGAAAGAAATGGATAGCAGCTGTGAAAAGAAAAAAGTGAGTAACATAACCTCTGTCGTATATATATACATCATAAACATCGAAAGTAGGAGCGGTATTTGAATGCTCAAGTAATAGTGATAAATAAATTATTTATAACGTAATAGATTTAATGGTTTTTCCACAGCGCTGATGGTTCACCTTGGGTGCCAAAACGGAATGATTATATATGCAGTGGTCATTTTATTGAAAATAAAAAACGAGAAGAAGAAAGTAGCCCAAGTTAAGTACCGACAATATTTCCTTGGTCAGATCCGAAAAAAAGCGCAAATCAAATCGCAGCCGTGAATAGGTATACTTCAATTAAAATGTTAACTCATTAAATTCATAGAGGTTTCTATAAAACACAGGATAATATGTTTTTATTGCAGACATGCTCGTTTTATAAAGCGGAAAATAGACGAGATAAACTGTACAATTGTTTCACAAGATATTCTTTTTTCGTGACAGACGTTTGTCTAATGACACCAGCTCGGATAAAAAGGCCAACACCTGACTCTCTGTGCTCTTCGACATTTATGACATGCCCAGCTTCTACCAAATCTTTACCTTTTCTTGGCGTTTCAGGCTGAAAGTTTATGTCATGAGATATTTTGTCAAATCCAGTGTACAAGATGACACTCATGACAAAAATGTAGCATCTAAAAATACAGACAAATTACATTGATTTATGACATTCAAAACGCAGATACTTCGTATGCATAACCTCCAAATATTTTTATGTCATTTACTTACTTTTTGTGCGACAGAAACAATTTTTGTTAGTCTATCAACTTACAGCGAACACAAAACTTGTTGCAACACTTAATTGTTGAAACAGAATTTTCAAGTTCAACTGTTGAGTGTGAGGTGTATAGCAAGTATGCGGGAATGAATGAGGAGAACTGTCGCTATCTCGTCACCAGAGAGCGCTACCAGTCTTGCACACAGCGAATACAACTCAACTCAACTCGTCGACAAACGCTAAATGTGAATCGGGGAATCCCGGTCCCGAGAGAGGGTTCCCATATCAACGTCTTTCAAGACAAATTATGCGGTCGGTAGGGTCGCTAGTGTATTAAATTATTTTAACTCGGCAAAAATAGATAGCTCTGCTGGTACAATGCATTAATAAATAAGCCATATATTTTTTGTTATTTATAATATCATAACATTATTTTAAAAAACCCCTGTTATCCCCAACGCAATAGTTTTTCCCCAGAAGAATCTCCTAGAAAACAAAAACCCCAAAAAATCCCCAAGAAGATGAAAAATCCCCTAATTTTTGGGGAAAATCCCCTAACCTGGCAACCCTGAATTGCCTTCAAACTCGCTTCATGCCCCCTCTAGTGGCAATTACTCGAAGACTAAAGCAATGACCTAACCAATTCTCCAATGCAGAGTTTATATTCTTCAAAAATATGCTCTTTTAAATCAACCCAATTATGAATATATTCAAATAGGTACAAACCCCAACGTGGCTAAAATACATTAGAAGCAAAGGAGCGTGATATAATCTGCTTATTTGAAGGACAACAACACTATATAAAAATCGTGAGTTATCTGTATCTATTCCCGCATTTGGGGTTAGGGTATAACAAAATAGTAACAGAATACCTTCCACATTAAAGCGACCATGGTAGCGTAGAGATCAACGATATGATTGTCCATGTTGTCATGCCTGTCTTCCTTATCATTACAGGGTGTTATTTCGACAGCTATTGTCACTTGGGCGCGTTCTAATTGATGTTTCTTTAAATTGAATGGCTCGGCTCTATCTTAGTTTTATGATCTCGGAGCGTATATTCTTCGTCAGGCATTATTACATTTAACCATGTGAATAAAATTATCGATTTTGTACACCCTTAGTGAGAAAAAAGTTATAAATTATGCTATACCAGTAAAAAAGCTGTTCGTGACGACACTGAATTTAGTTAAAATATTTGTCACTAAATTTTTCTGTCTACAACGATACTTATTTTCAGTATTCGTGAAATTAAACAAAATATGGTGTCAGGGCCGGTTCAAGGCGCGAGGTGGGCCGCTGTCCTGAGCGGCACCCTTAGAAGGCGGCAAATGGGCTGTAAAATTAACTAGTTTATGAAGATAATGATTAACCCAAGATTCATTTGAAATTTTAATAAAATTTGCTTTTAATATGTTTAACAAACTTTTAAGTATAGGTATTTACCCATTTCAAAAATCTTCAAGTATGAGAACGAGATAAGAAGGTTGATGTATGTAGTTTTTAAATAAAAACACGTTTTGAAAGACTATTAGATTTTTCGTGAATTAAAGACCAAATCCAGAATCGAACCAAAAATTATAGATAAAATATCAAAATATTTCAAAAACAAAATAATGTAATGTGAGCCATTTCACTAATTAGTCATGCTCTAATCCTCCAAGTTCTCTGTCTTATTTGGCCTTCGAGGCTCAACTTGTCCGATTATCATACATAATTAAACCCCTTAAGACCAAACATATGTGACGACTATGGCGAAGGCGCTTTCGACTATTTTCCAGAACGAACGTGATAATGTTTCTAGTTTTGGCGAGAACATTCTAGATCTTCACCAGAATTTTCAATGTGTATATAAATATTGGTGGAGGAACACGGAGCAGTCAGTCGTATATAAATAGTTGTGAAGATAAATAGTGAACAATTTAAAGACATTCGAAATATATATAAATTAGAATAATATTGTTTTAAAATAAATAAGTGTTCAAATAAATTATTAACATTAAAATAAACAAACGCTACATTGGTGTCGAGAAGTAAAATAGTGTAAATTAATAGTGATTAAAACGGCTAAAAGACTGTGTGATTTAAAAGTAACCGACCTATGTCGAGAGTTCGAAGATCGTAAGTAGGATACGACAGGGAAGAAAGCAGAACTGGTAGAACGACTTAAAGAAGCAATATAAAATGAAGGTTTGGATCCCGAAACGTATCTATTATCGGATGACGCTTCTTCTATAATTTCTTCAATTTATTCCGATATGAATACCGAAATATCATCTTTGAAAAACGAAATTTTCTCTTTAGAAACCAAATTTTCGTCTGTCTGATATGTCTTCTATGAAAACTGAAATTACCGCTGATGTTTCTTCTATAAAAAATGATATTACTTCCTTAGAAAGCAAAGTTTCTTCAGACATTTCTTCCTTAGATAGTAAAGTTTCTTCCTTAGAAGAAGAGGTGTCTTCTGACATATCTTCTTTAAAAACCGAAATTTCGTCCGACTTGGAATACAAAATTTCTTCTCTAAAAAATGAAATCTCTGTTGATGTGGAAAACAAGATGTCTTCTGTAGAGGAGAAAATAAAACAGATGGAAAAGAAGATGGAAGAACTGGAACATACAGAATAGACCAGGCCCGACAAGAGGGGGGTAGCCGGGACTAATTCCCAGGGCTCGGGCTCAAGTGGGGGCCCGGCAACTTTGGCGAGGACATTCTTTACGCCTTCAGAAGTTCGGCACAAGAGGGAAGAAGTTTTTGCTTGGATAACTTTTTTTTTAAAGATATACAGGAAAGAGGAGGAGAAGTTTTTGTAGACTTTTTTTTAGACAAATTGAAGTAAAGAGGAGAAGTTTTTGCTTGAAGACCTTTTTGTTCTATAGAAATTTTTTATCATATTGTCGCAGGGCCCGACTTTGGAGAATTGTCCCGGGGCCCGACCTGGCTTTCGGCGGCCCTAGAACAGACCAAGGACGTTGAAATAAAGTGTCATGAGGTGGAGTCAAAGTTGAAATTGGAAGGCGCTGTAAATTTTCGACGGAAAGATGTCATGGACAAACTACCTTAAATAGTTCGAGACAGCTGCGAGAGCAAATGAATGGTCTGAGAGAGAAAATGCAGTGAATCTGACAATCGTCCTTCGAGGAGACGATTTGGATATCCTTCAAACTATACCTATGGAATAAACCGAGGACTTTGAATAACTGAAAAAGAGACTCAACATGCGATATGGCCACGAACATTTGGAACATCTATACCAATCACAGTTAAAGATTTGCAAACAGAAACGAGACGAGACCCTTCAAGAATATGAAGTAGATATTGTCAGGTTGGTGCGATTTGCATACCCATCAGCTGCGGAAAACATGATATAATGTTTGGCGGTCCAAACATTTGTTGATGAACTCCGTGACCACGAGATGCAGAAAACACTTCGTCTAGTAGTCCGTCACAAAACATTGGTCCATGTATTGTCCACTGCCCTTGAATATGAGGTAGCTACGCAGGCTTTTGGTCGATACAGTGAAGTAAGGACTGTAAAAAAATAAGAACAGAAAATAAATTGGACCAATTGTTTCACATGATAAAAAGCCTTATTGAGAAGCAACCGAAGACTATTAGGTGCTGGAATTGCGGTGAAATGGGAAATTTAAGCAGTTCGCGCAACGCCCAAAGAACACTACGACAAAAAACCGTGCCGGTGGCTGTACAGGAAGGCTGAAAGAAGTGAAACCACAAGAGTAACGCAGTTGCAAGGAACTGTAGAGAAAGCAACGCCTGTCATGGCGGAACCTTCGTAGCGCAATGAAGGTGTTGGTAAAAGAACTCTGATTGGAAAAGGGTTGGCCACATCTGCTAAAGAAGTTACAGTACGAAGAACGTCCGTTGTCAGCGATGAGTGGGCCCCTGTCAAACTTAGAGAAGAACAAGGGAACGATCCCGTTTTAAAGAAGATGCGACAATGAAAAGAGGAAAATCGTCGACCTACTTGGCAAGAAGTATCTAATCACTTTTCAGTACTCAAGTCATACTTGGCTCAGTGGGACTCTTTTATTCTGGAAGATGGCTTATTAAAGCGAGTACTTGAAAATGATGATGGTTCCGAAAACAGAAGACAGTTGGTCCAAGCTTCAAAGGTTTTGGGAAGGTCCATCAAGAGAAAAATCAATGATGTCATCTACCGTATAAGTAAGATTTCGAACGGTAAACCGAAAGTAGTGCACCAAAACCGGCTGGCGCCATTTGAGAGTGACCATGACGAGCAAGAAGAAGTAAACCAGCTCCAAGAAACACCTAACTTTGTCTTAGAAAAATTTATGGGTGCATATGGAGGTACCGGAAAAGCAAGACATGGTGTTACAACCGAGCAACAACAAGATCTGCTCTCGCTTCAAAAGACTACTCGCTAGTCCATGTTACTTCCGCCAGCATCAATGACGCGCGAGGACTGGCGTATGTGTTCCGTTAGAAGTTTGGTCGACTGCTAGAACTTCAATGTCAGTTACCAGCCCCTGGAGAAGCCCTGAAACTTTAAGACGAATCGCGCTACCTTTTCTATCTGGTAACAAAAAAAACCTTCCTAAATCGATCCACTTATTATCATGTATGGGAAGCATTACTTAGTTTAAGTGAGCACGTTAGAAGGAAATCAGCTGGATTGGAGGATCATTAAGAACATGGTGAAAGTAATCTTTTAAGATACCGGAGTCCAAATACTGGTCTGCATCCATTCGCCCAGTGTCCAGGTTACAGCGAAAAGAGTCCCTTGTTACTTCCATGCAACTGGAAATTGTAAAAGAGGATTCAGTTGCAGATATAATCATTCCGTTTTAGTTTCGTAAGAGTTCCAGGAGGAACTATCTCTTAAGGAGGGAACAATGTAATGCGAGCTATTTCATTATTCAGTCATGCTCTAATCCTCCAAGTCCCTCTCGGTCTTATTTGGCCTTTGCGATGCTCAAGAACTCGCCGACGAAATTGACATACCGGCTAATGTTGAGCTTACCCAGCCACATTATAGAGTTCGAAGCAGGACTGTTAATTTTAACTATGAGGCACGAGATGATTCGATAGAAGATCCTACTTTGAAATATAAAGCAGAGTTTTATTTTTTCACATTAGACCAAGCTGCCAATGTGGTCCTTAAGAAAATCATCAAACTCTTCATTTTTTTATGTCTGTTCAGCAAAATTATTTACCACCTTATTCGATTTATTTGATTGGAATGAGAATACTTCAGGGGTGATCCCATATAAATCAGCAAACTCCATTTGTAATGACATCTGCACGATTTTGAAGTCGTATTTTTTTTAAATTACTTTATTACCTTGTAATTAAAAATAAATGTTTTGATTACTCTTCGAAGTTTTAAACAGTCTCTATTTTTTTTCCTAACCCGTTATACCTCGGTTTTTACAATAGCTTCTATTTTAGAGATATCCTAGACATTTCTGTATTTACGAATTCTTTTTTAAAAATAAACAAAATGTATCAGGTAAGTAGGTATCAGTTTTGTTGGGCTGGACGTTTAGTAATATATATATTTTTGGAAAATCATTTCATCGCATATTTGGATTTTATTTCAGGCTTACCACAATAGAAATATGAAACCGAAGAACTTATTATGAATCAGTGTTTGATGGCTATCGGGCTTCTAAAACCTTTCAATTCATAACTCGCATTGTTCCCTTCTTTGGATATCCCATCTGCTACTGATAAAAGGGTTCTATAGACAATAAATGTACAAAATGTTTTTGTACGAACATCTATCAAGAAGATGTTTGTCAAGAAGTCTCAACAACCCCACATTAATTTATTACTTTACATATTATATAAATCAAAAATTAATCAAAAATACAACTTTTTCTGTACTATTTCATTTTACAACGGTAACTATTGATGAAGTTAAATAATGTTTATTTAAAATAAAATCACTTTCTACTGGACCAATTTATAAATGTTAATTTTATGCTGTCCTTGAATTTTTGCACACTGAATTATTGTTTTCTAGAAATTGAGTTTTCCAAGGGTTGAAAAATTGCAAGAGTGATACAACGATCTGTTGATCTACGAGTTACTTTAAACATTTTAGATTTAAATATAACTGTAACAAAGATGGCGTCTTAAACGGAAATACTTCAATGCTTTTTAAAATATTAGTTATTAATCATATTATTGAAAATATCTCTGATTTGTTTTATATCTCAGTAATATTCTTTTCGAAAATAAAATATTACAAAAAACAAACATACAAAAAATCTACTTGAACAGATATTTTCAACAACCTAATATTTTTCACAGAAAATTATTAAATTAATTGAAGACACTTAAGAAATATTTCAAGAATCTAAAGATATTAAAACATATTGTTTCATAATAAACCGGCCATTATGGCTGTGAACTGGAGCTGTATACAGTTGACTTTTTTCGATTGCTCATACCCTCCTAAAAATGTAAAACATCAATTTGATAATGATGTAATTCTACGGGGAGTATCAGAGTCCGGGTCAATCGCTTTGAATGTAGTTGGGACAATAGCAATTACCATCCACCCTTCCTCATTGTGTTTTTCTGCACGAACGGACATCGTCTATGCAACGAAAACCTAACTGAGTGAAAAATAATCGAAAACTATTCATATTGTTTCATTTGCAATTTTATATTTCGATTCTGACAGAGGCATAATGTACATAAACTGTTCATTTGTTATTTTAAAAGTCGAGGATTTGAATGCGATTTAAATAATTTTATTATATGGATAGAAGAATATTAAGTAATGAAGATTTTTTTTGTATTATTAGAGCTACTGTAGTACAACAATTTAATTGGGAATATTTTTTTTTACAAAAATATTACTGGTTATTGTAACGTAATGTGAACTAGGCCTAACCAACGAAGTTGGTAACAATGTAAAGACTGTTAATTACATTACATAAAGAGCGCTATCTGAGGTTTTAAGGTTATGTCAAAAACGCACATTCTTAAATAAAGTTTATTTTATATATTACATGCTGGCAGTTTAAATAAGACTATGGCAGCAGCACTAATACCCCCAAAACCGTTCCAGCCAGTGAATAATCCTGCGGAAGAATGGAAAAAAATATCGCCAATTAATAGAAATTTATAGGATCGCGGCAGACCTAGAAGGAAAACCATTAAAAACCCAAAGGGTGTTGTTATTGCACACACTATGTGAAGAATGCATTAGTATATACAATACATTCGTATTTGAAGCAGCACTAGATGAACAGGGCAATCCTGGAAACAATGACAATCTCCTTACTATAATTTTAGACACTTTTTCAAGCCATTAATTATTAAAATGAAACCAAGCCAAGCCAACCTCTATTAGGCTTAGAAGGAATTATAAAATTAGAAATCCTTAAGAAATTAGCAAATATCACAATGGAAGAAAAAGAAGAAAGCCTTACCTGTTCAAAAATTATTGACCCTTATGTATTCGAAGGTCTTGGCTGTACTAATTTTAAATACAGTATCAAATTAGAAGAAAATGCAGAACTTTCAATTGCCAGGTGTAGAAGAGTATCCCAAGCTCTATTATCCAAAGTTAAATGTGAATTGGAAAAAAATGGAGGAAGAAAAAATAATAGCAAAAACATAAGAACCTACAGACTGGGTACATCTTATAGTGACTATTGTTACGATAGTTTTTGGTATCACAATTTATTTAAATTCAACATTAACAATAACGATACAACTGATAACATTAACATGTAACGCCTATCATAAATCTGACCCTCTGACGTCAGGTCGTCGACTTATATAGCTTTCTTCGACCTTCTAGAACCTCCTCGAACAATCTGGACTTTTCTTTGACAAGGAATGACATTTCGAAACATATCGGAAATATTCTATCTTCTTCATTTACTCGTACCTTTACTTATGACGACCGCAGCACGCTACAGAGTGCTGCGTAACACTATCATGAAACCAGGAGGTGACATAAGACTATGTATGGATCTCCGTCCATTAAATAAATTTATTAAACGAGATGATCTATCCCCCCGACTCCAGAGTCTAGTACTTCGACTTCTAAAGTACGATATCATATTAGAGTACCAACCTGGGAGAACTATGCATATACCAGATGCACTATCACGGTTGGCAAGGAAGAACAGAAACTTAATGCCGATTGAAGTAGATGAACTCAAAGTACAATCTATTGTTGTTGCAAGCAAACAAAGAGTAGAATCACTCAAACATGAAAACTTAAATGAAACAAGTAATACATTACATTAGAAACCGATGGCCTAGGAAGATAGAAAATGTACCTCAAGAAGCAAAACCTTTCTTTAAACATAGATGGATTTGTATTTTTAAATAAACGTGTAGTCATACCAAAAGTGATGAGAAACATTATGTTAGAAAAATTCATGTGGCCCATCAAGGCATCAACTCGAGTGTCAAAAGAGCACAGAAAGCTATATATTGGCCCAACATGGCTGAGGATATACAAAAGTATATATCATCATGCTCAGTGTATCAAAAATAGTCTAAAAGTAACAGTATAGAGCCCCTAACACCACTCCCAGTTACAAAATACCCATGGAAACGTGTGGGAATGGACTTAATAGAAATCAAAAATCAAAAGTATTTAATTATAACCGACAGTATATCCCTAAGGTAACGTTAGCGGATGGTTAGCGGATGTTTGCTAAAACTCCTTAATATCTAACAAACTTGTTTGGTTTAGTTGGAAAACACACTCAAATATTATCAGATAATGGACCACCATTTAGTTCAAGAGAGTTCATGGAATACTTGAAAAGTGAAGAAATATACCACAAAACTAGCAGTCCATATAATCCACAAACTAACGGACAAGTGGAGCGACAAGTACAAACCATCAAAAATTTAATACTGAAGTCTTCAAATGAAGATCCTCAAAAACTAATCATGGTATACTCCAAAAGCTAACACAGATTCACCTGCGGAATTATTTCTAGGAGGACCAATAAGAACAGATTTACCAATGACAGAAAATAAGCTAACACAAAATATTAATCCACATACAATTGATAACTTGAAATACAATGAACAGAGGCAAGAACAATATTTCAATCGACATGCAAAAAACCGACCATAATTAAAGAAAAAATTATTAATAAAAAAGACAAAAGGAATTGGATACCAGCAACAGTAATAAAAGAAGACGAAAATCCAAATTCATACTGGATTAGAACCCAGGATGGAGCGACCTATAGAAGAAATAAAATTCACCTAAAGAACTACAACGAAAGAGCAGCAGAGAAAGGGACAAACGAGGCAATAGAAAATCCAGAATCAAAGGCATATTCAGAAAACACGACACTACATGATTCAGACAGTCATTCAGAACAACAAAGCGAAGGAAATGAAACCACTGAACAATGCAGAAGAAGTGAACGAGTTAGAAGAAATCCAGCCAAGTTACAAGAATAGATATGGGGCCGAAAACCATCACCCATAAGGAAGGGCATGTAACGTAATGTGAACTAGGCCCAACCATCGAGGTTGGCAACAATGTAAAGACAGTCAATTACAGTACATAAAGAGCGCTATCTGAGGTTTTAAGGTTACGTCAAAAACTCACATTCTAAAAAGTTTATTTTACATACGAGTATTACAGTAATATTTAATAAAATAAAAAAATATGATGTTGATGACATTGTTAAGATAATTCACTGAAATAAAAAACCACTGTAACAAAGACATTAAAAAAAGAGTAAATGAACAAAAGGAATTATCCGTCTCTTGTGAATGTATTCATATTGTTTAATTAAGGGTCTATTTATACTCCCTTATTATTAGTATTTGCATTAGTATTATGATTAAGCATTAAGTTGAACCTTCACAATGTAATGGGGACATTTATACTCGATTTATGATTAGTATTAGCATTAATATTTATGCTTAATAATTGACAGATTCAACTTTTAAATTAAATATTAAATTTCTTCTTTTCTATAAAATGAATCAATGGCCTATTTGGCCTTTGTTTTTAATAGACAACGGATAAGGATAATTGACAATACACATATGATTATGTTGTTTATATGTTTGTTCCAACAAGCTCGAAAACAATAATATTTCGGTACAAATCATGCTATGTATACAATTTTTGTGTATCAGCAGTGTTTACCGATTATAAAGTTGACAAAATGACATGTCACCACGAGGAAGCAAAGGCCTCTTTTCTGTCTGATTTGTATCAAATTTCTGCTTCTTTTTATTTGTTATAAATTTGAGACTTAAATCCGTTAAAATGTCCTTAATTAAACCTATTTTTGAATAATAATATTTTTAAATAAAACTAACTAGTAAAAATATTAATAGAAACACATTTAAAACTCAAATATCTTAAAAGAACACAACCGGCTTCTTACACATTTCTTCAGTAACCATATATTTTGTTGACTGCAGAATTATATCTTATTAGGTATTAGGTTTAAAAAAGAATTACTAATACTAATTATAAAACGAGTATAAATACCTTTTTTGAATGATTTATCAAATTTAATGCTTAATCATAATACTAATACAAATACTAATACTAAGGGAGTATAAATAGACCCTAAGACGTTATTCTTAGTATTACAGAAATATTTCTCAATATTTTTCTGGTTAAGAATTTATTAAATTGGGATTTTTTACCAAGACCTCTTATAGACAATTCCAAATCAATTCTTATAGTTCGTTTGAGTGAAAGGGGTATAGATTGAAAGCTCTATAAAAAATCAATATCCCGTAAATTACATAAACCGCGTATACACATGAACTTTTGATGTTCAAGATAGCAAATAATCGCCCTATACAAACTTAATATCCCGCCAGGCAGACAGGAACAGATACAGGACAATAAAGCAATAAACGAAGCGTAGGAGTAGATCGAGTTGGCTTGGCCCCCGGCGATTATATCGGCTGTCAAGTGTTGACAGTTGAGGCGCGGCTGGAGTTCAGGATTAGAGGATATAAGAGGGCTAGCAGGGGTCGAGTTTCATACATAGACACATATGTGCCTAATAGCTGCGATTTCAAGCTTTTATTAGTTGTTTACAGTTTTAAAACGTAATATACATAATTTGCTGGTTCGTTTTAGTTGCAGTTTAAATTTAGTCATCGCAAATATATAATTTTGGTTGCCGATGAGTACAGTTGTGTTAAATAACCGAGCTCCGAAGAAGGCCAAGTTCAAGTTAAGTGTATCGCGAATTACGACAAACAATAAAAACAATGATTGTTTGAATAGCTTAATGTTAAAAGGAACTAAGTCACATTTTTACGTTTTTGACTTTAAAACAGGAAACGAAACTTTGAAGATATTCCTTTCGTTTGATGTAAGAAGGAACCGTCTAACTATATTGCTTGTGTACTATTTTAGCGGTAGTTATTGTTCGAGGTACCTTCCTCAACAAACGAAAGGAATATCTTCAAAGTTTAGTTTTATGTTTTAAAGTCAAAAACGTAAAAATGAGACTGAGTTCCTTTTAACAATAAACGATTCGTTTATAGTTTTGTAATTTGTAAAAATTTTTAGTTTTAAATCAGGTGACACAATTAAATAATACCTCAGGAAAGATGATAAATCAGGCCATTGCGGTGTTCAATACACCAACTGGACATTGTATGGGTGGTATGGTGTGCTTGTAGATTGATAAAAAATTAGAATAAGATGAATTTGAAATAACTCTCTTCTCATGAAAGTTTACGGAAACCGGCAACATCGCTTTCATACTATTGCGATGGTGGCGCTAACTAATAGTATGCCAAATAATAATTCCACAAATAAATTGAAAATTTTGTACAGACGTTAAGAGGGAACTAGCTTTATGTCTTGCATCAATGTGAAAGGAATTATGTTCAGCTACTTCTAGAAGACTTTCTCAAACCTTAATTAAATAAAGTTTAAGGGGCTTTATTGCATCAATTCTGCTGGACCATCTTGTCTTACTTAGAGGCTTTAAACTTAACCCGGGAACATTTTTTTCTCATAACATCCCACCTTTTTGTGGATGACGAAAAAAATTATATAACTCTTGCACAAGATTAAAAAAGTTTATTGTAGTATCTAACACCTTAGAAGCGCATTTACTGTTCAGTTCAAAGTATGAGCCACACAAGGTACAAAAAGGACTCTCGGATTCGCAAGAATGCGTTTTTGAAGCCCAACATGCTTTCCCTTTATGTTTGCCCCATTATCATAACCTTGTCCCCTAATATTTTTTATATCTAAATTAATTTTTTTTTAAATTTCTGTCACAAATGTGTATATGTATATCCCTTTCCCTGTAGAGTCCAGTATTCGATTAAACGCAATAAAACTTTCCTTAACTTCAACCTTTTTTGAAGTGGTGTTAGGGACAACATACCTCAGAACAAAACTTGCTCAGTATGACTAGTGTCTGGTGTACAATCTAATATTATTGAAAAATATTTTGAACTGCCAACCATTTCTAAAATATTATTTCTTACTTTAGACGACAATAATTTAATTATTGCATTCTGTATTTGCACGCCTAAATAATGTTCGAAAAGTAATTTAGAAGAATCTTGAAATGCCAAGCATTGTGTAGATAAATACTTAAAAATCACAATAATTCTTTCCAACGTCGCCCCAATATTTTTTTTTCCGTTTCTAAAATCCGCAGGTGATGAGCATTAACAGTCGTAGATGTCTCCAACATTTTTTTAAAATTTACCCAAGTATTTATATAACTGTTGTGTAAAATTGACGTTTCGTGTCTCTTCATTAGCAAAGACAAATGTTGCCAATCATATACTCCATTTGTTAGGAGTTTTACAAAACAACTTACAACAAAAACAAAATACAGAATCTTTAGAAATAGAGTAAATAAACCAAGTCCTTTTCTCCATTTGCTAGACTTCTTACAAAGTATTTGCACGAAAACTTTGTCTTATCTTTATTACTAGGAAACCTGAAACTGACGTCTATCAAGGGCGGACCACGTTTAACCAATTTTCATTGGTAATTCTTTCGGGCCACAAACCGGGGTCGGACGGAATTATATCATCACTAGCCTCATTAAAGCCTTCATCGAAAGTGTCACTTGTAGCAGGTATTTCGGTAGCTGACATTACCAAACTTCTTACACACGCTGAAGTACCTGAAATGAATTGTTCAAGTGCTGTAGACGAGGATGGTGTCATCGCTTCATCGGTCTCTGCATCAGTAGAAGCTGTTTTGCTGCTACAACCGCTGCCACTTGTTGCAGGACTTGATGTTACCGTGGTCGCCTCTGTTGAAATTTCAGATGGTCTACTCACGGTTACTGATATTACGGATTTAGAATCTTGAGATTCGGTCGCATCGATAGTCTCTGTGGAATCTTGATTGTTTTGCAAGAAGTGCTTTAAAGATCCAGCCATTTTTTCCCTTTCTTGTAGTCCGAGTTTCTTTTGATCGCGAAACTTCGCACCTGAAGGTCTCTTTCTTTTATCCTGAAAAAACAAATAAATAATTAGTACTCATGGGAATTAGGTATTAACTTCTAAAGTAAGCACAATAATAAGCACCAAGTTTGCATATTTGAGTAAAAAGTAATTTGTTCGAGCCCTTTCAGCTTAAACCCTTTCAAAAGTAAAGGCAGAAAAAATATTAAACTAATTTGATCTTATAACTCTTAAAAAACCCTACAAAATGGTTTTTTAAAAAGATCGAGAGCATAAAAACTAAGCGAGTTATGAATAAAAAACCAATTACTTTTTTAAACTCGTACAAGACATATCAATTAATAAAAAGATATTTGGGTAACAAAAATTAATTATAACCAGTATCCTATAAAGGATTAACGTTGATAGTCTAAAGTAGGGAATACTTACCATTTTATAAAAAATCAAACCGTTGAACTTGCAGTCAGCAGGTATTCAGCACTTAATTTTTTAGAAACAAAAGTAGTAAACAAAATATTATACAACACAGCACTTGAAAAAATAAAAATAACTTTAAATGTAAAAATTAATAGGATTACTTGTTTTTATGCACTTGTTGCACGGTCCAGTGAACTAACCGGTTTAAAAACGCCTCTGGCGATAGATCGCTTTTATAGCGTTCCAGGCATTATTCATGTCTGAACAGGAAAAATCAAGAAACTACCGCCTGACATGTTCGCGCAACATAGGAATCGGCAGTAACTGGATAGTGTGTGTATTTATACTTAATCCTATTTAATTTATCAACTTTTATTTTAAAATTAATTTTTGTTTTTTGTTTTTTTTTGCTAATTTTTTGCAATTTTTTTTTGACCCTGGGTTTTGGCGCTCCTAACGGATGGCGCCCGTGTGCATTGCACACTTTGCATATATGGTAGCGGGGGCCCTGGATAAGTGCAATCAATTATGGTCACGAACTATTTTTTTGTATAACTTTTTATTTTCCAAATATATATTAGAAATTATATAGGATGGGGACTTTAACTGGCGCAAATTCGCTACAGCTTCAGGTTGAAAAATGCGGATAAAACGTAAAAATACGTCGCTTGAGTTTTTTTGTATCCAAAAAAATTTTGTTTCACCTCCATTACAGGGTAAAACTCATCCCGACTTTAGTTTTTTAAATGGAATGATACCACTTGTGGTACCTTGTTGGAAAGGTTTTTCCAAAAGAAAATGGATTGTGCCATTTTTTTTCCATTTTTTCCCAATGGTAATTTTCTAGCGTGAAAAAATTCTTCTGATGCTTACAAAACCATTCTAAGGTACAGTTTTAAGTGGTCAGTATTTTCTTAATTTGTTTTTAGAAAAGTGTATGAACCGCTTTATCTCAATTTGGATTTTTTATTGTAAAAAATGGACTCGGAAAAAATGAAGGTAAGTATAGGCACAAAAAAATTATCGCATCTTTATCAATTGTAAGGCTGCAATGAATCAATTTACTGTCTGTCGAATTAGTATTCTTCATTTTCGTTAAAAATAGTATTTAACGGAAACTTTGAAAATTGAAATTTTGATGATGATTGGGTTCGGGGATCGGATGCGTACCCAAGCAGAAGTTGCGGCATTATTTCAAGCGCGACATCCAGAATTGCCTCCGTTACACCGGGCTACAGTAGGCAAAGTTGAGGCTCATTTCAGGTTGCACGGGCACTTATGGCAAATTCCACAACGAGTAGACGAAGACACTAGACTAAATGTTCTTCTAACATTTGAGGAAAATCCAATCAGTTCTGCCAGACGAGTAAGTAGGGAATTTGATTTGTGCCATAAAACTGTATTGGCTATCTTGAAATCTGCTCGTAAAAGACCCTTCAAAATGAAGCCTGTGCATGAGTTGATGGAAGATGATCCCGATCGGAGGGTGGAGTTTTGTGAAACCATAATGAGACAAATCGATGATGGAAATATTTTACCGGATTGGATATTGTTTTCCGATGAATCAACTTTTACCTTAATTGGAGAGGTGAGTATTTTTGATTAGGCACCTATCGATAACTCGCAACAATATTGTTAAATCTGTACGCTTTAGGAACGTTAGTGATCAAAGATCTTTAACTTTTGTGTCTTCATTTTTAGGTAAATCGTCAAAATTGTAGGTACTATGTAGAAACAAATCCACATTGGATAGTTGAGCAGCATAGTCAATATCAAGGAAAAATCAACGTAAGGGCTGGAAGAATTGGAGATAGAATTATTGGACCCATATTCTTTGACCAAAATTTAACCGGCGACAGATATTTGGAATTTTTACAAAATACGTTGGTACCTGAACTTATCCAAACGTTTCCAACAGAAGATGGAACCATTGATCAAAGAATTTTCTTCCAACAAGATGGGGCTTCACCCCATTACGCTCTCAATGTACGACAGTTCTTAAATGACTTTTTCCAGAACAGGTGGATTGGAAGAAGGGAATTTATTGAATGGCCAGCTAGATCTCCTGATCTTACTCTATTAGATTTTTATTTATGGAGCTTCTTAAAATGTAAGGTGTACGCCACAAGACCCAATAATATTGAAGAGCTAAAGAATAGAATTAGAGAAGAAATTCGGAAAATTACACCAGAAACATTAAGAAGGCTTCAAGTTGAATTTTACCACCGTGTTGCTCTTTGTCAAAAAGTAAATGGTGCTTATTTTGAACAGTTGCTGAAATAAAAAGAAATAAATCCACTTAGCGAGTAGAATATGTATTATTTTTTATTTAAATGTAAAACAAAACTTAATTTTCCATGAATTACCTTCCATTTTCATGTTTCTTTGATTAATTTGGGTATTCCTAACCATGTAGATGGTTGAATTTTGTGTAAATTTTTAAGATAAAACACACTGACTATAATTTTAGAGCCCAGTTTATGCACAACTAATTTTTGTTGAATTTCGTCCCCGATTCTTCTTTTTTCACGCTAGAAAATAGCATAACAGTTAAAATGAAAAAAAAAAAAAATGGCACAATCAATTTTCTTTTGGAAATACCTTTCCAACAAGGTGCCGCAAGTGGTACCATCCTATTTAAGAAATTTAGGTCGGGGTGAGTTTCACCCTCTAAAGGGGATGATAAAAAAATGTTTTTGGTATGACCGGAAAGCTTACCAAAAATCTCAATTGACGTGTTTTTGCGTTTTATCCGCATCTTTCAACCTGAATCTGTAGCGAATTTGCGCCAGTTAAAGTCCTCATCCTGTATACTAGTTCATTTTTAATTGCGTAGGATTTGGTATTGACAAACGTTTCTTTCTTGTACTACTTTATTATAAATAAAATTAAATATTAATATTTTTAACTAAGTCCTACTTACGATCGCAAGTGAGAGAAACAAATTAAGTTTATTTCGTTACGGACTAATTTACAAATTACGGAGTACCGAGAAAATTAAGTCATTTCAACAACCAAGAAAAACGCAGAAAAAAAATCAGTGGTATCATGTCAGTTTGCAACGTCGGTAAAGTAACAACACTTCATAAATTATTGGGCGGCCCTTTTAACTTGAAAACCAACCGAGAAGTCATTAAATGTCAAAAAGGTACTAAAAATCTTTGCTGTTATTCCCCATCGTGATTGCGGTCTGTAATACACGGTATTCTTCGCCGCAAAACGCCCTTTTAGAATATTTAGATGACAGTTCATCAGCCTGTAACCTCTCAATACACTGAAATAAGAGTTTATTGCCTAGGTAATACGTATTTCTTTCAAAAATATACCTGTAAATTTTGAATGTCAGAGATCATCAACCTTTTTTACCTTTTTTTTTTAACCGCACTCTCACTACCGAAATTTAATATCAAAACATTTTTTTCTTTAAGCAGTCAAGAAAAATCCCTGCTGATATGCAATCCGAAACCACTTTAAAATTGTCAGAAGCATTTTTAATGCATTTTAAATAACAATATCTGAGTGCATCGCTACCAAATGTTGCGAATTCGATATTTAGATTACGAAACATTGGCGTCTCAGGTTTTTCTTGTTAGATCACTTAAATAGATGCAAATTATTAATAATCTTAAGGGGATTCTCGGATAATGAATAGAAACACCAAAACTTTGTACTTATAATTTGAAATTATTTTTATTTCGATATCAAAAATTAAAAAAAAAACAGTTAAAAGGATAAATAAAAGTACACAATTTAATGATTTTGATTTTTGAAATTTCAATTTTTGTTTATTATATTAAAAAAAAATTGTTTTTTTAATTTTATTTATCAAAAATTTAAATTTTTAAAAATCAACACATTTTATTATTAGTTTTAGAATTAAAAGGTTTTTACATTTTCAAAATCAATTCATTATTGAAATCAATAACATGTAACAAAGTATGTAAAATATGTCTAAAAAATTACAGAAATCTTTATTTGGAACATGATATCAAAAACATCTATCTACAGTCTCGATAAATACTGAAGATTCTTGTAGGGGAAAGTGGGTTTGTATAAATGAAATAAAATATTGATTAACATTATTTGTTGATTTTTTTTAATAGGTAAGTAGATTAAAAAATATTATTAGCCCGTTTCTATTTTAGAGAAGATTGATTACAGTGGCTAATAAAACATACAGATCAATTGCCACCAGTGGCGGCTCGTTGTAATTTAAAAAGGGTGTTCATTTTTTTCCAATAATTTTATCATTTGTAAGTTCGGTTCAATACTTTGTACAAGTGCCAATATCGCTGTTTTTTTTATTTGGGTTTATATTAAGTGTAGTTATTATTATCAATATCATACTGTTTGCAATCAATAGGCTTTGTTACCTTATAGAGCTTCTGTCGCCAATGCACTAAGGAAATGTCTCAATGACTATAACGACCCTTCCAATCCTATTTTCTCAAGAAAGTGTAGGATTTGAAGTAGCTTCGAGTTAGGTAAATCTCCCTCTTCTATTTGATATCCTCCTAGATATAGTGCCCTTGGATTCTGGAGTGCTACACATTCAGTTAGGATGTGAATAGAGGTTTCGTCCTCTTCCTCACAGAATCTGCACTCACTATCCTCTACTATTCTCAGGTGTCCTTTTAGTCGGCATTTTCAGGCAATTCTTTTTTAATCTCTCCTAATATTAAGTTACTGCTGATACCGCAGAACGGCTCAGGTCCTACAAAGGGTGTTTGAGCCCCTTTCTTTGAAAGACTATCCGCAATCTCGTTACCCTGTACCCCGTTATGTCCCGGGACCCCCAAGTGAGAGTAACTCTATTTTTCTCGCCTAGCTCATTCAATTTTTCTAGGCATCTCCAGACCATTTTGAGCTGATTACGTAAGAGCTCAGCGCTTTGATGGCTGCTTGACTATCGGACATGATGATAATCTCTTGTCTATGATAGTTTCTCTCGATGTTAAACAGGATATACTTCTCTATGGCGTGAATTTCCGACTGGAAGATGCTTGGGTATTTTCCCAAGCTTTCGGAGTGCTTGGTTATCGGCCCATATACTCCGTATACCACTGAATAGCTCGTCTTTCGGTTGCAAGCGCGATGGATTCTTGGCTCCATTCTTTCTTGCAGCCCAGATATGTGGTTCTGAAGTTTTTCACAAAACTGTACTTCTTTAGCATTTCATCCTGGGGCATGTCCCAGGTATCTTTAGTCCTGAAGCAAGTAGACTTTCGTCTGATTACTCCGTTCCTGATCATTCTATATC
This sequence comes from Psylliodes chrysocephalus, assembly GCA_927349885.1. Taxonomy (NCBI): domain Eukaryota; kingdom Metazoa; phylum Arthropoda; class Insecta; order Coleoptera; family Chrysomelidae; genus Psylliodes; species Psylliodes chrysocephalus. The sequence goes on along the minus strand of OV651815.1, from coordinate 79,097,321 downwards.
GTGTCCTTTTTTCCACATTCTCTATCATCAAATGTATAGGGGTGAGGTTTAAGATCACCTCCATTGCGGCCGTAGGACAGGTTCTCATTGCATCAGTAATACAAACACAAGCTAGTCTTTGTACTTTTAAGATATTAGCTCTCGTAGTAGCTGAACTAGTTCTGTTACTCCAGGCTATAGCCCCGTAAGTGATGATTGGTCTCACTATTGCAGTATACATCCATCGCAGGATGTTTGGGTTACATCCTCATCGTTTACCTGCAATGTTTCCGCATACCTTAGGGCTTTTGTAGCTTTAGTTACTACTTCCTTCTCGTTTGTGTTCCAGAGAAGTTTGTTGTCCAGGGTAAGGCCTAGCTATTTGACTTCATTTTTCCATTCTATATCTATCCCGTCTAATTTAACGGTTTTGAGATTAAGTTTTCTTTTCCTTGAAAAGGCTACTAGTGTTGTTTTTGTACAGTTTATACCCACTTCACAGCACCATCTTTTGGTATGTTCTAGTCCTCGTTGGACTATATCACACAGGATATTACTAAACTTGCCACTAGTAAATATGACTATGTCGTCGGCATAACCTTAACAGGGTATGCTGAGGTCAGTCAATCTGCATAGAAGTTCGTCTACGATTAGGCTCCACATTAGAGGGGATAGAACTCCTTGTGGACATCCTCTGGTTGTGCAGATGGAGATGGTGTCCTACCCTATCTATGTCTCTGCAGTTCTCGTAGATAACAGCTGAGCCATCCATCTGGATGTGATGTTATCTACTCCTCTGTATGCAAGTGCTCTTTTTACAGATTCGTGTGGCGTATTGTCAAAAGCTCTTTCTATGTCTAGGAAGGCGCTTATTTGTGTCAGTGCATCCTGGATTACGTCAGTTAACTGTACCAGGGCAGTTTATGTAGATCTTCCTGCTCTGTACGCGTGTTGGCTGTGGTGGAGTGGCACCCTCTTCAGGACTTCCGTTCTAATACAATTATCAACAGCCTTCTTCATTGTTTTTAATACAAAGGATGTGAGGCTGATTGGTCGGAAGGATTTAGGATGTGTGGTATCCTTTTTCCCTACTTTTGGAATACAGGTGACTCTGGCCCTTCTCCATGCTTCTGGTATATATCCCAGCTCCAGACTGCTCCGAGATAGCCGGATTATATGTTCTAGTAATTCCTCCTGTGCCTGCTGAAGCAGGGCAGGAAATATTCCATCCACATTTACGGCCCACTTTAACCGATTTCTGCTGCATATGTGTTTGGCCACTACAGCGGCCTCTCTTGGGGGCCTGCTTACCTTAGTTGTGTCCCTTATTAGAAAAGGTGTGCTTCCAGGAAAGTGAGTTTCGAGTAAGAGGCGAGCTCTTTCCTCCTCACTCTCCATGAAGCTTCCATTTGGTTTCTTTAATGCCATAACTGTATCAACTCTCCCTTTTGCCAGGACCCTGTGTAGTCTCGCTGCCGCAGATGTAGAGTTAATATCCTCGCAAAATTTTCTAAAGCTGTTACGTTTAGCTTTCCTGATTTCTTTGTTGTAGGTAGTAAGCGCCTTGGTGTAGCTCTGCCAATCTCCGCTGTGCTTCCGCACTTCGGAACGTAAGTTTTACAGATGACGGTTCCACCAAGGAGCATCCCTATTAGTTATATTTCTTTGAGATCGCTTTCCAGAGCAAGTGGGTGCCCTTTTTTGTCTGGATACGTGGTAAATTTTGTTATAGAATGGTGTTGTATCTGTCCCAGTCTGTTTTTCTAAGATTCCTCCTGAGGATCGTCTCAGGAATGTCGCTCTCTGACGTAAACACAATTATCTTGTGATCAGATAGAGATGGTTCACTCGATACACTCCATTTTTTAACTAGATCTTTAATGCTCGGTGTGCCTAATGTGATGTCTAATACCTCACTTCTTGCCCTTGTTACAAATGTTGGAGTATTCCCAATATTTTGCACAATAAGGTTCTTATTAAAGATACATGCTTATTTTGTTACCAGTCTTAAACAGTTTCACATGGAGGGATCTCCTAATTGCAATGTGGTTCTTACAAGGCAAATTGATGAAAAGGGTAGGTACAAAAATGATCTGTTAACCTTAATTACCTATATGAATAAGTGTTGTAATTAACTTTTTATTATATATAAATGCAGAGCATTGTTTTCAATAGATTCATTAACTTATAGGTTCTACTTTAATCATTTACAAAATAAATCAAAGGTTTGTAGGTGTAACTACACACAGATTAATAAAGAAAAACGAAGGAAAGGTAGGTATGTTCAGTGTGGAAATTTTATTATTATTCGCCAAGAGCTTGATTATAAATGTAAAAAAAGAACAAATTAATATCAATCATTCCATTCTTGTTTACATTTATAATATCGTCGGCTTAATATGAAAAGTGCATAAGTCCAAATTTTTTAATTTTGCGATTTTGGCTGAATCTGGTTCACCGCTGCTAAAGCTACAGAAATATATTCTTAGTTTATGAAAATTGTCACTAGATTTTAGAAAAAACACTATATACAGCTTGTAATAATAACGTAAAAATAAGTACAAGTGACTCAAAGTTATTTTAAATCGATTATACTTCAACAAATATTGATCTGTAAACCATGTTTAAATTTTGAATGGAGTTGTGCTATTTTCATAACAATGTAATTTTTATTTAACTATAAATTTTAAATAAGCCGTAAATTCGTTTTTTGTCTCTCCTGTAAAATTGTTTATTTTGGACTTATGCAATTTTCATATTAAGCCGACGATATATGGATGATGTCTTAACAGCCGAATTGCTAATTCTAATAAAATGTACACACATGCACATTTAAAATATTGGGAATACCTTTATTCGTTTCTTTTCTTTAATTTACAAAATAATATAAAAGCTTATAAAAGCAATTACTATCGTCTTTATTATATTTCTACATCGTCCACTTCTACTTTTGATATCTTAATTAAAATTTGATATCAGTACATCTAGGTACATCATTCATATCTAAAATCAACAATAACTTGACTAGACAATGACTAAACCACAACCCTCTATTCTGTGACTCAACAAAGATGAAAGAAGCATTACTTTAAACTAACAACAATAAATAATATTGCAAAATTATAAATAAAATACAATTATATTTGTCAAATGATTGACCAATCATCTGATGGCCAGATCTTGAAGTTGGATACATGTTAATGTTAAAATATACTTTATCTAGCTCTTATAATGCTCAAACGGGTACTTCACCTTTTAACGACCTCTGGTGGTTTTTTTGGAACTACGTTGTGTTTGATGCCATATCGTCTTTTGGTTTTAAATTAGATTTTAGGGAAGTTGAAACACCTGTAATAATTGTCTTTCATCGTGAACTGAAATGACATGAAAGCCAAAATTAAAGGTAAGATTATGTGGGAATCACGATATCGCCACTCTCTATCACCTACGAAATATTAAATAGAGAATTGAAGTTTTACTTATCGCTTTGTTGAGCGATAATACAAAATAGCTCCCTCTGAGCATTTACCATAGAGGTGGTAGAAGCCCACCAAATGGCCATTTCCAGAAATCGATGAAATAACTTTCCTTACTCGTAGTTTTTTAATTGAAATATAACATACTATTCTATTATTTGAGAAACAAACTTTAAAAATATTTATGTTAAAGATAACAAAATGTTTAATTAAAACAAAAACAAAATTCAATTAAATCTCACGCGCCGTTAAAGAAACAATGAATTCGCGGACTTAATACAGAAATAACTATTTAATTAGTCACAACGTTGCTACTTTATTATTAACCATATTTATCAGCCCACGACATCCCTAATTATCCGCCATATAATTCGGTAACAAAAGCGAAACATCGGCAGAGGGATGGTAAATTTGCTCAGACAGTCGTTCCTGATATGAGAGCAGGTAGAGGAAAATGAGCCTCCTGCTAATAAGGTGGCCGATTACAGGCTAAATTTGATCTTCGATGCGAATACACTATCGATTTTATACACTGTTGCACGCTCTCACACTTCATCAAATCCATCCGAGCGTGCAATGCAGAAAACCGACTCTATTTCATTCGAATCCATGATTTTTGCTATTCTATTTTTATCTTTTTCACAAATTTAATATTGCAAGAAATCCCAAAATGCAGTTAAAATTAAACTTTATATAAAACGCCTAATTAAACGAATTGGAAATGATTATACAAAATCCTGCATAAAGCCAATGACATGATATTGAGTAATTTAAACTTGGTCGACGATTTTCACTACGGAATGTTTTTAAAAACCAAACCATTTAATTTGACGAAAATTATGAATTTCAATATACAAATCAGTATACGATCTGGGCTGGGATTTTCTGGAGTATTTACTATCTCTGTATCTGTAACGTGTGGAGGGTGGGTTACCCCCACGGCACTTAGGCCTCATTAGGCCCATTGTGCATCCTTCTAAGATGATAGGCACCTCCTAGCTCGTGAGCCAGCCTACAGATTTAATGTAGTTGACAACGTCGCCAAGAGGTGCTTCTCTTATATCGGCCGGTGTTAGCCGATACTCGCCGAACACAAATGTTCTAATAAATGAGAGCGTCGGGCAATCGTAAAGGATATGCTCGATGGTCTCATCTTCTTGTTCGTATCCTCTGCAGAGTGCGGATTCTGACAGCCCCATGATATGGAGATGCTTCCGTACTTGGCAATGACCAGTCAGAATGCCTGTGACCAGACGCAGATTCTGTCTAGTCATAGTCAAGTATTTATTTGCTGCAGTGTTGTCAGGATAACTTAAGAACTCCCTGGCAACTCTGCAGTTTCTTGTTTCATCCCATCTTTCCTTGAATTTCATAAGGAAATGTTCTTTAATTAGGTCTGTCACGACCGATTTTGTCAGGCCAATAGAAGGGCTAGGTCCAAAAAGTATTTGGTTGGCTGCTTTCTTGGCTAGTGAATCGGCAAGACGGTGACCATGTTGTTGATGGATACTTCGGCCAAAACTTCGTGACATTCTAGTACTAACCCTGAATAAATTCGTGGTCTGTTTAGGGTGAGTAGTTCTTGTCTACTATCTGTATAGATGAGCATGTTCCTTCCAGTGATATTGTTTCTGGTTATTTCTTTTGCTGCTATGTTAATCCCCGTTAGCTCTGTTTTAACTACACTGGCACTATTACTCACAGCCCATTTTATGTTTAGGTTTAAGAATCTGGAGTATATTCCGCATCCTGAGCCTTGTTTTGTTTTTTGAACCGTCGGTGTAGATATGAATCATACCTGGCATTGGAGAAACATATATCCTCACATATTTTGTGAAAAACATACACAGTTTCCATTAAAAGTAAATGTCTGGACAGGTATTTTGGGAAACCACATTGTTGGCCTATTTTTTGAATTCTAACTTAACTGGTGAAGATGTTAGAAAACTCAATAGAACGCGTTAAATTCTGGATGATAAACTAGATGAATTTAATGACTTGGAAATAACGTTCCAACAAGATGGTCCTCCTGCACACTATTTAGATGAGGAATATTCTGGTAGATACCATTCCAACGTGGTATAATTGGCCATAAGGTCCCATTTAATATTATTGGTTCCAGTCGCCTTGTGACGTCATCGACGACTATTATGTTACCTGTTACCACTAGTAGAAAAGTTTATAATAGTTAATTTTCACACTCCAAATTTTTAGTATCACCGATCAAAAAAAAAAAGAGAGGGGAAGGGGACTTTTGAGAAGCACCATATGTAAAGTATGACTTTTTTAAATCCATATGACTGTTATTTGAAACTTGTTTGCATATCTATAACACAAATGGGACCTCTATGTAATAGTAGTAGGTATCAATATTAAAAAAAATTCTGAGAAAGAAATATAGATACAAAGTAATTTGGGATCCAAAAAGGAATAAACGTAGAGTCACCCTTAATCGTAGATCCGCCACTGCAGAAAAAATATGGTATTTAACTCTACCTAGCCATCTTCCCTTACTGTACTAATGAGAATAGGTTTTTAAGTTCTCTATTTAAAAATTTTTTCGTTCATGCCAAAAAATATATATTTTATATAATATGAAGAATATCCATTAATACTTTACTGAATAATTACTAACTAAATTATAGTGTACCTAACCACAACTTCAGACTTAACATAAAGCCCCGAAGAAACAAGATATTAGATACAATCCCGATGGGAAATGCTAGCTTATATTCTCAACAACCCATTAGCAAAATTAACAACTGTTATGGAAAGTGAAACTGCGGTACCTATTACTTTTTGATGAAAATCTATTAAAGTGATTTTGAAAATTAATTTCATTATTTTTCGAATTAGTGGAAAAATGGAATATACTTTTTTTTTTGAAAATTTAATTACATAAATGTTGGTAAATGTTGGTAATGGAAAGTTAATACACTGCGACATAAAACATCTAGTTAGCCCCTTCTGTCATTAAAGTAGCAAGGAAATGTCTCGATGTATAAAACGACTCTTCCAATCCTATCTTCTCGGGGAAGTGTAGGATTTGGAGTGGCTTCAAGCTAGGTAAATCTCCCTCTTCTATTTGATATGCTCCTAGGAATAGTGCCCTTGGATTCTGGAGTGCTACACATTCAGTAGTCAGAATGTGAATGGAGATTTCATCCTTCTTCAAAGAATCTACACTCACTATCTTCTACTACTCTCAGTTTACTAAGGTGTCCTTCAAGTCGGCAATGCCCAGTAATGATCTCTGTTTCAATACGTAGCCTGTTCTTGCTCAGGTTATATTCACCCAGAAGTATTTTAGCCTGTCTTAGCTCCAAGAAATTGTTCCAATTTTCAGTTCTTCTACTGCATAATTCTATTTTAATCGTTCCTAATATTGTGTCACCGATGATATCGCAGAACGGCTCAGTTCCCGCAAAGGGTGTTTAATCCCCTTTACTTGGGAGACTATGTGCAATCTATTTACTTTGTTATTTCCCAGGACCCAAGTGAGAGTATTTTCCTCGCCTAGCATTCAATTTTTCTAGGCATCTCCTGACCATTTTTGAGCTGATCACGTAAAATCTCAGCTCTTTGATGACTGTTTGGTTATCGGATATGCTGATAATCTTTTGACTACTATAGTTTGTATTGATCTTAACTGGATACACTTTGGAAGATGTTTGGGTATTTTCCCAAACTTTCAAAGTGCATGGTTCTCGGCCCATACACTCATATTTCAGTTCTTTCTATGGTTTTGTGACCATTGGTATACCACTGAATAGCATGTCATTCGGATTTTTGGCTTCATTTGTTCTTGCAGCCCAGCTCTGTGGTTTTGAACTTTTTCACACAACTGTACTTCTTTCTCATATCATCTTGGGGCATATCCCAAGTATCTTCGGTCCTGAAGCTAATAGACCTTCGCCAGATTAGGTATCCTATTCTTTTTTTATCATGTTCTTTTTGCCACGTTCTCTATCATTAAAAGTAGAGGGGTGAGGTTTAAGATCACCCCCATTACGGCCGAAGGACAGGTTCTTCTTGAACCGGTGATGCAAACATATGTACTTTTGAGATATTAGCTCTCATAGTAGCTAAACTAATTCTGTTACTCCAGGCTATAGCCCCGTAAGTGATGATTGATCTCACTATTGCTGTATACATCCACCGCAGTGTATTCGAGTTACATCCCTATCTTTTACTCGCAATATTTCTGCATACCAATAGAGCTTTTGTGGTCCTATTTACTACTTCCTTCTCATGACTGTTCCAGAGAAGTTTGTTGTCCAGTGTGAGGCATAGATATTTGACTTCGTTATACCATTCTTTGTCTATTCCATCTAATTTGACGGTTTTGAGATTGAGTTTCCTTGTTCTTTAGAAGGATACCAGTATTTTTTTCGCCCGACACCTTATTTTAGTGTGTTCTAGTTGTAGGTAGGTAGGTAGTCCATGGTATGAATGAGAATCTGAATATGGAAAAATATTTTATTTAAAAAAATCCAAAGTAAAAGCAATATCGATAATAAAATGTAATGTTAGTCTTGATGTCTCGTCTCCGGCATATCTTCATTTTTCTATCGTCGTCCAAAATAATAATAATATTATTAATAATAATAATAATAATTTTTTGTTTCTTCGTCCATTGGTTACCAAAGTTCTAATATGTAGAACGCTAATGCGTACGGCCATTAGTGTGTATGATGTTTTTATAACCATACTTATCTATGATTATAACGTTGGTTTCTGACATTGGCATCTGACATTAACCTCAAATAAAACTGACTAAAGGCAAGTTCGGATAGTCAGGGGCTGGAGCGGGACAAATTTTAGGGTGCTTTTAAATGACATTTAAGCGTGTTAAACTGTCACTAATCGGACTAAACCGAACGCTAAAAGGGTCGTTTGGAGTTAAAAGTGTTAAAGGAGTTACAGGAACTTGGCAGACCGAACGCAATGTCTGAAGCCTTAAACTAAAATGACGTAAAAGTCAAAACTAAAGGTAAGACCACGGCATAATAAACAATCGGCAGGCTAACTTGTCTTGGCGGCGACGCTACGCGCACCTCTACGCGCACACCGCCATTTTGGGGTCCAACCTCTCAATCAAGCCAGTGGCGTCACTGTCGTCGTTTACATCGACAAAAACAAACAAGTTGCAGTAGCACGGAATCAGTAGCGTGTATCTTTATTTTGTTTGTGATGTTTGTTTTATGTAGTTATTGTTATTTTTTTAGAATTATAGATCTTTTTTGACACTTTTTATATAGTAGTTGTTTTCCAGTGTTAATTTGCAGCAAAAAACTATATGAATAAACTGTATTAAAAGATTTTTTCGGTTTCTTAAAGATCTTATTAGGTATGTATGGTATACTTTTAAAAAAATCCTAGTTTATGAGAGTTTGTCAGTTATAAAGCTATTAGTAAGATGTAGGTAGGTGCCTAGTTAACGTCACGTAAAGTTTAGCGTCAATTTATATTTACTTATGTAGGTATATTATTAAGATTTAAAGTAAAATGTTATATTTTAAACATCTCCCGTATGGAGTTGACCAAATGGAAAATCTTTATTTTTATTTTAAGGAAAAAGTCATTATAAAAAAATTCTGTTTGACGAAAAAATTGGTTTACTATATTAATATGTTAGGTCAGGTGTACATGGTCTTAATAAATGAAGAAACAAAATTGACAAAAGGAAAAAATCTGTATTACTTTATTGATTTTACGAAGAAAAGTCACAGTTTTCCTTTCGGTTTTCCTTCATAACTTTAAAAGGAAACTTTTTCTTGTAATTTTCTTCAACAAGCAGAATTTTTTGTAAGGAATAATTTTTTTTTTCTAAAAAAAAAAAATGAATATTAATCGTAATTGTGTTATTCCCAAATATTGAAATGCTTGACAAAAATTTAATTCTGATATTCATTTTGATAATTATTCTAGATATGCGAATAACAAAGCTTTATAATCTTGATAAATCTAAAGTATTTTCATTGTAAAACTTGTAAATGTGTACATAGCAATGTAAGGAAAGATTGTTTAAGTTAATTTTTGAAAATATAAAAACTATTTTTAAATAATAAATTTGGCATTGTGGGTTGCAGATATTTTAATAAGCTGTGCTTTTAAATATCTGTCACCTCAATTGTACAAATAGCGTTGCCACGAGTTAAGAGTTCATTTTAAATGTAGGTATACCTATTGTTTTACTGTGCACAAGTGTTTAACACTTTGCATATTTTTTTCTTTATTCATAACAAATATTATATTGTATTTAATTTAATTGCATTATTTATGAATAAACATTATTATTATTATTATTATTATTACAAAAAGCAAGAAAATCTTAATTAGCCATTAAAGAAATTATAAGTAGTAAATTAGTAATGAGTCACAATCAAAATCATGTGTTTTAAGCAGTGCTATTAAAAATGTAAAATTCTTATATTTTGTCGAAGTAAATTCAAAAGCCCGCCAATTTTCAAGCTAAAATAGCATTACATCTTTCTATATTACCGACTGAGTATTAATTGCACAAAACTATTCCATATGTCGCTGAAGGTAAACATGCTGCCAAATTTCTGTGAGGAATCTGCAACTCTTAATTATCCTTCCTCCATGATGGTAACTGTGTAAACCCTACATCGGTCCAAATTCAAAGGACGTTCAAAAAATTGCAATGTTTAAATTTATTACATTCTGGAACTGAAAACTGCGAAACAGGTGGGGATGCTTTACTTGTAAGGCTACATGAAATTCGTAGGACTAGTAAGGATGAGCCATTTTCCAAAATCGCGTGCAATGGTGGCAATATTGTCGAAAATGTAAATATAAACAAGCATATTAATGAATTGCATGCACAAAATATTAATATTTTTTAAGAAAATTTTATTATATATGCGGATTTTTAATAAAGATAATAAGATATAAACTCCATGTATTGTTATTATAAAGCATACAAAAAAAGCAAATAAAGATATTTTTGGCAATTTAAAAATGTCAAATAATAGTTTTGTATGTTTAATAACAAAAATTGAAATAATTTTTCATCACAATTTTTAATTATTTATCACTAAATCTGGCGTTTGTAATTTTTTTTTTAGATTTAATTAATTCCGAGATAACATTTGACGCTCCTTGTCCCCGATTTCCATAAATATATGTTATTAAGGGTCGATTCCACCGTTGTGTTAAACAGAGATTAAAATGACATTGTTAATGTAAAAATGTAATTAAGGCTGCTCATATATTTCACTTTAAAAATATTAATAGAAATTTTAAGACCATCAATAAAAACAAGCTAATTATTTGGCGTAATCTGTGAAGCTTTTTTGTTTCAATACGATCCTGCCTATCAATACCTTATTTTATTACAAAATCTTTAAATACGCTTTAATCCGACCCTGACTAAGACACCCGAATGGCGTCGTCAAGGTCAAATTTTCTTAGTGTAATATTTGTATGCGATCAGCGGAGAGTGAGCCTGCCGATTGTTTATTATGCCGTGGTAAGACTATGAGGTGCTATGATGTCGCCACACTAGTCCTCTTCAGACTATATCACCCAGGAAATTTTCAAATTCTCGCCCCTATCAAATATAATAATATAATAATAATAATTTATTCAATTAATCAAAATTAATTACATTAATGAAATACACTTTGTTATTGGATAAAGGTACTCGATAAGTGGTTACCCACTTGTTTCGAGAAAAATAATTAAGAAAAAAAGAAATAGAACTTACAGTAATAAGCTACGATATCCTAACTGCAAAAGACATAGTTCTTAATTAAATAGAAAATATTATACATAAATAGCAGATAGAAATAAAAATGAAGGAAGGGATAAATATAAGGTGATACGTCGAATACAATAAAAAAAAACTATAGCAAATTTAAGGTGAGTACTTTTGATAGTTTTGATTCTATAAGTTCATTAATTTGTTTCCTAGGAATTTCATACATGAGTTTTTTAACTTCTTTTTTATATTTTATTTTATTACTAATTATTTTTATTCTTTCAGGAAATTGATTATAAATTTTGGGTGCTAGATAAGCAAAGGATCTCTGACTTAAAGATTTACTTAATTGTGGAAGAACATGTAAATTTTTATTACGTGTATTGTAATCGTGGTTAGGTACATTATTGTTTTTACAGTTGAAGTGAAATTTTTGAGCTACACAATAGAAATACAACTGCCTTAGATCCAATATTTTACTTTCTGAAAATAAGAGGTCACTGGGATACAGTCTTTCCAGAGAAAAAATTACTTTCAAAATTCTTTTTTGTAATATTTCAAGTGACTGTATATGGCACCTTAAAGCATTTCCCCAAACTATAATACCATACCTAAAATGACTTTCTGCGAGAGCATAGTAGAGTGTTATTAGCTGCTTTTCTGGAAGGTATTTTTTTAAATATTTGAATTTGTACAGAATGCTTTGAAGTTTTTTAATAGTATAGTTGATATGGAATTCCCATTTCAAATGACTATCTACATATATTCCAAGATATTTAATTTCGGATACCTGCTGAAGCACATAGGGGTGCCCATTAAATTGTACATTAAGTTCATTAAATGGAGGCAGACCTCTAATGTTGCAGCTAAATGGTAAGTATTTAGTTTTTTCTAGATTTAAAGTGAGAGACATGTTATCAAACCAACCTTTTATTTTAATGAAATCTTTTACTACTATATTTTTAAGTTCATTCCAATTTTCAGCATCATAAAAAATTGCAGTATCAGCTGCAAAACCTAAAACACTACCTCTGCTCTCGATGGAAAACAGACCATTGATGTATATATTGAACAGTATGGGTCCTAAGACACTGCCTTGAGGTACTCCGTACTCAATTATCTGTCGACTACTAGCTTCCCCATTTACTCTTACAGTCTGGTATCTATTCGTTAGGTAGCTTTTAAATAAAGATAAACAGTTTCCTCTTATTCCTATGTCTTCTAGACATTGTATGAGCAAGTGGTGATCAACGGCATAACTATGTCGTCGGCATAACCTTGGCAGGGTATGCCGAGGTCAGTCAATTTGCATAGTTCGTTTACGATTAGACTCCACATTAGTGGGGATAGAACTCCTTGTGGACATCCTCTTGTTGTGCAGATAGAGATGGTGTCCTGCCCTATCTGAGCCTCTACATTAGTTCTCGTAGATAGCAGCTGAGATATCTATCTGGATGTGGTGATATCTACTCATTTGTATACAAGTGCTCTTTTAACAGATTCGTGTGGCGTGTTCGGCTGTATTTTAGAAAGAGACCAAAATCGCAATATTTGTACCAGTAACTTCCATAATTTGTCAAACGAAAACTTCCGATAACCGCACGACAAATTGGAGCAAATGGCCGCATTTGCTGGTCAATCTCTAAATTCATTAAAGAAAAGAAATATATAAAGGAATTTATTCAACGATATAGTGACATTGTTGTGCCAATAGGAAGAAAAACAGGAAGATTTTCTGTTTTTTAAACATTAAAATTGACACAATAATAACTGAAAACATTTGGTCATAACAAAGAGCAGACTCAACATGGAAAGCCAACTCAAAAGTAGACCAAGTCGATTCCGTCTGCTGAAAACATGAGGATTACTGTCTTTTGGGATTCACTTGGAATAATTTTTTGTTGATTACTTGCAACACAAAAGTATTAAATAGACTAAACGAACAAATCAAAGTTAAAATTCCTTATTTGGCAAGAACTATTCCTTATGACTTCAATCATCGAATTCTGACCTATATACCTACATTATTAGGTATATATTTACTTGAATATAGTCGAGAAATATGCAAAAATGTAAATTCTAAGCTAAACTAATGCTGAAATAACGCATTTGTCTCCCCAACAGCAGAATCATCATAATCGAATTCGAGCTAATATTCCATCCGAAGTGAACTCATACAATATATCCAACCAAATCTGGATACCTATTCCCCAGTCTCATTTATCGAAACAACGAAATCGTAAATAACAAGGCAACAAAAGCGAATCGCCGCTATGCCCGCCAACTAGAATGAAATCAAATCTGTGCCGAAGAAAATAAGTGTAAGAGATTGACGTCGAATGAAAATTGAAAAAGGAAATTTATTTTCAGATTCGATTGTTTCGCCCCGCTGGGCCACACTGCTTATACTGTCGATCAGAGACGGGTCCACGAAATTATATACAAGTAATAGGTACTTTTTAAAGAATTCTTTTATAATGAACAAGATTAGGTTCGGCAAGATATACAACTGTATACTAAAATGTAGGATCCAATAATTATGGCTTTACATATATTAAAATAGTATTTAACAAAAAAGTTAAGCAAAAATGGCTAGATAGATGAAATATTTCCATTAATGGAATTATTTCTCTATATATTCAGTAAGAGGCAGTTAAATTTTATAAAAACAAATTATTTTAAAATCACATAAATAACAAAAATATAAATTAAATTTTATTATTTTTATTATTTTCATACGTGTTTTTCTCTATTTTTTGGTACGTCACTGCGCTCTGGCTGGTCGTGTCTCTGTCGGTGCACTATGCTGATTGAGCAGGAAAGGTTTCCGCAAATGCCTGCAGTTTAAAAGAGAGGTCAACCACGCTATTTTGTGCGGTGACGTCACAAAGTAGGGCGAGGCATATGAACCTTTCCAAACACACTCTAAATACATTATAATTCACCATTAAGACACTTTTAATTGTATTTATTTAAAAAAAATGTATTTACATAAGAATTGCGACTTTAATAAAGTGTGTGTGCCAATTCAACGATTGTTACCGAAAAACGTCTCCAAGGTAAAGCATTTATCATTATTTTAAGCATAAAAGTATTTTTAGGTTATGTGGTTTTCTTGCTTGCAATTATAAAAAATAATTTAGTTCTACGACTGTCTATATTTTGCTTCTTATTTCAATGTCCAAGAGTGTTTTTTGTACCCAACTGTAAGTACTATGCAGTGAGCAAAAATATATTATTTTTTTGTTTCCTTCAAAAGCCGCATAAGTAAGGAAACTTATAATTTATAAATTTTGCCTATACATTTCACAATTAAAATTGTTTTATGTTGATTTTTAGAATTTGACAGCTTGATTGGAAAGTTGGTTGGAAACGTTGAGAAGTTAGAATATGAAGTAGGTAGATACGGAATAAGGACTATTTTGTGATATGACAAGTGAAGGCAATTTGCGTCATATTTTGATTAATTTTAAGTTAATAATTTTATATTTGTGGATTGACGAAATGAAAATGTTTTTATATCATTTAAATCACGCTATTTTAAAAAATGGCATTTATTATCACCAAAACTAACTAGCTCGAGTTTGACATATGTCGTAAAAAAATATGCAAAAATGCAGACAGATTTAGTACCGTCATTGTTTTTCTATATCTATAATTTGAAAGATTGGTATGTCCCGCCCTACTTTGTGACGTCAAGGTGTGCGTTGCGCAAATTAGGCTGATTTAAGTTATTTTATAATTGTTTCACTACGTTTCAGGGATCTGTTATCGTGTGACATCTCTTTTTAGCTAAATATTTTTAAGAACGCTTCTCACTTCATCTGGCTCACTTATAAAAGCGCGCCACGAAAACGCGATTAGCCAGAGCGCAGTGGCGTACTCAAAAATAGATCTTAACACGTATGAAAACAATAAAATTATTAAAATGGATTTAATGTTTTTGTTATTTATTTTAAAATAATGTGTTTTAATGAAATGTAACTGGGTGTTCACTGCACAAATGAACCAATGGAGAAACCGCCCCTGCAGAGATATTTATTTAGATAAAATTCTAAAATTTTATTGTATTTACTCTGTTATTTATTAAAAAAACATTTTTTGAATTAAACATGAGCTCAATTGTAAAAAGGGACACATGGAGAATTACGTGGGGTAATATTTTACAATGTGTATCTTACTATTATAATTAACATATCATTTTTCAATTATGTTTTGCTATTTCAAACTTTAAGTATACTCTAATAAACGAAGTCTTAGAATATTGTTGACCTCTTTAAAATGTTTATTTTAGCTTATACGTTTTCCTCCCAGGTCTTTGTTATCCAAATACTTTCACTTAATCCACCTTTGATAGCTTCGTATGGTTTTGGGTATATATTATTTTTCTGATTTTTGCTGACACATTTTTTTGTGGAGGGCACATTCCATGCTTTATAAGTAATTAATATATTATAATTCCCAAAAAGGGGTAGTGTTGCAATGTGATAGAATTTGATCCATCGAGGTGTAGTACAAGCTCCAAAAATAATGTCTCCAGCTTTATCAGGTATTATCTGTAAAATAGGTAACATTTTTACTTTAAAATGCCAAATTGATAAACAACATTAATATAGGTACTTTACTTCAATGATGTATGACTTTTCTTTCATACTAGACAGCATTGCATTTTCTTCACATAATTCCGTTTTCACTATTTCTAATCATTTTGTTGTCGTTTTCCAAAAAATGTATTTATGCTAGACAGTAATATATTGATGCCATTTTACGAAAAATATCTAAAAATAATAGTGAAATAAAATATAAACACAACAGTAATATAACCTCAAAATTAATATAAAGCTATTGCTAATTTTCTAATTTCTAATTTTACTTTTTATTATAAAGAAGAAGAGTAGTTTTAGAGAAGGAGCACGATAGGACATGGAAGATTAAACTAAGTAAGTTTATTTCTAGACAATTTTGTATAATTATTTTATCGTGCAAATAGTAACTAAAAAAATTATATACAGGGCCCTATTATATTGACTATGCTAGCTCCGTTTTTAGGATTTTATCAGTGGCGAAGCTTCCATTGATGCGGGTGATGCATCGCATACCTTTAAAATATTGTCAACTAATATTTTTTTATTTGAAATTAAATCAGTAAGATCTCTTACAATAAACTGAAGCTCTCAGTGAATTTATTCAAATAATTAAATTCAATTTTAATTATTTATGTGTATTGTTCGAGCTTTATAGAATAAGCTACTACGCTACAAATAGGAATATTCTGACTGCGCCATAATGCGATGTTTCTCATCACATCTTGGACGCCTGGTGGGCCGAGCTGTGGTCAGCGACCTTTTCGCCGTAAGTCCGCTCCAGCTCACTGTTTTCGCTGGTGAGCGATGCGGTTTCTTATACGTACTTCGTTTGTGTTATTGATACGCGAATGCGTTCTTCCTCTTCATTTGAAGAAGATGTAATAAATGTTTTCGTAAATCTGCACACTAGAAGGATTGATCTTAATTTAAAATCTAACAAATACGTTCACATTTTTTTTAAGTTAATTGTCCTACTTTAATTTAGTTCACTCTTTCTTTATTATTTTGATTTTTTTTTCAAAATGCCACATTTTTTTGTATACTTTATTGTAAGTCCAAAATTAAAGACTTAAAGACAGAAAAAAAACTTGATTGTTTTTATAACATGTAAATCACAATTACTCATTACATCCCCTTCTATTGAAACCATGCTACGTCTTCATAGTCAAAATTGTAAAAAAAATAAAGTTATTTAATATAGAAATTATATATTCCTAGGGGGTTGTTACACAAATGGTTGATTCCCAAATTTAACTGTTTTTAGGGGGACAATGGTGTTGATTCAGACCACATGAATTAAAGATGAAATATATTTATCAAACCACCTTCAAATCAACCTCAAGAACATATGAAATTAATTTAGATATTATCTAATGAAATAATTAATTTGTAAGTAATTTTAAGTTTATTCACATTTTTTATATACAGAGTGACAATTTGAAACGAACAGCATATAATATTTCTCTCCTCTGATGACATTATGAAAATTTGGCGAAACACATCAATTTACATATCAAGGGGGACTACTGTTGAAGTATTAATTTTTGTATTATATTCAACCCCCTCATCTTCAGGACACCTATTCTAAATAACAATTTATTTCGCCATTTTTGATTATTAATTAATTCTAAATAAATTACAGTTAAAAAAATATTGAATGCTGTTCGTTTTTAAATTGTCACCCCGTATATTACAAAAGCGACTAATTTCCGTCAGTGACCATAATGAGGCGTATAAGTTTCTTATAGCTATGGCCAAAGGGAATAATATCTTCACAGTTCCCTTTAACAAATATTTAATGTACGCCGCTGTTGCCGGACAGTATATTCCGAGCCAATTTGATTAATAATATTCTCTTTCTTCGTAGCAGCAGTGCGATTTGAATGCGGGCGTTGGGACGCGAGGAGAAGAAAAACCGGAGGAAAAGAGAATGTGCCCTAAACTCTATTACGGCCCTATTGTACCTTTATGAAGATCACTGGACCATGATGAAGTAGGCCAATGTATAGGGCGGCTTAAAATCTAAATTGATATTTCATATGAGAATAAAGTCTATTGACTAATCGTAAATATGTTTAGTATGCAGACTGCTCTTTTTTTTTTAGCAAGGGTAATTTCGGAAGTAATTTTTTTAACAAAAATACATAATAGTCCAATCAAATGAAACTTTACTTCTACAATTTACACCTATAAAAAAGGGGTGAAAAATGAAATTATCGTGATTTCCATCAAAAACAAAAATTTATAATGCAAAAGTTGTAGATCAAGCAAAAATCAACAGCTATTGTAGAGGTCACTTTTAACATAACCTCAAAATATTCGATAAAAATTGCAAAAGTTCGTGTGATATTTTTCTCAAAAAAAAAAAAAAATGTTGAAATTTGGTGAAATTATACCTTTGTATGTTTTAAATAAAAATCCAAAATATTTCGAGATAATATTTTTCGGTCCATAACACATTTTTTTAAAAAGAAATTCTACGGTGAAAAATTATCGTACAAAGTTCTTCATGTAATCATTTTTTTCGTTTTGACATGTAGATTTATTAATTTAAAAAAATTATAGTCACAATTAAAAAAATCTGATGTGTCCAACACATGACTTTCCTATCTAGTTATTACAGGCTTTTTCCGTTTATTGTGTACAACCTATTGCAGCATCTCTATAAATGTTTAGAGGATAAACTAAATATATACATTGTCCACATGCATCTACCGCGAAACATTTTTCTATAGATATTCATTGAAAATGAAAATACTGAAAAATTTAAATTTAGCACTTTTCCTACAATTTTTCCATTACGGTCCATTTAAAAAAAATCATGTATGAACAAATATTATAGAGATCGATATCGCAAACAATTTTTATTTCAACAATTTTCATAAAAATCAGAATTTTGCACATTTTGTCAAATTTCTCGAATACGGACCATTTCAGGAAATTTTTACATAAAGCAAAAATTAAAGATAATAATTGTAGAAGTAACTTTTATTTGAACAATTTTCTTCTCCAAACATAAATAATAGATATATTCCATAAAATATAAAAACGGCCTCCCATAAAGTACCCCCCCAGATGTTCCGACTTTGTCCAAAATCTAATCATTTCACGTCAGGCCGAAATAAAACTTAAGTTTAAAATTTAACGTTTTTTTCTTTATCCGTTTTTGAGTTTTCTTCAAATTTCGAAATTTACACATTTTCTCAAATATCTCGAATACGGTCCATTTTAGAGAAATTATCTATGGGATAAAAATTATAGAGAATTATATTACAAACAACTTTTGTTTGAACAATTTTTATAAAAAAATAATTTTTTTTACATTTTGTCAAATTTCTCGAATACGGACTATTTTAGGAAAATTTTGTATAGAACAAAAATTATAGATAATTATATTAGAAGTAACTTTTATTTGAAAAATTTTTTTCTCCAAACGTAAATAACAGATATATTCCATAAAATATAAAAAAGACCACCTATAAAGTACCCCCCCAGATGTTCCGACTCTGCCCAAAATCTAATCAGCTCATTAGACGCTGGAATAAAGCTTAAGTTTGAAATTTGGTGTTTTTCCGTGTATCGGTTCATGAGTTATGCGTTATACAGACACACACACACACACACACACACACACACACACACACACACACACACACACACACACACACACACACACACACACACACACACACACAGACACACACACACAGACACACACACACACACACACACACACACACACAGACATCATCGCGAAAATAGTCAAAACGGATTCAGGGGACCTCAAAACGTAAAAATCCGTCGAAAACTCGAGGTCGAAAAAAATCATGATTCCTATACTTTCCTTATATCTGTATACAGATAGGTAGGAAAGTAATTATATCTGTATACAGATAGGTAGGAAAGTAAAAATTGCTCAAAAAGGAATTAATTATTCCTTAATTACTGATATAATTGGTTTAAATAAAAAAAAAAAAAACTGATTTCACCATTCAATTGTAGGGAAAAACAATAAAATTAACATGAATTTGATTAATATTCTGCTATTTTTGTTGTTGCTAAATTTTTCGAATATTTTACAATTTGATTCGACATAATTTTGCCAATAATAATCAATTGATTAAAGCCTTCGAGCTAAAGCTCTCCGGGCTATAATCAGATTATTAATGCCAAAATTATGTCTCATCAAATGACTATATTTTTTTATTTTATCAAACCTACATGCCCACAAAAATGAGTACCTGAAGAACTTTGTAATATTTGTTTAAAAAAAAAGTATTTTTAATCGAAAAAAATCAATATATCTAAATCTTTTGAAATTTTTTGATTTAAAACATACAAAGGTATAATTTCACAAAATTTCATCAGAATTAAATTATTTCTGGAGAAATGAATAAATGAAAAAATAAAAAACGAAAAAAAAATCGAAATAAATTTTACATTTTTGTCAAAAGTTGAGGTTATGTTAAAAAGTGACACTATCTAATAGCTGTAGATTTTGCTTGTTTTTTATTTATTACAAGCCTCTCTACCATTTACACCTATCAAAGTTCAGTTAACAATTTGTTTCCCTTTAAATGAGTTAATTCGACTGGTCTATAAATACTTTTTGATTTCCAATTTAATTTCTAGTCTTATTTGATTTCAACTTGGCCTAAAAAATAAAGACCACCCCCATTATTTACCCTATGGTTTAACAAGAGTGAATACAAAAAAAAAATAACTGAGAGTGGAAATAGAACCCAATAAAAAACTTCTATAATACCTTGATACAAACGATGTCAACAATGAATATGGGAGTACTCAGAAGAATTGCAAGATTTGTTAAATACGCTTTTTCTACTCCTATTTTTTAATTTATTTATTAGACATTTATTACCTGTACTTTAATAGCATCCATTAAGATATAGATTTTCATTAAGATACAAGTTTACAGCCAATAGAAATGCAATATCATAGCAAAATTTGCTAAAAATCATATATGCCATGAACATCTGACAGATCTAAAATTTATCAGTTTGACACTTTATTGTCAGATTTTAGTTAGTAAAAATCCTGAAAATTATAAAATCGGCAAAAATGTATAGTGATAATAATGACAATAACTCGTATTCATTACGACACTCGCCAACGCGAGTAATTCTCATACTCGTGTCTTAATAGCTATCATTAAATGTTTGTTGCATAATATACTATTAAAACACACAAACCAAGACTGTAAAAAAACAAAAAATACACAACTGTGGAGGCGAGCATCCAGTTATTTAGAGAAAACGCAATACCGTAACAGTTATGCCGTCCTTAAGAATCAAAACTACAACAAATAAGAAAGAGAAAGACAAGGTGAATCGAGAAAATCTAGAGAAAACTATAAAAAGGTACAGATTAGAAATGGATAATAGCTATTCTGGTTGTTACTTATCCCGCATTATGGAATATCGCGAGAAAGTTTTTAATTGCTATTTTATCTTCATATCTAGTGGAAAAAAGTTTTAGTGCGGTTGCCAATATTCTAACAAAAAACAAAAAAAAAAAAAGAAACAAACTGGACATCATTAACCGAAGAGATTTAAGATTAAAATTAAAATTAATTTATCAAAGCATCACCCCTTTCACTAAAAAGCGTTTATTTTTATGTAATAATTGTATGTATTACATAGGTACTTAATTTTATTTTGATTCGTTTTAATTTCAGTTTCAATAATAAATGTATCAAAATTAATGTGTGGTTTAGAAATCAGTCAAAACACATTTGAAGTTGATGACTTTTCAAAAATGCAATATTAGTTAAGCAGGAGGTCTACCCAAAACCGAAAAAGATGGGAAGTGGTCTAGGAGAAAAAAGTTTATACAAAATTATAAAAAATTTAAATTTAAAAAATGGTGGATACGCTGTTTAAAATTGGCGAATGCGCTTCGCAATTTTTTAAAAATTTATTTTTATTATAGAAATTAGTTAACAGTTTTGAAAACTATAAATACTAATAATATTTGACAAAACTCACAACAGACCTGTCAAAATAAAAAGAATAGGTACTTATTTAATAAAAGCACTAGTATTCTAATTTAAAATTTCTAAACCATTATGGAAGTTTATTATTTAATTTAGAATCCATATTACATATAGTAAGATATATTTGAGTTAAAGCTATAGAAAATGTAAAAAAATTACCTACTTTCGTAGATGAAAGATTTTTTTAATGTTTTATTAGATAAAACATTATTTAACGTTGGATAATAAATAATAAAATTACTACTTAAAATTAATACATAAGTAGATATAAATAGTTCTCTTTAAATATAAAAATTACAACTAAAGTTAAAAGGAACTAGTATTAAAGCATTAAACAGTTTTAGTAATGATATAATGTAGTGTTATGAAAATGTTGGTTCTAGTTTTCGAAACAAATCCTATCTCATAATATTTATTGTAAGCTTTTGAATGCCTTCATTTTCCCTTTGGCGTATTAACTATGGGTTAACACTAAATAAGCCACAATATCCATATTACTCATAGGAGAAATTCCAGTCATTGTGTGATTCAGTTGTCATTCATCGAGTGTAAAAAGTACTGTGTAGTAATGGGGTCCAAGCGACTAATTACTTAAGTTTATACACCGAAGGAAATTTTTTGCTATGGTCGCAAAAAATGTATTAACCCTTAAAAAAACTCAGTAAAATAGGCGACAGCCAAAGTACTTTGCTACAGTTAATAAATTAACTTTTTTGGAATTACTTTTTAGTCCCTAAAAACTTGCTTTTTAGTTTTTATTTATATATATATTTAGTGGTTAGAAAGTAAAATTTTACTTACTAAAAAGTAGTTTTTCTGGTTAAAAAGTAGGTTTTTAGTGGTTAAACAGTATTTTTCTTGTAGTTAAAGAGTATTTTGTTATCTTGAACAGGCAGTTTTAATTGTTAACGAATTATTTTTTATCTCTTAAAAATAGATTTTACTGGTTAAAAATTAGTTTTTAGTAATTAAAAGTAGTTTTTATTGGTTAAAAATTAGGTACTGATTAAGAAATTACTTTCTTTGCAATAAAAAAATATTTTTTTTTACCTTTAAAAGGTAGTTTTAATTGAAAAAAAATAATTTTTACCTTTAAAAAATTGTTTTTAGTGGTTAAAAAGTAGTGTGTAGTGGTTTAAAAGTAATCTTTTATCTTTAAAAAGTAGATTTTATTGATTATACAGTTAATTTTTACCTTTAAAAAATATTTGTTGATGGTTAAAAGTAAATTTTGCTATTTAGACTGGTTTCTTCAGCTCTTAGGGCGTTTTTTTTTTCTATAAAAAAATAAAGTTCAGTTAAAGTCGAAATACAAGAATGTTTTGCATGTATTAAATGTCAAATTTTTAGATTTACCGAGGATAACTGAACTTTATATTTGTTCATAATGAAATCAGTTCTGTAAAAATAGAAAAATTAACTTTTTAGCCGTGCATTAGAAACTATATATAATTATTAGAGCAAAATTTACCTAATATATACCTACCTATATAATTGAACCTGTGGTAGAAATACAGATCAACATAGGAAAGGAAGGGATTCGAAAATAAAAGAGACGCTTATTTTATAATAAATATATTAGTTATATTGCTAAATATTTCAAAAATGTATTTGAATTTTAAAAATTCAGTACGTTATGTAATATAAAATTGTTATTTGATAATTTAAACTTATTTGTCTTTAGACGCATAATAACGTAAGGCATATGTATTAGGAAATTTTAAATGAGCAGTTAGTAGTTTCAAATTAATCCGGTATTTATTCTTTGTGAAAAATCCTAAAAGAAATTTTATTCTTAATATATTGTTTTCTCTTTATTATAATATAGAATAGAATAAGAAAATCCATGCCATTAGGATTATTAACTAAAATAGGTAGGAACATAAAAACAACATTCTTCTATCTACCAGGTAGGCCATTCCAAACGATCCTTCCTTAATATCTAGAAAAAAAAATTCTATTTTAATAATACTATCTCAGAAACGCAAATTTCGAATTTTAATAAACTTGAGGACCAGTCGTGGACCCTAGAAACCCCCTCCCCCAGCTCAGTAAGTTAAGAATTTAGATAAAAATTAATGTCAGGTATTTTTGAGAAATGTTTAGTTTTAGGTTTTTAAGGTCTGTAAAAGCTAAGGTTATACTGTTAAGTGCAACAAAAAATGAATCAGTCTCCCGAGTCCTTTATAAAACTGTCAAAATTCATTAAAAAAACTTACTATTTAGTCCCTAAACACGTACTTTTTAGTTTTTATTAATTTTAGTGGTTAGAAAGTAACATTTTACTCACAAAAAAGCAGTTTTTTATGGCTCAAAAGTAGGTTTTTAGTGGTTAAACAGTATTTTTCTTGCAGTTAAAAAGTATTTTTTTACCTTGAACAGGCAGTTTTAATTGTTGCAAAAAATGACTCAGTCTCCCGAATCCTTTGTAAAACTGTCAAAATTCATTAAAAAAACCTAAGCCGGAACATTTAAAACAGAAAAATTTGGGGCATGCGCATTATCAATTTCCAAACAAAATTAAATAAAATAAGGTATACCTAAAAAGATAAAAGTTTGCCACCTTTTCTACTAATTCTTATTTCTTATTCTAGGTTATTTCATGTATACCTAAACGCTATACAGATGTGCATGTTTAATTTGCCAAAAAGTGGTACCAAAAAATAATTACAAAACATTTTTGTTTTCTATTTCTTAATTTAATAAAAATATCAAAAAACACTGCCATACATGTGTTTTGTTAGAAATATCTGTTAACGGCACTGGAACAAATAATTTTAATCTCAAACATTTAACCCTCAGTACTCAAAATAGCCTTGCCAAGTTCCATCAAAATAGAAAAAGGAATTTCTGATATCTTAATGAAAAAACTTTGAAAGATTTTTCGCTTTATCTACTGTTTTTGCCTTTATTAACGTTAAAGTGAGGGATCAATACATTTGAAACCGACAAATTAGTAGATAGGTATACAATACTTTTATATTATACGTTATGTACTTACCCTTAAAATGTTTAACAAAATCTTGAAGTCACCAATTATTGAGCTTCTCTGTATAATCCATTGGAAAACGAACACAATAACGTATGCACAATGGCAAAAATGGCGTCAGACCTACGATGTGTCGACGTAACGGGATGGATCTTGGCTAGTCTAGGTACTTAATTAAAACTAAATCAAATCACAAATTACTGCTTGTGCTTGTCTCTGCTTGCTGATATACCGAGAACGGGCTGAACGGAGTACGCCGAATAAGCGAAAATGTTCTCGAACACAAACGAAAAAGCTATCGATCGAGACCGATTGTTATTTTCTAAAAGATGTTTTTTATTGGACTTAAAAAGCGAATTGTTATGATGGAAAATATACGTATTAATATTTTGAATTTCTATTACAGAAAATAAACGTTTAGTAATTAAAAACTATTTTTAAATGCAAAAATTATTTTAACTGGTTCTATATCTGAAAAAAAACAAAAATATTTGCAAAGGTAACAATTTTTTTTTGTATGGCGACAAACCTAATTTAAAGAAGCATTTTATTTAGTTGCATGAATGTATTTTTTTAATTGTAGCTAAAAATTTATTTACGGTATCAAGAAATTTCTCAACAAAACACTTTTTAAATATAATTTTCTCAGTGTACCCATAACAAATATATCCTTGAAAATGTAA